>OU342799.1:3967419-5256621 GCA_910591515.1 Cerceris rybyensis | reverse complement strand
ACCGTAAGACAATGGAAAAGTAATAAATACTTGTTACACGACCAACTTAAGAATTTACAATGTTACCAACATTTTCACCATGTTAATGGTTCTAAATGTTTCATTTTATTCAAAAGGTTTTGACAAAAATTTGTCATATTCCACTGATTAGCTCGTTCAATAACCCAGTCCTTCAGGCTTCCAATTAAATAAAAGAAACACACGGAATTATCCTTATTGGCTTGAATGTCACACATACCAATTTATAGTTAGGAAAATGTCGATGCCATGCGATCAGTTTTACGTTCTCCCAAGGATCATTTTAGGGAGAACAAAATAAGAATATGCTCTTGTCTTTAATGATCGGACGACGGAGGCATCCTTGTACAGCGTTAATTTTTAATTGTGTCTTCGCGGCTGAATTTCAGCTGAATAAATTGGTACAGGTTTCCAGGTCTCCAACGATTCGAAAAGAAACACCAGAGATATTCTTTACTAGTTCACGACGAAATTAGAAAATGAATGACTGGATCACCACATCCAACTAGTAAGGAAAGCGCTTTGGTTTGAATGATATATAGGAAAACATCCACAAATGGTCCATTTTGTTTCCCCTTTGAGCACTATTTAAACATGTGTAAATGTTTATAATATTAAAGCAATATGCACCGTTATATTGGATTTTATAATTAATTTATACCAAAAACTAGTCGTCCAGGAAAAATTTTAATTGCAGGAGGCGACAGAACAGACACCTTGCAATTATAGTTAGTTTAACAAATATTCATTCATTCTTGATGAGTTATTTTATGACTTTCTGTGCTGTTATATGTAACTTACTTTACAAATACATTTTATGTTTATGAGTACTTACTAACAATAACGGTACCTTAAACAAAGCACTGTATTTGTAACATTTTGTTATATAAATAAATAATATTGTTCAATTCCATTTACAATTTTAAAATTATTCTAGGACCAACGAGAGCAATTATTTCTACTTCACTGGCCAAGAAGTACGACGATCACGGCGTGTTGTCAAAATATACTCGGCGGAACTCAGGGACCGTATCTTCCAGGTATCCTTTCCGCGAATCTCAACAATAAGATATTTCGATGCTGTTTCGTGGCGTCAAGATCCGACGTGGTATGACTTCGACGACCACTACTCTCACTCGCGATTTGCGTGAATTTCGCGAATAAGTGATGTATCGGCGCGATCGTTCTCGACCGATGGAGAACTTGTCCGTTTGACAAATGATTTTAAAAACTCCAATTGTACAATAGCAAACTATGACGGTTTCCGTCGTCAGCGAGCTCGGTATGTTGCGTTCCGGTATTCGTAAGGCAAGTGACTTCGAGGATTTTTCCTCCGAAGTCCCTCGACGACGCTATGGGCCGGACATCCCCACTTGCTGAATTTTCGCGACGTTTCAGCAGGCGGGTTTTTCGGATTTTCCGGGCAGTGCGCGATGTTGATTGGCCGCACTTTCCTCCGAGAGGAGTGACCACCCCCATGGGACTCTCGGCGAGAAGGGCCCCACGGAGGCGGGAGTTCACCCCCTGCGAATACGTGGTGGAGGAAAGTGCAACCAGATGTGCCCAAAAAATCCTAGTCCGGCCGATCGGCAGAATTTCCCTTCGAAGGCGCGATTTATGACCGATTTGTCATCGCGAGTCAGCGGCGGTCGATGGGATCGTTCGGGCCGAAGTCCCTGTTTACCACCCGCTGACAGAGCACGACGGATTAACGAAAACGTTCATTCAAAACGAAGGCTGCTTAATTCCTCAAGGACCGGAGTTCTAGCCGCCTTGACGAACGATGGTCGCCAAATGTTGAAAGATAATAAAAAATCTGGCAGCCAGACCCGGGCCTCAAAGAACGGCAAACTTTCGCTTCGTTCCGAAAGCGCTTTTGTTTCCGTACGACGGAACAGATGCTCACCTTGCGATCAGTTCCCCCGCTACCGCCGACGAATAATCAGTGCTTCGTGATTCGGTTCTACTATTTTCATCTATTAGTGTGTATATAACTTTGAAGACAAGATTATGAATCACCAAATGTCTCTCTTTTTGCGGGTTATTTGGTAATTCGTACTCACGGTGGTATCGACCCTTAGTTTGGGGCCGTACATTTACTCTCAGCCACCAAAGCGAAGAATAAACACGTTTCTGAGGTACGTATAATTCTTGCAACAATTTTAATAGTTATGTTTTATGTGCGATTACACATTTTGCTCTTAATGGAAGACGATCGTAAGGGGTTAAACATTTTAACGCATAAGTCAAAAATACTGCTAGTAATAAAGGTAGAGCAAGATGCCTAATTCTTTAGTATCTGCACTCATATGATTGGCAAATGATGGTTTAACAGTTTCAAAAAATGCACCGCCTGGCAACAAAAATAGGATAGACTTTCTTTTTGTTTCACATCCATCTCTCTTCCTAGAACTCGCCTTGGTTTTCGTTGACCATCTGAACGCCGATACTTATTAAATTTACCTGAAAGGTAGGTCTCAAAGGAACATGTGAAACGTTTTTTTCATCAGTCTCTTCCTGCATTAAGATAGTGAAAATGGCTTTTTTTACAATAAAATTTGTCTATGTAATTTTTCGGAGGCTACAAAGATTTCAATGATCTGCGTTCGGTGTTAGGTTTGTTCAAGGGCCCTAATGGAGAGAAGAACATAAACAATTGTGCTTTTCTTACTATTTCGGTAATCCAGTCCTTCATTAAATGTTAATTTGAATGAAAATGTTTTGTTTCTGACCCATGGTTCTTCTCACGATCATACATTTTACCTATGTAACAAGACAAATGCGATGAGCCAATAAAAAAAGTTGCTACCCTTTCGCGAATTTCCTTGTATTTTCTTCACAAATCTCCATCGATCCAAGGGTGTACCCGAGTCGAAATATAGAACTCCATTTGAACCTAATAATGGTAAAAAAACGAAACATTCTAAGGGTTTATAGCGCTAAGAAGAGTTTTATAAAGTATATATTTGAATGATGAAAACAAACGTCATTTTAAACCTCCAACTAGCCGAAATGTCCACATTTGACATTATAAGGTTAAAAAGGACATTTATAAAACTTCTTTTAACTCTCCAACTCCTTATTTCCATAAAATCACTAATATCTTTTTAACTCTACAAACTCTCAAATAGTGTCCATTTGACCCTACAAATTTTCTTGTACGAAGATATAATTTACAAATGTTAAAAGTAAAATTAATTAATAATTATTATTTTTCATTGCAAATGAAGATTTTATTTAGAAATTCTAAAAATATAAAATAACATTTTACTATTACCAAATGAAAAACATACGTAACGAATAGCCATAGCGAACTAAAAAACATTTGCTACGCGTCGTCATGTCGTTAGCGTCCGATGGACATTAACAATAAGTCAAGGGACGCTAATTATGTGGGAATCGACGGTATATATAGAAATCGGCGTGCGAAGTACTTGCGAGCAATTCTTTTAAACAAGCACGAAATCTAGTGGCCGATCATTGAACTAGGCAAGAGAGTCATTTTAAATTTAATATCTATTTAAACCTTAACCACCTACTGAAAGTAGTATTAGGGTAAAACAGCTACTTACATTCAGGCGGCAAAAATGAAGTTCAAAGAAATAAGTATTTGTAGGGTAAAATGGACTTCTATATTTCGACTCGGGTAGAATAACCCCTGAAAGCCATTACAACTACTTTTCAAACACTTTATACGTGCACCATTATTCATATTATAATAAATTATGTACCTATACCTATTTCTTCTAACCTTCGATATTGCAACTCAATGAAAATTTCGCAAACCACGGAGTACCCATAAATACCATTGTCTGGAACGGCATTCGAGTTAACTCCCACTGGCATGGCTGCTGTTGCGTTGAATTTGAAATTAACATTCATTTATCCATCCATCAAATGCCTGTATTATGTCACAGAAGCATGTACGGCTATAAACATGGTGCATAGATGAAATGGGTATTTGCCAGCGAGTCATTGTCGTAATAATAGTTGGCTGATGGTAAATACGTATTCTCTTTATCAGCTTTGGTAGGATTTCTATCACGCGTCGTCGAGAGATTCTCCCTGGCTGCTGTATCCACTTACAGGTTCCACTGAATAATTAATAATTCGTTTGTTTTGCTTTCCAGTAAACTGTTCCATTGCTTCGGTGCAATTCATTGTTTACTCAATGTTATTCATATGACTCAATTAAGGTTTTAATCAATCGTCGAATGCGAAACAGTGTAATCTGATTAGCAATGAAACCCTGGATTTTACGTTTTCGATGACACAGAAGTGACATCCAATAATTGGCTTTTTTACTACCTTTTTTAATTACAATAAAATTCCTGACCTACGTTTAGATTTGAACGTCATTTTCTAATGCTCTCTTCAAATCCCATGCCGCAGGGTTACTCTTCATTTCCTCTTTTAGTCGTCGGTTTGTCTCCTCCCCCATGCACCCTTATTCCCAGACATCGTCCCACTTTAAACAGGACAGTTTTAACGAGAGTTGTTTCGAGGTTGTTTGAGTAATCTCGTGAAAATTACACTGCCGACAGCTATCCCATGACTATTACGTTAGAATTGTCAGTAGATTCGGGAAAATTCTTTTCTCTTCTAATCAGTCTAATATTTACAATTTTTGATGGTACTAACAGGAATCAAGAACAGCTTATAGATTACTTATATTATTATTATATATACAGGATGGTCCACCTAAGTAAGACCACCTTAATGGCTCCTGTTATTGTGGGGGTACAAAAAATATTTTGTATACTATATGAATGGTTTGAAAAAACCATTTTATTCCAAAAAATGTTTTTTTGCGTATAATTGCATAATTTTTTTTTATTGCATCGTGTAGCTGATGTAAAAATACGTTCTGATATGTATGTACATTACATGACCTTGAAATGACCTTCGAGTTTAAAAATTAGATGGAAACGGAAAATTTTTGTCTATGGAGACTTTAAAGACGAAGACATCGTTCGGGAATCTGAAAGAGTAAATAAACATGTTTATTATCGCAAAACCCCATTATGAAATTTGTAATACTTTTTCACGAACCTATTTTTCAAACTGTCATTGTAATAGATGTTCGAAATGGAGCCCCTCCACATCGATACATTTTTTAAAACGTAGAATAAGAGACTCTCTGACCCTTTCCAATGTTGTGGAATTAATGGCAGCAAAAGCTGTTATTATTCTCTCCTTCATGTTCTCCGGCGTTGTTGGTTCTTCACAATAAACAACTTCTTTTAAATGTCCCCATAAGAAATAATCCATAGGCGTTTTCGTTTCTAAAGTCTCCATAGACAAAAATTTTTCGTTTCCATTTAATTTTTAAACTCCAAGGTCACTTTGAGGTCACTTAATGTACATATCTGAACGTATTTTTACATCAGCTACACGATACAATAAAAAAATTATATAATTGTACACAAAGAAACATCGATAATCTTGTAAACTCCGAAAAAAACTACCCCAGAAAAAAAAACATTTTTTGCAATAAAATGGTTTGGAAAAACCATTCAAATAGCATACAAAATATTTTTTGTATCCCCACAATCAGAGGAGATATTTAGGTGGCCTTATTTAGGTGGACCACCCTGTATACTATTTATATCCTTCGCACTCGTGACTCTGGAACACAATAGTTGACACTTTTCACTGAGAATTTCAAAGTGTCATAATGCACGATGATAAAGCTCTCTATGTTGCGTAATGCGTTATTAATTATTTATCGATGAAATTGGTGCTTTATTCATCGTTGCAAATTATGCTGTGTGTGGCCAGTCGTCAAACTGTTAATACAACAATCACAAAGTGCTTTCATGTTATATCTTTAAAGATGATTATGTTGATGTTGTATAATACCGTTTCACAGTTATTGCGCTATAATATTGAAAGCCAGGCTAATGAACGCTTCGTGTAGACACAGTACTGTCAGTTTTCGTCTATTGCTTTGCATATCGTCAATATTCCATTTGCAAAAGTTTCATTTTACAACAAATTCAAACCAAAATGTGGCGACCTTTCATTTTAATTAAACGACGTCGATATCTATGTTTCGATTCTTCCTTTCGCGAAGTCTCGTAGCCGAGAGAAGTGTTTTGTTATCCCTAAATCCAAAGTGATTCGGTGCCATTGATTGGAAGTCAGAGAGACATGGGATACCATCTGATCCATCACTTTCCATGGCGCTCGATTCTACCGCCTGCCCCGAGGGACAAAACGGGAGCGAAAGAGAAGAGGGAAGAGGAAAAAACGAGACGTCTTGTTTTCCCTATATCTTTTTTCTTCGACGATAAATCTCAACGGACATCTTGGAACGCTGGCAGATTTACTGGAAAAAATTCTTAACGTTTAACAAGGGGGTTGTTTTGTACATCTTTCTTCCCTGTACGAGACAAGGAGTGCTCGTCGCTGGGAGTGTCTCTTGGAAAATATTCGGATGATCCATCGATATCTTTTGCGCCCTGTGAAATTTACTGATAAATCGTATTCGAGCTTTTGAAAATATGAATTTTTTGGAATGTATTAAATTAATTTATTCTCTTGAAATTCATTGATGCTAAAATATATAGTGTAAAAGGTATAAAACAACAGCTGGTGCAAATTGCAAAATTGTATGACACCGCGTCCAATGTGAATTTAGAAAGGATCAAACTAAATTGCTAGCCATTGATTTTTGATTGCACATTACGTGACTGTTATTCATATTTCACTGGAGATTGAAAGACAATTTGGATATTTTAAAACATTCACTTTACAACGAGGTATAGTTAACAGATCATTACGCGTACTTAGCGTTAAATTTTTTGCTGAAAAAGTTGCAAACATTCCAGGATATTATTTGCAGATCACATCGTGTTTCACATTTTCTCTTACCGTTATCTTTTTCCACAGGTTGTGAAAATATATCTTCTCTTCACCTTTAAAGATTATTTATAGACTACTTTATTATGCAAAATGAGTCATATTTGTTGTATTTTTATAAACATTATAACTGCCGAGAGCGTTTCATTTAACACTAATGATGAGCATTAAGAATTGCAATAACGTTTGCGAGTATCTTAGCAGCAGAAATTGATAAAAAGTGCACACAATTAATGATTAAAAATACGCTCCAAACATGATCCTAGACCATTAATCCATTAACAATGAACACGAATACAATTTTAATTACAGTATCAGATGTTAACAATTTGCATCGTTTCTCATTAACACTTATTACACACGGTACAGAAAACGATTGTTGCGTAAATCAAATATGCTTCCGTGTTTTAATTTTACAAAAACAGCGCAAGTTTTAAAAATGATATGAATAATGTAAGCAGACGCATGCTAATATTTTAATAAGAGTAGAATAACTGTTACATTTTAAACTATTGCAGTCATATTTATTATATGCAAAGTTACCGTGGAAATTTTAATTGATTTTGATCACAAAATTCGAAAAGTATACAAAGTGAACCACTGTAATATTATAAGTTACTTGACAAATTTTTTAAGCTTTCAGTCATATGCCAATTAATAATATGGTTTTAGGTGCATTGATGTTAAACATTCTTCTACAATACACATGTATCGTGCATGAGAGTAGAACAAGTAAGGGTTAAAATGCAACTTTAAAAAGGCAGTAAAAATCCTCTCTGAACTTGACGATGACCAACGGTATTTATCTACAGAGTAGATAGATTAAAAAATCACTGTGCATGAGATATAGGATAAGAAGTGGTATGAAGTTATTTATGCTGGCAAAAATGATGCATCTAAGATCATAAGAAAAATGTAGGCGCGATAAAATTACTTTTTAACACTAGGTTTACGGACGTTTCTTATATACCTATCTCTACGAGCACCCGTCAAACTGACGGGTAGGCAAAAATACGCATTTTCTTTAAAAAATCAATTGTTACAAATTAAGTATCAATTAAATAACACTAGGGTACACATTTAGATACATTATTAATGATGTAAAATGTATATTTTTTTAAATTACCACGGAAATGTTAGCAATGGTATTAACGGTATACGGCAATCACATTCATTGAGCACATTTTTTACAGACATACGGAATTTTGTTTGTGCATTTTCCGCACACGATCTCTTTGCTATATATACAAGAATTACTGTTTCCGTTTTTTTTTTTGAGGTTTTTCGTCCCTCTATGTGAGTGCAGTCTTTTATGTGTTCCTTTATGCGTCTATCAATTATCAATCCAAAAGCACTAGTTGCATAACTCGACATAACATTTCATCTTATGGTAACCAGTAGGTCCTGTGATACCTTTAATTATCATATCAATGGGTGGCCTACCCACAGATACTCCTGCTTTCAGTTTTATCCACTGTGTTCCGTCAACTATACTTTCAATTTCACCCATTACATTTTAGAATATGCTTGAAATGCTCGTTCTCTCATTCTCGGAATCAAAACTAGAAAGAATACGTATTCTTTTCTTGCTACGATACACTTTCAATAAATTTTCCTCTTCACTATCCGAAAATTCTTATATTTTTTTCACTTTCAATGCATTAGGACCTTTCACTCTCATCTTCGCGTTAGAATAATTTATATTAGCCACCTTCGGAGGTATACTCTGAACAATCTTTACTTATTTTGACAATTGTGCTCAACATCTTATTATATTATATCTCCTGGATTTACTCATGATTGCAAGAAAAGGCGGATTGGTCAAAATGAAAAAATATTGTGCCCCAATTCGATTATCCTATTGAAGATACTTACCATAAGCAGAGACTGTCTAAAATAATAATAAATATAGAATATTTTGGACACTGTTCTTGAAAAACTGTAGTAGTAAGTAAACTGAAGTAATGATTATACGAACAAAGCAAATATATAAAGATTACTCATGAAATTAGCTAATTCGTCAATTTGACGGGTCCCGTAGAGATAGGTATACCACATATGAATCTCAAAAAGTAGAAGGCTTGGGGAAAAAAAACTGGGTGTATAAATTCTTTGGAAGAAATGAGTAATTTACGATGCAAAACGGTTGAAATCGATCAAGCGGTTTTCGAGATATTTCATTGTAAAGATTGAATTCCGTCAAATTGACGGGTCCCGTAAACCTAGTGTTAATGAATGGAGCACAACAATAACTAAAAGCATTTTGTCAAAAATTTCTAATTAACTAATTAGGTAATTTTAGCGCATTATCTATCACGACTTCTGGGGTATACTTTCGTCAGATGTTTTCAATGCAAACTGCCATTTCAAAAGTTTTAGAGGATTTTGAGCAGTATTCTGTAGATCTATTTGTAATATAAATAATATACCTAATATAAATAAAATAACTGATATAAATAATATATCTACTACGCCCAAATGAATTAATTAATCTAATAATAAACAATTCAAATGATGAGGAATAAAGGTAGCAATCAAGTATCTATAACTTTTTTTTTAAATTCTCCTTAAGATTCGATTGCAATAGAAATTACGGTTGGAACTATTAAAATTGAACTATTTAATGAGACTTATTTATACGAGTAATCAAAAAGTCAAAATAAATAGGTATGTTGACAAAAATATATAGTGACAAAAATATATAGTAACCATAGTATATATCTCGCTTCTTTTGACGATATTTTCCCCTCGATCTGTCAAAAAGAATCAACTGCTAAATGGAGCACACACCCCTCTTGTAATACTTATAAGATATGAAAGGTGATAAATCAGGTAAGATTGGGAGCAAAATACCCGTGAAACACATATGTATCTTTGTCGTCAAGAGGAAACATTTATTCGTCAAGTGGAATAATCCCATAATCGTAATTCTTACATTACATCATTTGCGTATAATTCCTTCGATATCAAAATTACATGATCTCAATTACTGCCTACCAGTTTTCCATGCAGTAGTAACCTGTCACTACATTACTGCAGTGTTTCCTAAAGTGTGGTACGCGTACCCCCCTGTGGACGAACAGAGTTCCATGGGGGTACGTGTTACATTGGACTCTGGCTGCGGCTGCTGCAACAAGCAGCTTAGTTTTCTCGATTATTAACATAGAAAAACAACGAAAAAACCTTGTAATTATACAGATGATGGTCTGTCCCACCGATTTTAATAATTTCTGGATATACTATCAGGTTCATGATTCTATGTACCTTTTCTTTATACATGTAGGTAACACTCGCTCAGGATTAGCTTACATCGAATTTTGTATATACAGGCATGTCCGTCGAAACGTGAGTAACAGTACGATGCATGACTCTTATTACTTAATTGCTTTTATTTTTAGAATGCAAGCAAAGATAAATGAGCTAGGTACTCCGGGTGAAAAGTAATCCTATTCTCCACGGCAGAGGTTTCATTTAAAAATGGACATATCTAGAAGTATCGAAAAGTACTCGATTAAAATGTTCCACATATATTCCTCAGAGTATATAACAGTTATTTCCGCAAATACTTCCTGCGTCTACCTATGCCTTTGTTATATATCCTGAAAGTTTAAGAGATAGTTTGGCGGCAGGTCCTTGCCGAAGTGAACGCGATTCGTTACACAATAAAAATTCTTATTTGTGGACGTAGATAGATGCGACTTTTGAAAGATCGTTTAGGGGAAGGCTTACAGAAAAGACTTTCATTGACACACGTATGGTACAACGGGGACCATTCATTGAAAATGATGGAAAACTCTGACGATTTTATTTCATTCGTTGAACATTAACTTTTGAATAAACTACAAACACTCATTTTATATTCAGTATGTGGGTATTTATTGTAAAAGAATGCACTTAAATTAGGAAAGAACATTATTAAAAATTATTAGATAGTTTCATCAGAATGTCACGAAAAAGACAACGTGTTTTTTCGATAGAAAATGCCCTCCAGAAAAAGTCCCAACGTTAAGCGTTTGTTATAACTACAATTTTTGTCTTTCATTAATTTTGCCATTTGTGAGATCGATAAAGGTTTTCGAATAGTTATAAAAAAAAATTGATTTCTTAGTAACAGCGCGGCTAGTCGCTCATTCTGGAAAACTGTATGATGGTGAGAATTGTTGAAATTAGCCTCAAACGGATCCTTGAAAAACAAACAAACGGAGTGTAATTTAACATCATTCTAGTTGCAAATGCAACATGTGTATCTACTCTTAGCATACAATGTCGTGAAATACATCTTACCCTTTCCAACTTCCTGTCCATATGAAGTTGTTTCTTCATCATTTGTAGAAATTAAGTGAAAAAAAGGAACAATTTTTTGAATGTGGAATCTCCACTCAAATTAAAATTAACGACCAGGTAACCCAATTATAATAATTTGTCGTCTCAAAATAAACAATTTCATCCGTCTCATCGATTACAATGAACATCGTTTATAATATAGAGTTTGTCTATGTTATCTATATTTTATTCTCAATGAGTTTTATTTTTCACTTACATATTACTGTTTTGTTTATATGCTAAAAAAGGAAGGAATAAAAAGCAACCATTTCACTCATATACGATATACAATTCAGACATCTTATAGAAAATTTAAAAAAAATCCTAGTCACACGCTCAGTAAATTGAATCCATAGGCAAAACACTCGCTAATAACCTGTGATGTTGATGCGACTTTAAACTAATTAGAAAGAAAAAAATATACTTTGATTTTTACTGAAGTATAAGCATTTTTTTCGAAGGGTACTTATTATTACGAAAATTATACAATGGGTACACAGATGTTGAAAGTCTTGGAAACACTGCATTACGGTAATCGGAAGCGAGGATTGAACGTACTGGGTTTATGGGTTACCTCATGGTAAACAAGACTATCTCTGTACGCTTAACTTTCCAACTGTTTGAGAGCTTAGAGCAGTTCGCTTACTTAATATCAAATATTGTTTGCCAGAAAATATCTTTCTCGTTTAATAAACGAGTTAAAAACTCTGCGAAAGCTTATTCAATTACGAAATGATCTTCTTCCACTCCACGTATAAATGTGCGTTTTGGTAATGTTATGCACCAGCAATACTTATTATAACACGGTCGTCCCTCGCAAAAACAAAATCGGGAGAATGTCGCTTAAAATGAAAGGGAGGTTAGAGAGAAAATGAGAGAGAGGCTAAAAGGGGAGAGATGGTTTACTGCAACAGTGGTTTTCCAACATCGTTTCGGCCTTAATTGCTGAAAGTGCGGACAATCACTAATTGTACCTCCGTCGCGTATCCTGGAGAGGTTCACAGCAAAAAAAGCACACGAAAAGTGCTGGTCGTCCGTTTTTCAGAGGCCAACAATACTTGACAGCTGCTGTCAAGCAAAGTGTACTCTATGGAAGCCCAGCTCGGTCAGAACCTTTCCAGCTCATTGACCGTTTAGAAAGCGATTGTTTAAGTAAGGAGCGTCAACTTGTTTCTATTTCTTTTCCTTCTTCTTCCTTTTTGTTTCACCTTCTGTTTTCTTTTTTTATTTATTCATTCTCTTCGTTATAGATCTTTAATAATATGCTACTGAAGTATTCGTTGTATATTTCAATGAATTTTCTTTTAACACGTTAAGTGTTAAGTAAGTCTATAAGTCTATAAGAACCGGGCTTAGATATTCCGTTTGGGCCGAACCGGTCCTCAAGGGCCGGCGACAGATTTTAGTTCATGTTATAGCACTACGCAGGTCTGCCCTTATATAATGATTGTAAGACTAAAGATTTTGCTTAGGAAACATCGATTTTTGGTCAGTCAATGGTTTAGGAAAGAGAATAATACTTATATATCAGGCGAGCGACATCGCCGACGTATGAACGATTGAAAGACGATGAATGTACGTGGTATGCATGTATGTATGGGTATAAGTATGAAAAAAAGTGAGAAGCGGAAAGAAAGGCGGTCGCCAACACGCTGTGAGAGCAGTCAGATCGTTTTATCCTGTAACCAAATCATTTTTCATTAAACTATTTTTCGTTATAATTCCACATCGCTGTTCCCATCGCACATATATAAAAAAGTTAATGTAATTTATTGAAACAATGCACACAAAGGTATGAATTTTTTTACATTCGCCACAAATTGCGCTAACTTGTTGTGTTAAACTATTTGCCATTTTTGGACCTAACATTTGAGCGTTACTTTTGTAACATTCTGTGCTGTAACTCTTAATTTTATGCGTCGGCAGTTGTCCATCTGACTACCGAGTCTGGGCCCCAACGGAACAGGCTGAGCTTAAAATCTTTGATGTTTCTTTTGAATTTTCTAGATAATGGTATTTTTGGGATAATTCTAACGTCCTAACTGAATGAACTTTTCTAACTTCAAGATTTATGTATTTTTATATTAACCACACACGTTTTTAAACATTCATGCGTACTGTTTGGTTTTAACTTAAACATTAATACATCGAAGACGCCATTACTTTCATAGAATTTCTATACAACATTTGTCTCATAGGATATTTCTAACTCTATTCCACGGCCCAATCTTCAGCACGCAGTATGCCTTCAATGTATCAAGAACATTTCTAAAGATTTATTGTATGAAAAGTCTCATGGCTATTTTTGAAGAAAATGGTTTTTATTCAATAAGTCTTCTTCCAAAAACTCAATCGGACCCATTTAGCGCAGAGGTAGTGAATTTGAAGCTTTTACGGTTGGCGGAAAGGATTTTATCCTATGCTGCAACTATTTTCTTTTTTGACCAGCGGGAATCATTGGGCTTCAAATTATTTCTACTTTAAATAATAAATTGAAAAAATAAATTGTACTCCATATTTGTACTAAACCTTCAGTCTAAAAATGCGAACACTTTGCAACTGCGTTAAATGAAGTTACTGCAGAATTGAAGGGCGGCAAGGTAATTTTATTACCAACGAAGATATAAAAATGGCCGTTAGCTATATTAGGGTTGACTACCCTTGAACTAGTGTGTCCTGCCTTTAAAAATTTCATTTCGCCTGTCTTAATAGCACGACCATACAATAAACCTTCACCATGGTTCATGTTCACCTCTTCCTTCGCGCATGGAACAAAGAACGTTACTAAAAAGGTCGTAAAAACGAACTCGTTGCGGTCAATCACGTGTCCATCACGTGGCGAGTTCATCACCTTTGACTCTCACACCCTCGAGGGGGTTGACTCGGGTAATGTCTCATCTATCGGAATTTTGAGGGACATTCTTCGCTCCAAGGAACCTTTTTGTTATTCAGGGGGATTCACCTTAGTACTGTGACACGTGGTTTACCATTTTTCGGAATTCGGTAACCCGTCTTGTAACTGCCGACGGTTAAAGTAAGGATCCTCGAATGCAATGACAAGTCGAAGTTTTTTTGACAACGATGGTCAATAAACAAATAAATTCTTGCCCGCGTAACGGTCGTGCCGAGCCAACTGCTGCAGACCTGAAATGCACCGCCATAAAACAGCGGGTCGCGAAAAAGTCAAACTTCTTAGCCACGGCTTGAGTCACCGCCTGCCTGGTTTTTTTCAAAAAAACATCCTCTCCTTTCCAGACACACCCTAAAGTGGAGATAGTTTTTCTCTACCAATCATGTACAGTGCAGCTCGGCTAACTTGGCACCTCAGCGGCAGAGCATCTCCTTTTCAACCGCCTATTCGCACCATTTTGTTTCTTCCAATCCACTCGCTCAGCCTCTTAAAGGAAGCACCCGACAAAGTCGTAGCATTCAAATATTCTTACTAGTTTGGCTGGAGGAGCGAGACATTGTATTACATTGTTTTCTCGTTGCGCGCTCCGTTTCATCAAGGAGAATCCCCCCATGTGGTGGGGGTAATTCTGTCGGAGTTTATCCTGTTTTTACTATAGAGATGTTAGAAATCTGGTGCCTACGCAGATGTCCTCACTGTCGCCACCCAAATCGCGTTGTCTCCCTTGCTTCGATCTGCAGCATTCTCTCTCTTCGTCTTTTAGTTCGATTTGTATGTGTAGTTCTTTTAACGAATCGCGAGGTAGAACGTCAATTGCCTTCTTGTGCGTGTGACAAGAGGCATGACGCTTGACGCCTGGCGAATCAGACTCTGCTGAAATAGGCCTACCTCTCATATGCCAAGTTGGCAGAGTCACACTGTACATTAACCAATCGAGTTGCAATAAAGAAAAACTGCTGAACTTCGTTCCGCCTTCACTTGATCGAGATTCGTCGAGGAAAAAAGTACGAAATAAAACAACATAATGTAGAAGCTCACCTGCCTTCTACCACAAATAAACATAATACATTTTCATCACACACCTCGCGCTGCACAGTACCATAAGACCTACAGAAAAAAGTCACTTGATAAGTAGTTTGCTCCGATGCGCCAACGGATAGAAACATCCCACGTTTTTACGTCATTTTCGATTCTAATGCGTGACTGGCCAAAAAAGCAGCACGCTGCAGTACACTGAGCGACTGGCCGAAAGAAGCATTTTATTTTTGATTGTCATTCGTCGATCTCAGGCTTCTACGAACAATATGGTGGGAATAGGAATAATGCGAGTGACACTCTCCATGCATCCCGTAGCACATACAGTCCAACAACTGAAAGATGGCTAGGGAATTGCGGAACCTCTCATTAACAACCTCCTATTATCGCCATTTTGTTTTTTAAATTCCCAAACTTTGTTTCTCAAATTGAACATTCCTTATAGTCGTTTATTTTAGGAGTTTGGGTTTGAGGATTCCAAAAACTTGATAACGGGAATAAGCGATTCAAAACGAGGAGCTCCAACGCTTCCTAGCCATCTTTAAGTTGTCAGACTATATCAAGTGTCCTTCGACAACCTCAACTAGACTCGCGAGCGGCGGAGCTTCTCGCTAACGACCGCCTATTTGCACCATTTTGTTTATTTAATCCCCGCTGCTCAGCCTCCTGAAGAAAAGAGTTGCCAAAGTCGTAGCATTGAAATATCTTTATTTATTTGGCAGGATGGAATATCGATCCGCTTGACGAAACGCGATGCTCGACAAGGAAACAAAATGCATGATGTTACATTGTTTCCTTGTCGCACTTTGCGTTTCGTCAAGAGGAATCTCCCCATATGGCGGGGGTAATTGTGCCGGAATTTGTCCTGTTTTTACTATAGTGATGTTAGAAATCTGGTGGATACGCCGATGTTCTCACTGTAACTATCCAAATTGCGTGGTCTCCCTTACTCCGATCCGTAGCGTTCTCTCTCTTTATCTTTTAGTTTGATTCGAATGTGTAGCTCTTTTAACGAATTGCGAGGCAGAACTTGAAGTGCCTTCTTGTACGTGTGACAAGAGGCATGGCCCTCGACACCTGGCGAATCAGACCCTGCCGAAACAGGCCCACCTCCGGCGAGTCTAATTAAGGTTGTCGAAGGGTAACTTCTTTCCTCTGGTCGTTACATACATTCGCTGCCGAATTCAAAATTCAAATACTTCTAGTTTGTTAATTTCGTGGTTAAATATGTGTGTGTGTGTATCACCCCGGTTGATATTTATTTGGTACAATACAACCATTGAAAAAAGTCGTGAATTATTCATTGAAAATGTGACGCACCGCGAATACATCGAATTCACGGTAGGACACACGCGCATTATGGGGGATCGAAAACGATACAAATTTTATCGACTGCGAATATTCCTACAAACAAATCTATCTGATGAATGCACAATTACGATTAGAGTTGATTTATTATAGAAGGATCTGATTTGCGTTATATAATGTACTATTATATATACGTATCCAATGACTATTCGCATAGTATGGGGTACTAGAAAGAAAGCTGGCAGATAGAATGAAAATGCACTGCGACCCTGATCCACAGATCCAAATCGGACTTCATGACAAAGGGAGTGAATTAATCACATCGAAATCAACAAGGAGAGCCTACAGTAGTATACCACCTATATCGATGGCATTTTTTTATTGTATCTTGAGCAAAAATAAATCGACTCCAATTCGGCTGTTTTTGTCAATATTCATTATTTACGAAGATAATTAACAAGATTCACTGCACCAGTGTTTTCTCCCTGATGGCAATTCCTTTTCATGTCTTTTTCTTCTAAGTTCTTATAGGAGATACTGCCCAATCCCACATTATAATAATAGAGGGCTTTAATTGAGTACACTCTCTGAATTATCTATTACTTTCGGGATTTAAAGCTTTAGAGCTTCAATATTCGATATTTAACTGTGTTTTTAGTACGATAATAACGTTGGTATATATATGTTAAGTCAACAAAAATCGTTTCCACGCATCAGAAAATACAGTAGCAACGAACGATTATTCAGGCAAAAAGAGTTTTATAATTTTGCTAATTCTCCTGGAATCAATAGAGATTTATTTGGGATCTCGTGGTTTTTGAATGATACAAACAATTATTCCACTCTCTCAAAGTGGTGAGATATACATTTGAATTGGCTCAATCACAGGTCGAGCGACCAATAACAGATTCAATGTATGTTCGGTTCGGAATAGGCAAAAATCAATAGCAAATATTTAACTTTTGAATGCACCCGCGCTCGTCCGCTAGGAAATAAAAAAATATTGAATTCAGTCCATTTCCTGCCAGCGTACTCGTTACCAGAGAGCAGGTCAGCGTCAGTCTATTTAACAGGACAGTTTCAACATAGCAGTCAATTTTCCATAATCGATTAACTCTTTACCAGAAAATCGTATTTTACAATATCAAGAGAAACTCCAATCTCTAGAAAAGATGCAAAAAATTATTTATGTAATTTTAATGGAAAGAAAAGATATTATTTTAATATAAATAAATATTTTATAATAATCGAAATGTCCACCATTCGGTTATATGCATTTTCGCAAGTGACTTTTTAATAAAAAGATTCCTCTTTCGAAAATATGGCGGCCTTTCGGGGACACAAAGAGTGTACAATAAAAAGAAAGAAATAAAAACAACTTGCAACTACGTGAACTTGAAATAAGTAGGAAGACATTTTTAACTTATAAGCATATAACAGATTATAAAACCAAGCATTTCATTTTACGCTTCTTAATAAAAAGGAAATTCAATTATTGACAGCAGCGTAATACAGTACAGTGTTTATTTGCAATTTCGTATTAATAAATAAGAAATACTATCAGCTTTATTCCCGAGAAAGAAACACCGTTTTATATGTTCTGACAGGAAATACTCGCTGCGGTCTCACCAAGTTTATTCGACATAACGAACATGAGCTTGAAACTTTGCAAAACTACGTCACGCACGATGCAACGCATTTCTTATGGAAGTTCTTTTTGTTTTTTCTCAGCTGACAATGAGGTCAATGGTTGGTGACACGTTGCAGTGTACTGTTACGATATCCGTTGTTTTAGATTAGAAGTAGCGACCAAAGGAAGTAATTGGTACAGAAAACGTCTGCATTAGGTAAATTCCCAGAGGATACATACAAGCTGAGACTGTTAAATCCGGATAAAATGAAATGCATTAAAAAAAGAGAAAAGATAAGGATATATAAAAATTTTGTACCCACATTTAGCGTCGAATTGTTTCATGTGTTTTTATATTTCTTGTCAGTTTAAAAATTTGCACTTTCTAATTCCTCAAGTGCGTATGATGTATTGAAATTATAATCTCAGAATATTCGAATTTTGTGTGTAAAATTAACTCTCATGCGCTCTTCAAAATATTTTGAAATTATAAAATAATGTTATTCGTAATCGATAATACTGTATTCCACTGAAATTAAATCAACTTACAACATAATAAAAATAAAATAAACATTATATATATTATCTGAAAACGGGTCAATTTACCATTCGTTTCCAGGTGGGGCGTTTCCGTGTTAATGAGATTTAATTTCGATATTGTATATTGTGCACATAAAAAATTAGTACGCATTCAATATTATTTTGATAGGATGTTTTGTTATACCATGAAATATAATACTTTCAACAATGAAACTATGTTCATTGCGAAGAAATTTGTGATGAAATCTTTTGCGTCAATATCAAAATTATAATACGTTTAAATTATAGAAGTTATAGGTCTTATAAACATGGGAATGCGGATTAAATGAGTGAGTGACATGGAGAGTGAGTAACGATGGTGCGAGATATGGAGAGATTTGTGGAAAAAAGCAAAAGACGGTAGGCCATTTTTCAAGAGTTCGAAAAGATGCGAAAGAACGAGAAATAATGCCATTTTTGTTTTGCGGCTCACATTATTAATTATTTCGTGTTTCCTTGTATCTTTTCTGTTTTTATGGCGTAATAAATATTGAATTCCATAACACGTCTTACATGAACTGACTGTTCAAGACCATCAAAACTAGTATCTTTACATAAATATATTTAGTGATGAATTAATTAAATCTTTGTCTTCTGTGTATGACAACTTAAAACAGATTGCATTGCGCTATTGTACAATTTAATAAATTATGTAGTACTCTGTATCATATTGAGATTTACTATTATTTGGGACTCATTTTTTAAATACTGTACAGCAATATATTTGAGATTATTTGAAATAACTATTCATGAAATATGTTATATCTAAACGCGTGTATTACTTACAAATACAGAGTACAATGTTCCAGAAAAATTTTAACTAGTAAGAGAATAATCTGTCCAAATGTTAGAAAGATTCGATGCAAATATAAAATTCGATTTTGTTTTATCCAATTAAAAGAAACAGAGGTGAAATATTTTATTTTTACGGATAATGGACATTCTAAATACCTACATCGGTGTATTTACCACTCTGAAACAAGGAAATCTCAATTTCGTGATTATTTGTATTCTTCGGAATTCAGTTCCTTGACAAAAGCTGCTGATGTGTCAAAAGTTGCAATAGAATTTCAAATTTACATGCAACTTTTTCACTGATATATTTGCTGGTCAGAGTTGAAACACGAGTGTCCCTGTTGTATTGTTCAAACTTTGATTTTTGTTTCCATAAATTTGCCACTCTTTGAACAATAGGCATAACAATGAATGGCAAAAGAAAACTGCTACTACTTGAAAGTTATGAAATCACACTATCTGAACACGTAATACTCCGGAAAATGCATGTTCATGTATCAACTGTTATTTCAGGAAGTAGTATAAGTTAATTTTTGTGTGTACTCGCAATGGCGAAATAAATGGAATGGATTTTTCCTATGATATCGTCAGAAGATGATCAATTCAACATATTATTGTACACAAGCTTTGTTAGCAACTGTTAAATGTCTCAGCATAGCAATAAGGTTAATTATATCACTCTCAATTACAATGCCTTATACGTTTCCCTATTGCGGATCAGATCATTTTCAAACCCAGAATGGGATGTTTTGTAACAATGAATACATTTAGTAATTAAAGCTTTAATTCACACCTTTGAAACATCATTGTCCATTATATCTAGTGAAATAAACTACGGTGGCTTCAATGCTTTCAAATGTCAAAGTTCTACCTTATCGAAAGATCATCGAATGCGAACTCTGCCAGTATTAATTGGAGAATTTCTATAATGAAGCTGCATTCCAAATGTGTAATAAAAGTGAGAAAGAGAACGAGTTAACCATTCGTGGACAAGCTATTTAAAATAAATATTTTTTATTAATTTTCACGAGACTGTGATTAGTGATTTAAGACGTGATTGTGCTTCAACATCACAAAATAGATTAACCCTTGTCGGTCACTAGCTTTTATACATCATTCTCCACTAGGTTGCATTTGCTTTCGGTTTTGCTAAAAATTTTCAGTATTACAAGAATACAATTTTTGATGGAAATTATTTATTTTTTGAAGGAGCAGTACAAATCATTGTGTTTCAAATAACTTTTTGTAACTTCTTAATGTATAATATTTTTTTAAACGACCTTAAACATGAAGGAATTGTTTTCTCTTGCACGTTACACAGAAGTATAGTGTTGTTTTTCTTCCTCCAAGTCACCACCGCTAGAAGTTTATAAAATTTTCTTCATTCATTTTTTGGGCCCAATATGATTCTTAACTTACAAGACAATTGCGCCGCATTTTATAGACAGCGAATTTCGACAAAGTTCGACCTGTCACCTCCCACGTGACATACGACCGCCTCGCTAAAGTATTGTTGTCACGTGAGAGGTGACTTATGACCCTTAAGGGTTAAATAAACGCTCTTGAGCGAAAAGGATGAAAAACAAATTGACCTTAAAGAAATTCATCATTATAAAAATATAACTAAGTGGAGAACAATAAGTACTCATATTATTTGTTAATCGGTAAATGGCTTCTTTTGAAAAAGACTTCAAAATATACTGCAAATCTATTGCCAAGTATTAATAATGCATTGCATCCCATTGACGCATATATATCCCAGTCACAAAAGACGTCTCGGTAAAAGCATTTCACGCAATGATTATCGCGAAATTGTGTCGCCTCGTCAGGTTCTGTTTGCGTCTTTTCCCTATCGAGAAGACGAAGCGAGCGGTGACAGGAGGTACCGACAACAGAGGCAGATGACGACGAGTACCACGTTTTCCAGAACATTCGGATCCACGAAGACGTCGCGGGTAAAGAGGAAGTTCTCTGTCTTCTAAGCATTTTCGCTCTCCCCTCCCCTTTCTCTGTTCCTTTTGCTCAATCCCTCTTGTTCTCCTGATATCTCTCTTACTTCCTGTTTCTTCATCTCCTTCTCCTTCTCTTGTTGCACCTCTTCGACACCTTCTCTCTCTCTCTCTCTCTCTCTTCCTTTCTCCTCTCTCTCATCTTTCTCTATTGTCTACTGCTTCTCTTCCCTGTTCACTCATACAAGTTCAATCTACCTGTTCAGACTACATTTTCCATCTCTGTTCCATTTTGCCTCTCTACAAGTGAGCAAATGACGGTCTCTTAGACTCTGGCTTGTTCTCCTAGTTCCTCCTTATGCTAACCTCTGCGAACTTAAGTACTAGAAACTACAAGTTATAATTCCATCGCGAGATAACTCCTACGGTCGATATGCTCGTGTAAGTAGCCACGTACAAGGGCGGCAGAGCCGCGAACCTAAGGGGGTGGTCGTTTCGAAGCTACTATTATTAAAGTAACATATCATTGGCTGCAGATAACAGTCGCAACGGCTTTAACGATTCACGATTAACTTCGATGTTTGTAAATAATGTGACTTTTGTACCGATTTACAACTAATTGTAAGTATTACTACCCATGAATTCATTGTACCAAGCAACAGGTGTTAAGAATTTGTCCTGTTATATTCTGAGCTTTATTAATCTTGCATTTTTATAGGGATGATATATTCAGTACGACACGGGTCGTTTTTTCTGAATCGCTTATTTATAGCGTAGTAGCAAAGAGATCGTGCGAGGATGCTATTATAGAGGGTTTGATGAAAATTTAATCTCGCTTCAGGATATAACGTATCGTACTGTTCACTTTTGTGGAATTCCATAACGCATCGAAATATATACTCAATACATATTATTCTTAATAAAGTCATTATAAAGAGAAAGCAGCATAGTCCAATTTTTTAAATTGACAATAAATTTCGAGTTGGAAAAAGACTTAGCAACTGTAGAGTGATTTTTTTGTAAGGAGGGGAGGTTAATTTTTAAATAATGAAACCGTTGCATGTGAATAGATTACCATTTACTTATGTAAATATTTTTCGCATATACTGCAATATAACTTTTTCTGTTGATGATACTTTTAAGAAGTGTACTTGGAGATCATTTTTCATTCTCGAATTGACAAGAAGTTCCCTAAGTAATTTTTTCTTATTGAAAGTTGTAATTGTGTTTTTATTCATGTGTCTCTTTGTTCATGGAGATATCTTATCTCCAAACATTTCGTTCACGGTTATGTTTTTCTTGAGAATCTCCAAGAAACAAATTTTAAGGTTTTATACGTTTTATTTTGACTTTGGCTATTTTAGCTCCAACAAATAAATTGTGAAGCAGTTGCTCCTTTATAAATAAATTACATTATTAAATGTTACAGTCTCTTCTGATATCTTTATACCCTTCATATATAATTACAGTACATGATGCTTAAGGATGGATACCTACCCTTCAACTTACACACTACTTTATTTACACGATTTAAAAAAAAAAAAACAGATTTAGAAAAAAGCAAACATGGATAAATATTTTTTCTGGCCAAAATTTCCTAACCAATATGTTTGCTGCAGAAATGTTTACAGCACACGATTTCTATTTACACGGTATTCTGCAGAAATGATCTTCCGTTTGAATTGGAGGATTGATATACGTCGTTATATAAAACTTTATTAATTCCTAAAATAAGAAATTAGGTATGAAATATAAGAAAATAATTTACCAGCATTCATTCTTCAATTTCAATAAAGGGCATTTAATTTCATTCTGTGTACAGATTTTAACAAGTATCACTTTCCTCCAGTGTTATTTACGAAATGGATTTTACCCAATTGAGAACGTTTATTGACACTGGGTGCATTTCAAGCCGCTTCAATTTCTGTCAAAATGTTTTCTATTTCTGCATTTGTCAAATATAGAACAAAATGTGATACCGTTTCGATGTTCGGTTTCACTTTTATTTACATAACTGAATGAAATGTGCACCAGATTTATTTTTAACTATCAATCGGCAAATTTGTTTATTTTAGTCACATTGTGGTTTACTGGATCGTCTTTCTTTCAAGCGCAACATATTGCAGGGCAAAGTTCGATGATAAACGTTAAAATTGACAATAATGTGATGAACTTAAGAATTTATCAAGCCAACATTTGTAAGTATTTCATGTATTTAATACACCGAAAATTTTCGTAAAAATTGTCTCTTACAATGAAAACATGGGTGGGAAAATTACGGACTGCCGCACATTTTAAAATAAGTGTTGACACTTTCAATATCAGTGTTCTGTGAGAAGTCATTTAAGACAGTGTTTCCTTTCTAAATCTCCAAAATTTTCGTGTCAATTAAATGAATTATACTGATCTGCAAAAATTTGTTTCTCTGGTCCGTTTTGAAAAAAGTATACCCATTACTGTCCGATTGTTAGAGCATACTGACAAAATTGAAATATTCACACCAAATAACAAATGGATATATGTATTTCATAAGTAGCTAACACTTAATTATACAGCATACCTCGTTATTTTCCGATACTAACGTAAAAATTTCTTTATTCTTTTTCCTTTAATATCAAATCATATTCATAGGGTAAGAGACAAGATATCAATTTCATATTGACATGATAATATAATAGAAAGTAATTGGTAAATCTTTGTTCAACAGCTTAACCCCTTGACGTACAATACCGAGTGACATTCGTGGCACAGCAAATAGAATTTACTTTAAAATTTCAAGAAGTTAAAAAATTGTCTGACTTTAAACTGAATAGATAATTTTTCAGTTTCCCGGAAACTCTCAAATTAAATATTTCAGTGGAATCTGGCAAACTAAAATAATTTCCATGTTATTAAAATTTTATTAAAGAATACAATATATTAGGAGTCATGGATTAATTTTTATTTCGGATAATTAATTCTAAGATATTTCCTGCACAGTCATAAAAAAATTGTAAGGCAACGGGATAATTTTTACCTGCGGTTCATGCAATCATAAAACCATACATGCAGAAGTCAGCATGCACTTATAATTTTTATGACGATTTATTTGAAAAGGTATATTTCGATTTGTAATTTCAGTTTTCAGTTTAAGAAGTCTGAAAGATTTAATTCGGGTTAAAAGTTGCTCCATTGCGATTTTTACTTGGCGACATAAGAAAGTAGTTCCAGACTGTTTCAGCTAGGCCTGACCTATTGTGCAATCACAAAAGGATCTGTGTCGATTGCTGAGGCGATTCAACTTCTCCTAACCATTTTCAACAGAGTTCAATTGTATTCGTATATAAGCGGAGATTATTTTTCATTGTATTTGTATATATAAAAATCTTAATGGCACGAAATATGAAAAGTACTGCGACATAATGAAACATATCAAAAATTGATTGTATATCTGCAGCCAAAGCAGTGTGAATATTGTTATATCTATACCACTATATCTTCAAAAGCGGTCGAAATGACTTTCCCTGAATTTTTTGAAAATCTTCCTGAATTTTCTAACATTGTTTAAATTTCAATTTTTTACGTTTATCTTGAAGATCGGCGGGGATTGAATCGAAGTTTGAATGAAATTTTTGACCGCTTTTCATGTTGTTGGGGAATGAAAGGGGGATTTTTCTATAAATGTAATATGTATTTGATTAAGCACGTGGCACTTACAAAAGGTTACATGTTTACTACTGCGCGGGAACAACTCACAGCGCCGTTCGCTCGAAGAAAAAGCAAAACAAAAGAGTCTCGCGGCGGCTAGCGCGAAATCTCACACACAAGTAAACTACCACTCACACACACCCCCCTAGTTATACATTGTGTGTGAACTCTAACATTTGGCTCACGTTTTTCACAAAACTTTGCGTACTCAACGGTTTCGTTAGACAATCTGCTGTTATAATTTTTCCGGGAATATGTACTATCTCTAAATTTTCATTTTTCACAGCTTCCCTAATGAAATGACATCTCCTGTTTAACAGTTTCGACTTTGTCTTAAAGTTCCCTCCATTTGCTAAACGAACCGCATTCAAATTATCACACATCAACAATTTTTTTACGCCATCACTCATTCCGATCTCACATACTAATCTATAGCACCAAATCATCTCCTTCACACCCATTAGCATTGCTTCAAGCTCACTCTCGGTTGACGACAATGCCACTGTTGACTGTTTCTTACACTTCCAGTGAACTAGATCTCCGTTCCTATACAGTAAAATTCCAGTGAAAGATTTCGCATCTTTTGTACTGTCCCATGACGCGTCAGTCTCACATTTTATTTCTTTGTTATTCGCATTTCCCCCATATATCAAACAGTAATCTATCGTTCCTTTTAAATATCTTATTACTCTCTTTAGTGCATTCATGTGCATCATTTTTGGATTCTGACTAAATTGCGATAAACAACTCAATGCAAAAGCTATATCTGGTCTCGTATAAACACTCAAATACATCAATCTCCCTAGTAATTCTTGATATTGATTAACATTGCACGGTTCACTATTTTCATCAGCTTCCATTTTTACATTTGGATCTATCGGGGTTTTTACTGGATTACAATCCGACATTCCATATAAATGTAGTAGATTTCTAATATATTCTTTCAAATGTACTCTTATCTTTCCACCCTGTTGCTCTACATCCATACCTAATACTTTCTTAGCTTCTCCTAAGTTTTTCAGTTCTATTCTCTCTCCTACTGCGCTCATATATTTATTCTCATATTCATCACTACTAGCTATCACTATCATATCGTCAACATGCACACCACAATACAGAAAGTCTTTTCTTTCTACCTTATAAAACAAACATGGGTCTTCTACAGATTGCTCTAATCCATTTTTAATTAATACGCTCGTCATATACTCGTTCCAACATCTTCCTGCCTGTTTCAAACCATACACACTTTTTCTCAATTTGCACACAACACCTTTCCTTTCTTCACCACATCCCTTAGGATACTCCATATATATTTCCTCATCTAAGTCAACATGCAAAAACGCGGTTTTTACATCATACATTTTTAACTTTCTTCGACACTCAGCACTCATACTCATCAACAGTCTAACAGTCTCTGTTCTTATCACAGGCGAGAATGTCTCTTTATAATCATAGCCTGGTCGCTGACTACATCCCACTGCCACTAATCTCGCTTTAAACCTTTTTTTATTATCACTTGGATTTTCCTTCACATTGAACACCCACTTACTCTTGATAACACTTTTCTCTGATGGTCGTTGTACTATGTCCCAAACTTTATGCTTCTTCATAGAGTCCATTTCTTCCTGCATCGCCTTTCTCCATTTCTCCCAATTCCTTCCTCTTTTTGCTTCTTCAACATTCTTTGGTATTTCTTCATCTAACACTACCATTGCACTATGTTTGTTTCTCAGCCTCTCTGACCATCTCACTGTGTTTTCCCCTTCTTCTCCTTCTTGTCTTCTTCGTTTTTTCATAACCTCTTTTGTACTTCCTTTCGGTCGACCTCGATTTCTTATCTGTATTACCTCTTCTTGTGTTGTTGCCTCATCTATATTCTCTTCTTCATCCTCCATTTCGTTCTCCTCATCATCTTGTTCCTCATCTGCATCTTCATAAATGCTAATATCTACTGCTGGTACATCTTCTGTGTTATCTTCTATCGCTTCGTCCTGCTGGCCCATTTTTTGCATGTTCAAACCAACAATCGTTATGTCTCTCGTGTTTTCATCTTTACTTTCAGTCTCATATCTGTTCAATAGTTCAACTCCTTTTCTACTCTCATCAAATTTTACGTCGCAGTCACATATCACTTTACCCTTTTTAGGTACGTAAACTCTATATGTTTTGTTATCTGCGTAACCTAAAAATATTCCTTTAAAGGTCTTTGATCCAAACTTCTCTCTGGATCCTTCTTTGTTTAAAATATATGCTACACATCCGAAAGTTTTCATATACTTTACGTTGGGTTTTCTTTTGTACCACAACTCAAACGGTGTTTTTCCATGTACACTTGACTTCACTTTGTTTTTTATGTGTGCTGCAGTACACACTGCCTCTCCCCAAAAATTCATGGGTAGTTGTGCATCTGCCATCATCGACCTTGTCATTTCAATTATTGATCTGTTGACTCTCTCTGCTATTCCGTTACACTGGGGAGTTCTTGGTGGACTAAACTCATGTACAATCCCTCTATCTTCTAGCCATTTATTCAGATCCACTCCAATAAACTCACCACCATTGTCCGATCGTATTGCCTTGAGTCCTCTTCTCAGCTAATTTTCCATCTTCTTTATTAACTTCTTAAGTTCTTCTCCTGCATCTTTTTTTTCTTTCAACAAAATGACGAACACCATTCTTGAGAAATCGTCTACTATAGTAAATATATATCTCTTTTGTCCTTTGGACATAGGATTTACTGGACCAATTAAATCCATATGCCACAGTTCAAATGCTTCCGTTGTCTTCCTGATCTCCAACCTCGCATGGATCTTTTTGCATATTTTCCCTTGTACACAACTTTCACATTGCACATTCATTTGATCCTGCTCTCTCATGCCAATCACTAGTTCTTCTTTAATCATGTCATTGATAGTCCTCTTATTAGTGTGTCCCAATCTTCTATGCCAAATATTGTCATCCATTGTTATTTTAACGTGTTCTTCATTTGCTAACATCGACTTTACGATATATGCATTCCCTTCACGCACTGCTCTTAACTGTATATCACCTTTCTCTGAATACACTTTGGCACCAAATTTATCAAATATCACTTTATATCCATAGTCTGTACATTTTGATACTGACAATAAACTAGTATTAACTTTAGGTACACATAATACATTTTGCAGTCTTATTTTCTTTTGTCCTTCTCCATGCTTCATGCATACTTCACCAATACCAGTCGACACTAACCTCTTATCATCTTTATCCGCCAACATAATTTCTCTTTCATCTCTTTCCAGCGTCGTAAACAGGTTTGCATCGCTCACCATATGGCTTGTCGCACCAGAGTCCAATATCCATTCTAAAATATTCTTCTCAGTATTCTTTTTTCTTGATTTATTATTCTCTCTGATGTCCCATTCATCTTGAGTATTTAGTAACGCTTCCTCAGATATTGTCATTAGTCTTTCATCCCTTCCATGTTTCTGTCCGTCTCTTCCACTGTCTCTTCTTGATGTTCCTCTTCCTCTTCCAGCTCGTCCTCCTCGGTTGGATATATTCCCTTTCGGCTTTTTACATTCTGCTGCTATGTGTCCAACACCTTGACAGTTGAAGCATGTCATTTTTCCATAACATTCGTTTGCTTTGTGCCCCTTCTTTCCACATTTATAGCATTGTATTTCTCTTGCTCTTCTTACTCCTTCACTATCTTTAAAAAAACGTTCTTCTTTTCCTTTTTCTTTCCTTTGCTCTTCTTGTTTCAACGCATATCTTATGTCATTGACCGTTGTGTCTCTTTGATTCTCTATTATCCTAACGTTCTGCTCAAATTCAGCTCTTAGCCCTCTCAATATATACATTTTTACCTCGTACTGTTCTATATTCTTTCCTAATTGTCCAATCTGGTTGTTCAGCGCTTCAGCTCTATTGATATATTCATCCACAGTCTCTTCTTTCTTCATTTTCAAGTTAGTTAACTCACTTAAAATTCTCACGACTGATTGTTCTGATTGTGCAGCCTTATCCAGTTTCACTCTGTTCCATAGATTATCAGCCAGCTTCTCATTACTATACTTTAGTACCTGCGCTTTATTCATAGTATTTATCATTATTGCTCTTGCTGCATGATTATCATCATCCCACTCATCCCAGATTTTATACTTCTCTTCATAATCATTATCCCCCTCCTCTGGTTTCGACGGAGGTTTTACTCCTATAACCTTTTTCCAAATTTTCTTTCCTCTCAGGATACTTTCCACTCTCTCTTTCCACAAGAAATAGTTGTCATCATTTAGCTGATCAACGCTCATTAATGCCCAATTATCAGCCATACCGTTCCAGAGATTCCACGTGGTCGTTAGGTTAGCTTCTGATTTATCCAAGATAAACAACTTCTCAATTTACTTGAGCCACTATAAACTTTTCACTTCTATCTATCACGAACCACCAACCACGGTCTGCTACCATATGTTGGGGAATGAAAGGGGGATTTTTCTATAAATGTAATATGTATTTGATTAAGCACGTGGCACTTACAAAAGGTTACATGTTTACTACTGCGCGGGAACAACTCACAGCGCCGTTCGCTCGAAGAAAAAGCAAAACAAAAGAGTCTCGCGGCGGCTAGCGCGAAATCTCACACACAAGTAAACTACCACTCACACATGTGATTCGGACATATTTAAATAATAATTTTAAAGGAATTGAATTAATCGTCGCTAAGTCTAGCGTTACAGTTTATTTATAATATTACAACAATTACTATCGAATTCACATATTCCAGAAGAAAAAAATAAAATATGAAAATTTATAATAAAATAAGAAAATAAGGAAATATTTAAAAACTTTAAATTTTAATGGCACATAGCGTAATGTAAATTGTCGATTTTTTATTCAAATTGCAATACATATAAGTAATTTAAGAAATAAAAAAATAAGATGTGCGAAACATCTGAGTACAAAATATGATGTACTAATGCAATTTCGTGTGAAATGTTGATGAGTTAAAATTGTATTATTTAAGCACCCCGTCATTTCACATTTGAAAGCCGCTCCTTTTTTAAAAATTGTTGGGTTTGAAAACTAAATGCATCTTATACTATGTTTGCAAGTGTTATTACGTGAACTAAAGTTGAGTTCTGTAACTTTATGCAGTACATTTTTTTTATATTGCACAAATTTCGGTCCCCAAAATTAAAGCACGATTTAAACATGAAGCAATGTGGAAACTATTTTCCCAGTAGATACCAATAAATTGAAGTCGTTTGTATGTAAATGGTGTTTGTAGCCTTTACAAGATAAGATTGACATCTCGTGAGTAAGATTCGGAAAACTTTGAATATTGGATGAATGTCACTGTTTGTAAGGTAATCGATTTCTTCATCAGTATATTCGTCCTTGTTTGCGGTTTCATTTAAGGAGAAAAAATGAGAGAGCGTTTATTTTGAACGAAACATGAGTTAAAGCACATTTTTAAGCAATACCTTTACCTCATTTATTAAATGCTTGAGTTACTTTCGCTCCTTCTTTCAGACACACATAATAATAATCTGCAATATACGCAATATACGTTAAAATTCACAAATAGGTTTCCAGATTAAGGATAGGAGAAACTGGGGTTATTAAGTACAGATTAGTGGACGAAACGCGTTAATGAAAAGTTTTATTAATTACCTAATATAAAAAGTTATAATTAGGTCGCTTAGCCTATGTTAAAATTTGACATTTTGTAGAGAATAAACTCAAGAATGAACTCTCCGGGGATGTCTTCTGTCAGATAATATTAATGGTATACACATGTTGCAAGTTTTATAATTTAGCGGTTTATACACTTTATCATCAATATCTTATTTCATCAAACTATCGTATAATCTTGATATTTTAAAAATTAAGGTTGTCTTCCGTTCAATATGCAACATATTATAATACAATTTTAAGTTTTGGCAGAAAGGTAATACCACTTTTAAATTCCCTTGCCAACACTTAGAGGAGGGGTTATAGAATATAATTCCCATACACAAAGGACACGATATTGGAAAATATATCAAAAATATGTACATGGATATATTTTCAATCTGTTGTACGTTAATGCAGGAAATAAGAAATATGAAGGGATCATCAAAGTGGTTCTCCCTATCGAAATTGCGACTTTATATCATTAAATTTTGCGAGAAATTATATAATCATTATCTGAAAGATTTTCATCCATGCGTTTTCGTTAAACGCATATTTAATATTATCTATATTAGAAGAGAAACTTTATTTCACGGTTATTTTATCCACCAAACAGAAAACAAATCGTAACAAAAAATTGTCAGGTATTTAAACAAAACCCGCGGAAAAATTACGAAACTTTCATAATTTCGAAAAGTTTCTAACATTAGTGTTTAAATATTACTGTTATTTGTAATATAAGGAAAAAATGTTGTATAGAAAATTGGCACGACATAGAAGCAGGTATATTATGATACAAACATTTTTAACGTGGGTAGAAGCATAGAAGAAATTTCAAGACCTGACCAATTTTTTTAAATGGAATGCAATGTTTTTTTCTCGCACTGTGACATTCGATATTAAGATGACTTTACCAAACTATCATTCAAAACCATACAAGGTCAGACAAAATTATATTATAAGTTCATTTTGCTATCAAACGCTTTGCCGACCCTTATTGTTAGTTTACTGAAGTCACTTTGATGTCGGTTATCATATCGTGATAAAAAAATAGCATTCTATTTAAAAAATAAAGATGTCCTTAAAACCTCTCTATGCCGCTAAAAAACCTTGCCTCACAGTATCTTCCCTCGTATATCGTGCAAGTTTTTTTTTCCGAGTCGAAATATAGAACTCCATTTGAACCTGTTAATGGTAAAAAAAAAGTTCTAAGGGTTTATAGCGCTAAGAAGAGTTTTAATATATATATGATTGATAAAAACAAATGTCATTATAAACCTCTAACTAGCCGAAATGTCCACATTTGACATTATAAGGTTAAAAAAGACACTTATAAAAATTTTTTAACTCTCCAACTTCTTATTTACATAAATCACTAATACCTTTTTAACTCTACAAATTGTGAAATAGTGTCTATTTAACCATACAAATTTTCTTTTACGAAGATATAATTTACAAAGGTTAAAAGTAAAATTAATTAATAATAATTATTTTTCATTGCAAATGAAGATTTTATTTAGAAATTCTAAAAATATAAAATAACATTTTACTATTACTAAATGAAAAACATACGTAACGAATAGCCATAGGGAACTAAAAAACACTTGCTACACGTCGTCATATCGTTAGCGTCCGATGGACACTAAGGCAAGGGACGCTAATTATGTGTGAATCGGCGGTACATATAGAAATTGGCGTGCGAAGTACTTGCGAGCAATTCTTTTAAAAAAGCACGAAATCTAGTGGCCGATCCTTGAACTAGGCAAGAGAGTCATTTGAAATTTAATATCTATTTAAACCTTAACCACCTACTGAAAGAAGTATTAGGGTAAAACAGCTACTTACATTCAGGCGGCAAAAATGAAGTTCAAAGAAATAAATATTTGTAGAGTAAAATGGACTTCTATATTTCGACTCGGGTAACATCTTTATTTCACGATAATTTTATCCACCAAAACCCTAATTTAGTATGTAAACTTTTTTTTACATTATTACAAGTAAGGACGATATTCAAGGTTGACATAGTTATCGCCCCTAGTGTATAGATATACAGATAAGTCCGTGTTGAGTCGTGTGCCTTTTGCCGTGATTTCGGTTAGGCACAGTGTCAGACTCCTCGGACAATTAAGTCGTTGGAGACAAATTCATATCTTCTCTCGGAGTTAATAAACTTGACACTTCCGAATGTTGGTTTTGTGTTGTTTATTATAAACGAAGAAACGAGTATATACATGGAAACAATTAACAAAGAAAGTTTAACAAATAGATACAAGTAACAAAATGTGAGCGAGCGCGTGTTAAGAACTTGTGTTGCGGGGGAGAATCTAAAGATTGGGTCGCTTTTCGGTCCCTTTATCGATTTCTCTGTCGGCAACACTTACGAGGAGAAAGTGGTGGCTTGATAGGGAGGAGAATGTTGGGCCCTGGTGAAATGTTATTGGTTCTGCCTGGGCTTCGTGGGTGGTTATCAAAATGCAGAGTTTGCATTGGTTTTGCCAAAACCGACTGAAGGCCCAGGCAGATGGGACCTTGGGCTACGAGGGTGACCCAGGTGTAGACGCTGTTAGATGACAGGTGTCATAAATCTAGCACAAGGATTTTTCCATGCAAACCTGGCAACTACGTCCCACCTCTCGATAGTCGAACGTGTTTGCGAGATGACCAGACTCGCACGGTTGTGAAAATAAAATAAAATATCTAGAAATTTGCCCTCGCAACCCCAAGCCCCATATTGTCAAATTACGCCTCAAAAGTCCCTATCATACATCGCGGAAAAAATGTTTATTCCCAGTAAGAATGTTTTGTTGAAATTGTGAAATGTTAGAACGACCGTATCGGAGGATTTGGCGAGATAGAGGAACAGCGAGGTCAGAGTCTCCGTCAAAAATCGTTCGGTACTTTCGTTCTATACTTGTATACTTTGGTGAGAATCGTAGCGACCATGAAGGTAGTAGTGGTTAGTACTCGAGCAATAAGAGATCCAACGTGGTCCAAGGAAAATACGTGGCGGAATGCTTTGCCACGGAATTGTTACCGGCACGGAGTGTAGTCATGGACCATCACAGACTTCCTTAGAGTTATAAAGTTCACGTAGTGATCCGAAGCCAAAAGGATACGCAGACTGCGTGGAAGGGGTTGGCCAGGAAGTGGAGAGCTGATCGTCAGTAAAGGAGCATCGCGAAGATATTTCTTTGTGTCACGTAGGTGATGCCTTTTGGATCGATCCAGAGTTGAGAGGCTCTGAACTCTTTCCATTGTGACGTACAAACACGTACGAATACTGGCACGCCGGAGACGCTTTGACATTTTCACACAGCGCCAGAGGTCTTATATAAAAGGGTGCCGTTTATTGCAAAGAGAGAAGGGGCTGGAGGGAGTTATACCTTAGATGGGCAGACGGTAAAACGTGCGATATAAAGCTCCACAGACGTCGCGAGGATTTCGCAAGACCGATGAGTCTTCGTGATTCTCAGCTATTGCGTGACAAACTCGTATTGTAATCGCATATCTCCAGAGACAAAGACGTATGTTCGGCGGGAAGAAAGAGTACCTGTTACTTCGGACCTTCGAGGCAAACGGAGAATTTGAATTAATGGATGGTTATATTTTATGAGCTTTTTCTGAAATTATCAGGCTTCTTTCTGAATTTTTTAGCGCCCGATGAGAAAAATATATCACTTATCTTGGGACATTTGTTATCAGTTTCGTGGACAAAATGACGTCGATGTTTGAAGTATCTACGTTAGCTTGAATTTTCGGTCTTGGGAAATTATAAACATAGTCGTTGAAATACTTCAAATGCAAGGGAATATGTAATTATAGCCACGTTGAATTCCATGAGGGTCATCGGTGACTGACACAGCTGAATTCGATGGAATTGCTTATGGCATTCAAAATACGAATTTCATGGATTTGCTAATATATTCAATATTTTAATAATGCTAATAGAGTACTGCTGCGTATAAACTATTTTTACTTTTCACGTTTCTATTTTATAAAGGTCTGATTTCAATAAAAAAAGTTCCAGTTCGGTAGAAATGAAGAAACTAGAGAAATACAGGTGGTATTCAAAGTATTAAGAACAAAGGAATACTGATCAAGTAACATAATCTCAATCCTTTGTGTCTTGTTATATCAACGTAGAACACCATATATCTGTAATTCTGTTCTTTCATACCAGTCTTTTGACCGTGTGAATATCAAGTTTTCTTTCCATTTGAGTGAATTCTCTGTTACTTAACACTCACCATAGCGACATATTGTGGATACTTATTTTTACAATACTTAAGGAAGTTCGAGCGTAACTAATGACTCAAAATAGTAATTGAATTTTTCTGTATTTTCAATTCTTGTAATAGTAATAAAAATTCATTATTTTAATTTATAATAACATATCTAATCCAAAAATTGTTAAATATTATTTATTTAATTAACAAAAGTAACGAAATGACTACGTGACTTTTGACTCATCCGTTTGAATAAGAAGATCTGGCAACAGCGTATTGTTATTCCTATGTACTATAGTTAGAGAGCACGGAGAGAGCATTATCAAAAAGTGTTTTAGTCCATGAGTGAATGGAAATAATTTGCAAAAATGCACAGATTTAACGGTCGATTTAAAAAAAAAATATTGTGAAATGGAGACAAAATGTTATCAAGAGTAACAAAGCTCGGATTGATTGCAGGAACAATAATTTCAAAATCAAAAATTGCAATTATTGTAAAAGAAAAGAAAAAAAATGTATAGGTAATTATGTACATTTTTATTTAATTTGAGGTTATACTCCCGTTTTCATACTGACATCGAATATTTTAGTTTTTAAAAACATAAACACAGTTGATTTTCTTTATAATATAATTATTGTCATATTATTTTCATTAATTTATAACTTTATATATTTTATTCATTCATTTATTCAAGAACTAATATTATTCTAATTTGCTTCAAACTACAATTTTTGAACTAAGGTGACAAAATAAATTTTCTATCTTCTCTCTTTCTCTCTATCTCTTTTTCTATCCTTATACTTTTCTGAGCTGTTCTCGCAACGTTGCCAAACGTTCAGTAACGTGTACGGCTACCAATAAGCATGAGTAACAAATAAAGTTTATGTTAAATTATCAACGAAACTACATCGGTAAGGTTATATTATTGAAATCTATTCTTATTCTACAATTATTCAAGTTTATTACACATAGTTTTGTTTTCCTTAAAGTTGGGAGGTTAATATCGAAAAAAATCGAAAAAGACGCGAGTACAGCTTGTCAGCCATAAGAGCCTGTGTATAAGGACTTAAAAAATGTAATTTTTAACATTTTTTTTCAAAGAAACTAGACGGAGGATCGTTTCAAAATTTTTAGGATATATCAATCGTCTATTTAATTACATGTATACAGAGTTTCAAAGCTTAAAGTTGGAAAAAGTTTTTTTACATTAGATTCGCTCGAACTTCCTTAATATAGAAAACAAAGCACAAAATACTACAAAAAATTATATATTTTTATTTTATTGACTGGTCATTTGACCGCATAAGGAACCGTTAGTGCTGAAACTCTGTATTTCAAATTTCTCATTCAGTTATTGTAATCTTTATATGCGCAAAAATCCCAAATCAGTCAAGTTGCTCCATTCCATAATTCAACATGTTTAAAACATGCAAACATTAGATTGTTTAATTGCAATTTTTTTCGTACGCCATTCGAGAAAAGAATATGCCAACAGTCGACAGTTTGTTACCGAAAGTTTTATTTTATATTAACATGAAACTTATTAAGTTAATAAAAACACTCGGCTTTCAATTTTTCATATATGATTAAAGATATTTGAAACCGTACAGCACCCTTAATTTTCTACGTTCGTATTTAGAAATTTAAATGATCATATCGCACCATTTTCTTGTCCGATCATTGCAATTTTTTTCTATATTTATCTCCTACCTCTAAATAGACCAGCCTGATAGCCAGTGATTGTAGTGTTAAGATTACTCGACACTTATTACTAATTACTAGAAATTTGTCACTGAAGGTTAAAGATATTTAAAACCATACAACACCTTCAATTTTGTAAGTTCATATTGTGAAATTTGAATGATCAAATAGGTTAATTTTCTTTTTCGAGGATTGCTAATTTATAAATATTTATCTCATACCTCTAAATCGACCAAACTGATCATCAGCGATTGTAGTGTTAAGATTACACGACGCTTATTACTAATTGCTAGATTACAATCGCGCGTTTCACTGTAAGCTATCCTTTCCACGAGATATTCATCATGATATTCGCGTTATTACGAGCTAGATATCTCCGATACTGTCTGAACAGGAAAGTAATGTAACGGTACGCGATTCATCTGGATTATATTTGACGTGGCATCAAACAACGATGCTGTTTTTACCGAAAGTATCTTTCTCGGTGCTATTTCTCTTGTATCGTTTCCCTCTTCACGCACACCCATACAATTCTTTTCGTTTTAAAGTTTTAATAATCCTTATTTTCGAATATCCATTTTTATGTTATTGCTCGCAATACATGCACATGGCTGGTTTTATCTCAAAAAAAAAGAAAAACTACAGAACTTTGTTCATTTTTCTGCGTTCGACAGGTGAGCGACAGATTATAGATTGAACGCAGACTTATTTTCAATGAGATATGTGGTCTCCCGAAAATCACATTTTCACTTTGTTCTACAATTGATCGAGAAAATGTTTGAGTGAAACTTTATTGGTAATAAAATAAAGTGTAGTGAATATTTGACGAAAATAATGTGTACTTTCGAAAATAAACGCTGGGTACAATTATCCGCTTATTTATTCTGTTTGATATGGTAACATTTATCATTTTCGCTAGCTGTAATGGATATTTCGCGTACGATAGTATGGAGTATCGTGTGAGTTTGTTCAATATGAAAGCTTGAATTTATAATGCAACGTCGATACATAGATATTTTTTCCTCGTTTCTGATATGTATTTTTCACGAAGCAGATAAATTCATAGGAATTTAAATTTCAAATCTGCGTATCGCTTTTGAAACTTTCCCCGCGAATCTTTTGCATTCGTATCGCATTAGACACTTCTCTAGGGATAGTGTGTATTAGAGGAACATTGAATATAGTTATTCAATTTTAACTAATTGTAAGTTTTCTTCGTGAGAGTTCAATGTACTCTTAGGATGCAATGTTAAAGTTTTCTTTATGTCAAAAGTTATATACATGTCACGGAATACTAAATTATAATGCCACTCACTATAGAAACATGAAACATAATAAACAAGTTGTTAGAACCATTTAGCAAACGAATAGTTATGTTATGAATTATAAACTTGTACTACGCATGATTTCATTTTTTGTAATAAAAAGAGTTTTTCAGGAGAAAGAAGTTCTATCAATTTCTTTTGCACGAAATGATTCTATGAACTCTTTCAAATATAATGGTGCATGCTACGTTAATTTATATACATATACATATGTTATTTAAACAATGTTCAATGCGAATCGACGCCTAAAATGCCTCAATATTTCTGTATATTTTTTAGTTCACCTTAAAAACTATACATTCAGAAGAAAAACTAATAGCAGGAAGAAATGGAGCAGACATAGTTCTTGGGAAAACCGTAATTAAAAGTTGCTATACAAATTTTATTTTCCGTAGAAAAATTGAAGTAGCTTCGCAAAATAGAACTCAAATGTAATCGTAGCTTGCTTCACGATTACAGTCATCTTCTTGTTGAATCGAGATATTTAATGGTTTGCACTTTAACGTGATTAAAAATATTGATGCCAATTTTCGAGGAGATTTAATTGAACTTGTTATTTTGAATATTCCAATTTTCTGAGTGTAAACAAATTCGAATAGTTTTTGAAAAATCATCATTTTTTATTACGGTAAAGTGACTTACACTACTTTCAAAATAAACGGTTTATTTATTGTTTACACAATGTGATACCTAATGCTTCCAATAAAGTTATAATTGTACAATTTCGACATTGTGCACACAATATGTATATTTTGTAACTTGTGCAATATGAATAAAAGTGTAATTTTATGGAAAAATAATGGTTGAAATATTTTATACATTAACTCTTTTGGTGCTAACGAAACACACCTTTATGGTCCACGTGAAAAATTGTACAAATAATATGACTCTTTAAATTTTTACAGAAATCGCATTTTATACTAGCAATAAGAAAAAGTAACTGAATGATAAGTATGTACAATTTCTTAATGTGAAATTAATTAAAAAATAACAATATTTTGTGAATGATAACTTTCAAAACAAATTCGTAAGGAAAGGGTCAAGAAAGAAAAACCGAAACGTGGAAATTGGTTTCCAAGTAAACTTAAATTTAGTCGTGTATTCGAATTGAAGGAAAAACGCTCTCCTATAAAATTACATTTCATCATATTAAAAACATAGCCTTATAATTTTACAATCAAATTTTTTCTTCGCCCCTTTTTACAAATCTTACAAGCGTTATAATCTCAAACAAAATTAAAGCATGATATGAGAAATTTGTTCTGGGAGAGGAAATATAATGATTACCGAATATAGTTAGTAACATATTAGCATATCATTTTTGGTGACTATATTAAACAATTAAATGCGTATCCACAAATTTAAAATACCTCGTATTCCATTATCCGCAGGTTACGTAGTCTGCTTTCCACTAATTATTTTGCAGAAGTCTCGTTAATTACGGTGTTGAGAATACATAATCATACCGTGCACGCTACGAACATTATGCTTGATATGCAGTAAACTTTTAAAAGCTCAGCAACTTGTAGAAACTCTGGCTAATCAAAAATTTTGTTACATAATAACTCATTTTACCTGACTCTGTTTTGGCGTTAATGAATATATTTATTTTGCGTACGTTTTTCGAATTTACAAACTTATTTGAGATAATTCATATAATATCATACGACACTAAATACGTAACGAATGCAACTCCAGTGTTTTCATTACCGTGAACAAGAGAAGATTTTTAATTCAAAAATTCTCTTTGCTGTGTCTGAGAATGAAAAAGGTGTAGATAGAACCAAAAAAAGAACAATTCCATCATCCAGAGCGATTATTTCAATTTTTTGGTTTACTGCAATTTAACCTCTTGCCCTATAAACGAAAGACACTCGTGATGAGGTGAATGGAATGAGAAATTTTAAAGTTTTGCAAAACCTAGCAAATTGAAAATACCAATAAACCCGAACATAATGAAATTATTTTTATGACGTTAATGTTACACTAAATGATAAGTAATAGGGTTTTTGTGGGAAGAAAGATTTTTCAGAAAGAGAATTGACTTGAACTACACAACACTTTATTTACATACAGAAAAAAATAATTAATGTATAACTTCATATGTTCTCTGCGTGGTTTCTGGTTGCCAACTGGACGATCCTGAAACTGTTAATGTCGCATATCTCGCAATAAAATACGTCAAAAGTCACTGATTAATTTTTACTTTAGCGATATGATTCAGAAATATTGCGAGGACTGCTGCGTAAGAAATCGTAGGGCAAGGGGTTAAAATATGTTTCTCTTTTCTATTCCAGCATACATAGTGAAACACACTTCGATTTATACTAACTAGGTAGGTAACTAAATAACTATACTAAACTATTCAATTTTTCTGGAATTCTTAATTCATTTCTAAAATTGGTCAGCACTAAGCGCCAAGAAAATTGTATTATATAAGATGTATAAAAAAATTGTCACAATCGTTATTATATCATATGTTATTCTGTAATACTGTATCTGTGAACCGGAGAACAATTGATAAAGCAAATTGTAACAGTATTATTTTTAAGCTTTAAATCGAAGGTCAAACTTTTTTTTATCTTATTCTTTTCTACTCATCGCGAAAGTAGATAGCTAAAAAGAAATAATTAGTTGGAATTCAATAATTCCATGGAAAAAACTACATTGGATGTATAAGGAGTAAACTAGCTACTAAAAAGTCCATACAATGAATCTTTTTTATTATATTTGATGCTTGCTTTTTACGAATATGGATTTATATCTACGTAATATACAGGGTGTTTTAGAAGTAGTTGTCATAACCTTCAGGGGTTGTTCTACACTCTCAGATCGATTGAAATTTCTGAAGAAAAACCTGGCGCAAAATTCGTGTAAGGGTAAACATTTTTTTTCTTAGTTCATCGCGTTCATTTTGTTATGTAGGTAACATGTCTGAGAGGAATCATGGATCAGAAATGAAGCGTTTTCAAGTAAATTAACTTTTAATTATGGCTTCACGTTTGAATTTTACCCGAATAAGTCATACTTCCAAGTCTCCGACCTTTCGGAAAGGAACACACGAAATGTCCTTACTAGTGCTGCACGAAATTATAAAATGGAGGACTGATTAATTTTCGTAGACACCGGTTACTGTGATTCCTAATTATTTTAAAGCTGTCAAAGTCATTAGTTTCAAACATGTCCACTTTGCAAAGAAATCTTACGAATTCATATATGTTTCTCTATACTTCGACTTAAATGGATTAATATTACTAACTGCTGGTAAATAACAGTTTTTAAAAAAATCTTTAGTCCTTTCCTGTTTGTTGTAGGGCAGTGGAAAATATGTATATCACGTGCTGGAAATTTTTCTACGAGGTTTTTCAAAATTACATGCTACGACGTCCTAGACATTGTTTTACACCTTTGGATCGGTGGACATTTGCAAAAAAAAGAGCCTCTATATCCCGGAGAGGGTAACAAATTTAAGCAACATTTTTTTATTGACTCAACGCATTTAAGTTCTTGGTTAAGTAAAATGTTTGAAAGGAACTATGGGTTACAAATATACATATCTAATAAGCAATTTAGACATATAGGGGAGGGGGGGGGGGGGGGCAAAGTGGGCCCCTTAAAATTTTTGAGCCCAAAAAAATTTGGAGGCAAAGTAGTATAACGAATAAAAAAAAATAAAGATATGACTATTTTTTGCTGAAGGGGCCCACTTAACCCCCCCCCCCCCCCCCCCGCCCTACGATAATGTTAAGGTACAGCAGTAATACTGTTTCATACAACTTGAAAAAAAATTGAGTAAGAAATAATTGATTAATATAATTAAATAATTGATATATATCTTGCGGTTGAATCAAAGATCTCTACGCATGTCCAAGATGAACTGTCACTAATTATACATCTATGTTCAAAATATCTGTCTTTAAATCTAAGTTCTATCTTTAAATCTTTCGTACCAACCTAAGGTCCGAATAAGGTAATCAAGAAAGGTCATGCTACATCTGCTGATTGGGCCTTTAAAATCAGGACTCCGTGGAATGTCTTATTCCTACGAAAAGAGGGACTCCCCAGAACCGCAGGATAAAGGATAGGTCCAATGACAATTTCCAGAACCGACGTTGGCAAAGTCCCAAGGTTTGCAGGGCACTCTTGGGCCTGTAAATTATACCAGGGTTGTCCGGAAGCATTTGGCAAGGTTTAAAGCACATCATTCCCTAGTGAATGCTGAAGAGATAGTAAATTACATTTAGAAGATTACAAACCCTTTGCTTTTTCAGCTAGGCATACAAAAAAGTGCTCTTGGAATGAAATGTGATTTCAGAAAACTAATGTTGTTTAAAAGAGTACGTGACTTCAACCTGTCAACGTGTGCGTGTTAAAGATAGAAACTCCTGCGTCTTTGGGGGAACCAAAATTTTCAATGGGAAATACTTTCTTTAACGCAGATTCTGCTCGCTAAATCCTTAACAGAAATTTCACACGAAAAATTTGAATTAAATATTCTCAACACATTATTTTTTTCACGAATAAACAGTACTTCACAATAGAACTGCCGATCTTGTGTCTATTATATTTAAATATACTGAATAAATATTTAAGAAAAATGTATATGAAGAAGACAAAATATTATCGATGAAGAAAGTTAGTTTCTGTAGAATGAAAACAAATATTTAGTGTTCTGTCTATGAGCCTATCAATTGTGAGAATTATTAGGACAATTTGGGAGACGTTCATTTTGACTAATTTGGTACTTTTAGTGTTAACCCTCTGCGATCTGAATCATTTTGACAATTTTTTAGTGAGCTAAATGAAATTAATTTCACAACGTTTTCTATTGTAGGTCACTCATTTTTTTAATGATAGCAATAACTGTAGACACTGACACATATTTGGCTGATATTACAAAATCATTGTGAAATTTGAAAGTTGATATGAAATCGGTAGAAAGTAAAATGAAGTGAAAATCTATGTCGCATATAGCTCGACATAGGGTTGGAAAAGGGTTAAACAATTACATAACCACTTCTGTGCCAATTATGTTTCTCTCTATGAAATCGCCATTTAATTTAACAATGTAATTTCTGAAACAGGAATGGCCAATAAACCATCCCGTTACGTTTACATTGATACCTATACGATTTATCATATAAATATGTATATTTACGTTATCCTATTTGCACCGTCATTTAAATTTATTATATTTATCATTTACAGTTTATTTGATATTTATTTCATTATATGTGTACTCCTGACGCTGCGAACAAGTAAGTGATTAACCTACAATTAGTAGAGAATTACATACATATGTCTATATCTATCTCGTGCAGAACATCGAAATAATGTGATTCCGAACTTTTGAAGCGGAACGTGCTAATAACGTTATCCATACTTTGCATGGTCATGCGAGTGCAAGTTAATTTTTAAGAGATTAATCATGCACTGTTCGGAGAAGTTAATCTTTGATTATGATTCGTGATAATAGAGTATTATATTTTGCGCGTTTCACACGTTTTCCACCTTTTTTTAAGGAGGATGTATTAAATTGTTGATAAATAAGATTAAAATTTTTTCAAATGTTATATCAGAAGTACTATTATTCCCGATTCGATATTCAATTGCCTGTTATATAATTAGTTACACATTAACACTAGATCTACCAAGGTGGTAAAAAATAACTTGTTCTGAATTGTTTAAAAATATTCGTAAAATTTTTAACGCTATATTTTGGTTAATTCTTTACATCTATATTGTGAAATGGAGGAAATTAAATCGATCAAATTTCTTGCCTCCATCATTCCTTTTCTTTGGAAGTATTTTTTTTAATACCTTTAAGTATATTGTATTAATCGTCGGTAGCTTTAGTGTTAACTGAAAAAATGAATGTAAGAGTCGGTTACGCTGAGGAAATTTTACCGAAACGATATGCGTACCAGCACTGATTTATCACTATTTTGACATAGAAAAGTAAAGACGTAGAAAGGAAAAGTAAAAGACTTACGAAGGAACATACCGAACCCGTACACGCCGATTTTGATGAAAATTATGTGGTAGATAGATCTCGAAGAAATATTTGACACGTGTTTTTGTATATCTGCTGGCGTCCACATTGAAGGGGTGATATTAGCCCTCAAAGTTTGGGGTTGAAAACAGTTTTTTTGAAATATCTCCGCAATAAAAGGTCGTAGGCAAAAAATTTTTGTTTTTAAATTGTGCGTCTCGAAATTACGAATCCATCGATATATATAATAATTGCAAAAAATTATTTGCTTAAACAATATACTAAAATTTCGAAATTTTTGTTAACCTTTCGTTAGTATTTTGTACTAAATGTTGTTCTTTTCTCGTGTAAATTTATATGTGTAAAATATAGACAAAATTAGTGAATACGTGTTTTTGGAATTTTTTGTTTTCTAACATTTAACAATGCTTTGCCTGAACCAAATTGCTAAAATAAAAATTAATCCGAGATACTCGATATATCCTATAATATAGTACGATATTAATATTATAACAATAATTTTATCGTCTCATTGATATTTCCAACTTGATATAATTTAAAATAAGTAGGGCGCTGCGGATATAACAATGAACCATTGATCACAACGTGGTTTATTTCTTAAAATTATTAATACTATATGCGTTATTACAAATGAAAATTACTATGGATACTTTAATCAAAACAGGTTGCACATTTTAGTAAAGTCGAAAGATAACCAGAAGTGCCCCTGATCGGGCCTTAGACGTTTATAATAATATGGGTCATCAAATACAAGGCGGGAAGAGCAAACCTCCCCAGTTTTGCAAAACTTGAAAATGTTCTATCTAATGTACAGCATCACGTCTATCACTCAGTATTGTATGCCAAGGGATTAAAAATGTACGAATGTCCAAATGCCTCAACAAAAAAATAAATATCTCGATTTAAAAAGAAAGTGATTTATGCTAATTTCAAAATAAACATCTCACATGTATACAATAAAAGAAAATTTGATCAGATGAGAGAAAAAGGGAACTTATTTTATTCAAAGCCCACGAACAACCTTATGACTGACCCTGTACAAAACAAAAAAATCTACCAATCCAAGCAAATCGTTATTTCCATCGTGCAAGAAAATTATTCCTTCCAATTCCAACAAGAACACAAAGACCGCCACAAGGTATGCCTACCGAAAAATATTTCACGTTTTCCGTTATCTCCAGGGAGCAAAGAATACGAATGCGCGTACTCAAATTTGCATCCGCAAAGAGCAGCAAAAGTGATCGGTACGCAGCCGCTCGGGTTTCTGTTTTTATCGACAAGGGAATATCGGTCGGCTCCGTTGCCGCTTTTTTTTCTCTTTAGAGCCCTTCTGGCAAAGAGCGCCAAGGGGGTAATATACGCTAGCGGAGGGAACCAAAAGAAAAAGGATGCCTCGTGTAAAAGGTTCGAAGTTCGGCAGACAGAAACAAACAGTCGTAAACACAGAGTAAAAGAGGGTGTAAGAGAACGTACGGTTATAATACGTACGTACGCATGTATATACGTTTGAGCTTGCGCTTTTGTATGTTTGAGGATGTGTGCGTATGTGCCCACATGAATCCGCGATGCCACGACACTAGTGGCTTGTTGCTCGAGGGTTCGCCAATGCTTGTGTCGCACGGAGGAAAAAAAAGCGTGTGGTGGAGAGAAGGGACGGAGAAAGAAAAAGGTCGGTACTCTTGAAATACATATTTTATGGGGCAATCACCGCCGACCCTTATCTACGGTTTGTTCAGTTCTGTCTTTCTGTTTAGGTCTCCCGCCCTTGGACCCTCCTACACCCTTCTTCTATCCTGTTACAGAGCTTTTTGCTAAGAGTGGTTGATCCTCGCCAAGTGGTTCGGAAAAATTTACACGATTACTAATGAACGACGTGTAACTAGAGCGGGGCCGTGTTTTATTAACGCCGGACGCGTCGATGAATCGTCGGTGAAACGCTTTGAGTTAGATTGCATTTGGAAGGAGCTGAATCTGAAAACGGATTAGGATAGCTGCACATAAATCACATATACGTGGGAAGACTTAGAATTTTCGAACGCTAAGTGGCCGTTTGATAATTGATGCAATCTATAGGCGATGATATTGGACACTCGGAGTGTAGCAAATGAGAAATGGCACGAAGGTTGAAATGGACGAAGGATTGAATACATTGTTAGAGTTCGACTTGGGGAGACAAACAAATATATGGTTCCTAATAGCGATGTTTATGGGAATGATTAAATTAAAACTCAGGGTAAGATTGTCATATTAAACAAAAATAAATGGAAAGCTTCCCTGTTTATGTAATATTAATTAAAGTTGTAGTTTAGCAAAATCATCTCAATCTCAAAATATAAAAAAATATTTGGTTTCTAGTAGTGATGATTACGGGAATGACTGGATTGTAGCTCAGGATAAGATGGCTGTACTAAACACAAAACTTTTTTCAGGGAAAACCAAAGTTTTTCTTCAAAAAGATCGTTGACACGTTTGTAAAGAAGTATGGTGCCAACATAACTGATTAATAAAATTTGTATTTCTTAAAATTTAACCTAAGAAATCTTACAATTAGTTTTAAGTAAGTTATTTTTCATTAGTATCTTGACACTCTGCGCCGCAAGAAAGTGAATAAGTAATGAATTACAGGCTCAAACCTGATTGTTGTTATAAAATGTGCGATCTTTCCTTGATTAACAATATTCTCAACAACCAATTACTTTGTGCCCTCCAATTGCATATCAAATTATCGAGTAACTTTCTGTTTCCTTTCAAAATACAAGATCTTCATTGAATTGAAGAAATTCAATTAATATTATTTTATAATGATATTACATAACATCAGTTTAGAATATAATGTAAATTGTATTCCGGCTAAAACATTTACGATTCGAATATCAGATAAGTTTTATGTAAAAAGCAGAAAACATTCATTGATCAAATTATAAATCAAGCATCCTTGTTTTTTAAATACACATGCTGTAAAATAAAGTACGAATGGTCTCTTTTGAGTTATGTTGAAAGCTGAAAAATAAGGTACAAAAATACGATACAACCATGCGGAAATGAAGCAGAGAAAATATTCAGTTGCTGATGATTCTAGTTGATGAATCTCTTTCAAGTTCCCACTCCTACGTGATTACTGGCGAGTATAAAATAAAGGATTCAAGTAAAATCTGAAAAGAAAATCGCGCTGCAGTGAAGCAGTCATAGTAATATAGTATATAAGAATATAAGGGTGACTGAGAAAAGATGTTTTGCCTCGAGGGCAGTTTACGTCATAGAATCTGCATTCCCGTGGGCGTCGAGAATATTGCATCGCATTTACAGGAGAAGAATCGCCTTTGTCCTTACATTTTCTCTCTTTCTGCCGCATCTGCTTTACTTCAAAGAGTGAAAACCGTCAAATTGCATTTGCGCAACGTTTCTATCGTGAAAATGTGCATTGTAAAAGATAACGATTAAAAATCCGCTCAAATTCATTTCGTAAATGATATATCATTCTCATAAATAAATAAATGCATGTATATGACAAATATGTATGTATGTATGTAGGAATACATTTTGTGATGGTGTCCACAGTCTCACTTTCTTCGCGTTTTTTAACGAACTCTGAAACTTCGCGTTCTCCTGTCTTTTGTTTTCCACGTCATCCTCTCTCGTTCTTTGTGCCATTGACTCACTCTCTCACTCACTCATTCAATCTGCATTTCTACCTGTATGTATATATATAAATACTTCTTTTCATGTTTATTTATTTGGATACTTAGGCAATATGCATTTATAATATAAACGTTCGGACTAGCGGCATGCAGTCAATAATATATTTATATTCATATCGATAATGTACAGTGCCGGTGATGAGTTAATATACAATTGTAGATCACTGGTAAATGACGTGTTACATAAAAAATGATTCTAGTGAAAATTGCATCATTCCACAGAAGTTGTATTCTAGTTTAATCAATTTTTAAAATTATGGACAAGTATAGGTCATGCGAAGGTTACATGGTAATAGTGTTTAATTTTTTATTTACCAGTTTGTATTCTTTATTATTTTCTATAAAATTATATTCCGGTGTAACTACTGCAAAATTATTAATTTAAGCAATATTTTACTATATGCAGTGTTTTGTTTACGTTTAATGAGCGAAAAAAGTTTTTTTAATTACGTGAATATGAAACATATTTTGTACATAATTCGGATAGTACTAATTGTAAGTCACCAATATCCTATAGTCATTTTTTCGCAATATTTCTTCTAAGAATGAAATTTTCAATCTCACTAATTTAGTTTTTGCAATTATTATTTCATGCCCAATTATTTTCTGTTGCATCGATTACTTATAAAAACAAATTGAAATTCTTATGGAGTTTTATCGCCAAAGAACTTTGAATTTTGCAAGCGAAGTTCGATATTAAAAATCATAGCTGAGTAAAATGCAAGTTTTATGAGACACTCGAGAACAAATCCGAAGGCAACATTTTTGATAATACAGAAAGTCGTGAAGTTGTCTCACTTATAAAATTTTAAAAGTTTATAGGTACAACTTACAATTAGTTATATAATTAATAAATCATTATTAATTATTAATAATGATTAAATTATTAAATCTTCGTGGAAGATATAAATTATAACATCAGTTTTCGCGATTGAGTCTATCTGGCTTACAAAATGAAGAATAAATTCAGCTGGAAATGCACTTGCAATAACCTCATAATTGCCAGGCAACATAAATCTTATGTGTGACATAAATTTAAAGTGCATTACTGCAGCCAAGACATGGTCTTTACAGTGCATTAATCCGTTTCTGTTTATTCTCACAATTACTTGGCTTCCGAATGTACAGTATAATATTAAACACTTTAAACCATCAGTCGGGCACCTAATTTCCATAATTTCTAGCCTAGTTTCCTATTTCTCTGTTTATTTACCTTTCCCTAACCGTGATTGCGCTTGTTTGTCATATTTGAGAGTGTTCCCGGAAAGTCCGGCCATTTTGGAGAACGCTGAGATGTAACCACTTCACGAACAATCTGAACCTTCCTGGAGAGTAATGCAAATACATCGATTCAATAAGGAGCAAGAGAACAAGCGTTCGAGATGCATCAAATTAATTCAGCGTTTGCTATGATTATGCACAACTGCATTTAAAGTAGGGGAATTAGAGTATGGTGCGGATACGGTGGCGGTAGCTCGATTTCAGTTAGCTCAGACATTATTTCTGGTAAATGATTACGGTAATAGAAGTTCGAGAATAGGATTATCAGTGAGTTTCTTCCAAGTGTTTCAAACTCTTCGAAACTTCAAGTGTCGTTACAGTAACTCGCGATCAACTTTGCAACGATTCAGGATAAGCAGTGTATGCAATAATACTTTGATTATTGCTCCGTTAAAAAGTTTGTGATACAGTTTTGTAATATGGATCATATGTGGCGGAAGGCATGCAATATGTATATTTATAGTCATTATATTTTATGCGATAGTATAATTCATGCACAGATTGCATAAAAGTTGTATCTGACGATTACAGTAACGAGGTTTTCTAAGATGGATCCAAGATGGAAATCTTGAACCGATCAAGTTTCTTTAGAATCTTGTTTCAGTTTATAGACAATGAGTATAAGAATTTGTATTATTTCTTATAATACTTTATTTACAATTTTCTCAAAATTACTTATTCATAGAAAGATACAAAGTAGAAAGGATGCTGTAGGGTTAAAGAATTTTTTGTATCTTCAAGATGGCAGTTTTTCTTAGAATTCACATTCATCACGAGCAGAATTGAGTAAATAAAGAAAATTTAATCTCAAATTTCAAAGATAAGAACGAGTTCATAACAATGTGTCTTCGCTAATCGGCACGAACATATAAACTTAAAATTACATCATCGTGGTCGCAATATACAATACAATTTGCAAGTACTTTATATGTATGCGTTACCTTGTTTTTTTAGAACTTTGCAATAATTTTATATTAAGGCGTAAAACGGAGGAATATAATAGAATAGAATAGAATTTTTTAGTAGCACTTAAATTTCATGTTACATAAAGTCAAGTGGATAAAGGTCGGTTGAGGTCACGGGTGATTGGGCCCTATAAAAAAAGAGTAAAACAGTGAAAATAAACGTACTGTAACGTTTTACCATCGATTGTAAACTTATATGTAATTAAAATTTCACATATGACATCAAACTTGGTGTCACTGAAAAAGCTGTCAAGTAGGGATGTTGCGGGGCGCTTGAGAAGCTGCATCGCAGCACAGTGCACTGCAGTGGGACAAAATGGGTAATCCAGGTGGTAAAAAAATCATGTCAGAGAATTGATTTTTAAAAATTTTATCATAATCTAAGATTTTTTATGGGGCCAGTGATACGAATAATATTTGATTTTGCAATCATCTTATTGTAAATGCAGAAAGCAGGGTAAGCGCCTGGTGCGTCCGCCGTTGATTCCGCCTCTATCCGTAAGTCATAAGAGGTAACAAAAGTCTTATTTTATTTACTTTAGACATTTGAATTCTCTGCTTGAGTTAGTTGAGAAAATGGCAACGACCTGCTTATAATTAAGGGCCCTCCCGGGAAGAAGGACCTGGTGGCTGCAAAGGACTCGTTGGCTTCTAACTAGTGTTTCGTTCTGATTCGTTTAACGGACAGAGATATATTTCGATTGTCCGTCATTTTCGATTCTAAGGAGATAATGGCAGAAAAAATCGCACACTCGTTACGTTATTGTGTAAATGACGAAAAAAATGTTTTATTTCTGGTTGTCATTGGCCAAGCTTTGGGTCTCCAGGAATGATATGGTGAGGTAGGCGGTGAGAGCAATACTCTCCCCTCAAACCTGTGTAATACCGTACGCCATCAAGTCCTTTTGCATCTGGTAAATACACGCCCTTTCTTACTAACTGGAGGACCTCGTCACCCATATTCAAAGCTTGAGTGCCGTGCCAACCTCTTCAGGGTTTTGAAATAATGAATAAGATACTTCGCTCAATGAGAGTAATCCATAGGTTCTTTTCCTTTTGCATCTGTCCGTGAAGGTTGTCTTATCGATATGTCAATCGGAACTACAACTTTAACATTAAGTTCGATTCGTTTTTGTTTTCCTTGTTCGTATGATAACAATTTTCTTTCTGTGTATATCATTCTCATGGCTGCCAAATACTGTTTATCGATCAAAATTCAACAATTGCTCGAGCTCAAGTTGCAATTGATTGGAATTCCTTGTTCTCGAACTTTTTCGGTTCGCCTAGATAAGGTTTATCATCGATACTGATCACTTTTGAAAAATAATCCTCTGTATGATTTATCGGTGCTCTCACCATAAGATTAAATAGCTTGAGGAGCTCAGTTATTCACATGAAGACAGAATAGGAGAACATCCCACAAATGATTTGCCAATGTCGCGTTACCTTTTTTGCAAATGTGCGCCAATCCAAAAGTGTAGAACAACGGCTGGTACTTCGTAGTAGATCATTTTAAAACATACTGTTCAACACTTTCGCGTGTTACAACTTAAATTTTACCACATACATTTGTCCGCAACGTAACTTATTACGTCTCTTAACAACATAATTCGATAAATCGTGCCACACAGTAATTAAACTTTCTGCAAAAACATTTGGGATAATGTAAATTAAATAAAACACTAAATGTTATACCAAAATAAAGTCAAGATATCAGCCTTTTAATCTTCATCAATCCCCCCACATTTTAATATGAACCAAATCATATAAAAAATATATGAATGAATTATTATAAAACAAAAAAGTAAAAATAGTCTTGTTTTTTAATAGGAAATAGCCTGTTGGTCAAATAAGACCTTACGAACATTATCGTGATTTTTTTAAGGTTCCAATGAGGGTTAATACAAGTAGTCATTCGTTAAAAATTCTTCCCCAACTCATTATAATTTCTGATTTCTTCAATATTATTTTTTGGAAAAGAAACTTCAACCATTCCGTGTCGTTGGATACGTCATCACAAAAAATTGTTCAGAAATTCTTAACTGTTTCTTGTTTTGCCACTAGGTAAAATCGAACATACATGGCACCACGATTTATACTTCTTCCTTTACGTTTTCACATGATTATGTGTCTTAAAGTGTGGAAGGTTTTTTCAAGCGATGAGAGCATTACCACCATCTTTCCAAGGGACATCCTCTCCACAAATCCTCGTATATTTCTATGCTGATTATAGCTTGCCCGAATTGGCAATGACTAAAAATTGGCGATGTCAAAGTCCAAAAGAGGTTTCTGACCTTTGATAAGTACCTCTTTCGAGGCTGGTCATCATGCTTTCCCGCTGGGTCTTTACACAGTGCAGTGCAATGTGCCGGCAGGTGCTGGCCATGTAAAATGCATGAAAGTCGTGTATGGCGTGTATACGAGCGCTGCCAGCTGGTAACAGGGACCCCTGAATGCGGGAATTAAAACGCAATTTCCCGCACAAAGGGGACAGTTTATGCCAGCCCCTTCTTCCATCCTCTCCTATCTCTTTCTCTCTCATTCTTTCCCCTATCTCCTTCTCTCTTTCTCCCCCTGTATCCCGCTTTCTTTTTCTCGACCACCCTCTCCACCACTCCTTTTTAGTTTTTCCAGTGTCCCTTTCTCTCCCTCTTTATTACACCCTCTCACTCGTTCCTTTTTTTCTCACAGCACCCGGTAAGCTTCGGTCTTTCCACCGCCTCGGTCTTCGTATCCATCCACAGCGCGAACCCCCTGGCATCTGCTTAATGAAGCTTACCCGCGAGGACTTTCTTTTTGTTTACTCGTTCTGGGCTACACGTTACACGCCGCTTGCAAGCACCACGTTGTTCCATTGCGGTGGAACTTCGCGTCTTTTACTGTATTCCCATCCGCCTTGTTTTTCTGCCTTTTCCGTTTTTTCCCTCTTTGCTTCTTCGACTCTACTCTCCGGTCCTTTTATCCTTTCTTTTGGTCTCCTATCGTTGGAGTAATTTTCCTAGTATTCAAACCAGGTGGCTGCTTTTTTTTATCGTTTGCCGCGCAATCGGCTTCGTCTCTTTCTTCTCCTCTCGTCAGCGTTGCTCACCAAAGACTCCCTCCGCTTTGAGCGTGCACGAGTTGAAGGGCTTCCCCATTTCTTTCAACTGTAACTATCGCAGGGGAATATTTCATTCTTCCTCTATTTTGGGTATACCCGGCTGTTTTACGCAACAACCGTATAGTTTGTTTAGTGTAACTTGGAATAGTTCATGTACGGCTCATCGTTCGACTTTCGTGTTGAAGAAGAGTATTGGATCAACTCTTAGTACTCATGTGTCGAGTGTGGCTCAATATTACGTTTCTTACGCCAATTTTAATGTCGAGATAGACGGGATTTTGAACAATACAACTTCTAAAATAATAGTAATAATAATAATAATAATATAATAACAATTTCTGTCGCACTACAACTTTTTACCGAGGCCCCCTATTTTGAAATATTTTGTAAATTAATTAAGGAGTTGTTCGTAGGTGATAAAATATTTAGGAGTACAAATGGTTAACACCTTGCTATATAACTTCTTTCGTAACTGCCTTCGCAGTAATTCAGGATTAAATTATTAAAATAAAAATTGATCAGTGATTCTGGATATATCGTATAATTTATCGTAATATTAATAGTACAGAAATAATTCTACCGTGTCGTGTTCTCGATTTGTGATATTTTCAATTTGGTAGATTGGGCAAAACTTAAAAATTTGTTATCCAATTTACTGAATTACGAGCGTCACTTCATACTACACGACAAGGGATTCAATAACAGTCAGATTTGGCAACTTGATGATTCTAGAGGAGAGTACAACGCAAGTAATTTACTGCCTTGCTTGAATATTTGTTTGGTTCAGCGTAAAGTATAAGTTACAACATATTAAGCAAAAAGCGACGTGTACCTATAGACGCGACTCTGTTAATCCCTTCAAGATTATTGACAAATGTATGTACGTGTGTGTACGTGTAAGTTTTTTTTTCAATTAAAATCATTCCAAGTGTGTAAAGACCTATTATTATCTGTCAGAGACCTATTCACTACAAAATTTGTAAACAATGAAGAAAGAAAGATATATGAATCTGCACAAATCTATTAACACTAGGTTTACGGGACGCGTCAATTTGACGCATTTCAAACTTCGAAATGAAATATCTCAAAAACTATAGTATTAATTGCAACCACTTTTTGTCGTAAATTAATCATTTCAACCAAAGAATTTATACACTCAATTATTTTTATCCTAAGCCTTCTAATTTTTAAAATCTGTATGTAGTATACCTATCTCTACGAAACGCGTCAAATTGACGAATTAGCTAATTTCACGAGTAGTTTTTATATATTTGCTTTGTTCGTAAAATCATTATTTCAGTTTACTTACTACTACAGTTTTTAAAACATAATGTGCAAAAGATTCTACAGTTATTGTTATTTCAGACAGTCTTCGCTAATTGTAACTTTCTGCGATAGGGTAATCGAATTGGAGCACAATATTTTTTTTTATTTTGGTCAATCCGCCTTTTCTAGCAATATGACGTAAATCCAGGTGATATAGTAAAATAAGATGTTGAGCAAAATTGTCAAAATCAATGAAGATTGTTGTGGGGATACCTCCGAAGATGACCAATATGAATTACTCTAAAGCGAAGATGAGAGTGAAAGCTCCGAATGCATTGAAAGTGGAAAGATAGAAGGATTTTCGGGTAGTAAAGAGGAAAATTTCTTGAAAGTATATCATAGTAAGAAAAGGATGAGTATGTTTTCTTGTTTTGATTCCGAGGATGAGAGGACGAGCATTCCAAGCACATCCCAACATATAATGGATAAAATTGAAATTACAGTTGACAGAACACGGTGGATAAAATTGAAAGCAGACGAATCTGTGAGTAGGCCGCCCATTCATTTGATATTCAAGGATATCACAGGACCTACTGGCTATGATAAGAGAAATATTATGTCAGGTTATGTAACTAGTGCTTTCGGATTGATAATTGACAGACACGTAATAGAACACATAAAAGACTGCACTCAAACGGAGGCACGAAAAACCTCCAGAAAAATGAAAACAGTAATTTTTGTATATATTGCAAACAGATCATGTGCGGAAAATGCACAAACAAAATTCAGTATGTCTATAAAAAATGTGCTCAATAAATGTGATTGCCATATACCGTTAATACCATTGCTAACATTTCCGTGGCAATTTAAAAAAATTGACTTTTTACTTGTTAATAATGAATCTAACTGTGAACCCTAGTGTTGTTTAATTTATATTTAATTTGAAAAAACTGATTTTTTAAAGGAAATTGCGCATTTTTGCTTACGCGTCAATTTGACGCGTGATCGTAGAGATAGGTATATAAGAAACGCCCGTAAACCTAGTGTTAAAGCTATATGAAGTAAAGCAAAGCAAAACAATACCCTTCGATAAGAATTCGAGGAGAACATGTCTAAAATACTGTTCTAAAATACTGTTTTGGCTGAACCAGGGAAATTTCATTGAAAATGTGTAAAAAACTATTATCCGCATTCTCGTATCATGGTACGTGTTTATGTTTAGGATCAACGAACGCACGAGGATGTCAAGTTTCAACAAAATCCAGAAAAAGAGAGAAGAGGGTCGGGAAGCCCTATGAATGTAATCGGATAGAAGAATTTGAGACGGAAGGATCTTAATAGTTTGACAAAGTATGATTCGTTGGTAGATGGAGCATAAGAGAAATATCTGTGATTCTCTTTACTTTCTAGATTCCGCAACTTCTTATTGCGCACAGGGATAAGCTTCGAAACGGGTAGAAACTGAGTTTATAGGAATGTGACCATTAGGTACATGCCTGTGGTGAAAAGATAAATTTTCGACCGTCTGAGATAAGATCTGACAATACTCTAGAAAGAACGAAAATAACGAAAGACATCAGTAAACATGTCATACCATACCTACCAAAGTTATCGCTGCTACCAAAGTTTCATAATACGCCGTCTATCTAAAAAATGATAATGTTCTGTAGAACAATAATTAAAATTCAAAAAATACTATGTAACAGTTGCAAGTTCGGTACCATATAACATTTAAAACATGTTACATATTTACATTTATACATTGATCTGAAACATATGCATGAGAAAATAAAAATACATGAATTCGACATAGATAACACACATTTGTGACGTTCATTGTCAAAGTGATATACATCACTTTACCGTCATGAAAAACGGTTCTATTTAATGAGTAAACGAAATTATTTTTATACTGACAAAAATGTGTGTAACTATATAAGATAATAAATGCAAGTAGTATGTTCTCAAAAAATGGCCATCAATATTTTTAAACGCGTTAAAACGCAAACTCTTAAATATCACGATTTAAAAAGATTTATGTCGCTTTCAAAATAAACGGCTTAATCAATCAAAATAATCTTTATTGAAATGCAGATAGTAATTTAGCTGCCCCACGTAATACTTATTCGTGGATGATCATGATATATGAAAAACTCACATGAAGTTTTATGATCTTCAACGTAGCAACTTTTTTAGGTTTTCGCATGAAAGAGGTCACAAAGCCTTCTCTTTGAACGGTTATTTCCTTAAATACTAAAATTTCATGTCATACATCTCACATAACGGAAACCAAAAAATGTTTGATTTAGTATAACATTGTACAGAAGTATAGCGTATGTATCATACGTGTAAAGGACGTCTACTCGATGTATATGACCAGTAATTTCTGCTGGAGAATCTTGTACCTTAATAATGCCTTTACAATATATCGCCGTTGGATGACTGTCCTGTCATCGTGTCATAACATGTAGTTTTGCGTTAGTTGTCCAACTTGACTGTTCTCCGATATCTACTTTCCAATATTTCACAGCGTCAACGCCTCGTTACTCATCGTGTATTTTAACACACAAATTGTCGCTTTCATTTTTTCCAAAGACTTTTCATGCAACACTCTTCTGCCATTCGTTTTCACGCTACAGTTCATTTACATTCTACACTGACAAATGATTGTACCTTTGAAAGATTTAATGGACATTGCTGTATTTATAGAACTAAAAATATTTGCAAATCTGTAAATACTCTTAAAAATAATTCAAATATTAAATATCTAATCAGGAGGAAAATAAGGAAGAATTTATCTTATGTTACAACAGTGTTGCGCAAACTGCAGTCTGATTAGATGTAATATTCTACCCGTCGTACATCTTCAAATGACAGTGCAGAAATTTTCAATTTCAGTGTTTTAGGAACATTCAAACATTTTTTAGTATAAACCTTCGCGCCAGTAAGAGGACAAGCGGGGCGTTGTCTCACGTAGTCAAGAGGACTTTCTTCTTTCTTTGTGGAAGACATGTCTCATCCCCTTACGGAGAAAGAAGTCTCGGCAAGGAGCACATCGAAAAACGACCGATGACCTAAAGCCCACCGCGGACAATTTCTTACGCTTACGTCAATTCTTAGTGGTCACTTCTTATTACAGATGGCCGTGTAACAGTGACGTGCTCGAGCGATTGTTGGTGTTGGGTCAAAAGTCCACGAGCATAGCACCAAAGTTCATCACCCCGTTAATTAACATTGATTTGCAACAAAAAATTTCATTTGTCAGCCATGATTTCTTTGAGGCATTTTACTTAAGCGATGATATAAAGGCGATAAGACAATAAAATTTTTTCAAAATCCTTTCCAGGATTTTACAGTCCCCCTTTCTTACAAATGTCCATCTTTGAGAAGGTGTAGAGCGACGCTCGGTTGGTAGGTGTGTACATATAATTTAGAAACAACCTGTACAAGCTTTTACCGAAAAAATAAAACCAAATTTTATTTTTATCAAATGGGAGAATTGGAAATAAGTTTCTATGGATAGATCAGTAACTAGGAAGAAATCTGTCAACTTCTCTCTTCGATCGAAAATCATTTTTTTTAGTTGCGTGTTCTTTGACAGAAAACTTTGTCTCAAAATTTATATTTTCGAATTCGATGTTCAAACACAGTAAAGCTTAAGTGAAAGAAATGTGTTACATAGTTTGTACCTACTTATTTTGTCATAAGGAATCCCCTCGTGCCCGCTTATATAGGGTGTTTTAATATTATTTGTCGCGACGTGCCGGACGTTTTTCTAACACCTTTAGATCAGTTTGCTAGAAAATGGTTGATTTCTGACCAATGATTTCTTTTCGACATTTTAACTGCGTAACGAACCAATAAAAAAGTTTGACCTTCATTTTTAACCCTTTCCCAGATTTTCAGCTAGTTTCTTTTATAAATGTCCATTGTTCCGAAGGTGTAGAATTTCGCCCAGAACCTACGGTTCGAGGTGACTTTTGCACCACCGAGGCTATGCTATACATTTCACTTACGAATAACTTCCCAGAGATAATGGGGAATTCGATCACGTGGCCACTAATTGGGAGTCCGAGCCTTTAACTTTATGTCCGCTGTAGCCGCTTGTTTAAAATTCACGAAATATGATGACAAAGTTAAACAATACATCACAGTATTTATTGTCAAATTCAACCACTTTTTAGACCTGGTACAACTGTGTCATAATTTTGAGCTCATAGGAATGACCAGATCATTTGCTTTTTATGCACCGTCCTTCGCAAGGAAATAAACCAGGTATTTAACCCTCTATAGACCGAATTTGTCGTGCTATCTAAATATTAGTTTGACGATAGCACAATTCGAAAATGGTAAAAATAGAGAAAAAATTGTAAAGAATTCCATGATTTCCACGAACTAAAGTGTAATATTTGGAAAAGTTAAAAAGTTGACTTTGAAGATAGGAAGCTCAGATGAGTCCAGCGTTACCTCAATGTTACAGTCCCCATAGAGGGAAGCACAATGCGCGACTGCTATTTAAACAAAAGAAACATCTACGTGTTGATAAATAATGTAATCATTAGACTCCGGATGTTTATGCATTTATGACAAAATGAATACGGCTAAAATACACAAAACGAACATAATATAAAAATATATCCGAAATATCCAAAGTATGGTATTCGTTGTAACATTTATCGAGTGCAACAAATCCCTAAATAGGTTCTCTTGTATTAACTGCATTTTTTGAATTTGAAATTTGCATAAACATCCGGAGTCTAGTAATCATAATAAGTCACTTTCTGAAATTTCGTTCAAGTTACTAAATAATTTTGGGAAAATGCCCTTTCATAGTGTTTCTCATTTGTCAGAAATACGAATCATGATTTTTTGCGAAGTTTAGGTAGCGAAGTAGATATTTGTTTTTCTTTTCACGTGTTGTTCGAACATCGCAAATACAATGCATGTGCTTAATTAAAAAGTATTTATACCTCGGTGCCTCCCAATTCAATCTAAGTCTCAGGGTTCGCAGTATAGAAGTGTTTTGTCCTCTTGTCTCATCATAAAACACCTCCTAGTACATTCTTTTTTATCAGATTTTGCACTTTCAAAGATTATGTTCCGCCACTTGAGTCCAAGTCAAAAGGAGTACATACTCTGAAAGAATTCAATAATAAAACGAATTCTGAATTTGCCATCGAGTTTTCCAGCATAGAATACAAGCTTACTAAAGATGAGTTTTTTCTTGCTTGACAATGTTAAGGATCTTTGACATTAATTAATTTTACGAGAAGCGATCGCGAAGTCTGCATGTCAATGACCCAAGAATCACGTTACTCTTCTCTCATTTCTCTTGTAAAAATAAACAGTGCTCATACGTGTAGCTGTACAAATTCAATTTGATTCGAGTATAGGGTGGAAAGACGTTGAGAGCCATCACGAGGCCAACGATGCTCAAGGAAAATCGAGTGAGAATGGCGTGTGTGAAGTGGAGTGGGTAGGGTAGCGTGGAAGAGGTCTTGGATGGAAGTAAACTCGGTTAAGGGTTCGCACGTTCTCTGCAGCTTTTCGAAAGGGCTGCAGTCGAAAGGGCTCCCTGCCTACCGGGGGTGCAGGAAGCGAACCGAGGGGAATGATTTTCAAAGAATTCGAAAGCTTGAGATTGTGGAGAAAAAGTAAAGCAGCTTTGTGTCTCTGTGATTGTGGGTAAGAAAGTGCAGACCTCAATATATGTATAGAAGGTAGATATACATATTGCATTTGTATCGAAATAATATTTCATTGTGTATTTGTCCTTCGTTCACCCCTGGACACTTTTTTACCGAAATGGAGATTTACTTTGACTCGAATCGAAACAAATTGTGCGCAGTGAATAAATATTATTCATAATAAAGGTGTTACCTATAAGAGAAAGAAACGAAAATCTCATATGCTGGAACTCTAGTGTGATATTTTTTTAAGGAACGAATGAAGCTTAAGTTTAAAGTACTTTAGTTATATTTGAGTCTATCTAACCATTCTAGCATGTGGAATTTCTGTGATGTATCGGATGAATAGGATGAGTTATTTGTAACCAAAGAATTTTCTATATTCTATTTTTCGTACAATTAGCTCTCTTAACGATGATATATAAATGAATCGACGACTGAAAATTAGATTCCGACGTTATATCGAATGTGAAACGCTTGAATTACAGGTTGAGCTTTTTCCATTCCTTTCTGTTACAATTATACATTAGCGTAATGCTAATTAATATAGGGAAACTGTTGTTATATCAACAATCTAGATTTTCATACAATTATTAGAACACTTGTATTGTGTTAATCTTTGTAAGTCATATAGGTATTATTGTAACCAAAACTAAACAAAAAAACTGCGATGAAAAACTACAATATCAGAATTGTAATATATGTTCTGTTCTTACTAAACGAAAATATTCGATATTATTTAACACTTTTGCGACCGCTGACGTGAACTCACGTCATTCTAAATTTTATACCTGGTTGCCACTGACGTGAATATTCCCGTCGTATCAAATTCTATATTTGATTACCGCTGATGTGATTTCACATCCTGCAATTTCTGTTCTGAATTTGGCAACATTAGGCGCTTTGGATAACCGCTATTTCAATGAGACACCTTGATCGTCCTTACAGACTTTCAGGTGACATGACAACACACCAATTGGAAAGAATCGCACAATCGGGGAAATCAAAATATCCACAAAAACGTTGTAGAGTTTGCAAAACTCGTGGAAAACGTTGTGACACTTTGTAAAGATGCAAATTATGTAAAGTTCCTTTATGCAAAAGTCATTGTTTTTTTATTTATTACACTAAACAGAAATATTAAATTTTGCCTTTACTCTGTTTTTCCCTAATACATGTAATATAATGTTAAATAATCTAATCACAGTAATAACAAGTGGTCTCTTATCTACCTATAAAGCAAGTATACAAATTATAAATACCTTTTTATTTTAAACAACACATAATTGCACCATTAATATTTCAAAACAAATATTATAATTTTTTTTCTTGCTTTAACGATGCAAGTTTGCGGCAGCGAGATTTAGAATTATTTTATTTTCGCCGGTACTCAGTGTTAGAAACGGAAACAAATTGTCGTTCGCGAATGAGTTAGTAAGATCTTCTTCAATGTATTGTATATTGTACATCGTGTTACTAATACAAGATAGCTTAAAAAAGGTTACTTTTACGCCAACAGAAGTGAAGTAATTTTTTTTATAATATTAGAATTTAAGTACGCCTTAACTGGACCATAACAATCTGAGATATAACAATGGTTTATGACTTCTTACTACCTAGATTAAAATGTACTTTAAACGAGTACGATGTTTCAATTTAATTAACGTTCGCCGAATTCAGTTTTGGAACGTTATAAAATTTCATTCGTATTTTTCGTCTGAAAATGGTACCATTGTTAACGATGGTGCAAATTCATGTTCCAGAACAGGTCGCATAATAGTTACGAACGATTCTTTTTGCACAAAATTTCCTTTATAATGTAATTCACTTGCTAAAAAGCAATAAATCTTGGTTACAAATACATATAATAAAAAATTTAATACATCTTTGGATTGACGGACATTTGCAAAAGAAAATATCGCAAAATTCTTGAAAGCCTTGCAAATTCGGATAAATAGTTTTATTATCTCATTTCATTACAATGGCGAATTGGGTTATTCTCGCTTCCTGAACTCACCAAGAAAGAGAACTTCTACTTTTATAGAATTTTGTATTTAAGATATCGACTGCTTCCAACAACAATTCAGAGTTTTTAAAGGCTTTCGGAGAAGGAGTGGGAGTAGGATGACGATGTTACGAAGTTGAAAGGTCAAAGTAAGAAAGTAAGGTTTTTTGAACTTGGAACAGCAATTCAGGGATGAGTAAGAGATGGTGATTGCCAAGGACGGAAAATAGGATTTTGGACTTGGGATGATGGTTGACAATGATTCAGAGAGTGATGACTGATGCTCGAGTCACGTTTTCAACATATAAAATATTTGTACAGATATTGTTAATCCTAATCGGAGGGTCGATACATTACACTGTAATGGTTACCGAATTCGTCTTATAGCGTAGGTGAAATGTATCAAGGTACCACGGGGCGTGAAATCATTTCCTCGTAAATTAAACGGTTCATTTATGATTTATGACCGATAGTTCCTTTCAAATATTTTGCACATGCAAAAAGACTGATGTGACAAACCAATAAAAATTGTAGCCTTAGTTTTAAGAAGTTTCCAGATTCGCTGTTATTTCTTGCAAATATTCACCGATCCAAAAATGTGGAACAACGCCTAGTAGAACCTGACATACATATAATTTTAAAATAAGAATGCGAAATAATTCTACAACTACTCACATTTCTCTTTATATGTGGTAATTTAAATCACCCCAGAGAGATTGACGTTTCATACTTTAGAGATATCGTCCTATTCCCTTTCAATTTTTCCCTATCACATTTCATTTTTCCTTATTCATCTCAAATTTTCCACTGTTTCATCACACATTCAGGAGAATCTCTCAAAGAATGATGATTTTAATAAATACCTCGATGCTACTCTAGAAAGAAAGCATTTTTTCGCTTTCTAAATTTCTTTCCGTCCCTGTCCATTTTCTCTTTCATCATATTCCATTCATCATCATTGATTTTCAGCTTTGAATTTTTGAAATAAAAATTCGAAGCTATTCCTAAAAGAAGTACTATCTTTAACTGGCGCTTTCAATCCGCTCCAATAAGATTGAGTTTTGCTGCTTTCAGAATATTGTTCCATTCTCTTTTCTTTCCTCCCATCCTCTTCTATTTCCTTTCAATTTGAGGACAGCCGTATGTGTATTTGTACGTTGCAACTGTGTCTAGCACATGGCAGCGACGGTACTGTAACCACGATCCTCCTAGCGCGTATCTTGTAAAAGCATAAGGGGACGTAAATCTTGCGTGGACATAAATTCCTTTATCGTGGTTCGTCTTGCAACGCGAGCGCATTGCTCGCCCGGGCTACTTCTTACTTTTCCTCTTACACAGGGAATCTCTATAGATTTCTTGCTACCGTGACGACATGCATTCGAGGATAACGGACTTTCCTCTTCCTTTCTACGGAATTCTGCTCCCTTTTGCCGAACCAATAAATATCGGCTGCAATATTGATTTTGGAATAGTTGACTGCCATGAAAAATCTTCAGATGCAATTTTTGATGAAACGGGGTCTGGTAAAATGATGGGAGGAGATTCGTATCAACTTTGACGATGAGTAAATATTATCATAGCAGTGTGTTACAATTTAGTTTACATGGAATAGAATAATTTTTTTTATGTTTTATAAACGCTTTGTGCTATAGTATCTTTTGTGTCTGTGCAAGCCGTAATTCAGAATTAAAATTTGAAATAATTTACCTGGGATATCTAATATATCGTATACTTTAATACAATGTTAATAGCGTAGAAGAATTTTTACCGTGTCATATCTCATTTGAAAGTTTTTGGGAAAGTTCAAAATTTTGTAACATCACTTTCCGTGTCGCGAGTGTCACCTTTTATTGTACAGTAAGGGGTTAACCCTCATACATCCGTCCGGGTGAAATTTCATCCAATCTCCGCTTTCAGGTACTATGAAATGTGTGATTTCTTTTTAATACGTTGTAACTTGACTTAATTTCAGTGAAATATAGTATAATAGATTACATATAACATTAATTAAAGAAGAAAGGGAAGGTCGGTGAAATATCATCCGAAGATGTTACGTGTAGTTATATTAGGAGCGTATAGAGGTAAAGGAAGAATCATTGATTCAACCACTGAAATTAAATGTGTCTTCTACAATTTTTGCAACACAGCTTATATCAGTGTGTTTTATATTTAAAAATGGCTTGTCGCTAACTTCAGTTATAACGTACCCAATATATTATATTCCAAAAAATTACTATAACATTGTAACAGTCATTGTTATGAGATACACAAATTTTTGCATCATTGCATCATAAAATATACAAAACCATCCATTGCTTTAGGTCATTATTTTCATGCTTTTCACCTACTACAATTTTGAATATTTCAATGATTATGTAAATTTTGTGTTCATACCTTTCGAGTGTTTTAGTCGTAATAAATCTCTCGCCTGCATGGTTATTGAAAACTGTGACATTTATGGACGTAGTAACTGGATTAAACTGTCAGTATGTGAAAAATACGTATGCTAAAGCAGTAGGGGTTGGTAGTGAGGATAAATCAGCGGACATCACGATCCTGAGGTCAAAAGTGTTATTAGCTGGCCGCACTTACTTCTAATCTCCGATTCTCGAGTTCGAGCACGTACAAGTAATTAAATAGTTTTCGACAGAGCCATTACAGATTAAGTTGTAAACTTGTTCTAAAGCTTGTGTAGTCGTCAATTGACTCATGGTACGCAGATGTATCTGGTGTGAAAGGATTTACTCGGCGCTCCCTTAGTCTATGGACATTCCATCGTTCTGGACTAAACTCGTTATCATACTGGTACATTAAATGGTGTTACATTTTTCACTCTAGAACGTAGTTTTAAGCATGGATTTAAAAAGCAGGTTAAGAACACGTGTCTAATTAACCCATTGCCGTGCCATTTCTTTTGTGATTAAATGTGCAATGACTCTGAATTAGTTACTAAAATAACCATCTAACCCCTCATTTCGGATATAGTAAATGACTTAACGTAATATTGAATAGCATAGAATTAATTTCATTTTATCACTGACATTTGTAATCAAATAATTTTTGGAGCACTTCAAAATTGACTATTCCATTTATCGCGTCACGAGTAGCACTCGTTATTGTTCGCAAGGGGTTAAGTTTATTGTTTTATTGATTTTGATGAAGAATGATTGTGAAATCTGCAAATGATGTACGATGAACTTTTACGATGCTGCATAAAATAGTGGGCCAAGTAAAAAAGCATCTTTTTTTCTTGCAGAAGGCTACTGTAAAGAGTTGAAATATTACCCTTTAAGGTTTGTTGAATTTTTAATAGTTTCTCCAAATGTAAAACATTTGGGTTAAATACATTTGAAATTGAAATGTAGTGACTATTTCTATATATCATATATTTCTTTAAAATAAATGACATCTAAAAACTTGTACAATTTGATGACGTTAAAAAAATCTTTTTAACAGCAATTACTTTATGCGACATATGGCACTTGCATTAATGAAAATACTCCTATCTTGTGTATCGTCATTTCGCTTAAGATTACTGTATCTCCCCGCAGAATACGACTTTTTAAATAACACTTAAAAAGAGGAATACGTTTGAAGCTCTGAATTTTTAATTAGAAATGCCACACTTGTGCGGTTGATTCATTACTTTTGAATCACAATGTATATATGTGGCTTTACATAAATGTTTTTACGTTTAACTCTTTAAGAACGAGCGACGCATATATATGGTCTGAGAAAAAATTTAGTTATAGTTTATTGCCGCAAGTATGCACGCTAGAGTTGAAAAATTGAAATACACCCGTTGAAATATGATTAAGCAAATAGTAATTTATAATGCATGCACATTAACAGCCTAACTTTTCGATAAAAAGGTGGTTTTAGATCACCAAATAAATGATTATCTCAATTTTTAAAAACGCCTCTGCCCATAAAAGGTTAATGTAGAAAGGTATGTGTATGTATTTCTAAATTCACGAACTTACTAGGGGAAATATGGGATTAATCTTGTCAAAGATAAATGAGTCTTTGATGCAATTTCGAATGTTATTATGTTGGTGCGCATGAAATGCCGGATTTTTAAGTCAATATATAAAACAGCATATCTTTTTTTCAGGAGCTGCTTATTTCATCAAAATATGCTTTATTTGCTTCAATACACTTTTCCCAACGAGATTTTAATGGATAGATACCTGTTTTAAAGAAATTCTGATCTTTAGAATCAATAAACTCTGATATGAAATTTTTCAGACTGTCTTCATTTTCATACTGTTTAGCCCGTAAAAACTGTTCTAAATGTTAATAAAATGAAGGTCGGTAGACGAAAGATCCGGTGAATAAGCTGGGTGTTGCAAAATTTCATATTTTCATACATTTAATTTTGAAATTGTTTTGTATTACGCATGCGGCCGAGCGTTGACGTGGAGAAGTATCGAGCAATGCCGCTTAGCAAGTGATGGGCGTATAAATTTCAATTTGTCATGCATTTCGTTAATCTCCTGTGGCAGTACTTCTCGGCTGTAATTGTCTCCCCAATTCGAAGAAATGAGTAGCGAATTACTCCACTCACATTCCACCAAACTATTGTTAAAATTTTCCCTGGATGAAGTTATGGCCTTGGAGTATGAGAACAAGTCTCATTCCTATCGAGCCACCGAGGAAACCTTTTCCTATTGTCGTAAAGAACCCACTTTTCACCACAAGTAATAATGGGAACCAAAAATGGTGGTTTTTGCAGCATTATTAACAAGTTTATACTCATGTAAGAAATTACACGAATATCGATCGAATTCATTTTGGTACAAAATACAAAACAACTAACAAAAGGGAACACTTTTGAGAAAATCTTCTTTGCTGAATTGTGGCTCTGGCAATGGACAATACGACTATAAATGTGATTATGTCAACAGCAAAAGCATAATGAAAATGGGGAGACAAACGTTCACATGTAAAGAAAATCCGACATTTCATATGCATCAACCCAATAATTATTACTTTTTTACTATCCCATGTCTTTTAAACCAATGCATCCTTGTTAAATAGTTTCAAAATAATTGCGAGTGACCGGTAGTATAATAAAATTTGAAAATTCGAGAGACTTTAGTTCCCCGAAATAAAAATTTATACAGCAAAGAAATTTTGAAATTAAAATTTCATTAAACATTGAATTGGATGACTTTTGACAAATAAAAGTCACCCCAAGTATTGTTGGACATCTGTTTGTCGAAGATCAGAGGAAAATATTTTAGTCGCTACGGTTGTTCAGCTTTTAATCCTTAACTACAGTTTTTCTCTTTTCTTCAAAATCCTCTTGTCCAAATGACAAGCACCACAACTCAATATGTATCAGCTCGGTTTAATCCAAAACCGATATCCGTTTAACTTGTAATACGTATACGTTCATAACCGTTCTTTGTTCAATTATTATTGAGAAACGTCTCCTTAACTCTGTTTTTATCTGTTAGAATCCATCCTCTTTGAACGCAACATCTACTGTGCAACATTACACAATCGACACGTCGGGCAATTTTTCAGCTGCAAAATAATAATCGCCTTACCGTGTTCATCAATCATCTGTTTTCTACCTTGAAAAACTACTAACATACTTTTTCTTCCGCAAGTAACACAAGAATAATATCTATCTCCGACACCACGAATTCCCCCTAAAATCTTTGCGCAAGGGAAATGTTGGATACGAACCTAATTCTTTATGATATAATAGCCAAATATTACTAATCATGATTTAGGGTCGAAACGAGAATTGTTATTTATCTCCAATTCCGTCATCGCTTTTCTGTATAAATATATTTTGCAGATCTTGAGTCTTAACGAAAGTCACCGGAAGAGCAATCGCTCTTTTGAAACTTTATTCACAAGGAATTAGGATTATTCGGACCTCCCATCACAAAATCCAAAAATCCTTAACAATAGAACTACCTGAGTTAAATCTGCTTTATTTCAATATATTAAATAAATACTTTGGAAAAAGAGGAAGCAAGAGATGAAAAAAGTGATAGATTCTACGACCTATATTTCCTAAGATCAATGTAAGATACTTGCTCTATGAATCTCTTATAACCTTTTACAATTTTTTGAAGAAATTGCGAACCGATCATTTTTTTACTTGCTTGGTAGTTCTAGTTTTAAAGGACAGTCTTGTTACCACATCCGCAGAATTGTCCGGAATCGCTGACAGTTCACATCTTGCCACGACGTTACCTTTTTGTTAAAACTCCGAACGCCAAAGGAAACGCATTTGGAAATAAAGTGCTATAAATCACAACATGGAGTACAACACAAGAGGTTCAATTTGACAACAGTCTTAACGAGGAACCCTACTTTCGACTTGAAATCATAACTATATTAATTCAAGCAACATCGATCAATTAGCTACATCGTTTCTTGCCGCTATTGCTTTCTTCTTTGGTGCCTGTTTGGCGAATGATCGAAGGAAAAATCATCGAAAAGTATCAGAAAAGACAGAAACAGAATACATTCGTGGCAATTAGCAGTTCGCGGACGACGCTTGAACGGCAATCGAGACAACGAGGTAAGAGGAAACCAATTATCTACCGGACCAAGTGGCTACCCGCCAACGCAGTTGTTTCCTAATTGCATCGACGTCCGGACACCGTTACGGTTGCACATGCCCTCGTCGAAAGTAACACCTCTCCATCAAACAGCTCGAACTTTCCTCCAATTTCAACTTGTCTGTTCTCTAGCTCTTACTCTCGCTGTGTCACACACTCTCTCTCTCCTTCTCTCTATTTATCCTATGGGATTATCCCGAATGCGTATTCCTAGGTATCGTCCAACCTACCACGAGAATATACGATAAGGTGGAAAATTACGGAAGGGAGTAGGAAAGAGTGGCGATGTTTGTTTGGAGTTTTTATCATCGCCGAGAATCCATGAAAAGAGGGAGGTAGGGAGGTAGGAAAGTGTACGTGAAGTACATAGAGACCGTTTATTGCGAAAGTAGTGCAAGTCAACAGAAAAATATTAGTTAATCATGTAAAGTATGACAATGTTTCTACTAATTTATCAATATGTAATTTAATTATATAAATTACTTTTAGGGGAATTTAATTGAAATAATGTATATGTACGGGCTGCAAGGGATACACGATTTATTTTAGCGGTCAATGTGAACAACGCATTTGCATAAATATTGGCTAGTTCTAAATAAAGAGTTTATACTAAATTAAGAATAAATTTCGTGATATCTAATTCTTTATTAAATAGACTTACATCAGTGTTAAAACAAACGGTCCATATATTAATCGGCTGAAGGCATTTGCATTTGACACTCTCTTAATGCTGAGCGTGAAATATTCTGTATTCGTTTACAAAATTTCGACGTGGTAGATAGGCATTCCCATTTGAGACTAATTCAGTGACAACAGTGTCTCGGTTTAGTTAAATTTAAAGAAAATTATTTGTGGATTTAGAATGATTATTGTTGAATAAAAATTAAGACAATACCTGCGTCATCAGGGCATGGGGGTTAACAGTGAACTCTCCATTTGGGTGGTGTCAGTTTATGAAATTGATTTCCCCGTTATATCTTGACTTATAAACAAGACATTTATAGGAGTAATATGAATATGCTCAGTCATTAGATAAAAAAAATCATTGTAACTGTACACCTCCTGATTGGAACTGTGTCACCTGAACCGAATGCAGAGAGTTAATTATATATCGAAGTCAGTATTGTGGAATTTGATAAATCCCGCACATAAATCTTTCTGGAACAATCTAGAAAGATTCAACATAAAACAAATACAGACGAAAGGCGGACGATGACGGCAAGTGCACGAGAAGACGCAGGGAAAATTGACGAACGCCACAATAGGCGAACGTGTAGAAGATTGTCGTTTGTCACGATAGCCGGACACGTAGAGAAAAGAAAAGTAGATGAATAGATGCATAGACGAATAGACACATAGACGAGTAGACTTATTGAAGAATAGACGTAGAGACGATTCAAGAAATAGACGAGTAGACGAACAGACAATTAGACGAGAATATTAAGTAGAATAAACGTGATTAGACGGACGATAGGGTATATATTTTAGAATATTAAGAGTGTGTGTGTATGAATGCGTCCTCGTCATTTCCGCTCATTTAGTGTTTCGTTTCCACTTGTATATATATATATTTTCATGTGTACTTTTTTATAAATATCCTACAGTATAGATACGTTTTGTATATAATAACTGCTGAATACATATATATCTTTTAAGACCAGGTTTTATTTCACAGTGCTGTATTCCGTGAATAGGTTACAGCACTTTGATTTGGAGGAAAATGTTTTCGGTTCGGACGTTTACAGATTTTGAATAACGTCTTCAAGCGATACAGACTGTCAGAGATTCTGAACAATTTTTATTTTGGCAACAAAACAAACGTAAAAGCTTTGAGACAGTGTGGTAGGAAGTTCAGATGATCCCGACTTCTCCTGATGAAGGTTCCAAAAGGGCGATTGCTTTTCCAGTGACTTCCACCAAAACTAAAAGTATTCCAACTTTTTTTTGAAAGAAAAACAATAACGAAATCGGACGTGAGTAAGAGTTCCCATTTTGACCCTGAATCACGTTTAGTAATATTTGGATGTACTGTCATAAAGAATTAGGTTGGTATCCAACAATAGTAAAAACGAAACTACTACATATTACTATTTTTATATTACATTACTGATATTATTAAAATATTCTTACTTAGCATTTCTTTTCTAATATTTGTAACAATGGACGTATCCTGCAACCCAGTAATCTTAGTTTTCTACTGGGTGTTACGTATGAAACAATATTATATATTTTATATAAAATAAAACATAATATATTATTATATAAAAAAATATTGAGAGTGTTTCACTGTGAATCTCTTATAGTTGCTGCACTTTCTGCAAATGTGAATTGATAAATTACTGAAAGCTTAAATAACCCAAGTATTAATTAATTAGTGTGTGCAATTGATAGATTTATTTGAATATTTGAATAAAGGAATAATAATATGTCGTGAACTCAATGAACGATAATTTACGTAGGTATCATTGAATCGGTCATCATTATTTCATGACATATGCAAACACGAATAAAACGTTAAAATCAACAAAATTGAAGTATTCGAAGAATTGTGATAATAGATATTGAGTAAACAATAGAAACGGAACACTGACGTATTTATAAGTCAAATTATCCCAATGCATGTGATTCAACCACGGATGATGAAAACATAAATGGAAGATTGTATAAAAATATTGAATTTTGTAATGCTTCGCCTTAGCCTCTTTAAGGATGATTTGTTGGTATATTAAGACCGATGAGAATCTTTTGAAAAAATTATATATTATTCTTATAAGTCTTCTGAAACGCCACAAAAAATTAGAAGTGTTTTCACAAGCCCGTTCAAAAGTTATAACATTTTTCAATTACAACAAATTTACACGTACTTAAATGGAAAACATATTATCAGGACAAGTTAAAGTAAAAAAAATCATTGAAAATACGATTGGAAAAATCCACAAAATTGTAAACTAGTAGATTAAATATCTACGAAGCACATAAGCAATTAACATTTAGTGGTTTCAACATTATTTATAGAGAAAAATAATAAAAATGAGTGATATTTATGGTATAATTGAATGCAGAGCGTAATTCACAATGAAAACATGGCAACCTCGCAAACAGCTACGGGGAATAAAATTAAACTCGACTATAGCAAATTAAAAATATGCTATAGGCTATGTTACAGCGTGAAATTAAATGTTACTAAAATGCGTCGCAAAGTTGGAGCGATCAAAATCGATTCACTCACGACTACCAACTATCGAAATGTTGCGATGTTGTCATGTTTCATCAGATAAAAATTTAACTTATTTTATTTAATTTACTTAAATAAAATCAAATTTATGATTTTCTGTGGTATATATCTGTCTTCTAATTTTTATTTAAATACATCGAGAAAATTTGTATTAGTATTTTTTGATGTACAAAATTTACGTATTTTTTTTTTAATAGTTAAATTCAGGGTACAGCCACTATCAAAAGTTTTTTTATGATTATGACAAATATTAAAAATTTCATTGAAAAATTAATTAAAATCAAATGAATTTCCATTTTATTACAAATTTGATATTAAAAATAAACTTGGGAACAAAAGACATTTTGTTAAAATGCCATATTTTAAAAGATATTGAGAGATATTGGTTTAATCAAAATTTCACATTCTTATGTTTCCGATTGTACCTACAAATCATCCTTAACATGAAAGAAATAAATATTATCGATAAAATGAACAACAATTTCAACACATCGAGGAATGCAAGGGGTCCATAATTCAATATGGAAGAATAACTTGGAACTGTGAAGTTGTATAATCTCTGATAACACATTTACATCATTTTATACACAATTTTTTAAAATCAATAAATTAAACATGATTTTTCCGTTAAGTCGTAATTTCAGGTATTAAAATTGTTGAAGTATCAAAACATTAAATATTAATATTTTCAATTAGTTCAGGAGACATTTTCTCATGCAATATATATACGAGAAATTCAACAATTCAGAACTTACTTAGATATGCCACTTTAAAGCAAAATGACCGTATCATTTAAGCTTGAAATATAAAATTTAAATAAATGAATGCAAAAGAAAAAGACGATAATAACAAATTACAGTCGTAATTTTAACATATTTAATAAATGTAATATTCATAATGGTTCGAACCATTATGCTCAATTTTTATTAGATGCTGATAACGGATTTAGAAATAATAGGAATAATTTTTAACAGAAATGCTAGAGTAGCAAGATTTCTTACGAACGGAAGTTAGGCACATGCCTGGAGAAATTTTAAAGTTCATTTTTTCGAGTAGGTACGGTGCCTTGGGCAATAAAATTTTATTCCTCATTTTACGTTAGAATTTTTATCTCAAATGACTTCTGATCTCCTTATATTACTTCTCCCGACAGGCCCAGTTGAATGGGGCAAGTTTTTTAGGATTCTGAAACATATGCGCCCATTGGGAACAAGTTAGATAACGCTTTAATCATTCCAGTATCGTCTTAATAAATATTCAAGAACATCACACTATTTTTTAAAATAGTATCACCTCTTTACGGTAACTTAAGTATAATACTATTTTATTGTAACACGGAAATCATTGCTACTTATTATTGATTTATTTTTCACTCATCCTTGACCTCAGAAATATGTTAATTAGTACATTATAATGCAAATTAGCTATATTACATTACGGAACTCTTTATAGTGTAATTTACTTATTTCTATTTATATAAATGAAAACTTGGAGAATTTAAGTCGCACAAAGTATAACAAATACTGACTCACAATAATGATATTAAAAATTCCCTTAAAAAGGATTTATCAAAGCAATAATCGTCAATTCATGGACCGCCGCAAATAATGTTGTAATGTTGGAATTACGCGGGTTAGGTCGTAATGTTGTGTGACGACGATTTCTGATCTGGCTCCGTCATCGTTCGTTTTCGGGCGGCCGATTCTCGGCTGGGTCCATCGGCTTTTTTTAATTTAGCTAATTTCTGACGCTTTGGGTCCCGTGGGCCTGGGACCGTCTGCGGTGGACAGGGACCAGACCGTGGGCCGTGGAAAAAGAGAAATCCTATTGTTTAAGTGGGTGCTCCATCTCGAGACAATCGGACCTTAAGGGGTGTTCACCAGAAATTGTGAAATTGATTCACATCTGATGATGAAATTGATTCACGAAAGATGTGATGTCTCGAATCTGCGTTGATATTATGGTGATAGCCGCGCGCGAACATAGAAAAGGACAGAAAGTATAGTTCGACAACTCTAACTTGGCCAGCGATCGATGAGGCTTGTAGTCTTTAACCACTTACTTCCGTCATTTCATTTTTGGAATTCAAACACCTAGTCCCCTAAAGTAAATGACTATGCGGTGTGTCCACTTTAAGAGGTTTGGTTTTTTGAATTCCAAAAACAATTGGCAGAAATAAGCAATTGAAAACTAGAGGCTTCGCTGCTCGCTAGCCAAATTAGAGTTGCCGAACTATACAAGAGATAGAGAGATCCAATTGAATAATGTGAGCAGCCCAAAAACATGAATGAATCATTAGCAAAAAATGAAACTTTTTATCTATTAATTTTTCTGCATGCAACTTTTCCCGATGTACTTTCGAGATTTTTCTGATTAAATTGATACCAAACACGATATGTATGTACTACGTTCAGTAGTAAGTAAAAAATAAGTATAATATACTGGGCTCCTTAGAACTTGAACATTGTTGCAAAGGTACCAGAAGGGTGAAATGGTTGGGAAACGCTGCTTTAAGGTAACGGGACGTAATGAAGACTAAAATGACAACTGCCTGACTTTGATATCCTCTATGCTCTTCAGTGTCGCAGCTCCAATTAACAATAGAATTACATCACTGCAAAGATAAGGGCATTGCCGTCAAACATTTTCTACCTAATAAGCGTACGAGAAAGACTTACACGACGAAAATAAACGTAGCAACAGCGAGAGAAGAGCTTCGATAACATGATTCCCGCCGTTCTCGTAACAAAAGGTATTCGCTTTCATCATGCGCACATAAGAATCAGTGCCGTTATGTTCCATGTCCTATCTATGTGCCCATATGGAAAGGTAAATGTATATAGCTATAGATACATTGCCGCCCATAACCCACAGGGCACCTGAATATTTATCAAAGTGCAAAAAGGCCACTTCGATGTTATGGGATTAATAAATCAGCCGCTTATTATAAAAGTGTATATCATTTTCTATTCTTTCTCGTTCAACCGAAAATGTAGCTGGGTAGGAAAGTTGCACAAAACTGATTTCTTTAATTGATATAAATTAAATTTGAATTTTCTTTGGTAATTTTTCCAAACACACTTTCTACTGCTATCGAATAATTTTAACTACTTCAACTCCGATTCAAATCGATAGGAACGTGTTTCTGGAACTTTTGGATTTTTCACGCTAACAATTACTATTTGGCGTTTAACTTTTTCACGCGTTGTACGAAACCACTTTAGCGCAATTAATGTCATCTAGTTCCCGAGATGAATATTGCAAAAATTATTTGTTTCAATATACTTCAACCCTCAACTTTGAAAAGTATTTTCATCACCTGTTTGCTGTTCCAAAACGAAACGTCACGACGGCCGATAAGAAAAAATTCGTGTCAAATATTCACGCAAGTTTCCTCAAAGTCAGCCTCTTCGGGTTCAATATGTTCCCTTGTTAGAGAAGCTTTCTTGAGAGTGCAACATTGACATAAAAGTAAACTGGATAATTTCCCTATAATTTACCAAACAAAGTGAACAAAACGTCTGTATTCCATCTGTGACGGTACGTTTGAACCCGAGAATGAGTGGTTCAACGTAGAAATGGAAGAAAATAGGAAGAGGTTAGTCGAAGACTATATGGCAGAGCTCCGTTGACAATGTCTCGCGTAAAACAGATACGAAGGAAAGTAAAGTATATGGGCCAGAATCGCGTTGATACAGGCCAAGGCAAATTTATGGGAGTTGCCGAGCATAAGAATAAGGACCAACCGGCCTTTACGTCTCTGTTTTACTGCCCTCCCCTAAGATTTGCATAACGTGCCGAGGCGTCTTCCGTTCGCTCTCTTTTATCTTCCGTTTCCGTTTTCACTGCTCACCTGCGTGCTACGTTCAACTCGTATATTAAAGAAAAATTTTCTCATATTATCGTATCCTTGATCGAAAGAATGTGCACAAATGAGGGCATTGAACGAATAATGATGCTGTGCGAAGTTCTTAAGGGCAACGGAAATCTTTCGTGGCGAATAAATTAAATTCGATCGATCGTTTTTCATTCGTGAGATACACGGCGCACTGTAATAATTATTTTCTCGAGGGAAACACTTGATTAGTTCCGCAGCGTTACACTTTCTTATCATCGTTGCTATGGGTTACCTTTTAGTCGTATGGTTTCCGTACTCGCGCCGTAATATTCATTACATTTGCCTTTCGTTAAAATGTCCCGTGGTAATTTTCTTTTATACGGCTTCCTTCGGGCTTTGATCCATCTTAATTCGTGTGTGTGTGTGTGTGTTCGGGAAGCCTTAGTACTTATTATAAACGAATCTACTCTGTTTATAGAAAAATGTAGAGGTCATGTTCTTTATGTCACTATTTGCACAATAATTTATTTTATCAGTTTTACACAAGAAATAAACGTTGTGGTCACTGAATACTGAATATATGTACAATAGAATCGCTAGTCGTGCTGATCACTCTTTAAATTCTCTTGTCTCAACCTCAGGAGGACCGTGTGCCATCTTTTTACTGACCTCGGTCCTTCCAACTCTTTATGACAATTTTGCATTTCGAACAACGAGAGTAGGGGAAAACTTTTATTCTTGTCTAGGCGGGCCTCGAAAAATTGTTAAGGATGCCTCAAAATGTCCGTAAAGTATGGGGATGTCCTTGCTATGGAAAATTTCATACTTGGTGAACATCCCTCATCTTGGCAATAGGATTTTTCTTTTTCGACGGCCCACGACTCGGCCCCTGTCCATCGCGGTTGGTCGTAGACCCGCGGGACCTGAAGTGAAGGAATTTGCAAAATTAAATCGTTAAAAAAATTGTCCTCTGTACACATATAACTTTTATTTATTGTTGAGATTTTTAGGAACGATATAACGGAAATAGGAGATGCGAGCGACAGACTCCCATTGTCGCACGGATGTAGTGAGCATCATGAGGTTTATTGCAGCCTGTAACTTGTTTCTATGAAAAGACATAAACACCGTTTGTTTAACAGATATGTAAAATAAGCATGATTCGATCTATGTGTGAATATAATTATATTCCAACTTTTAGATACTCCTGACTATCGTTAGGTCGGTAGGTCGAATATAATCAAATTATTTTCATTTCTTACTAGCCAGGTATATAGTTTAATGATGTTGATTTTCGAAATGTTTGGTTAAACAGTAAGATACCTCAGGAATAATATCATACAGTTAATTATGTAACACAGTGAAGCACCTTATAATGGCGCATTAACAAATTTAATTTGGCATAACAGAATTTTACATTATTATAGGGTACAGAAGGTAATTAACACTAGAACTACCAAACCAGTCAAAATGACTGGTACACAATGTTTTAAAAAAATTCTCCAAGTTTACAGAAGAGTAATAGAATAAATATTCTACGTCTATATCAATAAACATAAATCGCCCAATCGATCAAATTTTTCGCCGCTTGATTCCCCCTTTTTCAAAGTACTTATCTAATTTATTAAAATATGATAGATTTGAGGCCGGTAGTTCTAGTGTTAATGTTTCTATAATGAAATTTTAATTTTAGTTCTATCTACTTAGTCAAAGTGTTTTAATATGTGGTCCTTACTTAATAAGAGTAGCTAGTATTACAAAATAGATAGTAGGTATCTCAAAAGGGTCGCGCGTTTTTCTTTTCAGTACTTTCATACTCATATGTAGAAGTATTTTGATGTAATGAATCCACAACCAAAAAAAGATTGCACTTCCTGGGCTTTCATAGAATATTGGACAAACGGATACCACACTGGTTAACAGAGGAGAATGCAATGCCTCACGTTACACTTGCGCTACGGTTTGATAGAAAATAACGGAAGTCAGATAGGAAGTTTTACCCCATCCTCCTCTCAGTCCTGATCTCCTTCTTTCTGATTATCGTCTTTTTTTATCTGTATCAAATTTAATTGACAATAAGAATTACAAAAGCGATGCCGAGGTCAAAATGACAACTAATTAATTTCATTTCAAATAAAACTCCCAATTATTATTAGAAAAGAATTTATAAGCTTGTGGAACGCTGCAAAAATTTTCACACAAGTAGGAGATTGTAATATAAAGCTATTTAAAAAAAGGTCGGAGTATTTGACTCTTAGCCTAAGAATTCGCACGAACTTCTTTTGGTACCAAATACAAGAATTTATTAACTTGCACAGTATTGTAATTAGCTAAAGTACCAATAAATATAATAATGTAGTTGATATAAAAATTCTTTTAAATCCACCCGTACAACTGGTGGACCATACGTAACAAGTTCAGCGAACATGATACGAAGAAAATACGTCTCATTAGAAACTAAGGAGTTCGATGAACTCCCAGTGATCCTTTCAATACGGATCGCCCGGTATTGTGATCTGCTTCTAATTAAAGGATCACGAAAGGCTTCCGAAAGCAAATTGACCGACTGTTTTCGTTTCGTCTGCAAATCGGTTCGTTGACTTTAATTTCGACATCGGGATCTCCAACCCTTTCCTTGAACTCTCTTTCTTTTCCCGTTTCTCGATTCCTTCTACCTCTCGGTCCCTCTTCCTGTGTATTTCCACTAGCCTCACGATCCAGAAGCCGACAGTAGTGCCGACGACGTTACGGAAGAACAGGAGCTGTAATGTAATTGGATGATCCTGCTTTATTGACAGTGGAATTAACTCTTTCGAACATGCTTGCCGGCCAAGAGCCGTCATGATTCCTTGTGGTTTCGATTTCCATCCCATCCTTTCGCCGTTGGATTTTTCTTCACAGATTTCGTAACGATTTTCAGTGTGTTCTTCATATATCCATCTATCATGTATGTAAAACTTATTAATATTTTTAACCCATCTCCATCGTATGACAAAATGAAAAATATATCTATACCATCAAATTTCTTTATATTAAATCTAAGTATAATAGTATTTGAAAACTTGATATTGTACTTTAATTAACGAATATTTTATAAATAATTTGGGCTGTTCGTGAATACCACTATCCACTCACAATGCGAATACACAAGCGCGCTCCAGTGATGGTGACCAGAAAAAGTACGCTAGTAATGCAAATAGGTTAATTAGATTGACACAATACTGTGGAATATGATTTTGGGGAAACGTTTACTTCAAATTGTTAGTGATACTTACAATTAGTCGTGCGTAAGGTACATGTTAGTTTTCGGCTGACAATGAGCGAAGGGGATGCAGGGTTTTTCAGGTTCATCGGAGAAAGGAGATGAAGGAATTACATACTGTGTTTAGGAGGTGAAGGATGAAGATGAGACATACAATTTTTCTACGTAGGACAGTGATTCAGTGATTCATTTGTGCATAAGAGAATATTTCAAAATCTGTTGACCGGGTCCCATTTTTTTTTTTAAATTCTCTGAATTGATAGAGCAGTCATGAAGTAAATATTCTACTTCTATCTTGGAAAACGTAAATTAGTTAATGAATCATAATGTTCACCTCTTGATTCCTTTTTTCCGGGACGATTTATTCGATATATCTAAACATGAATACATGTACCTAATGTCGGTAGGTTTAGTGTTAAACACTGAGTCATTTTTAAACGCGCAGTAACTGGTTACCTGTATTGGAATCATTAATTTTTTATATTTATTATTTGTTCTATCATGTTTTGATGGCACAATTTTCTTGACCACGCTGTTTTCTCGCTTTTTGCGCACAGGATGGTTTAACGAAACAGGTTTTAATGGTGTAGCGTTAACCAGGGTGTTAATTTACTTTACTGTGCATATTTACATAGTTAATATCGTCTTACAAGCTACAGTGGTCCCGAGAAAGTAACAATGAGAGGATATTCTACATATGGTTGGTGCGGCAGGAAACTTTTTAATTTGAATATCTCGTCCTCTTCTTCCTTTCTGAAGTAATATTTTGTTACACTTAACGTATATATGCGCGACGAACTTTGGAAAATATCGGGAGATTTGTTGTTTCACTGGAATATCAAAACTGTTTGAAAAGAATTGAATCTCGTGTTGAATCAAGAAGTGAATCATAAAAATTATATTTCATGCAGAAACGCAGTGTAATATAAAAACAAAGTTTAGTAAAAGTGGAAATTATGTTATAGACGAAATTTTCAAACTTTAGAATAAAAGAGTTGAAGAACCTTTTACACTCTTTAACATAGAAACGCGACTCGTTTCTGTTTATAGTCAGATATGTGAAACACTGTTTTTAAAGTATGATTCTCATGCTGTAACGAATTAAAATATTTCATCTTTTTGTACCATTCTTCCAAAGATTTACAACAAAATTCAAATACTCAGTTTTACTATGTTCAAATTGTAATTGTCAAAGTTGCAAAAGTTTAATATAATATTGTCTTGCATTTTTTTGGATGTATTTCTGAAAAATATTCCGCTAGCTATGCCTAAATTATGCAGTTTCGAAATGTACGCTCTATCACTAATTTGATCAAATTGTAAAATATCAGATACCTTGTTCGCTGATACCAAACTCGCAAATAAAAGGCACAGTACTCGTGAAATGGTACAAAAATAAACATACCAAATGATATAATAATATAACGTGTATAACAAAATTATCAAAACTAAATATTATACGTTTCCAATATTCCATTAATTTAATATTTGATATTATAACGGTTTTAAACTCATGACAAACAATGAAGACTACTGAAAATTCTCTTTTCTCTTGAACCAGTTTTCTTATGCTAGAGGTTCTACATGATCTCACACAGATTTTCAAATTATAGTACAGTAATTTCCAATTCTTGTGTGTCAAAGAAGTAATATTTTCTTCAAGTCCTTATTTAGTTGTATAGTAAATTATATTTTTATTTTTATTTTTTTTTGTAAATTATATTGTTCCGCCGAAAATTTGTCTTTTTTTTTCTCCGCTTCTTAAAAAGTTTGGTCATTGCCGTCATATGACATGGCATGTGACGATTCTCACACACAAGGTTGTTCCAGGGAACAAAAAAAGAGAAATAAAAGATACAAGCCTATAGTTACTATGGATGTTTATTGCAGATGAGAATTTCTGAATAGAAAAAGTTACGTAGCTAAACGAATCGTGAGATGACAGTGGTTCTCATGCATCGACAGCGATGAGATAAACCGAAGAGCAGATTGGTAGATCTAGTCGGTTTTCAAACAGCACAGATTGTTAGTGGACATTCAGAACTTCCCACTCGCTGGTATTGCTTCTCTTCCGAAGTTTTCCCGATGTTTTCAGGCATCGTCTCGATGGAAACCACCCTCGGAACTGCTTCTTCCTCTCTCTATGGCAGATAGCATACCCCTTCTTCCTTTTAACCGCACTACGATCGTGCGAACACGTTTCGTACCATATGTGTGTGCCAGTCCACACACAGGCGGAGCATTCGAATCTATGCTTTCGACATATCTCCGTCGTCGTTTTACGCTCCTATAGATTTCCTTCCGACGTGGATTTTTCTTCTTTTCACCCCTTTTTCCCCCCCTCGCTTTTATTCTCGTTTCTCGTACGTACCAAATGAGAATTCCGGCTTAGCCGAATAGAATCAATGGGAATTTAATTAGATCGATGTACAGTGAAAATGAGATTTTGATATCTTTAGGTATTTACGAAAAATATATTTTCACTGTACGAAAGCGAAAAAAATTGGTAATCGAAGGTGAGATAAGGTGTAACGAAGATTGAGTGCGGTTGTTGCCTGTTTTTCGTTAAAAAAATCTCTGTTTTATATAATGCAGAATGATTTTATTATTTACGCGATAATTTAAAAACTTTATTTGAAAATTTAAGCGTTTAATTATTAAAGTTTCATACAGTTATGCCTAAATAGATTAAAAATTTTAACGTTGAAAGGGATGAAGAAGAATTGAATGAAAAATCGCAAAACAAAGAGCGCAATCTGTAATATATAACATATTTTATAATAACGTTAGCAAATCAAGAAAAACTCAAGGAATTCTTTATGAAGTGTGACTTTTTTTCACATGCTAAAACTTGTTACACCGAATTTATTTAAAATTACTTTTATACATATGTACATGCTATATTGTTCACCTAGCAATCGCGATGATCGTGATAAATTTTTTTGCAAAATAAATACCTAACACTGGAATTTTATTTTTTATGAATAAAAGTGTTGTGTTATTATTAATGAGCACAAAAGGCTCTGACTGTTGCAAAAGAATAAGGCTTAAAATTGCTATCAATTATTAAATTCTACATATTAAATTTACTTTTTCCAGTAATGCTTTTATGATAATATTACAGAGAAGTTTTGATATTTTGGAACATGGACGTTGTCAACATGGGGAAGGGGTGATGCTTGCAATACTTTTCGGAAAAGAGGCTATGAAAATTCCGTCGTGTTGTTGGTCGTAAAAGCAAGATAGGCTTCCATAAAACACAAAAATCGGCAATCTCTGAACAAGTTGTGTGCTTACAAGGCTCTTATTTGTGTCTTGTGCATTGCATCTATTTTGGAAAAACCATTTTTCTGAAACATATTCTACTGTTGGCAAAACTTACTTCGAGTATCTTTCCTTGTCCGACTGTAACCTTTCGCTATGACATTACTTTGAACGGTCTCCTTCATAAAATACTATTGGGTAATACTTGTTCCAACAAAATTGTAAAGGTGCGGTTTTTGCCTAAAAATAAATTCTACATAAAAAATACCTTCTCATTTTTTAGCTACTTTCTGTTATAATTAATAAAAAAAAAAAAAATTATTTCTCTCGAAATTTAAAAAGTCTTACTTTTTGTACCATTTTTGGCTTTGGGCATACATATTCCTGTAGTAGGGAAACAGCGATAGTGCAGCAGTTCGAGATATTCAAATTTTACATTTATTTTACTTGTTACTTGCTATTTTTTTATATTTATTATAAATTTTTTTATATATTTTTTTATCCGCCCTTCTAAATATCGCGCTTGAAAATAACTGAAATGGGTAAACTGCGCCTTTTTTATGTAATCAAATTAACGATTTTTAATATTTTTTTTAAACAAACAATAATTTTGCCAAACTTTTGCTCTATTTTAGTAGTTTTCATTTAAGTAACTTTTTAAACTAATGATAATTCACTAATTCCATATTCTTGTTTGTAATTTTAGATAGCAACGTGTATTGCATAATTTACATCATTGATTTAAATAAATATACGTGGATGTATTTCTTATGGCTTTATTTTTCCTGCACAGGAATATATGAATCACAATTGGACGTAAGTCTGCATACAATATTAAAATGTAGCATGTTGTTGCCCAACGGTAACTGCTTTTTAGAATTCATGGTAAAACGTTCGTTTACTGTGTGTTAACTATCGTCCGATCCTTAGAAGAAAATCCATGCTAATGTCACTAAAAAAGAGTTCTTTTTGGCTTTTTCTTTATAATAACATTCTCGCATTTAATATATATTTACGGCGTGCAATTTTTCTCGAAACGAGTCACATTAAATTTCAGTTTGTATCAAAGAATACCCCAAGGACTAATAAATGTTAAAGCAGGCTTCAATTTTATTATGAAATGATACTAAAATAGTATCCAATAGTTCTCCACGAAATTGCAAGTTGGTGAAGTAGAGCAATTCAGTAAGAGTTTATTCTCTATTTAGTTGTGTACTTACTTTTTGTATTTTAAACTTGTATAGAGAATTATATGGTGAAACAGAAATAAGTAGCCAACATTGATGCCACAAGAAGAATGTAAGGACAGCGTTATATAATAAATATCTCTGAGTATGAAAAGTCATATTAACATACCTCCGAAAATTATTTCCTTCTGAAGTTTACACACAGATATTATATTTATATCGAATATTTTCACTAGAGACACTGTTTTCAGATTGACGTATCCTAATGTCCATTAGACAGACATTCACTTTACGTGTGGACGAGCTAATAAAAACATCAGAGAGACTCAGTGTCTCTATTGGCAGACTTTTCATCAGAGACTGTGTTCTACTAAAAGTATTTTCGCTTTAAAACTCAGGGAATTCAAAAATTTGTGAACTTGATAACCTTTAAAACGTCGATCTAAAACGAACCAATGTTCCATGATTTCTTTACAAAAATTGGAGGTGCTGTCACAATATTCAACTCTCACGAACCATTTGTTTATAAGAAAGAAATATCGTCGTGAGCCTGCTTTTATATCATTACTTTTCAATCTCAAAAATAACATAATATGGCAAATTATGTTAATTTAAATATATAAATACGGAAATTTTCCCGGCTATTTTAGCGTTAGTCTATGTATCCGATGACTGCATAACTTTGTGCCCGATTCTTATAGTTGGGGTAAATTTTACTGCACAGTTAAGCCAAAATGTTTTTATTTATTCATGTTACATGCATTTATTACCCAAGTGATAGTATCGTGTGCCAGTTGAACATTAGGTATTCTTCTGGTAACTTGATCTGTGTGTAAGAAACTTTTTAAAAATGGAAAATGGAAAGGTGAATTTGTTGCATGTAATGCTATACGAGTTTCGAAAAGTCGTTACTGTTGAAAGGTTTTCGACAAGGCGCTGCAGTTGAGTTCTTTTGCTTTCCCTATAATTAAAAATCGATATGGCAGAAATGAAGATTTCCTCTTGGAAGATCAATCTCGCTTTGGAATCGACATGATTGTAAATCGTTGAAAAAGAATTATAAATAAGAAGAGTGATTAAGTAATTGATTAATAAAATTATATTCTTTAAAAGTTTAATCCGGCACATTTTTTCACATTCTGCATGAATGAGTCGACTCGTACACGTAGATATATTTTTTTAGTTTTATTTTTTATTTTTATGGCGGCACCTGATTACTTTTTTTCTTTACGTTCTCAGTGAATTTTCTGTTTAATTTACCACAAGCAGTACGTATGCAATATTATATTGTGGTTTCATTTGATAAAATTTTTCAAATATATAAATTGCGTGGATAAAATCTACTGGTGATGCACGCCGAGAGAAATTGTGTTAAAGTTTAACCTACTGAATATTATTTTTGAACTTGGCAGAAAGTTATGAAGTCACTTGATATATAAGCAGACAATTATTCGCTTTACCAACTTTTATATGCATCTTGAAAATTATAGACGTCTTACAGAGAAATTAATGAACTCACGTACAAAGAGGTCGGGAAATTTGCACAAAAATATAATCGGGACTTGATATGAGCAGTGACGGTACCGTTTTAATGCAAATGTTATATCCGTCGGACTACCATGAGTGCATTGTTTGGCTTGCAGACTATCAAATATTGGTGGGTCGAATCACATAATGGATTGTTTATTTCAGTGTGCGATATACCTACATAAACTACGATAAACGACCGTTAAGCAAGTTGCAGTTATACCGCAAAATAGTTATATGTATAGAACGTGATTGCCCGTTCGTACTAATTGCTGCGCGCCAGCATTAATGCTCATTAGGCAATTATACTTATGCTTTTGAATCAGCTTTATTTACACAATAACAATATTATTTAAAGGACCATACCTATATTTTCCAATTTCACTGATTGTTCCAATTCTTGAATGTGTATTCGGAACTCTGAAACTTTTGAAGTCTATTGTTTTGAAAATGATTTGACGGAGGTGTTAACAGTTTAGCTGATTTGCCAATTTAGAATGTACATTACAAATAATTAATTGTTACTTGTTATCGAGTATTCAATTTCGTGCAACTGAGGTCAATGGTTCTAATCCATTTAAATGAATCTCATAACTGTCCAAAATTACCACATCCGATGTATACAGGGAATGTGAAAAGATCTTTTACGTTATTCGCTGTTTCCTCCGTTGAATCGCAAGAGCACGAAAAATATACCGTGGATACTATTTACATAATTCACAACTATAAGATTCAACTTGTAGTATCTGCGAGTAGGAGAAAACATATGACCTAGAATCCAAGAAACAATATTCGAGCACGATGAAGTTTTTATTTCAACATGAAATTCTAAAGGGTTTAGAAGAGAAAACGTGACAATGGAACCAAAGGGTATTTATTTTGCAAAAGACTGATACTTCGTGTTTTAAAATTAGATTTTACGAACTTTTATTCAACGCTCAGATGGACAATATGGTAAACCTTTACGGCGCGATTTATTTTTTCAATTTTTTTCGTGAGCTAAGTGAAAATTATTTCAGAAAATTGTTTACTTTTAATACTTAACGGACAGGTCACCAAAATTTTCGTTTCTTTTTGTGACTTCCTAGGACGGCCGGCCATGTAGATTTACGTACTTGCTTGAATTTTTAATATGTTACGTTAGTTTTTCATTTTGTGCATATTGTGTTATCTTTTCTTGGTATCTGTCTGTTGATCTTTCTACGCAGTTTTTAAATAATTTCGTAATCGCAAAAATGGCAAGCAAAGAGTTTATTTTGCGGAAGATAAGGTTTATGCGGATAACTTATCCGATATACGAAGTGATATTAAATTAGAGGTCTATGACGAAAAAGTGATATTTCTAGTGATGAGAGTGAAATTGTTGCTCCCAGGAAAAAAAAGTCTGCCGCTTCAAGAAGAAAATAAGTGAGGCAAGATATAGACGTTAATTCTGTTAGGTTCCGCTTCGCAAGCGTAAATGTTTTACAAAATATCAGCCACGAAAAAAATACTAAACAATGTTTGTACAATGTTGTAAGAAATTATGTTGTGTTGACAAAACTACAGCGCTTTAAAACCATACATACAGGTTTATTTAATTCATTTAAGAAATGCTCGGACACCGAGAGAGACAGAGTAGATTCGACCTGTCCGTTAAGTGTTAATTATTCATCCTTATTTAAAAATAGGCATAACTATGGAGATTTAAGAATATTTAGGTGAAGATATAAATTCATTTTCAAATTCCAAATTTGACACGTAGCAGATAAAAGAGAGGTGCAACAGATAAATTTGACAGTACACGTTGCCTATTGTTTTCAAAAGTTCAATTGATAAAACAATTGTCCACACATTCCGCAGACAGCGAGTTCAAACTCGATTCATTTTGTTACCTCACACATCTCATATGACTGCAACGACAAAGTACTGTTATCACATCAAAGGTGACAAACGACTATTAAGAGTTAAAAAAATCGTAACTGAATAACGTTCATGAGCTGATATAAAATGAATACAAATTCTGTAAGACTTGATTTTTGTTTTTTACTGAAACGTTGTCTGAAGAACGTCAAAAGGATTTGTGCTTTCAACTTAGGGTGGTGGAAGCTCAGTTCCACCATAATTTACGATAGAACCAGGTTGCTCAAGCGACGAGAGAAGTTTCCAGTAGAATAACTTGGGAAGAAAATTTGTGGCGCAGTTTGTCAACAGAGAATTATTATTGTATTATAAGAAGTATATCGTTAATTATAAGAAGTGATATATCATCTTTCGTCTGTGGAGTGTATCTATATCATTAACCCCTTAGCCTACAACTACGGGTGAGACTCGTAGCGCAGAAAATTGAACTTTGAAATCTTCTAAAAACTATCAAATTGACAATATCAACCGATCACGAAATGGTCTCATTATTTCTGTGCTATTAATATCACGTACAGTTATACGAAATATCAGAAATCAGTGCAACCTTTTGATTTCAGGAATTAATTTTGAGTCTTTACACGTCCCATCAGAAAAGAAATCGTAGGTTAAGGGGTTAATATTAGATGTACTGATGATTAATTCAATGTATTTAAAGCTAGCTGAACCACGCTACGCGTTGCGAAGGCTCAATGTGGTTAATTGGGAATGAAAGGTAAGAGAAAGCACACATTTCCAATATGTTTAACATGTTAACTGCATTCGGTTGTAATATATGATTGACGTATATACACATCGTGTAAAATAAAAAATTACCATAGACTATAAAAACTTGAAATTTCAATAAAATATTATAAGAATACTACTTGGCGGTAAGCTTCCTTTATATTATCAATAAAGTTGCGATGTATCTTATGGAGTGAAGTGGAGGGGGGTTCGCTAATACGATGGAAAAAGAGAAGCGAGATGTGACAGTAAAAAAGCCGGCATTAGCCATTGATTATGATACATAAATAGATGACGTGAATAGAAGTGACAGAATAATTGCGTCGTATACTCTTGTAAGAAAAAGTATGAAGAAGTATTATAAAGTAATATTTGTCCACCTCATAGACGTGATCTATTTGAACTCATATATACTACATAAAAAAATAATAAAAAATTAAGTTGACTGGACTATTTAGTAACCTTTTCAGGAATTAATTATTCATTTCTTATCAAATAAAAATGTAATCCTTGCTCATTTTTCGTAAAATATTTGATAAGACCATTTGCCCTGTATTCGACTTATATATACTCGTCATTATTTGATTTTACTTCTGCACTCTGTGGAATAGTTTTAAAGCTGAACTCCTTAGTTAAAAGGTTAATTTTCGAATGCTTGTGGTTATACTATATTTTTTGTTGCTTCATTCTCTGTACAGATATAGAGATTATCAGTTTTATAAACTCTATAACATGAAATATATTAGGTCAAGGAAAAAGTTCGTAGCGTTTTTTCACCAAAAATTCAAACACATTTTTTTTATATTTAAAATGAACTTTATTAATCTAAATTTGTGCCGTTTTGATCGATAACCTTTTGTCATTTTTCTGATAAAACCATTATGCCATCACTGTAGAACTTCTGTGATTTCTGGGCGAAAAATTTATCCAAGTGATTTTGGCAGGCCTCTTTTGAAGCCAGCTTTACCCGATTAAGAGAATTTTGGAGAGAGCGAAATAGGTGATAATTCGAAGGGGCAAGATCTGGTCTATACGGTGGATGCATTAAAATTTCCCAGCCGAACTCTCCCAATTTTTTCCTAGTCATTAAAGAGGTTTCTGGTCTAGCATTGTCGTGATCGGAGACAATGTCATTCATACTGATGAGTTTTGGCCGTTTTATCTCTATTGCGCGTTTTAATCGCATTAATTGCTGACAGTGCATATTTGAATCAATCGTCTGACCGAGTTGAAGCAGCTTGTAATACACAGTCACCTTCCACTCCCACCAAATGCAAAGCGTTACCTTACGACGCGTCAATCCGGGCTTTGCCACCATTTGTGCAGCTTCACCAATCTTGGATCACGATCTTTTTCGTAAATTATTATGGTACGTGATCCACTTTTCATCACCCGTTATCAGTCTCTTAAAAAATGGCTCGATTTCATTTCGTTTCATCAGCGATTCGCAGATGGAAACTCGGTCTATTAAATTTTTTTCTGTTATGTCATGAGGTACCCAAACATCGAGCTTTTTTTGTACTCAGCCTTATTTAAGTGGTTCAAAACGGTTTTTTGGTCGATTTTCAGTTCCGAAGCGATGTCATAGGTTGATGCGTGCCGTTCTTTCTCAATTTTTCCGAAAATTTCATTCACTTTTTCAATAAGTGGTCGACCAGAGCGCGGCAAGTCTTTAATGTCGAAATTTCCAGAACGGAAACGAACAAGCCATTTACGTGCTGCTGATTTTGATAAAGTATCTTCACCGTAAACACAACAAATTTTTTCATAAGCCTGCGAAGCGTTATCGCCTTGGTCAAAGTGGTACTGCAAAATATAGCTAATTTTATCAGAAGGTTGGCTCAGTTTTAGAACGCTATAACTTTTGACTAAATAAACAAATGTCAAATATGTTTGTTTTTAAATAATCGATGTACTATCACCTTACAAACTCGCTATGACATGTATTGATAATGTTTATGTTACTATAGTTATGCAACTCTAACACTATATGTTGCAAAAAACGCCACGAACTTTTTCCTTAACCTATTATAATTGTCCATGCGAGAATCAATCCGTGTCTTGATCTAAACCGCACAATTCTAAAGATTGGATCTGTGCTTTGTTGATGGTGATTACAAACGCCAATTAAATTGGGAATTGCAATCTCTTAAGTTGTAATGGGATATCCGTTGGAATCATGGAAATGAGAGGAATGAGAACATCTTCACCTTTGAAAGCTCCTGTCAAGATTGTTGCTCCTGTGACGTTACTGATTAATTTTTAAACCATGTTTTCATCTGTCACAGATGTGGCATCTATAAAATAGGTAGGTATATAGAAACACGTGCGCATTCGACGCAATGTTCTGTCAAAATGTCAAAGCAATCGGCGAAGAACTTTCGGAGACTTAAGATTTTGAAGAAACAATCACTTACATTTTTATTTATGTAGATTGTCATAATAAACATGTTCGGATGAAATAAATGAAGGGGGGGGGGGGGGACTTGATTGATTCAACTGCTTACAGCTTTCAAGATAGACGTAAAAAAACAGCGTTCGAAATTTCAGGAATATTTTCAAAAAGTTCAGGTCAAGTCACTTTGATTACCTTGTTAGACCTTGTTAGACGGTCATTTTAGGATTCTTTCATGCTCGCATAATAGAGAAAGTCTTATTTAAGGGTTCAACTTGTAACTGAATATTTTTCAACTTTCTACCTCCATGCGAGAAGTTTTCTCGCAAATACATGCATATGGACGTATGTACATACTGCCTCGTGTTTACGTTAATTTTATACTCAAATAAATGCGATTATACATATCTGTTATCTTTGAATATTTCATAATCAAACAATTCACATCGTAAATAATCTTTACGTAATATCTGCTTCATATTTCCAAGTGGTTATTGTTTAAAGCTTCACGTTATAAAACATCCACGTTGAAGTTTTATGTCCATTCCACAAATATTTCACACATGAATACGACCTCTTACTGCATTTTAATTAAAGCCTGTTAATATAATAATGAAACGAGAGAAACGTATGAAATATAATTTTAACTTTTAACATATTGAAGAGCAGTTACACTTTCAGTAATTCCGTGAAAATGCATAATATTTTCTGTTATTGGCGCACTCAAGTTTTTCTATAATTAATTTAAAAAAACGACGTCTACGATTTAAAAAGGTAATTTCAATAACAATATTAATTTTACGCGATCAAATGATTACAAATATACAATTTTAGTTACTTTCTATTACTAATTTGTACCGTTTACTGATTCATTAGAGTTATCCAAAGTGTATTGAAAAATTCCATAAAATACCATTTCTTCTCTTTTTCATTACGAAAGTAATTGCATTCGAGAGTAATTACGTTTAAAAACAGGTACATGGGTTGTAATATTTTTGAGGTTTCTCTATTTATCACATTTTTCCATGTACCGTCGACTTGCAGAGTTGAATGGGTATCACTATAAATGCATTTTGTGAAGTAATTAAATTAGTTCGCGAATAAAACTATTTTATTTTGCATGTATATTCATCATACAATAAATAATATAGAAGTTCAAATTAGTTTGCCAGGATTTTTATTAATCAATGAAAATGTCTGCTTCCGAATAAATTATTAGTATTTTGGCGTAATTAAGAGCACACAATTGCGATTATAATCTATGATCTTATGATTAAAATGCCGCATTAACAATAAGTCATATTACAATTTTGTTTATTTGAACAATATATTTTCCTTTTTATATCAGCAAAATAGAAAGCAGTAGAAGAGTTAGCAAAACAGTGCTAGTTGTCGCGATAGCGACGTCTTAATTATATATTGCATTAGTTTTTTTTTTATTTTTATTTTTGCTGTAATGTACCTACCCCCGATCAGTTAGTTCATAAGATATCTTTAAGGAATATTGTATAAACACAAATATTTTGTACGCGGCTCACTCATCACCATCATTAGTCACACTAGAATCACCACCTCAAGTCCAAAATCCTATTCCTTGTTTTGATCCTTACTCATCCACGAGTCATCATCCATATCCAAAGTTCAACTTCCTATTCCTACTCCTGGATTCCCAAATACCGTCATCCTACCCCCTCTCCTATTCTAAAACCTTTAAAAACCCTACACCTCATTAGTTCACTCTACTACAAGTTCAAGCGCTACTACCAGTTCTCTATTCAAAAGTCTCTTACTCTTAGATACGCTAGTTCAAGTTCATAATTATTAACTCCAACGCATTGTGAGAGTCATCTTCTAATTCTAACTCCAAATCCTAAATCTAATACAAGGCTCTCACAAGTCCTCATCATCTAATCATTCAACACACTAAATCTCTCTCGGAACGAATCGAGTATTTTAATATATATAAGTCCAAAAGTTTAAGTTCTCTTTCGTTTCGTGGATCCTGAGTGCGAATCACACAATTCGCCATTACGTTGCTATAAAATATTGCATTTTTTTAAAACTCAATGTGCTTTCTTCCATAACCCTACCACCAATCATATATGAATGTTAATACTAAAATACTTTTGAATATTATAAATTTTGTATAAATATGTGAGATGTCGATTAATTTGTAAAATCGCTTAAGTTGCTTTTTAAGAAAATATGATTTCGTGAATGCATCAAATGATGTGTGCTCGTAGAAATAGATATATAAAAAATACCCGTACACCCAGCGTTCAAGCGCGATGATGGGGAATACTTCAGTTGAAAAATTTACATAAACGATTTCCGTCATGGAAAGCATTTACAATTTTTTCCCTAATCATGAATCACATTTTGCGAAACGTTCGACAGCTTCAAACGCAATATAATTCCTCGCACAACGAAATCAAATAAATATTTCAATCTACAGTGTTGAAAAAGACCCTACAACTACCCGAGATAAATACGTCTTCCGTCGTTCTGTCGTGAATTATATTCGATAAATCTCTCGTTCAGTGTCGTTGAATTCAGCTTTCTTCGAATCCCCGACATTTTCTCGCGGGCTACTTACAGATTTATGGTTTCCCGGATTTGCGCATGATATATTTATATCCCTGTCGCCTTGTCGCAGTTACGTGAATCCAGGTAACCAAGTACCTGTTCGTGACGGTCGATCCTAACAATTCGATCTGGCTTTATCCACAGTTAATTCCGGCAAGTCTGCGTCGTCGGTTTGTAATTGAATCGTCACGCACCGTGTAGAACCATTGATTACTTCCCGCGAATACCGAATCACTGTGCACATACTAGGCAAGTAAATACGTTGGTATTTGCTTAGTGTACGTATACCGCAGTTAGAATATCGGATACGCTTGTGCGCGTTATATTAAATTTCTAACCAGCGGAAGCATAAAGCACGAGAATTCGAATTATACCTGAATACAATTCAAAGAAAATTTTCACGGGATGTTCCATTATGCATGACAAGTTGAAATATATTTGATCTTCATCCGCTCCTTAGCAAACAGCATACTAAAGTCCCTATGAGTCTTTTCTGGTCAATAATCTATTTTTTATAAGAAAAAAGATATCTTTTTTCACTTTTTCTTCATAATAATTTTATAGATAATAATGTACCTTCATTGTGTGCAACTTTTCTAGATTTGGATTAAATAAAACTATAATTTTTTCTGAAAAGAGGCACAGAACGAATGAAGGTTAAAAGTGATAATGCTATATGCAAGCTGAAGAAAGTTAGCTATGAATGTTATTAGATTTAATTAGTTGGAATGAGTTTAAAACTATTAATGATAGGTGCAAGATAAAAGAGGTGGCTATGGATATTGCGGATTTGAAGGGTTGGATTTCCAATTAATGGGTTCGAGTTCAAGTATTCATCGTCACTTGGAAATTTTTCTTTTCCTCGTATATATGTGATAATGTATAATATATAAAGTACTGCATTTTTTAATGAGATATTGATTATTCAGAAATTGCATCCCATATAAATTGCAAGTATCAGATGAAATGAATACAGTTGTTAAAGCTAAAATATGCAATGAAAGTATAAGCTGAGAATATTATCGTAGCCTGGCTCCATTCCTTCAGTATAAACGTAGAGACGAGAAAATATCCGAATGCATTCCTGCATAATAAAGTCGTTCATTTTGAATAAACAAGTGCAAAAGAATGCTGCAATGGCTGTATTTCGAAGACGAAGAGTTAATATACTTGTTTGGTTAGAAGATTTTTTCATTTTAAAGGTACAAAATACACTTAAGCCATCCGTTTTTAATTTGGAACTAGTATTTACAAAGAATAAAGAAAAACGAGACATACCCTAGTTAGTAATAACTTGAGCTTTCATGGTGCTAAAAGCCGATGTCCCTCTTCGTAAAAATTTTAAAAGTAGAGCAGAGAAGATAGATGACGAGGAAAGGAGTTGAAGTTACAAATAAGGGATGGCCTGATTAATATCCTTAATGGAAGCATCTAAGTAACTTATACCAGCCTGAAAATTTCTATACTTTTTAGTTAATATCTTTCTGCTTCTAATCAATTATTCACTGTCCTTTCTGCTTTGTTTTCCTTAACATTTTTCTCTTCGCGTGGCACATTCCCAGAAGAGTCTTGACTTCCGTATCGAAACGTTCAAAACTTCGCAACTTTTCTAGACTTGAGAAAAGTATCTCAAAGATTGGTATACTGCCAGTCTTGCAATAAAGTTACACTTCGACGAAGTTTTTTCGCTCTTGCAATCCATTGAAAGTGCAACCCGGCTTACACGCATCGCGGACTCAATAGAGTTTTGTTAAAAGGAATTACACATAAATATACTGCGGCGGAGAGTACAGACAGAAGCTACAGTTTTGTACAAATTTAACTTAAATTTGGAGAAAGCAATATTTCTTTGTACTTTATTATCAAATATAATTTCAAAGAATTTACGACTGTTATTGACATGTTGAACGGTATGGGGGATCACCGTTCACCGATAAACGGTACTGATAACTTTAATGAAATTTTTGATGACTTTTAAATTATAATATTCAAACCTTTTTTCATATATTAAATATTTAACCATAGATGTCAAATACGTAAAGTACTACTAAATATTTAATTATATTTATATCTAACGGTTGTAGTCTATATAGATGTCATTTTAATAAAAAGTATCTTAATTCAATAAAAATGTTGAAGGAGGCGAAATATGGATGCCATTCAATGTGTTGGTAATAACGGTTAACATATTGACTGCTACGATAATTTCCAGGATTCCAGTTTAAAAAGCCATTTTAATATAATCATATTACATTATGAAAAACTCTAATTGTAGTACATAATAATCATAGGTAAACATACAGAATTAGTCAACATGTTAAGAAGGTGTAGAATTGTGTTTTGCGAAACCAAAGTTTCAATGTGAGCTTCAATTTTGCAAATGAAAATTATGGTATTATGTGATTAAATATCACCACTTGTCACTTTTTTATATTTCTATTTTATCAGCAAAACAAGGAAAAATAAATTTGTTTGTACTTCAGAAAAGGGCGTCATCTCCAAACTTTTCTATCCAAATTACATTTTTCTAAGCTTTAATATCTTACATTAATTACGTTTACTATTGTCAAATTTTTGTTTTCTGTCAAAGAAACTGACAACAAAAGACAAGTACTGCTATGCATCCTTTATGGCTACCATCTAGACACCAGAGACCAATCCAGGCGGAATTACTCCTCTTATTGTCCCCGGATAAGCCTTCGAAGTCTGGGTTAGGTCTTGCACCTTACATTTTTTTATCAGTGTGGGATAGAGCAGGCCAAAAAATAGGCCTATATATGGAAATTTTTAGGCCTATATATGGATAGGCTTAAAAATTTCTCTGTAAGAGAAAAGGACGTGAACAAGATTTGCCATTAGGGAGAGTACGCTGCTTGGATGGGTTTCCACGACACTCTTTCTTTTTCACGATCCTACATTTAATAAAACGGGTCATAGAAGGTCGCATTCCTGGAATCGGCTGCCAGGGTGCACAGCGGTGTCTGGCCTTCCCCTTAAAGAATGCGCAACTAGTCCTCACGGGCGTGATAGTTTTTTTACCAAAAAGCAAGTTCTCAAAATCCGCCCACGTACATATTAAGCAGGTACCTCTGTTGAAATTTTATTATAAAAACCCACGGATCTCTGTAGAAATTATAATATGGCACACCGTTAAGATTAAAGATTAAGATTATCACGGGTGACATTGATACAATCATGAAGGTTATATTAAACCACATAACAACTTCTACACTGTAAAACAAGCCACGGTGTACCTCCCGCCAGTAAACATAGTTTAAGGACAAGATTGTGTACAGAAATAGTTGCACAAGATCATTTCGGCATGTAATACGGAATTAGAATCACGCGATATTTATGCGACAGAGAATGAGTTCCGGACGTAACATTTCCTTAAATTCTGCAGACAGTAACTGGGTGTACTTGTATTATCTGGTACATTATTTCCGTTATCTCTGTTGAAGTAATTTTAAGATTTTCTTACTGAAAGCTGGGTACTTTCATTCACGATTAAAATTATTCATTGTATTTTGTTATTATGATACACATTTTTTCTGATATTTTGAAATCTTAGAAAATTGTGAAATACAAGTGTCCCTCTGTTGTTTAGTTTAAAATTCTTTCTTTTTAAACTTATTGTTGGATTATGGGAAGCAATAATTTATATGAATAAATACTGTCATACCACTTTAGTAACACAATAAATGCAACTAATACACTATAATTAATTAACGTAACAGTCCCATCAACAGACATAATTTCCTTTCTTTCTTTAGCTTTGTCGATATCTACAAATCTTACAATAATTCACTTTCCAATATTGCCGTTCCTTTCGTTTACGAAAATTCATTTTCGAAAATTCTATGCATTCAAACTCTGTGCAGGTTTACTAAAAATTTGCAGTAGATTTTGTATAAAGCTCTAACATCTACTAATTTTTATGATTATCATTGTGAGGGTGTAATAATCATAAAACGGCAGCCCTTAAAGCAGAGCGCGTTTAATTATAAATTTCTATTTTCTGAATTTAAGCACGTACAGGTATTAAATGAAATATTCGACATACCAGTTATAGAATGAAATCGTAATTACGCGCAGTCGAGGCCAGGAAATACGAACCAGAGATCTTTAAGATCATAGTAAAATACTGGCAGTAAAGGAAATCTAATTCAAGAAATCTAACTGCGGGAACTAATTGGCTTGTCGTTTCATTTGAATAGATTCTGAATTAAAATCAACAATTTACTTCAACCGAGAAAACTGTCTGTTTTAAAATTATGAAAGTAAGCAAATTGGATAGATGGAACGTCCATTGGTTGAATTCTAGAAAATTTGTTTCGTAGAAAATCCAATGAGAATTGAAAATCATTGATTTGTGAAAATAATTAGTAAACAGAACTTCTCATCTTCAGAACTTTCGATTCTTACTAGAAAGAGGAAAAATATTTTAAGGAATTTCACTCTACGTGAGTGAAGCAACCGATAATGGGATTGAAAGTGGACCAATTCTAGATAAGTGAGGTACCATTATATTGTGAAATAACAATTCCAAAATCTCTCGATTTCCAATTACAGATAAAAATATGATAGAATAACTTTTTCCACAAAAAGTGATTGCGATCGAAAACCTGCTATGTTGCAACGAAGAATAGCGATATTCATGTACTCGTAACATCTAGTGATTAGTTACAAGCAATAATTCTTTAAATTGATACATGTGACAATTTAACTAGTAAAAATCATTCGTGTTTTATTTTTCTTTGTATGGATCACCTGCAAGCGTGGCTTACTCATAATTCCCTTCAGATATTTTACCAAAAAGACGAAAGCGACGAACAATTAAAAAAGAATTTATCTTAATTTGCAACACTGTTGCGAATTTTGCCATTTGTTTCTTTGTAAATGTTCATTGATCAAAATGTGTAAAACGACAGTTGTTAGGTCATTACAAATGATATTGAAAAATCCTGTATTTTCTATTCTATCGCATTATTTGCCGAAAGAGCCATTGTTACAAATGAATAAATGTGATTAATGTAAGCAGCTACAATGTAAATCGTGTGCCGCTACTATAAAAAACAAAAATGTATAATACAAGTGGAAACACAAAATTTATGGAGTAATTAGAAGGCACATGCATACACAGTCTTGTGTCCATTTACTATTTCCTTCATATCGACTGTATGTCTATTCGTCACTCGTCTGTATAGTCCGATAACTTTAACTTGGCTCTATAAAGAGCCTTACGTTTTCAATTGCTTATTTTCGCCATTTCGTTTTGGAAATTCTCAAAAGCAGTTCCAGAAAGTGAGTACTCCGCATAGTCATTTATTTCAGGATACTGGTTTTGATAATTCTAAAAACGAAATGGCGGAAATATGCGGTTCAAAATGAGGGGCTCCATCGCTCGCTAGCCAAGTAGAGTTGTCGGATTATACGTCTGTACGTCTACTCGTCTACATGTTATCCCGAGTCAAAAAGTCCAGCCTAAAAAGAAACTTCAAATCATAGATACTTTTGATTTCTCATTTGCCGCTTAATTATGTATACCATTTTGAACCTCAAAATCCTCAACTAGTGTGTCTGCGCGCCTCAAAGTCCTGTAAATATGATTTTTAGGAGTTATATGGACTGATCAGGTAAAATTTTTATTCCAATTTAATCTGCCAGCCCCTAAAAATATTTCAGAAGTTCCAAGTCTGTCGACTCATATTCTAAAAATAGGGCTTTCAGGAGCAAGTAGGAATTAAATTATCACTTTATTCCATGTAAATTCTAAATCTCCTAAAATCAAATTAATTTTTAGTATATTGAGAATTTTTTGGACCTAGATCATTCCACTCCAATTCCAATCCAATTCTAAAACTCCTCATTATAGAATGCTGAGGATTGTTTTGGGCTGTATGAAGCCTATATATAGCCTATATAAGTATTGATCCTAAACTAAGCAAAACTGACAAAAATTAACAAGTTTAGGGCGATTGTGGTATTATTTGCATTCTTTTATATGTAACATATTTTTCCATTTTCAGCCTAAATATCCTAAGTTATTTGGTAATTTAGGAGGATTTTGGGCTTAAAAGTTTCGACTCGGGATTCTCGTCTAATCGTCTGTACGTCTATATATTATACGTCTATTTGTCTACTTGCATGTACGTCTATACGTCCACTACATCTCCTTTCGTCTATACGACCATATAATTCTACGTCTACTCCTCTATCCACGTCTCCATCTATCGTGACGTTTGCCGACTCCCTGCGTCTTCTTGATCGCATGCAATCTGCGTCCATCTTTTGTTTGTCTTTTCGTTACGCTAGATCTTTCTAGAAGAATCCAGAATGATCCGGGCGAGTTTTCTAAAATTCTTGCACTATCATAATTCACCTATACATGAGTTAATAGACTAAACATTATTTAATTTTCTTCACGGAATATTAAACTCATATTTAAGATACGAGGATTAAGAGGTACCATAGCATATATTGAAATAGAAGTCGTGTATCTCAAGCATTTCCTTCAATCTCCCATAAGTCAGAAACCATAGTATATACAATTTAATCTGGGACAATTTTTCACGAGATTTCGTGTGAAAATTCACTCTTGAGATATTATATTGCTTTTATTAATAGGCCTGTGTAGCAAGTAATCAGTCTTATGAGGTGTTAGAATTTTAAGTCATTTAGTTTCAGTATCTTCAAAGTTGGTAACGAAATATTCCTAGTGAAAACTGGAAGTAAGGAAGAAAAGTTTGCCATGTATTGGTATCTATGTGGTTTGGAGTAGTTAAACTAACATGTGTTTAGTACTTCAAATGAAACGCTTATAAATACATAAAAAATCTGTATACATATTTCCAAAAATAAAGTGCAATTATAGCTGCATGTAGGACTGAAATTATGTAGATATGTTGAATTGAAAAGAATTATTATTACCCAAATTCTTTTAATCTTTTCATATTTTCATTCATAACAAAAACTGTAAAACGCAATGTTATAAATATATTATGACGTTGAAATAGCTGGAATCTCCTCGTTGACACGGAAAAAATTTATTTTACACAATGACCTGTTTGAATATTCTATCATTTCTATTTATTTCACTTTTTCCTGGTACTGATTTTTTCAAAATGTGAATATACCAATTAAAATAAAAAAACACTGCATTATTTTACTGTAAAACATAAAACAAATTATTAGCCACAGGTTATTATGCTGTCATGACCGTAAAAAACAAAAAAAAAATATATAAATAACAGGTAATGCAAGTAATGTGCTTTGGATCAATTAATTTCAATATGACCTACATAGCTTACGTACACTTTTCAGCTAATAAATTTAAAAAAAGTTCCGGCCTAATGTTTACCATAATTATAACGTTTACAAGAGAAAAATATGGTTTCTGGATCCCGATAATTTATAATCTATATCGGTTCCATTTGCACAACTTCGTTTATTTTAGCTTTATCTCTCAAAGTTCCGTGCACAACTGTGTAAAATACGAACTATCTTGTGAATTCTATCAGACAAGAACTGTACGTTAAAATTCTGCATCCATTTTTTCTCCTCTTTTTTATTCCCTATGAATAAATAACAGTGTTTTCGTTGCCATATTTCACTTTGACAAATTGCCAATGAATGATCGGTAACCGATTGAATTCACCCCTCAAACTGAGGTGACTATGACTGCACACTTCAGTTACTGTGTTTACAAAATTAAATGCAGTATGCCAATTGTGTCTACCAATCTGGTTTAATAAGTTAACCCTTTTAGTGCCGGACGACGATAACATCGTCGTTAGCAATAGTGCTAACGTTTGATATCGGAGTGATAATATTCACTTTTCAATTCGATATCTGTAATTTTATGATAGATACTTGTAAATACACAGTTTATGCTCTATATTATGTGTTCTGTCTCAACTAACGCCAAACGACAATTCTTTTTATTCGCAATTACATTTGTTATTAATTCCATCAATCTTTTCGCTCGGCATTAAAAGGGTTAAGAATCACTTTCGACAGTATTTAGAGTACTGTTACTTCTGTGTGTATCGAGTAAAGCGTTAAAGCACATGGATTAATTGAATCGCCAGGATTCGTAATCGTGAAACGGTAAAACAATTGATCGTTTTTTTCTCCCCTATTAGGCAAGATGCTGTTAGGGCATTGTAAATTGCTTGTAGTTTTTAAAAAATGGTCTAAAATAAACTGTTCTGAACTTGTTTTAGGCTTAAATGTCTACATATTGGAAACGTATATACATGCATACAAGTCGCTGGCCGATCATATACTGACACTGACGGCGGATGACAAAATGTGTGCAGTAACCTTTTAACGTATTTATTCAATAATAGGATATATTGACGTCGATTGCAGATAATTTTAAACTTTTTATTTACACTTTCTTGAATTTATATCAAATATCAACAACTAAATCGCTAAGTTAACGCTGTTTTTATTATTGCTAATTACATTCCGTCTTTTTTGGAATAACTGTCTGATTGTCAGAGTTATTTATGATTTATATAACATTAATATATACGTTGTAATGCATGTCGTTTATTTTTATAGGTCTGCACATTTCAAAGTATGCAATGAAAAGTTTTCATACTCTCAAATTGACTCGCAGGTTTCCTGATAAAAATATCATGGAGACTTTCGCCGGATTCTTGATATTGCAAAGAGAAAAATCTTCTTGCTACTTACAACTTAAATTATAATGTTAAGACCTATAAGTAGAAAAAGAGAGATGCAGAGTATGATGAGATTGTGGTACTTGCTTTTTTTCCGCCAATCGTCTTGACGATTAAAAACTCGTAGAAAATTGAAATTTAAGGTTCTTTACGCTGTGCTTAATTATAAATTGCTTTATGATGATAATTTGGTCCTAAGCTAAAAAAAATTTTTTGGTAAACAAGGAAATAAACAGATTCTCCTTCGAATTCCACGATACTCTCACGACGTTACAGAATATTCGACAATTTAAAAAAAATATTAATATAATTCTATTAGATGATTATTAATTACAAATTTAGAACGTTATTTCACATAAGTTAGTTTTATAAAATATAAACACATGCTTATATTAGTCCAACAACTTATTTGAAGAATTCGGTTAATTACGTTTCAACTGTACTTGGATTTTCAAGTATCTATCCGAACGATATATTAATCCGTTGCACTCGTATTTTTTCTTGTTGGTGGAGTTGCTCCAGCTCGTAATTAATCTCAGCTGTCTTTCAGGTTTCATACTCCAAATTTAAAATATAAGAAAAATGTATTTTTATTGTTCTTTTCCAGACTAGATTGTTACAGACCACATGAAACCCCCATCTAGTATTTTAGAAGAAAAGCAGTTGACAAAATTTTATCTAAATTATTGATTTACAATATCATATCTTCACGTGCTACGCTTGCGCAAGAATCTAAACAGTTCACAGCTAATAAGTTCAGATCAAATCGAAAGTCGAACACGAGGCTTCCACTTGCAAATTCAAGGTTTTTATATGAATTGAAAACAAATTCAATAAATGATTTGATAAAAATTGTACCTATAGAATTCATTTAATATAATAAATGACTAAAATGGCAAAGGAGACATAGCATATAGCAAATTTAAAAGTATCAAATTTTGTCGAAATAATGTCGACTTATGAGTGCAAAGGGTAAATTTCTAATTATGCTTGAAGCGTACCGTTATAGAACACGATATTGTTAAATCTGCAAGCAATTACTTTTGTGACGTAATATCTTTTAGACCTGTTCGACCATTTCCTTTGCGTTCTTTATTGAATGTATAAAGTCTATATCGTAGCGATGCGTCGTGATTGCCCGACGTCATTTCGTTCTTCCAATAAACCTTTTACGGGCAGTAGACAAGTCTTCCATCTCCATCGTGTTTCCAGTTCTTTCTCTTTTCCTCTTACTCAATGTAGCACTAATTTTCATTCGTGTAAATACATTGCACAGAAAAGTAAGACCAGAATGTTAGAAAGAAAATAAGATTCCAGCAGTATAGATAATATAATTTAACTCATTCACTGCCAGAAAAACTAAACAAATATTACATTGCGTGTTAAAATTTAAGAAAAAGACAGAAAGGCTTTGGAACACTAATTTAATGAACCAAAAATATAATATCGACATTTACAAAGACACGAAAAACATTCTTGTTCCAAAATTACTATACGCTGTTGGATTTATATTAACAATATAGTATTACATATATTGAATAAGTATAAAAACGACTCTCCGTTCTAGGAATTCAAGGTCACTAGGTATCTGTCAAATTTTGAGCCATATTCATAGAGTGATCTCGTTTTTATTGTCAGTTGAAGAAAACAAGCTTTGTTCATTGAAAAAAATGGAAAAAAGTGAATTTCGAGCGGTGATTAAACATTTTTACTTAAAAGGCTTAACACCGAAGGAAATTAAAGCGGAGTTGGATGCAGTTCATGGCACCTCTGCCCCTGTGTTTGCAACTATTTACAATTGGATAAATGAATTTAAACGTGGCCGTGCATCAACAAAAGACGAACATCGTTCAGGACGTCCCGTAGAGTGAGCACCCCCGAAATGATCGATAAAATCCACGACATGGTGTTGAGTGACCGAAGAACAAAATTGCGCGAAATAGTTAGGGCCACAGGGTTGTCAAAAGGTACCGTTGTTTCAACCTTGCATGATAAATTGGCCATGAAAAATTATCTGCAAGATGGGTGCCGCGCTTGCTCTGAGTTGAGAACAAACGCATCGTGTGGTCACCTCAAGGGCTCTCTTGGAGCGCATAAGTCGTAATTGGGCTGTGTTTCTGCTGAGATTAGTAACTGTAGACGAAACATGGATACACCCCTATACTCCCGAGACGAAAGGATAATCAAAACAGTGGATTGTTAAAGGCGAACCGGCTCCTAAGAAGGCAAAGACGGTGAAATCAGCTGGAAAAGTTATGGCTGCGGTTTTTTAGGATGCACGTGAAATTATCCTCGTTGACTATTTGGAAAAAGGACAAACGATCACTGGAGAGTATTATGCATCGCTGTTAGCTCGGCTGAATGAGAAAATAAAAGAAAACCGTCCTCATTTGAAGAAAAAAAAAATCCTCTTTCTCCAAGACAATGCACGTGTGCACACATGCGCAGTTTCAATGGCTAAAATTGCGAAATTCAAGTTTGAAATAATAGATCATCCACCGTATTCACCAGATTTGGCTCCGAGAGACTTCTTTTTATTTCTAAATTTAAAAAAATGGCTTAGCGGACAACGGTTCACGTCAAACGAGGAAGTTATCGCACAAACAAACGCGTATTTTGAGCAACTTCCTCAGTCATACTTTTCTGATGGCTTCAAAAAGTTAGAGGGACGTCTGGTAAAGTGCATCGAACTAGAAGGAGATTATGTTGAAAAATAAACAAAAATGTACCCCCAAATAATTGTTTTTCTATCTCTTTCTAAGGACTTATTAACCCCCCCCCCCCCCCCCCCCCCCCCTCGTACCATCACGAGATATCTCGTAGTTGGCAGTGAATGAGTTAAGTATCTTTGTATTAGGTGTACAAATTAATTCTCGGCCCCCAGATTTCATCGACTACAAAACCTATTCAGATTAGAATTTTTCCAAATTTGAATAGTCATTCTAAAGCGCCATTTGTTAGCTTTAAAATAAGATATATCGCATGACTCTACTCCAGACATAACGTGAAAAATCATGTGTAGAAGCGATGTCGTTCGATAAGCAACATTTAAGGTACTATCTTCTTTTCGCGTTTCAACTAAAAAAAAGAAACGCTATATCGTGCAGCGCTTGTAAAAAAGGGTTTCAACAGTTTCGAATATTCTCCAGACTTAGCCCCTTCAAATAACCACCTATTTCGATCCCTACAACACCACCTAACTGATTCTCAATTCAAGTAAGTTGAACAGGTCTATAAATGCCTCAATGATTTCATTGATGTGAACCACTATCATTTTTCCGATCTGGAATCTGACAATTACCTGAGAGATGGCAAAAACGTATAGAAAATGAAGGAGATTATGTTTAATATTGAATTTATATCAACATTAGTTAGTTAGTTAACAAGTTAGTCAAAAAAGGCCGAGAATTAATTTGTACACCTAATACATTGGTGCATGTTAATTAACCCTTTGAATGGGAAATGCTAGTGTTGCCCGTACAAGTTTTCTATTCTTTTGAGTTTGGTAGGCTATATTCATCATATAATATCTTGCAGTTATTTTAATAAAAAATTGTTATTAACAAATTTGTATCTTTATATTGCAGATAAACGTTGTAGTAACCTAATTATATTAAGTCGATTCATTGCAATGCGAAATTATATGGTATCTTTAAGCCCAAGATGAAATTGTAAGGCAAGAAGTTAAATGCTTTGTAAAATTACTTTACGATCAGTGTTGTAATTGTGGCTTGAACAGAGACATAGGAATTCTTGTTAACGTTACAACGTTAACACCAAACAAATGAAAAGAATTAGGTGCAAATATTTTTCAAAAAATTCTTTAATTTCGTAATGTTGAATTACTCAAATATACTCAATATAGTCAAATTGCAGTTCTATTTCGAATATATGTTGAAGATTATACGATTTCGGAGAGGACAAAAGATTAGAGATTTAACTTTCTTTTGGAAAATCATGACGTGGAATAGATATGTTCTAATTAATACTCGCATGTTAATTATCTATCATTGATAATCGCCATGCTAAAATTATTCGCGGATATTTACTAGAGAAGATCGGCAGGACAAAAACGTACGGTTCAGCTTATTTTTCTGCAAACTTGGAAGTTGCAATATTTCTCTAATAACATTAAATTGTCGTTGAAATCGTGCCTAATTCTGATAGGTGGAATTTTAATGCAAATTGGAGTTCCGGTGCTTTTGTTTGCTTGATAAAGTGATAACACTGACTTGCAATCTTTTAATCTTGTGGAAAGTAACACTTTCTACAATTGCAAAACAAAATATCTGCAATCAGATTTCATTAATATTGTATACATGATTCTTTGTACTATAATAATTATTAATTTGTTCATGTCCAGCTAATTAAAAACTTTAATCCACGGGGAGGATAATTAGCTTATGTTTGCATTCAGCACTCCGCTGCATTCAAAATTCAGTTTAAATTCAGTACTGTTTGTTATTTGGATCTACTTAATTCGCCAGATGAAAATTTTGCAGTGAGATCTATTAAGTTAATAGTAACATTCTGGTCGATTTACGTTCATTTGAGTGTTTCCTCGCATAATAAATCACACATTTGAAACGCAATATCCTGAGCTCCGTGCATAAATTCCACTTAATTTTGTTGCTGTCAGTTTTATACTATCTGCTTCCCCTTGTACGGTCATTTTGCGGAATAGTGATAATAGTAACTGCACTGCCAACTTCCAAAGCTGCGATATACACATCGTGTATGAAACTCTTCCGAAGTAAATGCAAAAGGTCCCGAACTCAAGCCAACTATTTAGGAATCAAGATTGTATCGTTTTGTCCTCCCTTTTTCGCTCGGATTAAGTAATGGCATGGTATATTTTTAATTAGATTTCATTGTACACATTGTTTTCTCGCTTCTCTAATTTTTGAGAACGAGACAAATGGTATTTATGTTATTGTTAACCAATTTGTGAGGATCCTTTGGATCCCTCAGTGGACTTGTTCCACGATCCCACAACCCTTGCAACAGAATGAGAACATCACAATATACCACAGTCGAAATATTGAACCTCATTTGAACCTTTTACTACCCACCATTTAGGAATTAAAAGTACAAAAATAGGTCTAAATTCTATGTAAAATAAGATCCTATTTAGCGCCTAAAAGTGGCACAAATTTCCCTTTATGCCATCTTAAGCCGCAAAATAGGACGTTAATTTCAACCTCCGTTGAGGATTTACATCCTATCCAGTCCCGAGTCGAAATATTGAACCTCATTTGAACCTTTTACTACCCAACAAGTCCAATTCAGGGGATAAAGGTTTTGATGATAGCTAAATAAGAGTATCATTTTACTGAGAAGGAATTATAGGTTTAAATTAGGAGTTTTAGTATTGAAAAGTATCATATTAGGTTCAAATAGGTGTAAATACCATGAAAATAGCTTCAATATTTCGACTCGGGGGAGTTATAGGTTTAAATTAGGAGTTTTAGTATTGAAAAGTATCATATTAGGTTCAAATAGGTGTAAATACCATGAAAATAGGTTCAATATTTCGACTCGGGTAGTATTATTGTGTAACAATCACACCAGATTTCCTATTGTTCTCATAACTGTGGTTAGGCATATAGTGAAAACTGTACACGCATTTGTTTGTTAACACTTTACCGACCGGTAGCCGATTAATCGGCTTTTCGGGCCCAACACTTTTGGTCTTTTAACTTCTTAATTGGTCGCTACGGCAATTAATAAATTATTATTTTTCATTGCGGTTAACTGTACCAAGGACTCAGTGAAGAAACTTTGCAATTTTCGAAGAGATATCAGTATCAGGGAAATATTTGCATACAAGTGACCGATCAGAAGTGGGTAGGATGTTCAAAAATACCGGTCGGTAAAGTGTTAATAATATAATACTTGTGTTGAAGTGCAATTTACAATCTTAAAGTTGCGAGAGCAAAACTTCTGTAATTCTTATTTATTACTGCAGTCGTGCAAACCTGTCCCATCTGGCAAACACCCTTCGAAGGGTGACAAGTGGTTACCAGGTTTACACGGAACCTTCCTTTAAGCTAGATTATGATGCGTGTCATAAATTTAACATCTTTTCTAAACCTTGGTCACTCTCGTAGCCCAAGACCCCCCTCTGTCTGAGCTTTTGTTGGGTTTCAGCAAACACTAATTAAAAACTTTACATTTTGGTAGCCACAAAAAACATCCTCCTTCCTATCAAGCCTCCACTTCTTCCGCGTAAGGGATGCTGATGGAGAAAGGGGTGCTTGAAAAAATAAGAAAGGTACCAAATACACATCTCCCAGAATCATTCTCTTTTGCATCGCAACATCACTATCATATTTTCTAAATCATTAATTATCATTCAGCAGAAACAAGAAGTCACTTGGTTCAGGTACGGATTAAGGGGAATGTTCAGGCACAGCCCTTGCACATCTGCAAGGTTTATTATGCAGACCGTTAAGATTCTCCTCGGCCACGAGTTTGAGATTTTTTCATACTTTCAACATTTCTTAAAAATATGGCCGGATACTAAACCCGGGACATTGGCAAAGAGTCTAGGCGCTCGTTGCTTGCCCGTGTCATTTGCACGTGCGTCGCAGATGTGCTTCCGGGAAAATTGTCTGGTCTTCCTGGAAAACCTTGAGGGTTAACGGAAAGACTGGGCCTCGGAAATCTGCGACGTTGCCAATGTCCCTTCCACCCTTGGATACGGCCGTTTACGTCTCCCACCCACAAGCCCCAGTGCTCCGGGCCTTGGAGAAAGAAGTTGGGGGAAGACGGAAACGTCCCCAAACTAAAATTATAAATTAAGCGACGCAATGCGCAACGAGTTAGATATTAAATGCTCAACCATGAGATATTGCATTCTCAAAACGATAGTAAATTCTCAGATCAGATATTATATTCTCACCTAAGATACTACATTCTCAATTTCAAGATATTATATTCTTAATTGAATTCTGACGAGATATTATATTCTCGTGGCACATTGCTTCGTAACAGGAGATAGTGCATTCTCCGGGATAGTACATCCCATGTGAATAATAAAGTGTTGTTTGTTATAAATAATACAATTTTTCCCTCTTCATGAGGGTGATCCTTCGAGTAGACATTTAAATAAGTAAAACCAAGTTTCGATAACTGGATCGACGAGCGCCGAATCACGAGTGGAAACAGGGAGAGTGTTGCTCACACCACTTATCTCAACGATATCACTCCTAGAAACGTGAGATCGACGAATGACAATCGAAAAGAAAACATTCCTTTCGTCGTTCCCACGACAATGTACCGAGTATGAAGCTTTTTTAGTCAGTCACGCATTAAAATACAAGATGACGTCAAAACGAGGGATGTACTCTATCCATCGGGCGAATCGGAGCATACTAATTTCCAAGTGACTTCTTGTTTTTGTTGAGCGGTACACAGTTACCTTGTATTTGTTATCATTCATCACTACACCTTGTTATTTGTTATCATTTGTTAAACCTTCGTTACTAATGTCAACACAGCTGCCGTTTCCATCTCTATACTTTTTCATCGCTTCTAAAATAAACAAATACAGCCCAAATCAGAGTGTAAAGTTGATTTCCGAGAGAGGAAAGAAATTAGACTCTGACGACGTAATCGTACGACGACTCCGACATTGTGTTTAACTTTGGGTCAAAGGTACGCGAGTCAACAACTTGCTTTAATTAAGCTAAGCCTGCGGGCTTGATTTATGAGATGAATACAGGCTCGATCACACACCGTTCCGATCATCGACTTTCTCTTAATCTTCATCCTCCACTTTCTATTTGCAATTAGTGGTCGTACCATCCTGGAAAACAAGGTTCACATGTTCACCCGTAAATGTAAATGTACACCCCGATTGGAACGTAAGATCTCTAGGTATTTACGCAACAGCAATCTGTATCACAATTAGTCCTAAGATTCATGTAACAAAACTATGCTACTGCATTAAGTACAACGGTAAAAGCCAGGTCCTCAAGAATTTCGTCTTACAGCACGAAGGTGTCTTCCTGTAACGGAATTCAGAGGAAAATGCGCTTAACACATTGAACACTATGGGTATTTTGTTTTACAGAAGTAAAATTTTTTCTCTTAAAATTACATCTTTTTTTTAGTCAGCGGGGCTTTACCTTTTCAATGCCAATATTTAAATATCTATAGCAGAATATTTGTAAATATTGCAATTGCAAGTCATATGAAATTTCCTTGAATTCAACAATGCCGGTCACCGGTGACCCCCATGACATTCAACGTGTTAATTGCGCAATTAGTCCAATTTAAGGGGCACCGCCATCGCTGTCACCTGCTTTAGAACTTTGAAGAAAAAATACGCTGAAACAAAGACGTTGTCGATAAAACAATAGTCACGATACCTTTAACACCTATCGCGCCTCGAGTTGCATATATTTACTAATATAAGTTTAAAATAGTTATAATTATAAAAACTGTTAAGAGAAGTGAGAAGGGGGACCTAGCGTTGCTGTCTGTGCAGATCCTTTGACGCTGACCTCAACGTGTTCAGATCCAGAAAATTTTTCGACGTTCTAGTTTATAAATCAAACAGAATAATAGGAGTGCCAAATAGGGAATATTTCGTACTAAATGCAGCATGATCTCAAAGTAGCGAAACTATTAAAACTCCAAGCCAAAGATTCGGACAAAGGATAAAATCCATCCAATTCCCTATGCTTCGCTTTGAATAAATCTCAATACCCATCGCACTCCAACAATACGTCTCGAGTGATAATAAAAATGACGTGACCTCGTTATTTTTAAATTATAGTCCATGCTTTTCAATGCAGCAATGTCCAATTCAAGAGATTAGTTTACGTTAAAAGGAACATAAAGCGGTCTACGCATAACGATATAAATCTTCGACTTAACGCGAGTCACGTTACTTCCTTTGAGCACCACCACCCCTTCCGGCTGGTCTTAACCCCAGGGAGAACCGAACAAATTCGTCCGTGAATTACTTGCCTTCCTGAATTCCCGGCGTAGGATACCTACAATAATTTATTTCCCATGGAATTCGTTGCATTCTGCCTGGGGTGATAAATTAAGAGAGGTTCAATTGTTTCAAGAGAACGATTTCGCGGCCGGCTACTAGCGGTTCGCCGAATCCAGAGACCAAGAGGGTTGGCAAGAGGAACGAGCGCGACAAGATCGTTTCTTCCTGGCCCCGTTTGCAAATTCACCAAACGGTTTTATCCGTGAAGGTATGAAAAAACAAACGGCCTGGTGGTTGGGAAATAGTCCCTCTTTTTCTCTCCGTAACAACGCTGCAGGAATTAACGTGGAATTCCCTGGCAATGTACGAGCATTGGGTCAACTCGAATCGATATTTACTCGGTGTGGAATCGTAATCTCCTCCGACGTGCAAGGACAGCAGTGATTTTTCAAGAATCAAGTGACACGAAACCGAACTACGAACATGGCGTGAAAGCTGACATTACAATATGCCGTGTGAAGCATCATGTGTGTAATGAAATATTATGGAAATACGGGGAACATTAATGAACGTGTTCAAAGGGAGTCAAATTTGGGAGTAGTAACTAATAGAGATCCAAAATCTCGTAAAAGCGCGAATGTTCAGAAATGGACATTAATGGATAGAACGGTTTATATAGTATTTACTTAACATACTTTTTGCGGTGGCAGCTATTTAGGTAATATTTGAAGCTCTTTGATGTATGAGAATTTTGGAAATTACAGCATTTGGCGTAATACTCGTTGCAACGAATGGTAAGTGTTAATTGCATCGCAAATGTAGTATGCTGATTTTCAAATTTGCCTTATTATATATGGAGAATGTGACACTATATTGGAGAGTCGTTGTTAATGATGTTATGGGAATAAAAACGAACTGTATGTTCTATTTAAAAAGGTAAAATCTTCGATGCACAACGAGATTTTTATTTTTAATTGATTCTGTGGAAAAAATTACATATATTATTTGTTTTGGAATTTAGTACATTCGCAGAATACCGTTTGTTTTGGTAAAAGATAATAATATGAAAAATATTATTTATTGAACAATGAAATAGTGGTGTATTATAGAAACACTCAATGGCGAATGATGAAACTCTTTGTTTATTTTTTTACATTGAACAAAGTGTTTCCAGAAAGAATGTGTATTTCGTTAAAAGGATGAAAATCATTAAAGTATCTTGTGACAGAGTAGTTATTTCTTAAAGAATATTCTTTCTGTACATTAAAAAATTCGATGTATTGTTCTTGTAGAAACCATGCTTCCATGCATAGTAAAAAGCAATTTGTACCAATAAAAATGGCTGTTTGCGCGCTGTAAATAATATACATTTCCAGGGTATTTACAATTCATTTATAGCCAGTATTTACGTAGAAAAATATCGGCAATTTTTACACTCAAAGCAACGATTCATGACGATTCATTCCGTACAAAGTAAGTGTAAAAATTTCTTTCGTTATGTTTGTCGAGAGTTGTATGACATTTTTCAATTATAAAGTTGAAATTTATTAAATCGAATGTAATTCACAAGTTTTAATAATTACGAAACCTTGAAAACTGCTTAATTATTAATCCATCTTATACACATGATTCTAAATAACTCATAAAATATGTACAGGTGACTCCCGACTTTCGCACATTCTATTTTCGTACAATTTTCTATTTCACATAATTCAATTTTTTAAATATTATTGTCGATATTTTAAAATTCTTGCCCATTGGATGTTAGAAGTTCTCTAAAATTGTAGTATTGACTGTAGTATTGCCTAATAGGTCTTAAAGAGTCCCAAATTTACAAAGAAAAAGAGATGGAAGCGCTTAAACACTCCTCATTATCTTATTTATGTGTAGGTACTGATAAATAAATATTTTAAAATACAATTCCCTGTACTTTTGAACATTCAACGTTTTCACACATTTTCAGGAACCAATTACGTGCCAAAGTTAAAGGCTGGCTGTATCATACGAAAAAATGTTTCAGACATACATTGCACAGTTTCGAAAGGGGCAATCTATAGCAATATTGGTTTTTTATCTGTTTTACTGTTTTATCGCACCTTCATTTTTTCAAATAGATTGCCTATATTTTCTTTCTAAATTCCAATGAAGCATCGAACGCTGCATAAAAAATCATTTCCCATGTAGTGTCAAAAATAAATAATCCTGAAATATTCACAAAATAATCATCCTGCATTACAAGGTATGTTCGTTGAACGGAGCTGCTAAAATTTAAAGGACAACGTTTTTTACGACGGCAGATAATATTAAACAAGATTCTAGGCATTATACGTCGTCGATATAAAATATTTTCCGTGTACTGAGACTTTACGGGGCGCTTGCTAAGCGTTAAAAAGGTGAAATGTAACGGCTGATTTCGATCACGATATTTATTTTAACACAATATCTTTGTCCTAGCAACACTTTCATCGCACACACCGTAAACAATTATCGTGTAGTTTTCATCATTAATGGACATCTTAAGACTAGATTTACGGACACCATCAATTAACTTTTTAAAAACTTATAGAGACGTTGTATAGTAGACATTTTACATGTATTTTATAATACACAAATTACTTGACTGGTCATTTTCTTTGACGCCTGATCTCTCTATTTCCAAAGTCCTTATTTAATATATTGCTGTGTAACAAATTTCATATCCGTAAATCTAGAATTAATAAATATATTACTTTTCTTTGTATGACTTGTGTCAGTACTAAAATTAGTTTATGTTTGATATCAACAAATCGCAGGATCGTATTTGACAACATTATCTGTCGTTGTAAGCAAAATTATAGCAACAGTCTCGTTGAATTGAGCATGCTTTGTAATGCAGGATAACTATTCTGCGAATATGTCAGTAATTACACGTCTTAAACTTTCCACGGTAAATGATTTTTTATGCAGAATTCTGAATGCGGGATTTAGAAAGAAAATATAAGTGAGCAACCCATTTAAAAAGTTAACGTAACCTGCATATTTCGATATAATTGTAAAACAGCAAGAAACCCAAGTTGCTATTGAATGCTCCCTTCGTAACCCTGAACTTTTGCCCTAAACAGCTTTGTGCAGCACAGATTTTATATGTTATTTAACACTAGATTTACGGGTATTGATACACCTATTTTTCTGAAGTGCGCCAATTTGAGTCATACAAGAAAAGTGAATTTTTTTGTAATGAAAATAGTTCCAAATTAATTTAAATGAAAGATCTACTCTTAAAAAATTAACTAATCAAGGTATTATATATATAGTAATCAAATTTTGAGTAAGCCAAAGTGGCTCCGTAAATCTAGCGTTAAAATTATTATTAGGAGTACAAATTAGTTCGGTCCGTTTTTTTGTGCTCAAAAATGTATTTATTTCAGTACAAAATGAATGAACAGATTAATCAAAGTATTGTCCATTGCTGGCTACTACTTTTTCCCACCCCTTAGGCAATTTTCGATTCCATCTCGAAAAAATATCTCGTCTTTTGAGGCGATCCAAGTTAGGAGCCAATTTTCAATTTCTGCGAAAAAAGTGAACCGGTGACCTGTCAAATAGTGCTGCATCCGTTGGAACAACCACTAATCAGAAGGAGCAATGTCCGGTGAATACGGCGGGTGCGGTAAATTATCCCGTTTGAGCGTTTTTAAATATTTTTTATGACTGTTGCGACATGAGGCCGAGCGGTGTCATGCACAAGAATAACTTTGTCATGTCTTTGCTTGTATTTCGGCCGTCTCTCTCGTAATGCACGGCTGAAACGCATCAATTGCAGCCTATACCGATTGCTAGTAATAGAATCGACAGATTGAAGCAGCTCATAGTATACGACATCCTCTTGGTCCCACCAGATACATAACATGACCTTCGAACCATGAATATTCGACTTTGGTGTTGATGTTGATGTCGATGGCAACGATTGGCCGGGCATAGTGTAGTATTTTTTCTTCTTGGGGTTGTCGTAGAATATCCATTTCTCATCCCCAATCACAATCCGATGTAAAAGCAGCACTTTCTTTCCAATTAAACCAGAAAACTAAGACCTCCCGAAAATGCTGCTTACTTAACACAAAATTTGGCATATTCAACACAATAAAAAACAAGATTTTTGTATGAAACTCAAAGCGATACAAACTGAATATGATTGACAGATGTCCAACCGCTCTGGAACAACTAAAATCAGCTGTCACTATGAAACATTCATAACAGCCAGAGCTATAGTTTGAAAACGGACCGAACTAATTTGTACTCCCAATACGTTTCGTGACTCAAAATACAGGATAAAAACTTTCTTTGAAGACTCAAAGGCAAGACGTTACTGGATTTACTCAGACCTCACTACATCAACCAATACTTAGCTATTGGAACATCTAAAATTTAGAACACAAGAATTAACTAATCTTCTCTACTCCATGGATTATCGATAAATGTATCGAAATATCCACTATTATTTCCTAATTTTTCATTCCAATCAATCTGACTGCTTCTAATTCATTAGACAGATGCATTTAATAACAGAATATAGACAAGCGAATCCAAACCATCAATTTCACTCGTCATCAGCTAGAATAGTATCTTACTGCTTTTACAGCATCACAATTCACGATAAATATTTCGAAATGGTGATAACTTTTCTAAAATCTCATAAAGAAAGCACACATCCGCATTGGACATCGTCTACTCGACGATTAAAGCATTCAAGCGAGTAATCGACAGAAACCAATTCTTTTCGTCGTCGACGACAAAGCGGAAGGCGCAAGGCTTCGTTTGCGAGTAATTCCAAACGAAATAGGATCAGACAGCCGGCGTTTAATCAGTCTCGAAATCGCGTTAAGTGATTACCAAGCCCGTGTATCTCCGTCGTGCCTTGCATTCTCGCTATAAATTGAGAGCAATTAAGTCGTTTGAAGTGAGCCATTATAGACAAGTGCGGGGGTGGTAAAAAGCGCCCGAGGGAGAGCTGCATCCGAAGACCTCTTTCTTGTACCTTAGCATTCTGTGGCATAAAGGGCGGTAAGTAAAGGAGAACAAGAAGGAGGAGGGGACGAGGAGGACAAGCCGTTGACGCCGGTGCGTGTCTGTATATATACATATACGTGCTCGTCTACCGGAAACCGGGCGATAGGAGAGAGAAATATCCGGTTGCTCCTTTTACGAATACTTGAAATCGCGCCGCGTCGCCGACCGAGAATGCACTCTACCCCCTGTTGGGTTGTACACTGGAATTTTCAATATTGTGCCGGGAGATTGCCCTGATTAATGAGGGACGTGGCCCCTGGAGACACTGTTCGTTACCACATGCGGCGGCTGCGTGTACCGCGAAACCGGCAAGACACGGCCGCATTGAATGTATACATTTGAAATTGATTTGCATACCATGTAACGAAGGTGCATCGCGTCGTGGAATGTAATCGCTGTATCGCAGTTCTTCGATTAACACGTTAAACGCCATGGAAGTCGGTGGCGATTGACGCCGTTACGGAATTTGATGAAGTTTCTTGCACCTTTTAAACGTTAATATCGGTAAATCTGTACTAGGATATTCGGTGTTAAAATACTAATATGAAACGGGTGAAACACTATCGGTGGTGCTGTCGTGAAAGAGGTAACGTAAAGAATTTATATTTCATACTTTGAGGACTCTCGATGCATATGTGTGGTATAAAAAAATCGATTGGGTCAGCAAGAAAGTAGATTCGGTTTTTGATGAGAGCCCGCGTTACGTTTGTTCTCAATGATTTCTGACAATGTTATGATTTTTTTCTTCTAACAATCGAAAGTTGTGAAACTTTTGACTTGGCTTAGAAACAAATTGCGCTTTATTTTGTTTGTAATTGTTTGTTTAGGAGAATTGTAACATAGAGTGAAAAACGAACATTTCTGATATGTTCTACTTTTTTATTGTTTGCAAAATCTAAGCTTGGTTGGGAAGTGATGTCACAGCCTCCATGGAGCCCTGATCTGACACCATTAGATTACCATTTATTTTTCAATTTGCAAAACTTTTTGAATGGTAAAACTTTCAATGGCGATGATAGCCTAAAATTGCATTGGGTTCAGTTTTTTGTTGATATGGGCCAGTATTTCTATAAAAACGGAATCACGAATTTATCAAAACGATGGCAAACGGTCATCAAGTAAAGGTCATCGAAAAAATTCTTTGGAAAAAAAATTAAGTTCCATTTCACACTACAAAACCGAAATTTCTTTCTTGCCAACCCAAGAATTATTGTTTATCGCTGAGTATATCGAAGGGTAGAATTGAAAAATTGAAATATAACTAATGAAGTATGATTTGACAAATAGTAATTTATAAGTTTTATGCATTAAAATTCCGACTTCCCGATGAAAAAGTAGTTCTCCACGGTTAAATAAATGATTATCGTTCAATATGCCAAACGTCTTTGTCTGCAAAGGGTTGATACGTTAAACGCTATGGAAGTCATCGGTGATCGGCGCTATTGAATTTAAAGAAATTTTATGACTTTTAAATATTTATGAATTTTCTGGTACATCCAATATTTAAATATCGACATTAAAAATGTGAAGTTCTGTTGACTGCATACGTATTTCTATATTCACTATAAATTATGAAACTAGCAAAATATCGGTGGGGACCAATGTGTTAACACGTCCGTTACATAGGATTGAAAATTCAACAAGAAAATTCATAATTTCTTCTGGTTCCGTCCACAGTCAGTCGTCGTTGGGAAAATAAAAGGTGATGTGCAGATGCATTAAGCCAGCAGGGCCTATCTGAGGAACCGTTAATATAGAAAAAGATCGGGGTGTCTCGGAGATTTTCACGTTAAATACCATCTGCATCTTGCTAGTCTGAGAATTGCTATCGATGTGGAACTTTTTCCATTAACATCTCTCTCAAAGGATTTTTCTTCTATTATAGTATTTAAGTCAACATACATTCATGTTTCCATTTTCAAACTCATTTTTTACCTTCAAAAAATATATAAATATATAATTTCTGAACGTATCAAACATTCTAACCAATTAAACGCTTAGAAATCAAACAAAAGCCACTATTTAAAGTTTAATTTGTAACATATACCGATATGACATCGTGTACCTTCAGAAACAAATGCATATTTGGGGCATAGACGGTTAAAAGTAATTGTCCATTCAGCAATTCTTTACTTCTTTAAAGCAAATAATTAAATAGTGAATATATTAGCTGTTCAGGTTCAAATTGGTACGCCGCACAGTGGTCCCAAATGGCCAAAACATGCGAAAAACCTCAAAGCGTGCTTCAATTTAGCTGAAAATTGACATACCGGGGTAATTTGGGTCGCTGATTACGAATCTGAACTCAAAATTTACAAAAACAAAATGGCGGATCCAATATGGCGGTCACATATATCTAAAAATTACTGGTTCGGCACGAAAGTTAGTATCCCAATATTTTTTAGGTCGCTGAATACGAATCTGAACTTACAATTTCCAAAAACAAAATGGCGGATTCAGTATGGCCGACGCGTGTGTCTAAAAATTTCCGGTTTTGCGCGAAAGCTAGTATGCAACTCATATTTACTCTAACAAGTAATTATATAAGTAACAATAAATATTTTTCGTTAATAAGCAAGAAAATCTATCACAAGTGAACAATTTATTTAGTAATTCCAATAAATTTGTTGACGCAGTGAATTTCAAATAAATAGTCTCGAAGCACAGAAAAAATTGTTCGCTTTGAAAAATAGTTCGCCATCACCAGATGCTGAAATGCAATAAAGTCGCAAAATGATGCATTAGTGGAAATCGCGGTAGTTCGAGGAGCGACGTGAAGACTCGACCGTGCAGGCGTGCAAATCCGAGGTCCGTAAAAACGACAACCACGAACATGCAAGCGCAATCGGGAGCCGAACACGAAGCTACTTGAAGCGACCACGTGACAACATCCACTGAGCAGATCTGCCATATTTCTACGTTAGCGATCAATGTTCAGCTGTGCCATCACTAGCACACACTTCCAATGAAGCATTAGTGATTATAACAGATTTAAAAAACATAGTTTAACATATAGTCTAATAAATAGAAATATTCGCATTCAAAGCTCCCAAGATTCACATTCAAATATCCCTCAAAGTAATGTTTGCTTGGTGCAAATCATTCAATAATTTAATAATATAGAAAAATAATAAATATTAGAAAGAATTAAAACATTTTTATTAAGATACGAGTAATTATTACGCAGTACACACATACACATGTGTGTAGTGAGAGTATGAGAGATGAGTGGGGAATGCGTGCGCATCGATAGTCCCGATGAAAAAGCCCACGAGTGAGAATGTCGGAAAAAGAACAAGTGAGAGAAAATCCAGTTATATATACTCAATCCTTTGTTATATTATATTATTAAATATTATTTTATGTAAAGTAAAAAACAAGAGTGGTGAAGTATATAATTATTTTTCACGATCCATCCTCTTAAACTTAACATGGAAGCAGAACGTGGTTCCAGAGAAAAAGTAAGGTTAAGTCACCACGTGTAGTCAAGAAAAGTTGAAGAAGTCGCAATAAATTATAAAATAAAGAAGTGAACCGTTGTCTAAAAGGAATAAGATGGAAATTTAAGAGTTGTTGAAGAAAATTTTATGAATTTAAGTGAAAATCTAAAGAGATACGCGCAGATTGAGAATTGGAAGGTTAAATTGAACAAACACACGTGCAACGAAATCGAAGTAAAAATGTCGAAAACTGACGACGTTAAAGTACCGATATTCGACGGTGAGGACTATGCATTATGGAAGAAGAGAATATTGTTATTTTTAGAGATGAAAAAATGCAAAGCAAATGCAACACGTGAAAGAACCACAAACGATAAGGAGCCTGAGTGGAATGAATCAAACATTATAGCAATGAATTATATCTATTCAAGTGTTTCAAATAAACAGTTAGAATTTATCGGTGAGGAAGATTCCGCGTATAAAATTATGCAAAAATTTGACAAACTTTATTTAAAAACTTCAACAGCGTTACAAATATGTGTTCGGAACAGACTTGATCGTTTAAGACTAAAAGACTTTGAAAATTCGAGTGCTTTCTTTCTTGAATTTGAAAGATTAATTAATGAACTTAAAAGTGCTGGGGCTACGATTAAAGAATCAGAAAAACTAGATTACTTATTAAAAACATTACCAGACTCGCTTAGTCATCTTGGAGATTTGATAGATACAGTACAAGAAAGTGACAGAAACTGTGAATATATAAAAAATAAAATTGTGATTATTGAAACTAAGAACAAAAATACAAACAACAACATAAAATCAAGTGTGTTCAAGTCGGAAGTTCGCGACGTGGAGTGTCATAGATGTCATAAGAGAGGGCATTATGCAAGAGAATGTCACAGTCAACTGAGAGGAGGTGCTAGTCAAAGAGGAAGATGGCCAGGAGGTGGTCAATATCATAAACAACACCAACCTTTCCAGCGACGACAATATAGTGCAGCATATCAAACTAGAGGTTTTGCCAACACCATGGGAAGAGGAAGCTTAGGACAAACAAGAGGAAGAGGTTATGGATTCAGAGGTCAAGGAAGAGGCTGGTATCAGGAAAGTATCGGCGAGAATCAACAAAACGCTAAGTACATGTATAATGAGGGAGGAAAAACGAAGTCGAATGAAACATTTCTCGTTGAAGTGGAAAGTGAAAGAAGAAATGATAGAGTGAAGGAGAGTAAAAATTGTGAGAAAGATAGTCGTGTTTTTATAAATGATTCAAATAAAATAAATTGGATACTAGATAGTGGATGCTCTGACCACATAATTAATGACGATTCGTATTTTGCAGAATGTTCAGAATTAAGAAAACCTGTAGTCGTAAAAGTAGGAGACGGTAGACCATTGAGAGTTACAAAAATGGGTAAAGTATGTATGTGTCTTATCATAGATGGTATAGAGTATGAAATAACAGTATCAAATGTATTTTACGTCAAAGAAATGGATAGAAATTTACTTAGTTATGCGAGAATCACTGATAATTATAAAATTGTTTCTATTAAGGATAAATCATTAATTTACAATAGATTTGGAAAAGTAATAGGAATAGCATACAAAGATAATGGGCTTTATAAAATAGAAGGTTATGTTTTGAATAATAATCACTGTGCGAATAACATATATACTATGACGGAAAAGGAGAGATTCCACAGACTGTTAGGACACATAAACTTTAATTATTTAAACAAAATGTGTAAAGAGAATTTTATTGATGGCATTCCGAGAAATTTAGAAAATATTTATCTAAGATGTGGTACCTGTATCCAGAATAAAATGCACAACTTACCATTTAAAAATGATAGGACCAGAGCCAAAGAAATCTTAGAAATAGTACACACAGACGTAAATGGCCCACATCATAATATTGGGTATGATGATTCAAAATATTTTGTAACATTCTTAGACGATTATAGTAAATGCTCAATTGTTTATACAATTAAGTCAAAGAGTGAAGTTTATACGTGCTTCCTTGATTATATAAATAAAGTGGAGAATTATACAGGTAAAAAGATTAAGAAACTGAGGTGCGATAATGGCAAAGAGTACGTCAACCGAGATATATTTAATTTGATAAGAGAAAAGGGTATTACTTTAGATAGATGTCCACCATACGTACACGAGCTAAATGGTACTGCAGAGCGATTTAACCGAACAATTATGGATTCAGCAAGATGTTTAATGTCTGATGCAGGTTTGCATATTCAATACTGGCCAGAAGCAATTTTAACAGCTTGTTACTTAAAGAATAGAACTATTGCAAATACAATCGAAAATAAAAGTCCTTTTGAAATATTTTTTGGTAAGAGACCCAGTATTGAAGGTCTAAAGTTGTATGGAAGTAAAGTATTTTGTAGGGTACCAGAAAGTCAAAGAAAGAACAAATGGGATCGAAAATCAGATTGTGGAATCCTAGTTGGTTATGAAAATGTAGGATATAGAGTATTGTTAGATAATAAGGTCATAGTTGCGAGACATGTAGACGTTATTGAGGAAAATGAAACTTTGATTGGATTTAATGGTGATAATGACAATAAAAGCGATGGTAATACTGAAAAAGATCAAGTAAATGACAACAAAATAGAAGACTCGACGGGAATGGAAGGTCCAAAACTTGAAAATGTAGGAAAATCAAGTAGGGATAAAGATAATTATGTTGATTGCGACGAAAAAGTATTAATACCTAGAAGGTCTACTAGAGAGAAAAGCAAACCCGAGAGATATGGTCAGGTAGAAACATATTATATTTATGTAAATTATATAAGTGCGAATAGTCCGAAAACTTATGATGAAGCGTTGAGTAGTAATGAATCTGAATTATGGAAAGATGCGATGGAAAAAGAGATGAGGTGCATAAATAAAAACCAAACATGGAAATTAGTACCCAGACCAAAAGATAAGAAAATAATAGATGTGAAATGGGTGTTTACAAATAAAGCAAACAATTTGAAAAAAGCTAGGTTAGTAGTAAGGGGCTTTCAACAAAATGAAGTTCTTGAAGATATCTATTCACCTGTTGCAAGGTTACAAACTTTGAAATTGTTATTAGCATTCTGTGTACAAAACAAATATTTAATTGAACAAATGGATGTGGAGACAGCGTTCCTGAATGGAGAAATTAAGTCGGAAGTTTATGTAAGGCAACCAGACGGCTACGATGATGGAACTGCCAGAGTGTATAAATTAGAAAAAGCTTTGTATGGTTTGCGCGAGAGTCCGAGAGCGTGGTACGAATGCTTCGATAAATTCATTGTAAAATTAGGTTTTCAGAAGAGTAAAAGTGATTATTGCTTATATATATTTGAAGACATAACTGGTGAAAAAATTTACATAATTCTATTTGTAGATGATCTATTAGTTTGCGGAAAAGGTAAAAAATTAGAAGAAATAAAAATAAAATTGCGACAAAGATTTTCAATGAAAGATTTGGGAAAGGTAAAAACATATCTTGGCATAAATATTAATTATAATTACGAAAATGAAGTAATGACTCTAGATCAAAGTGAATACATTGAAACCTTAGCAAAACATTATAGAATTACTGATAGTAAATTATACAACACCCCTATGGAACAAAATTTGAATTTAGAAGTTACACAATCAGCATCTAACGACATAAAATTTCGCAATATTATTGGAGCTTTACTGTATATTAGCATAAGTACAAGATTTGATATTAGTTATAGCATAAATTACTTAAGTAGATTTCAAAATTGCTATAATGAGTCACATTACAAGTACGCATTGAGAATTTTGAAATATCTGTATTTGACCAAAGATTTAAAATTAACTTATAGAAGAAATTTGAAGGCTGATATTTTGGATTGCTTTGTTGATGCTGACTGGGCAGGAGACTCTGTGGATAGGCGATCCACTACAGGGTTTGTAATTCGAGCATATGGAAATGTAATCTATTGGAAAACGAGAAAACAAAGTAGTGTGTCAAAATCATCAACATGTGCAGAATATGTGGCGTTGTCAGAGGCTGTGAGTGAAGTTAAATTTATAAAAAGTTTACTGAGTGACCTTAAAACCAAAATTGAGTTACCAATTAAAATCCATGAAGATAATGCAAGTACAGTATTAATAGCAAAGTATGGAAACTTAACGAAAAGGTCAAAATATATTGAAATTCACTACCACTTTGTCAATGAGTATTATGAGAAAAAAGAAATCGATATAATAAAAGTCGATACTGAAAACAATTTAGCGGACATGTTTACAAAAGCGTTAGGTAGATTTAAGTTTCAAAAGATACGATTATTGTTAAATTTGGAAAATTGAGAATTCATATTTTATTATAAATATCATTTAAGTTTATTATTAAGTAAGATGTAATTTAAATAAATTTTTGTATTCAGAAAAATAACTAGATATAGGAAATATGTACAGCGTAAAATTAAGGAGGTGTATTAAGATACGAGTAATTATTACGCAGTACACACATACACATGTGTGTAGTGAGAGTATGAGAGATGAGTGGGGAATGCGTGCGCATCGATAGTCCCGATGAAAAAGCCCACGAGTGAGAATGTCGGAAAAAGAACAAGTGAGAGAAAATCCAGTTATATATACTCAATCCTTTGTTATATTATATTATTAAATATTATTTTATGTAAAGTAAAAAACAAGAGTGGTGAAGTATATAATTATTTTTCACGATCCATCCTCTTAAACTTAACAATTTTTGATATATATTAATGAAATAAAACGAGTGGGTGTCGTAACACTTATACTTGCAAGAAAAAAAATTAATTTTACCATTTTATGAAGTATGTATGTTAGTTTAAACAAATGTATTGTGATTGAATAATAAGATACTCCCAAATCGTATAAAATTTATATGACAATTTGTTTTGTATCGTTCACGGTTGTCGATGAAACGCGCTTGTAAGCTTAGAACGCGAGTACACCGCTGCACAAAAAATTACAAAAATACCCTAATAGCGCCTAATAGCACCTAAACCTTGGAGGTACAGAAAGTTGAAAGTGTAACCTATAAGCCTAAACAAGAATCATAGTGGAACACTGTGGAGCACTTAACTTTTTCACTACATATGTGAAATTCTCACATACAGATTGACCCCATATTTCCTACTATTTGCATTGCCGTTTTAAAACATAACCATTAACGATTTTAATTTTTCTTTTATCAATAAATGTTGTACTTACGTCCATGAACTCCACCCATTTTGCAGAATTGAAATAGACTCACTTTCTCAAAAGTTATTCACTTTATACTGCGGCCAGCAAAACAGTGGTTACGCTCACGATGATTGCGGGACTAATGAACGCTATTTTCAAAATGCGACAACGTCGCAGGTATACGTAAAAAAACCCTGCCCTTCCAGGTTTTTATAGACAAACTATCTGAGTGCCAGATGGAATAAGAAAAATGGCCCTAACGAAAAGTTCATTTTTGAGGTTTTTCGCACGTTTTAGCGATTTGGGACCACTGTGCGCCGGGCTGGGGTGCGCCTGAGCCGCGATAGAAAGTATGTGTGGCTAAGGAGTGAGTAGTCAGTAGCATTTGGTATCGGCATAGAACCTAACCACTCATTGTAAGAGACATTAAAATAAATATTGCAAACCTAGAGGATAAAGGGTAATAAGAACGTTCCTGTTCCTATAAGTACTGAGGAAGGTGTGGGAGAGCGGGAATGTTACAGGTGTAAAACCTATGGAAAAGGAGAGCACGTTTGGCGTAGCGTGAAAAACACACATTAGCTTTGTTAATATTATCGTTTAATAGTCACGAGAAATTTCAGTGATCTCCGTTGCACTGGACACCAGTGGCTTTCATGGCATTCAATGTGTTGTGCATAAATTAATGCAAAAATAATACTGAAATGCTAAGTAAATATATACTTTTCTCCACTTGTCCCCACCTACTTCTGTACTGCAAACTATTATTCGCCGCCCCAGTTACTCGTTGACTTTTGGAATATATGCTGCATCCATTTGTTGAAGAACAGTTCCAAAAAATTCGAATAACACCTAGAATCTTTGAAAGGATCAAAAGAGCAACGAAGGACGCGTATAAAAGCTTCTATTCAAGCTCAAAGTGGTCATTTCCAGCACTGTCTCTAAAGCCCAACGAATACCGGGAACGATCCAAAAATGGCTGAAACCCGAAAGCATGATGAGACAGCACACCAACGTATAATCTTTACTTTTTGTTTTGTACGCTGAATTCACCAACAGATTCATGCTCGTACTTTTGAGGATACTGAGTAGATATATTACAATATAATACTGTAGGATTTTGGCTTGAAGTAAATTCAATCCTTTAAATTCTATTTGTAGAGTAGTATTTATAAAATAGAGAGAATAATGAATAATAATGTCGCAGTTTGTTACAATTATGCATATTTTTTTTTGCATATATAGCCTGTCGTACGCCACTTTCTCATATACTCATTTCACGTTTATCTAATACTATCACTCACACAACAACAATTCTATAATACTCATTTTCATGTTTTGGACAATTCGTTCTCGAAAAAACGTTACAAATTAGTATGTTTTAAAAAAATTCATTCGCAACACGTTTTGAGACTTTGACCGATGTGTTTTTGTATTAGAGATGCTGAAAAAGAATGCCGTTTTCTTTCAAACACATGACGACGTGAAAAAAAAAACTCGTTGCATATTTTGAATCAAAACCCAGTGAATTTTCTGAGTAAGTTATCAAAACTTTGCCAGATCGAAGGAGAAAGATTATATCACACTGTGGAAATTATATTTTACATTAATAATTGTAAGTAAATGTCTTGTATAAGAGTTTTGAGGTTTTCGCGGCAAGAGTGATTATCAGTAGATTTGGCTTCCAGGGTGCAACCGCGTTCAAGCTTTGGATCAAACCGACGACCTTTCGCCAGCATTGCAGCTAGCTTCATCAAAACACCAGTGTTCTCTTCCGGTAACATTAATATAAATGTTATTGTGGGGATTTTATAAATCCCGCGTGAATAATCTAGAACGAAGACAGTTGTCTGACGAGAAGACGATCGAAGACGGAACGTCGACGGCACGGGGACGAGCAAACAGTTCGACGGTAGATGAGTTCGACAGTAGACGTATTTATAGAGTTAAAAAGTAGACGAGACATAGAGTAGACGTAGACGAGTTCGACGATAGATGAGTTAGAGAGTAGATAGACATATAGACGAATAAACTTACAGATTAGACGAATAGAGTTATAGACGATTAGACGAAGAAAATTATAGACGATAGGCGCATAGAGAGACTAGATGCATAGACGAACAATTAGACGTGACTAGGCGGATTTTGTATTGCAGTTTTTGTATTTTATATAAACTATATTTTTTTAAACTAATGATATTCTATTCGTTGCGGAGACAAAAAGCTTTAAGATATTATTAGTTGGAACTAAACACTTCGAATGAGGGTTCAACTTTTAAAAAATTGTAAAGATGACTGTTGACGCATAATGCACATTATGGGCCTTGAGGTTGTGGAAGTTAAAGCTTTTTATAATTCTTAATTATTTTCCTAGCCGTGCAGATCCGGACCATTTGGCGAAAATCCTCCAATGTTCGCAGAATTGCTTTACCTTGCTCCAAGCTAGATGTAGGACAGCTGACGTAAGGCTAGGCCCCATTTTTTTGGGCCTTCTTTAAATTTCTGTAGAACACATAGAGAGCCTGTATTTTTTATTCTCATCCACGAATCTCAGTCAAAACCAATAATATTTCATCAAAGGCCCGACATCCTTTTCCCTACCAAGTTACTACTTCCTCCTCGCGAGAGATGTCAACGGAGCGATAGATGCTTGAAAAATCGAAAAAAGATAAGCGCCCCCAGAAAACATTACTTTCACGTTACTACTAACAGACACTTCTTACTTCAAACAATAAAGTTCAATACATTCGTTGTTCGCGCTCGCCGCCGTGGTTTACTTTTGTTATTTGCTAGTTCACCCCCTGCGAATACGTGGTGGAGGAAAGTGCAACCAGATGTGCCCAAAAAATCCTAGTCCGGCCGATCGGCAGAATTTCTCTTCGAAGGCGCGATTTATGACCGATTTGTCATCGCGAGTCAGCGGTGGTCGATGGGACCGTTCGGGCCGAAGTCCCTGTTTACCATCCGCTGACAGAGCACGACGGATTAACGAAAACGTTCATTCAAAACGAAGGCTGCTTAATTCCTCAAGGATCGGAGTTCTAGCTGCCTTGGCGAACGATGGTCGCCAAATGTTGGAAGGTAATAAAAAATCTGGCAGCCAGACCCGGGCCTCAAAGAACGGCAAACTTTCGCTTCGTTCCGAACGCGCTTTTGTTTCCGTACGACGGAACACATGCCCAAACCATAATTTCATTCTTATGGTTAATTACAAATAACAAAGTCAAGTTCTTTTCCGTACGGTACGTAATTTTAATTTTGCCAAAATAGTTTATAGATCACTATTTCGTAAACAACGAACGATCTGTTTTAGTAACTCGTATAGAATGAGATTACTAACGATGCGATTATGAATTGGATTAAACGATTCATGCAAGAGGAAGTTTATTTATCAGATTCATTAGCGAAGCCATTATAATTAATTGTTCAACGGCCAGATAATGGAAGTATGGTCCCATACGTCGGTTTATCCGACCCATGGTATAAAAGGTATAAATTGCATGGTGTTCATTTAATATGTCGTAACAATTAAATTTTGCAGCTGGTGTACATTAAGCGGATAGTAAATATTTGGCTGGCCGTTTTATCGAACTGTGGAATATTATTTAAAAGTAATTGATTGTAATGAATTACAAGTACTTATGATTAAACATCGCTCAACTTGCCATGATTTGTTCGTATCTCATTAGGTATTGTAATAAACTTCGTGCTTATTAAACGAATAAAATTAATCGCAAGCTTACGTTCGGAAGTTAAAATGTCAAGTTTACCGTAGCGTAAAACTGTTAGTTTGTTTATTGAAATTCGTTGAATTATTCAACGATCAGGTATAACGGTTCGTTATTATTTCCATTGTGTTGCTTGATAATGATGTACAATAGACATTTAGGTTATTTATAAATCCGCAATTGACGTTGTATTCAAGAATTAATTGATAATTAATTTTCCTCTTGTTTTCACAATCACTCGAATTTGATTTCTCTGTAATTCATCCTCAAATCTGCGGGTTTCAGTAAATTAAACACTTTCTGTGATTTTCAATTTATTTCCTTACTTCAGTTTGTAATAAGGTATTTCAAACAGAAAGTAATTAAAAGATACAAGTAAATTTATCTTTGCATTGCCCTCTCTTTCTTTTGCAAAAAAACTTGACAGTATACCAGCAACAACAGATTGTGGTTTTTTGCATTAAAACTGTAACAAATCAAGTACAAAGTTCCATCATCATTTTTCAAATATTTACATACTAATATTGCCACGCATTTCAAACTCGCCACATGACTTACATGATTCAAAACTCTTTTCCAGTGACAAAAAAAGGAATGGAAGTACAAATTGCAAAAATAAAAATTAAAAGCGGCATTATGATTCGAAATAACACCTATATTTACACAAAGCTTACAAACTCTCAATAAGAATCTACCTGTATTGTTACTTCTGTAACAATTTATCATTCGATTTAAATCACCAGATGGAACACGCAAATACTGATAAAAACATCGAAAGAATGATCAGTTTTACGAACTCTTCTTTCCATGTAGAATTTATTGCTTCCGCTTGGCAGGCCAGCGAAACTCGCAGTGACAATTGCTCAATATTCATTGAAAGATTTCATCGAGGAATACACACGCGCAGTATAATCTGGAATCCTTTGCTCGGTCCCTAGAGACGCGCTAAGAGAACGAAGCCAAAAGAAGGTTTGGAATTTCCTATCCTTTCGTCTGCAGTTCAAATACCTGCACCAGTGAATATTGGTGGGCGGCCAAAGAGGAGCTTTTCACAAGAGAATTCTCCGATACGAATGCCTGTGGGAGAAAGGGGCAGAAGAGCTGGCGTCTTGCTTAATACTTAGTCGGCGGTATTGCACGAACTGCTTGACGTGGTGTGTAAAGAGAAGCCAACCTGTTAGAGGAACGTAACGAGAATACGATGAATTTTGTTGAACGCTCGGCGAACTGATAAATTCGTTAATTTCTCGCGAAGGAAGAATCGGAACTTTGAGAACAACGCTCCGTTAGGAAAGGCGTCTACGTAATGGCATTATGTCAAATCTTCTACCTTATATTTCGAGGAGAATGAATTTAAGGAAGGAAAGTAGAAATTTTCAAAAATTATGCTGGGATCGTTTACGTTTTCAGGGTATCAGTAATAGGTAGCGATTTATCAACTTGAAAGATGTTTCTTTATTGCGAATTGTGTGGAATACACTCAAACTTCATTATCACTGCGGGCGAGAGGTAATAAAAAATAATTAATTCAACGGTTAGTTGCAACGCTATCTCGCAAGGTCGATTACTTGTTTGTGACTCGATAATAATGGCAGTACGGTCTGTGTGTTTTTAGAACCTCTAATAATTCTAATACACCCAACTCCTTTTTACACGGTTTTTTCTTACCCGATTTTGGAATAACACGGTTCACCAATAAGAACAAATATACGTTTTTATACGAATTTTTTGTTCTAGCACGGATCCCAAAAATTTCCTTTTAAATTATAATTGTGACAGTCTTACAGGAACTTATGTATACAGTAATAAAATACAATTGGGGGAATACCGTGATCAGAAGTCGGTCGGTTTATGCCCACACATGTATTAGTGATAGGTGTGCTAGACATATCTGACACTTCTATTGATGATAGCAATTTTGATCCAGTTCGTAATAAACGTGCACGCTTTTTATCAAGTAGCGATGAATAGTTATGGAATTGGTTTTTATTCTTAATTTCAATTTCAATTTGTATATGTTGTACTTGTGGATTGAATTTTCACTGTACAGTAATTTTATCTTATTTTTTTTTTTTTATATAAAAATAAATCGTTTTTGTTTTGTAAATATGTAATATGGATTTCATTATTACTTTTTTGCACAGTTTTTTGGGAAAATATTTAGAGTTTTTTCACCTTATATGATTTTTTAAAGTTGTGGAACATATCTCCAAATTTACCGTATGTCGTAGTATTTTTTTACACGACTTTCTAAGGAACGTATCTATCGTGTAAAAAAAGAATTAAAGTCTGTATTAGAAAATGTAAAGGACTAGACGCATTAATTCTCTTTCTCTTTTCATAAACTTTCTTTTAATTGGACGATATTTATCATGTTTATACCGAGACAAATTGTGCACTGTGAATATTTATTACTTTCAATGGGATTAGTATAAAGAAAGAGTTAAAGTAAGTCTTAGTTTTTTAATAAAAAATAAGCCAAGGGTTAAAGAAGCTCTTAGGGACGTTAACACCCTGCCGTGCAATAATGTGTGTCACACGTGACGCGATAAATGCAATAGGAAATTTTGGATCTTTTCAAAAACTATTAAATTAAAAATATCAGTGGGTTACGCTATGATCAATTCAATTCTATGGTATTTGTTGAATCGAACGGTGTGAATTAAGCGCCTAATCGCCTGAATATAACTTCAGGCAGGCGGTGAAGGAGGGACATGGCGACGGTCACGAGGCTATGGTGTAGCAGCACGTGGCGATCTTTTAATAATTACAGTTTGTTTCCGAAGTAAGCTATCCTGTGTGTTTATTCGATACCCCTGAATCCCACAGTATTAATAGTGTATTAACCCTTTGCGCTCCTTGCATTTCTTGCGTCTGTTGGTAGTCTACTCCACGGACTTTTAGGCAATATTTTGTAATCACAATACTTTGAAAAAAATGCTGCAGTTTTTAGAAAAATGATTTTTTATTAACGAGAATTAACTCAAAAACATAGTTAACTTCAATGTATCTTAAAATAAATTCAGATTCAAAATATACAATTTGGTTGACATTTTTTTTATAACATAAACTGCAAAAAAACATTTTGATGAAGTTTCTGTAGAAGTGTATTAAACATCAATTAATTACTTAAATATTGATTAATAATATAAAATTTATTCATATATTAGGTTAAGTTAATTTAGCAATATGATAATTTATTTCTTATAAACTTTTCTTGTATGATAATTCAAGAAACAGTCGCCTACATGTCGACCGGGTTTTCTTGTACATGTATCACAATAGAAAGTTGTTCTTTTTCTTCCAGGACCACCAGGAGTTGAACAAACCATACATATTTTGGTCCGTTTAGGATCACTTCTAATTAGTGATAATTAAAAAATAAAATGTTGCCAGTAAAGCTGGTAGTTGGAGTAGATCGCCTTTACTTGTTATGTCAGCCAGACTGATAGTTGGAGTGCAAAGGGTTAAATTATACGTTATACAAGGAATCAAGGATAAATTGTTACTTCAGCAATTAATTCTCAATTCTTGGCAATTTAGTTGCAAAAGAAATGGTACGGCAGGGGCTTAATTCAACATGTTTAAAGAGCAGATGATGGCGAATTGAAAATAACTAATGAAAAATAAATTGGCAAACGATCACGTAATTGAATAGAATGTGAACAAATCATTTTTAACGATTGCTACGTAACAATACACGGTACAAAGACCATACACGATCTATACAACCCCATTTATGCTTTAAAGCTGCTCTTTCTTAATCCCGTGACACCGAGGCTGAAGGTCTGTTGTTACGTCTCAACAAAGACATGGATTACCATATGTCCGTACCTAGCTGCCAACAAATAACTATGGAACTGCGGATGGCCGAATTTCGATACTACGGACCAAAGAGCTAACCTGTATTCAATCAAAAATGAATTGTAACCCCATACATGGTACACTGTTTTGTTTCGCCTATTGTGTTTGCACATTTTCAGTTTTACAATGTTTTTTTCATCTTTATGTTTTACAACCAATACCATGGTGAAATTGATTACTGTTGAAGATTATACTTTGGTTCATATATCTTACTCGAAAGTATGGTAACAATTTTTTAATTACCATTGATGTGAACATTAAAATGTTTGGATGAAGTATCCTTTCTTATTTTACTGTTATCGTAATAGAGATGTCTAAAATTTGTTAAAATTATTATTACTTAATATAATATTAGTTTGGAGGATAAATATGACATATTCATATGGCAAGAAAATCAATAAAAAATCAAAAAAGTACATAAGTTTAACAAGATGAAAAAAATATTAATAATCCAGCAAGCGATAATATTGTTTGAGTTCGAGAGTAATGTAGGATAGAATGGACCCCAAAGTTAAATAGAGGAATCCAAAGACGTGGCCTCTTGTATACTTATTGTCACAATATGACAGAAAAGAGTTTGTCAACAGTACAAATTGTTATAAGACAAGACAATTTATAGTCTGAAAGTTTTGAAGTTTACTGTAGAATGGCATCTCACCGTTTGTCTTAAATTACTGTTTCACAATTTGTTGACGGTTCTTAATTGAATGAATCATTTTGGAAAGACGAGTGCAATCTCATTAATGTCGACATTGCAGTAGTTGTCAGCATACAAGTAAACGTTACATATTATACTAAACGATATAAAATAAATCTTTAATGTTCAATATTTCATGTAGTTGTTCTACACATGTGTATTTTATCTTTTCGTACATTTTTCCATGTTGTATGCGTGATCATGGAAAACAATGGGAATCAGGCGAAGCTTTATATGAATTCAAGAGTAAAAGAAAGACAAGAATATACGGGAAAATTGATTGAAGAGTGAACAGATTAAGTGCCGCGTGGGCCATCAGCAGGATATGAACGATTGCTTTGTATTAATTAATAAATTATTTCGCCACAACTTCTGAAAATAATTATCACGTAAATATAGGCGTTTTGCGAATTAATAACGCTGTTTTATTCATGAACAAATAAAGTAAGCAGTAAATAGTAGAGCAAATAAAAAGCTTGTGTCACGATCAGCATAGTAGGATGGTACGCTTTTGCACCGGTGAGTGAAATCTATACTTAATATTATAAAGCTGAAGAGTTTGTTTGGTTGAACGCGCTAATCTCAGGAACTATTGGTCCAAATTGAAAAATTCTTTTTGTGTTGAATTGTCTATTTCTCGAGGAAGGTTATAGGCTATATAACATCACGCTACGACCAATAGGAGCGGAGCATCAATGAAAAATATGGCAAAAACGGGAAAAAATATTCCTTTTGAGAGCTTCCGTTGCGTACGCTGCGTAAACGGTTAAAGTTACGCAAAAATTTTGTATGTCGGAATCGTTCCTCTTGAAAAGTTCTAAAAAAAAGTCCGCGACAGCATATGTCTATCTTTTCAGGTTAACTCACTATAACCATTTTTATGGTAATCAAATTTGTTCTAAAATGATGCATTATTTGCGAAGGTGTTTTTATAAACATGAAATTAATCCTTATCCGAATAAATACGTTATTCATCATAAGTATTTAATTTTGAACAAAATTACCCTTGACATCATTTGATTTCAACGAATATCTTAGGAGATATCATCGTTTTAAGATAATCAAGTACCACGCGCATCTATTATATAAAGCTCAAATACCACTGACTGACTGACTGACTCATTCATCCACTCATCACGAAATCTCAAAAACCACAGAACGGATTGCAATGAAATTTGGAACATACCTTCTCCTTGGGTCTTAGGTGCTCACTAAGAAAGGGCTTTTCAAAATTCGAAATTTTAAGGTTTCTTTTTTAGTTTAGATTAAACCGTAGCGAAGCACGGGAGCTTACAGCTAGTATCTGATAAAGATAATTGTGATAAAAATGTCTTCGGCCTTAAAATTCAAGGTCAGAAATTTTTAGTATTTTATCTCATTCCATTTACTATTATAAATAAGAAGTCTCAAAGTATCCGAGAGTTAGAAATAGGCCGATATATAGAAATCTGGTGCGGAATAAGGTTATCAAATTTTTATAAAATTTTCCTAGCACTACGGTTCATTAGTAATAAATTAATTAGTAGAGTTCTTAAAAGTTAAACATTGAATTTTTTCAACTATTGATCACCGGATGATAACATTTTAGACATGCTACCAATCATTGATAGTACTCCGGCTCATTGGGCCCCACTACACATCCGTATGAAGTAAAGATTTTTTCTTTCTGATGTATTTTTCCCTGGTAAAGTAATATAAATAATGACTTTCAATAACATATAAAAAGTGTATATTTTACTCTGTAATTTACTGTCGCCTATGACAAATTGAAACCTATCGGCGATAAATCATAGCACCGCGGATGTAATAATTTAAAACTAACGTTAAATAAATTGCTGATTTTCTTACTTGTTTTGTGTGTAAAATATTACCTCAAACCGAGTTACCTTCTGCATATTTAGGATTCAAATAGACATTCGCATTCTACCATCAATTCTAATCGAGAAGGAAAATAAGACTTCTCACGTAATTATTCATACAGATATCGATGAAAAATTGATTACTGAGCGTGCACAATATTTATAATATGTGTGGTCTTTTGAAACGTCGTTATGTTAATACGTGAAGCACAAAACCGATCCCCGGGGACCGGAAGTTGATTTTTCCTTAACGTTAACATCAATCACTGGATACCGGCAGTGGGCTTTTTGATTTAAGTTACATTATCGCGCTTGTGCGTGCCGTAATTAATGATTTTAACACTTAGCATGCGGGTACACTTCGCCGCGGACTTGCGCGTGCAGCGGGCATTTTTCGTGAATCTCGCGGGAGTTTGGCCATTCACTAAAATCGCAATAAATCGAAAACTACTTTGTTTTTCGAAACGAAACTTGTTGTATTTTACACTTAAATAATACTATATAATTATTTGAACAAAATAAAATGACATTTTTACGAATTCACGAAAATAGATGATTTTTAAAGATTTATTGTATATTCGAAAATATTTTGTGAAGTACAAATAGCATTGATACAACTTTAATAATTCTTCAACGTATGACATTGTTCAAAACATTTTCCTCTGTGGAGTGGAACACCGTAGAAATTACATTCACGTAACAGTTACAAACATGTTTCACTCCGTATTTTTTTGGCTGTGCACACGCGACATTGTCTTTGCGGTTTCCTTTTCTTCCCGGCACCTACAATTTTCTCTAATATGTGTTTCCGCATATCCATTGATAATCTTCCAGGAGCAACTACATAAATCTGCTAAATACGTATTTTTACGTGACCCGCGCTCTAATGACAGACTGCAAAAAACGTAAAAGTACGTTGCCCGCATGCCAAGTGTTAAGTAGAAAATATAAAGCTTTACCAAAAATCAACGTAATTTATAAAATAAATTAAAAATAATATAATTACTTATATCGCATTCATGCGTTGTGCAGAGCGAATGGGAAGTTGGTATACTCAAGTGATATATTTACTGCGTATTACGTCTAACGTTTTATCTTGGTTGGAAAACTTTCTGTATCGTAAGATTTTAAAATGACGGGAAAATGACACGGATAATAAAGATATAATGAAACTGTTAAGATTAGTAATAAACAAATAAATGATAGGGAAATAAGCTATTAAAATTAACACTAAATCTACCAAGGTGATCAGTATGACTTGCTTTAAATTTTTTCAAAACGTTCGTGATATTTTTAATGCAGAATTTTGTTTAATTTTTAACATCTATTTTGCGAAATAAAAGAATTTAAATTGATCATGTTCCTTGCACCCATCATTCCTTTCCTTCTGAAGTACCTTTAAATATGTGGCATTAGTCGTCGGTAGTTATAGTGTTAATATTTTCATAGAAATATCAGGTAGGTATTTTTACTTTTTATTTAACATTTTCGTTCACATTTTGGCGTAGACATTGATTTGTTATCCATTTCACCAGAGCCGATATCGAAAATTGATGCCCACGTAGTGAACTTTTTGATAGGTATAGAAATTCGAGTACTTTGGTATTGAATGGTTTGAACGTTATTAGTAGTATCTGTGTCGAGCCCTTGATAAATTTAGAACTTATTAACTCATTGATTCCCATAATCATTTTTCGATCATATTTAATTAAAAGTACCATCACTCTCAGTCTTTGCAAAGAGAATTAACTTCATCTGGAAGTAAACCAAGTCTTGAAAATTTCCCATGAAAAAATTCAAGAAAATTCTCATAAAAATCAAAGTGTTAATTAACAGTAGATCTGCGGAAGCCTCCAAATTGACGGATTACTACATTCTTAGAAACGGTTTCCAAATTTCTAAAAACACGGTACAACAAATATTTCACATATACATACTTTATAATGTATAAATGACTTAACTGATCATTTTCTTTACCGGCTGATCTCTGTTTTTCCAAAATAGTTATTTAATATCTTTAAGTATAGCAGATTAACCCCTTAGCCTAAAACTACGTGTGAGACTCGTAGCGCGGGAAATGGAATAGGCAATTTTGAACTCTTCCAAAAACTATTAAATTGACAATATCAACCGATCACGAAACAGTCTCATTATCTTTGCATTATTAATATCACGTTCAGTTATAAAAAATATTGGAAATCAGTGAAATCTTTTGATTTCAAGAATTGTATTTCGCGCCTCTTCCTTCAGATCACTCGTAGTACTCCTACTTATACAGTTATAGTCCAGTCAAATTAGTCCTTAAAATAGAAGTAAGGTTACAAAAATTCCCATAGAGCTAAAAATTGGTATGAATGTTCAGAATACTATTACAAATGAATTGTGAAAAGTCCCCATCAATCCCCCTTGTGCAAAAAATTTTATTGATGGTGAAAGTTTGCTAAAATAGGTTTTTCGCATTTTTCAGCTAAATGGTGAGTTTTACAGCAAAAATAGTTCAGACAAAAATTGTAGATCATCCGATTCTCTACAAAAAATGTATCCACACTTTTTTTCATAAGTATTGCCATTTCCGTGATACAGCGGTTCAAAGAACTGAAAAAATTATTTTATTCGTAATATGCACACGTTTCCACACCACCTATGAGGTAGTATGCTTGGTGCTTTTTTTTAACGTGGTTTCCCCGGTAGGCCTATTCCACGATCTATTGTGATCCTATTGAATTCAAATTGAGTATTGAAAATGATGAAAGCTGTGTAAATTATGTAATATATAAATGAAAAAATAATTTGGAAAAATTATTCGTCGGATTCATAATAATCCAATGGAACTTCTAGTGTACTGTCTTCGTTTTCTTCTTCTTCTTTTTCTTCATCTTCCTGCTGGATACAAATATGTTCTAAAAGTGATGCATCATATGTCTCATCACTAATATCGTAATTATCCTCATCTAGTATCGATTCAACATTGGAGCACGACTGTCCTTGACAATTGGTACATGCTAAAGAACAAAATAGTCCAACCTTTTTACAGCCGCATTTAGCATTGCAACTTTTTGCAATTGCAAAAGATGGTGTTAAGGAGTTTTTCTGGTGCAGGTGGGAGTAACGTATGAATTGGTTCCAATGCATTGTCAACTAACTTCCAACCCCAGTCTTCTGGATCCATTTTATTACCAAGCCACACTTGAACTTGATAATATACCCGGAATAGATGTTGTTGAGCAGCAGCAGAGGTTGGGGGAAGACAAGCTAATTGCACTTGTTTTTTATTATAAGTTTTTTTTGCAAAAGATAAGTATCGGAGTTTATCCAAGCAGGTAACTTTTTTTGGAGCTCCGTACATAGAAAAAAGAAAGCGAATTCCATTAGTGATTATAACTTCTGGAGTAGAGTTACTATCTTTAAAAACTTCAGCACAATTAATTAAATTTTGTTTCTCGAACAATTTCAAAACCGTTGTTTTACCACTCTTGAAAAATGCTGATGTTGTATCGCAGCCAGTTATTGCGTGTAGAAAAAGTATATGATTTTGGCATTTTGGAAAAGCACAGAAACTTTTTGATGAATATACACGTACATTAACGTGCATATTACGAATAAAATAATTTTTTCAGTTCTTTGAACCGCTGTATCACGGAAATGGCAATACTTATGAAAAAAAGTGTGGATACATTTTTTGTAGAAAATCGGATGATCTACAATTTTTGTCTGAACTATTTTTGCTGTAAAACTCGCCGTTTAGTTGAAAAATGCGAAAAACCTATTTTTGCAAACTTTCACCATCAATAAAATTTTTTGCACAAGGGGGATTGATGGGGACTTTTCACAATTCATTTGTAATAGTATTCTGAACATTCATACCAATTTTTAGCTCTATGGGAATTTTTGTAACCTTCAAAGTCTTATTTGACTGGACTATTAATGCCACAGGTTCAAAGTAAAAGAAAAAACCCACTTGGATCGCCCTCTATTCATTGGAATTATCGCCCGATCGTCATTCTTTTTCTTGTGCAGAACGTGTTAACAGGTTCTTTCGTCTGTGGAGAATAATTTTTCAAAAAGAAATGAGAAATAAAAGACTTTATGAAGAGGACACAATGATGGATGAAAAAGTCCGACGATTAAAGAAGAAATTAAAGAAATATAAGAAACGGCAACGGAAAATATATCGTAAGCATTAATCATAACCTTTAAATCAAGCATGGCTGCGTTAACGCGAACAAGAGTTCGTGACAATGGACGTTGCTTAAAACAATCGCATGGAGAAGAATCTATGTCGGTGGCCCAACGAAAATTATTGATAAGATTCCAAGGGATAAGAATTCCTTGAAGGAGACACGAGTCTCAGCAAACGTTGGGATTTTTTTTTAACAGTCGGTGGCCCAACGAAAATTATTGATAAGATTCCAAGGGATAAGAATTCCTTGAAGGAGACACGAGTCTCAGCAAACGTTGGGATTTTTTTAACACGGATAAGTCCGTTTTCAATAGAAACACGAGTTTCATTGAAAAAGACACGAGTCGCCTATCTAGAGTCATAACCTGTATCATGCACTGGATGCATACTCAATTCCATGACAAGAGTCTTGGAATTGACATCAACAATTATATTGAAGAAACACATAGATTAGCCAAGAGGTTATTTTGTTTTCTATGTTCATAGGGTCTTCGAGCTCGGATAGTTCTTCGAGAACATCGTATGAGTCAAGAGGTAGACTCAAACGGAGACGTTACGAGCGAAGTCGTTCGACCGATCACAGCAGATCGAGCTCTCGGAGCATAAGGTCGGCTATTGAAAATGACAATCAAGGTAAAATTCAGTCGGCGGAAGAGGAGAATTTGACTGCAGCGGTGGATCAACAGACGGTGGCGCCACCTCCGTCGCATCATACTGACACTGCATTGACTAGTACAGTCCCAGTAACGGCCATGCCTCAAAAGGAGGGGGAGGGGTAGCTCAAGATCCCCCTTTGGATGACGCAATTCTCGAGATTTTAGGAAAAAGGCTAGATCCAAAAAATCCAACAGGCCCACCAATTGAACAAGAAATTGCTTTTCGGTGGAATGAGATAGTTAAACAGGGGTTGGACAAAGATGATCGAGACAAGTTAGTTAAAGAGTATGCAACACCGGAAAATTGTAGAGACATAAATGCTCCTCTGTTGAATCCTGAGATTAAAATATCCTTACCAAAAGGAGCTATTGAAAGAGATGAAAAGATTGTTATGAAACAAACGAAAATTGCAGTAGCATTGTCAGCAATTGGACAAGGTTTATCAGCGATGATAAAAGATCCGGATCGCAGTTCTAAGAAATTACAAATTATGCGTCAGTTTGGTGATGCTGCAAGGCTACTGGTAGACGTTCAGCTCGATGAATCTCAGACAAGACGAGCGTCGGTAGTAGCAAATTTGAATCCCAATGTAAAAGAGCCACTGAACGCAACTCCTGTGGGAGAAAAACTTTTCGATACTGAACTAGAAGGACAGATAAAAGTGTCAAAAGCATTAGACCGCACTAGTAAGGAATTAATGAAGAAAGATAGAGCATCAACTAAAATCTCAAAAAACGGAGGAGGCCCGACTCGTTCAGTTGCATGGAAGGCACAGCCCAGGTCGAGCGGACAGAAGAAAAAATCCTGGAACAATCGAGTGAACTCGTATCCGAGATCGAAAATGAACACGAGATCGAGCTCGAGGCGACATCGTCAGGGGTCCTCCCGGCGTTACTAACAATAAGTGATGTAAGTATACTAGCAGGAAGATTGAAATCATTTAAAGATGTCTGGGCTTCGATTACTAACGACTCCATAGTTCTTAAATGGATTGGCGGTTATAAAATCCCTTTTACGGAGTTACCTAACCAAACAACTGTACCTACAGAGCCTCACTGGTCATCGAAGGAATTAAAAGAAATTCCTCATTTACTTAAACAACTACTTGATAATGGAGCAGTTGAAAAGTGTCAATCAGTAGAGGGAGAATTTATCTCTAATATATTTTTAATTCAAAAACCTAATGGATCTAGTCGATTAATATTAAATCTAAAACAATTAAATGAATTTATTAGCACAGTCCATTTTAAGTTAGAAGACCTTAGAACAGCGAGAGATCTAATCGAAAAAGATTATTTTATGTCTACGATAGATTTAAAAGATGCTTACTATCTGATACCAATCGATAAGGGAAGCAGAAAATACTTAAGATTCAGATTTCTAGACCAACGTTTTGAATTCACTTGTTTACAATTTGGCCTAAATACCGCACCATATGTTTTTACAAAAATAATGCGGGTGGTAGTTACTTTCTTACGAAAGAAAGGTTATCTATCGGTCGTGTACTTAGACGACATTCTTATGCTTGGAAAATCTCACGCAGATTGCTCCAAAAATGTTCAAGCAACTTACAAGTTATTAGACGATTTAGGATTCATTATAAACGAAGAAAAGAGTAATCTCGTGCCAACTCAGGTCTGCAAATTTTTAGGATTTTTACTAGATACAAGAAGAATGTTAATCACCTTACCAAGGGACAAGGAGATAGAAATTAGCAGAAAAATAAAAAAATTTTTAAATAAATCTGCTTGTAAAATTCAGGAATTTGCTTCTTTCATTGGATCTTTAGGGGCTTGTTGTATGGCCGTCAAGTATGGTTGGGTGTATTTAAAAGACTTCGAACGAAAAAAATGTTTGGCGCTAGAAAAGTCTGATCAAAATTTTGAGAGTAAAATGACGCTGAGTAAAAATCTTCAGGGTGATTTTGATTGGTGGAACAAAAATATCAAAAACACTAGTAATCCTATTAATCAGTTTGAATTTGCAATGGAAATTTTTTCTGACGCATGTACTTCAGGTTGGGGTGCTTATTGCGAGGACCAAAAGATTCACGGATTTTGGACGCTAGAAGAACGTAAAAATCACATCAACTATTTGGAATTACTTGCCACCTTTTTTGCACTTAAATGCTGTGCAAATAACTTAAGGAATGTAAATATTTTACGAAGAATTGATAATACAACCGCAATTTCATACATTAACAGAATGGGTGGTATCCAGAAAAGAGATCTAAGCAGTCTCGCAAAAAATATCTGGCAGTGGTGTGAAAGGAGAAAAATGTGGATTTTTGCATCGTATATTAGTTCATCAGAGAATTTTAACGCTGATCAAGAATCGCGTCAATTAGAACCAGAGACGGAGTATTCACTGTCAGAAGAGGCCTTCAACAAAATATGTCATCAGTTGGGACGACCTGAAATTGATCTGTTTGCAAGCAGGTCAAATACCAAATGTACGAAGTATTTTTCATGGAAAAGTGATCCGGATGCAATCGCTGTCGATGCTTTTACTCAAAAATGGTCGTGGTATAAGTTTTATGCCTTTCCACCTTTCTCTGTTATTTTAAAAACGTTACGAAAAATAAAATTTGAAAAAGCTAGAGGCATAATCGTGGTTCCTAATTGGAGATCCCAAGCCTGGTATCCTAGGTTCATGGAAATGTTAGAATCGAAGCCGATCGTTTTTAAACCAGACATTAACTTAATTCATTCTATTAACAGGGAGCCTCATCCACTATGGCGCCAGCTTTCCCTGGTGGCAGGAGTTGTCTCAGGAGAGCATTCGAATTAAGGGGAGTACCTCCCGAATCAGTGGATCTAGCCTTGTCATCCGTAAGCGACTCGTCGATTCGACAATATGAAGCACCTCTGAAAAAGTGGTGGGAGTTTTGTAAAGACAATAATCTTCAAGTTTATGCTTGCAACTTCGTAAATATTTTAAAGTTTTTAACGGAACAGTTCAACAGAGGCATCGGATACGGATCGGTAAACAGTTATAGATCAGCTTTATCACTTCTTTTGGGTCCAAAAGTGGGAGAAAACTCGTTGATAAAACGATTTTGTAAAGGAGTGGCCAATTGTCGCCCACCAAAACCATGATATACTGATACTTGGGACCCAAAGACAGTTCTAGATGTCTTAAATAGATGGCCAGAAAATAAAGATTTAACTCTAAAACAATTGTCGCAAAAATTAGCTGTCTTATTGGCCCTACAACGGCACATAGAATGCAAACGTTGGTGCTAATTCAAATTCAAGACATAATAGAGCGAAAAGATCATATAGAGATAAAAATCCCATTGAGAATTAAGACATCAGGCCCTCGAAGAGTGCAACCAACGCTGATTTTACCGTTTTTCCCAAAAAACTTAAAATTATGTGTAGCCTCTACGCTCAAATATTATGTAAGGGCAACTAAGAAGATGAGAGAAAATTCATCAAGACTATTTATTTCGTATCGACGTCCATTTAAGGAAGTGTCAACACAAACAATGAGTCGATGGATAAAGGAGATGCTGGAGATCAGTGGAGTTGATATTACTATTTTTACAGCATATAGCACGCGGCATTCAGCTACTTCGTCTTTAAAATGAAGTGGTATTAGCTTAGACTTAATTAAAAAGATGGCTGGCTGGACTCAACAGTCTATGACATTCGCGAAATTCTATAATTTAAATGTTATAGAAGATAAAACTTCTTTCGCTAAAGCGATGTTAGAAGGATCTGAAAAATCAAAATAAAAAGAGACAAATGGAAATCAAAGGACTTAGTGTCCTTCTTACACAGACGATGATTTTAATCGTGCTGAGCTTTAAACATCTACGAGTGATCTGAAGGAAGAGGCGCGAAATACAATTAAATGATTAAACGAACTTACCTAAGTGAAGTTCAATCATAATTGTATGTAGCGCCTCTTCCGAATGATCACTCCCACCCTTTTAGTCCCACAATTAATAACTTGAACCCCGAATACAGCACGATAGCTTTGAAGAAATGACGATCGGGCGATAATTCCAATGGATAGAGGGCGATCCAATTGGGTTTTTTCTTTTACTTTGAACCTGTGGCATTAACTGTGTAAGTAGGAGTACTACGAGTGATTATTCGGAAGAGGCGCTACATACAATTATGATTGAACTTCACTTAGGTAAGTTCGTTTAATCATTTAATTAATTTTACGTCTTTGCACGCCCCATCAGAAAATAAATCGTAGGTTAAAGGGTTAAACATCCATAAATTTAGTGTTAATATTCACCCTACAGATGTATCGTTTTAACTATATCCTTTTTCGTTGTAAAAAATAACAGTATTTAGTAACACTGTTATTGGTGTCTTTATTTTGCCAAAATTATTGAATCCTTAATTAAAAAGTTCAACGAACTCGTTAACATTTATTCGTAGCCATTGAGAGTCGATTTAACTTTCACGTGATAGAATCGACGGTAAGCCATACTTTCAGTACAGAGTAGATAGAAGAGCACGCCGATTCCTTTGATGAAAACGTCAATGTAAAGCGTCGTGGTACCTTTCTCTGAGGACTCCATGCGTTTAGTTGCAACGGAATACGTTATTTTTTAATCAGTCACGTCAAAAATGCCACGAAAGGTAGGCTGAAAACATTTTTGATAGGAGAAAAAAATTCGAGGAGATACTTTTATACGATGTACGTGAAAGAAATTAATGAAAAAGGAAGAATTCATTTGTCACGTCTATAATTATAGATTCGTATTGACGACTGGAAACATATTTAATTTGATATCGATCGGCTAAAAAAAATGAGCCATCGACTAAATATTCGAAAGTCATAAAATTTTCTCATCGGTTGCAGCATTTGCCGATAAAAGGAACAACGGCGTGTAACTGTTTTTCCAACGATATATCGAATCGTGATGCATGAATTGTTTAAAAGGCCACAGCCTGCATTACATTTCATCGTGCAAGCTGAAAATTTAGATAATCGTCGACGGCTGCGAAAATTTCTCTCCCGCTGCTGCTCATGCATCGATGGACGCACATTAAGAGAATTGGACAAAACAAGTTAACGATTTATGGTCCTCATAATCGACATTTAACATCTTTATTTTACCATCATTCCTGGTTAATTAGTTGGTGGGACATTCATTTCACCTTCTATCTCCCTCTCTCTACCCCATTCTTTCTCTCTCTTTGACTAGTCGTCTGTCCCAGCAACAAAACGTTCTCGTTAATCGGGAGGCTTACGCCAATTACACTAATAAATGCTTTGAACCAGTACGGTTACAGTGAAGGATATTATTCGCAAAATTAACGTTTAAATTTACACTTGGCCGTGGAACGGATCCCTTTGACAATGAATTTTATACAATTAACGATGTCGTTAGTAGATCACCGTTAATCCTGACTCTGACAATTTTTTACACAATCTTTAACACTGTGAGTATCTACTTCAAATTCATTTATTATTTTTAGGATATAAAATTTGAAGATATTTATGTAAATTAAGATATTTTTGCCTAACAGTTAAAGTTCTGCCTAAATAAGTTACAAGTATTTAAGATATCAGCTATACTGTAACTGGCCCAGCAAAAAATGTCCAGTGGCATGTGTTTTGTTCTGATTCGCCTAAAGGCTAGAGAAATTCATCGTTCCCACGTCATTTTCGATTTTAACGTGCGAATGTCTGAAAAAGCTGCAGATTCGTTACGTCGTAACGTGAATGATGAATGAAGTGTTCTATTTTCGGTTGTTACTGGTTGATCTTCAATTTTCTAGGACTATATAATGAGGATAGGGGGTGCAACAAAACTCTCCCCTTGCAGGTACATACATCATTTCGCCAGCTACCAGTACTTTGGCCCATAACACTTGAAGTGGTACAAGTCACTTTCTTCTTATGGTGAGATATTTGTGAGTTCGCACAAAAGCTTTTATACTATAACAGTGATCGCGTAACTTTTTGAGAAGTGGGTCAAAATTTTGCTCAATATTTTTTTAAGTGCTAGCGTGGGCCACTTTTTTTGCTTGTCAGTTAGCCAGTGTCTACTCGGAAACATTGTTTTATAAATTCGACATTATAGATATTATAGATTCGATGTATAGATTTGACCCGCGGATCATAGGTTCGCCACCACTATACTATAACATGCAACAGTTGGAATTTATAGGACAAAATTATAACGAGATATTATTCAAATAACTTAGCCATTTGAAATGGGGGAAAAATACCTATGTTTAGGTAAAACTAACTTCAACGGATCTTTTTAAAAATAGGGTCTTATGCCACACTCAAAAATAATGGCTCATATACTGTATTCACATTTCTCAACACTTTTGCGTATGATCCAGGCTGTAAATTATATTATATCTTTATATATATAGATATATTTAAACAAAGACAAATGTTTCTTTGGTCAAGCACAATTGATGAGAAGACGATTATATTATTATTCTTATATCTGGTATATTAAAAATCAATGTTTTCAATGATTGATAGTTTTTTTAAAAGTAAACACAGAAAGATTGAAAATATGAAATAAGCTATGGATGAACCAGTTTACTATCGTAATATAAAAAATGAAGAGAATGATAAATTTCTTATTTATATCTTCTTTGCCTGTGTGTTATTTGTACATTTGCTATCAAACAATGTATTAGTCCACCTTCGTTCCTGGTATTTTCTTTTCTCGATAAAGAAAATCGAATATATAATAAAATGTGATGTGTAGCTTTCCAATCTGCAAGTTCAAAATCCTTCAATAGAAAATGATATCGACTGTAGCTTGACATAAAACCGCAAAGGCTTAATTTAAAAAATTACGCCTTAGACCGAAAGTGTAATGCCAATGTATGTATAATTAATTCAATATGTACTTTAGTTTCTCTTGAAATGTATGGCGCTAATTCTGTTACTTGGCAATTAGCAGGATACAGTAAAATTTATATGTAGTGATGTTAACATGAATAGAAAGAAGACTTGAAGAAGCAGGGAAGCCAAAGTGAAGAAGATAATCCTATATATTGCGACAAGTTGTTATATTTATGATAAGATTAGTAACTTATACTTGTTGCAGTGTTTTGCATAGACATACTTGTCTAGGGTTACGATTGTACATATGTCTTACTTGGAGTAAATCATCAAACGCAAGCGTAAATAACTTTAAGTTTTTGAAATATAAAGAAATCTTACGATTGGACACAAAAACTATACGTCATGATAAGGTAATATATATTGAACGTTACCTTTAAATACACGATTTTTAACTTCTCACATAAAATATTTAAATGCACTTCCCTACTATCTTTCAACACTAGAACGACCAAGCAAGTCAAAATGACTTGTTCACATTTTTTTCCAAAAATTCCCTGAGTTTACAGGAGAGTCCTAGCCTAGAAATTCTAAGTTGATCTTACAAAACACAGACTACTAAACCGATCATATTTTCCACCCCTTGATTCCTCTTCTTCTAATGTTCTTATTTAATATATTTAAATATAACAAATTTAACGTCGGTGGTTCTAGTGTTAAACATAAATATAATACATCTTTAAGTACAAGAAATGCTTATATTTTGTTGCTACGTTGTTGCAATTATTGTTTTGCTTTTTAATATAATTACTATGGTTATTTCTCTTAGAACATGCAGATGTATGTTGTTTCCAAGTCATTGAATCTTTCATACATTAAATGGTAAGTCAAGAAGAATCTCGGCGTAAGTTTGAACTTTGGCCCACTAATTAGTAACCCAATGTTACAACCCTTCATTCACAATAACTTGTTGGTTATTACAAGTGTGTTTATATAGGCGCAAGTGAAACAAAACACATGCCATGCTCATATTATTATTATCAGAATACCAAATGTGTAGAACTTCAATATTTCAATTCAAATGTCGTCTATATTAATTAGTTTTCAATAAAGTGTATGTTATAGCTGGCGGTTAACACTTTTTTATAAGGAACGGCGACAATTCGGCGATGAATCGATTTTTTGAAAACGTGACTACTAAAAAATATTTTTTTGTCATGTGATAATCCCTGAGGTCCACCATTTTTATATAAAAAATATTTCTGTAGCACGAAAATGATAATAATTGTTTACATGACTTGCTTTTCCTGTCTCAATCTATAAGTATAAGAGCATTAAAAAAAATTATGACAATATCAATGCATTAATCTTATATAATAATGATTTTGTATACTTTTGTGATTGGAGTATTCCTATCAACACCCTAGGAATGAAATACGTTTGCAGTTCTTTAAAAATTAAAGGTATATATTCTTGGAGTGATTCCAGGATAATTGCTCTTATAATATTTGAATTTTCTAGTATGTTTTGCATATATTCGAGGACGAAAAATAAATTGACGCTTTCGCTTGACTCTCTTTTATGGAGTTCGCACGCAAAGGGTTTAAATATAGCTGAACGTAAACTTACCACCCCTAGGAGTGTCAGTGGGGCCGGCACGTTGTCTCAAACCTGCAACAAAAACACAGTATTAAATTTACTTGAAAAAATGTACACCTAGCAAGTTTAGAGTGTAATAATTAAAAACAATCGTTAATGCTAACAATATGGCAATCGTCGAAAATTAAGGAACGCTTAACACTTGCTGGATCTCCAACTTTCCGCATTTCAACGGCTTCTAAATCTTCCCTTCCGTCGAAGACTTCGCTTTCTTATATTCTCCAACTTCGTGGTGATATTAATTTTTCCGAAATATTCAAAAATTACCATGAAACCGAGCAGACTGCGGCAAATGCTTGAGCGAAAAGCAATCGATCGATTCTTGCGCAAGCTGATGCATCTCTGTCGCTGTATTTTAATGAAATCGCATTATTTAATAACCTAGCTTTCACAAAAATGGATCAGTTTTTTTTTCTCCTTCGGTACTTTTCCGCAGTTAAAGTGAATTAACGACTAAGGCGGGAAAGTTAGAAATGAAATTAGAACGAGACAGCGGATCAATACAGGAATTGAGATGTACCCGAATTTTGAAGAGAACGATTTTTTATAATCGAACGACTTATGGTAGCAGATTTATTTTATTGGTATTTTCAAATTCATATTTTTAATATAGTACCTACTTTAAATGCTTCAGATGCGAAAGGGATAGCGATAAGATGGTCTTAGTCAATCAAAATAATTGTGACTTTTGCATATCTTACATACGGAAAAATAATATATTAACGAAACAATTTTTCATATTTTCGAAATAAAAATACATAGTGTTACTCCTAAATACTCAAGCCTTCGGGGACAGGAATTCCTAGAATTCGAGACTAAAAGTCCCCCCCCCCCCCCCATTACTACATAAACAGAGAGAGTAGATACTCTCTTCTTTGGCATACAGTCGAATCTCTCATAATGTAACCTCTCAAAGTGAAACCTCTCTCAAAATGTAACATGGTCATCTCTCATAATGAAACTTCTCCTATCCCCACCAGTTAAATGCTACTAACCAATCAAATTTGAGATGTAGGACGCGACATATTATTTGAAAAGATTTAAATGTTTGTTTGGAAAGGTTATGTTCACTTTTTACTTCTGCGCATTTCTTTGCGCCGACGAAAATAGGTACTATGTGAGAAAGATAGACTATATAATCAAGAAGTGGGGATGAATATGACTGTAGGGGAATGTTGCATTTTGAGAGAGCGTCCGGTCCCGAAGTGTTCCATTATGAGAGATTCGACTGTAGCTACAAAGTGGGGGTTGTAGAAGCGCGCTAAACTACATACATAATGTGTGGTTATGATTTCATTATTACTATGTCTTTTTTTCGCACAAGTCGCGCAGATAGGAGTAGAGAAAATTCCGAGAGTAGGGGAATCTTAAACTCCGTCCACATAGGGGTAGTCGATACTAAAGTGTTCGAGTATTTAGGAGTACCACTGTATACAAAAAGAATCATATTATTACGATCCTTATTTAAAATTAAACCAATTTGCAAATAGATTGGTCGTCCAACTCTATTATTGGTTAAGATTAATATCTGGCATAACCCGAATATCCATTGGACATTTAGTGCAAGAATCATACAATTTTTATTATCAAAGACGCGGAATGCAATTCCCGAAAGACCAATATGTATAGATATATGCCTTATCATATACTACACATATAATCTTTTCTTCCTTTACTTCTAAAATCTCGTCGTTCTATAGCTTCTGTTGCGATGAAATCATTGTGTGCTAAGGTGGCAAGTACTGTACACTATGTTACTTTATTATTTTACCTTACGTAAGTTATATTACGTATACCGAATTATTGATATTTAAATATTACATATTAAAATACTCATAGTCCATTTTTCATAGAAAACCAAGATTCTGTTTAAATTTTTCTGTATAGTAGTTTTATTGAGAGTACTATGTAGTCACACTGTATAATTTTCTCGATATGGGTCAAGAAACTCTCCAGACACTAAATTTATTTTAAATGTCTTATTTATTTAAAATAAACAAAAGAAATACTTAATTGCTTATGAAAAATCTACTGCTATTTTCATTTATTTTGTAATACTACATTCTCATAATTAGACTTCGGATTTTTATGCATTTATGGCAAAATACATGCGGCTGAAACATATAAAAAGAACATAATATAAAAATATATCTAAAATATCGAAAGAATGGTATTCGTTGTAATATACATCGAGCGCAACAAATCCCTAAATAGGTTCTGATGTCTTACCTGCATTTGTTAAACTTGAAATTTGCATAAACATCCGGATCTTTACATCCGCATAATAACATCCGCATAAACATCTATACATAGATCGCGTATCAGAGAAAATTGATTCGTTTTGTAAGCTATTATTTTCGATCGCAATGATCGTCCCATGTAGTCGTTTTTTTCGAGCAACTACTGATTCGACCACAGTCTTAGTAAGTAAGGCGACGTGTGCAAAAAGCACGAGTACTAATTGTACACTGTAGTAAAGAAAAAATTTCTTTAAAGAGCCGGAGAAGCGGGGGCAAGTTGTTTTGTATTTTTGGATATAAGAAATAAAAAATCTTGAATATGAGAAGGCAGAGTCGCCCAGTGAGTCTTTACTAAATTACGCTGTCGAAGTAGCATTCTTTTGTATTATCCTACAGATTGGTATTTCTATTATCTTAATACTCGGTTAAGTATTGTTTGTTGTTGCATTCAATTTTGTGACGTTTCATACTCAGACCGTCCATCTTTCTCATATTTTTCCTACAATGTTATCAATAGAAAAAAAATATTATGGCCTTTCTTTTACAATTCTGTTGAATAGTGGACTAAATTGTAAAAACGAATCGTGGCATTTCAGTACTGTTCTTCCGAATTGGGTCACACATCAATGATACATGCAGCATACCATCGTCGAGACAGTTTACCTACTTAAAAACTTTTCAAGGCTGTATCAGAGGCAGAAGCTGCACACTTTCTAGTGACATTAATTCAATCCTTCAAGCACGGGATTTGCATTTAAGAGGTTTGAAATAGTACCCTCTCGCAAGGGTCTTGGATAGCTTAAACTGTAAAACGAGTCATCCGGTAAATGTAAGGATTCGAATTTCGGACCAGAAATGCTTCCTCGTGGCTCTATTATCCTTGACGAGGATACACGTAAGGATTTCAAATGGAATTGAATCTCGTGGTATATCTTGTCATTAATTGGGGATTTAACGATTCCTTGATAATAAGAGAAAAATACACGATTGATGATGCAAGTATGACAATTATATAAATACTTGTTTTGGCTTACTAGAAAAAAATACTGTTGTGCAGCGGTTCTCAAACATTTTTAGAATTTCTTGCGTGATGATCCCTTTCAATTATTTAAATTGTTTGCAGATCCTTTAAAATTAACTACATTTAACATACGACATGTTTATCTTAAAAGGAGCGTAAATCACTTTCTTTTTAAATCGAAATATTTAAGAGTGTGCATTTTGATATGTTTAAAAATACTGGTGTCAATTTTCGAGAAGATTTACTTGTTTTTGTTATCTTCGATACGTGCTCTTTCCGTAGTGTGAATGATTATGAATAACAATCGCTGAATCAACATTTTCCATTATGGTAAAGTGACTAATGCCACCTTCACTGTAAACAGCACAAAACATTTTTTAGCAACCAATTATTTATTAAAAAAATAGGAAATATTAGTCATCACAGATATATTTAATGAGATGGATGCATCGGCTTTACCTGAACCAGCCAAAAATCTCAACTGACTGACCCTTTTGCGATGCTCTAGACCAGATCTGACCAACCCAAACGATTGCAGGAACCACTTTACTAACGCCCCCACATTAGAACAATGACGCATGCAAGTTTTCATTTATTCAATTCTTTTTTTATATGTACAACGAGAAACAAAGATTTCAATAAAAATGTAGACTTGCACGTTGGACAAGCCTTTCCTAAAGGAGCATTTGCCAATGAGGGTTGCTTGAATTTTGGTTCCTCGGTTTTGCAAAGAAACAGGGTAATAATACATACAGTTTGTTATCAAATATAACTTGGAGGGTCGTGTATTCTCGATTATTATAGAATGAAAGAACATTGTCTCATGGATGCTGGGATTCCTTAAGACTTCTCGCGAGGATTCCATAAGAGTGAAAAGGTTGAGAGACGCTGCCCTAGAAGACCACGGACCTATTGAAAGGTCCAACGTTTGAGAATCATTGTTACAGTGCTTCCTTTAATTAAAGTAAGTTTCGAGGTTAATTGTTAATTTTACGTGAGCACAGTAACGTTCTTATTTCACGAATGAACTTGAGCAGAGTTCGACGAAGTATATACAAGACTAGATGCAATATTTCCTGACATCATATTTATTCTCTTTCCTTATCCTACGAGATGAGCTCGTCGCAAAATTCAGAGCGCCTAGCACTACGAGAGTAGTGCGAATAAGTTTGCTAAATTTAATGGACGTGGTTTTAGTAAAATTTACTTCAACACTGCTATAATTCACCGCCATACGTGATACCGTGTGGCATACTATTAACCCATTCGCTGCCAAGCCTAAATTATATGAAGTCATTTCCATTGCCATATATATTTTGAGTGTTATTGTTTACCAAAGCTCTGTTATTTCTTGGTAAGGGCACATATATTATCATGCACAAATGCACCTAACCCAGACAAATTTCAAACCGCAAAGGTTAAAGAATAAAAATTTTATGGATAAAACAATAGATCGAAAAATTTAATGATTTATGACATAATTGATATTGCGGTATTTTCTTAAAAAATAAAAAATGCAACTTTTAAATAGTTAAAAAGATTTCAATACGTATAGGAGGGCATTGCAAGTGCGCAACGGGGAAAGAGTGTACACGGCGACGATATTCAGTTGGTTTTAAAGAAAAGATAGTCGAGGAAGTGAATGTCGTACAGCCACGAGAAAATAGTTGCTAGAGTGTAGTTCATTTTTATTTTTGTAGAAACATGCCATTTTTTAGTATTAAACTATATTTTAACCAGTAAACCTGTTTAACACTAGAACTACCAAGCCAGTCATAATGACTGCTTCCTAATTTTTTAGAAAAATTCTGCAATTCTGCATTTTTCAGAAAATTTTTTTATAAAGAGTCTGCCATACAGTGGATATTTTAGTCTTATCTTGTAAAACATAGATTACTAAACTGATCATCGTTTGCATGTCTTGATACCTCTGTTGCCAAAGTATTTATTTATATATTTAAATACAACAAATTTAACGGTAATTTTCTAGTATTAAATAAAAAAAATCCTTTTCTGTATACATACGTGCAAACATATGAAAGTACGAAAGACTATTCAAAGTGAAATAGTACGAAAATTAATAACAATTGAATTTTTTCATGTTCTGTCTTTATAAAATTTGTATAATGGTTCTTTTTCTAAAGGAGTCTTTCACCTCTCTATGTGCTACCTTTTCTTGCATCGCCTTCTGCCTAGTGATCGAGGTCAGCCACATTATTAGGACTGGCAGAATTGTAAAAGTTACATTCACAAGACCTGGAAAAGTATTCGATTCTCCAGAATCTTAGATAGTTCAGGTGATAAGAGCAATCTGGTGAACAATTTGGTTCCAGGTCCTCGACCCAGTCTAGGAGAGGTTTCAGAAATAGGATTAGGTTGCAACGTTGTACGTGACATTCATTGAAAACCTTACAGGTTTTTGAGGTTTTGACAAGATGGTAACTGCTTGTTAAAAAAATCTCGACTTGACTGAGAAATTCTGTATTTCAGCACTTTACATAACTTCACATAAATAAAGTTAATCTTGAAAATCCTATTGTTCTTTAAGCATCAACACAGGAATATTTTCAGGTTAGGTTCATGTATTTGGTGTAACGTGAAAAAAACCTTGAAATCTTAAGCTAGCGGTTCTTGAACTGGAGTCCATAATCTTATATGACAGTGGTTCGGAATCCGTCATCTATGGAACACTTATGAATTGCGAAAACACCTAAAAAGAATCAAATACATATCTAATTGCTAAGAAAAATAAGATTAATATACTATATCGAGTATACTAGATCGAGTGGTAAACAAACTATGCTCATTCAGACTTTGGCATGCCTGGGAAATTCACATTTGAATTCCTATCCGTCAATGTGGGTTATATCGCTAAATTCCAGTGTTCGTATCGATTCGATTTTTTGAATTCAATAAATTATATGCATGCGTAAGTCTTACATCATATTAGTAATATATACATTTTTTTTCCAAGACCATATTTTATTAAAAGTAATGAATAATTTCGTCATAATGAAATCTCGTCTTGATTTCGAGAACGTTGGTCAACCCTGATTTAAAGGTTACGTTGTATTTTATGTGTTTGCCGTAAAAAAATATTAGAGTTTAATGTCCTACTTGAAAGAGACTAATTGTGTGTATCATCTCAGAATCAGTGTATTTTGTGGGTATCTCACTTACTTACAATTAGCCAAAATGCAATCCCTGATATACAATTAAAGATTAGTTTCGAGGAGAATGGTTCATTTCTCATCAATGGTTCCTCTCATTCTCAGACATTTTACATACGTAACAAGACAAATGCGATGGAGTCATTAAAAAATTTGCAACCCTTTTAATATACCGACCCCCCCATCTATCATTAGTATGTAAGATAACATTAACGAATATTTTGTAAGGACAAATATTATGTACCGCAGCGACACCATCATTCAGCACCATCCTTAGTCATGTTCGAATCATCGTCCAAACCCAAAATCTACCCTCTGTTTTGACCCTCAACTCCCTAACACAGTGGTCATTCCTTACTCATCCCCGAGTCATCGTCCAAGTTCAAGGGCCAACTCCCTATTCCTACCCCTAAACCCCGATCACCGACATCACCACCCCCACTCCTTTTCCAAAAACCCTTAAAAACCCTAAGGCTCTTTCCATTATCTCTCTTAACACTAGAACTACCGGGCTCATATCTATCATATTTTAATTAATTAAATAAGTACTTTGAAAAAGGGGGAATCAAGCGGCGGAAAATATGATCGATTGGGTGATTTATGTTTATTGATATAGACGTAGAAAATTCACTCTATGACTCTTGTGTAAACTTGGAGAATTTTTTGAAAAAATTGTGTACCAGTCATTTTGACTGGTTTGGTAGTTCTAGTGTTCATCTTGCAAATTCACGCTCAGTCCCAATCGTAACAAGTTCAGTATTCTCACAAGCTAATTCTTCCTCATATTTTGTCTCTACAAGACCTCTCTGCATTGTTCCACGTTGCAATAAACCAAATAATTTGAAATCCAATTCTCGAGTTTGGTGCATCCATAAAACGCGAAACTTCGTCTTCGCATTACATCCTTTTGTGAATTTTGTGGCGGGTATTTTTCACAAATATCCACCTAAGCAAGGATGTAGAACAACTCTTGAAAACCATGACAAATGATTTTAAAACACCCTGTACATTTGACGACTAATATGTTCTACTTTCCGAATAAACAATTATTTGTCAAAAAACATTTTGTGACATTAACCTATGTGTTAATTGTAATTAAATCCAAAAGGTCCGTGAAAAACGTAAAAAATTATAAAGAGACCATTATGCGAGAAATTTTTAAAAAAAGTTGAGTACTACAACGTTAATCTAACATCACTTGAAATTTCGTGCATCTGTACAAAAGTATGTTTACCTTCAAAATACATTTTTAAGTTATAACGTCAGGGACAATATATTTTAGTTCTATGTGCAAGTAGTTTCAAATTTGAATATCATTGCACTTATCTCAAGTAACGTTTGGATTTTTCCACGAAACATTTCAACTTCAAGCTTTCCAACAATTTTTTCTATTTTTTTTCCACTTATCATAATTACATCGTGCCACCAAAAAGTACCGTAGGTACTATGAATCCTTGAACCATGAGTCTCATTTCAGTGCATTATGTAAACAAAAATGTAATATTGTCTGTCAGATTCGTCTTAAAAATCAATCTGAAGCTCCACAAACTTCGAGAGTTCCGCAAGGCGCTATTTTAGCTACACGCTTGGAAGAAATGGGGAGACGTAATGGTACGAATACTACATCCGAGAGAAATGATACTTCCTTCTCGATGCTTCCGCAAAAGCCACCGGTGTTTCTCACTCGAAGAGCACAAACGACGAAGTTAACGTATTGTTTACAGCCCCATCGTGGGGAAATCCCCATCATGCACGGCTGTTTGATATCTTCCTCCTCGCACTTCCTACCCCGTTTATCCTTCGGTTTCCCTCTCTTTCCCCTGATGTAAGCTGGTTCGTAAGTTTTACATTGAAACTTTATCTATGGTACTTTTTGAGTATAACGTCAACCCTACAGCCCGCATGCCAATCCCTGTGCTTGCTGAATTACAAATCGGACGTGGCGCGCCGTGTACAGGGATAAAAGCAAGGAATCCTAAGAGAGAAGGGAGGAAGAAATGGAGGCGGAAAAAAAGGAGGAAGGAAGGAAAGAAGAAAACGGTGCGGCAAAAACGAGGGTATTTCAATCTCGTTCGGTGCCTTTTACGGTGCTCCGACGCACCGAGTTCGAAAACTTTCGCTTCTCGACTCGTCCGGCTGACTGAGTTTTTCAAAGTGGTATAGAAAACGGATCGTGAACTCGGAGAACGTGCACATTTTCAGCACTTACTCGTGCTCTCTAGTTCTATCTTTCTTTCTCCCTTTCTCGTTCTTATTTTCATCTTCTTCTCTCTGTCTGTCTTTCTCTTTCTCTCGCTCTTTGCGTCAAGTCTCGAAAAAGCAGGAATGCCATCCCACTTGGTAGTTTGTTTAACGAAGCGACCCGGTAATGTGCTTATTCTTTTTGTAAGGAAAGCAGAAACTTTAGTCGCTCTTAATTTTGTTTACAGTAGAAACGGAAGGTCTAGTCGGAAGTTTGAGAAAGAGAGAGGAAGATGGAGAATGATAAATTAACGGACACGGTCATAAATTCAACAATTTTGGGTAAACGACTGATATGAGTTGTTTGGGTCGGTGAACGAATTCCGTTAGTGAAATTACACTCGGTAGATGGAATTTTGCACTCTGTTAATAAATCTTCATTTTCGAAAATTCTCTGATCAAGAATTTGTAGTAATTTCAAATCTGAAATGATTAACTCTTCCACGATGATTTCAAAAATTAAATGAAAAGAACAGATTTGATGGATGAAATACTAAGACTAGTCCTCTTAACGAGTAGTGTCATAAAACACTATGCTTGATAATTTATCATTTTATAGCTATATACAGATAAAATTGTTAAGTGACATTAGTCCTAAATGTCGTGACCTCAACTGCCTCACGCTGATTTCGAAAATTAACTAAAACAAATTGATTCATAGGATTGAACGATAAGAACGGTAATCTTAATCGACTATTGTCATAAAACAATATGTTTGATTCTTTAGTGTCGCATAGCTCTATAGAAATAAGAATGTTAAAAGGAATTAGTCTTAAATGTCGGGACGATGACTACCACAAAGATTTCAAAAATAATGATTCGAGGGACCGAATGGTAAGAACTGCCATATTTATGACTGATGTCATAACACACTATGTTTAATTATTTAACACCACATAGCTTTAAACAAATAACATTTTTAAGTGAACTTAGTCTTAAATGTCGCTGTCGCGTTTTCTCAACATTGGTGATAGTAACGATGATATCAAAAATTAATTAAAACAAACTAGTTCAAGGGATCGAACGATAAGGACGTTCCTCTTGACGATTAGTGCCATGAAACACAACCGAGGACACTGATTCAATTCCGTAGACCTCGGTAATCTTGCTTGACCGCGTTTCTCGGCTACATGTGGAGCACAATGCAATCCCGGCTACGCTGCCAGGAGCGAGGGACCGCAGCAGGATATCAAATGTGCGAGGTTTTACAAATTTAATATTTCCCGTTGGCTACACCACTATCCATGCGGTCGTTTAAATCGCCTCAGCAGTAATAAGCTCATAATAGAAAGTAATCAATGAAGGTAATAGATAATCAATAATGTACATATTATTATTGTTTTTCAATGAATATCTGAGAGAAAGGTATGTTAAAGAATTTATTAAATTTATTTGAATAAAATACCAATCGTAGAACTTGCAAGTCACTGCTCGAGCTGTACAAAGACTATTTTATCCATTGAACGGCATTAGTGAAGTGAAAAGAGTTAAAATGGAATAGAATGTAAAATGAAAACCTATAATCTCCTTCCAGCTCCAATATACCTCAGATGATTTCAACGATAAACCTATTGAGTGTAACATCTTTAGAATGGCTAAATTACTGGGCCCTCTTTTTAAAAATGAATGAAACTGACAATGAGTTATCTTCGATATTATAAGAAATTTTTCGTTAACAGCATTATTCCTGTGAGAAAAGTGTTTATTCACGGATATATTTATTAATCTGGAAATTGGTCGCCGTACATTTAACAATTGAGATTTACAAATACAATTTTAAAAGAAATGGATATTACATGAGACACTGAAGCGAAAAAATTGATTTGAATAACGATAAGTAATGATATAAGAAATAAATGAAGAAATGGAATAAAGACAGAAAATCACATGTTGCCAGTAATGTTAATAGAATTGTAAATCTATAACGATTGTTGGAATACCGATATTTTATAATTGCCGTATCCGCCATAGAGTCGCGTATATACCTAAATCTTTCTAGACACACCACTTCCTTTATAAAGCTATTAAGTAATACACATGTATAAGAAAGTTTTTAAATTAATGCAAATAAATCTGTGCAATGTGAAAGTACAAACAACCGTTGTTTGGTACAGTCCTCTCTTTTCCTATGATGTTCAAAACCTAACAATGATGAATGAGCAAGCATAAATTAAATTAAAATTAATAAAAGCACAAATAAAAAAGTAAACAATTATTGCAAATTCGAACAAAACGTTGTATAGAACAGTTTCACCGAACTGATTCACTCAATTTCATCAGCCAGTTTTTACCAACCAATTACAGCTTTGCGTATTATGCATCACAGTGAAAATTTTCTATGAGTAGTAAAACATTGACTTTAATAACTTTGTGTTCGACGGCCGATTAATAAGTATCTAATAAAAATATGATTGGATACACATGTATACTAAAATCGTCGAGTGATGATCTTGAAGTGATTCAACGTAGTAATACCCTAGAAGAGGTCTAGTGAATGGCAAAAAAAAGATGAGAAAAGTACTTCCAATGCAAATTAATCTTGACGAATATCGTTCAATTGGTCTCTTATTTTCGATGCTACAGAACAGGCAGACACACACAGACCAAGCAGAAGAGGTACAGGACATGCAGCACTGACGGATCGCAGGATGTAGAGGCGCATCACAGAGAAGAGGCGCAAAGCATGCAGTACACACGCAGGACAAGCAGGAAAGATACAGGACATGCAATACAGCCGCAAGGCATGCAGTACACACGCAGGACAGCTAGGAGAAGCACATGGGTAGCGGTTAAAACATTTTAACACTGTTTTAGACTTAACAATTGCTTTATTCATTATTTGTATCACATTTCGTAAAACTAAATTGTGTTTCTACGATTATGAGTTATTTATTTAATAAATTCTGTCCTGGCTGGCAGAATTTGACGCTGTCATTCGTTCATTTGACGTATCCAAACGACATTGCGTCAGATTTGTCACCGAAATTATGTCAAACGAATTCTCGGTCTGTCTGATATACCGCCGACTCATACTACTTGTCCACTTGCAAAAATTTTACTGAAAAGTTTTCAATTTTGCAAGTAGTATAAACCAAAATATCTGATACGGACTTTTAGCACTGTCTGGCATATCGCTGACTCGTACTACTTGCTCACTTGCAAAATGGTGCCGAAAAATTTTCAATCTCCCAAGTAGTATAAGTCGAAGTATCTCAGACGGACTTTTAACGCTGCCTGACTTATCGCTGACTTGTACTACTTGTCCACTTGTAAAATTTTGCAGGAAAATTTTCAACCTCACAAGTGGGGTAAACCAATAATCTTGGACGAATTTTAGATCGGTCTGACTTTGCCGTCGACTCGGATTACTTATCTGACTTTGCAGCTCAAGACGGTTTATACTATATTAGAGAACTTATAATTATGGTACGCTCGTTGAGTATTTGTAGAGAAGGAATTTTAAGGATGGAACAATGGTAGCGATTAATGAAGTTTAATAGTATCTTAGATTTAACAAATTCTTTATTCATTATTTGTATTGCATAACATTCTTTACGTTTCACATCATGAAATAAAGTTGTGTATTTCTTTTACTATGATTTATTTATTTAATAAATCCTGTTCTGGCTGTTCTGTGCCTGCACTAAATGGCGTATGTCTCTCCTGCCTGACTTGCTCCTGTACTGATTGCTCTATATTATTAGTTCACTGTACTTATGAATTGAAACTCATTTCAGGTAAAGGATTTAGGATCTGTTCCCAGTTCTCCGATAAATTATAATTAGGAATTGGTGCGGTAATAACTTATATTAAAGAAAGTAAGTTAAAATGCGTATTGAAGGCTTCGAACTGGAATGTACTATTGTTTTGCGTACGAAAAGTAATAAAACGTCAGATTTTATTTTTTTAACTATGTTCCGTCACTCCCAAAAATCCGAAAAAATTAGTCGTTAATATTTACTGTACTGATGCAAATACTGTAAAAAAGTAAAAGTAGTAATTTCACATTTTCAATGACAAATGAATGTTCTTAGACTTTATTAAATTTTTAAAAATTAAAAAAGAAAAACAGAAAAAATTTGACAAAAAAATGTAAACTACGTTTGACCCTGTAATTACCCCTATGTAGTAGCCTTATGGTAGCGAAGTCATATGTACTTCGCAGAAAGTAACTTTAAAAATCCTGCTCCTGTATAATATTTCATTATAATTAAAAAGTGTTTCCTATCGCACATAATGTCGAATCTATTTTCCTAAGAAGTTTCTTCGTCCTTAAAGATGGCAGAATACTAATAATAATGTACTCTTACAACTTCACAACTGCATAAATGTTTGATTTTAAGACCACATGCAGTCTTATCGCAGCGGTGAAATAAACAAATGAAATCGATCCCGCTTGCAGTAAACTGTAGGACGTTTTTATGGAGTTATCTTGTCTTTTGTGGTTCTCTACCCTAAACAGATCTAATATATATAAATGCGTCCGCAATACAAAAAAAGTCAGTCAATGTGTTATATTTGCAGAACGAATCTCTGCCCGATAATTGTAAATCGTGTAATTTTTGTTTGTCAGTGAAAAATCTAATAATTCCATTTCTACGTTATTAAATTAATACATTGGTTCAATCAAAAAAGTTTATTCTAAACCATAACAATACATTACAAATATAGTAGAACCGTAAATTTCAAATTATAGTTCCTTATCTTCTTGTAAACTTGTATATTTCATCTGATCAAGTAGCATATATCAATAAATACAGATTCATTGTTGCCTACATATTTTTTTGTCAGTATTTTTAAAACGACAAAATTTGTAAATATAATATCACGTATAATTGATTAAAGTACTATCGATTTTAGGAAAGTAAACTCACATACGGTGCAGATCCTCTTATTTCCAATGTCGTTTCTCCGAAGTTCCTCTTATTTCGATCCCTTCCAATGGTCCTCAGCCATGAGAGAGGGAGAATAAAAAGAGACAGATAAATGACATTCTTCCTCCTTTTCTCGTGTGTGGTTTGGTTTTGACAAACATAACCTCCAACACGAATACACAACCTCTATCACGTGATGGGCAAACGAGATGAGGGGAATCGTAAAGAGTGGGGAGATAACTCCGCCCAAAAAACAAGGGGAAATCGAATTAGACTATTCGAAATAAAAGAATCTCCACTGTAATCAATCTACGATTAGCATCAGCGACAAATATCATCGATCGACAAGCTTACGAGCAAGATAGAGTTTGGTTGGCAGATTCTTAAATTCGAATAGGAATATGTATTGCACGTATGTATAGGTAGGTTGTAAGTTCAAGAGGACTTGGAAATGGGGAGTGAGAAAGATAAGAGGAACGTGGGTAGACTCGCTGCTCCACGACACCGATAAGAGATCGCACCTAACTTAACCTCGTCTCTGCTCCAGGACGAACGACTGGGAGCAATGCTTGCCAACGATCGAGGTGAATTCAGTCGGCTCCTCTGCTGATACTGCGATTCGCTACCTGTTTTCACACCTTTGCTCGTAGAATACTGATACCACGTGTATTTACGATGCCATTTCACGTGAGCGTCATTTTGGCGGATAGTTGCGGCTTCCAAAGGAAGGAATAACAGGAGCATGGAGATTTTTGAAATTTTCAGGTGGATGATTCTTATTAATAGCTTCAAACCAGCAGCAGAGGTCAGTCATTTGTAGTGATGATATGAAATGCATAAAAAGAAATATGAAATTGTGATAGAATTCATTCAAATATTATTAACATATGCACGATTCATTACGTATTATGCTTAACTCTCGTTCAGGGGACCTTTTTGCACGATAGATACTGGGTCTACTTGGGCCCATGTGACTTGATGCGCAACGTTAAACTATGTTTACTCAGCGTCGAACCGAAATATTAGTTGCCAAAGCAGTGAAGTCACTTGGCCTGAGGTACAGAGTAAAGGGAGAGTATCCTCGCACCGTCTATTCCCATCATATCGGCCCTTAGAACCTGACCTCGATGAATATCAATCGAAAACTAAACAAGTATTTTGTGCCAGTCACGCATTAGAGTCGAAAATACACGAGGACGAGTGATGTTTCTATCCGTCGGGCAAATCGGAGCAAACCACTGATGAAGTGACTTCTTTTTCAGGGCCAATGATACGTAAATATATTTTACGTTGAGTGAGAATGGGGATACGATCGGTGTATCATTAATTTACAGAAAGAAGTCACTTTATAAGGGGTATGCTCCGATTTACCCGACTGATAGAGGCATTCCTCGTTTTGACGTTACTGTCGATTCTAACGCGTGACTGACCGAAAAAGTCATACACTTGTTACGTCATCATGGAAATGACGAAATAAGAGTTTAGTTCTTGGTTGTTATTCGTCGATTTCAGGCTTCCAGGAACGATATGTTGGTATAGGCGGTGCGAGCGACACTCTCCCCTAACCCCGTGACAAACACCAAGTGACTTCTTTCCTTTGGTGGCCGGTAGATATGCATATTTCTGATTGCGACCATGAAGACACACCGTGTAACAGAAGACAATTGGGATAGACGAACGAAGACTACATACGAATAACGAATTAACCATGGAAAAGAACTGAATGAAAAAGGATCAAATATTGTTGAAATTATAAATCACCATTAAATACAATTGATATACACGTATGGGTACGTATTGACCCGATGATGCCGGGCGACGATTAAGCAATAGTGTTACAGTAGGGATCGTGATGGGTAAGGAGATAGAGGGTCACTTCCAGGCAGCGGGTTTTCAGTTCAAAGCACCCGTCACCTTTGGAGAATTTTTTATCCTATCTATCTGATATGTTTACTATAGGGATGATGATTTGGATCCACCTAAAATTGATTTAAGCGAGATTTAAGGTTTTAGGTGAGATGGCCATAGCAGTTAAACGTTGAGTGTTACACGAATTTTTGCTACCTATATTAAGTAGTGACGGAAATAATAGGTCAGCCAACACCGAATGCTCGTGTGTTTCGTTTTTATGTAGTCGTGGTCCTTCTTGATCATTTAAATAAAATTAGGTGCAGACGATTATCAATTTCTCAGCCCCCGAAATTAAAATGTTTGTATTGGTCTAATTAATATTAACCTTATGATCTTAAGGATGATTTCTTGGTATATTAAAAGCGATGAGAATCCTATGAAAAAATTATATATTATTCTTATAAGTCTTCTGAAACGCCTCAAACAAGTAGAAATTTTTCCACAAGCTCGTTCAAAAGTTATAACATTTTTAAATTATAACAAATTTACACGTACTTATATGGAAAATATGTTATCAGGACAAGTTAAAGAAACAAAAAATCAATGAAAATACAATTCGAAAAATTCACAAAATTGTAAACTAGTGGATTAAATATCTACGAAGCACACGAGCAATTAACATTTAGTGGTTTCAATATTATTTATAGAGGAAAAATAATCAAAATGAGTGATATTTATGGTATAATTGAATGCAGAGCGTAATTCACAGTGAAAACATGGCAACCTCGCAAACAGCTACGGGAAATAAAATTAAACGCGACTATAGCAAATAAAAAATATGCTATAGGCTATGTTACAGCGTAAATCTAAATGTTACTAAAATGCGTCGAAAAGATGGAGCGATCAAAATCGAATCACTCACGACTACCAACCATTAAAATGTTGCGATGTTGTCACGTTTCACCAGATAAAAATTTCACTTATTTTATTTAATTTATTTAAATAAAATCAAATTTATGATTTTCTGTGGTATATATCTGTCTTCTAATTGTTTAAATACATTGAGAAAATTTGTATTAGTGTTTTTTATGTAAAAAATTTTTACGTATTTTTCTTTTAATAGTTAAATTCAGGGTACAGCAACTATAAGAAGTTTTTTTATGACTGTGACAAATATAAAAAATTTCATTGAAAAATTAATTAAAATAAAAAAAAAATAAGTTTGGGAACAAAAGACATTTTGTTAAAATGTCATATTTTAAAAGATATTGAGAGATATTGGTTTAATCAAAATTTCACATACTCATGTCTCCGATTGTACCTACAAATCATCCTTAAGTTTACGAGAGAAACGAGAAAATTTTGTTTTTGACATAATTTATCTGGATATTTCCTATTAAAAAAGAAAACTCCATTAACCTGCTTATGTCGAAACTCTATTAGCTTAAACGGTATCGCAAACTGAATATTTCTCTTCCGTAGTAAGGAAATTCAGAAGCTAAAAACGTAATTATAATTGATTTTAATGTATTAAAATGATCTCTACAGACGAGACGTAGAAACAACGTATGCGCATTACTTTTATGCATCTCATAACCATGGAAATAATGAAGCAACAGCATGCTCGTACTTTATCGGCACAGAAAATAATGACCTGTTACAGGTACAATTTCAGTAAGATGGAAAAAGTATCGATCATTTACTTAAGGTTATTGTAGTTTTTAGATTATTACTGGAAATGTCGAAGCAGAAATTCAGCAATACCATTAAAATTGATTGAATCAATATAAATCTCTTTTCCTTTACTCAACAATTTGACAAAGAAGTTCAATTCAGTATAAATAACAAGAAACCTTGTAATTCCTATGGAAGAAATTGAATAAGCATATAATTTACTGTAAACTAGCAATTAGTGTCAAAGTTTTAATAATTTCGATCAACGGAAAAATGTACGTATCGTGCTATGAGCGATACAACGTTAATCTAACTTTTCTCGGATAACGAATGAATGGGAAGTTTTTAAATGCTCTTTTAAATTCATAAAACTTATTACGCGGAAAAACGATCTAATTCGCCAGCGAAATGGAACAATAGATAGCTGGACCGAACGTTTTCACTATTTAGGTATAGTGTTTCGGTGTAATTACAGGTTAATCCGTTTCACGACAAATTTGCTTAACAGCCCAATGTGTTTCGCGATCACCCGCGAATTCCTCGGAAGCGAGGTCGATTCAGATCCAATGTAATTTACAAAGCGAACGAATTGTTCGCTCTGGAAAGTGAATTTCCAAAATTCGATAGAATAGCTTTTATTACGCGCAAATCATTCTCTTCTGGGAGACATAAAAGCCGGGCATTCTAACAGTAGACAAAAAACGACATCGAGGGATCTCAAAAGTTTTTAGAAAGTAAAAAACGAAACTTTACAATACAAAGGTTGTTTTCTTAAGAGGTATAGAACTTTTAAATGAAATAAAATACATAAAAATCATAGTTATGGTTATATGCCAGAAATCATTTTTTAATACAAATGGGATAATATTGTGATTTGAATAAAACCAAAACCATGACCATCACCATGATTTTTATGTATTTTCTATACCTCTAAAAAAACACCCTGTATATTAAGTGGCTGAATAATTCTTTGTTTGACCGTATCATACTGTTCTATTGTCTTTCCATTTATTTTTACAAATTTTCTCTTTATGTTTGTTAACAAGTAGCACGGTTGGAGAATGTCACTGGAAATACTCAAAACTCGACTGCTTCTGACGTAAAATCGACATAAAAAAAATTCTTGGATATTACTGTGCAGCTGCAGTAGTGCAGTCGATACATGAGATCGAATCAAAGCTGAAACTATCAAAGTGCACGGAATCGAAAAGTGCAATCTAGGAAGAAATTAATATCTCGTTCGCAAAGGTTATTACGCTGTGCTTTTCGCATGGCTGCGTTACAAGCTTTGATGAGAAAATTTTTGGAATTGTACATCTCGTAGCGGTAAAACATTTAAATACGTTTGCAACAGTGTAAAGTCTGATGACTCTGGGGAACGATGGACTTGTTTGTTCGACGACAATGGGAACAGGCATTGTCATCGGATCAATTCGCACTGAACAGTAGAACGATAAGTTTATTATGCTCGGATAGTACTGTAATTAAAATGGTCTATTGTTAAGTACTTTTTTACAATAGTGAGTCCAAAATTTGTCACAAGTTGTTTACTGTTGTGAATAATATTGAAATAGAAAGCAATGAAAGGAAGGAACTGTTTTCGTATTATTTTATGAAGATTTTTTCGACACGCGGAGATAAATACTTTTGTTGGACTATAGTTGTTACCATACAGAGTGTTTTATGAAAAACAAGACAACCGAGATATATGTTTTATAATCGACAGTAGGAAAATTGTTCCCGACACAACACGAATTACGTGTTTATATGTACACGTATTTGTATATATTGTATTTGTGATTGGCTGATAAACTTGTTCAATTTGTTACTGAATAACAGAGACACCTATGTATTGGGAGTTTCAAAAATGAATGCTGTGAATCACCAAACGTGATTCTACATCATTAGGTCGGCAAATATCTGAAAAATATCAATCGCGAAAGTCGCTAAATCTTAAAATTCTAGGTAACATTTTTCTGTAAGTTATTATATTCTTTTTGTCGCGAAGGTATGATGAGTCGGATATAAGTTATTCTTCTGCTACTTAAAGTTAAAGATGCACTTACAATTAGCTGTTACTTGCCTTATATTTATAGAATACCTTTAGTGGATGGACATACTAATGAAAGAATACACGTATATATACCTTTACTAGTCAATGCGTCACGTTTACCATTTCAAAAAACCAAACATAGATGAATGCAGCTCAGGTATTAACCGTTTGAGTACCAGTGGGCTTTTTTCGTTTCGCATCGATAAATGCAACAAATAAAGATTTCCGTATTTTTCTGCTGATCAGTGATAATTATTGTCTTCTTGTTTGTTACTTAAACACAGCATCTATATCATATTATAAATTATTATGATCGACCACGCACGCATAATCATTCTGGACATAATTAAATAATACACATTTTTATAGAAAAACTAAGAATATTTTATTCAGAGTACACGTCTGTCAACCAGGACGGCGGCCATAAAATTCTCATTTATTTATTTCCAAACAATTGCAATAGCTCGTTACCCAGTATCATTTATTCTACCGAGTGTTCCATAACAATATGTTATACTGTTGTAACTGGGCAATATTACTAAACTACCATTATTGTTCGCATAAACTGTACTATCGATTGTACAAATCAGCGTAACACTTTTCGGTAGTGAAGAGCATTAGAGCGATCGCGTTGCTTGGCACTTAAATGGTTAAGTGCCTATAAAGCAGTAATTTTATCGGAACGAAATTATTTACAATTACTGCATCTATTCGTTTGCGACGTTCTTGTCTACGAAATTTTTCCTGTGGAACTACTATAAGCCAATACAGGCAGTTGTATTGTCTTACCAGCCCCGAATCTTGTTACAATGTGTTACGCGTTGAATGCCATGACGGTCAAAGATGACCGTAGCTGTTGACTTCGATGAAATTTCTTATGGCTTTTGAACTGCACTTTTGAATCTTTCACAGCTATGATGACCAATGTTATATCAGACTTTCCACGAAACACCCGCGAATCTATTAACTGCAATCCTGGCGCAACGTCGGACATTCTCGTCTTGTTATCGCGGATCCCACTCGGAAGCCAATTCTAACTTTTAAATTACGACATTCGTGGATTTGTTAATATATTTAATATTTATGTATTGCTGTTGAAAATTCTTATCTTGAATGTCTTGTTGAGGCCTAGACCCTTAATATACCTGGGTTTTCTTATATGGAATGAGAGGCAGCTATTTTTGAAACAGAAATATTTCTTAGCTGCGCTGAAGTTGCTCATCTTACCTTCAATTGCGTGAATCTGAAAATACCTTGATAGTAAATTGAAATTTATCTTCGCATTTTCCGGTTTTCAACAATCATCCCCCACGCGTAAGTCTACGTAGACCCACGTACCGATGGGCCCGAGCTGTTTGAACCTAAAGAACAATGCGTTTCTACCCTATGAAAATATGATTTGAATAGAGAAAGTTTCAGTTTGGTAGAAATAATGAAGCGACTGGTGAGTAGCATTAACAATTTTGCAGGCGTGAACGCTATAGATCTAATTTTCATCGCAATGTAAAATCACATGAGTGCTATAGCATTGAAATATAATTCATGTAATTTTATATAATTTTAATTTTTTGTAATCATTCTGCATTTTAAAGTAATGGCCAACTGATTTATTGAGTATTTTTGCATTATTTTATTTTTTCTTTGTAGGTAGATGTATAAATTAGAGGTATGAAAATTGACTGTCTATATTGCAACTCCCTGAAATTTTTATTTTCCACGAACGTGTTAACGGTTTTAAATATAACCGCAAAAACCACAATATCTCACAAGTAATGACTTTTTTGGGAACTACTGAATACAAAATTTGAACACAATAATCCTGCCATTATTCGTGACACATAACTTTCTGACAGAATGTTGCATTGTTCAACTGTACACCATCCCACAGATTATTTTTATTGTTAGCAGTACGATCGTTTTTGCGCATAATTATCGTTGTTTCGATGCAATATTTTTATTATTAAAAAACTCTAGTATTTTACGTGTTTACGTAAAAAATCACAGAATGTTGGTGTAGTCGGCAATTTCACGTATGTTCTGCACGAGCCAACAGACGCGTACATTGGCCGCTGGGTTGGTCGTTCGCGTTGCAATAGCAGTGTGGCAGCTATCGCTGAAATACGAAAATTCATTCGAAATTCCCGTGACGCGTAGCAACGTACAGGATGTTTTCGAGCGTGGCGATAGGCCACGCAAATCGACTTGACCAGAAGCAACTCGATGGTAAGCGTACATACAATGGCTAAATGTCGCGCGAAATACAACTATACGAGCGGGACAGGAAGAAAAATATTAAAAAATGGAAAACCTTTTTTTGGAGAAATGAAAGCTAGGTGCTATCGAGTAAACGGGAAAAGTAATAGTTGTTTGTGTGACCAAACTCACTGGAATGTTTTGTTAATGTGTTTATATACAATTTGATTTGCTGATTTATTTATTTAATGGACTATGACTCCATTGAAATTTTATAAATCGCCTTACGTTATATAATAGGTTAAGGAAAATGTTCGTGGGGTTTTTTGCAACAGATGGTGTTAGAGTTGCATAACTATAGTAACATAAACATTATTAATACATATCATAGCGCGTTTGTATGGTGACATTACATCGATTATTTAAAAACAAACATATTTGACATTTGTGTATTTAGTCAAAGTTATTGCGTTCTAAAACTGAGCCAACCTTCTGATAAAATTAGCTATATTTTGCAGTTCCACTTTGACCAAGGCGATAACGCTTCGCAGGCTTATGAAAAAATTTGTAGTGTTTACGGTGAAGATACTTTATCAAAATCAGCAGCATGTAAATGGTTTGTTCGCTTCCGTTCTGGAAATTTCGACATTAAAGACTTGCCGCGCTATGGTCGACCAATTATTAAAAAGTGAATGAAATTTTCGAAAAAGTTGAGGAAGAACGGCACGCATCAACCTATGACATCGCTTTGGTACTGAAAATCGACCAAAAAACCGTTTTGAACTACTTTAATAAGGCTGAGTACAGAAAAAAGCTCGAAGTTTTGTAATCTTTTATATAAATACACGGTTATAATTCAAGAATTAAGGTAAAACCATTGAAATATGACTAGATAAATAGTAATTTACTTAAAATTACTTGAGCACCCTCAGGTTTTGAAAAAAAAAATGAGTTTTAGTAAAAACACCCGATTTTGGTAAAAAATAAGGTATTACGCAAAAACTATAAACACTAGGAAGTTAAAATGTATCTTAAAAGATGGAGGAGAACATGTCGAATATTTTGGTGTATATAATTATTAAAATTGATTGTTTTAAATAATTGTAAACGACTGTCAAAGTTTAAAAAAGTGTCAATGCACGAAGCTTCTACGTTATATTTTTGCATTTGTACGAAAAGTTACTTGTCTGACACAAATTTGTTATACCGGACAACATTCCACAGGCATTTCTGAAGGAAAAACTAACCCAAAAAATTTCAGAAGCTGTTTTCAATTTCGGCAGGTCGAAAAAATATCTGTCGGGAAAGTGTAATTGGAGTTTTGACGCCATGCAGCCATTGCTCGCCTGCTGCGGCAAAAAAGTGCCGTAGCTAGGCGTATCGATACCGATGCTACAGTTCCATCCAAAGGGCCTTGTTTAATAAGTATAAATAATTAATTGATTTTTCATTAATTGTTGTTTAAATATTATTCATCAGTTGCCCAACGAATTATAAAAAACGTGTTAATTTTGGTCTTCTTTGTAAATTTGGTTTACAAATGTTGACTGTTGCCCGCTTAAAATCTTTTTCGAATATTGTTACAAAGTAGCATATTGTTGAAACTACAATATTCTTGCTTTTTTTAAACAATACCGTTATATGTAACAATGATACAATATGATATTCCGACAAAGTCAATACATACAATTTAATGGGCGTTTGTCATAATTAAATTTTAATTAGAAACAACATAATTAGATTTTGTAAACAGTGCTCTTAAAATATATTGTTATCAGCAGAGAGCCTTCCCATTTATACATTTTGCGTCAAAATAGTAAGTTAATCCATTGTAAGATAATTTACTGGAAGAAATAATTTTCATTAGGTGTTCCGGGCATATACCACACTGTGCGTCATGTGGAACAAAAACGATTCAAACGCTTAATTATTAAAGAATTAGACTTGTTATTAAAGAATTATGTACGAGAGTACGAAATTCACGTTGATAACCACCGCCATATGACAGCAATAGAGTCATGAACTTTAGCGAAATATTCAACGATTGGCTAAACTAGAATATTTGGGTTCTCTCTCGTTCTATTTGTTAACGCTTCGTTACGGAGTGCTTTTCCGCGAGTGTGCTAACACAGTACGAAGCAATTCCGTTGTGGACGGACTTATTTCGCTGTTACTAGAATGTACCCTTTAACGGCTTGTGGCGTAATATAAATAACTAATTCGTAGTTGCAATACATATAATACATAAAAAGTAAAAACTTGTGGTATGTAACCTTTTCGCTGTGAACACTGTAGTCGGCATCGTAGCATACCGTACCTATAAAGTATCTCTTGATTATATTGATTAGTATTGGCTTAATCCAATACAAAGTGAGTAATATATTTTAGCCGTCGAGACTGTTTTTGTTTCTTCGAGAGTGGAGTATTTGTACGATAAGAAAGTGTTGTAATAAAAAATCTTGAAATATAATGAAAGAATTAAAATATATTTAATTACAGAATATGATCTAATAAATAAGAGTGACAAAACTTCGTGTGAAATTTTGAAGAGTGACTATAGTTTCCAACAGTACATGGCGAGTGTCAAGCATTAGGTGACTATAGTCACTGTTAGTACACAGCGAGTTTTAAATGTTAGGTGACCATAGCCACCCTTAGTAGCGACAGGGTTGAGCCCCATAATCTTAATATTGCATGGATTATTATACGGATATGAAGAGACCTACTTTTTAAAACGTTTATGATCACAATTTCGAAGCCTGACTTCAACTTTCAATGGAACGATCCTCGATAAAAATCATCGCTTGTCACTAACATAAAATTTATTTTTGTACTTCTCACAGACTTTCAACAGCAACTATTGGATAGTAAACTCTGATTGCTGCTGAACTCGCTGCAAGATTGTTATATTATACATGCCCACTTGGGCCAGTAGGCATGTGTAGCCTTGACCACGGAGCTGTCACCCAGAAGGGGCGCAAGGCACTTTTCCTTTGGATATTCTCAGTCTTGTCAATGATCCCGCGCCCCTTGAAGGTAGGCGTCAACGTACTCCACTCTCCTTTCTATAGCCTTTTCGACAGCGCCTTGAAAGAAACTGGCGAACGTATCCAAGTTTTATAAAGACGTATACTGTGCAGTCAGCGTAGTTACGCAGCAAATTTTCATCGCATCACATCTTAATTTCCGATTTACATCTACGAAAATCGTGGGTACAACGCTAACATGTGCATTTCCTAAGTTTTACAAAAATCCAATCCATTTCAAATGTAGAAAGGTTATTGCTAAAAGCATAAGCGTGTTTCACGTACACGTTTTAACACTCTGGTCCATTGCGTCGACAAGGAGGTGAGGTTTACACCATTATTGGATCTGGCAATGGTGTAGTGTCCAGAAGGAAGTCACTTCACCGGGGTAAAGTACCTACGAAAAGATTTTTTTTCCATTGGTTGGTAATCATTTGTTTCTCGCAGCTTGATTGATGATTTCTATTTTTCATTTAATCTTAGTTCTGAAGATTCTGATGATTGTTAGTCTGTATGATCCGGAATGAAGATTATATTTTAACAAGTACTACGTTTTGGAGTACGCATTTTTTATACTCAATGTGCTTAAAGTTTGCGCCTACTTGTTGGTATATTTTACGTTTTTCAATCGTGTAATTTTGTTCACATAGTCACTATCACCTGAAATAGCACGAATGTGAGTGAAAGAATCTTTCAAATTCTGTATTTTCTAAAATGTGTAATAAAATACATAATTCGCTTTGATTTCAAAAAACTTTTTATTGGTAATTAAAGTATCAGTCATGCCATTTATATGTAAACGCAATATCTGCCAAATAACCACCTTTTGCACTTCCACAAATGTCCAATCTTTTATAAATATTTACAATGACATGATGGCAAAACTGTGGTTGTATCTCATCAATGACACGAGTAATTTTATCCGTTAGATCGGGAATCGATTGTGGATTGTGTTTATAGACTTAACTTTTCACGTAACCCCACAGAAAATAATCCAATGGTGTTAAATCACGTAGTCTTAATGGCCAGTGGACACCAGTATTTCTTAAACCAACTCAATCATTCACTTTTTCTTTCAACAATTTAATTGTTTTATTCATAAAATGAGGTATAGCGCTTCTCTCTTAAAACCACAGGTCCTTCCAGAATATAATTCAATTCAAGCTACAAAAATTCTATTATCATCTCATGATATTGATTACGATTCACAGTTACAGCTTCATCGGTAACATTATCAAAGAAATACGGACCAATTACACCACCATACCATAATGCACACCGTACACTTAATCGTTTTAAATTTCAAGTTTTCTCATGACTTACTTATGAAATTTCCTCACACTGAATGCGACAATTTTGTTTATTAATATATCCACCAATTTAAAAATGTCCTCCATTAGAAAGGATTCAACAATTTTTTTCACCGAACGCTCATTTTCGTAGAAATTCAACAATTTCAACACGTCGCTGTATTTTGTGCGGCGCTATTTTTATAAATAGCATAAACACCACTCCTTAAATGTAATAAGAGCGAGGCAAACTCACAATGCCATTCGTGTTTTATTGAAGTTTAAAAAAAAGGGGCTCAATTTAAAAGACCGTCTATAAATGAGAAAAACAGCAGGGTTAAAAGACCATTCAAGTTTAGGGTAGGTTTATTGGCTAGCATAGTTACAGTGCATGTTTATTCCTCGATGAGTTTACCTGCCTCGCGTTTCCATTTGGAATCACAGGACCAAGAAACAGAATTTTTAGTGAGGTTTAATGGCTGGCCGCCTTGCGGCGGATGGATTAGGGGCATTAGTATAAACCATTTAATACAATTATATCCGCAGGTGAACCAAACGTAAACTGACGATGTAACCGGGAAACGAATTTCTCATGTAATTTATCTATAAAGAATTTCTGCAATATTTTTCTCTGATCCGGGCTTTATGTTGGTTTTCTTCCATTGAAGTTTATCCACGATCATAATATATTTAATTGTTTCGGCTATTTATTTCAATCCATATATACATATGATCGGACATCTTTCGCTTCCAGTATTATATCTCGCTAAAAATTCTGCCTTTTATCCCTATGTTTTCAGTAGAAACGTGAGACATATAGACTCATTTTGACAGGATGATGTAGTGTAACCATATCCGTAAATAAAACTAAGTGGTACTGAGTCCATATCAAAGAAAAAATGCTAAAAGCTTTCTGCAAGTACCACGAAAACTAATGCCGAGCAAACACTTTGTATAGGAGATGTTTTTTAATAGTCACGAGTTTAACACTAGATTTACCGGAATTAAATCTACTTTTTGTCAATATATTGAGTAAGTGCTTTGGAAAAAGAGGAATTAAATTGTGGAGAAGATGATCGATTCGGTAATTTATATTTTATGAGACAGACGTAGAATATCTACTTTACGGCTCTCGTATAAACTTAAAGAACTTTTGGAAAACAATTGGGAACCAATCATTTTGACTGGCTTGATAGTGTAGTGTTAAGAACGTAGATATGAATACATCATTGAAATTGGTGAGATTTACTGTTGGGGTTTGTGGCGACCAAACATGTTTTTTGATGAAACCAAGAATTTGTTTAATAACGAGAGAAATAAAATCACGGACTATTTACCGACAAACAAAAAATACACGCTTCTCCGTTAACGGACAAAATTTCGCCGAGGCGATGAATTGATTAATTTCCTCGATTTCTGGATGCATTTTTATATTTAAATTCTTCGTAGGATGAAAAATGAAAAATGAAAATTCAAGATTTACGTTTTTATGCCACTGATGGGTAAGGCACACTGCACGGGATTCTAATCTTCTTCGCGAATTTATATTTGAAAATAAGAATACTCCATTGTTTTAATGTTCTGAGCATATATTGACATTAAATTCGAAGTGGACTGTTACGGCTTACTTTTTGAGATTTAACAGAATGCAAAGGCTAGAAGAAATTAAGGTAACTTAAAGATTTTAGTCGCGGCTGCAGGGAGAATTCCGATTAAAGCATTTGCAAATTTTAAATTAACAGGAAAACTAAAATTTAAAATACTATGTCAGCCATGTCCAAAAACATTATTTCCATTTATTAAACAGTATTTAAGAAAACTACGATTAAATCTAACGATGCAGCAGCAGAAAAAGGCCACAAGGGTGCTTCTTAAATATTTGCATCTTTGTTAGTATTTCGTATTTCAGCATAGCCTTTGACAAAGGTATATTCTCGAAGATACTTTCCTTACGACATTGCTACTGTTATTGAACTTTTTCAAGTACCTACTCAACTTCATGCGTAGAAATACGTCTATCGAAATTATTGCGACAGAAGCTTATTAATAACACAGGTGCACAAAAAAAAAGTGGTCTGTGCTGGGTATTGGACAAAGATTTTCCGACGTATTTTTTACCGCTGAACACGAATCTGAAATCAAAATTGGGGGTCAAACTCCAAAAAACGGAGAAAAATAAAAAAAAAAATATATAAAATCCACGATCTAATAATTTTTTCTGCATGTGTTGAAAGAAAAGAAAAAGTATAGTATTTACTCTAGGGCGATTTATAATGTAAAGATATTACAGATTTATTATATATATATATAATGGTGTGTAAAGGTAATATAAGCAGGGTATAGTACGTGCGTACAGTTCGGTTGCTCGCTCGCGACTCTCCGCACCTAATGGGTCCTACCGCTAGGCGCTGTACGCGAATCTTATTTCACCGCGCGAAATTTGATTGTTACACATGATAATAACAATCTTATAACTTTTGTTGTTTCCTGGCCCTTTTTCCTCAAATGACCTGTGCAACGGATTTCTGCTACGCTTTTTCTCTCTCTGTCGAGTTTCTCTTTGTAGCATCCAGCAGTAATCTGCAAACATATTAACTCCCCACTGTCCCTGAAATCGCCGTTCAAATTCTTTGAGATCTTGATGAAATCTCTCTCCTTGCTCTTCACTAAAGTCTCCGTTGTTCTCCGGAAAGTGGTTGAGATGCGAATCAAGGAAGTGAAGTTTCAAATTCATTAGGCAACCTGAACGCTGAAAGTTTGCGATCATATTGGCCACAATATTTTCGTAATCAGCATCCTTGGTGTTACCTAAAAATTTGGTACATACTTCCTTGAAACTTAGCCATGATGCCTTTTCTTGGTCATTCATAACTGAAACAAATGCTTCATCTTTGAATAACGTCCGAATCATTCTACACATCCCGTTAAAGGGCAGTTGTCATCGTAGTCCAAACACTCCGTGGTAGCAGGTTTTTGCCGGTAAATGTACCGATTCAATGTCCTGACGTTTTATTTTCTATCAAAGACTGAATACTACAGAGAGAAACAAGCAGAAACTGCAAATTGATAATAAGATACTGAAAATACTATTAGATCGTGGATTTTATCGTTTTTTTTATTTTTCTCCGTTTTTTGGAGTTTGACCCCCAATTTTGACTTCAGATTCGTGTTCAGCGGTAAAAACTACGTCGGAAAATCTTTGTCCAACACCCAGCACAGACCACTTTTTTTTTGTGGACCTGTGTAACCGTTTGGCTGCTGACGTATTTTTTCAGACTTATGCCAAAATTGAGGCAGTAATTGTGCGTGTATGGAAACAAATGTAAAACAGGAGCGCTATCGCGCCCTTCGCATTTTTGGTTCAACATAAGAAGAGCGCGATAGCGCTCCTCAGCAGTCAAACGGTTAAATACGAAAAACGGGCTTTTATCCTGATCTTTAGGGTGTTTTTAAATGCTGCCTAAGGAATATATCGTGATTTATTATTTTCTTTTTTAATTTAGCGAAAAATCAGAACGATCTACCAAGTATGCAGAGATGATAAGTCCAATGTAATTAGTTTTCCTACCCCCATGTATTTTTCTCTTTTTGTTGCTGTTGGCTGAATCAATCGTATCGACAGAGGTCGCCAAGATGACGCATCGAAACAGGATGAGACCGGGCGGCAAATTTCGACGGCTCATATGCATTGAAATGAGGAAAGAGTAATAAAAGATTTCAGGAAAGAATTAGAACATGAAAACGCGTATGCCTAGAATTAAATTTATATTACTTTATATACTTACTTATATACCTTTGCAGACACGAAAACTTTATCCCTACGCGTTGCATCCGAACGGGAGGAGATCAAGGGGTGCGCTAGACTTAATCACCTTTAATATTTAATATCTCTTAAATATTACTGAACAAAACGCCGAAAATAGTAGAGAATTACACAGAAATAAAATAACATCGTCTTCTTACTTGTGTACAATAATTTGATGCCTAGAACAAGACCATGTAGTAGACGTTGCGAAAAAGTAACATGTCTCCTTAATGATTAAGATAGATATGTGTCTTCATTGATATATTTAAAATAATTTGCTTTGTCTCTGCGGTTAGAAACAAGACATCAGACTATATACGGATGGTACTAAAAATTAAATCGACGCTTAAAACAAAGCACGCCCGCGGATATCACTGCTAATGAATATGCAGAAGCGCGAGGCTTCATAAGCATCCTCCATGCAGGATTTCGAACGCAGTGTGGGTTAGTAAATCGTTAAACTGAAATTTAATCCTCCGATACACATGTGCCGCACGTTGCCAAATAAAAAAAAAAAAGAAAAAATTGAACGTTTTCCAAAGTAAATGCGGATTTATTTCAATAAAAGTCGTCCGCCCAGTTACTGCTATATGAATAAATATGGAGCACAACGGATAGGAGTTGATCAAAGAACGAATTTCTCAATTAAAATAAATATTTTTATATAAACATATGAAAGTTATATGTACCTATAACTGATAATGTGGTTAGATTGGGGAAGATTGCTGTTGCATAAAAAGTAGAATGTATTTTAACCCCTTGTCTTAGCGACTGCATGCACAGTAACATAGAATTAAATTGCCAAGCTAACAAATTTATGACTTCTGATATATCGTATAAATTAACGTAGTATTAACCCTTTGCACTCAGTTGTCGCTGTAGCGGCGACATTGTAACGAAAGCTGACAACTTCGTTGTTAAATAAATCCAAAGTATTTTTATATGTTTTTATATTGTAAAATGAAACTTAAAAATGTGTCTGCTTCTTTGTTAATGTCAAAGTAAAAATTTTAAGTTTCCACAGATTTGCACTTGCATCGTGTATGAACTAGCTGGTAGCTCATAATAAAAATGACTCATAGTGCAAAGGGTTAATAGCATAGAAATAATTTGATCGTCTTGCGACCCATTGATATTATCAATTAGAAAGATTTAGAAAAATATCAAAATTTCCGATTCCGCTTTCCGCTGTGTTACAAGGTGATACACACAGACAAGGTGTTCAGGGAATGATAATTATAACGCTAATAAATTCTTCGGCAGGTGGTAAATAATGAAAGACTGGTGTTCTCCTGTCACGCCCTTTTTTACTTGGCACAATAACTTGCAATCGTTTGTTTCAACACGGTCCCATTCGTTAACAAGAAAAAGAACTTCTACTGCATACTACTGACAACGCCATATATCTACGGCAATATTTACATATATGTATAATACATACTTTATTACTCAAGTGTACCTTATGACTACTTTCTACAGAAACAGATTTCTTTTTAATGCTTTTTAACACTAGGTTTACGGGACGCGTCAATTTGACGCATTTCAAACTTCGAAATGAAATATCTCAAAAACTATAGTATTAATTGCAACCACTTTTTGTCGTAAATTAATCATTTCAACCAAAGAATTTATACACTCAATTATTTTTATCCTAAGCCTTCTAATTTATAAAATCTGTATGTAGTATACCTATCTCTACGAAACGCGTCAAATTGACGAATTAGCTAATTTCACGAGTAGTTTTTATATATTTGCTTTGTTCGTAAAATCATTATTTCAGTTTACTTACTACTACAGTTTTTAAAACATAATGTGCAAAAGATTCTACAGTTATTGTTATTTCAGAGAGTCTTCGCTAATTGTAACTTTCTGCAATAGGGTAATCGAATTGGAGCACAATATTTTTTTTTATTTTGGTCAATCCGCCTTTTCTAGCAATATGACGTAAATCCAGGTGATATAGTAAAATGAGATGTTGAGCAAAATTGTCAAAATCAATGAAGATTGTTGTGGGGATACCTCCGAAGATGACCAATATGAATTACTCTAAAGCGAAGATGAGAGTGAAAGCTCCGAATGCATTGAAAGTGGAAAGATAGAAGGATTTTCGGGTAGTAAAGAGGAAAATTTCTTGAAAGTATATCATAGTAAGAAAAGGATGAGTATGTTTTCTTGTTTTGATTCCGAGGATCAGAGGACGAGCATTCCAAGCACATCCCAACATATAATGGATAAAATTGAAATTACAGTTGACAGAACACGGTGGATAAAATTGAAAGCAGACGAATCTGTGAGTAGGCCGCCCATTCATTTGATATTCAAGGATATCACAGGACCTACTGGCTATGATAAGAGAAATATTATGTCAGGTTATGTAACTAGTGCTTTCGGATTGATAATTGACAGACACGTAATAGAACACATAAAAGACTGCACTCAAACGGAGGCACGAAAAACCTCCAGAAAAATGAAAACAGTAATTTTTGTATATATTGCAAACAGATCATGTGCGGAAAATGCACAAACAAAATTCAGTATGTCTATAAAAAATGTGCTCAATAAATGTGGTTGCCATACACCGTTAATACCATTGCTAACATTTCCGTGGCAATTTAAAAAAATTGACTTTTTACTTGTTAATAATGAATCTAACTGTGAACCCTAGTGTTGTTTAATTTATATTTAATTTGAAAAAACTGATTTTTTAAAGGAAATGCGCATTTTTGCTTACGCGTCAATTTGACGCGTGATCGTAGAGATAGGTATATAAGAAATGCCCGTAAACCTAGTGTTAAGGATGATTTGTAGGTACAATCGGAGACATGAGTATGTGAAATTTTGATTAAACCAATATCTCTCAATATCTTTTAAAATATGGCATTTTAACAAAATGTCTTTTGTTCCCAAGCTTATTTTTAATATCTAATTTGTAATAAAATGGAAATTCATTTGATTTTAATTAATTTTTCAATGAAATTTTTGATATTTGTTACAATCATAAAAACACTTTTGATAGTGGCTGTACCCTGAATTTAACTATTAAAAAAAGAAATAGGAAATTTTTTGCATCAAAAAACACTAATACAAATTTTCTCAATGTATATAAATAAAAATTAGAAGACGGTTATATGCCATAGAAAATCATAAATTTGATTTTATTTAAATAAATAAAATAAAATAATCTAATTTTTTATCTGGTGAAACGTAACAACATCGCAACATTTTAATGGTTGGTAGTCGTGAGTGATTCGATTTTGATCGCTCCATCTTTTCGACGCATTTTAGTAACTTTTAGATTTACGTTGTAACATAGCCTATGGCATATTTTTTATTTGCTATAGTCGAGTTTAATTTTATTTCCCATAGCTGTTTGCGAGGTTGCCATGTTTTCACTGTGAATTACGCTCTGCATTCAATTATACCATAAATATCACCCATTTTGATTATTTTTTGTTGAGTAACTATTTTGTAATCCGCGCCCGCTATGAAGCGGTGTAATTGGGACTCCTCCTACTGGATGGTGAAGCACTTTGCTTCTGAACAGAGTAACAGAGAACACGCGCATTTTGTAATCTAATCTTGTATTAAATAATCTCATTCTGATACGTGAAATATCCACGCATTAACTCTAACATTTTTCTCTATAAATAATATTGAAACCACTAAATGTTAATTGTTTATGTGCTTCGCAGATATTTAATCTACTAGTTTACAATTTTGTAGATTTTACGAATCGTATTTTCAATGATTTTTTTTTACTTTAACGTGTCCTGATAACATGTTTTCCATTTAAGTATGTGTAAATTTGTTATAATTTAGAAATGTTATAACTTTTGAACGTGCTTGTGAACAAATTTCTAATTTTTTGAGGCGTTTCAGAAGACTTATAAGAATAATATATAATTTTTTCATAGGATTCCCATCGCTTTTAATATACCAACAAATCATCCTTAATCTCGTAAAAAAAACGCATGGAAACGGACAAAACATAAATTTGGGAGAGCGGTGCGTATAATAATGTAGAACTTTGATGTATGTATATCTAAAGATTTGAAGTTCTTACTTCAAACTATTTCGAGTATGAAGTTCGTTTTTGTAATCTGTATGAAGTAAATTCTAAAATAGAACATTAAAAAATATATATGACGTTAGTGGAACTTTTTTCCCAGAAGTTATTAGTTATTTTTATTATCCTAATGCTATAACATGTACACATTGTAAATCTATAAATTATATAAATCAGTGGTGACATCTATGTAAATAAATTCAAAGTATGGACAAACGGAGAGCGAATGAGGAAAGTGTTGGATAAAACATATATTTTTGGCAACTTTTAACAATAATATTTAGGTAAGGATTACCTAACTAAATTAGGGCCACCAGAAATTTCCTTTGCATTAATCATCTGAGCAAGAATCGCACTAGCATTGCAAGATGAAATGCGAAAGTCGTCATCCATCCTTTTCCCAATGCTTCTAAAAACACCTACAAAATTCAGAAGTCAAACTCTGATTTCAACAATGTATAGTAAATGAACTTTAGTACTTCCGAAATAAATTCCTTCATAATTGTAATTGTGTATTCTTTCATAAAATGTTGCACTCGAATTCCGACACGGACGCCAATGTAACGTTGGTGTTAGAACCGGGGATGCAAAAAACGATGGAAGAGAGGAGAAAAGTGGAAGCGTTAACGAACAATAGCAAAAAAGCAATGCAGGAGAGATGGGAGTCGAGACGAGACGAAGGAATAAGTATTTATCTTATATTTAATTTTTCCGCTTTGTTAGGCGTTTTAATAGAGTCCGTTAAAAGTATACATCGATAGAAAATCCTACAGTAAATCATAATACTATATCATAACGCTTTATACTTCTTATCAAATATTTACGCGACAATTCTGGTATCAACGATGAAGCCAACCTATGTAAATTCTGTCCTCGTTGTAACTATTCCGTGTTTACTTTAGACTGGCATTCACTTACAAACGGCAAACTTGTGAATTTTTTATATGCACCGTTTCACAACAACAATATCGCACCGTTTGTGAGATTTGTTGTGTTACACTAATACAAAGTAATAGTTTGACCTAATAGTTCCACGTGTTTTTATAACGAATCGTACCACGATATGACTTTCAGTCATTTATAAGAATTATGGGTATAATTAAAATGTTAATATAATAAAACTAAATGTTTTTGTTTATAGCTTAAATTTATTTATTTATCCAAATAAGCTATACATAAACATAAAATATTATACACACGCCATTATTAAGTTCAAATGTAACTTAGAGTGATATCAGGTACAATAAGAGTTAAATTACAAATTCAGTTTCCCAAAAATGCCGTTGTTTTTTTGTAAGAACTTCGGCCACTACATGATTAAAAATCGTGTTACCCAAACTAGTACAAATGTAATGGCGAATTGTGGAGATTCGCGCTTAAGGTCCGCTAAATAAGAGAACTTAAACTTTTGGACTTTTATACATTAATATTACTCGGCTCGTTCCAAGAGCGATTCAGTGTGTTGTGTGAAAAATGAATGATCTAATGAGGATTTGTGAGAGTCTTGAGTTAGAATTTTGACTTGGAATTTAGAATTAGAAGACGACTTCCACAATTAGTTGGACTTGAGTAATAATGAGTATGAACTATGAACTAGAACTAACAATAAGAGTGGTGAATAGAGACGTAGGATTTTTAAAGGCTTTTAGAAGCGGAGTGGGAGTGGTAATAATGGTGGATGCAAACCGAAAGTCAAAGTAGGAAGTATGATTTCGGACTTGGACGATGACTCGGGGATGAGTAAGGAATGGTGACTGTATTAAGGAGTTGAAACTTTCAACTTGAAAGGTTGAGATTGAAAATTAGGAAATTTGGACTTGAGGTGGTGACTCAGTGACGATTATGGAATGACGGATGTTGAATGAGCCGCGTACAAAATGTTTGTATTTACAAAACATTCGTTAAAGCTATCTTATATACTAACTGATCGGAGGGTCGGTACATTACACAAATAATACCTTTGCAATTCCATTGTCGTATTAAATTTATAATCAACATCGACTTCTAAGTTGTATTTTCCGTTGAAACTTAAAACAAAACAATTTGTAGAGTCAAAACACTCAACTGGAAGCAATTATAGTAAACACTTACTTGACTTCGAACTACGTAAAGAAGCAATTAAGGCTGTACGATCTACGCCGGTAAATTACTTCGTTACGCAATCAATCGAGCAACAAATATCTTTGGGATTCGTGTAAGAAGGCGGGGGTATCCGGTTCTACGTAACTGCTTCTATTATTCTCACTCGCCGTTGGTTACAACGACGATCTGCGAGTGAGTCTACACGGAGGGGCAAATGTCAAATCGTTACTCGAAACTTTGCCATTGCAACAGGATTACCTCTATCCCCTTTTCTCCACCCAGAAAGTCGAAAGCTGTGCTAGACGAGCGGAATATAAATGAAGGAAACCCGAAGACGAACTGGATCGATCGCGCGCACGTGATAAGGCGGGGCGAGGACGCAACGAGACAGCTTCCTCCGAGGTTCTTCCAGCTCGAGGACACGTGCGGAATGCTTCAAGTGACAATTCTGATATCGAGGATCTTCTAGGAAATTCGATACCAGTCGCTATCCTTTCACGAGAAAGAAAATATGTAGAGATGCCAGAGACGAGAAATTGCCCGAGGTGGCTTGACGCGGAATTCTTTTTAACCTTCCTTTTGGACTATCAATTTTACCTTTAACGACATTCCTTAACGATTTCCGATTCGCGGCGGGGTTCGCGACCGGTGAGGATTTCACGTTGGAAAGAAATACGGGCAAGACGTTTAAAGAGAAGATGAACGTGTGGATAAGAAACGGGGATGGTGGATTACGTGGGCGATAGTGGAAAATTATTATCAAGAGGTACTACTGAGTAAAGTGTCGCTCGATGTATTAACATGTTGAGAAATATTGTTGGATTTCACGACAAGAGTAACACAATACGTTTTCCTTCTTTTTTTGAAAAACTTCGATTGTTATAATTTATTCACACGTTGAACGCCACTGATATTTCGCTCGTTTGATCATTCCTATTAAAGTGATACTTTTCCTATTAAAATCCCATGTTTGTAAAGCAGAAATTTTGAAGATACAAATAGATATGTATTCAGCAGGATTTTATCTTTTGAACGCCAGTATTTAAATACTGAATGTGTTAGAATATGAAATTTAACTGATTTCAATATCGCCGGTCACCGGTGACCAACTTGGCAGTCAAAGTGTTAACCGAAGTACCTGCTTACAAGTTTATAAATTTCCTGATGAAAAAATTAAAATTAGGTATTCTTTGAAGGTTTGTATAGGGTGTTTCAAAATTATGTACTATTATTTACAATCCGACAACTGGAAGATAACTAGGGAGCGGTGGAAGCTCTCACTTTCAAATACATGTTCCCGCCAGTTTGTTTTTGGAATTTTCAAACTTACAATTAGTTTCTTAAAATAAACGCTTAGCATTGTCATTTACTTTGGGACGTAAGTTTTGGGGATTCCAAAAATGCAATGTCGGGAAAAGGCGGTTGAAATATGAAAACTCCGCTGCTTCCTAGCCATCTTTCAGTTGTCAAACCATACGACGCGTTGTTCTACCCTCTCATCAATGGACTTTTTGTGAAAGAAATCAACCGCAAAATCCGGAAAAGGGTTACAAATCAAGATCAAACTTTTTAATTGCCGTATCACATTCATCTCGTTGTGTAGGTAAAATATTTAACAGGAACCATGGGTTAGAAATAAATCGGTTTCTTTCAAATAAATTTTGAAGTTCTAGTTCCGTGATTATTTTTTCGATTGGAAGGTCACAAAGGCGTAAGAGGAAAGGAGCACGCGGATTACCATCATTGGTCGATGTGTGACATCTACAAGTTCAAAACAGATGTGCGTCGACCAAGGCGATGGTGTTATCACCCATAAAAACTACCATTCCGTGTGCCTTGAATTTTGAAACAATGAAGCATAATTCGAGTCACTATCAATTTTAATAAATTTTGTATACATTACGAACATCACTACCTTTTCTTTTTGCTGAGAATTATATGTTCACAACAAAGGGAACTTTTGTAGATAATTATTGTAAAAATAAATTAGAACGAATAATAGTTTTCTCTTATGTAAGCGAAATGATTTATTAACTTTTAACTCACTGCAGCTACTTTTCGTGATGATATGTTTTTATTCAAATTTGGCAGGCCACATACCTAGACACTAATGTCTTCACAATTAGGTGAAAATCGATAACGTTTAGTTTATTCTTTTACAATATTATTCGATACAATTGCTTATATATTAACTCTCCTTTCCTATGTTATTTATCAATAATATTGATTCAGGCCTATTTATAAATCCCCCTTTCCTATATTTACTTTATTAATGATATTAACTTAGGCTCATTTGTGAATTCTCTTCCCCCATGTTTACGTTATTAATTATTTAAATTGGTATCCATTTATAAATAAATGTGTATATTGTTCTAGCTATTCTCATGTATTCAAACGAAATACCGGGTGTGAACGATTAAATACTAACCTTTAATATTCATAGACAACTCACTTCATAGACAGTTAACGTACCGTTGATTTAGTAATTAATTGTAGATCAGTGTTGTATCTTTAAATTTTGAACTATGTTCCACCTTATAGTAACATAAAATTTAAAAGTAATTAATCGACAGCTATAATTCTGTATTCGCTGGTACGACCAGTCTTCTATTTCCACGTGTAACTAATTGAGTACTGGTCGAAACGGTATACCTGATGGCATGTTTTAATTTTATGAAACACTTGCTTCGTAAATGTCACTAGACGAATAGTGCTCGATTAAGTTCTGATTAAATCTATTTCAGTTCTCATACCTCTTTTTTTCTCGTCTATTTTAACACAGACAACGTTAAACTAGCGAATGAAGTAGCGGCGCAATATTGTACGTGATTTAAGAAAAGTTTTCTCTGAAACTATTTGTGTTATAACCTTTTGGAAAACTTCCAACATAATGGTACCTAAGATACGAATCTCGTTCGCGGTTTCTCTGACTGCTGTCACCAGTAATATCGGAGAGAAGAAAAGACAAGACCGAAAGCCAAGGCATTAAAAGCAAAGGAAGCAAATTGGAATGTCAATTTTAAAAACAAACTTCGCTTCAAATACTTCTAGGAATCATTCTTCTTCTGTTCTATTAACGTTTCAATTCCGCTCTTTTATTCGAATAGTGTTTTATTTTTCATGGAAAAATAATGAATCAACTAACTGATAGCGGGCAAACTGCGACCCTGCCATTCGAATTTAAAGTGGCAAGGCGTCAACGTTCCGAAAGTCATTGCAACGTACTGCTGAAGCGAACCACCCGGCAATACACCGCTACGTTAATTAATGATTCGAATCTCATTTATCATTACCGTCACGCCTTTCCTGCGCGAGACTTTCCGCGCAAGAAATTGCCGCTATAGTTCTATCATGGCCGAACCTATCTCTCCAACTATATACCGAAATGTATCTACGTCTTGCTTCTAGACCTTCTTTTGCACCCATCACCCCCTTCTACTCTCGCTCTCGCTTTTCTCTAATTAAATAACTTCAAGACACTATCCGTTACTTCATCTACCCACTCAACTGTTCGCCAGTCTCCAGTCTGCTTTTAAGGTCCGAACACGAATTGCCCATTAAGTGAATTCGCGAAATTCGATATTTTCAATATCTTATTGCTTACCTCTTACAATCGCCGTTTCTTTCGTCTGGCCTCCAAAGTTCACCAAGTTGTATCTTGGGTAGTTTTCCTTTTCTATAGCTTTAGGCTCCTTGTCGTTAAATTTCTAGAGTGTGAGTGATCTTCGGCGCAAGAGTCTAGCAGGTAAAGGGGGTGAAAAGTGTCCTTGAAGCGAATTTACTTGATACTTGATAAAAAAAACATTGCATTTTAATTTTTAATCCGATACCTTAACCGGAAGGCTAATTATGGAGTATATTCAAAACATTAGATTTAGCCTAATTGTATTTACTTAATGAGGTTCCGAAATTTCGAAAAATTCTGCCACATTTGAAATATGGCTCTACAAGTTAGGGATTCTTTTTTAGATTTTTCCACTGTAAGTCCTACGTGCAAGAAATAACAAACAAAATAAAAATTGCAAAAATGGAGACTTCGTATTGCAATCTTTAAAGTTCAACCCTTTCATTGTAACAGTAGTTACCTGATGTGATTGTGGTACTCCAATCTTTTCAAATTTTTTTATGTGGTACATCAATGGCGTAAATAAAAAACTGATTTCTACGACTCATTTACGGGATGAACTACAATCAATACTTTTTATTTTTGACTATCAATGTCTCTGCACACAAAAGCGCACGTGTTAATGAAGAGGATCGTGATAATTAAATCAACTGTCACTTACGCACGTTCATTATATACCAGAATTTTAAACAATCTTTCAAGGAAAGCAATAGCACAGTAGCTAGAGTGCCTGCCTGTGAAAAGAAAAATACTTTTTGATCCTAATTTCGCATTGCAGAGGGGGATTTTGTTTCTGTTTCCACTTCTTTTTTTAATTATTGTGGAATTGTGATAGTATTCCCCCTGTAAGAACTTACAAGAGAAGGATGTGAAAAGAAATTGTCACCAGGGAGAAGTCGCTAGCGCAATAGGTCCCCATCGATCCATCAAATCTCCGTGTCAAGCTACTCAGGCCCAGTAAGCAGCTACATTATTAAGTGCACAACAATAATCAGAATTCGTTTTGAAATGATTTTCTATTCTTTAATTTTTTAATTCTTTAGGTCCTCTTCAAATGACCTATTACGTGAGCATAAAATAAAAGTTGTTGCAACGTTTTCGATCATGGGTTATTGTACGCAGCCATAACTTCTACGTATGGAGTAATACTTGTTCAGAAATTAACTCGTTGATCGCCACGTAATGACGATAGCAACATATTGACGATTCTAATGCCGAGATTAACTCTCGCCGTAAACAAAATTGTCCTCCAAATTGTAACAATCCCGTTGAATGAGCATGTTTTGTAATGCAAGATAACTATTTTGTAAATATCTCAGTATTTAATAATTTTAGACTGAACATATTATAATAATTTTTTGTGCAGAACTCAATGCTTTATCAGAATTTGGAGAAAATATGGGCATTCGATTGAAATTATCCATGAAAATTTCGATAAACCAAAAGAAGCATAAAATCCATATTACTATTAAATACGCTCTATCGTAACGTGTCACTTTTTTGCAAAACGTTTTTTTTTGTACAGTACTTTTTTTAATGAATTATTTAGAATCATGACGTTGCGTGACTCAGCCTGTATATGTACACAGTATTGCAGATGTTTTGTGGCTACAAAAAGTCAGAATATATCTCTAAAAATAAGATGCAAGATGAGGCTTTATTAGCCATTCCTAGTCGAAAAGTTTTTGAAAAACAATTAACTCTAACAGCGGTGCCTTATCTTATGCAATCCGTTTGGTACTAATGTTGTGTCCGACAACATTAGCTTTTAAATCTAGAACTACTGTCTTTATAAACATTATATTTAAATGTGGCTAATAAGTACTTTACAAAAAGAGCAATCAAGAGGTGAAAAAAATCCTCAATTTTTAGAAAAAACTAAGAACTGTCCATTTGTATTGCCTTGGTAGTTTAAGTTTTAAAGAAATAAAATTAGGTATACGGTATTAATTCTAATGCTCCTACTACTTTTAGCTTATATGTGACAGGAAAATATTGTATTCAGACTGAACAAGTAATGCATATACAGAATATTTTCTCGAGGTTACTCGTGCGTACGTACAGTATAATTCAAAAGGACAGAAAATATAATATAATTCTGGTACCGTGTCTTTCCTCAAATTTATGCGACCTTATCTCCACCAAAACCGATATTTTTATACATTTTGAGACATTAAATGATTATTAAAATCCACAGTGAATTGCAAAAACCGAATGTTTGGTTTATAAAATTCCACCAACTTGCAACAAACGTTGAACATTTTCCGATTGCTCAACGTTCTTTCAGAGTGTTAATACCCATTGCATTTTACTAAAATACACAATAAGTACACAAGCTATGGAAAATCGTTAACACTAAAACTACCAAGGTGATTAAAATGACTCGTTCCTCATTTCTTCTAAAATATTTTAAAGTTTATATGAGAATCATCGAGCAGATATTGTATGTCCATCTTATAAAATATAAATAACTGAATTAATCATCTTCTGTGCCTTTCGATGCCACGTTTTCTAAAATATTTATTTCATGTATTGGAAAATAATAGATTTCACGCCGGTAGTTCTAGTGTTAAATATTTCACCGTTCTAAAAATATTTAAAAGCCAACCTAAATCAGCTGCTATCAATCTAACTATTCCTGTACAAAACGTTTCCAAAAATGTTTTATTGCTGGAAAAAAAGATCCTGCAAAAGTGAAAATACATTTAACATTTATTCAGACGCGTTGCAGCTGGTTATGGAGAACGTACGCATTAATATGAAAATCCACTATCATTTTACAATACGCGTGGTATTAGATTCCAAGACCGTCAGAATCTTCGTTATTTATTGGTCCGACAATCTTCTTTCTTTTCGTCAGACCACGGTGTCTCCAATGTAGAAAGTAGCAGTGGTACGTACAACTCGAAATCACGAGAAGACGTGACGGATGAGGGGAAGGAAGAAACGAAGAATGAATCAAGACGAAGGGGAAGCCCATCGTCGGTATATCGCCGGAGCTGTCTTGTCAGCCCATCCATTATTCAAGCCGTGTGGCTTACAAGTGCACCATTCCACGCCGCGCTGGGGGCCTCATTAATTCCCTTTATATGTTTGCTTAATGCCGCTTACTAATCTGCCAAAGACTTTTTAAAGCATTTCGTTGCTGTCGATGCACCTTCAAAAATAAAGGATTTTGTATGATGTGCATTTATTAGTAATGGATATTCAAAGTATTACGAACTGATCGATCTGACAATAAGGGTTAATGGGTTGTATCCTTATGCGCTATGAGAGTCACTGGTGAGAAACACAACTAACAAGGGGACATATCGAAACCGTGCACGATGATTTTAACCAGTTACCTGTGGCGACTCTTTTGAGAGTGCGCACCTACGTAGGTCACGAAAATTTATCTCAAATTATTTATACTTTTTAGTTATTCGTTTTATTTCGACATGGCCTTAAAATATTCCAAACATCTTGAAATTTACAAGTATATTTTAGTTTTCGTCAAAATTACAATTGAAATAAACAGTGGTCGCTAACTTTTAGGGATGACAAGTATAATTGCGAATCACTGCTAACTGGTTAATGAAATCTGTATGAGAGGTAGTCTTCGGAAAAATATTCCATTTCTTTTTATCGGTTATCATTCATGGAGGGATGAAAATAACCCATAAATTTTAAGATTGAAAATGCATTTTATGGAATATCTCGGTAACTGTAGGGTATAAAAAAATCGTGATTTTTTAAAATTGTGTGTTCTTTAACAGAGAATTTAACTGTATAAGAAAAATTGATTGAAAATCAGTTATGCTTTACAAAAAGGCCGTTTCGATTGAATAAACAGCAAATAATAAACAGTAGCGTTTAAAAACCAAAAAATACTAAAAACGCTTATCTACTAATCTGTATCACAGTTCACGTTTGTTCGATATTAGAAAAATGTTTATGAAGAAAAATTAACAAGAGCTTCAAATCTTGACTAGGTTATTTATATAAAAAGTGTTTTTCATTCAGCTAAATTTTCTGTTGAAGACGACACAATTAAAAAAAAGAATAGTTTTTCTGTGTCTTATAGTTGCCAAGATATTCCAAAAAATGCATTTTCAACCCTCATCTTTAGTGACTATTTTCCCCTCTTTAGTATGAACGGTACCCGATGAAAAAATTCGTTTCAAATATTTTTTTGAGACATACATCACACAAATTTTATAAAAATTTAGTTCGATATGATACGTTCCAATGAATTGATCTTTTTATAATTGCGCTATAATATTATGATTAAATGTAGCACAAGCCTCTTTTTGCTTATTTTGAGTTACTTGAGAGTTCGTACAAAAGCTTTGATGCTATAACATGTAATAGATGAATCTTTTTAGACGAAATCATGGAGATAGTGCATTCTATTTACCTTGTCATCAGAAATGCGTAAAGAAGACACCTATGTTTAGCCTTAACTAACTTAAACACATTTTTTTCAAAAATGGACTTAAAGCACTTACAAAAATAACAGCTCATCTCTTAAATGCAAAGCATTAATATGTTTTTTAACATATTCGGTATTAAAACACTAGCGTGACATTATTAACACTAGATCTACGAAGGTGGTCAAAATGGCTTGTTCTGAATTTTTTAAAAAGCCTCCTGAAGTTTTTAACGCTATATCTTGATTAATTTTCTGCGCCTATTTTGTGAAATGAAGGAGATTCAATTGATCAAGATTCTTGGCCCCCATCATTCCTTTTCTTTTGATGTATTTTTCTAGTATCTTTAAATATATTGCATTAATCGGCCGTAGATCTAGTGTTAAAATACTATCGAATACTTAACGATTTTTAGCTTGAATATTACTATTCCTTAATGATGTGTTTTTAATAACTAAAGATTCTCTTCATATTAAGGAAGTGTTTTGCGTGAAACTTATTTATTTACTTATCTTTTCTCCCAAGATTAAATTTTATCTAACATCGCAACCTTGGGTTTAAAAATTTGTTTGATACGTGTGGAATTGAGAACCATCGAAATTTTAGGAGAAACTATATTTTTTTAATTGCTTCTAATCTCCAAGTTCTAATCTCCTAATTCAAATGCTAATTTCTCCATTGATACTATTTGAAATTACTTCAGGAGCAAATTGTGTATTATTAGAGATAAATAAAATATTTAAGCGCCGTTTTTTTAAATGGAACACCCTATTTATAAGGCAAGCAAAATTCGTTTGTTGCTCAACCTGTTAATATGAAAACATGGAAACTGTTCGTCACAAAGCATTATTACAAATTATGAACTATATAATATTCGCTCATTAAATGTTCATCTATAGCGTGTCCAGAAACAATGCTGCTCTGTAATAAACACTGTTCCACATAAAACAATATATGAAAATAGCACAATAGCTTCCCCCATATCTTTCATTTTCAGATACATCCGTTTCGAAATATCAATTAGTACGGCAACACGTAATAAATATTTATTTGCATCTCAATATGACAACCTGATAATTGATAAGGAACATATTGCTTTTAATAATGTTTTGAAATAGAACAACTGACTGAACCTGCAATGCGTAGTAACACCTCCAAGCATTCAATAAGTAATGAAATACCTGTATAATGAAGAAATATTCAAAATCACTCATTTTTCAAAAGGAAAATTGATATTGAATAAAGTTGCCTGTACGTTTTTTTGTTATTTTAATTATTTCAGCTGATTTTTATCGATAAATCATACCTTTAACCCACTGCGATCGTTGCCGTCTCAATGCAATTTGACTTTCCCTCGAAATTGGCATCGCCAGCCTGAAGGTATGATCTTATTCTGTGTCGCACGTGTGTTCTTTTCTGATTGAGAGCTATTGCGAACATTAATTACTATTTAACACTAGATTTACGGAGCCATTTTGGCTCATTCCAAATTTCAATATTACATATACAAGTATAATATATTGGTTAGTTAATTTTTTAATAATAAATCTTCCATTTCAATTGATTTGGAACTATTTTCTGTGCAAAAAACTTCAGTTTTCTTATATGATACAAATTGGCTCACTTCAAAAAAGTAGGTAGGTATATCAATATCCATAAATTTGTTATTAAAATTCCATTCTAAGAATTTACGTGAAATTTTACAACTTCTAAAGTATTGCTTAATTATCCCCACTTTAGGATAACCATTTTAGTTGTATACATTCCAAAATAAACATGGCATCAGGCCTGGTTTATCGAGGAGTAGATAACAGTTTAAGGTATTCCCAGTTCAAGATAATGAAATTTGATTCGAAATGTAAATAAATACACATTCCTATTCCAAAAAATGGAGGAGTGATATTCACTATGATGAAAGTAGCTTTGCTGGCTGAGAATTTGAAAGTTAGAAAAATTAAAGCTATTATTTTTAAGCGCTATGATTAATATAAAACAAAAGATGTCGGTTTTAAAATATTGTACTTTTTAAATATCCATATATTTATTATAAATCACTTATGGGAAAATAACTCCAAAAAAATTAAATTCACTCCAGATAGTCCCACCAAAGAAATATGCAGATCTCAAAGGGTTAACTATTATGCAAACGTGAATGCCTGAAGATGCATGATATCGGTGTATACTGTAAACCTAAATAACAGAACAGATGTGATGAGCTATTAAATAACATTTGTTAGTTTTCTGCGAATTTTGCGGCCGGTTTTTTTCGCAAATCTCCATCGATCCAAAGATGTAGAACAGCTCTTAAGAGTAATGACAAATATTTTTGAAACACCTTGTACGTATAGGATTAATTTAAAAACCATAAAAGTAATATTGCAATTATTGAAGAAAACCTGTTTTCTGAAATATAATAAAATGTAATTTAAAGTCAAAATGCTACTAACCAGACTTATTGTTAGTAATATCCCTAGTAAACGTAATCTTTCACAAACCGTTGCCATCTTATATTTTGTAATTAAATTATTTTTCCATAAAAATTAAAAATTTTTATTTATGTTTCATATTACTGTTTACAATATATTGTTATTATTATCATTATATTTATTGTTACCATTGCAAAAATTTCGGACGAAGTATAGCTTCATTCAACGTTAAAAGACTATTTAAAAGTAAATTTATATCTGCATTTTTTATACGTTTGCAAATATTTAGTAAACTTCATTTAAATTGTACATTTCCAAATTCTTCTATAATATACAATATTCATATTATTGCAGTGTTATATTCGATGTAGTCTACGTAAACGGAGACCCATTGTAAGCGCGTCCAGCGCGCAGGATGGCATATCTATCTTGATTCAATGATCATCAGCGATATGCATTAGACATCGAATTGCATAACCACAATCGAAATTTCGAACCGTCCGCATCGATGCGGAGGACCGCGGATCTCGTGAATTTCCGCACGACTGGTATTCGAAACGAGAATCATGACAATATTATATTGCAGATGAAATCGATTTCCCATCGATCCTATCAGGATCTCAAGAATGAAAGCGCATATCCTGAGGTAGACTTCGAAAATATGCCTGACGAAGCGAAATGGAAATGGTAATTTTTAATCGAACGAAATGAAAATTTCTGTCGTTAATATTGATATACTCGTAGAATATTATTGTTAACTGTCATTCAACGTGAAAATTTGAAAGTATTATTTTTTTCTTTCATTGCCAACCATTGTAATTGATACGTGCGAGTAACAAAATCTTTCAAAATTGTTCTTTTTCTTTTGCAAGCAATTAATAATTATCAAAATGCTACTACGTTAGTGCTGGACAAAGTTTTTTAAGAGCGGACTAAAACGAAAAAAGCAATTTTTGTGTGCTAATATAATTTATCATAAAACTCACAATGAGTAAATGTTTAAAAAAAATGTTTTTTAAGAAACTGAAATTGAAATGTTCTGTAATCGTTACAGGGCAGAAATACTTCCCTGAAGCAGATAGATATAGCTTCAAAGTCGTATCATGACATCTTGTAATGGTCCACGCGGTTCTTAGAAAATATATTACTCAGACTTTATAGTCTTTTTATGAGTTCAAAATCAATACGGTTTATGGACCTATTGTCGTCAAAGAATAATTCATTTGCCCAACAATCAAAAAATTAATATTTCCAAACTACAGAACCTCCCAATCAGCCATCTTCCCGCTTCAATCTTTAGTGCTACCTCTCTTGTATTGGTATTAATAATGTCAAGGTGTCGAGCACAAAGGTTTAATTGTGTCGTGGAATCTCTACATCAAGACAGTGCATGTTAATGAAATTTTTTAATCAAAGGCTAGCGGAGCTGTAGGCCCCACCAGTCCCTGTTCTCTTTCGCTCCATGTTCAACTAATACCATTTTTTTATTATATAATTTTAGTATTTTCATCTAACAAAGGTCCCGTTCCTGTAAACAATATGCTTACAGTACGAACGGCAATGTCATTTTTTAGGGAATATTAGTCATTTAGTCAACATGTGTCTGCAGACTTTGCAAATTGGGGAAGACTGATCTTAATATTAAGTTCTATGTTATCACTCCTCTGCCTGATGGAAATTCCCTTTGACGCCATTTTCTTGTAAGTTTTGTAGGAAGGACTCCACCCGATACCTCATATATTTCTAATTATCAGGGTACAAAGTGTTAAATACATTGAAGAGATACATTTCTAGATCTTTCTAGAAAGATCCGAAGGAAAACAAATGACAGACGAAAGATAGATGTAGACTACACGCGGCCAGGAAGACATAAACAGAGAATTGACGAACACCGCAGTGGACAGATGCGCCGAAAGAAGAAAAATTTATAAACATATTGTTGCGCCAATATGAAGTTGGCGTACCGAACGAAGCTGTTCCCTCGAACCCGTTGGATTCGAGGGACGAATCGTTTCATCGATCGGCCGATCGCGCTGCGTTAGCGACTGGAAGTGTTGTTGACAGGAAATCGCTACTGAGCATTCGAAGTCGCTGGACGTTCGAATTGGCATAGTCCGAGTAATTTTTATAATAAAGAATGCCGAAGCTCGGAAGACCCTCCGCGAGGCGTAACAATATAAACGATAAGACGATTAGACGAATAGATGTATAGACGACTAGAAGAATAGATGAGTAGACGAACTGAGGAATAAACGCGACTAGACAGACGATCGAATATATATATATATATTTTAGAATAGTAAGAGTGTGTGTTTTGTGTGCAGATCGAAATAATTGTAGTCACCTTGGAATCAAAGATTCACTTTATTGTTCGTGAGTATGTTTAAAGATCGAATATGTTAAAATAAATTAAAAGTACAAAGATCGCAGTGGATTATTAACAAAAACAAATAAAATAGGTGCGAGTGGTGGCACGTACTTTTCTCTGGTCGTCGTGAGAGGAACTGAAGAAAAACGTGGCGTTTGCAACGCGAGCGAACCTTCGCGATCGTCTTTTGTCTTTGCCCGAGCATAAAATACAGGGCCGTGTTTAATCACTTAACAGTGTGTGCGTGTGTGATTGTATGTCTAGTGCTTTCTATATATCTAATGTATCCATTTCTATTTATTTTAATCAATGTATATTCGTAATAAATGTTCTACAAATATATAGCAGCACGATCCCGTACGCACCTACTTTACGGAACTCACAAAAAGTACAAAACATATATAACAATTTTGTTACACACCCCTTAAGCCCTTGCACTGATTTGAGGAGTCTGACTCGTGGTCACAATTTCAAGCCAAATATTACTAACACTCTAATAGTTCCTTCGATTTTGTTCGTATTGCGGAGTTTCCAGACTCCCAATCAGAAACGTCGACGGCGAGTGATGTCTGCTAGACTTCTGTCCCAGATTTCCACCGAGTAAATCATAGGACAAGGGTTAAACGAATGTGATGGGTCCATCCCCACCCAGGACAGAAAGTGACACCATTTGTGTGTATAAGTGGGTGCACGCGAATTGACACACTTTCATTATACAGTCGCATAATACAGTTAAATGGGCAACATACACGCGCCATACATACATCCGTCGTAGGCATCGCGATCTGCAAAGTGTCTTGCACACACATTGCACCTTTCGTCGCAGCATTCCGCTCACACACGCATTGTGAACAAACGCAATGAAACAATCACAAACTCGCACACAAAATAGCAACTACACCAGCCATGTGGAAATCAAGCAGATCAGTTGAGATAAGTTTATACGTCATTCAACCGGTAATGTTATAGCGGCATGATCTTGCACGCCGGAACTATGTAGTCTATCGGCCGCCATTACTCTACCGTCTAGTTTGAGGATCGCTGACTAGGCTTCGTATCCTCCCAAGAGAAGTGCTTGCAAATACGCGCCACGCTAAGCAGTGGAAAGAATCAAACATTCTACGTGGGAAAATAATAAATCGAAAACTATTCATTTCATAGAAAAATGTTTTATACAAAAGTTCCATAGTATCGTGGAGAAAGTGCAATTGTAGTACTCACTTTTTATTTCGTATATTTCTTCAAGTTTATTTAAAGGTCAATTTCATTTTTTATGTGAAAATCTATATGTATTTTTGTGTATTGTGAATATAGAAAAGAAACGAGAATACTTTTGAGGATTTTAAGTCATTTGTTTATTGGATTTTATGTTACAATCAATTAAATGTTTATCATAAAAAAGATCTTACTACAGTTTTGCTACTGCTAGTGTAGAGAATGGAGAATCATGTGATGCAACGAAGATTGTTATCGCGTTAATCATAAATACAACAATACTATTTAAACTATATAAATTAATATATAGGTAAATAACGAGAATTCCTATGTTTGATATATGTAGAAAATACATAGACTATTAATTTTAGGCTGTTATTGTCTTGTTTAACATATTTTTGCGCCTCGGGGAGGGTCGTCTTGGCGATTGCGGGAGAATTCTTTGGAAAATAATCTATTCTTCTCTGCAAGGAAATCGAACGTCCATGTACGGTTCGGTTGTCGAGTGGTGGCTTCCGGTTCAAACATTTCCGGTCACTACGCAACGACCGACCGATCGATATATCGATTCCATCGTCAAATCCGACAGGTTCGAGAAGCATACGTCGATATGCCAACTTCATTTCGGCGTAATAATATCATAAATGTTCTCTAACAGTATGTAATATATTTGAAACAGATAACATTATATTTATATTTTAAGTCATATTACAATATCCAAACTAATATAAATTGTTGGTTAGATCAATATATAATATATTGTGGGCATTTGGATAAAACTGGCACCTAATGTGTTACAAAAGAAGGCTAGCGAGTCATTAACGCTAGAACTACCAAGCCATGCAAAATGACTGGTTTTTAATTTTTTCGGAAAGTTCTGCATATGTATAGAAAATACATGTATATAAAATATAAATTATTGAATTATCTTTTGCACCCCTTGATTCTTCTTTGCCTACACATGTTGCGACTCTTCGGACAGTTAAGTCGTCGGAGTTTAGTTTTGTTCTTCTCTCGGAGAATTAATAAACACTGCACTCCCGAAATGGTTTTGTTGTTTGTTTATTATAACGAGGAACAAGTATTTACACGGAAACAAATAATAACAAGAAAGAGATTAACAAATAGATAACAAATATAAATACGAGCGAGCCAAAATGTGTATAAAGAAAACTTGTTGTTACGAAGAATATAGTTACGGAGAGAATCTGAGGTTTGGCTCACTTTTCGGATCTTTTATAAATTTCGGAAGCACCCCTTCCTTTGTCGGCAACCCCGACGAGGAGGAAGGGGTGGCTTGATAGGGAGGAGAATGTTGGGCCTTGGTGAAATGTTATTGGTTCTGCCTGGACTTCGTGGGTGGTTACCAAAATGCAGCGTTTGCATTGGTTTTGCCAAAACCCACGGAAGGCCCAGGCAGAGGGGGGCCTTGGGCCGCGAGGGTAACCCAGGTGTAGATGAAAACTGCTAGATTTATGACACCTGTCATAAATCTAGCGCAGGAATTCTTGAGTGCAAGTCTGGTAGCCACGTGCCATCCTTCGATATTCGAAGGTGTTTGCCAGATGGACGGGTCTACACAGCTGCAAAACTAACATAAAGAATTTAGAAATCTTGCCCTCGCAACCTCAAGGCCCGCGCTGCAATTACGCCTCAACAACACACTTAATACAAGAGCGCCAGATGTTGGGTATATACATATCTATTTTGCATGAAATGAGTCAATTTGACTCAAACATCAAAATTGAAGATTTAAAAAAAATGAAATTTTATTTTCAAGAAACATTATTCAAGTAAAACATCGTAAAACAGTTTTTACATGTATGTTCCATTTTTAAAATACATTTTCCACAGATTTTTTTATTACATTTAAACCAGACGGCCTTACTTCTACTTATTTTGCATGATACTTGAACTTCACAATTGAACCGTTTTTTTAATATCCTGTATATTAGATAGAGGCGTGAAGATATTTTCGGCTTCATTATTAATATTTACTTTTTGCAGATTGACAAGTTTGAACATGAAAACTCTCGCATCAAATTGTTTACAAAACATTTCTTTGCACCAGAATTAAGTTACATGCGCGTAATACGGCCAACTATAAAAATATTTAATGAGTCAATTTGACTCACATCCGGCAAAATAGGTATAGCCCACATGGATTTTTGGAACAAACAATAAGAGGGTGAGAGGAGAAGGAATTAGTATTTGTGTTCACTTCCTAATTTTATTAAAAACCAATACACGTTTTTAAAAAAATTATTTTGATTTTTCCAAATATATAGCAGTGCAATCGTAAATGAGTCAAATTGACTCGGAGCGGCAATCTAATATTAACGTAATTTAAATATAATAGATTTGACGCCAGCAGTTCTAGTGTTAACCCTTTTCGCCATGCTGTCCAATTTGAATGTGTGAATGAGTGAGAAGGAATTCCTATTTTCTCTGCTAGTCTTCTTTTCTTCACCTAACTATAGTTTAATTAGCATTATTAGTATTAACGGTCATAGTTCACGGTACACAAAAATATCTCGCTTTTTCCTCTAAATATATTTTGAGTTTATTAATTCTCGATTCACGAAAGTGAGCAACGAGTCGACTTCTTCCTGGGACACCCTGTATAGAAATTACAGTAATTCCTCATGTCTACCCCCATAGGCCTGTTACATACCAGCATTCTAATAACATGGTACTTTAATCAAATTTCTGAGCACTGCCGCAACGTGTTTGAACCCTTTCACTGGCTAAAGTAATTAAGGAAAGAAATTTTTATTATAAAACGCACCTGACGCTGCATTTGTTTCATTTATTCCAAGAGTAGGGATTAATAAATGGTATTGTTTCTTATCTACGTTAAAACTGTATCATCCGTTGTGCGCCCTTCAACCATTCATCGTCTTAATTACTGTGCTGTCGTGCACGCCTTACGTGGCTCACTTCATTGCGAGAAGTGGATCGCGCAAATTAAGTCTTCAGCGAGTAATATGCCACGGTAGCTGCAAATTGACGGAATTTTAATATTGCAAAGTTATGATTCGAAAAATGTATATCAAACTGTTGCTAGAAACAGCACTATTCTGCATTTTTGCTTTTTACTTTGCAGTGTATGCACAGAAGTCACGAGTGTATCCTTCTGCTTCAATATTTCCTAAGTGCTTCAGAAAACGTTGTTAAATAGCGTGAAATTAATGATTTCATGACAATAGAATTTCTTTAATAATAATTTGAAATTAGTCTGATTTAACTAATGCTCTACACGTACATAATTTCACAGTTTGTAGCAAAGAAGTGCAAAATTTTGCAATGTTATGTACTAGTAAGTTCAAATTAAATGGCACAGCCTGTGAGGAGTTCGGTAATTTTCCGGGCCATTTTACACCTTTGGATCGATTACTACATGCAAGAAAATCATAGCGAAATTCGCCTTGATCTGGTTATTCCGGGATCACCTAATTTTTTATTCGTCGAATGTTACTCATCGTGAGGTAAATCATCTAAAAGAAACAATGAGTTGGAAATAAACCGTTCTCGTCGAAAATAATGTTCAAATCGCAATTAATTGTGATTGACGTTAGAGCAGTAAAGCAATCTCCGTGGAGAGATACCTACATACACAGAGAAAAGTGCACACATATTACTTTTATTGATTAAAAAGTTTCGTGAACTATTTCGAAAACCTAATCATGGTAGCATATAACACGTCTTAACACTTTCATAGGCAAATTACTCTTTATGTTTTATTTTTTTTTTTTTAGATTGTAAAAAGTGATATTACCACTGCATCTTACCTCTTTGACGCACAAGTTATTCGTCATTCAATTATTTTTAAATTATAAAAAACGGTATTACTACTGCAGTTTAAGTCTTTCATGGAAAACTTATTCTTTATGCGATCTTCTTACGTTGTAAAAATGGTATCTTTACTGCACTTTAAACATTACGATACATGACTAAATTATTAATAATATATTAGGGGTACCGAAAAGTAATCAAAATTGGAGAAGTGACAATGTAATTGAAAACGTTTTTCAACAAAAAATAGAGGGACGTTTTTAAAAAGGGAATCGAACAACTACCTTTATACTAGCAAAAAGTGTTAGAAAATTATGGATATTTTTTTGTTGATGAGTATTTAAGATTTCTTTCATAAATAAATGTTTTTCGCTAGTAAAAAGTATTTTTGACTATTTTTCGGTACCCCTAATATATCAATAAGTTGCCACTAGAAGTTTCATCAGGTGGAATATATGTGTATTTATTATCGTCCTATAACAAGAACATAATACAATTTGTAAAAAGATGCTCATTTATTAAAAGTTAATAATATTGATTTATTCACGAAGAAATAAATGCATAAGGGTAACTTACAGCATATTTTTTTTAAAGTTCGGGTTACCACTTGGGGTCCGTGTAGCCCTTGCCTCAGGCCCGCGAATCTGTTTTGACATTTACTTTGCAAAGAAATTTACTTTTATTCATTTCATGTTTTTATTCTACATTCTATATGCTAATATAGATGTTCACCTTTATAAACGTACAAGGTCATTTATTAAAATAACCTATGATATTATATTTACCAATATTTATTACAATGTAGTAGCTATCACATAATAAAAAAAAATTAAGTGTCAAGAGTGACGTAAAATGTTTAGGAATGGGTCAAGGTTCGCAAAGAAATGTTGTTCTAAAAAGGGTCCTCGTACTACATAAGTATAAGATCACCTGCTTTACAGAGTGAACGTATTTGAAACCAATGAATTTTAGAAACCTTTAACACTAGATCTACCGACGATTAATTTAATATATTTAAAATTTCCAAATAAATCTGTCCAAGTCAAATAAACAAAAGAGGGCAGAAAACTTGATCGATTGAATCATTTATTCTTCAAAAAATCATTTCTTCAAGATAGATGTAGCAAAATTGAAAAGTAACAGCGTTAGAAATGTCAGGAACATTTACAAAAAATTCAGGACAAGTCTTTTTGGCCATCTTTGTAGATCTAGTGTTAATATAAGTGTGAATTATGAAAACCACTGCCTATCAAAGTGTTAATTATCGGCGACGCGTCCAGTGAGCTTATAAGTATATTATTAATGCATTTGAATATATAATAGAAAAGCGTTTCATGGTAAAATTGTGCTGATTGATATTGCTTTATCCTTATTTCTATTGAAATCAATAATTCTGAATTTGAAATAGCATGGACAAATGAAAGTAATTAGAATTTAATGTTATGAAAATAGCATTCAAAAGCAATGCAAAAAGATTATACTCAAATATCACGTATTATTTCCAACCAAAATACGGCAGAATAATTCCAAAGCTTAGTTATTGTCATCTGGCGTGTGCGAAAAAAGACGTGACATGACGAAAGATTTGCCTTTCCCTCAGAAATAGTATACTGACAATGAGGGTGATTTATTTCTCCATCAATATGATTGGATATTTGATCCTGATGGATGATGAACATCCGTCACACAGCTTGGTTGGCAGTTTCGTTGTTTTTTTTTTCAATTTATCCGAGAAGAATGTAAAAAAGGAAGACAAAAGGGCATTCAAAAAATGTGGATTTTCTCGGAAGTTTATTATACTCACTTTCATCAAAATTTCCCTCCGTTAATTTCGCTGTAATTAAATTTGACAGACTGGCGGTCAATTCTCTGAATAACGTGAATCGCGAAATACCTCCTATAATGGGAGCATTTTGGCCTTCTTTCTCGTGACACATAAATTACCCAGGCACGCGTGTCGTCTTTCTCATACATATGTATGTAAATATAAAGCGATTATACTTAATAATATCTAGAGCATTATCGAAAATGACAACAATAGAAGGCGAAACAAAACGTAAACAGAAGACACAATTCGGTATGAAAAACAATTTAACCACTTGCTGTGCCATTTCTTTTGTGATTAAATGTGCAATAATTCGAAATTAATTGCGAAAATAACAATCTAGCTCCTAATTTTAGATATACTAAATGACTAATAAATTAAGTTTATTTTATTAGGACCTACTGATATCTTTGATAAAATAATTTTTGGAGCACTTCAAAATTGACTATTCCATTTATCGCGTCACGAGTAGTACTAGTTATTGTACGGCAAGGGGTTAATACCTAGCATTTTTATACATATTATTCCTATTACTGTAGTAAGTAATTATGCTGATCAGTTTTATATCAACCGGGGTAAAGGGAAACAGTAATTTTTCACATTACAAAATCTTAGAAAATAAGAGAAAAATATATTATAATGGTTACATGTATTAATTTTATTTATTTTAATTAATGAACTTTCTATTATGCAAAAATAAATATTTGGCTTTTTCACATCGACTTTGTCGCGACTCAAAAGAAAAATGCAATATATGGGTAAATTTTAACGAATACAATATCATAATGAAGACATCAGGCAATGTTGAACATTGGAAAGTGCATCAGTAAAAATTGATGTGACTTGTAATTATTTAAACGCCAGTTAAATTGATGAAGTTTTCCAGGTACATACAAATTAAAGAAAAACACTCATGTATATGGAATATAAAAGTATGAATTGAATTTTTCATTAAGAATACTTTGAACATATTTATTCAGTAGACTAAAGAGTTCCTCGAGGAAAAAGAAATGTACAAGAACGGTGATAACAAAATTATTATTAAAAATTCTTACAGCAGAGAACACTTTCCAGCGTGACATAAAGAAAATAACAAACATCCTACAATTTCAAGTCTGAAGAGACACAATAGAAACGATGGTTTCTTTGCGTAAAACTAATGATCTCAGAGAGTACATCCAAAGTTAATATTACAACGTGAAGATTCTCTAGTGATGAAATTTATTAAAAACGAAATGAAACGCAGACATATCTTATAAACAAAGCAAAATGAAATGTTGCATTTTTTTTTAAATTTCAATATAGCAATAGGAATTTTCACACAAAACTGTTCTCCTGTTGACTTTTTTCCTTTTTGTTTAAATATGTACGAGAAACATTAATCACGCGTAAAAATTTATTTTCACAAAGCTTTGACCAGTGTGCAAATAGCAAAACACGAAACGCCTATTTCACCGCAAGTACACCTGCGGTTTGCATTGCGTAGCTACGCAGGATGGTACCACAGCGTTAGTTTTCGCTATGTTTGCCCTTTGATAAATTCCAGAGGATCTATGTCCATATGATACGAATTCTCTTCATTGTACTATTTGCATATATTTAACTTCCGGATTCAAATGGACTTTCCATTATGCCGCTTCCACTGACCATCCTGTCTTCTAACGGCAGATGGTGTTACCAATGTATCGGATTTTCCTGGGATATTAAACTAATAGTCACAAATAGAAGTTTTTTATACTACAAGTAAATATGTGTCCTTCGTTTTGCGAATATTGTCGTCAGTGAATATTTACGGATTTAATGTCGTGCGCTAAGTTATTAAAGTTGAACCTGATATCAATATAAAAATCATGAGGAAAGAATTATTTCCGAGTATGCGATTGTTGCAAAGTATGTTGTAAAATTCGGAGATATTTCTATAATGTGTGTTACTTAATTAATCTTCATCTATACCAAGAAAAATCACAGCAAAGAGTCTTTTCCGATACTCATTGTCAGTCTATTTTTTTATAGGAAGAAAAAATCAAGATTTCCTTTTACCTTTTCTTTGTAATAACTTTATTGAGAATAATATGTGTTCACTCTGTACAGTTTGTCACGATTTGAGTCAAATTAAGTCTCAATTTTGCTCAAAAGGGAACCCAGGGGAGGATGAAGATTAATACGATATGTTTCCAGTGATGTCTTAACTTCAACAGACTTTTTCTCTTTTACGGAGACTCTTCTTCGAAGATGTTTTATTAACACGTAATACGAAATACGCTGATAAACGGTAAGTCTTTTTGGGGTTCAGAAATGTTAAAGAACTTGTGGAGAAAGAGTTTCAGCATAAACTGAAAATTGTACCACAATCAACTATGTAGAAATTCAAAATAAATAATAGTTGCCGCTTATACCAAGTTTTTAAGTACCAGGAAATGTTCGTGCGAATTCCTAGGTTAAGATTCAAACTGTTGGAATGTAAAACAAATAGTTTTACTTTATTATATAGTAGTATTCATTTCTTTGGCATTTAACAGCATCACACAAGCTTATTTGTCCATTTGTTACAAAAAATAGGAATTTATTCGAAAAAATATTAATGAATTACTATTTTGACCTTGATATCACTTTTGACATTCTTACAAGTAATGAATTTTCAGTTTGAAGAGAGAAATAGATAATAATCAGATGGTGACAAAGCTATAAGTGTTAAGTAAATACTACACATCCAAAATCAAGATCTTCCACTTGCCAAAACAATTATCCAACAATTTCAAACAGTGAGTTAAATACATCACTTCGTAGTAGATCCACTGATATAAACTGCAATAATTAGAAATTGGCTAACTATTTAAAGCTTGTAATCTGACAAGTTTGAACTCAAGAACTATAGGGATACTTCAATTATTTGCATAAACTAAACTTCATAAGAAAATATAAGGGTTCACTAGCGTGACACTGTCAGAACAGGTACGATATGATAGAAATCGTAATAGCACCGATAATTAATTAACACACTTACGGTCAGCATGGTTATGGAATATCGAATACCGCTGCAAAATTTAATTATATCGAAAAACAGGATTGGTGACCGTAATTTTGTCTTACCATCGTGTTTGGGCTTAGTTTCACACTGCGTGAATTCGCTTTTTGATTTTATTTAAACTCTCACTCCTGTAATTTTTGGGGAATTTTCTTCTTCCAAAAAAAAATTTTAATTAAAATAAAATAAAATTATAAAAAACTGCCGCTGTTTGTATAAAAATTCACAAACTATTTACAAAGCTGTGAGATTTGTGTTGTATCCCGAGTTGTTAGCAGGAGTATGTATGTATAGATGATTCAAAGGGTGAGTTACCCTTCCATACATGCCCTCTTATAAATTAATATGAAGTACATGGCATTTGATGGAATGTAGTGACTTTTTCGCTTAATGGGGTATGTGGGCATCGGTGATATTGGGAGACTTGAGTACAAATTGACCTTATTCTTGACCTTTTAGCAGTACATGAAGGAGAGGTCGGAACTCGCTGAATGTGTGGGCCCTTAGACCCACTAGCTGTGGGCCATCGTGCCAATCGGACTGGGGCTACATTGCCAACGCCTTACCGGTTTAGTGCATGGCAATAACTATTGACCCTACATCGAAAATATGAGAATAATCAAACACCAAGGAGAGGGTATTTTGTAACATTAATTAATGTGGTATTAATGTAGTAGATTTTAAAAAATGTGTAACGTTCTTCACGATGTTATATCGGATGTGTTACATCGATTCAAAGTTCACGTAACTTCTATCATGATTTTCTGTTAAAGCAATTTCAACTTTAGGTCGAAGTGTAATTTTCAGTTTAATAACCATTTTATTTATATAGCAGCAGTATGTCGCAATACTTAAAGGTAATTTACAGTTCAAAGAAAACTTAAAACTAACGAGAGAAGAATATCACCAAGTGAACTTCAATTAATTGCCAACACGTTGGACAAATTATCCATCCAATACGACAGTTCAAACCACACGTCAGATGTGAAAGTATCAAACAAAAAGAACATTTTGATTTTTTGAAATGTTAAAAGTCGAATGCAAGTTTCGAATCCTGTGATGCATGCTTCTGAAGAGATAGAGAGACAGACAAACAGAAGCTCAAAGCCCTTTGATCGTCTCCGCGTGCATACGAAACTTCAATGTACCACCGTGATTCATGTACAGAAACATGAAAATGTCTCAGAAACTGTAATACAAGTCTATGCCATAGAGTATGGATCAACATAAAACCATCCTATGGAAGGGTTGATAGATTGAAAGAACGTTATTTCGCTACAAATTACGTCATAGCTTGCATAACAGGGTTAATCGCTTCCCGGTTTACGCGCTCATTACGAGCTTGAAGTACACCGGCACGAGGGTGAATCGATGTAAAGCTCGGACTATACCGGCCGATAAATCAGTCTGCCAAATTGAGGCACGTATTACGTAAAACATCCATGACGGGAGTCGAGCAATATCTAGGGGACCTCTTATCAACGTGCTAGGACGCTGTAAGACTACAGAACGACAATTACGATAAAAGAATTTAAATTGAGGTAATTCTCGGCGAAGAATGCATTTATTAGGTACCGGAAAAAGATCGTGCCGTTTTCTTGTTAGCAATGAATACTAATCAGATTTTAGTTACGCAAAGTATTTCAATGTGATGAATCTACAGCTCAAAGGAGGCTGCAATCCGTGAACTCTCATAAAATTTGGGAAAGAGATACCACAGTGTTTAAGACTAACTGTACTGGCACTTTACGTGTATTTATTCTTAGCGGTGTCAACAATTTGACTGGTTATAAAATAACGATAACAATTTTAGAAAAGATATGTAGAAAATTGTAATGTTGTGAGAAAGAACGCAGAAAAGATCTTTTATATAGTAATACAAAAAATTACTAATATTTAGTGCGTTGAATCTATCGTTTGACCACACGCGGTACAGTTGGTGGTGCGGCTACATCTAGTTTAAGGATCGTCCGCTAGGCTGCGTGTTCTTCGAGAGATCTCTCTCACAAGTTGCCCACGGCTGCCGGGTTTCTATATATATTACTAACTGGCAGATACTCGCCGTGTCAACTAGGGCACATCATCTACGGTAGGGCATTGTTTGGTCCACACTACTTGGCGAGTCCACGAATAGGCCCAGAATAAACGACCAGCGTATTTCTTAACTTTATAAAAACCCAACTTCGCTCTTTTCTGGAAAAAAGAAGAAACAACCGCCCGGGCCCGGGCAAAATAAACAACCCCAAAACCCACCAATCGCGCACTTTGACCGGTCAACTGAGCGTAGTGTTTTCGACCGAGTCAAAAACTACGGCCGGCCCCGAACACAGCTGGGGGATGGCTTTCAGAAACTTTCGATAGAAAGGAAAGATTTAACAAAAATTATAACAGATAACAAAATATGTAAACAGAGCGAGCGCAAACTTTGTTAATTGTAAAAGAACTGTATTTTAATAGTAGTGTTTTGACAATGTTTGTGATGGGGAATGTTGTTAATGTGTGATTAAAAACAAAAACTCCTGGGAATAATGCGTTTCTAGTACCTTTATGAGCTGTTTAAGCACCCCTTCCTTAGTTGGCATCCCTTACAGAGGAGGAAGTTGTAGCTTGATATGGAGGATTGTTGGGCTCATGATGGAATCTTAGTGGATCTGCCTGGGCTTCGTAAGTGGTTACCGAAATGCAGAATTGAGTGTCTGCCGAAATCCAGCGGAGGCCCATTACGAGAGGGATGTAATTTTGAGAAAACGCTACATTTATGACAGGTGTCAAAAATCTATGTTACAGAAGAATTCCGAGCAAAACCTTGGTAGCCACATGCCACCCTTCGATCACCGAAGGATGAAGTAGGAGGAAATAGGAAACAGAGATGGCACCCGCCAGTTTGGAAGGCCCAACTCTAACTATTTCAAGGTCCAGTCGAGACATTTCGTGTCTCTTCCCAAGTCCACTTTGCTGCGCCTTTTGGGGGAGATAATGGTACATTTGGCACAATCGAGCAAGTCAGAATAACGCGTGAAGCTATCGGGTCATACATCTAAATTATAATAACTTAATGCATATTGTTAAGGAGTCATAACACTTAGCACCTGGTGTAGCGGCAAATATCTTGTCGACAGCTGTCTTCTGCAATAAACCCATAGATTCGATTGAAGCTCGGTCAGGGTGCGCACGTCTGTGTCTTATTTGTAAATAATTAATGTACGGAATTTTTGTGCGTACCCGCCGATGACCCTAACGGGACTTTGGGCTTGCTCGGGGGCAGCTGGTAGGTTTGAAAATCCTCCATCTTGTGTTAAGGGCATGTCGTCGCCTTGCCTCTCTTGAAGTCCTCGCGGTGGTGGAGAAAACTAGTTATTAACCAATAGTTGCTTATTTTTCAAAGACTCCACCCCCATCGAAGAGATCTCATACACGACTTCAAAAGAGGGGCGCATCACAGTTTACCACTTAACATCTTCAATTTGTAAATATCAAAACACTTCTAACACTCAAACGAAGAAATTCAATACAGTCATAGTCCACACACAGCAATCCTTAGTTCTTCATTTTTCCCCATTTTTAATACAAAACGGGGTGGTCCTTCGAGAACAAGTAATAGAGGTTCCTCCGCGGCAAATTCAAACGGGACAAGAATTTTCAAAGTACAATCGAGCCCGTATCATATATAATTAAATGTTCATACTGAAATAATCTTGCATATGTTTAGATCAGTTAACCAGTGAAACCATCATAAATGCAGTCTACCTAAAAGTTCACGTAAAACTCCTCAACACTTTGCATCCTTCCACTTAATTGATGTTCTAAATCCTTTCGTTGGTTCCGCTAAGCTTCATCGCGATAATGGTGAGAAGCTCTAGCGATATTTCATGCGGCGCCCTGTATCAGCCGAAACTGCATATGGAAGTACGATCGTAGATAACACCATGCGGCTTTGTCCAGACTCCGTCACGAGAGAACGGCTCGATTTTGAGAAGCGTGTGAACGCAGGAAATTACGGCGCTCCGCGCGAATAGGCAGCTCCGTTGTTCCTGAAACTGACGAACTGTTTTGCGGCTATCACTTTCGATCTGCATTGAAGAGAAACTCGTCCACCGTTGGCAGCTTACGAATTCATCGAATCCGATTTCACGATATAATCAGCAGTTAACCCAGTTTCATTAAAACCTCGAGTCGGACTGTCGTGCTTCTTTAATCAGCTTCGTCGACGTTAGCGGACGCGCGTTGATAGCTCTGCTGCGTCCCAGGCATTTGTGAATGGAAACATCGCGCGAATCTACCGTGGAAATTTTCAACCCGTTGTTTCAAAGTAAAAGTTAATTTGAACGCATTAACTGCAGTAATTATAGCTTTATATCACGTGCGCGCGCACAGCTATCGTGTATGAGTGTGGATGCGCACGCGCATGAACGATCGCGCCTGACAAAAATTCAAGTCCACTCACGGGTAAATTAATTACAGCAAGCTTCGAAATATATGCGCTTTGCTCCACTTGGGAGAATTACTTTTTCCATCCCTTCGCCTCCAAAGCTTTATGACGCGTGATTTTTTGGAATTTACCAACGGTTTCTTTTGCCGAACGCCGTTTGCGTGCTTTTTAACTCCATTTTATAAACGTTGGATAAGTATCCTACATTAAAGCTGTAAAACGGCCGGGAACATAAAAACAATATCTCTTAACGTTCTATTTTCCTACGGTATTTCTGTTTTTACTCTACACGCGTGTGTAACATCTCCACTGTATCTCGACCCCTAGAAACAATTTTGATTCCACGTTTTAGTGCTGTATCTAATGCTAAATGCAATGTACTAAATTAAATTTTCCGGAAATCAACCTAAAAAATGTTGCGCTTCTAAATGCCTTGTGAACTTTCGTTTGTTCATGTAATATTAACAAAGGCTTTGATAACATACAAATTTAATGCATCGCTTAGGAAATATGTGTATCAAGTTCTTCGATATTGCGCTCTCGCACTTTGTGTCGAGTGGATTGAAACCTTACAATTAACAATTCACTATAATCATATAAGAGCGTCAGAGGTTAAGATGTTCATGAGATGCGATTGACTGGAATATCGTAAATCACATTGCATATAAATATATCTACAATGTTCTATCAATGTCTTGCGAACAATTGATTAAGACTAGATCTACCAATAATTAATTCAATGTATTTAAAATTATCAAATAAATATGTCCGAATGAAATAAAAGAAGGGGGAAAAGACTCGATCTATTTAATTGCTTATAATCTTCAATATAGGCGTCGAAAGTTGAAAAAACAAATTCAGGAATATTTTCAAAAAATGTAGCTCAATTTATGTTGACTACCTTAGTAGACCTGGTGTTGATAATTAATTGAGAGTACTCAGCTCTCAACCCCCATACACTCGTCAAAAATAGTTACACAAAAAATTCTCGGGTAATATGTCACCCATTTTTCCTTTATTCTTTAATCATTGTTATTCCACGGAAATTAAGTCAAGACATAACATATTAAAATGAATCATTTTGTAGTATCTGGAAACAGAGAATGGGTGAAACTTCATCTGGAGTAGCATAGGAGAATTAAAATGAAAGTAATTAATCGATACAGACTCGTCGCGTTCACATTTTGGAACAAAATGTCTATAAAAAATTTGGTAAAATATTAAAAGAAATGATTCCTATGCCAAAAATCGCTTAACACTAGATTACCGATACGAGTCACTTTCACTCATTTGCGACTTCATTGCTATATGTTAGGGGTACCAAAAGTAATCAAAATTTTGTTTTGCTGGCGAAGAACATTATTTATTAAATAAATCGTAAATACTCATTAACCCAATAATATCCATAATTTTCTAACACTTTTTCCCAGCGTAAAGGTTCGGTTCCTTTTTTCAAAAGTCCTTCGATTTTTTGTTGAAAAACGTTTCCAATTACGTTTTCGCTTCACCTATTTTGATTACTTTTCGGTACACCTAATATATAGAAGAACTTGGATAATTTCTTAAAAACAAATGCTGATTTTTAGTAGAATTATAAATGGTATAAAAATACTAATTCTGTCTTCTCTCCATTCCTTAGTACCAAAAATCCATATGTGCTATATCCATTTTTACGAATGTGAGTCCGGCAATCTAGTTAATAAAGATTCAATTGATCTTTTTCATACCGCAAAAGCATTGATGCAATTATTCATACGAGAATTAAAACGCAGACTACGATATTAAAAAAAGAAATATTCCGTCGGGCATAAAGTACATTGCCTAGAGATTTTAAAGGGATCAGCGAATCGTGCGTTTCTCGGGCAGGAGGAATAGTGGCGCCGCTTGTCACGAAAATGGCTTAAACCGGCGTTAATTAAAGGAGGCTTTAGTTCGTACCGACTATAATCACCCGCGGCGACTGTCGCCATGGTGACTGTAGAATGCGTAGAAAATGGCGGTAAGATGAGAAAACAAATGAATTCCAGAAACGAAGAGAAGCGCACTGCAACTGTTTTTATATCATGCTCAAGAGGCTATTGGTCATTTGTCAGTCGCGTCTGCTCCACCCTTTATCTTCTTCTGTGGACAGAAACTGCCTGTAACAATAATTGCGATACCTGGCCAACTGAGTCCTTCGGGTCTTTGACACTCGATCTTGTTGTCCAGCCACGTGATTCATCGTGAACCATTGATCTTACGTTTATCTCCTTCATCATTACTGCTATAATTTGACTCTGGATAACGATCCTCTCGGAGCTAATCAATTAACAACACATCTTGATATAATTGGTGAAATCCAGATTTAAGCCTTTCCGTTTCGCACAATGTAGATGTAAATAATCGTCCGAAAAATACATCTGAGGTACTCAAAGAAGACAAAGGAATGCAGGTTTGATTGGTCAGACGGCAAGAGTCATATAGTTCGCGCACCGAAATAAGTCATTTAATGAGTGGTATGTTGTGATCCGCCCGTCGCGACGGATAGAGACATCCCTCGTCGTCACGTATTGTCGATTTTAACGCGGGATTGGCTGAAAATGCACTTACAATTAATGACGAAGTAAAGTTTGGTTTTCGGTTGTCATTCACCGACTTCAGGTTTTAAGGGCCGATACGATGCAAATAGATGGTGTGAGGGCAGTCTCTTCTTACCCTGCACCTCATACCAAGTGACTTTGTACCGTACACGCACTATACAGTCTGTATCACAAGAGCGTGGACGCGATATCTCTGTGGGAATAAAACTTTTTTATAAGAAATATCATATAAATCGAAAGTACATCTAAAAAATTGATACGCACTTCCTTAATAAAATGTCCAATCTCCACCATTAGAGATTATCGCTTAACAACGTCTCGGTATGCTTTCAGCCAACTTTTCAGCATAAGAGACAGGAAGAGACTTCCATATCTCTCGAATTCGACGAAGTAGTGTTTTCAATTTGAAAATATGCTTTTCTCGGAGTTTGTACTTCATAACAGACCAAACATTTTCGATTGGATTGGCGATCGGGGGACTGAGATGGCCAATCCAACACATTAATACCGTTCTGTGTTTTCCATTCCGTACAAAGACGGCCTCGATACAAATATACCTATATTAGTAATTTTATAATATACCTATATCTATGCCCTTTTTAGTTAAAATTGTTTGTACTTTTCGTAAGGAAAGCGTCGGATTTTTCGAAAAAGGTGTAAAATCGCTTTATCGTCCCGTTTTGTCGTAACCCGTTTCGAACCTCAACCAGGGAGATCATCGACACAATTTGTGTCTTTATACCGTTACACCCACTTATTTACGAATGCACGAGGTTTATGCAGATATTTTGCTGCATCTCTAACAGTCATTTCAGGACCTTTCGGGTGATGGCACAAGAAGACCGCTTCGAATCGTTTAGCGTACACGGCACTCATTTCGAAATGAACTGAATTTCTCAGAGATAGAAACGATACTAAAAGAATTGGGCCTATTGCGTATTAGAGGAAACTTTGTATGTTTAGACCAGCACAGTCTTTAACAAATAGCGTATAAGATTTCACAAATATCGCGTCCACACTCTTGTGGTACAGACTGTACTTTCGTTCACATGTATTCCTGATTCTAAAGGAGAGGAAATTCGAAAGTAGGAAAAGTCATACATTGAAATCGAACTGCATGACAAAGAGAGTGCTTGATTCGTCTCGAAACTAAATGCAAGAGAGGTCGCTGGCGCAGTGGTTCCGCGTCGACGAAGACGATCGTCGACGTTAAGCTACTCAGGCCGCGTTGCTACCTTGGATGGGTTTCCGCGCGCCTCTCTTTTTCACGATGCTACAGTATTAAAACGTTAAGCGCCACACTTGGTCCCTAGGGACCGTTCCTTGATTTTTCGTTCATGTTCATACTGATAAATGAAATCACGCGATTAGTTTTTTATTTAAGCTACTCAGCCTGATCACTCCATAATTAATGATTTTAACTAAGAAATATAACACTTTATCAAAAGTTAATGTAATTTATTAAAACAAATAGAAAGATACCTTTCCCAAAAAGGGCTTAAAACTGTAGTGCCGGTCTTTAGGAACGAGCGTTTAACGTGTTATCACCTCATGATTCCGAGTGATGTTGTCGACGATGGAAGTTGATAGGAGTTCTAATCATTGTGTCAAATTTTTACAAGTATCTTGTATATTTCGAAAAGTTGATCGAATGGTTCGAGAATACACCGTGGTATTCTGTTTGATGTGTTCAGTGGCATGAAAGTACATTTGTCATTAGCAGAAGAAAGTTGGACGGAAGGGAAATTCCGACAAGGTATTGTTCAAATTGGAGTCACTGTAGATAGGTAGATTTCTATGGGAAGGGGGGGGGGGGGGGATGTGGCGCATCCAGTATTACCTAGCACCTTACCGCTGGCCAAAATAAAGAAGTCCTCTGACAAGTGTTTCGCTTCGATTCCCTCGACAGATAAAAACATCCTTTGTTCGCACGTCATTTTCGATTCTAATTTGCAACTGGCCAAAAAAACCACACATTCGTCACGTTGTCCTGTGAATGACGAAGTAGGTGTTTAGTTTTCGGTTGTCATTTGCCGAGCTTTGCTTTCCAGGAACCATATGTTTGGAATAGTAGGTGCGAGCGACAAAATCCCCTTACCCTGTACCTTATGCCGTGCAACCTCCTTAGTTTGGCCAGCTGTATGTTGGTTGGCAATGACCTACACTATGAGCAGTTGAAACTGAAATTAAATGTGCAACTGTCCATAATGATCTAGCGAATATTCTTCAATATTTTTGGTGTTAATTTGATTAGTAATTCAATTAACTCTATTAATTTGAATTCCAGTAATTCAATTAATTTAAAGAGAGTAGAGCGCATCGGCGTAGGCTGATGGAAATAAAGCTGTACTTCTAACTTTTCAAAAATAATCCATATACGTTTCGTCACTGCAAAGATATTGATAAAATATCTCGAATAATACTTCCTTTGTTGTTGCAGAAGGTAATTTATTTTGAACTTGGTTCAAAAGTTCAGCTAATAGTCCTTTTTTTTACTACTTTGATATAGGAATGGGAAGCTAACAGCGAATAAGTCAAAATATCTTCAAATCCGATCAATTCTTCTATTACTTTTCTAACTCGCAAGTGGCCGAAAAAGCTACACATTCATTACGTCTTCATGTGAACGACGAAAAAAATGTTTTGTTTTCAGTTGTAATTAGGCGATTTTCAGATTTCTAGGTCCGATATGGTGAAAACAGGCAGCGCGTGTAATACTTTCCTTTTTTCTCGTTACTCATACCCAGATATCTAAATTTTTTACCAGTATGTCTTTTTCTTCTTAATATATTCAATTAACACATTGCGTACGGATCACGAGATATCTCGTTTGTCAATTTTTCATAAGCACGTAGGTATCGACGACAAAAAGTTAAAAATAAATTGATTTTCTTGACCTTCACTAAGGAAACGTAGCTTCGAATGTTCTTATGACAAATACTTAGGAAAATAAATGTATATCGAATTTCTGACAGAGTACAAAATTCATCGGACATATAAAATGTACTAAATCTCTGGTGCGCTTAAAATCTACGGGTTCTGAAAGCGCGTTGAAACATCAGAATACCGTGTGCAATGTATTAACAGCGAGTTTTGACAATTCTGTGTCAAAATGCCGCATGGACTAAAATTGGTATAAAACAATGATGGGCAAACAACAGTGTTCTGGCCAAATACAGACCGGTTTTATTCAACCCACCGCAGATTTAAAAATAATAATATAGAAATTTTCAATTTCAGTGTTTAAAAAAATTCATTTAAAGGGGCGTTCCTTTTTTGCATATGAAAAATGTAGCTGTCAGAATTTAAATGGTAGATGAACATTTAGCTTCAGTTTTCAAAATCAGTAGACACCGATTCCAATCAGATTATGAGAAACATCAGTAACGTAGTCACACCTTCATTCATCCATTAACATTAATTAATATTTGAAATAATATTTTTTAAAGTCCGTATTGAGTTTTATAATTAATCATATTGATTCGCCAAAACTTTTCTCATTTTTGGACCCACTTTATACAAAACCTTCTTCATCACTAATATATACAAAGTACAAAGTTTGTCTAATGCGTAAACATAACTAATCACTAGACTGCGGATGTTTATGCAAATTTCGAGTTTCACAAATGCTGGTGAGACAGGAAAACCTATCTAGGGATTTATTGCACTCAATAAATATTACGACAAATACCATACTTTGAATACTTCAGATATATTTTTACATTATGTCCCTTTTGTATATTTTAGCCGTATTTAATTTGTCATAAATGCATAAAAATCCGCAGTCTGCTAATCACCATGTACCATTTTTGGTCCACTGCGCAAAAGAATAAAACAAACAATAGTTATTTGCATGTTATAGCAATAGCAATGATTTCGACGTTGCAATTTATCAATGAAAGATAATGTTAAATTAGTTAATTAGGTTAATTAAAAATGGTACACGGGGCACTCAATGTGTTAAGTAGAAGGCGTTCTTTAGTTAACATGGTCACAGCTGCGGAAAACGCTGTTTTATCGTTTGACCGTGTAATAGTGCTACGGCTTAGCAAGATGTTGAGAACGTCATAAATCACGTTTTATGCGCAGTATATTTCAGTATATATTTAAGATAGTAGTTATTTTCCTATGAAAACCAAAGATTCATTAAAAATTTAAATAATTATGAAATATATAATAGAACCAGAGAAAGATACCTCGTCGGAATTCAATTAAAATTTGCGCTCTGTTAGATTTAATTTTAATGAAAATGTAGGTGACTGTAATGCGTCGTTTGTTGCATTGTACACTTCAAAGTATTTACGTACGCATATTTATACTTAAATTCCTTAAATGAACGTTAAATGTAAAACATTGAAATCTGTGTAACAATAATTGTCATTTTTTAATTGCAATTAATTATTTAGTTTAGCATTCATGCAGGGAATGTTTCATGCTGGATTCAATTTTAACATTTACAATACATTTTTAACAGTGATAAAATAATTACTCTACCGCTTTTGCGGAAACTTTTTTACAATTTATTCAAATGAATTTTTAGTTCAATTTGTTTTTATTCCATATTATATCGAATAAGCTGCTATCCCCTTTATCCATATCACAGAAATCCCATGAACAAATAACCGTGCATCCTCGATAGTTAAAGGGTATTCTCTTGAACACTTAAGCCCTGATTCAAACACCTACTATGTACAGATCGTTACACCTACAAAATACCTTCCAATTAAAATTCATAACCTTTGCGATTAGAAATTGCATCGTACTCAACGTTGCATGATGTGAGAGAAAATCCCAACAATTTTTTATAGTTTCTAAAAGTTCAAAATCGTTATATGCTATCGTATAGCGTGAAAATATAATATTGTTACGAATTATTAGCCTGTCGTTTGTATTATTTTACGATATTATTACAAGATAAACAATATAATATAAACTCGAAAACCGTGAAACTTTAAACGCCAATGAAGACCTGAGTTTGCCAACCACCATGTTAGCGAAAATTGTTTATAATCGTATAGAAGATTGTAAATTTCACAGTTTCGCGAATATGTAAATATTGCCGTTAAAAGGTATAATTCAGTTCTTCTCAAAATAATTAGGTGTTTCATGAAATAAGTAATCAAGTTGGTTAATGCGTGTAACATATTAATAGTTTCACACTTTGCCCAGTTATTCAGTGAGATAATAAGTTTTTCTACGTTCTGCATTAACCAACGACATACCCCGTTGTAGCGAAAACTAAATAGTTTAACATTAAAAGAAGTCCATTGCTTTATAAATTAACTGATGAAAAAACATTAAAATCACTTAAAGGCTACCTTTTTTGTTATGAATAGATTAATTGATAAATAATAAAGAGAATAATTATACTCATGAGGGCTCGCCTTATCGTTTTCATTGATTTTTGGATGTTATTTCTGGATTAGGATTTTGAACAATTTTTTCCCATACATTTAATCCTCCCTCGGATTTAGTTTTTGGGATATTGCCCACAAGCTATTGTTACTGCTACATTGAATTTTGTTCTAGATGGACTAAGTGTTTACAAGATTTGGTTATTGATGGACACAAAATTTCAATTCTGAAAAAAAAACAAATAACTGTTATCTTCGAGCGCACTTGTTGGAACAGCATGAGACGCGCTTGATATATTGATCTACAGACAATGAGAACAAATACGTTCTAAATGTAAATCTACATCATTTAATTAACAAATGTTCTATGGCAATTGCTTGTATCGACACAGTTTTATTAACACTAGATCTACTGTCGATTAATTCAATATATTTAAAATTGTAAAACAAATATGTCCGAATGAAATAAATGAAGGAGGTGAAAAACTTGATCGATTAAATCGTTTAAAGGCTTCAACACAGACGTAGAAAATAAGGAAACGAAATAGCACTAGAAAGAGGAACATTTTTGAAAAATTCAATGCTTTAAGCAAGCTTCGGTAATCTTAATGATTTTAGGAATTATTTCCTATGAAATAGTCACATTTAACAATGATAATTCTAAGAGATTTTTAGATATAAAAATTCTTATATTTGCAGTATTTAAATGTTTCATGTTTCATCAATGGCTGCCTATCTTTTACATGGTCGCAGAAGGAATAAATAATTATGAGTATACGTTGCACTGTTAATTTGAAAGGTTACGCATAATTCTAATATTTATATGTAAATATATATTGATAAATTTTTAATGATTAAACGGTAAGAACTCTTATTTGTTTCTGTTAACATTTTTCATCACAATAAACTGTAGACACCAAAACGCAGACATCAACTGTTTAACATTTTTGTGAACTATTATTAGTCATAATGACAATAATTTCTGGCATATCAACAATGACAATTGTTTCCACGTAGGTATATTGTTGATAATTCACACCTATGACAACATGACAGTAAATAATTTATCATGGAAATAAACATAACGATGGGAACCAATTATTGGTCGAAAATTATTAGTACAGTAAAATCCCTCTAATGTTGACAACTTGGACCAGGATCATTCGCTAATATTGACACTCCCTTCTATCTCCACTTTTCATGACTTATTTTCCCCTATGTGCATAAGCATGCGTAGAATTGAAACTTGAGTGAAGGATTCATGTAAACATCCAAACCTACATAACGCGCCACGAAACTAAAATTCTATTGGGCAATAAAAAGTCCAAATGGAGGAAAATACAAGTAACAGTAACGGGAGTATCCTGTCAACATTAGCGAGAGACCAACGTTAGAGGGAGCAACATTAAAGGGTTTCTACTGTAAAATTGTGCTTGTACAAACAGGATCCAAACAGTATGTACTTGTGAATCAAGCCAAATAGATCCTACGAATGTATACATTGATGGTATTACACTTGCAATCATGACCAAAGGAGTGTAACTTGTTTTCAACCTCTGTAACCGTGAAGAGTATACCTCTTTACAAGTGAGACAAAAAAAAAGAATAATAGCGAAGTAATATACCTAACTATAAAACTCAATAAAGACCCAAAAAAGCATTATTTCAAAAATTCATAAAACTGTGACTGAATTTCTAAAAGTTCCTCATAATCTAGATCGAACCAGAATATACAGATTCTGGGAACTGAAGTAAAATGCTCATCAATCATTTGAATTCTTAAAACTATTATATATCTTGCATATGAACAAACATATTATAATTTTTAAAAACATTAAATATTTTGTAAAATTTTGTACATGCAAGGAAGGAACATCACTTTGAACGAATCATTTAAAATACAGCAATTAATAATTTCAATGATATTACTTTTAAAATCTACGACTGGACAGATAGAATCTCTCAGCGGGCCACATATGACCCGAAAATCGGAGTTTATCCATTGTTGCTCCGTAGTATAAAAGACATCATATACTTCCAAGGTTCAAGGAATGATTAAATCGTTATAGTTATCATAGTCTTGCTAAATATAAAGTAACAAAAACTAACTGATCCTATTATAGAGCGTGTGTAGCATAAATTACGTTACCAAACGTGTATGAGCTAAATTTGTGGTGTTGCTATGTTAATACATCGATTCACGAAGCTTGTGCACATAAAATAAGACGTTATAGCAGTAGCGTATACGTGTAATCCGATTATTAAACGAACGGTACCCGTAAAGCGATTCTGCAGCAACAAACGCCAGTAATTGGTTCAAACAGCTTATGTCTAACATTACGATTATGTTCGACACATTAATTTAATTTATTCAGACCATGGTAAATCGAATATCGAACTAAATCGATCGTAATGCTAAATTAAAGTGAAAGTCAATCGTGTCTTGCAGTTTAGAGGGCATAACTATCCCCACTGTGAAGCTTTCTTAAATAATCCCGAGTCGAAAAGTCCAGCCTAAAAAGAAACTTCAAATCCTAGATTCTTTTGATCTCTCATTTGCCGCTTAATTATGTATACCATTTTGAACCTCAAAATCCTCAACTAGTGTGTCTACGCGCCTCAAAGTCCTGTAAATATGATTTTTAAGAGTTATATGGACTGGTCAGGTAAAATTTTTATTCCAATTTAATCTGACATCTAAAAATATTTCAGAAGTTCCAAGTCTGTCGACTCATATTCTAAAAATAGGGCTTTCAGGAGCAAGTTGGAATTAAATTATCATTTTATTCCATATCAATTCTAAATCTCCTAAACCAAATTAATTTTTAGTATATCAAGAATTTTTTTGGACCTCGATCATTCCACTCCAATTCCAATTCAATTCTAAAGCTCCTCATTATAGAATGCTGAGGATTATTTTAGGCTGTATGAAGCCTAAATTGCTCCTAAACTAGGTAAAAGTGGAAAAAAGTAACAAGTGTAGGGCGGTTGTGGAATTAAAATTTGCATTCTTTTATATGTAACATATTTTTCCATATTCAGCCTAAATATCCTAAGTTATTTGGTAATTTAGGAGGATTTTGGGCTGAAATTTTCGACTCGGGATTCCATACAAAATACGCCAATTACTTGAAGTTGGTACATTTTGAAAAAAAAATAAACATTTTTACCGGTACCGGAAATTGATCACGACGTAACTTTCAATTGCAGTTTAGTTTTATCGACTTTTCACTTTCCTGTTCTGTACAATTTTGTTTATTCGCCAAAATATGTAATCTCCAGTACGCGCAATTATCGGTATTATTAGATAAATTACACAAGAAGCTGTAGAATAATTCATATAATTAATATCACGTACAATTAGTTTACGAAAAATTGGAAAATACAATTATTAATATTAATACTGGCTGAATTTCAACACTGAGCAAGTAACACATCAGAAATCAGTATTTTGTGCACGTTAATGATTACGCTAAACAGTTGATGAGTCTGTATCAAATATTTCTGCTTCAGACATCTCATACATTTAAAATATATTTAATATCAATTACCAGCGTCCATGGAAATTTTTCAATAACAGTACTGCGGGAATTTTATAAATCTTGCGACGATTCTGGAATAAAACGAACGACAGACAACCGACAGACGTACACAGATGCTACGAGGACGAGAAGACGCCGCGGCGTTGAGAGTAGACGATGCAACAGAAGATAGACGTGAATAGAAGTAGACGAATCGACAAATAGAGAATAGAAGATTAGATGTACACCGACTGACTAGACGAATAGACGTATAAAGTAGAGACGACTAGAGTAATAGACGAGTAGACGGACAATTAAACGGGACAAATAGAGAGTAGACGAATAGACATGACTGGATGGACGTTACAGTGTATGTTTTGAATTATTAACTCTTTGCGCTCCAACTACAAGTCTGGCTGGCATAACAAGTAAAAACGATCTACTCCAACTACAAGCTCTACTGGCAACATTTTATTTTCTAATTCTTACTAACTAAGTAATATGAATGTATAGCTGATACCGTTACTTTCTTAACAACATTCGACATGTTCTCTCCTTGCTCTTTACTGTTTTGTTTACATTTGCGATCTTAACGGTTAATTCTTTTACAATTTCAGTTTAGTTGAATCCATTGATCATTGTGGATGAGTGTCCATTAAACATATTAAAATATATAAGTTCATTATTTGAGTGGTTTGCATATTTTCTATTATTTTTATTAATAAATATTATCCTTAATTTACTGTTGAGAAAATCATATCATGAATGAATGAAAATCAATCATGAATTATCATACAAGAACAGTTTATAACAAATAAATTATTATATTGCTAAATTAACTTAACCTAATGTATGAATAAATTTTATATTATTAATCAATATTTAAGTGATTAATCGATATTTAATACACTTCTACAAAAATTTCATCAAAATGATTTTTTGCCGTTTATGTTATAAAAAAAATATCAACCAAATTGTATATTTTGGATCTGAATTTATTTTAAGATACATTGAAGTTAACTATGTTTTTGAGGTAATTCTCGTTAATAAAAAATCATTTTTCTAAAAACTGCAGCATTTTTTTCAAAGTATTGTGATTACAAAAAATTGCCTAAAAGTCCGTGGAGTAGACTACCAACAGGCGCAAGAAATGCAAGGAGCACAAAAGGTTAAGTGTATGTGCGTGTGTCAGAAAGCAGAGCGTTTTCTACACTTCATTTAATCGTGTTTCCACTTGTATATATATGTAACACCATGTATTTGTTATAAATATCCTACAATACCTACTCAATGTAAGCGAAACAGTAACAAGGAATTATAATAAATGAAGATATTTTCAGAGCCGTCATTTTATTCCGTACTGAAATGTCTGCTTCATTTATCATAAAACAATTTGAAATTTACATTTATGTTCTCCCTTGGGCAGCAAATGCAATAACCGGTACATTGTGTTATATACATGGTTAATTAAAAACTTAATAAATTATGGATCTCTTTCCGGATTATCGTTGCATTTTGTAACACAACTAATAAATCAGTTTTTCGTTAAATTTCACACGTTCTCCAAAAATTAACAAATACAACATTGCCATTGTGTGTAAGACAAAGGCAGGTGGGCAATGTGACACCGAGCATAATGTCTATCCTCAGCGAACACACATCATGGTTAAATATTTTTGAAAAATGAGACATAGAAAAACCATATCCCAAGAAGCATTTTGGTACAAGATAAAATCTAGAACAATAACACGTATCTCTCGATTTACACGGTACTTTTTTGCACGACTTTACTTTCATGCGATTTTTAAAATAAAGGATTTAAAAAAAAACACTTTTCTTTTACTTCCAAACGAAGACTGAATTATTGACATTTTACGTTCTGTATGGAGTTATAAATAATAGGTGTGTATATGCTTAACATTAACACTAGAACTACCGGCATTAAATCTACTATATTTCAATATATTAATTAAGTACTTTGAAAAAAGAGGAATGAAGCGGTGAAAGAGATGATTGATTCGGTAATTTGCATATTATAAAATCAACGTTCAAGACCTGCTCTATGACTCTCCTCTAAACTTGAAGAAATTTTGGAAAAAATTGGGAACCAGTCACATTGACTTGCTTGGTAGTTCTAGTGTTAAGAATGCGTGAATGAAGTGAATGAGAAGTTGGTAAGTCTGTTCGGCAGGACAAAAGAAGGCAGTAAAAAAGAAAGCACAGAAAGATACGGACGTGTAAAAGGAATCTATAAGGGAAAGGGTATTTAGTTATAATACATACATATATTCTATTTAGAAATACTGTATTATTGAAATTTTATTGTATTTATGATCACTCCCTAAATCCCTCACAGTTTCTTGCGATTTACACGGTTTTCTAAAGAATTTATCATCCACGTAAATCGAGGGATAGGTGTATAATTTTAAATACAAAATCTTGCGTATTGCAAAAAACACTGCTAAGTATTACCAGCGACCAACTTGTAGAGCTGTTGTTACATGCAACGGAAATACATCATTCTACAAGGAAGACTTCGAAGATACAAAGAAGCCACGAGAAGACGGTTTGTCGGTTCTGCAAACGCATCCAAAGCGATGGGAGCGCAACGCGAAGTAATTAGACACTGTCTATCGCTATCGGTTAGCAAGCGCAATAGAGAGGATCGGCTGGAGGATGGTTACACGAAGGGAAACCGATTAATGCAAATGTCTAACCTATTGTGGTGTATGGCATAGGCTGGACGAAGGGGCCACGATCAGAGAGGTGAGAGCGTTTGAAAGGAGAAAGACGGAGCATGGCAGCAAGACGAAGAGGAACGTGAACAATGCTCGTTTGAGAGAGACGGAAAGTGCGAGGGTGAGTAGGAGATAGATAATAGATAGATAGATAGATAGAGAAAGAGAGAGAGTGTGCGTGTGTGTGTGTGTGTGTGTCGGTTATAGGGATCTACTCTGAATTACCCTGGACCAAACTGGACCTGCACTACGACAGTTCGACCGCAACGCTTCAATTTAGAATGCTAATCAGGCAGACCTCCCTCCAATCCCTTTACCCCCTCCGTCTTTCCAGTACCAACAGTTTAATGTCTATACGTGTATCCATCCCTTAATCTGCCACCGGTTTTGGAGTCGAGGACGAGGTACCTTTAACGGAAAGCCCAATGGCACTATGTCAATGTCTATCGTGCAAGACTATTCTCATCGCCAAGGGACTCTGTACTGACGTTCTTTGGGACCGAAAGAGGAACAGGGATGCACCGACAAAGAGGGTGAAACAGAGAGAGAGAGAGAGAGGAAGAGAGAGAGATAGAGAGAGAGGACTCAGAGGACAAGGAGGAGAAGGCTTCGCGGAGGATGCACCCTGCATGAGCTTCCTTTGATCCCGAGACGGAAGGACGAGTACCGTCGAGAATCGTCTCGAGGACCATTCGGTAACGGTCGAGTTCCTTCGGGCCGGTCCTCTAAAGCGCAAAAAGATGTTTGGAAATGGCACCGACATATTCTGCAGCAAATGACGTGCTTTCTTGAATGGAATCCGCACGGATACATATTCTGAGAAGAGGTAAGGTCTGATTCTGAAGAAAGAGAAGGATATGACGGAAGTACCTTGTTGTTCGTTAGCGACCAACAATTCCCGAAGTTTAATTAGAAAGTCTCAATTTAGCCTCATGTAATAATACACACCGTAGGATTCCATTGGGAATTTGTCAATTGCTTTCTCGTTCTCAATTTCAAGTTTTCAGTGATCCACCCACAATAATGTAGAACTTTATATTAACTCGATACGTGTTTGCGTCGTGTTCGTAGGTGGAGAAGTTATTAATTGTTACAGGGAGAAACTCTAACTAATTTAAAAAAGTCCATTAATTTAGCCAATGCTGAAAAGATAAAAGGATTCTAGAAAATTTATGGAATTTCGGTATTTAACGATCCGTATGGAGATTCAGTATGTCAATTGTCTTTAAATTACCGTGAAACTTGAATTTAACGGAGGTGTATGGAAATCGTCCCTGTTAATTTTACGCCCCTAATGAGAATCGTTCTTTCCATATTTCTACGAACGACTGCAGACATATATTTCCACAGTTTAAGTGTTGCTGTTTGAGGAGGGACGAGTCGCACGGTGGCTTTCAATTAAACATTTACTTCCCGCGAAAGTCCTCCGATTCCTTGAGTAATTTCAAGTTGTAGCTAGTCTGGAGTTGCTGCATCATTTATTAATTCACCGATGGGACTACTTCGCTCTCTATATCAAGTGTCGCAATGTATTCTCGGCATTCTGTAATTGGTGCACTCGTTAATTATCTGATAACGACGACACCGTTCTCGCCATGGCCTCTCGAAAGATCGAGTGGTTGGCAAACGGGAGCCAACATAACAAAGCGAATAACGAGTACACCGAATGCGTACACTTACAGTGATCTACTTTCATATCGCAAGAAACGAGACATCGAAGATATTTCTGTGGAATATGCATATTTAAGGGAAACAGGTCATTACAGGGACATCATAACAAATACGGATTTATTCTGAAAAAATTCTCGATGATTTTGCTTAGAGTAAAAGTCACTTTTAATCAAAATAAAGTAATTTATAATTCGTCGGAACATTTGTAGTATATCGTTCTAAACATTTTATTTGTATAATGCTTCACTTAAAAATGACATTGTGCAAAACACGATGACACAAATGGACTCTGATTCGTCGAGCTTGACCTTCAATTTTGACCCATTCGCACAGACTACTAAAAAATTTGTATTAAGTTCTTTCGAACTCCCACTACTCTTAAAATCCTAATGAATATAGTCCGACAACTGCAAGATGGCTAGGCAGAGGCGGAACCTTTTCTTTTTTGAAGTTCCCAAGTCCAGTCTTTTAAAGGCAATACATCACAAAGTCGTTTACTTCAGGAGACTCGGTGTAAGAATTCCAAAAATGAAATGGCGAGAATACGCGATTGAGGATGAGAGGCTCCACCGTTACCTAGCCATCTTTCACTTGTCGCACTATATGTATCTACTGGTAATCTTCGTATAACACGGTAGATAGATTCTTAGAAAATCCCGTGTTGTGGGAAATCATGTTACATGAAACCCAGTGCTAATACAAAAAGGAGAGTTACGTTCCGCAAACTTAGTAGAAACAAATATTTTTTTAAAATTCGATATCTATGAAACCATAAATCTCGCAGCACGTAACATCGGAATAGCGTTATACATGAATAAATTATAATTTATTTATGTATTTTCATTGAAAGCCACTATAGTTCATTATACCTTCTCGACATTGTTTTAAAGTAATTTAGTTTTTAAATATCTTAAACAAAGATCATTTTATCCAGTGATATAGAAGTACAATGTTGTACAAAGGTTTTCGCAATTTTCTTATCGTGTTAGAACAAAACCATGTTATGAGACGTCGTTTTAAGAGGAGTAGCAGAAACCGTGTTGTAAGAGGAGTACCTGTATTCTCAACGGAGACTCCAGCTTTTATGAAAAAAACCTCTGATAATTGGCTCTGAGCTATTGGCCAAGCTGCAGTAGCCAACGATATTAGAAAAATTGTGTTAAAGTAAAATTTTGTTCATAAAAAGTAGTGTAAACAAAAGTCAGTAATTTACAACTAACAACGAAAGCAGATAATCGGTAATTTCAGATGATCAGATCAGTAATTTACAACTTACAATGAGACATATGAATTTACTGAAACCATGGAAACTAGTACGCTGGTGTATTACATATGTATATGCAAAGACGACCCGCAGAACAAATACTTAAATTGTTACAAATGGGACACATGACTTACTCTCTTAATCGCTGTCGTTAGATTGAATATCTATTGAATTTTTTTTTAATGAACTATTGTATTTATTCGCAATATTTATCGTGCTCATACTGTACAATCAGAAAAAATTATTGACTATGCGTGAGCGTAGAATTACTGGTTTGGAATCGCGCGCGAATTTTTTGTGCATTCACATTTTTTATTTCGAGCAATGTACTCCCTTCCGCAGGAATTGAGCACAAATTTACTTTAGGCAAGGAGAACAATGGTATTTCGTTATAAATATGTGTACTAGGAAAATAAAAATTGTATATGGCGCAAGGTGGTCCGAAGAAATAGTACGAGTGGTACAGAAAATGAGAAACATATGTTGGACCGCGCGAAAGAAAAGAAATGTCTTTCATTTTGGAATTGCGTAGAAATCGTTTCACATTATATGAACAACATCTAACAATGTTTTACAATTATAAAAAAGGTATAACACACATCGGCATCATTAACAAATTCAGAATGATTGAAAAATATTTATCATATATATATTCTTACCTTGTATTATATTAAATGTAGTACAATGATTATTAATATTTTACACGTTCATAAAATGTCATTGACCTCTTCAAATTTTATTTACAGAGAAATAATAAATTATACGTTGAAGCTTTAATATTATACATTTCTAACTGTTACAATTGTTTCGTCATGTTTTATAGAAACTGTTCCAACGTAAAACCATCTTAATTTCGGATTGCAGTAAGTACTTCATAGTTATTTCTAACTCATATTACTTTTATACTGTGGTGCAAGTTAGCTAAAAATAATTAAATTAAGATTGTCTATCACCCGATATGTATCAATACCTCTTTCATTGTAAAATTAGCAGCAAGCAGCAAACAATACTTTGCATAAATAACTCAATGTAAAAATCTTTCTTACACTCCAAATTCCTGATTAATATAATAAAATATTAGTTGCATCGAAATATTACATCGAGTGTAACTCAATCTAATTGAAAACCCGCAAAGCGTTTAACCCGAGAGAAATTATCCTACAGTTGACAACACCGCAACGTTATCAAAGAATAATTGAAACCCCGTCCAGATATTCTGGAACTACTGGTAATACCCATTTGCCTCGTGGTACCGCTCATCATCGGCATGTGACGATGACTATTTCTGAATCTGCCACTAGAACTACAGTGATTGCAAACATAGTCACGTTCTTGCCTCGAGCTATATATCAATCCCAAAAGACGTACTAATCACGAGCCGCCCTCGTTCGCGGGAAGCGCGATCCTCGACGTTCTTCCGACTTCCAATTTTCATTCGAATGCGCCAGATGTGCTTCGTGCGGATGTACTGTGGAATAAAGCTTAATATTTTGACGTTCCGCCGGTGAAATGTGGCGGAATGTGTCCACGGAACTTCTACTGTGGCGTCGACAGCCGGTAATACATATTCTGTCTGTGCCGATTAATTCGAATGAATTGGTCCTCTGCAATTTCGATTTTTCTTCTGTTAATTAAATTTCACCTACGATTCACAAATGTTTGAAGAGGTATGAACGTAACTGAGAATTTTACGCGTCCGGACACGAAGACAATTACGAAATATCCGAACAATTAAGCGGATGCCGTAGATCGTCCTTTTGTGTTCCGGAAATCGCCATTTGCTCTCTGCGGTATTACGTTTCACGGAAACTAATAAATAGAACTGATTCAGTTTTACCGAGAAATATAATATAATTAATTTGTTGCACAAATAACCCTTGCAGGTAGTAACATTATTTAAATTTAAGGAGAAGTGTATTGAAGGTCCTTGATCCAATACTATGGCGAAAGGATGCATGAAATAAGTAGAAACGTCGAATAAAAATATAAGTAGTTATGGTTTTGGAAAGCTATGGCTTCAACTTTCTAATTTGTTTATTTTTTTTACGCTTAATGGTCTACAATACAATTACGCTCTGCATTAATACACAATTATATCTTGAACTTTACAATTGTAGTAGAATCGCATTGTTTTGTTTCGCATACTGTGCCTTTACGACAATGTTTTAATTTGCACAATGTTTCTGTCTGCACAAACGTTTATATAAAGGTAATGAATTTTGTTCTATTATAACGAACGATTTATACATGGGGTAATCGACCTTTTCATATTAACCGCCCACTTTTGTATCCTTGTTGCCAGTATAATTTTCTAAACCGTCCCTGATTCCGCAGTAAATTAATTTAGCACAATTTTAATGTACTTCTAATTTTTTAGCAACGTTTGACTAAAAATATGTATTTAAATGTATCTTCTTATTTAACACTAAACGTATCATGTGCGGCCGAATGGCTTGTTTAATGAGATAAAAAGGGCAATTTTTTGTATTATCAACTAAAGGCAGTTTGCTACGTTGTTCACTGTTTTAAATTCACAGCCTTCTGTGTTCCTTTCAGGAAAGTATCATTGCTATTTGAGCCGTTCAATGCACAAATCGATTAACTCCATAAAATGAGAAGTCGAGAAATGCGACGAAATAATGTACATTGTTTTTTAAAATTCCCTTTATAATATAAATTCAAATACGTATTGTAGATTGCATAAATACAGATATAACTTTCATCTAACGGTATATAAAATTAACAAGAAAGACTAGCCAAAATATAGTTGTCAGTAATGTAACAATTTTTATGTGGCTGGTGGAGTTAATCGGTTTGGCAACTGAAAAAAAGTAATAAAGTTGAATATGGTGTTTAAATTTCTAAGTTTTTTTATTACAAACAAAGTGATTTATTATATACTTTTATTACAGATTTTCCATAAAAATGAAAGTTGACAGTTCTATTATAATATGTTATTTGTGATTGATTCATAAGCAATATAAATTATATCATCTTCATCAGCTGTATAGGAAGTCTCGTCATTTCGATTTGTTATCATCATTATATTTAACAGGAGGAATAAATTTTAGCAGGTCCATCATGTCTCTTCTATCTTCCCTTGTCAGAGGTCTATCTTTAGGATATAATAAAGGCTGATCTACATTTTTAAAACTTTGTGGTCTACCTGCTACAGATTCCTTTATATTTATAGCATTAAATTCTGAATCTTCATTTTACTCATATTTGAATTGTACGAGGTAGGGTTTGGACCTCTCTAACTTTATCCAGCGTATTTAGAGTCAATTTACTGGAAATCCTGTGACGGTTACTTTTTTGTTAATGATTGCACTTTCTAAAGGTTTTGTTGAAAAAAAATCTTGACGAGTAATTTGGATTAGATTAAATGAAGCTTTCTTCTTACATCTTTTGATTATATTGTTCCAATCATCGCCTCCTAGTGCGTTTGAGTTGCTTTAATGCAACGACTTACATTAGAGTATGGAGTTAATCAAAATAACCTCTGAAATAAATTACTTATTATTCAATGGCCAACAAAATTTTGTCATTTAATGGTGTTAATCTTCATCATTCAGGAAAGTTATTATTAATATAAAAAGTTATGACTATGCAAAGTGCTTCGGCAGTTAAATTTAAGATTTTTTGAAAAGTGGAGTTAATCGACCTGTGCACTGAACGGCTCATTTCATGGTACGCCAAAAAATTTGGTACGGTAGGAATAAATAGTATAAAAACCAGAAAGTGTCCGTACGATAAGTATTAAAAAAGAAACAAACTCAAATCGAGTGACGACCCCTGAAAAGAAAATTAAAGTAGATTCGGTATCGGACAAAATCTCTACTACCCTTCATGAAATGTGTAATCGCCCACTACTGCACACTCAGTAAGGACCAGGTTGACTACTTCTAATCTATATGATTATATCGAATTGCACATTGATATATTCCACATAACCATAATATTGTGCAATTAAATTTATTATCCACGTGTGAATCGGAAACCTCTAGTTCTCCGGTTGGTCAGAAAGTAATTCCGTTGAAAGTGCACAGAAAGTCACGATAAATAAAAAACAGATTACGATTGTTCAACTGGCAGGCTGGAATGGCGTAATTATACATTGTGTTAGAGCGTATACGTTACCTTTCGTTATTGGCTTGGCCAGGTCTATTAGGGCCCATGCTTTGGGGCCAGGTAAGTGGCTGGTATATAAATACGCTTCAATTATGCTCTAGATGCTCAGCCAAGAAGTGGAGGAATATTTAACCCTTAAATGCATGACATTTTCAATTTTTAAATAGGTCTACGCAAAAGTAAAAGAAAAATTAGTATGTTTGTTCCTTTTTTAAATAAAAAGTTTCAAAAATGATACACCATGGAGTACGAACATGATAAATATTGTATAATTGCTGAGACAAAAGCATGCATATATTTACTTACTAATTATTACGAAGTAAAGAAGAGCAGCTTGAATTTTTTGTAGAACATAGGTAAACACTACATTTACAACATTTTCTGAAACTCAGGAGTTTACATTGGAACATTTGACAACGTCTTTTTGAGTCTGTTCTGAGTTGTTTAAGAAGCGCACTTCTTTGGGTGATATTGTTGGGAAAATTGGCCCCTTTTCCTTTTTTTTCATACTTCGTTTGAATGGACCGAGGTAATTCCATACAACCAAAGTAAAACTTTCACTACTGGTAAAATTTATTTTAGAAGTAACAGACAGTGTTTCGTTTTTGAAACACTATGAAATTAAGGGTTGATGACAACTCTATGGAGTACTAATTTATGTAACTAATTTAAGTTTCTAGGAAACACTCCCCGTCAAATTCCCTTTTTGCATTGAGTCGTCTTTGTGGGAGCTCTTTAAAAGTTAAACAGGCCAATCAAAGAATAGTTAAAGCAATGCCATTGGACAAGACCCAGCATGTTTGACCCTCCTCCTATTGTTACATCTCCATGGAGATAAGAATTGTTTTCCAACAATGCAAAAACCAAACATTCCAATTGTTTCAAAGTGACAATAACTACATTCTCTTAACCCATTTGCAACAGTAGCGTATATATGCGCGCACTTATTCTGGTCACTATACCTGTGATATATATGAGCGGTTTAAATCATGTTTACAACATTCGACCATTATAGTACAATATCACTTTGTGAAATATTGTTATACTTAAATTTGATATAAAGAAATTTGGTGATAACGATATGTTTTTGATTTTGTCATATGAGGCAGATGGATTAAGAACTATCCGAATTCAAGCATACACAATCCGTCCCATAGGAAAGGTGACTGATATGAAATAAAATATAAGACGCTGTTCATTTTTAGTTTACATAACTTTTTATTCAGAATAGGCTCCTTGTGAGTCAATATATGACTGGAATCGTTGGGAAAATTGTTTGAAACAATTCTGACACTCAACCTTTGAAATTGTTTTCAGTACCATGATCGTAGCCTTTTGGATGTTTGAAATCATGTCAAAATGTTTTCCTTTCATTACCATTTTCAGTTTTGGAAATAACCAGAAGAGGCACGCAGACAGATCAGGCCAATTAGGAGGTCGTTGAAGCACCACGATACATTTCTAAACCAATAAATCCCATATGATCTTGCTTTTGTGCGTCATTGCTCCATTGCTACTTTCACGACCGAAATTCAAAACATACTGTTAAAGTTTCAGTTATTACATGCAGTCTGTCATGCCAACGCTGTTAAATTTAAAACAAAAGGTAGAAACACCATGCTAGTGAATTCATGTATCCGTTCACAAACGGCATTAGTATTTACGCGAATATAAAATCAGTCACCTTTCCTATGGGACGGACTATGTACTCGTTTCAACAGAGTTCTACTTTACTTTTAACCAATGAAGTATGATTTTAATGAATCTCTTTAATCCACACATGTTTAATTTTCTTCCTGGAATGAATGCCATCATTTACACGACTCTACAAAAAAAATTTCGTTCTTTGTCCTAAAGTTTATTTTATGATTTTTCGGTTAACCTTTTAGGTACGACGCGCCACTATAGTGGCTTTTGCGGATATCATCTTTCAGGACGACGCGCCACTATAGTGACTTTCGTGTATGTCGTCTCTCTGAACGACGCGCCACTATAGTGGCTCACTCGCCCACCATTTGAATTGAATAACTGTGTTCATATGTATTGTTTAACTTTAACAATCATCAAATTAATCATCAAATACTTCATTTGAATGTACTTGTGCACAGAACGGCATTGCCCGTCACACTTTCCAGTGTTGTATCGTTTATACATCGTTCACGTCAGACCCTGCCGTTCAGGGAAATAGCCACACGCAGAATTCAGCCGTACCTAAAAGGTTAATTATGTATAAAAACGAAAAGAAAATACATTTTTTTTATATAAAGTTTGCTTTTGTGATTATTATAGTAATAACACTCATTTTCGAATTATTTTATAAATTTTAATTAATTCTAACACATTCAAAAATACCGCGAGATCAGAGTGGGGGTTTTACGTCCACGCATGCTCATTTAGATAAATTTAAAAACAACATGAGAGCGTATTCAGAAGAAAAAGGAGAACGATTTCATCAGGATGAAACTTCTAACTTATGAACTTCGAACCACGTTATCAAGGCCAATACAATGAAAATATGATGGGAGACTATATTTGGGGTTTATTAAGAGAAAGTACTTATGAACATAAAAGAAATAGTAAAAGCGTGCACTTTTAAATTATTTTCCACTTTTTTGTAAGTTATTTTGATAGTAAAACTTAATAAAAATGATAAACACGTTTATTTGTATGGTTTCATCATCAATTAAAAATTAAAACCACATATTTTGAAAAACATCGTTCAAACGGTCTTCTAGATACAAAAGCAAACTTTTTCATGCCATATATTTTTTTTCGTCTAATTACGACCTAAACTATCGAAATTTTATACTTTAAAGTCAAAGTCAAATTTTGTGTTGACCCGTGTTATCAACAAAAATCAGTCAAATTCCCAATTTTCAGGAATCCGCAACCCCCACGCAATCGATGATACTGCGACGAACAAGTATTCAACTGGAAAGCGCTAAAACTTCATCCACATAAATATTAGTCTCGTCCATCGGTATTTCGTCGGCCAATCGGAAAGTAGATAAATTAAAAACAGTGCCTAATCGCCGTAACGCGTTTAACGGCCGGACAGGAAAATCGAGCGGCAAGTATACCCCGCGAATTTATGAGAATACGTATTCAAAGCCAGTCCACTCGGTATGACCACTCGAAATTCAGAAATGCGAGAGCAGCTCGCTATCGGTCCTCCTGTCCCTCTTCCGTGGCGTGTGCGAGTACTCTGTATGCTCGTGGTTCCCACTTCCGTTGCTACGGACACATTTGATATACGGCCAGTATATGCATCACACGGTACCATGGGTGTATATAGATTACCAAAGGTGCGAGAGAGGCACAATAGAGTGTAATCAACGCCGAGAGCGGCGCAGCACCGCGCCGCGGCGTCCGCGTTAATATTAAATCGCGGCTCCTGCGGTTGTCTCGAGTGCTTATCTCGGATCTTCCTCCGCCTCTTCGTCATATAGTTGCCGACATCGCTGGCTGTTGATACCCTCTCGACTAGGAGTCACCCTAAACCCGCGCCATCGTGCACCTATATCTTCCGCTAACTCTCTCAACTTGACTACGTGCTGTGCGGGATGAGAAATCTTCGATATTGCACGTTTGGGACACACCGGCAGCTCGAAACTCCCCCTTCGTCCCTTTATGATTTCACCATCGATTGCCTTCTTGCTTCTCAGTCTTCCCATTCGCGCTATCGTCCACCCTTTCCCTTCTCCGACCGTTGGCATAGGACAGATTCAAACCCTTCTATGTTCTACCTGCTCGTAAAGTCACGATACGGTGACGCCGCGATATCGCGATATCGTCTTGGCCGAGACTCTGATTATAGATTATCCCAAGTACTGACTATCCGTAGGATTGTTCCAAATGTACTGGAGTTTCCAACAGTGTTCAATGTACTCCCGGTGGGAACAATTATGGTGCTAATTATACGGGGGATATCGTTAAATTGAGGCAAAATTTGGTGAACGTAATCTGTAAAGAAAATTTGTAAATGTATGCAAAGTAAAAATTGTAGGATTTATCATAACTTAGGAGCGTGAATGTATGTATGTCGGGTGGAAAATTGATTTTATGTGTGGAATGTTGCATATTGGGAAAAACGAGAGAATTGTATAATTGAAGTTTATTTAGTTAATCGGATAAATTGTTTTAAACGTCTTTACGTTATGATGTATTATGCAGTGACAAAGAAAAAAGAGCAAGAAAATATTCACCGACATTAACTCTTTTAGTCTGTCTTTGACGGTCGTCAAATTGACGGGTTCTTACCTTTTAAAAATATTTCTCAAATATTTCCTAAATTAAACAAAATTTCCCAAATTAACTGATTGCGGCTTTTGCCACTTGGCCCACATATTTCAAAGTACTTATTAAATATATTTGAATATACCAGATTTAGCGGCCCCAGATCTAATGTCAATCCCTGAATTCTGCAACCTTTATATTTCACAAAAACATGAAAAAAAAATAATAGTTACATGATTAAAGCAGATAGAAAAGTAACAGTGAACGATACAAAATATAATAATTGTGCCGATCGTGAAGAGCTAAGAAATAATTAAACATGACATAATTGATTAAAAAAAATTGATCAAAACTAAAAATTTGATTGATTGCTATGGTACCAGTATAGAGACCTGGCAATCAAAGATACAGGCTTCATCCCTATTGCCGATATAGATTTAAATCCATCTACGCACAGGAAAGAGAATTGTAACGAAAATGAAAGAAGAGAACGTAGTTGTTGCATCTACCTCAAAAAGTTAATTCCAATTCCAAATTTAAAAATGTACATGGGAAAGACGAGTGGAAAACAAGACAATTTTCACTTAATTTATAATCGATTTACAATTAAAATATCATTTTAATTGGTTTTATACGGTAAAGGGTCGGATAATCGTTAATGTCTTGAATTACATCATTAAGAAAGAAATTTCGCTTACAATTAGCACAACGCTGATGGTATATAACACACGTATGCTTTTAATTTGCATTTTGTTTTATGCAAAAGAAACGGCTACATATTCACTTTGTCTGCATTTTATGTGAAACAGTAATAATGCATAGAAATTTTATTCAGAATTGACTAAATTACACTTTATTACTTGCTAACTTTTCGGTGATTTTATTGAAATTGTCGTTTTTATTAGTAACAAGAAGTGTCCGGTTTCGTTGAAAATACGATTCGAACATTGATCGAGATGCAATATTCATTTCCCAGCGAAATTGACGTTGCGATTCTCTCCAACGAGAAAAGTTTTCTTAGAAATTCTTTTTCCGTCTGATTTCAGTAGAATTATTTATAGCACTGTCACGAATTTTTGTTGCATTATACTCTTACAAGGGAGGATTTTACACGAAGAGAAAAATGAATTTCGACATGGAATTTTAAGAGTGCGATAAAAAATTTGTAATGGAATGAAAAAGAATATTTTCGAACGTTCGCTCGTTAAAGTTAAAAATTTTTACATAAAACAATTTTCAAGGAAATGTGTGAATTAAAACTTTGTAAAGTACAGCTGCCTTTAACGAGGCTGTGCCACAAAACAAAGAAGTAAATAAATTGTGTGAAACTAACTTAGTATTTATTTAAAAAGTAACGAATATAATTTGCATAATTGAACAGAAACTTATAACCGTTAGTGTCGTTATACTTCATTACACCTTTCGAGATTGCACTAATTCTAGGAAAAATGGTCTTTAAATAGAAAATTCTAGAACGAAACTGGAAACTACATGAGGAAAATAAAATACATAAGTAGATATGTATATCGTACTTTCATGGAAATTACATTGTTAATTGTAACTTTGAATATGAGTAGAGTCGCACTAATTGTAAGAGAGTGATCTAAATTACCAAACTAACAGTAAATGTTTTATTCTCAGACACAGTACAAATTTCAAACGTCTTAATTTGCACAAAAATATAGCCATTTTGAGACAATTTCTGCGCGTAACATTGCCACCATCGATACATTATTTTACGTGCAGTTCGCAATAATTGTTTTACCGGGTACAACGATTCTCGGATTTATAATTATATTTGCAGATCCGTATGCACTCGCCGTGCAATCTCGTAGGTTTCGTAATGTATGCCATCGCGAATTTAAAATAATCCACTGTGAGAAATTCGCGCAGACGTAAATTGACTGTAATTTGAAATCGATACGTGTATCTATGAATTATGTAAAGTGCATAATGATGAATATTCACAGCCACAACAGAGAACATTCAATGTCATATAGAAACGGCGAGTGGGTCACAACGATTCACAGATGACACAGCTGACGGTATTACAACAATGTGAATGCTGCGAATGAATTTTCACCTTGCAAATTTAGCCTGCGTTTATTGTCCTAGTGTAGACAAAGTCAAACCCGATACGCCAATAAAAAATATTACAAAATTTATTGTCCCATGCTAATCCATTTCCACTGACACGGCTGCATTATCGAGATTCATGTGAAAATAATTCTTGGTATTTCCAAATATAAATAAAGAGCGCAGAAATGATATTTATCGTTGAAATTGTCACATTGAATTTCGAAAACTGTTTTTCTCTCTTCGATAGGCGAGAGGCGAATTTAATTACAAAATATCGGTCAAAATATACTGCGTTCATGCCGTTAATGTTTTACATTTGTATGGCTAATACTCAGTAAATGAAATATAATGAAATATCAAATGCAAGAGATTTATATAAAAAACTGCAATATGTACTATAGTACAGATCCATTTTACGTGTTTATTGTTGTAAAAAGGCAATGCTAAAAATTTAACAATTTTGTTCAATCATTTCTTTAATACATTATAATCCAAAAGAAACGAAAATTTCACTAATAAACACGATATTGAATAGGAAAAACATTTATAATGATTCTTATGAATGAAGTTCGTTTTTCTCTTTTTTAATGAAAATAGAAATTTCGCCGCAAGACTCAAGGTACTGCCAGTGATTGGCAATGCAGTAAAAGCGTTCAAAAAGTTATTAAAAAAAAATTAAATGACTTTTAGGGTTAAAACAGAAAATATGTTAAAGTCAAAAGATTACGTATTGCATATCATTCAAAATCGAACAAAAATACGCAAGTATAAGTGTAAATATTCTGTGTATCAAAAAAAAGTTCAGTTTGCTACACTAGTGTTATTTCAATAAGGTAAATTTTACTAATGACAAAGTTAGAATCTGTAAGCTGATTTCGTACGATTCGTGTAAAGTAAATATTTGTATTGGGGATATAATAATTGTAGGAATAGGATTTCAGATCTCATAATCCATAGAAATAAATAAGAAACTGTGTCGCGTTAGGAGAATTACACACAACTTCATAAAATAAAAGAATATACAATAGTTGCACTTCGGAGCTATAAGAACATACACTAATGCAGACGTGTAAGATTTAAAGTTACTTTCTGACGTTTTCTTTCATTTTCAACCATTATAAAGATATATGTATATATATAGCTTCATCCGGTTGCATGAAACAGGTTATATTGTGTACAGCTATGTACTGCGGTTGATATACGCGACCGTTGAGAGAGTTTATGATACGTTAATTGCTACCGAGATTCCAGACGTGAAAATTAGTAAGTAAAGCGTTCGAAATATTTTCCGGCTGTCTCATAAAGTAGAAATAAACCTTATGTAGTAGATTAAAAGGTCTGAAAAAGTATTCGGTTGGTAAACGTCTTAGATAGCTAAGGTGATAAGAGCAGCCGTGCGGCAAAAGAATGGTCTCGGGTTCGAGGTCTCCCAGTCCATAAACGATTTCTTACGGCTCGATTATTTTTCCAACGTATATACGTACAAATTCTCAACTTTCCAGATGGAGTCGAGAATTGAAGAAAATAAAATCATAATATCCATGTGACATTTTTGAAAACCATCACTCCGTATTCTAAGCTGTTGTGGGAATCGTACTCTTTATTTTCACTGTTTACGAAGTGATTTGTTTTATTCACTTTAAACAGTGTACAAACTTTCTGTTTTCACAGAGTACGGTCCGACAACTGAAGGATGGCTAGGTAGTAGAGGAGCGTTTCGTTTTCAACTGCATATTTCTGCCATTTCGGTTTAGGAATCCCCAAATCAAGTGTCTTAAGGGATTATATACAATCAGGAGGCCCAAAAAAAGGGTTTTTTGAAGAAATTTTCCTGAGAAGGCTTTTAAATTTGTTAATGTAAAAATTTGTAAACATATTATGGTAACTTTCAACTGTATTTTAACATTTTTCATTAGTAAAAATAATAATGTTGAATACTGCTGTAGCTGATCTCCAGGAGCTCCTCTCAAAAAAGGCGCCTTGCGGTGACCACGATATCTCTGGACTGGATCATCCAAAATGAAAAAACCAAACGGATTCCGTTAAAGTAATGTGTAATCTTGTAATTAATCGAATGAATAAGCAAAATAAAGTTTTTTTACAAAATGGCGGCTTCTAGAAAAGAAATGGATTTTTGACCAAAATTTTGGCCTTAAATTGTTTATAAAAAAAGAAATATTTATCGGTGAGGAAAAACCTTCGATCAATTACTAAAAAATGTACTTAAGAAACTATTGTTAAAATTTGAGACTGATCGCTTCTGCCGTTTCCGAGCAATGTTGGTCACCGACTTTAAAAACACAGTTTTGAGAAAAACGCGTTTAAAGTTTCAAATCACTTTACATAGAGTAAAAAAATTTTTTTTTAACTTACATCGAGTCGTCTGTTCCAGGGCTATATAATACACCCTACGCCCCTTCGGCAGCTACTAATAACTCGACTTGGTGTTGTCTGCGGACCATTACATATAGTATTTTTATATAGCACTTGTCTTAACTTTTGGTTCCATTTTTGGAGCAAAACCAGCTTGGCAAATATTTACAATGGGCGGGTAAATAAAAGGGTCAGCGTTCTAAGTTAGCGCTGCCACTCCGGCCTCCTACTGTCAAACGCTGTGCCACGTCATTACAAATATGCGTGTAATTTCGAAAACATTTGACGGATTGACTTGAAATTTTCTGGATGTGTACTTAAACATATGTACATTACAAAAATGAAATAAAAAAAATCGATTTTTTTTTTAATTCTAACTGTAGGACCTATATAACCCCTTAAAGTAAACAATTCACATGGCCGTTTACTTTAGAAAGTTGAGTTTGAGAATTTCAAAAACGAAATGGCGGGAATAGATGTTTGAAAACAATAGGCTCCGCTGCTCCTTAGGCATCTTTCAGTTGTTGGACTATACCGAATGTAATATCTCACCTATCAATCCAGGAGGACTGTGTGATGTCCTTTTTCACACCTTGATTTTCCCTACTCTTTTTGATAACTGTCGCATTCTTGCTCTCGTTTCTCGAGAAGCAACGTTGACTTTAACTCCTTGACTACGGTAGACTTTGAGGCGCAGAGGCCGCACCATACGGCAGGAATTGAGTTACGATTTACATACGCCGAGAACGGGGAACTTTTGGGTAGGGATGCTTTTGTGTGAAAACCTATTTCGATAATCACAAAATTGAACTACACTACATTAAAATACTATTATTTTTTCTCTGAACCGAGTTACTATAAATATTACAAATTTAGAAGCGTCCTCCGAGTCAGGAAGCCAAATTACAATGAGCATCTTTAGGCATTTGCCGTTTCAGAAAGCCAAACTGCATCGAGCACCTATAACCGCTCTCAATATCACAAACGCAAAATTTCTAAGCGCCTATAGGCGCTCACAGTACCGAAGGGCTAATCCTTGTCTGGATGAGCTCCGAGAAATTGTTAATGTTGTCTTGGGATATCGGTAAAACATAGGGGTGTCGTTGGTATAGAAAATTAGATATTTCGTGAACACCGCTCAAGGTTCAGCTGCCTCGAGGCGAAGTACCCATCTAGACAATAGGATTTCTCTTTTTCGACGGCTCACGACTCGGCTTCTGTCCACCGCGGACGGCTCTTTACAATACCCAAATTGTTAGGAATTTTCTGAATTAAATATAGCTAACGGGCCCAGGGAATAGTTGACCGTTCGAAGTCGAACAATGGCGGAGACCGGATCGCAAACTGTCATCCCTGCGCTGTCTTTTAACACTAGTCATATGTTGGAAATAATGGTAATTTCTCCTCCAAATCAGATGTAAAAGGTGTAAATTATCGTTATGCTATATAGCAAGTAATTATGGCGCGGCGTGGAAATAAAGTGCAATATGAAGTTTTATTTCTTTGAAATGTTTTGAAAAATTTCAAAGAAATAAATAAACAATGACTAATATTTACCTATATGGCGAATTATATGGCTTCTTTCAGTTAATAAAAGAATTTAATGAACTATATATTTGGCGGTACACTCTGTTTGGGGTGGCATATTCAAGTGTGAGCCGCCGGTGGTATATTCAAATGTGATTCACATAAAATAAAAAGTTTTTGGCAGAGACGTTTAACTTACTTTATAAACAAACGCTTTAATTCAGGAAATTGCCAACTAAGGATAAAGTTTTTTGTTATGGACCTTTAACCTTTTAAGTAGTAGGCAGCGTGAACGTGCTTTTTCTGCTTACTGCCTAAAAATTCCAAGCTGAAGTAGAATTGATAATACTCACTAACATAATCTTCTTACAATAGTATAGATATAATTTAGATAATATTTTTAACTGATCAGCAAAAAAAAAATTACCACTTAGTACTTCTTGCATTTACCGATGCGAAACGAAAGAAGAGCAATGTTTGCAAAGACCCCTGGCATTCAAACAGTCAAACTGAACTTCATTTAACATAATCGTTCCATCAAAAAGTGGAAGACGAATGCAAAGATGTAATTAGTGAAAGATTGTAGACCTTAGACGTCTCTTTAGATTTGCCCCCTAAAATCCCCTTCCCAGAAAATACACTTTTCTCGCTAAAGGTCACGTGAAGGTCAACATACTGCACCTAGTTGGATACGTTTTCTTGTAAGCTATAAGACTGTCTAATGAAAATATGCAGTCACATTTTTAAAAAAATGCGATGACCTTGAAATCTCGAAAAAAATTACCTTCAGAAAATAAACGGTCCACCGCCGTATTGGCGCCTTCAAAGGGAATATTTTCTTCCTGTGATATTTTTTTCTATTATGCAAAATAAGCGATATACTTAAAGTTGTCAAGTTAGGTGACATACCCTGTATATTGCTGTAAGAGATTTTCATTAAAGTTCCAACAATAACACTTCAATACACCGGTTATTATAGTGCCTTGTATTTGCCTAGCTTAAAATAATAAATGTTCTAAATAAATAGCAAATACTTGAGCGAAAGTGCCAGGTACAGATCGAAGTATTGTTAGCAGTACTAATTACACTCGCGCGCCAACAATATCTCGCGGCACATATCGCGGCTTAAACGGTAGTAGATGTATTATCATCTATTACAATTGGAATGTCTCAATGCACGGAAGCATTATTAATACGGGGTACATCAATAACCATCTCATCTGTAACACGTATACAATAGTATATCAAGCGGTCAGCAACGCCTGTTCTTATCACCGCAGCTCGGTTATCGGAGAACCGAAAATGAGATTCAAACAGTGCTTCATCCTATATGTGCAATCTCCCTACTCCTTCAATTTTAGGCCAATGACTAAGGAGAATACTAAGTGCAGTGTAAGTATCAAGTGCTGACGGAACATTTTTACATCATTTATGATTAACTTGGAAAACAATGCTATTATTTGGGCCCTTTATTTGGAAAGTGATTCTTTCAAGATGATTTACTAGCATTTATTATCTTCGATACGTATATTTTTCTAAGTATAAGTAATTTCATATAGCTTCTGAACAATTATCCTCGTGATAAAGTGACTTATGCCATTTTTAAAACAAATGTCTTATTTATGAATGGAGCGAACTGATGCATACTTAAAGGTGTCATTGCCCTAACGAAAAGAATAATATAAATATATAATACTTATATGGAACAACATTAAATGAATGTAGGATTTCAGAAAATGAAAGAAATGGAAAACTTTATACTTAAACTATATTTAATGCAACGTAACGCATGAAACCGTGGATACAACTAGGCTAAAGCTAATAATATATTTAGAATGTTCACGTCCTCAAAATGTCGTCTTACAATCTACATTTTTAAATTATGAACATTTTTAAGACGTAAGTACAGAGAATAAATGACCGTGGAATCTTAAGCAACTCCAAAATTAAGGAATAGCTTTTTTTTGCATGTTTCACAGAAGTACACTTTTGTTTTCCTTCTTCCAAACCACTATTGCTGTTGAAATTTATAAAATTTTTCATTCATTTTTTGGATTCAACATATTAAAAATTGACTACAGAAGGCATTGACTCTAAACGAGATAAATTAAGGGGGCAAAACCTTAATCGATTCAACGGCTTACAATTTTCAAAAAATTGAAAAAAAATCAGCGACAAAAATATCAAGTTCAAAAAATTCAAGACAAATTATTTTAACTGCCTTGATAGATCTAATGTTAAATAAAGTATTACATGATTATAGATTGCTAACTGAGTTTATTTGGAAAGATTGTATTTACAATTTTGCATACATCACTTTAGTCTCTTCATTGTTTATTTTGTAGTATTTTATTTATATTTTGTTCTGTAGTTCAAATTAGAAAGAAAATAAAAAATTTTACCAAGTAGATCCATATCTCTATTCAAAAATTATTTTAGCTTCATCTTCCTAACAAATAAAATCGCTCATACGTTGCATTAAAAGCGGAGGATAAAATATAATTTCACAAGCACTCAAAGTACTTTTTTATCCGTATAAATATTTTAAATGTAAATAGCTCTGAAATACAAAAGTATTCAGGATCTTTCAAAATTGTGCACAACAATTACAGGTACGCGACTGCAATATAATACTATAGAAAAAGATTTTTAGGATCATACGTTTTACATTTTTTGTTCGATCGAATCTTTGTTCGATCAAATGTTATATCCGGTACAATAAATCCATTTTTTTCAAAAATTTTACGTGCAATTTAAATATCGCGAAAATAAAAAGTTTTATATATTTTAAAAGGTATATACATGCGTGATATGACGAACATAGTTCTAAAATATAAACATAATGAAATGTAAATGATATGAAAAGCTTCGAAATTCGCGAAATTGAAATGGAAAAAAAATAAAAATTGTGGAACGAATTACACTATTTAACACGACAGCTTTACGCAAACAACCATTTGAAATATTAATAAAAATGTATGATATTTTTACAAATATACATTTGTATAAATGCTTATTCAAGAGCAGAGTGCAAACCCGTCACTACATTGAAATAAAATGGACCATAAATTAGAACACATTGTCAAGTGAAAGTTTTCATTTACTATGAATGAATTTAATAGAATCTTCCCAATTCCAACAAAATCATGAAATGTTCACATGGACGACATATAAAATATGTTCCTATTTATAAAACTTTTATCTCATGCACCATATTCCACTTTTCCTTTCTTCTTCGAAACAATTTTTTTGTAACCCTATTATTTCAACAATCATTTGTTTTATCATGTCCCAAATAATAGATGCTAACCCATACTGCACACACACAAAAGTGATCTGACATCTCTTATCCGATTACCTCAGACATTACAAATATTCTCGAAACATTAAAAATGCCAAGGCGGTCAAAATGTCTGCTTCCCAATGTTTCCTACATCTTCCCGAAATTAATAGGAAAATCATGCAGTAAGTATTCCGCGTCTACCTTTCAAAACTAAAATTATTTAACTTACGATCCCTTTCACCTCTTCGTTCCTCTTTTCTGAACTATTTATTAAATATTCTTTTCCGTGATATCTTGTAACTTTGAGGTAATGGAAAATACGCTTGAGTTTCTACTCTTCAAAATATATTTTTTTAAACTTTCTGAACTATTATAATTTAATTTTTGAGAGTCTCAAACGTTCTTTAGGATTAAAGTTTTAACAATCGGAAGAAAGTTATCCTTTAAAATTTTACTATTAATATTTAACAATGTGCTGTCATGAAACTAATCTTCAGACATGGTAAGAAATTAGGACCATAGAGGGTTCATTATAATAGAGATAAAGCTGATAATTCTACTCTTAAATAGAGACTTATTGCTAGAAATGAATTCACAGAATTCATGCACGTGTTATACACTTTTTATCAATTACTCCATTGAATACACATTATCTACACTAGACTCATTATTTCTAGAGCACTTTATATGTGTTTAGAGAAAACTAAACATATGCCTCATAAATGAAATGTTTTCTTCCCACGTGTCTGAAGTGTTCGCCGTATTATTTTTTTTAAATGTGCATTGTTTAACAAGGAATTTATTGAGAAGTTCATATTAAGGATGATTTGTAGGTACAATCTGAGACATCAGTATGTGAAATTTTGATTAAACCAATATCTCTCAATATCTTTTAAAACATGGCATTTTAACCCCTTCAGACCCGAATTTTTTTTTCGTTTAAGACAATATTTATTTATTTATAATTTGGAAATGTATATTTTAATGGGCATATGGCCCTTACGCAAAATTTGTAACATTAAGAAGATCCTGAGAAACATTTGTATAAAAAAATAAAATTCATTAGGTGTTGGAACTAAGTTTAAACCTATACGTAATAAAATACAGCCCGAAAAGTATTATGTACATTAAAATGTGCACAGGGTCCGAAGGGGTTAACAAAATGTCTTTTGTTCCCAAGCTTATTTTTAATATCAAATTTTTAATAAAATGGAAATTCATTTGATTTTAATTTATTTTTCAATGAAATTTTTGATATTTGTCACAATCATAAAAAAACTTTTGATAGTGACTTTACCCTGAATTTAACTATTAAAAAAAAAATACGTAAATTTTTTACATAAAAAAACACTAATACAAACTTTCTCAATGTATTTAAATAAAAATTAGAAGACAGATATATACCACAGAAAATTATAAATTTGATTTTATTTAAATAAATTAAATAAAATAAGTTAAATTTTTATCTGGTGAAACGTGACAACATCGCAAAATTTTAATAGTTGGTAGTTGTGAGCGATTCGATTTTGATCGCTCCAGCTTTTCGACATTTCAACATTTAAATTCACGCTGTAACATAGCCTATAGCATATTTTTTATTTGCTATAGTCGAATTTAATTTTATTTCCCGTAGCTGTTTGCGAGGTTGCCATGTTTTCACTGTGAATTACGCTCTGCATTCAATTATACCATAAATATCACTCATTTTTATTATTTTTCTCTATAAATAATATTGAAACCACTAAATGTTAATTGCTTATGTGCTTCGTAGATATTTAATCTACTTGTTTACAATTTTGTGGATTTTTCAATGATTTTTTGTTACTTTAACTTGTCCTGATAACGTGTTTTCCATTTAAGTACGTGTAAATTTGTTATAATTTAAAAATGTTATAACATTTGAACTAGCTTGTGAAAAAATTTCTACTGTTTTTAGGCGTTTCAGAAGACTTATAAGAATGATATATAATTTTTTCATAGGATTCTCATCGTTTTTAATATACCGACAAATCATCCTTAATAACCCAGTCCGTGTAAACAGTTCATAAGCATCGCTCGACTTTATGGTAGAACGTAGCCGAGATTGGACCGATTTTCAACCATACGAGGCAAATCCTTGCTATTATCTGCTAACTTTTGCCCGCAATTGGGTATACCACTACCAGACAGATCTCTCACTTAACGAAATGAAATAGTTAGAAGTTTACTCCTACGGTGTACAAATTGTTTTTGCTCCGTCGTGGATTTACTGCAGTTATTCCGTAATTGTCAAAATTAAATTGTATACGATTGAATTTACGATAGAAACATTAATTGTTAACTTTTAGCATCGACGTGTTCAATATGTCATTGGTGAATCTGTTCAAGCAAAGTATTAGAAATTAATGCGATAAGGAAGAAAATTCAATTAATTATTGCTGTGTTATATATGCTAATTACTTAATTGTCTCGTAAAATGTTTCTCTGTATTCTTCATTTTCTGTCAAACTTTTAAGTCTTTTTTTGTGGTTGAGATTGTTCAAAGTATTGTTTTATTGCCGTGCATTGTACAATAATAGAACCGAAAATAAATTTGTTACAAGTAAATTAGAGAAACCTTTATAATATAATGCCTAAAGAATTTTTACTCACAAATACGATTATCGCTTTTTTCGATAAACTTAGTAATTTTAATCAGCGACGATAAATTGCAAGTTTAAACATTAACATGTTGATCGCGTCGTCAGTCCCTGGGGACTAACAGTGAATTTTTCGTATCGGTGGCGTTCATCCATGGGTTCGACAGCATTCTTTTTATTTTAACGACATTGGCGTATGAGGCCGTCATGCACCATTATCCAGGTTATAAAATAAATATTGTAGTTTAGCTGTCAAATTGGCTAAACAGATCGCTAGCCTCTGTGGTCTCTGTAAATCTAAAAAACATTGTTTTTAGTAACAAGTTTTTAGTGTAACAAAAAATTGTTGCTTGTCCCATGCATCTACGCCGCCCAACCGAAAAGTCCACTGTCAAACCTGCGCATCAACGCCGCCCAAACGAAAAGTTCACTGCTAGATCCAAGCGCTTCATATGAATCACAATAATTCCTAAGGAAAGAGAATTTAAAGTTTTATTAATCTTTTCCCGTTTTTACTTGAATAAGAGTAGATCTTGAGTGCGTCTAAGAGGATTAGGAAGTGACAGGTGATTGAATAAAGACAGGATAATTAACACTTGAATGTATTAAGATGTTAGTAATGGGTATTTATAATTATTAACGCTTATTAAATTATTAATGTCACTCTCAACGTGTTGAAAAGAATTGTAATTCAGTAAAAGACACGAAAAGTCTACGTTCAAACAAAAAACCTAAAATAGTAGCAGTCAAACAATTCTTAATTAGAAAATTGCTAATACTATAACTACCATGCAAGTCTAACATAAGTGACTGAGTCTCAATTTTTTCAAAAAATTCTCAAAGTTTCAAGCAAAGTCATAGAACATATATTCTACGTTGATCTTATGAAATATAATTCACTGATTGTGAGTCTATCACCATTTTTATCTCCTGCTTCCTCTTTTTACAAAGTTCTTGTTTGATATATTGAAATATAATAGATTTAACGTTGGTAGTTCTAGTGTTAAGCTAACAATAACAGACTTATAATTGTGTCTTGTTATATTAATATCTTTTATTCTTTTCGTAGCTGCTACTTAATGCAGAATCATATCCATTATTTAATTTCAACATTTAACATGAACAAGAAGAAGAGAGCTTCATTAGTTTTAATACTTTCTGTCGAATTCTTGATAAACAATTTTCGAAATATGTATCTCGCGTTAGCAATGAAATACCTAAAAATTACAGAAAGTGTACAAAAATAAAGATAAACTTTCTCAAATATTCACTATATTGTTTACCAATTTTATTAATTATTACATATTTCTTATTTGATTATATTGGAAAAGTACCTGCAAATAAAGATAATCGGTTTCAATCAATACGAGCGAATTTTATCGTTGAATTTATTTGGTTGTGCGAATAATATATTTACCCCGTTCGTTTTGCAATTAAATTATATAGCAATTCAATCCTTAACATTCCGCTGCAAACTGGCTGTGAAACATTCAGAACGAAGAACAATAGAACAAGTAAAAATCGCATTAACAATTTTACTGGAATTGTGAAAAATTCAACTTTTATTATACATTTCCACAAAATAATGCGAACTATTACACAATGAAATAATACCAAAATTCTGCCTTTCTGATTATAATAGCCGAACGTTTAAAATGTTTACTCACAGAACTTTTTCATAACAATACACGGTATCGAATACACCAAAATGAAAAATATCTGTAATATTTGTAATTTAAATACACATAAAATGTACGTATAATGTTGCAATTTAAATTCTCTGTTTAATTCATACATCCTCATTTACCGTTTTTGCACAATAACTAAGCAACTCCGATAATGCTGCAATTCGAGTTCAACTTACAACTGGGTCGTTTTCAGTAGTTTTCGACATGCTAAAGACAAAGGGGAGATACGAGTAATCAAAAATGTTTTGTTTTCAAATCCCTCTTCATTTTTCCCGTACGTTGACTTGGCGGAAATCCGCGGAATGATAATACAAAACGTAACACGAAGGTCGCAGTCATACAACGGATCGAAAGTCATCGAGATTCTTTTCGCTTTTCCATTATATGTATATACGTAGATACAATGTGTATATGTATATACATATATGTATACAGCATAGATTCCACAAGCCAGAAGTAATATCAAAGTTTAAAGCACGGTGGCAGAATTGCTAGGCGAGCACCTAACCATACAGTATCTTTGCTGTCTGAACGTGATATTACAGCTTGAACATACGTATGTTTGGCATTACTACTATCTTTTAATATGTGTTTTTATATATTTTTAAAAGTTTCTCTGGATGGCGAGAAATGTTAGACTGTTTCGAATGAAAAAAATAACAGGAATTTGATGTTGACCCTTTCTAATAACTCATCGTTTTCATTGGAAACTCAGTGATTGATCGATCGAGAGGAATGTCTTGTTAGGGAAAAATAATTATATGACATAATACATCATTATTTCTGCTGCCTTTTGTCATGACATTCCGGTTGAAAATTATTGTTAATCATTGTTAATTAATTATTATTTGACGGTTCATTTGGCGTTGGTTATTGATCATGTAAATGTGAAAGGTATATGAATTCAATAGCTACGGTTTTCGATGGATGAAAGGTATTTGTAAAAATACTGTTGTTCAAGTTTATAGGATGAATGTATTTACAGAAGTGTATTTACAATATAATTTTATTATTTTGTGATATTGTATTCTGGAATTACTTAAGTAAACGGAATTCTTATTAAATGGAAGAGTGATATTATTTTAATGAATATCTTTGTTTTGAATTATTATTACTGAGATATCTAAAAAATTGCAGCAATACGTTGCAATTTTTTGCAAAAGGTTTTTGCAGTGTTTTCCAAATTGAAGAAAGGGAGACTAGGAAGTCAAAATAATATTCAAAAATATACCAAATATTTTTGAGCAATTTTAATCTCAGTAATGTATGCAAAAAAATTTAAGTGATTTCGTACTGTAGAGAGGAAACTTCTTTTACGTTGATTCTAACTTAATATTATTGGACGGTATTTGTTTTAGTATCATCTATTTCCACGAGACAATCGTATCTTCAAAAAATTTATTTTCAAAATTAAAAAAAATTTTCTAGGTTACTTACATATTACCGAAACATTATTACACCACGTCTCATCATTGCAAAACAACACTTTTAAGGGGGTTATAGTGGGTAAGGAGTTAAAGGTTCTGACTCGTAATTAGAAGGCTTAATTTCAAATCTTCCTCCCTCATCAGTTAAATTTTTCCTACATGACATGGATATTGCAGTCTTGATGTTTCGTGGCCCATTTAAAAGACTTCATCTTGGACGAAACATCCATAATAATTAAAACCGAAAAAATAATAAACTAAAGCAAAAAACATCATTTTTAGAAAAATAACTTAAAAACTAATACATTTCCTCATCGACGTAGTAAAAGAAATAGTGAAATTGACGCTTGGCAAACAGAAAAAAAATTGTATAGCGATCGAAACAGCTAAAAATCGCGCGCGTCCATTTTATTATACCAACAATCAAATAAGGCACAAGAACTCACAGATATTCTTAGAATTTTATCGCTTATTCTCAATTTAAATCATTAAAAATAATCCATTAAAATTTAAAACATATTTTAATAATCTGTTCACAACCTTTTCATTTTTCAGACACCGAAAATTTCCAGGTATGTGAAGGCAACCTATTTATTTAAATTCTGCACGGTAATGCACGCATGCATGCATTCAATATGGAACAATTGTGGCCATTTGAAATAACGCGTACGCTTGACGGTACCATATATAAATACTGACGTGAAAAATGATGATTATTAAACAGAGCATACATTAAATGCAAGAACATAGTATTTTAGGTCACTCTCTACGTTTTGAATAGAATCTAGCTTGTATCGTTGCTTGTACGAATTTATAACTAAAACAAATCCAATTACAGAAACACTACGAGCCTTCTGTAAGTAGGTCTTGAAATATTCCTAATGAAAGTATAACCATATAACCAAGGCCAATAATACAGTTATCACTCATACGTCTTTCTTTTCCCACTCTATTTTTCTTCGCAATATTTCGCACAGTAATATCTGAAAGAAGTTACTCTGATTTATACTCGACTGTTTTCAATCCGACTACTAATACAGACAGCTAAAGTTACATATTACAATTCCATTAGAAAAATTAAATATACTCATCGACGTTAAAACATTTTCTGAAAAACTCAACGTATTTACGATGTTACCATTCAGCAAAATTGAATTTTCTGATCGATAATCTTTCAAAGCATTGTTGGATACAAACTTAAATATTTTTGTAAGAGAGATTCCAAAAAGACCCTGACCTCAAGCAAGATGAATTTCTTATTTTCGTTTCATTTATCATTTTTCTGAATGTTTCACAGTTATCAAGAGATGTCATAGAAATAACGTCTACCTTTCGGAATCCGAGTCACAAATATCGAGGTTCCTTCCGTCATACTAATTTAGAGTCCTTGAAAGAACCACCTAAGATTCCTAGATAGACAGTTTTTTCTTTCTAATAAAATTGTCAGACCTGTACCACGGTGCTGTATTCCGTGAATGGTTTACAGCAATTTAACCTCTTGCCCTACAATGACGAGTGACACTCCTGATGAGGTAGATGGACTAGGAAATATTCAAATGTTTCAAAATCTATGAAATTGAAAATGTTAATGAAGCGCAATGCGATGATATTATTTCTATAATATTAATATTACGTTAAATAATACGAAATGTCAAAAATCGCTGATCAATTTTTATTTTTGCTGGTAAATTCTCAACTATAGCAGAGGCAGTCACAAAACAAATCGTAGGACAAAGGGTTAATCTCGAAAAGACTGTTTATGCGTTCGGAATTTTAACAAACTTAAGGTAATCGTCATTGGGAGATGCGGACAGTCGGCAATTCTAGATAATTCTCTGTAATTTGGAAACAATACTGACCTTTTAACCCTTTCCGCTCCTATGTCGAGTCTAACTCGACATTAGTTTGTATCGCGAGAACTCCTTTGTCTAGTCATACTCGACATTTTTTCAAGTCCAAACCAATAGATGTTAACGTACAAAAGAAAACCGGGATTGCATCCTAAAATTTTTTTCAAAAGATATCATGCACTTGTAAATTACAAGATACTTTATTTTTTTAAATTACCCTATTGTTCAGATCAAGTAAAATTGAAACAAAATACTTAAAAGCGTTGGGAGCTACTGGTAAGAAAATTGAAATATAATTCGGAGTGCAAAGGGTTAAGGGATTTAGGCCAGTGTGGCGGAAGGTGCGGGTGGCACCTTCTTCTCGTGAGTAAGGTTCCAAAAGGGTGGTCGCTTCTCCGGTGACTATCATCAAATCTTAATATCTCCAAAACATAATTTGAAGGGAAAGCGATGGCGGAATTGGAAATAAATAACAGTTACGGTTTGGAAAGTCAATCACGTTTAGTAATATTTGGCTGTATTATCTTAACATTTTACCGACCGGTAGCCGATTAATCGGCTTTTCGGGCCTTTTGGACTTTTTACTTCTTAATTGGTCGGTACGGTAAATAATAAATTATTATTTTTCATTGCTGTTAACTATGCCAAGGACTCAGTGAAGAAACTTTGCAATTTTCTAAGAGATATCAGTATGAGGGAAATATTTCAGTGCAAGTGACCGATCAGAAGTGGGTAGAATGTTAAAAAATACCGGTCGGTAAAGTGTTAACCAGTTAAGTGTGTTTGACTACTATATCCGTCATGGACAAATTACACATATTTCGTCTTATAACGACTATATCCGTTATGTGGGAAATTTAGTTACGATTTTCTATTTAATCAGTTAGCTGTAACTGACGTGTATAGTCGTCATCGCTTGATCTTCCTGCCTCACGTATAATAAGTAGGTAGATGCACACTTTCAAAAGAAATAGCCACAGTGAACTGGTTAAAGAATTAGGTAGGTCGGTAGCCAACAACGGAACATCCCTTTAAATTTCAGAAGAGGAACTTTAAACGTCAGAAATGGAATTTCAACAGTATTAATATAGTGTGGAATTCCAAGAGATACTAATCGTTGCCAGCCGAAATAAGTCGATGATAGCATGTGCTCTATAAATGTCTAATGTCAGTGACCTTCAGCTTTTCATACCAACATAAATAAAAACTAACCGTACGTGATATATGCGTTTGATATTTAAATCCAGATATTAGTTTTATCTATGAACAAAGGCAGCGAGACAAAGAATTGTGATTTCATGGATGCAACTCTATTTGAACAGAGCCTAAGGCTAAACACGAACAAAGTGTGCGTTCAGTGTTACCATGCAACTCGTCCCCGTGTCGAATTCCTGGAATAACCTATGGACAGCCTATTTGCTCGTGGGTGGTCCTTTGTGACTAGGGTTTCGTTTAGCATCGAATTTCGTTTCGAGCGCTTACGAGCCACGATATTCGACGTTTCCCAGTCAAGAGCATTTTCCTGTTTTCGCCCAGCTAAGCCTGTAAACTCTCTCCATAAACCCATATGGTGAACTCGTGAGACATAGAACGGCTTCGGTAAAAACTTTGCTGGATGCTTTTCTTCCAATGTTTTTCTTTCTGCCGCAGTTCTTTCTGTCTAACGCTTCTAATCGGTGCTTGTGTTAATATTATATTTTCGAATATTTTCAATAGCTCCTAAGTGGTGATACGGATTTATTGTCCTGTTGTTCGATTTGAAATACAACATGGTGAATGATAGCTGAAGGTTGCGGAATGTTAATGGGAAAATTGGAAAAAAATATGTTTAAAAATCTGTGTAGAATGTGCAAATGAATTAAGATTCGTTTCACTTGTCGTTATTAGTACTTTATTGGAAAATTTGAATATTATCGGCACAATTAAAATTTTCTATTACATTTAGATTATTTGAGATTAAATTTATTTTGATTATTGAGAGATAAATATTTATTTGCCAATCCAAAATCACCTTTTTCACAGAAAGTTGGACAGCTAATATAAATGAATTACAAATTACTATTTGTACCACCATATGTCAACGGTTGTATTACTCAATTTTTCAATTCTAGCCGTGTATACATGAGGCAATAAACTATAATTACATTTTTTCTCAGACCATATATATGCATTGCTAGTCCTCAAAGGGTTAAGAAGTCTAGTGAATTATAGTGTACTATAAAGTACCTCATATTAACCATATTTTAAAAGTCGCCACATTTATCACTCGAGAATAGATAAGAGACAAGTTAGATAGGTTAACCAAAGAATTAATAATTGTTGTTATATATGTTCATAGTTAAATTATTATGTGTGTGTTTCATGTGTCTGGTAAAACATTTCAGATGTAATACATTATGAATTATTAAAATGATCTATGGTGCGGAATTAGAAAGATGAAATATTATTTACTGATTTTTTGCACATTTTGTTCGGGATTGGAATTAAAATATTTCTTTTGGTCTAACTCAATATTTAGTATAATTACATTAAACTTTTTTTCGAATACAGTATGCGTTACAATAATGTATTGCATAAATCATTATCAACGTCAATAATCTAAATTTTATTTGAAAAAATCATTAGTATCGCCAATGAGAAGTATTAAAAATATTTCAAAGTTGACATATCGACATTTGGTACAACAGGAAATATAATTAAATTCCGATCTTCCAATTGAATACCTAGTATTATAAAAGTCAATTCAATTTCGAATTAAGCGTGCCATTGCGCATATACGAAATCGATGTTAATTGGATTCAAATATAATACAAAGGATAAGTTATTTCGCAAGTGCATAGACAGTTATTAAAGCTGAACAATGAAACCCGTCATTTTCTATTACGACTCAATAATTCTCGGAAAATACCTAGCCGAATTGGTACTGTTTTGATGATAACTCAATACATTTTATACCTCAATTCACTAACTTTATAGCAGTAGGTACTCCAAAAATGAAATTCTTTTATCCGAAAATGTATATCTGTTTCTTATTTCAAATAAAAGCTCGAAAATGTTCTATTCCATATACTCTAATTGCAATACTTTCTTGCACTTTTAATATTCAATGGACATATAAACCCTCAATCATCCTCATATCATCCTAAATAGCATTGCATATTAGGCCTCCATTAGTGACAAAGAAAAGGAGAACTTTTTGGCCAATCAATATAATTTGTTATAAAATAAGGACTGGAAAAAATATTATTCAAAAAATTCTTTATTACTAATGTGATGAGTTTAAGCCATAACTGCATTTCCAAAAGATTCTCATAATCTGGTTCCAACCTGAATAAACTCATTTTAAGAAGTGAATACTCACCCGCCATTTCAATTGTCACATTTTTCATATGCAAAAAATATTTTCATCTCTATGGAAAATTTTGTATATGCAAAAACCAGAATTCCTCTTAAATGAATATTTTAAAACCCTGAAATTGAACATTTCTATACTGTTATTTTAACACTTTACCGACCAATAACCAAACAACAGGTTTTTTGAGCCCAACATTTTAGACTTTTAACTTATTAATCAATTGCTACTGCAACTAATAAATTACTATTTATCATTATGGCTTACTGTGCTAAGGACTCAGTGACGAGGATTTGTAAGTTTCGAAGAAATATCGGTGTCAGAATGGCATTTGCGGCTAAGTAACCGGTCAGAAATTGATAGGATATACAAAAATATCTGTTGGAAAAGTATTCAAATCTGCCGGGAGCCATCATTGCATTACTGCATTGAAGTTCCTCATGTTATATTCGCTTTATTTTTCAGCAATTACTTTGAGTACAGTTGGACAACAGAACAAGCCCTTTTCCAATATTTAACAACTTCGATGAAACCTTATGTGGTTGGCGTCTTCTTGGATGTAACCACTTACAAACATACAAAGCGGCTATGCCGAGAACTTCGGCCGGCTGCGCGAAACAAACTGACAAGACGACTGAACATTTGAAACTCGCCCAAGTAATCAACATTTCCGAGATAGTCTTAGAACTACGTCGATTAACGCACGCATTTGGAGAACTTCGGATGCATGCATATCTTTGGAGATAATCGCGTTAACTTATGCTCGAAATTACCGCGGAACCACTGCATTAAACGTATGCGATAATTTTCGTTCAAGCAATAAATCCTTGGTATAAAAACTATTTTACAGTTACAAGTGAATTTGTACAAAATTAAGCCTAACAAATTTTAATAATAATTCAAACAAAAAATAATAATAAACTAAAACAAAATACATCATTTTTTCAAAGATATGTTAGCGCTAGCGCGTTTTATGAGGGTAATATACCCCGCAGTGCGCATGGATTCGGTCCGTAGTGGGACCGTCGCCAGTGTACTTGGAGTTTGTCTCGGTTTCGAGTGGAGTTCTTGGAAGGCGACGGGTGTTTGGCAAATGTCTCGTCACCCGGTCGCATTCCAAGGAACAGATTATTTAGAGTATTGATGGGCCCGGGGCTATAAATTAGACCCGTGGCTGAACTATGGAAAAGTGGCGTGTGACTTGAGGTTATGGTGCCACATAGTCTGTTTAAAAGTTGGGGTTGTTTTACGGGATCTGGCCACGGAGTGGGAGAGTTAGAAATGACTCTTGGTAAGCGGACTGTGAGGAACCGCACGGCACTTACCCCAGAACCTCCGAGCAAGCTTAACTAAAAAATAATTCTAGATATCGGCCGCGGTAGAAAACGGTTAATATCTAACATCAGAAGTGGGATAACGACTCTAACACCCGAAAATTAATTTCACGAAATGGTCAGTGATAAAGTGAATCAGCCTAGTGTCGAGGATTTACTTCGACGTGTGTTAGAATCAATCGGTAGTAGTGTTACTGCATGTGTTACAAATGCATCGACTACCGGTTCAAATAATTTTGTGAATGCTCTGCCAGAATTTAGTGGTACAGATCTTGGTGAAGACGCGAATCAGTGGTGTAATATTGTTGAAAAAAAATACCGAAAAACATCTCGTGAAGACAAGGATGCGAGGAGGTCAGATAGCAGTCGTGGAAATCCGGAGGACAATGCCTGATTAACAGTGGACTGCTTGGACTTCTGTCGTCTTATGGGATAAGGTTGTTCGACTTCTGTTATGGAGATGGAACGAACAAACTATGGTTCGTGAGTAAAAACAAAATAAAAGTCAAGCTTGAGGAAAACAAGGTAATGAAGTTATTTTTCCTAAGATTCTGAAATGCCTGTAGCTGTGTGGGACCGTTTGAACGGTCAAAAGGCAGTTGATAACATGTTTCAGTTATCGTAAATGTTTTCTTTTTGCAAAATATTTGCAATCATTGTTAGTTACGGAAATGTTTAAAAAATTTAGAAGGTATTAACATTGTCCAGTACATCGAGAATCGTGGTAATGGTTCAAAGAAATTATTTTACATTGAAATTGTCAGCTTAATTTGGCTTGAAACACGGGATTGCATTGTATTTTGTTGTAACAGAAGCGTGTCGTTCTAACAGGCAGATCGAACGCATATTTTGACAAAAGTAAGTTTACTCACTACGGAAAATAAAGAATATTTCAGAATGGCCGAACGAATTGGTTTAATTAATGTTCCCTTTGAATAGAATTGTAAAAAACAAAATCTTCAGAGTTTTCTTATTGTTTATTGTTCGACGTGGAGTGAAGCTCGAGCACCGTCGATTTTGCTGAATGTAAAATTCGGAATACGGATGATAAAATTCATATCATTAAAGATAGAGAGTTAGCAACGAAAAGGTTGTTTGAAAATGTTTAAAAGCAGTATAGTTGCTTTGATAAGAAATGTAGATCGAATGTCGAATTCAAACAGGGTGACAGAGTTATTGTAAAACCAGATGATACTAGGAGAGCGAAACTAGATCGTAAATATGTTGGACCTTTCGTTATAAAAGAATTGTTACCGAACGATTGCTTTGAAATCATCGGTAAATCGGGAAAGCCACAGATTGTGCCTCAGGACCGTCTATGTCCTTGGAAAGGCGGGTGGTCAGGTGATATTTATATCAACGATGATGCAACGAGTGTTGCTGATGAGATCGAAGACGCGGATGAACCGTGTTAGCGATAAAATATTAGTATGTTAGTTCTTTGATTTTATTCCTTCTTATATTTTCTTTTTCTCTTATTTCATTATTTAGTATATAACGTTTGTATTTCCTTTCGTACAATTTCAATTATTGTAACATCATATTTGATTTAATACGATAACAAGCATTAGTTCGTGTATAACTTAATTGCAAATCCATTGTAGAAGGATGATAGATCGACAGTTTTGAATTTCCGGCTGTACTTAATAGTATTTGGTAGCAATGACCAAATAAAAATTTGAAGTTGAATGTTTGAGACATTGTTTAAATGTGTAATCTGATTGTGATTTGTATGGAAATGTTATACATCATTTGACTGAAGAGTAATGTTAGAAATATACCTGGAGAGTATGGAATAAAAACGTTACTTGTATTTTGTGTCGTGACATTTGAGAGATGCTAGTCGAGAGCATAGAATTGTGATGTCATTGATTGTCTGTAATGTTTTGATGTTCACGTGGAAATTGTGACGTGACTGAACAGCTGATTGTGGTTGAGAGTGGTGGCAGAAGGGTACAAGTGTTGGTACGGATCTGTCTGAGCCGCTTGTAAGTGGAATGGTTGTGTGCAGTGTGTGAGAGTAACGTTTGAAAAGTATATGGTGTGGTATACGGAATGGATAACGTTACGATGCTGCATGTTGAGTGCTGTTATGCACTGGTTTTTAGTGTTCGAGAGTAACAAGTTGAAAAGCGTAAGAGGTTGTATGCAGAATAGATATCGTCTCTCTTTGGATGGAGATCCATGACTGCCGTGATACGGACTTGATTGAAGAATCGAGATTGACGGTTGAAAAGCATATGACGTACGTGGAATAGATACTGTTACGGTCTTGATGTAACACTATGTTTTGAGTGCTGTTATGCACTGGTTTTTAGTGTTCGAGAGTAACAAGTTGAAAAGCGTAAGAGGTTGTATGCAGAATAGATATCGTCTCTCTTTGGATGGAGATCCATGACTGCCGTAGTACGGACTTGATTGAAAAATCGAGATTGACGATTGAAAAGCATATGACGTACGTGGAATAGATACTGTTACGGTCTTGATGTAACACTGTGTTTTGAGTGCCGCTGTGCACTGTGCGGAAGTGACGTCAGGCAGATGCACTGTATGTGCGTGAGACTGTAGGCGTACTGTCCGGTGTTTTGAGTGCTGCTATGCACTGTGCGGAAGTGACGTCAGGCAGATGCACTGTATGTGCGTGAGACTGTAGGCGTACTGTCCGGTGTTTTGAGTGCCGCTGTGCACTGTGCGAATGAGACGTCAGGCAGATACACTGTATGTGTGTGAGACTGTAGACGTACTGTTCGGTGTTTTGAGTGCTGCTATGCACTGTGCGAATGAGATGTCAGGCAGGTGAATGAGACTGTAGACATTGCTGTTTATGTTTTGACTGTTTGAAATACAGTGGTGTTTGATACTTTATGTTTTATGGTTTGATTGCGAATCTGAGACCATGGAGTTGAATTGTGTTTTGAAAGAAAGAATGTATGGTACATTGTTCTAGATGCTTCTCGAGAGCGCGAAGCATGTCAGGCTGGCCGTGTTAGCGCTAGCGCGTTTTATGAGGGTAATATACCCCGCAGTGCGCATGGATTCGGTCCGTAGTGGGACCGTCGCCAGTGTACTTGGGGTTTGTCTCGGTTTCGAGTGGAGTTCTTGGAAGGCGACGGGTGTTTGGCAAATGTCTCGTCACCCGGTCGCATTCCAAGGAACAGATTATTTAGAGTATTGATGGGCCCGGGGCTATAAATTAGACCCGTGGCTGAACTATGGAAAAGTGGCGTGTGACTTGAGGTTATGGTGCCACATAGTCTGTTTAAAAGTTGGGGTTGTTTTACGGGATCTGGCCACGGAGTGGGAGAGTTAGAAATGACTCTTGGTAAGCGGACTGTGAGGAACCGCACGGCACTTACCCCAGAACCTCCGAGCAAGCTTAACTAAAAAATAATTCTAGATATCGGCCGCGGTAGAAAACGGTTAATATCTAACAGATAACTTAATAACTAAAACATTTCCGCATCGACGTAGTAAAATAACTACTAAAATTGACACTTCGCAAGACAAAAATGAAGATTTGTAATTATCAAAGCAACTAAAAATTCAAGGAACGAGTCGAAACTATCATTCAATCGTTAAAAACTACACTCATACAAATTATCACCATCGTCAAACGTAGAACAACGGCAAAAACGATTCTAAGCACGATCTATTGCATGATCGCAATTATTATATTTTGAACAAGCTCTTGAGATATCAATTTATCGCAAGAATAGCAGTACGCGACGAGTTACAAAGATCGAGTCGTGCAAAGCTCGCAGGCCGCGAATATTCAACACCCTTTGTTCTGGTACCTAGTTTTTATGAGGCTTCGTCAGTCTTCGCCAATCGCAAAAATTGTTCGTCAGAGGAGAATTAAATAGCAACCTTACTCCCGTGCACGCAGGTCCAACTCAAAGACTCTACCAAGTTCGCGAAGCTGCACACTGTGATATTTGAAGAGGTTTGCTCTCCCCGCCTTTCCGAGTGCATCGGTTTCGATTATATCGAACGCGATACTTCTTTTTTTCACTTACTCTCTTTACCTATTGTTCACGCGCCATGTGTAATATTCTTTTTCTTCTAATAATTACTTACTAATTGCAATAATAATAAAATATCGCGTGTTTGTAACATGTCTTGAAAGAAGTTGTGTATGTACACTCTACTAGAAATGATCGTATCATTGCAAAAATAAATGTTTTTCCTCGAAGCATCTGTTTTTCGTCCGTCCATTCTATCGTCATAAATTCCACCGATCTTTTCCCTTAAGTTTCTATATCCTAAGGCTAGTCTAATATTCTAACTTAAAGTAGGACGTCCTCGGAACTTCCGATACTGTATTTATCGCAATTGAATTTCTATTTCTGGATAACGAAATGTGCGAAAAAGAATACAATAGAGAATCAGCGATCAAATAGAAGTTATTGAATTCTTTGGATATACAAATTTGAAATATTATTAAAATGTGAAGATTTATTTAGTAACAAATGTTCTTTGAAAAGGAACAGAAGGCTATGATATATTAGATATGGCAAATGGCTCTTTCCGATCTGCAGGTAATTTCAAAATTTTACTTATAATATGGTACAAAAGTAATTGTAATAATTGGATGCTTCACTTGCCAAATCGATTAACTGCATTTTCTGAATTTTATTACATTTCAGTATCAAAGTACTTAATTGGATCCTAGCTGTATATATTCAAAACAAATTTCTCTAATAACAAGTTTTAACACCACTAAATAACAAAATTCTTTCAGGTATTGAGTAATAAATAATTTATTTCAGAAGCCAATCTGATTAACTCCATCCTATAATGTATTTAAATCATAATAAAAATCTAGTTAACCCACTGCACTCTTTTTTCACTGCTACGGAGATATCTGAAAGTTGTTCTTTTAATTTCATCGTCTCCGTTAGACGAGAACTGTTATCGCTCACACGAATCACGTACGAGAAATATAAACTATAAATCAATTGTATTCGAATTACCGCAGAAGCAAGTACTTATAAATTTCAATTTTAGTGCGTGTTGTTTTTTAAGAAAAAAAATTAAACCATTATAATATTAAAATGGATGACGTTAGTAAGAATTATTCGAATAAGGAAAACAATGAATGGATGGTTTTTCAATACAACTTATTGGCAGAAAGCAGGGTCCTAGAAAACGATTTCGTATTTATTCGGATTCATCGTCTGATCACAGCAATGAAAAAATTCCAACAAATAATTCGATTGGACGAAATAGAAGCTGTAATCACACTGAATGGAACCGAAATGTCCAGAAGCATAAAATAATAAAAAGTTTAAGATACAGAAATAGAAATGGGCATTTAATACCGGAAAAAACATTTGTAAATCTGCCGTGTCTTCAGAAGTTCGATGAAAAAATAATTTCGGGTCAAAGGAAAGTTGCCATGGAGGAATTTTATCAGTTAGAGACCCAACTTGAATAAAATATGTGAGATTATTGGGATATGTGAGAGTGTTGGTGTCAGATATGCTAAAGGTGTAATTGTTGAGCAAAAAAGCAATTGAGTAGTATAATTAACTCTATTAAATATTTACGTCAGTAACAGAACAGTTGTTATTAATTTTTACTAAAATCTTTAATAAAACATATATTTATATAATGAAGTTTTTCCGTAATAAAAAAATTATTCGAAGACAGAATTTGAATTAATAATTTTCTTTCACTTGCCAAAACGATTAACTCCCTTCATCACGAAAAAATTATAGCAATAATAACAATTACTCTAAGAATATTCTATCTCATACTTTCCATATGTTGTTAGACAAAAGATGCATATGCAGTAATACAGTCTACATCGCATTTTTGGATTTTTAACTTGAGAAGAATTTTAAAAAACAATATATACTTACTATTTTATCATTTTTCTTAACTTCTTGTTTTATGGAGTTAATCGATTTGGCAAGTGAGGCATCCAATTATATTGTAGTTGCTGTTTATAAGCCTTTTGCATTTCTAGCTTCATATGAATCCCGGCGCGATAAAAATTCGGAGCTTTCAATCAAATGAATCTATTTAGGTATTTTGCGAAATCATCTTTCTTAAAATTTTGTGCCGACCAAACAATATCGCAGGGAGCGAAATAGCTGAAAATTAGAGGGAGACATATACATATATCTAGCAAGCAAGTCTCATCTAGAAAAATTTTCCATCCTAATGAGAGAATCACTTTTTTCTGCAAAAAAACACTTTTTATTACACCTAATATATATCAAATAGGACAAATTTTCCACAGGTGGCAGAAAATGATTTACATTCGAGTTCCGTGATCATGAGTCGAACTTACTTAACTTCTTTTTTGCTGAAGTAGACATTCGTACACCGTTAATCTCTACCGTGTTGCACGAATTTGCGTTATTTGAAATCTTGCTGGACTCCTAAAATGGTTCCTACGAACCTCCACCGGTACTTGTGACCGCTGGGAGGGTCTGTGTCAAATTAAATTTAATTTGGGGGTGCGTAGACAACGTCGGAAGGTCCACGAAAGGTTTAATATAAAGTAAAGTAATTATGTAAATCTGCACTTTTTCAAATAAGATCATAAGCTCAATATGCCAATGCTATAATTCATACTGCATAATCTGTGTAACCAATTTTTCATGCGATAAATATTAAAGGTTTCAAATGGCCCGCCAAGTCTCTACACCTAAATGTTAATGAGTTTCCTGTACTTCTTTGCTAGTCTCAAGAGTGTACGGATCAAATAGATTAATCATGTTGATATTAACAGATATCTAGATAAATTCTAATTGAATGTGCTGATTAAACGAATTGGCATGTTTTTTTTTTCATTTCACGGTAAATGTAGGATAGTACGAATGGAATTAAAATGAGTGCATATTTATCGATCACATTAAGGCTCGGACATGAGAAGAAGGAAAAATAGAAACGAAGAAAGGTCTACGCAGTGCATAAGTGGAATGGAAGGGTGGACTGAGATGGAAGGGACAGAGAAAAGAAAAATGGAGGAGGAAAAAGAACCAAAAAGTAACGGATTAACACACCGAGAGCGGACGCACGGAGCATAGAATATACGATTCTCGTATTTTTTATTTTCTCAAGCTCGTACAGAGCGCTATGCTGGAAAAGGTTACTAGGTGAAGGAAAAACCAACAAACGATTAATGAGAATCTGTAAGACTTAACGCGCTGGTCGTAATTCATCCACCTTGATCCTCGCGAAAAAGTACTTCCAACATTGTTCCTTAATTTGTTAACGTTCTATTACTAAAATATTACTTTTCCTCTTGGCACGTAGTGAACGCCGCTCTTATTTTACTTCATGCAATTAATTAAAAATGAACACAATAACTTGGACGAATCCTAAGTTACAGAATAGTGAGAACTATTTGGTAGATAAAAGTGAAACTTTAATGATATTAAAGAACTGTCTTTTATTCGGAATAAGCTGTCCTAGATGTAACGTCTTCTGTGATGTAATTGACGATAAATGTTGATTTAACGGTAATATAAACTGAACTGTTTCTTGGTAATTCATTATTGCAGTAATGTTCGTGTTATTGCTTCGCCGCGTACCTAATTACCGTAGTTAAGATCTTATCATTATTGCTTGTGGTAAAGTCATGAAACAAGACATAAAAGAAACTTCGGAGAGCAGATCTTCGGTTACGATTTTAATTTATGCGAGTCGTTGAAAATTCCCTGTATTATTTAAATAATTATCAATGTTATTTTATTGGCGGCGACACGTCGCGACGTAACTTTAACCCTTTGCATCTCTTAATTTTTTGTTACCTATCAACTTCTTAATAAACTTGCGAAATATATTAAAAAAGGAGATAAAAAAATATATGAAAAAAATCACAACAGAAATTGTTATTATTACTACTGCTTTTCAAATTGCGTCGCATAAGGCCCACTTTAGTCCGATAGTAAAGTTGGCTCAGAAATATAATGTTGAGCCACACTCGACATAGGAGCGCTAAGGGTTAATACAATAAAACCTGTTTTTGTGCGGTAGATAGGGACCGCATAAAAAAAGTCGCGCTTGAAAAGTATGTCAAAGATTTATGAAACACTGAGAAAGTGCTTTCAAACAAAAGTAATAACTAAATTATACATGGAAACGTTTAAAAAAAAATTAATTTCTCATTTTACACATGGAGAAATTTTCAAAATATACATAATTTACTGCTGCTCGTCATAGTTCAAAACGCGCATCTTCTTGTAATGCGTATTCTGCTGATAACCAATTGGAGCCGAACAGCGTTTTGTAGTGTACATGTACACACTGATAGAAAACTTTGCAACAGTGTATAATACCAACACCAATGGAATTCATATACTGCACAAAATAAATCGCACAAAACAAATCGCATAAAATAGGACTGCACAAAACCAGGTTTTACTGTACGTTAAACGCCACACCGTGCACCGGTCCTTATGAACCGGTCGTGGATTTTTCGTTTATGTTGTCGCTGATCAATGAAAATCAACGATTAGTTTTTTCCCTAAGCTACGTTGTCGCGCTTGACGAATCCATAATTTGCGGTTTTAAGTAAGGAATAAAGCACTTTATCAAAAATTAATGTAATTTATTGACACAAATAGAAAAATATCTTTCCTAATAAAGGGCCTAAACGGAAAGTGTAGTACAGTAAGACCCCGCTTGAAGCGGGGGATACGTCCCAGTAAGTTCCAGCGCTAAACGAAACAGCGTTAAACAAGGTCATCTTAACATGTAAATAGTAGGGATAAGTGAAACAGAACAAAGAACAGGAAAATTTATCAGTTCTTTTTCTTTTATTTTGTAACATTTATTGTTAAATAGTTTGTTATTACATCAATTATAGACTTACTTATTGCTAATATCCATTTCTCTTCATGAAACATTCATGAAAATCAAAAAAAGTTCGAGTGAACTTGTCATGTTTGTGACGAGGAAGGTTCATCCTCATAGGATATTTTTCGTTTTTTTATTGCAACGAAGTCATCTAAAGACGTTTCTCTTTCCCCATTTCGTTCAGCAAGCACTTGTCGATAGCACGACACCGCATCAATGACACTTTATCTTGCCCTTGAACTTCTATCAAAATTTAAATCATTTTGTACGAATTTATCCATAATTTCCGTCATAATGGCTAAACTTTTTTTAGAGAATCCGTTGAGAGTTCCCTGTGCTCCTCATCTTCAGAAACGCTAACTACGTCATCTACGTTCATTTGTTGTTCTAATAATTCTTTAAGATCGTCGTTAGAAAGGCTTTCACCTGTTGTAACTTACAATAATTCATCAATGTCCTGCGCATTTATATATAATCTTTATATTATAACAATACTACCGCGTAATACTGAAACAGCGTTAAGTGGGATCTAACTGTACCGGTCTCTAGGAACGAGCATGGAGCTTAACGTGTTAAGCAACCATATTTTCTTATACACTTTGTTAGGTTATTCGTAAGGTCTGAATTGAATAAACTCCATTTGTTCTTTATGATACACTATATTATTATTATACAACGATATAAACTACATATCCTTATCTTGTTGCTCTTAACACCTTTTATACCACGTTGCGAAGGATAGGAGACACACGGGATTCTAGCAAGGAGCTACTATATAGGAAGAGGGCGTCTTCGCGCTTACAGCCCGGAACTTTGTATCTTTGCGCGGGCTTCGCAAAACCCTCTTACACACTTGTTCATTTTTTAAATAACATGAATTTTGGAAGTAGTAAAGTGATTGCAAAATGCAGTTATAAGTGAATCGTACTCAGCACTTTGAAATTACATAGATACATAAAAAGGTAGTTGTTAATCTAGACAAATTCCAAATTATTTTATCTGTGTAGAACTGTTGTACGCATCCATCACCTTTTTGATAATGGGACTTGTTATATTTTCATCTCTATTCATCTAATTGTAAGCAGCTAAACGACTTCTACTATTTTAAAAAATGCTTGACTAGGGCGCACCGCTATGGCAACACCTGGTGGGTACTTTTCCCGCCAAATACTGTTATAATTCAAGAAACAATTGGGTGGCATAAATTAATATTTAAGTTTCTAGGACTTTGGAATTTTATTATTTTAAAAAATTCCTTTCTTTGGTTAAACCTTTGAACTCTGAACTGCTTTTACGTAAAATTAATCATTTTTTATTTATTTCTTTGCCAAAGATACGTGCAGTTTGGATAACTCTGACATTTTTCTGCGGATCAAGATTGAAAATGTATTAATTACAGTATTATGTGGCAGAACTAATTTATTAGAAAGTAAAACAGTGCTCCCAATAGAAAATATTTAAAATCCGGTGGGAACTATAGTTGTGACCAAAGGGTTAACTCGTTGGCTGCAATGAGGATCACCGGTGACCAGCGCCATTGAATTCAATGAGATTTCATACGACTTACCAATTGTAATACTTACGAATTTTCTTACATATTCAGTATTTAAATCCTGTTGAATACATATCTAGGTATTTGTGTCTTTAATGTTTCTATTTTACAAAGATGAGTTTTAATAGGAAAAGTATCACTTTAAAAAAATGATAAAATGAGCGAAATATCAGTGGCGTTCAATGCGTTAAATACAAATCTATAACGCATTCTTCAATAATTTTTCGTAATAAAACATTAATTGCTAAAAATGTTATAAGGTGCATATGGAAAGTGCATCGATATCCTCAGAGTCCCGTAACTCCGAAAGGAATCTCTCCCTTCCGTAACGGCTTTTAATCCATAGTTTTACGTATTTCACAACCACTGACTGTTTTTAATAAAGTTACTTTAATATATCATTAAATTTAACTCTCTTCAGCTTGAAATTTACGCCTGTTATCAAATGCTCTAGCTCAGCTGAACAATATTTTTGAAATTGAATTTATTTCAGAGACAGGAATTATGATGTCAGCATGAATAGAGTCTTAGATTGTCAAATACTTCATAGAAGCCTCTAGTTGAGTGAGCGTAAACGAATATAAGTGTTAAAGCAGAGTGAAATACATTTGTTTGGCGCGCATCTAAATTATGTGACGGTCTGAACGAGACAGATTGCACCGGTATAAAGTGTGCGAAGCTGAAAGGAAGCTGTTTCAAGACGACGCGTGACAGAAGGATGATTCTGAATGAACAAGAATATGTTGACTGCGAAAGAAGGATAGAGCCGTTTTAATTATGAAGCAGTATAATTCATAGAAATTAGAGACGACGTAGTGGTGTTAGAGGAGAATATGAACTGTTATACTATGATTTAGCCATATCTTAGTAAATGTGTGATTTCCATATAAGAATATTTCATTTTAATAATTATCTGTATAGTTTCTGAAAGGGTCGGGTATGAAAATTATACCTAGATTTAATAAATAATAGAAAAATTTTTTATAAGTTAGACAATCAACTATCCACATTGGACATAACGAAGCTACTTCTTCCACGAATTCGTTTGACTTCCACGTTTAAGGATGATTTGTAGGTACAATCGGAGACATGAGAATAAGAAATTTTGATTCAACCAATATCTCTCAATATCTTTTAAAATATGGCATTTTAACAAAATGTCTTTTATTCCCAAGCTTATTTTTAATATCAAATTTGTTATAAAATGGAAATTCATTTGATTTTAATTAACTTTTCAATGAAATTTTTAATATTTGTCATAATCATAAAAAAACTTTTGATAGTGGCTATACCCTGAATTTAACTATTAAAAAAAAAATACGTAAATTTTTTACATCGAAAAACACTAATACAAATTTTCTCAATGTATTTAAATAAAAATTAGAAGACAGTTATATACCACAGAAAATCATAAATTTGATTTTATTTAAGTAAATTAAATAAAATAAGTTAAATTTTTATCTGATGAAACGTGACAACATCGCAACATTTCGATAGTTGGTAGTCGTGAGTGATTCGATTTTGATCGCTCCAACTTTGCGACGCATTTTAGTAACATTTAAATTCACGCTGTAACATAGCCTATAGCATATTTTTAATTTGCTATAGTCGAGTTTAATTTTATTCCCCGTAGCTGTTTGCGAGGTTGCCATGTTTTCATTGTGAATGACGCTCTGCATTCAATTATACCATAAATATCACTCATTTTTATTATTTTTCTCTATAAATAATGTTGAAACCACTAAATGTTAATTGCTTATGTGCTTCGTAGGTATTTAATCTACTAGTTTACAATTTTGTGGATTTTTCCAATCGTATTTTCAATGATTTTTTTTACTTTAACTTGACCTGATAACATGTTTTCCATTTAAGTACGTGTAAATTTGTTGTAATTAAAAACTGTTATAACTTTTGAACGGGCTTGTGAAAACATTTCTAATTTTTTGTGGCGTTTCAGAAGACTTATATGAATAACATATAATTTTTTCAAAGGATTCTCATCGGTCTTAATATACCAACAAATCATCCTTAACGTTAATTTCTAACTTTTATTAATGTACAATCAGAGATAAACATTTATTTGTACTATATTGTCGGCCAATTGAAGTAACTTCACCTTTGCTTTATCTTTTTTTTTCTTTTGTATTTTTCGACTTCAACTGGTATGGCAATTTTGCCCAGGGCCCATTGTTGTAGGTAGGTTCTGAACCACCGGGGCTATGATATGCATATCGCACAGTAAAAGTTCCCAGAGGCGGATTTGAAACTACAAAGGAACATATCGAACCCGTACACGCCAATTCTAGTAGTTCTCGAAAAAATATTTGACATGTATTCATTTTATCCATCATCGTCTACGTTGAAGGAGTAAACATCATTTTTTTTTTGTTTTTGTATATGGTGTTCATTGAAAGTAACGCACAAAACCACTAATGGACCGACTCAACCTTCACCTGCCCCTGGGATCTATCTTAACTCAAATCGGGAATTAATTTGAGCCAAGTCCAGGCAAATTGGATGCAGTGAATATGTAATAGTCTTAATAAAGTTATTCTGAAGACAAAGTAAAAAAGTATTGTGTCTTTAAATAGAAAATAGGCTACAGACAAGAAAAGACTCTATGGACTTCAGTGTGACTTTTCTCTAGCACGTCGAACGTGATCGGTATTTCGCTAGGTTCATCATTCTTCTAAAAACAAACTTTTTCTTTAAAAATCACAGCTATATAAAGCAAAAACCTTAAAAACATACACACACATATATGTACAGTGCGTTGCATAAATATACCAACACCCCGATATTTCTAATAATCTAAGATTATGTGGGAAATTACGACATATATTCTTCAAATAATAATTCGTAGCACGCAAAAAAGAAGTTATACAACACAAACTTAGCTTTTTTAATAAAAATACCAACTTAGATCACATAAAATCTGATTTTCAGAAGTTTCATAAATATACCAACTCTTAAGGAAAAACTGTTTTAATGTATTTTTATATACAAAAATACAAATCTTAATAATTTATTGTATTTTCACCACCACGAATTACATCGAAATTTCGATTTTCCATACTATTGATGACATTGGTTATTATATTCTCCTCTAAATTATTCCATGTCTCAACAATAGCCAATTTCAATTCATCGACAGTGGAATAAGTACGATTGTTGGAAGAAATTCTTCTTACTAATATTCCCCATAGATTTTCCATCGGATTTATGTCACTTGCTTCAATAGCACCATGGTGTTTAGCGTGTTTAGAAACGGTTGAACCTCATATCATCTTTTCCATCTCTTGATTCTACTTTTCTTTAAACGTAATTACGTGGTTTATTTAACACGTTGACTGCGACAGGGGTCACTGATTTCCGGCTCTATTGAATTCAATGAAGTTTCATTTAACATTTAAATTGCAATAATCATGAATTTTCTAACACATTGAATAATTAAAAATTGACGTTAAAAAGATAAAGGTCTGTTGAATATCTACCTATCAGTGTCTTTAACGTTTCTGCTGTATAAAGATGTGATCTTAGCAGAAAAAATTTCACTTCAGCAGAAACGATAAAACTAACGAAATACCGGTGGCATTCAACGTGTTAAATATGATAGACATAAAGCTAGTAATTCTACTGTTAAATTTACAAAACAAACATTTTCAAAAATGCTAGCGTGGTACAAGCTTCCAAATCAACAATTCCGTATTAAACCCTATGAACGTATTTTTATCGACAAGACGAGACTTTTTTCGAAGGAAACTTTCGATGTAACATTGTCAGGGTCTCGGTGAAAGGACGAAAACTGTTTGAAGCCCTGCCAGTCTGCGAGTGCACGTGCAGCGTCGTAAAGTTTCCTCGGACAGGATAAGGAATCCAGCTCGTAACGAGAGAAACGACTCAGAACTTTATCAAAGAGGTACGTGATCCTCGCACTTAACGACTTCTACATCGGTCGTACGAAACGTAGTGTCCGAGCTGGCGCCGAGAGCTTCGAGATAGGGCTTACGTGAACAAGGATTTCTCAAATTGGTTTTGTCAGAACCCACCTTTCCTTTGTTGAAAAAGTCCCGCACAAACCTATCATCGTTTGGAAATAAAAATTCGAACGCGTTGTTACAAAAGAGGGATACGTTTCCGGCAACTATGTTCTTCAATTTTTCATTCTAGGAACTGAAACGAATTTAAATTATCGTTAAGGTTATTCGCCCTTTAGAGCAATGTATAGATAAAATTCTAAAACTTTGATATGTTATTTATACACAGCTCATACGTTTTACTGATTTTTTTTTTAAATATTGGTAGTATAGTTTTTGAATAATTAAATATTAAAAATGTGACTTTTAACACATGGTAAATAGGAGAACTTGCCGGAAATGTCCTATTTATTGAAATTTCACATAATTGGCTATTCAAAAATGTTCAAAAAACTTATTATTCAAAACTATAACCGTTTTAATTACTATAAAAATTATAAAACATATTCATTCACGTGTAATTTTAGACCAATATTTATTCAAAATAATGAAAAACTAGTGAGACAACCATCAGCCATGACAGAGGCTTGGTTCATGTTTGACTGCAAAGAAATTTGGCAACTCTGCATAAAAACCGCGAAATTCAAAAATTAACTACATATAGTTTATCTACTACTGAGCGTGACAACATATAATTGCGTTTATAATAATATTTATTTTTCATTCTATGGTTATAAAAAAATTTGACAAGGAAATAAAAATAAAACTATTTGTTTACAATACACTAATTATGGATGAATATAATATATATGCGTATACATTTCCATGAGTAGCATTTAATTTTTAATTATTAATAGTGTGAAAAATTTAATGAAATATTATTCAGTTTTGTGTAAAAATTAAAAAAAAAAAATTTTCAAACTCGAAATCTTTTTTTTCCATTAAAAAAAATACAAACCTTTAACAACTAATACGGTTCTAGACCAATAACCTTAAAAGTATATTATGTGCGACCAAAAATATGTAATGGTAATTTATATTCCGATATAAGAAGATAGGTATGTTTGGAAAATAACAGAGTAATTATTTATGTCGATAACTGCAATGAAATTCACACTTCAATCATATTTTAAGAAAATGAGATACCAAGAACTATTGATCCTTCCATAAAATTTTATAGAAGCGGCCAGATTATGTAAGGGATTATAAGAGTAAGAAAAACGAATTTTGAATTGAATAAATCTTCCTTTGTTTCTGTATTTTTAGCTTCACGATTGTTTAAAGCGAAAGATAAAGCCTTACATGAAATGGTAGTATATTTTATAATTTTCTACGGAATTAAATCAAAGACACCTCAGTTATAATTTTACTATGATATTAAGCTGTACTTTTGTCATTTAAAAATACATAATTTATCTGGGATTCGCGTTAAATAAACTAGGGAGAGATAAAAACCTTAAGTCTTAAGGTAAAGTAGAACCGCATATTTAAGAACGCCTTCAAGGTTTAAGTCTAAGTATTCTCTTAAGTTTTTAGCTTCATAGTTCTCATAGCCAACATCCGCGTTTTTAATAGTAAGCTTCTTGAAATTTGGTTAACGACGCCATAAATTCGTATTTTTTCCCCGCCGTTATTTAATAGAGGGATCAGAAAAAGATGTGCAAAAAAAGGAAAGATAGAAGACTAACAATAAAATGAGCATCACTATTATGCACTGATAGATGAATATGCATGTCACATAAAAGAAACAATTTAATATTAACCAAAAATGGTTGGAAAAATTTGTTGCAAGGACGTTGTAGACTTACTATTGTACTTAACATAAGATGTAACAATTTAGACATTTTTACAGATACCTACATTGTAGTCTAAGCAAGACGTTTTTACAAGAGAATGCTGTTTAAATTGACGAATTTAATTTTTAACAATATTCCGAAAAGTAGAGCGTGTGAAAGTATGAAATGAACGATTTATGCCGGGCAATATAGGTTGATAGGCAAAATCGAATTTAGTAGCATATTCACTATCACCAATTAGCTATAAATGTCAGAAAAAAGTTCTTTACGTTAATTTTAATATTCATTTTTTACATAAATTAAACGTAATTTTCCTGAAATAAATATGTTTTAATCGACGATTTCAATAAGAATTTCTCTCGTTTGAAGGTTTATTAAATAATAATTAAATAGCAGATTTAATGTAGATATTAGATCCTGTATTTAACTCACCCGTCGCAAATAAATTATTGTATTCTCCCAGTGATGAGTAAAGGTGTCTATAATTTGTATTCCTAAGATTCTAAAGCTTCAATGATCTGGGTTTTGTATTTTATTTTTTAAATACGATATCATGCAAATTATAATGTAACAAACTATTAATGCAAGATATTATATTACGTTTGTATGAAATACATGACAATTTTTGGACATTTATCCTATTCTTTTTTACACCATATGTTAGTGTGTTCTTATAATACTTTTTATAATTTTTTTTCTACGTGTTATAGAGATCCTCAGTTTGGTATATTTATTTGAAAGTTTCATTTCACAAATATATAAAGTGCCTTATTCGTTTACCTAACACTGTACGTTAACGGTATTTCTTTGTTTCAAGATTTTTCCCCAAAAAAATGTTTAAGCTTGAACGTTAAAGTAGTGTATAATGATAGAGAAGTAGGCTACACCGTTACATTTAGTCCAACGCCCAGTGAGAAAAATTTTTGCCGTTGAAACACATGTAAAGCCAAACAGATTGAAATGCCTAAACCAATTACTAGCATAAGCAACTGCCTCACGGAGATCAGCTAGAAATCTAATCCAAATATAACTCAATTTAGTAATGTAATCCGTTGCATTGGAAGTATTATAGTGTTAATGATACTAGTAGCTACGCAATCCGGTAACATTTGACTTTTTGAAAAAACAAAATCAACGTACTACTTAACAGTGTCTTACTTGCAGATATTTTTCAGATATTCAGTTACAACTTTATTAACCAGTTAACTGTGGCGAAAATCCTTTTGAATTTTGGATCACGAAAATCGAGAAATGAGCATAAATCCATTTCAAATTATTTATACTCTTTAGTTATTCGTTTTATTTCGGCATGACCTCAAAATATTCCAAACATCTTGAGATTTACGAATATATTTTAGTTTTCGTCAAAATTACAATTTATAGAACCAGTGCACTGGTGGTAGTACCACTGCAGTGGTATAACTCGAGAGATGAGCATAAATCCATTTCAAATTATTTATACTCTTTAGTTATTCGTTTTATTTCGGCACGACCTCAAAATATTCCAAACATCTTAAAATTTACGAATATATTTTAGTTTTCGTCAAAATTACAATTTATACAACCAGTGCACTGGTGATAGTACCACTGCAGTGGTAGCTTTTACACTTTCTAAAAAGAATGAAGAAGCTTTTCTTACTTCTAACAAACTGATTTTTTTGTATTTCTTCGGCTTACCTGTTGGGACATTTCGCATAACACCTACTATTTTAGGTAGATTTCGAAACGCTACTGCTATGATTATATTATATATCAGAGAGGAAAAGCTTCTTACAGGTGAGAGAAGATTTGAGCTGGGGTCCATTACTAAGGAGTTCAAATCTTTAACTCTATATTTACCATAGCATTCCGTAAAGAATAGTTTTAAGCGTGAAAGATAAATACGGGTAGCTTCGTGAAATAGCATTGATAATATGTTACGTAAGAACGAACCACTTTATTTTACATGCTTTGCAGCAAACTATTGATAACGGTGCCACGTTTGCAATTTCGAATTAAAGTTCAGTACTAGTAATAAAATTATTCAGTAATTTGATTATTATTAATTTAATTTTTCAGTTATAAAATTATTTATATATCTATATTAACAAGTTGAATTCCACCTGTATTAACGACACCTCTATGGTAGTTACCGTACCAATAACAATTTATTGTATGATTGATAAATTAAATAGACGTGAACATTCTCACTATTGTCAAACATAGAAATCAGAACTTTAAAACTTGATTAAATATTTTAAGTAAGCTATTATTTATGTAATCGATATACCGTTTGAGTTTATCAAATTATAAGGTTCAATAAAAGTTTCATAGTGCATCGTAAGACAGAGAATAAGTAATATTTAACTGTTATTATGAAAGTAGATTTGAATGCACGGATCTTCGAAGAAAACGTCGAGGACTCTCAAAGGTCTATGGCCACGAGTTTCGCGAACAGCTACTCTAATCATACTTCAGTCAATTGTTGAACAATTGTATTCCATCACAACAAAGCACGACCACAGCTTGCAATGTCAACGGTGCAGAAATTTGAAGCACTTCAATGGAAAGTTTTAACACATTCCTCGTACACCAAAGGTTCGTCTAAATTACAAATTGTTTTGCTTGTTGTGAAATTGTGGAGTAAATCAAAGTTTCCGTTTCTTTGACGAAGTATAATACAGAGGAAAGTCGACATTAATTTGAAACAATGACGTTTTGTAAAAGTTTAATGGTAAAACTGATAAAAAGAGGTCAGTGATAACAGGGGTAGATGTGTAAAAGAATACAGATAATTTCTTTTTATTATTCAGGAAAGTGATATTCAATTTTATGATCTCTGATCAAATTATAATGATTTACGTGATTGAAGATTTATCGTAAATTATAGACTTCTTATAATAAAATGGAGATTGTACATGTTACTGTTTTAATGATTACACTCTCAATTTACAGAATAAGACCAATAATTACGAAAAAAATAATTAACTCTTTGCATTCGGAGCCTTTTCTGACGTTATCTATTACCAACTTGGCGGCACTTTATTATTTGCTTTGTTCTGCCATTTCAACAGAAAAGATTTGGTAAACATACATTTCTTAACACATTGTATGCGGGTGTTTTTTAACGTTCCATTAAGACTCAAGAGGGAAACTTGTCGAAAAAAGTTATTTTTACAAAAAATTAGTATAAATTTGAAAACTGCGTACTCTCTATACTTAACTTTTCAAAATTAAGTGATTAATGCCACGAATCGTCTTTTTTAGAAGGTCTATGCACTGTTTTCGAAAAACGTACTTTTACGTCACCCGCAAACAATGTGTTAAAATGTTGTGCAATAAGTTCAAAAGAACAATACTTTATTTGGAAGTTGCAAAAACTGTCTCATCATTCTAAACGGTAAACCCGAAAAAATATTACAATTTTGTCAATAAAAAGATACAGTCTTCTACACATAATCGCTACTGTGCCTGAAGAAAGTCGGCCGACTTTAACCCTTTGGCTTACGATGTCTTTTCTGACTGGACGTACAAGGACTCGAAATTAATTTCTATAAAAGTTCTCACCGATTTCCGATATTTCGTATAACTGAATCTAACAAATAATCAGACCATTTCACGACCGGCTGATATTTTCAGTTTAATAGTTTTTGAAAGCTTTCAACATTTCCTATTTCACTTTCCACGCCACGACTGACACGTTGTTACAGACGAAGGAATTAAATTACATACGCAAAAGTAGATAGAACTTCAGCAAACTCTTGATACCTTTTTATTCGAAGCTTTTTCAATTAGCAAGCAAACTGAACGAGAAAAAATTTCTCCGTTAACGATCAGCACACCCAGGGAATCTTACATTAGTAGGAAAAGCAACATAACAGAGGCGCGTATACCAAAATGGCGATAGTGTAACAAGAAGCACAACGAATGTCGCACGGTGCTAATAACTTCGAGGCTGTATAGCCCACAAAAAGGCCGCTTTCGAGCCGCGGGATATTTTGGCTCGTGGCTGCTACCAACCTCGAAATTACAACCGGTACTGATCGTTTCTCGTATCACTGCAACGCTGGAGATACACGGCTAGATTATAAACACACGCACTCATGCAGTCGGATAAAGGGACACATATATACATTTCTCGTTGCATAGAGATTCATTCAAAGGCGATGCGACCGGAAATAATGAAACGTATACTGGTAAGGATACAGAAGTTAAATTCGATAAAAAAGAAAGAAAAGGAAAAAGTACGGTCCGCGAGGCAGTGATAAAAGAAGTAATATTATTTTACGGTGGCTATTGCACGAATATCTATATAAATAGTGTTTGCTGAAGTATACTTTGAAATGCTTTCGGTGCAACAATAACCGATAGAAGTTTCACGAAGCGTATTACCGAATGAAATAAAAAGTATCAAAAATTCGAGAATTCTTGTGTGGTTTGATATTTGCATCGTACAACATTTTCCCGATAATATTCGTTCACGTGCTTTCGCATCGGTGCTGCTGGAAAATGAAGAAATGTTTAATTAACGATGGAATAATAAATGTTATTGTGTATGGATTGCAAAAAAGAGAAGAACTTGAAGAGCAGAGAGTGATTTAGGAAGGAGAAGAATGTAAATAACAATCTGTTCTTTCATTTTGTTACATTTACTTCAATTATGCAAATATAAAGTTCTGTCTTTTTATAATATTCTGTTTCGCTCATAATATTTTCCTTCTTTCTTTTTTCTCTCCAAGTTTATTTCGCGCAGTATTCCAACTTCATTGTTCCATAAATTGCTTATTACCTTCAAGGTAGCCTTACATTTGTCGCATTATTCGTATAATTTAAACACATCAAAACTAACATAATAACGGTAAGTTAATACTTACATTTTATAAAGACGTTTTTTAATGACAAGACCGATAATATGATAAACCCTCAATTTTTTAAAAAATCGGTTTAATATGTATCCTTCGTTTTGCTCATTCTTGAACAAAGACAACAAATTTGTTCAATTCCAGTACGGTCAACTTTCTCACAGCCGATTCTTTACATTTAATTGCAGAAAGCACAAATTAAGTGAAATATCGAAGGAGCAAGAGAACGAACAAGATCCTCAAATGAAACAGTTGAATTTTGAACAATACAAAAAAACTTTGTGACAATTTCACATGAGAGTAAAATGAAAAAGTATCCGGCGATTAAGGGAATGCGATTATCGAAGAGCGGAAAATTCAAGAAATCAGCGTGCAACATTTGTGTTAGGAAAGTTCAATAGTTTGAAGATAACTGGGATGAAACTCACTGTGGAATCAAAAAAGTCAGTAAAAAGCACAGAGAGTCCGGTATAACCTGCATGGAAGTTAGTAAGTGGAGGCACTCTTATGGTAACCTGGCCTCAGGCCAGGTTTTCCTCTCTGCGACTTTGAATACGCTTGCGAGAACAAGCCCATCCGTTCGTATTTAAAGGAAACTAAATCGAACGACTCACTTAATTTGATCGATCCAGATTTCATTCGTTTCATTTGCTTCACCTCAACGTTAGTTTACGGACGTTTACAGCAAATAAACTTGAATAAGTGAAATAGAATCTATTTTTAATTATTTTATTTGGTTCGTGCGTGTAGATCGAAAAATTGTTTCTCTTTGTAACAAAAATGTCACTTTATTAATCGTGACTATACTTATAAATAATACAAAAGATCGGAGTGGAATGTAACAAAAAATATAAATGCGTGCGAGTGGTGGCACGTGCTTTACTCTGGTCGTCATGAGAGGAACGGAAGAAAAACGTGGCGTTTCCAACGCGAGCGAACATTTGCGATTGTCTTTTGTCTTTGAAGGAGACGCAAAAATACAGGGCCGTCTTTATTCACTTAACACTAGTCATAATTTTAACGTACAGTAAGACTCCGATTAACGCGGAGGATACGTTCCAGTAAGTTCCAGCGCTAAACGAAACAGCGTTAAACGAGGTCAGCTTACCACATAAATAATAGGAGTAAGTGAAACAGAACAAAGAATAAGAAAATTTATCAGCTCTTTTTTGTTTAATTGTGTAATATTTATTGTTAAATAGCTTTTGTTGAATCAATTATAGACTTGGGGTACCGAAAAGTAATCAAAATTTTTTTTTGCTGGCGAAAAACATTTATTTGTTAAACTTATCTTAAATATTGATCAACAAAATAATTTTCATAATTTTCTAACACTTTCCGCCAGCGTAAAGGTAGTTGTTCGACTCCCTTTTTAAAAGTCCTTCGATTTTTTGTTGAACAACGTTTCCAATTACGTTTTCACTTATCCGATTTTGATTACTTTTCGGTACCCCTACTATTTATTGCTAATATCCATTTTCATTCGTGAAACATTCATGAAAATAAAAAAAGTTCGAGTAAAGGTATAATATTTGTGACGAGGAAGGTTCTTTCTCATTTGATATTTTTTTTGTGATGAAGACATCTAAAGTCGTTTCTGTTTTCCCGTTTCGTTCAACAAGCAATTGTCGATAGCACGGCACCGCATCAATGACACTTTGTCTTGGTTTTGAATTTCTATTAAAATTAAATCATTTTGTACAAACTGATCCATAATTTCCGTTATAGTGGCTAAACTTTTTTTTAGAAAATCCGTTGAGAGTTCCTTTTGCTCCTCATCTTCAGAAACGCTAACTTTGTCATCTTCGTGCACTTGTTGTTCTATTAATTCTTTAAGATCGTCGTTAGAAAGGCTTTCACCTGTTATAATTTGCAATAATTCGCCAATATCCTGCGCATTTATGTTATCCAACGATTGATCAGCTAGCTTGACAGTTTCGTCGACTTCAACAATACTACCGTGTAGTACTGAAACAACGTTAACTCTTTGAAGCACAGTGGGATGAAAAGTGTCCCACCTCTTTGATATTGGAAGATGCATGGTGAGACATTTTTTGTCCCACCTCGAAAATTTATATTATTATATAACTTTGTCAATAAATGTAAACCAACTTTATTCAATTAAAAGAAGAAAAAAATGCATGTGCAACATGGGTCATTTTATTTTCTGAAATCCTGTGCCTGAAAGAGTTAAGCAGAGCAACGTTAAGTGGGGTCTTATTGTATTAGATTGAAGAGAATAAGAACAGACGAATTTCTATTCTTTTTATATGTGGTATTTTTTTTTATTATGCTTTGACACGTACTGTAAATTAGTTAAACGCACTCGTTATAGAGTAATTCACGTAATAATTACCAGCTACCAAAAGTTTTCAGAATGAGGGGATGTTGATTCTGTCTAAAACAAAAGTTGGATATAAATGAACGATAATTAAATTGAATACGTTACTTTTAATTGTGAACGTAAATGTAAAAAACGAAGGGTAGATGTTAAATTTATTATTAAATTAATAGAGAAACATTATTCTTCCTTATTTATAGGGCATACAGTCACGCATTTTAAAAATGAAGTTAAAGAATAATTTAAAATCGTTGAGCTGTATATTGAATACCGAATAATTTTCGTGTAATTGCTATGCATAATGTAATTATAGAACTCTGTAAAAGCTATACGATACATTCAAATTAAAATTGCAATTTCCTTGCTGTGCAGTAAAATAAAATTTTTATTCTATAAAACAAGAAATCCTGTTATATCTTTTTTTCGAGTAATATTTTATTTAAAACGACAATAAATGTAAAAGCAATATTTGTCATCGTGTATAGAAGGGCGTAAGATTTCTACACACTGAAAGTGAATAGAAAATAGTAATTTAAAAGAAACAAGATTTTCGTTCAGTACATAATCTTCGAGCTACCCAATTTCTGAGATTCCGTCTGTTTTCTCACAATACCGAAATTAATTGAAATTATAGCGAGAAACAGGATCGTAGCGAACTGACCATGATAAGCAGCACATACAATTTGAGAACTGGAAGATATTACTCTACTAGCAAGGAACATTCTCATTTACCTCGTGGCAATTTCCAAAATCGTGAGTATCTCTCTAGTAGATAACTTTCTGCATATATTTACAGACGGCGCTAAACTACACAGACCTCTCGAACCCTTCAACTAGCTTTGATTCAGCTCACGACAATTGGTGTCGCAAGTTACATAGCCCACAGGCGATCCATCTCAAACTAGGTGCTTGCTACACGTACCTCTAGTCTACCAAGAGAATAGATTTTGTTTTCGCTTCACTTCGAATTCCTTAAAATCCAAAATATCTCAAACAGTACTTCGATCGCGTCCGACAAACGCGTTTAAACGTATCCGTTGGAGATCGAATTAACGTGAAACACTCCCTTCGAAAAATCTTATTAAGTCTGTGAAATTTTCTAAGCACGATAAACTGTCGATATTAATCCCCCATGAAGAGCCATTGACACTAAATGGATTCTAGATAAGTGCGCTGTTGGTCTCCATTTTCTCACTCATCGACATCGCCTTCCTTTCATCGATAACACGATGTCAAAATGGAGTCTATCGTTGACCGTACTCGCGTCAAATTTAAAATAAAAATCGACATATAATTATAGAATTTCGAAGATAGCAGAAAACCAAAGCGTTACTTCCAAAGAAACATAAATATTTAATAGAAAAAACAATTGATAAAAATAAAAATCTTTTATCGTAGAATTTTCAGTCCTACTTATTAATATTTAACACGTTGAAGGCCACCGATATTTTGCTTGTTTCGTCATTTCTACTGAAATGAAACTTTTTCTATTGGATCACATATTTATAAAGCTGAAACTTTAAAGTCACTGATAGATCGATGTGCAGCAGACCTTTATCTTTTTAACGTCAATATTTAAATATTCAATGTATTAGAAAGTTCATTAATATTGCAATTTAAACGTAACTTGAAATTTCATTGAATTTAATAGCGCAGGTGACCGATGACCCCTAAGACAGTCAACGTGCTAAAGTCACATTACCAATGCAGTGCAGCAAGCATTATCACATATAGACACCATACAAAAGTACTTATAATTGCGTCGCGATACAATAAACTTATGGTTTACGAAAAAATTGCGATGCTATTCAAAAACATTCGGCCAATCTCACTGCTCACGGATAACGTCTGGCTGAGATTATAGCTCGTAGACTATTCTCTGACATATTATAATATTATAAAAATTCGCAACTCGTTGCTATCGCTCTAGCAATCGATAACATATAGTGGGAAGAGAATTTCGTTACTCACGATAATTCTTCTCGACCTTTGATTAGAAGAGGAACGAACGACTTCCGTGGACTCTTTGTGACCAAATACTGACTTGGTATTCACCCAGAGCTTAAGTTCTGCTCTAGGAGAAACCACAGTTCAAAAAGCTGGAGAAGTCAGCGGTCTGGTATTGCAAGGTGCAGAACGGGAAACTGATTGAAGGATTTTCTCTTTTTGCACCAAGAATACAGGATGTTCAACAGCGAAAAATCCTCTTTTAACAATCGATTCTTCTAGAAGAGGATTCTTTGCCAGGAATTTCTATAGTTCAAATCAACGACCGATAGAAACAAGATTGCAAAGACTTTTAACTACTTCTATTTTCAATTGCCCCCTTCTTCTTTACTATTTACCACCCTGATTGGATAAATATTATTTTTCACGCGAGTCATTAAATTCTCTATTATAGTGTGTAGTAAGTCAAACCTCGCCTGATTAGCAGAATCTTCCATTTATCAAGTTACGAATATCACTCGTTATTGTACGGCAAGGGGTTAAAAAAGGCTCACCCAATTTGATCCACGTACGGTGGACTTATGTGTTTGATAAGATGGAAGAAAGGCCCAATTTACATTATCCCAAGTGATATATTTTACACTTTATACAATCCGTTACAAGATTCATCCAAGTCTTAACCTCGCGGATGGAGCTTCTATTGAAAACGCTTGATGCGGTTATAGATTTGTAGAAGACTAACGTTTTCACGCGCTTGTGTCAGAGTTAAGCGGGGCGGTCGCTATTGCGAGCAGGAAAGCAGCTGATTGGGAGGCACTGTAATTCCAAAATGTTAATAATTCTAATTGGTGAGCAAAGAAAATATCCCTTGCCCATAAGACAAGAGCCTCCCTTGACGCCCAGAGGAACTAGAAAAACCCAGCTCGCGTGAGTAAAAAGTCGCCGGTCAATACTTGTTGGCGGACAAGTCTTTTCCTGAAGAAGTATTGATGACAATATGCCCATAAAGTGTATTGACTTTGTAATCATAAATGAACTACAATGAAATTTAAACAATGCAATTTAATTTGTAATCATAAATGAAATACACTGCTCTTTAAACAAGGAAAAACTGTGCGCGTTGATAAATAATCTGAGATGAGTTTTAAGTAACAAAACACAAATACAAATCAAATATGACGATACACCGATACTGCACAATTATTTAGGGTTCTCTCAAATTTCATCAAGTTTGACCGTTAATTCTTAACTTGAGACGCATGATATGCGTAAAATACGAAGTCGCAATAAAATTCTGCCATCGCAGATACACCAAGGAAAGCAATCACGATGGAGAAGATACTCGCGACGAAAGAGTTCCCTAGTTGGAGGATTCTCCCCCGAAATTCGGAAGCAAGCCGAAATATCGGCCGAAACAAATCCAATTTTCGTAACACGCAGCATCACCGATCGACTTTATTTCATAGTATCCTCGAAGTTACGCCAAGATTTCGTTCCCTGACGAGGAGGCAGGTGCCCTTTTATCTTAAGAGAACGCGAGACCTGCGGGGTATTCCCCGGAGAAATTGTCGCAGCCTTATTCCCGAGTGTCTTATACCTTCCGACTATCATCCGATCGCAGTCTTCCAATTCTGTACGTAGACGAATCTCATTGTCTATCCCTCCACCCCCTTAGCTTCTACTACTTCTTCCAAGCTCTCTTGTTCCGATGAAGCTATCGTCAAGGCGAAAAGGACGCCTTCGATCCGGGTTCTAGAACAAGAACCTGATTTTCGTTCAGGATAGATATTTTCTACGTGCAAACGAACGACAGAGGTACCTCGATATCCACAGTGCCATTCCTCTGACACCCTGATCCTTGTGGATGGTAACGTTAACGACTCCTCGAAAGCAGACGGACGAGTAAAATGTCGACGGTACAATAACACACTCCTGCCGGGAACAAGTAGGCAAACCAACGTTATATTCTTGCTCCTCTTCCTATTTACCAGGGTACGTGTAAGTATACACGTACGTACGTGCTTACACAGGTGGAAGCGTGCTACTCGGAACAACCATTTGCTACGTACATCGAGCGTACGCAATTTCAACCTGCAACGTTGAAAAATCCGTAGAAAGAGGAACGGAATGTGCGCAGGTGTACACATTCCCCGCTTCGAACGTAATAATACTCACTCGCGGCGTAGAAATGGAACGTACTTTTGCTCGGTTTCGCCCTTTATGTCGGCTATTAATTTAAGATACGACTCTTTAATGGAATAAGAAGTATAGAATGCAAAACTATTCGGAATTTACCCGCTGCTCGTAAAGCGACTGAACGTATATCGAATATTCTGAGTAGATTGTGATGTTAATGTAACAATTGTATTTTACAGGTAGGGTATTGACGTTAATTTCAGAACGCTGGATATAAGAGCAATTGGATGGATAGAGGTATGAGCGCGCTCGAGCGGAGTGAAGAGTGTTTTCTTTATATAGTACAGATGCTATATGGAGGCCTCGGTAGGTGAGGATTTTGACGAATATACATGATAGAGTCGATATAAATGTTGGGGGAAAGAATAGTCATAAATGAAGGGGACGGCAATTGCACGCATTATCTACGGGGTTTTAATTATGAGTGTGCTCGAAAAAGAGATAAAGTAATAGAATGTATATAATTAGATGTTAAATTACATTTTATATTGTAGACTACGTGTTTTTTTAGAATTTTTATACGTTTAGAAGCTCGACAGGTGATGAACATATTTGACATGTTGTAATACATTATTTTTCTTCTCCCGTTTTAATCATCTTTGAAACTTGGCAAAGTTAAATAAGGGATGCATATATAAGATTAAAAATTGACTTTTTTTATCTGTTCTATTTTTTTATAGGAATGTGTTTACCCAAAAGTAATGTACAAAGTAGAATTTTCATTCATTTACAAAATATACTTTTATTAGTCGCTATTTATATAATTTTCTTCGCAAATACCTGGTAAATATAATATATTGTTACACAACACCCGGTAGAATAAATATTACTGGGTAAGGAGCGTTGACAATTGTTTGTAAATAAATAAATTAGGATTCTACGGTCGGTGGTTCTGGTTGACGGACGTATGCTCTGAATAAAGCGCTTTTATTTTTTTCTACAGAAGTGTATATTATTTAATTGACTCGTAACAATATGTACGACAACGTTTTCTTAACCTTTTTAAATATTTTGGAAGTATACCAATTTGTTGTACCTTTCACTTAGATCGACATCAATCATTTGATGACATTAATGTCTTTTAATTATTCAATAAACTTTTTTGAAAGCCCAAGTTTTGGTTGAATTGTGAACTAAAACGGAACTTTATTTATCCTTTTGTATGCTCTACATGTTTCGGCATCTTTCGATGCCCTCTTCAGGAGTCTGTTATAATAAATATGTGTTGTTACAATGTGTTGGAAATTATAATGACAAATACGGATTATACATGTGTTCAATGTTGCATATTTGGATTATAAATCGTGAAGTTGTTACCTATTACGTGTGATACGGTTGTTTAAGTGTATGTTCTTCCCAGATGCGGTCTAGATGTTTTACTTTCAAAGATATAGATTTTATACCTATTTTCCGTTAGTCGTTCTTAAGTGGTAACGGATAACGACCGTTTACATCTTGAACGCCGCAGTAAGACTGAGCTCTGTCGATGTTAGTTTAAGGAGTGGGGATCTTATTGTCTCCTTGCTCGCAACCTTTTAATTTTCTGTTTATGGTCTTACGCGTAGTTCCTTGTGTGTGTATGTGTGTGTGTATGTGTATGTGTATGTGTGGACGTTCTACCGAGGATCAAATCTATATTCCTATATGACATGAGTACACCAAATATTTTCGTTTTCTTAGTCTATTGAAGAAGTGAATTCCTGGTGCTAAATAAAAAGTAAATAATAAATAATAAAAAGTTTCTGAAAACCATACCTCCTCACTACACCAACTATGTTCTGTCGTAATGGTGAAAATTTTGTTAACTAAATTGTCGTCAATACTTTTGTTCTAATATGTTGATCTTTTTATTAAGTTTGAAAGTAGATGTTGAATGTGTATGGATTTTTTAATAGACTATTATGTACTGTATATAAACAAAACGGATATTGTATGGCGTAATTTTTAATTTTTAATTTTTAATCCTTGATTAGTGGCAGGTAGATATTACTTAAATTGTCTGTGTCTGTCTTTAGATTTACTGTATTTCCTTTCTGTATAAAAAGCATTTCTTTAATGAGTCTTTTTTGATAATTCGGAACTATGTCTAAAATTTTTGTATTTTTGTAATTAAAATTGTGATCTGTTTCTATGATATGTTTTGTTAAGGCTGTATGGGCGTTGGTATCTGCTTTAATGTTACTTTTATGATTGGCAATTCTATTTTTTAGATGTTGTTTAGTCTGACCTATGTAATTCTTATCACAGCAAGCACAAGGAATATTGTACACCACATTAGATGTTAATTCTTTTGGTGTTTTATCTTTGATCTTGCTGAAAACTTTATTGTACAGGTTGGTGGATGTTCTAAACACTGTACTTATGTTATATGTTTTCAGCGTGTTTCGTATCTTTTGGCCAAGGCCTTTGACGTAAGGAATGGATAATGTGGAGATGGGTTTTGTTGTTTGACTATCATTGTTCTTGCTGTGTGTCGAATTATATAGTTTTTTTGTCCTATCTATTATTGTTTTTTTAATAAGTGACTCTGGATAGTTGTTATCAATGAGATCCTTTTTAACGATTTTAATGCTTTTTGGTCTATGAACAGGATGTGATAACTTTAAGGCTCTGTCTATGTAATTTATTACAATATTTCTTTTCTGTGTGGGTGGGTGGTGTGAGTTATAATTTAATAATCTACCCGAAGCTGTTGGTTTCTTATGCCATTTGTAAGAGATAGACCCGTTGTCATTATTTATAAGTGTGATATCTAGGAAGCTAATTTTTCTATTCTCTTCCTTTCTATTAGCTTCCTAGATATCACACTTATAAATAATGACAACGGGTCTATCTCTTACAAATGGCATAAGAAACCAACAGCTTCGGGTAGATTATTAAATTATAACTCACACCACCCACCCACACAGAAAAGAAATATTGTAATAAATTACATAGACAGAGCCTTAAAGTTATCACATCCTGTTCATAGACCAAAAAGCATTAAAATCGTTAAAAAGGATCTCATTGATAACAACTATCCAGAGTCACTTATTAAAAAAACAATAATAGATAGGACAAAAAAACTATATAATTCGACACACAGCAAGAACAATGATAGTCAAACAACAAAACCCATCTCCACATTATCCATTCCTTACGTCAAAGGCCTTGGCCAAAAGATACGAAACACGCTGAAAACATATAACATAAGTACAGTGTTTAGAACATCCACCAACCTGTACAATAAAGTTTTCAGCAAGATCAAAGATAAAACACCAAAAGAATTAACATCTAATGTGGTGTACAATATTCCTTGTGCTTGCTGTGATAAGAATTACATAGGTCAGACTAAACAACATCTAAAAAATAGAATTGCCAATCATAAAAGTAACATTAAAGCAGATACCAACGCCCATACAGCCTTAACAAAACATATCATAGAAACAGATCACAATTTTAATTACAAAAATACAAAAATTTTAGACATAGTTCCGAATTATCAAAAAAGACTCATTAAAGAAATGCTTTTTATACAGAAAGGAAATACAGTAAATCTAAAGACAGACACAGACAATTTAAGTAATATCTACCTGCCACTAATCAAGGATTAAAAATTAAAAATTAAAAATTACGCCATACAATATCCGTTTTGTTTATATACAGTACATAATAGTCTATTAAAAAATCCATACACATTCAACATCTACTTTCAAACTTAATAAAAAGATCAACATATTAGAACAAAAGTATTGACGACAATTTAGTTAACAAAATTTTCACCATTACGACAGAACATAGTTGGTGTAGTGAGGAGGTATGGTTTTCAGAAACTTTTTATTATTTATTATTTACTTTTTATTTAGCACCAGGAATTCACTTCTTCAATAGACTAAGAAAACGAAAATATTTGGTGTACTCATGTCATATAGGAATATAGATTTGATCCTCGGTAGAACGTCCACACATACACATACACATACACACACACATACACACACAAGGAACTACGCGTAAGACCATAAACAGAAAATTAAAAGGTTGCGAGCAAGGAGACAATAAGATCCCCACTCCTTAAACTAACATCGACAGAGCTCAGTCTTACTGCGGCGTTCAAGATGTAAACGGTCGTTATCCGTTACCACTTAAGAACGACTAACGGAAAATAGGTATAAAATCTATATCTTTGAAAGTAAAACATCTAGACCGCATCTGGGAAGAACATACACTTAAACAACCGTATCACACGTAATAGGTAACAACTTCACGATTTATAATCCAAATATGCAACATTGAACACATGTATAATCCGTATTTGTCATTATAATTTCCAACACATTGTAACAACACATATTTATTATAACAGACTCCTGAAGAGGGCATCGAAAGATGCCGAAACATGTAGAGCATACAAAAGGATAAATAAAGTTCCGTTTTAGTTCACAATTCAACCAAAACTTGGGCTTTCAAAAAAGTTTATTGAATAATTAAAATGCAACAAGGTTGAAATAAGTCTAATCCATTAATGTCTTTTTACAGTAACTTTTTATAATTTCATTCCTTGAAGAAGAACAGTTAAACTTTGACGTGTTTAGTGAATACTGTGTTTGTAATATCTCAACAGTATTATCTTTAGTCAGAAATTTTCGAACAGTGTCACGTTATGCAATCTTTATTACTTGTGTTTATCTAATCATTTCCAGAGATTCTCAAAAGAAGAAATTTGGAAAGTCCACGAACCTTAAAAATTTTTCATTTTTGTATTACATCTCATTGCAAATACAATACCTCAGTTTATCGCAACTTCAAAACAACAAACTCTTCGTCACTCTACAACACGAAACCATAGAATTCAATGAGTTACACGTAACTTCAGAAAACCTCTCCCAGAAATCATCCGAGCTTCCACCGAAAGCAGATTTGCAAGAGGCAAGTATAAGCGCGAATATAAGATACGATCAATATCAGACGAAAATTAAGAAACGGAAGAAAAAAGGGCGTCGGTAGCAGACCGAGTTTAAGTGATTGCCGGAAGTGACATCGGCGGACGGGTAAACGCTTTATCGCTGAGCTAACGAGGCAGTCCGCGCGACTTTACCGCGCTCGGTTTCGCGCCGTGCCTCAATGGAAACGGGATCAGGGTACGCGCCCACCTCCCCAAATAAATCCTCTTTTTACGACAGAGATTTATGAAAGCCATTCCCTACTACGTTCCTTTCTGTCCCCTCCCTCCTCTACCACCGCTTTTCCTCGCCTCTAGCTTACACTCCATCTTTCTCTCCTTCCAAGGTATAAGAGAAGGGATTGCACCCTCTCTTCTGGCTAGGCGCAAGGATGGGCTCATGCGAACACTGCAAACCCAACTGAGGCTGAGTATCCCGGATTCCGGGCAGTTTCAAACAAAATGAGGTAATTAGGATGCAGACGAGAAACGACGTCCCCCTCCTTCTTTCATCCTACTCCTCTCACCCCTCATCCACCACCATCTATGTGCTGCTCTTTCCTTCTCTTGGTTTCTGTGTCGTCCTTCCCTGTGTTCTCTCTCTTTGTCTCTCTTTCTGTTCATCTTGCACGTTCCCTATCTGTATCTCCCTTTCCCTATAGCCCTACGGCATGCTGGGAACACGGGCATAGTGCTAAATCAAAACGGTGGTGCTAAGAAGTCTTTAAGCGTCTCGCGTATATGCAAATTACAGCACTGGAGAAGATCCAGGATGAGAGTAAAAAAAATCGAAATTGCCAAGTGAAGTGGAAGGACGAGGGAATGGGTCTAAGGGAGTGGACGTGTGCCGAGGTAATTCTTATTGTTAGGCGCAAGACGGAAATGGGACGCCGTTTATGGAAGTTCTCCAAAGTTTAAAGCAACATCGGTCACGGAAACGTAAGAGAATCTATTGGATCGGCTGCGGCGAACTGTTAACTGGGATATAACTGCCGCGTTGAGTACTGTTGCTGTTGAATTCTGTCATGCGTAAGTAACGGAGTACGACGAGTTTTACGGAGCTTAGTTTGCGAAGGTATGTTTATATTAATTATCTATGACAGTTGGGAATGTTTCGCCAATCAGAATTTATAAGGTTGATCGAATTTTGTACCTTTAGTGGAATTTTTCAGTGAATTTGTACTAGTTGAGTTAAGAAAAATTCTTTTAAATTGAAAGAAGTCTTTGGATCGCGCAAAATATCCGTTTTATTAGATCTACTTCATTTACTTCATTTCTGTATCCTCATTTATACTTCGATCTTGTTATTGAAAACTAAAAACAAATTATTAGTATACATATTAGGTTCTGACTTCTTGATAAATTACAATGTTGTACCTCGCTTGTACCAAATGCAAAATAAAGAGATGTGTTTTGTAGCTCCTAGGACTAAAATAGTAAATTATACTCACAATCAGATTCTGAATACCGGACTCAGAAATTGGATATGTCATAATTCGGGATTATAATAATATTTTATTGTGCAAGTAAGATGGGGTGATTTACGTGGTGTTTAAACGTTTGGCGCGTCATATTTGATGAACTCATTGTCAGTGTTGCGATGCTCAAACCTATTATTATTCATTCGGGTCTATTCGGTGCACAAGTTACGCATCTTTTTTATATTGGATCTAAGGTGTTGTTTGTCACTGGCATTGTCCAATTGTAAATTCCTAGCAAATACAGAGATACTTCTTTCTCAATCGGTGAAAAAAAGGGAATAACGTATTCAATTTTAATTATTTTTCTAAAATCGAGACCACAAACGGTGGCACAGCGAAGTTTAATTACTTCGCTTTGTAAGTACAGCTGCCATAATACAATAAAACATCATTACTTTTGTAACCATAACTTGATGTTAGCTCCTACTTGTTAATTCTGCTAACAATAAGTCTCAATCCTGACTCGAATATTTTGAAAAAGTTTGAAGTTTCACATCCAAAAGAAGATTTTATAATAGGTGAATTTCGAATTTGCTTCATCTACATAACGTTTGTACAATTATTCTACTATTTGGCTTTCAATCATACTGCGACTTTGCCAATGATCTTTCATTTTCGATAAATTTTCCATTACTGAAAGTGTAATACAGACGTCCATTAATTAGAAATCTCGAAGTTTAACTTAGTTACCACCATAGTCCCAATTTTCACATTAACGCTCATTTGGGTGAGCGTGTATCGGACTATCTTCGATTATTAATAAGATTATTGTATACTTGGAACTTCTCTATTATATTAATTATATATGTGGGGATGCAGAATGAATAAGTGAGTAAATGACAGAAAGAACGAGAGAGGATGATTGGAAAAGACAAAAGGCGACAGGACAGTAGAACGGAGGGTTCGATGAGAGACATGGATGGGTAAAGACGCGAAACCTTATAAACCTGCTAGGGCCTATTTCTCTATTATTTTCCGTGTTTCATACTTATATTCTCTTATTTTTAGTTTTATGTATTTTATATTAATAAATTGTAGTAATAATAAGTGAGACTGTCGGTACCATCCTCAAAATTACCCCAACATATATGCTTCAAAAATACCTAAAAGTATCGAAATTTAAATGCAAAGAACGTAAAAATATCTACACACCGAAGAGAACGGTCTTATCGTTAATTAAACGTCGACGAACCAAATAATCAAATTACCGTTCTACATTCTACTTTTAACCGAAAAGTCCAAAAACTTCTTCAACGGTCGCATATTTTCGAAAATCCAATATCTAGGACGCTATACAAAGGTAGACAGCATACGCCATTGCACACTCGATACTCGCAGAAGAAGCCAAGCACACAGCGCGCTACTAGAAGTGAAACGAAAAGGGAAAACCACCCTTAAACTCTCTGCAGATATGAAAGAACGGTGGAAAAAAAGGTAGAGTAGTTGAAGCCGAAAACCGTATGCCAAGTGATACGAATAAAAGAGAAGAATGAAAGGAACAAGAAAAAAAGGGAGAATAAGGGAAGAACAGAAAAAGAGGGAAACGATAAAGGGAGCGAAGAGACGAAACAAAAAAAGATTGAGTGAAGGGACTCCTAATTCGCGCGCCTTCTAACCACTTCTTTTCTAGCTAGGTGGTCGACGACACTCGTGGCATCGGAGTGCGCTAGAAGTACCGGTGAGGGTACTTTCGTTTGGAACCCGGCCAGGGTTGGTTCTGTTGTCGCTGCGAGTCCGATGCAAATGCCGTGGCAGAAAAGTTGCAGTCGGAGTAGGCACTATCACGAATAACAATGAACTCGTAAAAAGAAGGTGCGCCGAAACCTCGGTGCTCCCCGGGGGTCATGGATGATGGGTTCACGGTAGCTCGATGACGGTGGAGAAGTCCAACGGCTTCATTAACAGCAATTTATCACTGGATCGGTTGGTGGGGGCAATGGCAGCCGCCACCATTAACCCCTAAGGTCGTTAGGTTGCGGTTTGACATGAGAACATGCCCATAACACTGTTCGGTTATACGTACGTGTACCACCTATCTGCCCGCTGGTAAAGCACGGATCCGTTGGCCTGCATGTCTCTAGAGCGCGTAGGGCGAGTTGTGTACAAGAGAGGGACAGAGAGAGAGAGGGAATGAGAGATTGGGAGAGAGAAAAGGGGTTGGTAGAGAGAGAATGAGAGCAAGGGAGAGAATCAGAGGGGGAGATGAAGATGGAGAGACTAGAAGGCAGACAGGATGAGTAAACGAACGTTGGGGCGAGAGAGTACTTGCTGCTACGTCACAAGCTAACCATTAGCGGTCGTACAGGCTCGTGTTTAGACGCCCCGTTATTGAATTGGTTACCTGCGCTGCTGTTCTGGATATCGTGCCTGATGTTACACGCGAGGTCGCTAACGCTAAAACCAACGGTGCTGCATGAGCATGTATCAAAGATTGTAGACACTACCGGATTCCATAGGGGTAGATTTGAGTTGTGTAGTATGTATTTAAACGATTTTATACATTTTAACATGGCCTACATTTGGAGAGTGTTCGAATTGCGAGGCGTGAAGTGAACTGAAATAGTATTTTAACACCCTGCACGTCGTAAGAACAAACATCGTTAGCGATTCATGAAAGCGCTTCGTGCAGAAGCTACAGAGATTCTGGGATTTCGTAGAAATTCAATGTTTCTACGGTGTGCTTCCCTTCTGTTACTAAGAATGGCGTTTTGTTAAGTTGATTTTTTATTTTATTCTGCCCGAATGATTGAGTAATTAGAATTCTATCTTGTTACGTACTCTGATATTTTATGAATATTCTTATTATAGGTATACTGGTTATATTCACTCGCGACTTGTCGAGTTCTTTTTTCTTTATTTGATCCGGCAACTGTATATAATTTACAATGAACTCTGGTTTTATATTCGGGCGTAATTTCTAATTTCTGTCACGGGAGACCGCGTGTCGGCCCTTAAGACCTCTCGGTCTTCCCCCTTCTCTCGAAGACTTTTTTCATCCCTTCCTCTCGGTGACCCGAGAGTAAGGGAGAGTTGTCTTCTTACCTTGTCTAGGTGAATTCGCAAAATTGTCGAAGTTGCCTCGAGACGTCTGTAAACAATGGAGGCGCTTTGCCATGGAAAATTCCACATCTGGCTAACACTCTCCAATGCCCAGCCGCCTCGAGGCGAAGTCTCACCTAGACAATGGTTTTCTCTCTCTGATGGTTTATGACCCGGTCCCCGTCTACCGCGGACGGTCCTAGACTTGCGGGGCCAGATGTGTATGAAAATTTCAAGTTAAAAATATATGTTGAGCCCATTGCAAAGTCGGCCGTCCGAGACGGAAAGTACGGAGGACGGACCATAAACCTTTGTCCCTACACTTATGTTAATTTTATTTTTAAGTTATGCGACATTTATCAATTTTCACATTTGTCTTCTGACGCTTACGGAATTTCGTTTACGTTCAGGGAATGCACGTATGAAATATTCGTTGGAAAGTAAAATCTAGTCAAACCTTCATTATTATAAAGGAGACGACGACTTGTTTTATGCAAATATGTCGAATTAATACAGCTAACAAAGACTACTTAACTATTTGTTCAGATCTTTTTTATCTCTTCTTGGCTTTTTACTTATTGTTAGGAAATCTTATTATTTCGTTTCCTACTATAATTCATGTCAAAAGTCAACACTTTATTTTTCTTTGTATTTCTTTAATGTCACGTGTAACATGTTTTTGTTTAATTCTTTGAGTGGATGTAATTACTTTCACTACTTCAGTTACTTCAGAATTGGGTCAGTGTACCACGTATGTGGCTGTATTTTTCTGACTGTACTCAAACGCTCTGAGATTCTTCCACTTAAAAGCGGCCATCTAAAAGCAACATCGAAAAGTATTGTAGGACACCAGAAAGACAACGTTAAAGGGAAATTTTAACGAAGACTTGAAAAAAGACAGTACAACTAAAAATACACTCTCAAGAAACCGCCTGTTAAAAAACGGCGTTCCGATTATGCAGGCATTTCATATTTCCTTAAACGTTTGAGTAGCAGAGCTCTTTGCAAAAACCTGCTCGAAAAGTGCCAAGCAACGAAATTGCGCTTCTTTCGTTTTGCACCGAGGAATGCAATAAAAGTAAAATTTCGATTTTTTTAAGCTTACAAGTGGTAAACATTGTTGTTTTGTTTATCAGTTAAAGATATTGTCTATATTGTACCTATATTGTTGTAATCAGAATATATTACTGAACCATTCTTATTGTTGCTGAATTTCTAATTATAATTGCTGAAGGTCAAAGATGTAGCTTCAACCTGTTTTTTAAAGTTCTTATAACCATACACATATTTCTAGGAAAAAATGGCAGCAGCACTTTGTATTTTATTTATGATTTCCAAATCTATGCATTTTATGGGCCTATTGTCGTCAGCACTTCTTTGTGAAAGGTTTTGTCCCCCAAGAAGCATTGACCGGGGACTTTCTCCCCCACGCGGGCCTGGTTTTTAGGATCCATCGAACATTAAAGGAGAATCTTAATTTACTAGCAAAAGACATTCCTTTTAACCAAAACTATTAATATTTGTGAATTACAGAATCTCACAATCAAACTATGACTGTCAAATGTGCTGTCTAACTATGACAGAAGCGCGTATTTACTCGTATTTAACGCATTGACAGTTTATGCCGTCACAATCACGGACGGAGTGTCAAGTATCAAACGATTTATCCCGTTTAGTCTACCAAAGATATCTAAGTCTATGACTAGATTCTTTGCTTTCTTTGTTTTTTAAGGTTATTCTAATTGAAGAAGGAGACGAGGTTTAGTTTGCATGCCGAAGTGTTTTCGAACGTAAAAAAAACTAGACATTTTTTGGGCCAGAATTCGTAATTTTACCAAACTGTGAAAGGGTTAACATTCGGTATTCTAAAAACATAGAGCCGAACGACATTAAGCGACTTCAATAGAAACCTCCGTTCGCGAAGCTAAAATCCCGAGATATATTTGCGATCAACACTAGATCTACAGGAGCCGTGAAAGTGACAGATTCTTACTTTTTTAACCCATTCGAGACCGTCCATTTTTTTGGAGACTATCCAGAAAGACCGATAACTTTTGGCTTTATATGTACCACTTCTTGTATTTCTAATGATCGTGGCTTTGGGTCACCTACTTTAGGGTCGAAATTGAACCAAATACCAAATGTAATGTTTACACATTTATAAGATACCTTTTATTTTAAGCTAGTCTTATTTTGAGGGCTGTTTTTTCTATAATGACTGATAATTGCAATTCAAGATCATTGCACACACGGTGTGCAGTCGGTCTTTTTGGCTCGGAAATGCATTGCACAGAGGGTGTGCAATTGGTCTCGAATGAGTTAAAAATATTTCTCAAATTTGTGGAGAAGCAGGACAGTAGATATTTCACATTTATCTTCTAACACACAAATTAATTCACAGATCATACTTTTGTCGCTTCATTCATCTTTTTCCAAACAACTTATGTGGGATCGGGGCGGGGAAGCCGTCCTATAAAGAACTTAGAAGAAAGAGACGTGAAGAGAAAGTGTCAGCAGGGAGAGGTCGCTGACGCAGTAATTCTGCGCCGATCCAGGCGATCGTCGACGTTAAGCTACTCAGGCTGAGTTGCTGCTTTGGATGGGTTTCCGCGCGCCTCTCTTTCTTTTTCACGATTCTACACTTATTTAATATATTTAAATATACCAGATTTAGTTGTCGTAAATCTAGTGTTAAGTGTACAAAGTATAAAATATATCAGTTTATGATAATCGAAATTGGGCCTTTTTTACATTCTTTTCAAATCATAAGTCCCTTACGTGCGTGTTTTAAAACACACTGAGTTTAGAGGTTCTGTCAGAAACTACGAGCAGGTACAATTCAAAAGGCAAGTATCTGTAACACTTACTGTTCGTACAAAAAGTGTCATTAATTCTACACGTCGAACGGCTTGGTACTTATCAGTACTGATCAGAATAAGCGTCATCGTGCTGCTTGGCACTCAATCGGTTAAAATAAAGAACTATTATCCTCTGATAAGATCGAGACTCGGCTATTAAACTGGGCTCCAAGGAAAAGAAGTCACTTGGCTTGGGACGTGGAGAGACTACCCTCACACAGCCTAATCCCATCATATCGGTCCTTAAAACCTGAGCTGGGCGAGTGACAACAAAAAACATAACACTTATTAAATCGTTAAATGCTTTTCTGACCAACAATAGAATCGAAAATTACATCAAAACTAGGGATGTAGCTCTCCGTCTCGCGAATCGGAGCAAATTACTGAAGTCATTCCTTTCTCTGTGACAATAATAGAATCATGCACATTATATACGTGTATAACCATACAACATAGTTCTTCTCAAATTGTCTATTTTTCACGCACATCCACACACATTGAAATAGTTCTAGACTTTCTTTCGCAATTCACAATCAGTCCCGCCCCTGTTACTCGAGTTAACGGCTGTACAGTATCATTTGTTCTTTGGCGCCATTAATAAAACTTGATATCGACGGTGCAGTAAAACTGAAGTATTTTGTGTAATATGTGTGATACATATATAGTGCACAGATTGTGTCGTATAACAGCTATTTCCTGTTATCCTTGAACGTAAAATCTAACAGTAAGATCCAATTACAGATGTATGACTCTATTTATCCAATATTGACCCTGGTTCAATCTCATGTCGTCTATTGATCTCTATGTGTAGCAATGGCAATTTTCTTATTTATCAAATTTTGAGACAGATTGTAAATTGAAAAAGTTCACGATAAACTCTGAAATAGTATAAACAATTTATGACGCTCTATTAAACGACATGCGAAAATTGAATGTGCGTATATCTTTAAAGTTTTATTCGAAATATATCACTGAGAGTATTTACAATTGGTATATAGCAGTGGTTTCCAAACTTTTTTGCGCAACCGCCCTCTTTCCAGAAAAAATATTACTTAGCGCCCCCTGGAAATTAATTTTTTAAAATTTTAATAACAATTAAGAGGAAAGATATATGTATTAATGTTTCTACCTTTTTCGTAAAATATAATAAAGAAAGGTGTAAAGTAGAAGTTGCTGCAGCACCCACCAGGGGGCGGTGGCGCCCACCTTGGGCATCACTGGTACCGTGCGGCTCCACAGCCGTGTCACCTAGGAGGTAAGCCTGTTTTGGCAGAGCCTGATTCGCCAGGCGTCAAGCGTCATGCCTCTTGTCACACGTACGCGAAGGCACTTGACGTTCTACCTCGCGATTCGTTAAAAGAGCTACACATACAAATCGAACTAAAAGACGAAAAGAGAGAACGCTGCAGATCGAAGCAAGGGAGACAACGCGATTTGGGTGGCGACAGTGAGGACATCGGCGTAGGCACCAGATTTCTAACATCTCTATAGTGAAAACAGAATAACCTCCGGCAGAATTACCCCCACCACATGGGGAGATTCTCCTTGATGAAACGAAGCGCGCGACGAGACAACAATGTAATACAATGTCTCGCTCCTCCAGACAAACTAATAAGAATATTTGAATGCTACGACTTTGTCGGGTGCTTCCTTTAAGAGGCTGAGCGAGTGGACTCCAAGAAACAAAATGGTACGAATAGGCGGTTGAAAACGAGAAGCTCCGCCGCCCAGGTGACACGGCTGTGGAGCCGCACGGTATATAGGGAGGAATTGGTGTGTATATAGGGTGGAATAATAACTATATGCAGGTTCAATATACATATATATATATATTGGAATCGCATTTGACCTTGCATGACCTCTAATGATAGCTTGCTGCAGTTGCCTCAACATCAACTATCACAATGCAATAAAAAACATAGTATTCCATCTAAAAGATATGGGGATGTCCTTGAGATCAGCTCTACGTTTCCACCCACTGTATATCGTGCAAGTTTTATAAATAACATTTTTTTATATTATCACAAATAACGACGATATTCTAGGTGACCATAGTTGTCGTCCAACCCTGTATATGCATTTAGAAAAACGATGGTGATAAACAGAAATGGATAATAATTATTAATTAATTCTCAGAAGGAGACAATTAAATGTCGATAAAATGTTGAAAACTTGGAAGCCGAAGATAGAAATTGTGACAAAATGTGTAAAACATCGTGCATCAAAGAAGAAATTATATTTTAATCTTTCGTTTGCTAAGAATGAGCACATTCATATTCTAATGAACACGATCTATATAGGAAAAGTATTTGTCTTCATTCATCGAAATTTTCCACTCTGCGACAGAATTCATTGAGTATCCGTTATGTATATTATGAAAGACTGTTTCTATTTGTTAATTTATTTAATTGAGTGGCATACATAAAATAGAATTCAGTTTGCTCCGGAGCGTACTCCAATTAAAATATTTCTTCGACACTATTCTCTTCACACTGTGAGTGATGCCAATTAACTTTGTAAAAAATATTTTAATAATTAAATTGGACGACATATAAGCCGAGAACAACATAACAAGGATCTATCTCAATTTTGGATGTTAACATTGACTCTATTATTTAAACATATTTACTTTCAATACAATAAACAAATTTGTTATATTCCCTTTCGATAGCATAAAACAACGCATTATCAAGTTAAGTGTCGCATGAATTCTGCATAATCTTTTCGTTGTATATAGCCGACAAAAGATTTCATTATGGAATTTAATTATACGAAACTATTAAACTATGAATAACTTAAACATTGTTTTAATTATTTTTACAAGAAAGCGTTGATCGCGGTTGCAAGGGCAACAGTTAACGTGTTAATAAATTCATAATATTCTAAAGAGACTATAAAAATAATACAAAAATTAGAAATAAGGCATTATGTGACGCTTATATACAAAATTCTTATTTACAGAATAAATAAATATGAGTAATATTAACCATTTGCAACAGGGTACGTAAGGAAACTATGAATGCTTGATAGAAACCAGTTTTATTTTCTTTGTAGGCCATGAAGGAATGAAGTTGCCTGGGTACCAAGTTCCTGTAAACTTTTACCACTAGACTTAACAGTTTTTTTTTAATGGAGAATAAAAATAACTATACACTAAATGGCAAGCAAAAACGGATCATAAAAAAACCTGCCTCGCGAACATAAACCTATGTAAGTATTTAGCTAAATGAATGTAATTAAAGCAATTCGTTGTTTAAGTTATAGACGTAACAATTCAACACTATTTCTAATGAAGGTGTCAAGAGATACCTATATATATTTAATTTATAAAGCTATCTTTTTAGGTAATGATGCAATGTTGAATTAATTGTCTGCTAAAATAATAAATATTTGAACAGTAACTAGTTTTTAACAATTACATTCAAGATACTTGTATTGAAGTGCAAATATACCAGAAAACCCCTTTGGCCGAAATGGGTACAAACGCAGTAGAAACTTATTATTAAAGTAAAACATGTTTCACTCAATTATATCTGTTTATTTTGCAACAACAATTAATCATTATATATTGCACTAACTTTACTTAATGTTAAAACTAACCTATTTAAACTATTATTAATTTAAACTTTAAACTAACTTATGTTATTGTATGTAATGCGCAAGTTTCAACAGACACACATTCGTTGAAGGATCTAGCAGTTATTTTGAAATTGTAGTCTCGTATGTTACATATGTGTAACTTTTCATGAATACTAATAGTAGATATATGACTTTCGTAACAAATTGAAAATTAAAAGACGAGATAAACCGTGCAAGAACAAGAACATTCTGTTGCTCTGTGTAATTTAATATTGAAGTTGAAGAACGAATAGATGTATTTACTTTGGCGAATACCATCCATTAAGACTTAGAATACTAAATGGAATAAAGATTGGCAGAAAATAAAGCCATAAATATTTTATTCTCTGATATATTTAGTGCGATCAATAAATAATGAACACTATTTAGAATTCGGCACATGTCCAATTCAAGTTTCATCACATTAGCAAACTGTAACTGTCTTTCAGTTTAGGTAATCCACATGAAAGCAAGGATTTTCAAGCTTATAGAAACGAGCGAAGTTGAAACGAACAAATGCCCTTCGATGGTGGGATTCGAGTATTCGATTTAATACGTTTCCGAAGGACTTATGAGGAAATAAATGAATGTAATAGTGTTTTGAGCCAGGTCGTATAATTTTAGAGAAAGATACTTTCGTTCTTTTGCTATTAAGAAATAATTAGCCGAAGATTCTCATTAAAATTTTTGTATAGACTGAAAACACCACTTATCTGCTTTCACGCGCTAAAACGGTCTTTCAGTCGTGCCAGCCACTCTCCCTTTAATTTTCATTTTAACTGCCTTTCCAACCCCTACTTGTAGCACTGTACTTACGCACGTGTTGTCCCATCCTTTATTATTAATTTCATTAATTATTCCACAGTCTTTACGATTTATTCGCCTGTTACGACGTAATTCTAATTTCCTCGTTACAAGTGGAACGATTTAACTTACAATACATGAAAAATGGCAATAATTGTTAGACTACAAGAGGAGAAAGAAACAATTCGAACGTAGTAATTGCAATGAAAACAAACGAGAATGTAGATTAACAATTTCGAGTAATTAGTCGAGTAGCTAGATTTTGATATATCCTATCTAAATTGAACGGTATATACAATTACAATAATAATTAGAATAGTTATAATATGGTAGATGAGAAGAGGATCAGATATTGATTGATTCTGTATTTCGCACTTTGCAGAAGAGCTATAGAAAATTAAAAGGACAATATTTGAAATTTGAGGGAACATTAAAAACGAATAAACAGCTGACCATTTTCATCACCTTGGAAAACCTGGCTTTAATATTAATTATCAGGGCAAAAATTAATTTAACCTTAATCCCTCGAGTGATTAAGTCGTATACGTGCATCATGGCCAAAGTTTGTTCACAGGTGGATATAATTAAATTATGAAAATTGCCGTTTATCTCAAAAATATTGGAAATGTCGATTTATAAGAGCGTAAAGAAAGACGTGTTTTTTATCCTGTTTATGCTCGATAGTATTTTCGATCTGGAAAATATGAACCTAGTAATTATGTCTTTATAATGTCGAATATATTGTGACAGAATAACAGCAGATTTATAGCAGTGTCGACTATACTTTCCAGGTGAACCGAAGAGTTAATATAAGCATAAGAATCTTGAATACAAATGAAATCGACTCTCTTTGTAAAGGTTGTTATGCATACTCCATTTAGAAAGTAAAACAAGAATATTAAATGCGAATACTTTATCGTTCCGCAGGACTCGACCGTTTCTATTCCTTTTGCATTCACAAATTTGAGCGTAAATTTTTTAGTACGTGTTGTAAATATCGCAGTTCCTATACATACTAACTGTTTTTAAATTATAATATATATTTAATAATCTTCTGTTTTATACTATATCACCCTGTTTTCGACAAAACTTTACCGTTTCACGATGTCGAATTGAATAATCGAAATGGGAAATACATTTTTTAATATCGCACAGCCGCGAATCAAAGCTGACTCTGACAAGCACTGGATGAAAATTAATTTCTAAAAAATATTCATATATTGATTTGTATATACCAAAACAAAATACTTTTTCTCTTTTATAATTACTTTTACTGGAATTTTAATTCAATCCACTATTTTAGTATTTGTTGCTAACTTGTGAATTGATAATTTTATAATATAAATTAATTTAACTATTATCAGTGTAAGAAATCTATGCAAAGTTTGCCCTTCTTTTCACGTCGCGATCGCGTTTCCCTTTCAATCTTCGGAAGTTGCTCGAGAACAGTTAATACACATGTCTCTTTTTTTCGGTTTATATATAGTAGTTATCTGAATACAATAAGTGCATAAGTGGCATAAGTTACTTGTTTAAATCAAAATAGTTAGGCTCTCAACGTTTTACAATGTTCATGCCGATTTTCGAGATTTACTTGGACTCGTTATCTTGACTACTTATGATTTTTTTTTAACATAAATGATTTTCTATAACCACAGCAAAACCACAATTTGGTACTACAATAAGGGGAGTTATGCCACTTTCAAAATATGTATAGCCAAAATATGGCTCATACGTCACCTCGTGCTAAATTTTCTGTTGACGATTGCGCTCAGTGTATTGAAGTTTCTTGCATTACCAAAGTGCTATTATTGACGCATTAATTAATATGGGGCGTACAGAAAACGGCCTTTGAGCCTTCACTGGGCCTAAACCGGGAACAACCCTGTGATGGGTACTTCCACCACTTTGATATGAACGATAACCGGTAAAAAAAGACGTGTCAAGTATTTTGTAGAGAACTGTGTCTCTAACAATAAGTTTCATCAAAATCGGCGTGTACAGGTTCCATACGCTGCTTCGTTAGCTATATCGGTTTATGTTCACATCGGATTTTCAAACTCGATTTTTCCTAAAACTAAGCTTTAAATTAAAAAATGTTATTCTATATTTTTTTCATAAGGAATCCTTTCATGTCCGCTCGTACAAGATATTTCAGAAGTAGTTGAAATGACGTTCAGGGGTTGTTCTACACCAGGGGTGGCCAACCCGCGTCCTGCCCTGAACATTTTTCCGTATCGCGAGATTATTATCAGTATCATTATTATTATATTATCTATGATTACATCTAAGAATAATAGAAAAAACAATAATAATAACTCATATATTTCAATTTTTCATTCCGAAAAATGGCTATTATGGGTCTAAATCTAATATGGGGATATATAATTTTATATCCGCTCAGCGGAGTTATGATACATTACCAAAGTGCCCCGCAAGATCTTTTGAGTTAGCCATCCCTGTTCTACACCATTGATGACTCCATTTTTTAATTTCCTGTAGCACTAGTAAAGGTATCTCATGTGTTTCTTTCCGAAAGATCGCAGACCTGGAAGCCTGACTTACTTTTGTTAGCTAAAATTCAAACGCGAAGACACTCTTAAAAGTTAATGTTGCGTCGCGACCCGAAAGATGCTTTCGTAGTCGACCCGATCCCGGATGCCCGATCGGTAGTTGAAAACGTCCAGTGTTTTGAATTAAATATATTTGCGCTGAGCTTACAACTATTGTACAAGATGAATTCTAAAAATAAATGGACAGAATGTCGTTGTTGATTGGCTTGTTTGCAAGAGAGAGAGGCTGAGCTGATGTACTCGGCCCTTTTATACTAGTATTTTGTGGGAAGGTGTAGTGATTCCCAAAGAAGCTGCACAAATTCTCTGTCAAACGCGGGAAAGATGCACTCGGCACATCTTGCCGATTTTCATGTTGATGATTTGCGCCCAGATACGGTTTATGGCTGTACAAGCCTTGCACTATGTTTTCGTGTTTGATAGTCCAAATGAAAACTTAATTTCGCGACGATGCGTCGCGACAGTTAATTTGCATGAAAACAGTCCGTTTCTGACCCATGGTTCCTCTCATACATTTTACTTATGCAACAAAATGAATGCGATGAGCCAATAAAAAGATTCGCTACCCTGTTGCGAATTTTGCAGTGTTTTTTCTTCGTACTTCTTCATTAATCCAAAGATATAGAACAACCTGACAACCGTGACTACTTTTGAAACACTCCGTACATGTTATTCCGTTGCCCTCTGTATAGTCGCATATGCCGTGTGATACTCGTCGTGTGCTAATCAGCATCACAAACAAACACATGTTGCACACTTCGCGGTAGTCGCTATGGGCTACAAAGTTTTCCAACTCAAATGGACTTCGGAAACACCAAGATCACACTGACAATAAGTTCATATCTCTTTTTCATGCACGTATGGTGCCATAATATACATACAGTCAATGTGAGTTTTTATCATATTTTTTTCCTCAATGAGGGGAAGAGAAGAGAATACTGGCGGTCCTTGTTGAAAATCACATGCAACTATTTCCAGTGCTCGATTCATGGTCATTAATTCAAAACATCATTATTAATACATATTCAATAGATAGTTCATGTGAGTTTTTATCATATTTTCTTCCCCCATGAGGGAAAAGGGAAGTAGGTACTACTTGTAGTCCTCTAAGAAAATAGTAAAATTCTATGTTCACCACGTGTAACTGTTTCCATTGCTCATTTTATGGTTATTACTAAAAATCAATATTAAGACACATTGCTTCATATTTCATGTACAAAACTCGAAAGTTTGGGTAATAATTAGCTTTTTACATTCTCGACATTTCGTATGATACGTCACCCAAGTAGGAAAATTACTGTGGCCGCATGAAGGAAAGTCATCACTGAGGATACAGGAGATAGCTTTGGGGGTTTGGCTTGGACACAGAGAGTGAAGCGCCGTTTGTAGCCACGAATGTAAACGTCTTCCGGTTCCGGTAGGTTCGACTTCGTAAGTTTGGCTCATAGAAGTACTGTTCACCGCAGGGAAAACATAGTTCCTGTTGGACTCTGAATGGACAAGTCAGAAATCCAAGAAACCACTGAGTTGTTCTCAAAATAGGGTCTTCTTATATGTAGCCTTCCGAAGCCAGGCCCAACTAATTAGAGGCTGGAGTTTTTTTCCGTCGCTGGGTTGATCACAGGTACTGTTTACGAATCTTCTACCTTTCTATCATTCCCCTAAAGATCTTGCTTCTTCTAAATTGTCTATTTCTGCGTTCCTTTTATTCCTCGTTTTTATTCCATCAAACGACTGATTGTGAGTTTAAATCAGCTGTTCTGTGTTATCATTCCTTCCGTGCCGCTCTCTATAGCTATTTCGCTCCTCTATTTATGCCTTAGTCCATTGCTCCTTACCTTCTATCCTTATTACCAATGTTCCTTTCGCTGCCTCTTTCACTCCTTACCTTGTCACCGTTCATCAACCCTGTTCCACGTGAAATATGCCAACAGTTTATTTCTTTCCGAATGTTCTTTACCGTTATCCTAATATCCACCTCCTTCTTTCACCCTTGAGTAGTAAAAGTATTTACTCGCGACCTATTTGTGGCTTTCAGTTTCTCGCTAATCTCAAATCACATTAAATTGCACTTCGATTGAATTTATTCCATTTTACTCCCGCCACTTACGTGTTATTATATCTTCATTTACTTGTTAACCAAGGTTTTGTTATGTTTAATTGTTATTTGACTCTATTTGTTACTTAACACTAGATTTATGGGCGTGAAATCTATTACACTGCAGTATATTAAATAGGAATTTTGAAAAAAGGGGAATCAAACGGCAAAGATGATAATTCGTTAAGTGTACTTTTGTATTGAAAAACACACATGAAATATCTACGGTACTTCTTCTTTGTAAATTTGAAAGATATTTATTGAAAAAGGAAGAGCCGTTCGATTTGACGACTTCCCTAAATCTAATGTTAAATAAGCTAATTGTGCAAAAGTTTTTTCCCTTTTTAAATAAAGTATTTTGTGCATTAACAGTTTACGGACAGATTTTTTCAAAAATAAGATGTTTGTCGCGGTGCAAGTTCAAGTTTTGCTAAACGAATTCTGATTGAGATTTATAGATGTATGTACAATGGATAAGTAGAATGTGGATGATTTTAAACGAAAGATATTGATGTCCGGTAAATAATAGTCTCTGAGAATAAATAATGCAGAGAGACGCTTAGTGTCTACACTGTTCACAGGAATTTCGCAGAACTTTACTTTCTTCCTCGGATAGAAGTTTACGAAGATATAGTTCCTTAAGTGATTGCATCTTATGCGTTATTTATAAGATGCGCCGTGCACACCACTTGATCAAAGAAAAACGAAAGCCGATAAAAGTAAAAAGCCGATACATACAAATCCGTGTTGTTTAAGTCGTTTAGAAACAAGTTCTCGAAGCTCTCGTGATAAGTTTAATTAACAATTGTGATTACTGTGCGCACAGAGTATCTGACAATTTCATTGTAAAAACTCAGTTACAATTTGATACTTTATTTAAATGGCATTTCGTGCAATCGACAAATAATTTTTCCGAGGAAAGCAGCTCCAGCGTTCATATTAAAAAAAGTCAACAACGACGCAAGAAAAAGTGACGGAACGAAGTGAATATTGGCTATCTCCGAGCTTCGACGTCATTAAAACTTTTAGATTGCATAAGAATGGCTTCCTACTCCCGTCTCTAACACACTTCAGAGGAACGTCATGTCGAGCAAGAAATTCTTGTTCGGCCAAGCAGTAATTACGTGACTCAATGATAAATTAAATGAAGAAAAAGTGTGACCTTTTTCTGCCCCAATTCCTACTCGTTCGTATTCTTTGAAATTTGACCACCTAAAAAGCCGGATTTAAAAAATGACAAATTGTTTTAATGTGGAAACGGGGTTAACAAGTCTATTGTTTATTATCGTAGCCTTCTGCAATTTCATCCCATTTTAACATTTACAATAAATGCGTTTTATCATGCGGTAAATCGATACAAATACTGTTACTCGGATTTGCTGTTTTTCCGTGAAATGAAAAGTTACAGAATTCTACCTTTATTTTACTTAATTGCAGGAAAATGTACGTAAATCGCGATATATTAACAATGCGTAATCACGTTAATTTAAAAGCCTGCACAGCAAATCATTTAAGCTTGTTGCGATACAGTCGCAAATACGTTTATTTTATGTTCCTTAATAACTCCAGCATGGACAAAAGATATTTATAATTATTGATATTAATATTAATTTGTCAACAAAGACAGTTAATGGCTATTATTAATGGAATCGTGAATGTAAAGGGAGTAAAAATAATGGTAACTTCCGAATACATTCGCACAATGCAGCCGCAGTGAAAAAAGCATTAAATGTAATTGAATTTCTTCCAATTACGTTCCTTTATGCAATTGAAATCTTTCCCGATGTTTCGAAAGTTTCATTAGAAAAAAGATGTGTAAACGTGGTAGAAGCACACCGAAGGAAAATTACTATTGCAGTCCCTCGAGAGCACGAAATTTACCTAAAACCGGATGGTCGTAAGCTAAATGACTATAACAGTGGACGTCGAAATTTAAATAAACAAACTACTTCATTCCACTTCTCTTACAGTAGTTGACCACTATTATTACAATGCTTTAATTAAACGAAACAGACTTTTCTCGAATGGGTACAAGATATCTAGTTGAACTTTAACATTTGAAATGCAAAGTATCTTTAAATACATAAGAAAATGTTAAATAGTAAATTACTTTAAGTAATTGTTTTTTTTTTGCAGAGTTAAAAGACGGGTCCAAGCGAATAAACAACGGGTTTTAGTTAATTAACGACGTTTATGGGGAAATATCGATTTCATGAATTGCAATAACAAATGATCCAAGGATTTAAAGGATGAATATGAACAATCATAGTGCTTTATGCAATAACAACGAAACGTTACACGTAGATGCGTAACAATCTCTTACCATGTAAATTAGTTACCACGTGAAATGATAATTCCAACAGTATCGTGGCCGCAATTTACATTTATTATGTATATCATGATTACATCGTTTATGCCTATAATTTACTTGTTAGGGATTTATCATGTCTTCTATTATAAACTGTTATATGCTTTGAAATGTAACACTTCTGAAATACATGTAATAGTGATCATGAATACATGTAGTAGCCTTGCAATAATATGCCAAAGTATCAATGTATTACGTAAAGCGTTACACAATAATTGATATGCTGTTCATTGATATTGTCAATGTAATTTGAAAATTGATATTTTAAAGAACAGATTTTTCTCTACACTAGAATTGACACGGACAATCAAAATAACTGGTTCTTAATTTTCCGAAAAAGTTAATCTATTTTATAGGAGAGTCATATAGCAAATATGTTATGTCTACCTCATAAAACATAAGTTACCCAATTGATCATCTTTTTCTCTCACGACACCATTTTTTCCAATATACTTCAATGTATTTAAATATATTAGATTTAACGTCGCTGGTTTATTGTTAAATAATGATTATTCTGTCTGTTAACACGTTGCAAACGCATTATGTCCCGTGAAAGTCACCGATGACGGGCGCTGTAGAGTTCTCTGAAATTGCCACTGAAAAATCCAATTTTTAAATTGGAATATTTTCAATTTACTAATTGTATGACGCTATTGTTATTAACGAATTTGGTTTTCGGCAGATTAAGTATTAGCGTTAAAAAAGTAAACTACTGCCGAATATATATAACTATTTTTGCCTTTAACGTTTCTACTCTATAAAGACGTGATTTCAACACTAGATCTACCGATGATTAATATAATATATATCAAGTTGGTAAATAAATACGTTAGAAAAAAATAATGAAGGGATCAAGGAACTTTATCAATCACATTACCTGCAGCCTGCAAAATGAACGCAGAAAACAGAAAAAGAAAAAGCGTTGAAAATGTTTGAGTAATTTTCAAAAAATTCATAACAAGTCATTTTGATCACCTTGATAGATCTAGTGTCAATAGAAAAAATTTCGCCTCGACAGCAATGATCACATTAGCGAAACACGGACGAATTCAATGTGATAAATAAATAAATGTTGAGCTTGTCTCAAATGTATGAATTCTTAAAACATGCATAAGTGATGTTATCTAAATTGTATTATTTATAACTATAATCATCTCTCATAATATTTCGTAATTGTTATTTTTTTAATTTCACATTAAACTACTCATGCATTTTTGTGCCATGTTATACTTATTTCATATTATCCAATTTTATTATTTATATTGGTAGTTGCGTTCTTTTAACCATCATAATTACTATATGCAAAGCACAAGCAAAAATTGCTAAAAATAAAAATACAAATGTAAACTAGTTTTCTAATGTAACTGATTTCTGTGAGAAAGAAAAAAATAAAAGCAAATATTTTGAAAATATAATCGATTCAACCGTTCCTTATAACGAGTTGTTGAATGTTTTCTCTTATCCATCAGCACGTTTTGATTTTTTCAAACTCCTTTAAAATATTTAATAAAAACAGTATCAAAATATTCACAAATTTTATATACATAACAAATCCAAAAATTCGTATCATCAAAATTCAAATCCGTAACTTTGACTTTTAGTTGTGAACTGAATAAATAGTACATTATAATTAACTCGTTATTTATGACGCTAGAAAAAAATAGTTATAAAGAATAAAAAACGTGTTTAAAAATAGAGATGAAATAAATTATTTTCATAGCTACTTTTGATATTTCAAGATCATTAATATATCTTTATTGAGACAGTTCATATATTTAAAATAGTACTAACGGTCTTTAAAACTAAAAAAAACATTGGAACAATTTTCTTTTGTATCTTTGCTACTTAAATTTAGTCTGGTAAGAGTTATTCAATTCATTTTAAAATAAGTAAGGTCATGGAAAAAGATACCATCGTAACATTTCAATGAATGTAGCCTACAAAGAAATCTTTGCTAATCATATTTTCTTCTAACAATTCTTTCTTACAAAGAACAATTAAGTATTTGACCTACTCAACTGAAAAAGTGCAACCTGAATATATAGACATTTATATAATAAATAGGTTTCTGTATGTATAGTTATTACATAGAAAACAGTCGATTTTCATATAGTTCCATATTAATTTCGTAAACTTGCTTCTGCCAGTTTTATGGATCCAATAAATTTTTCAATCCGACAATCAGCAAGATATAATGTACTTTGCACGTTATGGGCATACATAAACCTACTGCAGTTTAGACAGAATTGGATAAAAATCCCACAACGCACACAAAAAAGGGGCGGTGGAACCGCGAGGTGTATTATCGCCAAAAACTATGCTTAAATGACCAGTAATCTATATTACAGTCATCGCGAGCAATAAATTTTCGAATGCGATCGAACTTTAAAGCATTTACCAGAACTCGCACATTACAGTGACGTCAATAGAAATGCAAATAATACCTCTAATTAATAACGTACAATAATAATGTACCCTCTGGGATTCGCGTATTCGATTTGCCGAAATTGAGCAGAACTCTGGAAAGTGTGTGCACGCCGAACACGAATTTCACTTATGACAAAGTGAAAACCTATAAAAGTATGGATATGGAAAACTTTCGAACGAGTTATACCTACGAATTAATCGGCGAAAATTTGAACTGTCGAAATGTAAAACGTGAACTGTCGAAATGTAAAATGTCAAATTAAGTTTAAGACCATTGCACAATTTGGATTTGCTGAGTAGGAAGTCAATGATATTGCTTTAGATTTTATGTTAAGTGGTGGAAATAGTATTCTGAGATAAAGTGGTAACGATACACAAAATGATTTCAATTAAATGGAATTAGATTTCTTTAACAAAATAATATTAAATGTAAAGGTAGAATATTTGATGGATTATCCAGGCAGAGGAAGAGAATTTAATCCCACAAAGCTGATGTTAAATCCGTGTTGTAAAATAGTGTAAAGGTATTTTAACGATTTCACAAAGTTATTGTATAATTTTGAACGAATTATCCTTAAAAAAATGACAATAATTATGTTTTGTTGATGCTGTTAGCAATATTTATACCATTTGCACCGTGTTTTTTTTATCTGACATATTCTTTCTCTGCATTATAATCAATAATTCTTTACAAAAACAAATCTCCTGTTTTAATTTGTGGTAGGAATTTTGGAAATATGTTCAAGAATATTGAATATAATCCGCCAGAAATTATAACTATGTACAAACAGTATCGTTATATTTATTTTTTAATATAACTTGTCATTACCTTCAAGTACGTTAAATGCCATAGGGCTCAAAGGTAAACTGTGCTGACGAATTCAATATTTCTTATGGCCTTTAAAATGTAATATTTTGGAATTTACTAACATATTTGATATTTGAATATTGGTGATAAAAATGTGAGGTACCGTTAAATATACAACTATTTTTAGTTTTAACGATTTTAGTGCTGTAAAGATGTGATTGTAATAGAAACAGTTTCAATTCACTAAGAATATTGAAATTGGCGAAATGCGGATGGCATTCAACGTGTTAACTTTATATTGATTTCAAAGAGACATGGGTATATTATGGGTTAAAGACTCATGTATATACAGTAAGCTCGATAGCTGACCTCTGAATATACTATCCCATCCATGAGGCTAAAATATCCGGGTATACTAAATTCATAGAAACAATTGTACTCAAAACAGAGTACAATATATTTATTTTGAATTCAGTGTCTGTAAGGCAATTGTAATAAGATATATAAATATAAAATTAACATTATTGGCAAACTTCAAGTACAAAGAAATAGTACTTCCAACTTTAGACAGGTATGATATATCAGCGATATCATAGATAGAAATCAATTTTGTGTGTTTTTCTGCTTTAAATGGTATCGTCATTTTTCTTAGGACCCACAATCTTAACTTTTAAGTGGATTCTGATCCTCCCAGGCTATGATATTGTTATGAAACACCCAGTAGATTAAATGTTACTGGGAAACGAGACTTTGCAATTGTTTATAATAAATAAAGAGATGAGATTCTACGGTCGGTGGTCCTCGTTGACGGACGTGTTTCTTTAAATAAACGTTCTCAGTTTTTCTATAAATTGTGTTCTATTTAATTATGTCCGAAAGGATAAAGCGTGCGCGTTCGACTCGTAACAATATATTAATTTATGAAAAGTTTCCGAAAGGAGAAAAGATTAGTGGAAATACAAGCATTTGATTTAAACAAAAGAATACCGTACATCAGCAACCAAAACTTGAAATGTTGAAAGAAACTAGTGTCTATGGGGCCTTTTTGTTTGTCGTAAATTTTTACTTTACTTTCCCGCTCGTAAATTGGATTTACTGCACGTGTAGAGGCAATGTATCATTCGCAGACTATTTATTGAGTTCACTGTATGTACATGTCCATTCATACCGAGTGCTACAAATTTAGACCCCATACAAAACTGATATTAGTACATGCCATAATCACGTATAGAAATGTTTATCGAACATTGATTTGTAATTTGCCGGATTACTTTCATATGCTGGAGCAGTACAGTATACAATCGAGATAGTATTGAGACGAAATGTGGAGCATATACAGGGTGTTTCAAAATTATATATCACGACCTACGACGCGTTGTGCTACACTTTCGGAGCGATGAACATTTGTGAAGAAATAAAGCCGTAAAATCCGGAAAATTATTACAAATGACGTACAAACTTTGTTATTGAGTTATCGCAATCGTCTCGTTACGCACGTAAAATATCCAAAACGAACCATGGGTCAGAAAAGAAGCGTTTTCGTGCCAATTAATGTTAATTATGACCATAGTTGGGATTGAGTTTTCGATCGGTACGTCAGGCTATCGATACAAAGGAAAGAAACGCACAAATTATCCTCACGGACTCGAATGCCTACCAGTTTAAAACAGACCCATATTATAAAAAATCATTCGTTTAATCACGTACATGAAAGAGATGTTTGACTGGAACAGAGATAAGTTTGCACGTTTTAATTAAAACTCTTACAATTAGTGAGCATCATTTCTCTGTATTCACGAAGATATTTCAGACGCTTTATAATTTGAATGAATTATTTTTCATCAATTTAATTGTGAAATTCAAAAGTGCGGGTGACTAGCTTAATTACAGACAATTAACGCAGTGGTAGAATAGCCCTCAATTTTTGGACCAGTCGCCTTTAATCCTTTGGGAACAGAATGCTTCAAAGCTGAATGCTCACTCTGGCCGGAGTACTTTTTCACGTACCGCGTTCTGAATCGGGATTTTAAAACTCACAACTGGAATTATTAGGGAAAATTAAACAAGTATTGTTTATTTTGTCATCACCATCGAAATTCTCAGATATAAGTATACAACCGTCACGAGTATTGACAATTTTCGTTCTGATGAACGCACAATATTACACGTTGGTATTAATGCAAGTCGTCTATGCAAAATATACGAAAACAGATAAGAATACAACACTCTTCATTTTTTCATTTAGTAAAAATTCCAGTGTAGATTTTGATTGCTATGGAAATATGCGGGATGTATACAATATGAAAAAGCCTATCCACAATATCCAAAATGTGGCACTCGTTTTAACATTTATTGAGAGAAAGAAATCTTTGCTTAGGTCCTATTTTCTTAATTGCGCGTATAAATATTTAAGTTTACATACACATTCACAGGCTAGTAATGATATTTGCTAGAGGGAAATATTGAGTAACCAAATAGACTCAAAATTAGGTAATTACATAAATTAAACCAAGTAAGATATATCGCAATGTCTCTCTCTTTATTCCTTGTAACATCTTATTCTTTGTTTGTTTTCTTTGCATTTTTCGTTTACAATTACTGCGGTTATTTTGCTTAGGACCTACTCTATTGACCTGTTAACAAAGGAATTAACTTTCGTTTAAGTCGTTTCGTAATGGAGACACCAGGATTTAAAGGCTAAGAAAGACATAAAGTGTAATGCGTTCAACATATTATGTCTAAAAGTTCGAAGACGACAAAAATCGTCATGCTCGTTGTAGTTGTCTTTCTGATATGACGAAATTTTTGGTCATACCCGGTTAATAGGTTAAGTATTAGAGGTACTGAAAAAGAATGTCGTTTTTTTCCGAACACATGACAACGTGAATAAAGGACTCATTGAATATTTTGAATCAATCCAGTGAATTTTAATAGTGATTTATTAAAACTTTACCTGATCGATGGAGAAATTAAATTTTCATAAGTACTCTCATCTTTTATTTAAGAAGAAGACATTCTTTTACGGTTCCAATACATTCCAATTATCTCAATATATCCCACTCACCGGGGCTATGGCATAGATATTACGAAGTAAAAATAAAAAATATCCCTTTTTTAAAGATCCTCCAGCACGTCGCGACAATTCCTTTAAACCATTTTCGGACGGAGACATTTTTGAATATTGAGAGGTAATCATTTCTTCCGCGATCTAAAACCACCTTTATATCAGACAGTTGGGCTGGTAATGTGTATATATCATGAATTTCTGTTTGTTTAATAATATTTCAGTGGTTGTACTTGAATTTTTCAACTCTAGCAGTGTACACACGCGCCAATAAACTGTAATTAAATTTTTCCTCAGACCACATATATATTAGGGGTACTGGAAAGTAACGTCGTTTCTCTAGATATTTTGCATAAAAACCAATTGGTTTTTATCGATCCGGAATTGCAAAATTAGCACACTAGATGGAAAAAGATTGTTGTAGACGAGGACGATTATGTTATTCATTAAAAATTAAAACTTGGGGAAAATGTATTTCTTTGAATTAAATATAAAAAGACGAGATTACTTTCTGGTCCCCCTAATACATCGCTAGTACTCAAATGGTTACTCTTCACGCACTCTTAGAAAAAAATCATATTCAAGCCCCCTAAAATATTTTGTGACGCGAAGTCTATTTTCTGTCAACATACACGATTATTTTGCTTTCTTCTTATAATAACTTACCATGTTATTTGTATTTATAGTTATCGAGAGTAACATATATTTTCACTGTTTACAACTTGCCCCGATGAGGGACAAATTAAATTTCGATATAATCGAAAAAGACCCAAGGGACTGATTAAGGTTAATAGCGGTGCACCATTTGCGTACACTCTATTAGATGGCAATTCCTACATCAACCTATTGACTATACTAATTTTCCTCCAATTAAAGTTTGCTTCTCCCTAAAACTGGTGTTCTTTAATTTCATTTCTAACGAGGTGAAGAGAGTTTCGAAATCTGCTTCACAACTAGCAACATCAAGCGGATTCCTCTATGAAACCAAAACACTGCACGCCATCAAGATGTCTTTTAGTGAATAGGAGGAAAATTGAATGTGACATTCAAAGGAGGAACGGATTATGAGAGGGTTTCCCTCACTGACCTCAATTACGTACACAATGTGTCTTATGCTATGTAACACTGACGATGAGATAATTTCGTAACTGAAGTGACTGAAGGGAACCTTTATACGTATCTGCGTAAAATGCTTCGTTTTATTTCGTTGAATTTGCAGTAGGGAGATTTGATACAGCTGGTGCACACAGCAATTTGCCCAGTTTTATATCAATTTGATCAAACAGATAAACCTATATAAAAAAATATGATTTATTCAGGAATATACAGAGTTTTAATACAGCGTGGTCATCCGGAACGTTTCCACTCTTGGTGAGCCGATTGAAATTTTATTTCATTCGAATGATAAAGTTCGTAACAGTCAGGAAGTTGAATATGGTGGAGTTTTTTTTATCAACCGTTTATTTCAAGTTTTTAAAATGGCATTCATCTCTTTAATTATATTCTAATATACGTTCTTTTCAGTTACACTTCAGCAATTAATGAGATTAAATCACGTTATCACAGACTGAGATACGTCATTGTTCGTACTTTACAAGAAACTTTTAAAGCATTCGAGCTGATTAGTGGTCTTTGAAGTATACTTTAGAAAGGGAATGCTTTGTCCAGTAAGTTTCCATTTCAGTTTAATTGAATAATAGCTTATTGAAAGGTAAGTGAAAAATTGGTTAACTTATATTAAAATAATTGATGGTTGTGTTACAGATAATTAATAAAATATATACAACAATCAATTTTTACCCCTTCAAGTCGTCTCGTTGAAACTATAGTATGATCAAAACGAAGTAATGGTGCAGAACAACAGAAGAAATAACATTTTTCTGGCACAATTTCCTTCGTGTATCTCAAAATGAAAATGTAGTTAAGGAACAACCCTCGGTAAATAAATTAACAACCAGAAAATTACGAAAATTTGCAGATATGTGGAAACCTTTTAAAAAATGACTCAGTCAAACTTTTGTGATTTTTGGTTGACTTTAAAAAAAGATATTGATAATTTTATTTTGCTGCACTTAACATGAAGTGTTATGGGAATCTGTAATTTTGGGGTTCTCTATCATTTATCACGTTGGAATTGACAAACAGATTTTGATAAAATTTTGAGAAAATGTAAACGAATAGTCTATGAAAATTTTTCTTTTTTTAAAACGTATAAAGCTTGCTTATGTTAATAGAAATAACTAAAACAAATCCGAGATTTTTTAGCAATTCATAAACGTAGCAACACCGCAATATTATAGGTTATGGCGCTTCATTCAAAGATAAGTCACGTAAGAACATATGTAAATTGAGTAAATACTAAAAGCATAATATTCCAAAAAAAATGATAGTATCTTATTCTTTCCGAAATGACAGGAGTAAAGAAAAACAGTAAAAAGAGAAAAACAAGCGAATTAAGAATAATTAAACTCTATTATCAATTTACATTACATATATTGCCGTTAAACATTTGATAAAATATTTTGGAAATTTATAACGTACATCTTCAATAACCATAAATATAAAATATGTTTTGATACATAAATCTATATATTGCACTCTATATATCTTAATAAGCCAACTTTATTTTTATAATATTTTAATAATTAGCTATCTTTTGTAAACAGTTAGCATTTTTGGTCACTGCTATCCTTCCATTTTCATCTTTGCCTAATAATATTGACAATCCTTTGATTCCTCCCTCTTTGTAAGCTTCTAATATCATGTCATATGTGATATCTGAAAGAATCATTTTTTGTCTAATACCAATAGAAGTACAATCTTTTAACGTATCCAACGATTTAATCTTCACAGATAAATCTTTCTTTTTTATAGCTTCGCTGCATACATAAGCATTATACTTGTACGTGAGCACGTACACTACAGCAAGAAATACGGTGTTGCCAAATTATATACTACGCTACTCAAATTGAAGACTGAAATTCTTTGACTTACTGCGTACCGAGGGTACTTCCTTAAGCAATAATTCCAAATTCCAATGAATGAATGAATAGTCTTCTGCTTTATATATTTTGCATTGTCTGGATTTTTTGAACATTGGATTTTATCCATATCATGGTCTCATTGACTCGGAACCCATTAAAACTACACCTACCGAGATGATTAAAACAACTCGACCCTTATTTTTTAAAACTATTTTAACGCTTCTAACACGAAATTACTAACACTGCTTTGATTTTCAATCATCTAGGTCTACTGTAAAATTATAAGCGAATTAATCAATCAAGTTTTTTGTTCCCTTCATTGATTTGATTCGGACATATTTGTTTGTCAGTTTTAAATATACCGAATTAATTGTCGCTGTACCTAGTGTTAAAAAAAGTAGATCCAACCCACATTACCATGGTAATTGAAGCCGAAAAAATACTTAACGATGTTAAGCAGAAATAACATTAATCATTATACGTACAAAGTAAAAATTAAAGCAAAGTTTGAGCAGAATTAAAATAACCTTTAGTTACACTCGGAATTTCAGTTTATTTGGTAAAGCAAAGATGCAAAGATGCAAAATGCTATCTTTATACGTATGGTTTACTCGAGACGTAGACCTTCATCCAAATTTTACGTTGCACATACTGAATTTAGGTTTGCATTAATGTTAATAATATTACCTTGGCGATATCGAAGAATGGAACTATCCATTAATGGCATATATAAATCAATTATTAATGCACCTTATCAAATATAAATTGTCATTCCTAACAATTATCGAATTTTACCTGCTACTTAAAATAAGATTCTTAAATGATATTTTTGTGCATGATTATATTCCATCACTTATGAAATTACTGTTATATTGTAATCAAAATATAACTTGCTATAACTTGTTCTTTTCTTCACAGAGGGGGAGGGAGAGGCAAAATCATACATTATTATTCGTAGTATATATTATTATTTTATAATCATTATTTTATAATAATAATAATAAATATATATATGTAGGAATGCAGATGAAATGAGTGAGTGAGAATGTGAATGATTGACAGAGAGTACGAGATGATGACGTGTGAAACAAAAGACAGGGCAAAAAGAACGCGTGACGATAGGGAACAACGAGAGACAGTAATGAAGATCGAGAGTAAAAGAACGGACGCGAGAGAGAAAAGCCAGACTGCTATTGTTTATTTTTATTAGTTCTTAAGTGTTTGTTTAGAATTATCGTTAGTTTTATGTATTGTTGTTAATAAATGTTTAGTAGTACGAAGACTGTTGGAACCATCTCAAAAAATAGTATCCCTACATATATACATTTTTCGCTGGGACCGAAAAGTTTTTCCCTCACTGATGCTGAAAATATTCAGAAAATTTAGTTCCGTCACTAATAGACGGTGTGTTAGAAAATCTTGGTTCCTCACTTGTATTGAACATATTAGAAAATTTGACTGTATTATTACTTAAGAAATAAAAGAAATTTAAAAAAATGTAGCGTCACTCCTCACTAAAACGTTCAACGTGTTGAGCATACCGACAGACATATTCAGGTATTTAGATATTCCATAAGTCATAATCACTCACATACATGTAGGAATAGTGTTCTTGGGTATACTAATGAATTGGAGACACTTCTTAAAATACTATTTATTACTATGATAAAGATAAAATAAATGAAATAAAAATAATCTGATTCTGTGTAACGGTTCTATCTCAAGCACGTTTTACTGCTCATTCGCTTGCCCTATCCTCGTGGCCTCTCTCGATAAGCTCTAGGGATATTTAGTTTTTTTTTCTCTCAATTGTCAACCATTCCCACATACACTACGTCTTGCAAGGCTAAAATGATGCAGAATACTGGTAGCAGTATTGCAAACACTTTTATCCTTCTACCAACAATCGATCCTTCGGCTAAACAATATTTGAATATACAACACTATAACAAGGCTCTGTGGAGAGCCGAGTTCAACAGCAGAGGATTAATACTTTAGATATCGTACATCAATCTCGACACAAACGAATGCCTCGTCAAAAGGCCGAGGATATACGCATGCAGATGTGTTCTACATGTGCATATATTGGAAGTACACAGGATAGGTATACTAGGTCACCTTTCGCGCGAAATATTACACTTGTGCAGTTTGTTTACGAATACGTCCCCTTAAAAAACGCTCGTGACCTACCACTACCAGTGTTATCGTTTTGGTATACATCTGTCTGCGTCCCGTGACATTTTCCGTTCCCTACGAACTAACGACATTCTGTTTGAATAGCAAGGCAGAGAATTGACACAGTTTACAAATCCTGGACTCGTTTCTCGTTTTGTGGTCGCACAAAGCGATCTTCTTTTCAATTATCATTTCAGAAGGGAATTAGTTGCTCTCGTACCACTATAAAGGAAATAAAAGGGACGTTCGTCGTTAGAATACGTAATGCACTTTAATTGCGTGATTTTTAATCCCTTTTAAACGAATATCATGTGTGCACGTAGGTAAAATTAATTTTACCGAGTTCCGCGTAATTAGGAGAAATTGAACGTGAAATACAAAGAGAAGGTACAAAAGTAAAAAGACTTATTCTGTTGAGGAAAAAAAACGGGAGGAAGGCACAAACGATGGTGTTTTAGGTACTCATTCTCAATGGTAGGATTGGAAATAAAAGGGAAATGGAAGGCACGGTGTACTTTACGTCGTAATAAGAAGATTTCTTGGACAATGAATAAAACGAAATAAATCATACTTCGTCGTTCAAGGTAGAAGAATTTTAGAAATTTGATTTATAATGCCAACGGTTATTTAAGTTACATCGTACAGACGTCGAAGAGACTTTTTCATCATATCGCTTCGCGATGCTTTCATGTTTTTCGTTTTTGCATGTCGCGAAAGGGTGTGCAAGAGGAGTCTGCAGAGAAGTTACGTGCAGAGCGACAGCAAAGCAACATGTTATTTTACGTTAGTTGTAAATCGTGGTTTTACGTTTAATATTTTATGCTTTATATTTAAATATTCTGTTTATCTCTTGCTCTACAGAAACGAGTGACACTCATCAGGTAAATGGAATATGAAAGTTTGAAATTTTTTAAAAACTGCCAAATTGAGCAAGTCAGTGGAAAATGAAACAGTAAAATTATTTAATATATAGGTAAAAGGTGGAAGAGAGTAAAATAACTTATATTTAATGTTTAATACAATGCAATCGCAATTATCCGAGGTTAGGGATTTATTTGGACACAGTGTGTTGCACGTCCACAAGTTCCAAGCATCGAACTAAGAAAAACGATCCCCATGGATCACTAGAAACGATCTAAGAGCGATGATTTGCACTTTCTTATGCGACGAAGTTGCTCACAAGACGCGTAAATGCATTCATATAAAACATATCAACATTCGAGTCCATCGAACTGCTTCGACAGTATTGCTAAAAGGGCCAAAAAGAACAATGGGGACACAGTTGTTTGTAAATGGTTTATTACTTAACATTGTGGGATCGGAGCGGAGGCGCCCTCCTATAAAGAACTTAGGAGAAAAGGACGTGAAAAGAAATTATCATCAGGGAGAGGTCGCTGGCACAGTGGTTCCCGCGCCGACCCAGGCGATCGTCGACGTTAAGCTACTCTGGCCGAGTTGCTGCCTTGAATGGGTTGCCGCGCGCCTCTCGTTTCTTTTTCACGATCCTACATTATTAATACTATAAAGGTTATTATAAGGTTTATAATATAAGCTAAGATTACTACAGATACTTAAACTGCACAAACTTCACATTTTTATCCAATTACTGACAATAAGAAGAAACCGGAAGTAGGTACTCGAGATTCGTGCTCCAGCCATAGATTCCAATAATGGCTGCCAATCGGAAGGCAGGGAGAGTAAACCATTTTATAAAGAAATGCACAAATTTTGGTTCGGTATCAATTCAATTCTTAATTATTGGACATGAAGTCGCAAAATAAACTGTAGGACAAAGGGTTTATCTGCTTTGACCGTATTTCTGCCACTTCGGAAGATTACTTGCGCGCTAGGAAATTAAAACTATGTTAATACTCAACTTTTAGAAAGTAGATTTACTTAATTTGATTTATAAACTTTTGATGGCAAAGAAAATTTTTGGTGAATGGAATGCAATTTTAATAGTCCGCAAAATGAAAAAAAAATGATTTAAAAGAATGGTGGCACAGTTGTGTCTTGCATTATTATAAAGTTTGAGGGGAACAGGACTACGACGCCAAATCTGGCATATGTTATATGTGAGCAGCTACATTTGAAAGTGGTATAAGTCCGTTTCTTCTTATGTTGACATATTTGAGTCTATATTTACTTGAGTACATAACACGTGATAGTTGAGTGTTTTTGGACGAAATCACAAAGATATTTCATTCTATTTACTTTGCCACTTTGAAATGCGAAAAGGAGACATCTGTATTTAAGAAAAATTAATTTAACACCCTTTTCTCAAAAGTGGACGTATACTACTTTCAAATATACGACTCATATACCCTTAAGTCTATCACCTAATTATTACGTTCAAACAATTTACAAGATAGCACACCATGTGATAGAAAAACCAGAAATGTCTATACGAGCGCTTTTGAACAGAAGGTCAAGTCAGCTGTGACCTCTATATTGCACTAAATGTAAGGTCCCTCTGAAGACCGAATCCGCGGAGAACTAAGGCGGAGGTCTGACCCGGTACATCTCGAATGTACCTATATACTCTTTTGCTTTTTGACTCATTGTCAGTTCACGTTCGAAGCCACCAGTTTCCTACTGCCAATTGGCAGAATCTAAAGGAGCACGCGTATTGCAGGCAGGCCCTGTGGAGTTCTTTTACTCGGGGCTCTAGGGTCGTAAAACCCATACCCGATAGACTCAGCCATTCCCTGAGTTCACCAGGTTAATTTTGATTTTTTATATAAACAATAATATTCTAGATGAGGAGGAAAGTATTTGCTGCATAATACATTTTATCCCATCATCACTCGTTTATCAGATATAGTGATGTAAAGTGCCAAAACCGAAAAAAGGAAAGGGTTAATTTCACGACTCCAGAGTAAATTAGGGAAAAACACAAAAACACGTAACTTTTATTTTTGATTACTCTATCATTTAAAAAAAGTTTGGTTAAAATCGGATCGTAAACTTTAAAGATATGACGAAAAAAATGTTATTGTTTAATAAAAAATTAACAAAAAATCGGTAAATTAAATTTTCAATTCCATAGGCCTTTAATAGGCGCCGAAACAAACATTTCGTACATTTATCAAAAATGTCTATCATTAACCGTTTTAAAGTTATAAGCGAAAAAAGAAAAAAATCGGGAAATTTGAAGGGTGGTTTCATCCCCTAAACATGCGATTTAGCAGATATAAGAAAATACGTATCGATTATTTTCGCGTCCTGAACAACTGTACCAAATTTCATCAAAATCGGAGGCGGACACCTCGGGTAGTTCCCTTGTTAGACTTACATTATTCACCCTTGTGAACCACAAAGTTACAAGGGCTCATAGAGGCTTAACTGCTAAATAACCACATCTATGTGTATATTACTATAGTAAAAAGAACATTTACAATTCTCACTTATTTTTTAAATTGCACAAAAATAAAAGTTCAAGATGTACTGTTTAAGATTCACCCAAGACCGAGTGTAAGAAATAATTCAGAACTTAATGTCAACCTTTTCTTATCATCATTTCACTTTCGTCGCAAAGAACCTCTGTTTACAAGGTTCTTTTTATTTTGGCCAGTATTTTTTTCTTCTCTGAAGTGTCTATTCATAAAAATATCACAATGCCAAATGAAAGTCAAACCGCAAAACAAGATTAAACGTCCGCTGCTTATTGTGACTTTTTTAAAACTCCTCGTCCGCTGTTTTTTTTGAAACGCGCTTGCCAAAGGGTAAGACACTGTTTAAAGGACAGGAATTACATGGAAGAATTCCAGTATAAATAGTATTTGCTAACGAGTTGCCCTGTTGCAAGTCGTCTCGACTAGCCTTACTCTGGCCGCAGAGGGATGACCCGAGAAATTAAGAGAGACCACTCCGGTTTCGGTCCTCCGAGGTTTAAGGCGAGTTTATGCTCCAATTACCTCGTTTGCAGTATTAACTCGCGTCTGTACACCCCTTGCTTTTCCTTCTCTCGTTCCCCTTTTGCAGAGGAAAAGCGAACAGCGCCGAGAGGTAGAGACTATGACAAGGAGCTGAAGAAGGAGATAAAGTGTTATAGGTGAAGGAAGAGAGAAAGAGAAGGGGAGGAAGTGCAAGAAGGAGAGGAGAGAATCGAAGGAGAAGAACCTTCGCAAATGTGTCTCGGAAACTACAAGCCGCGCGAGGATTACGGATTGGACTCCAGCACGAGCATCGACTCCGAGAGCGCGCAAGGATCACAAGTTAGGAAGTCGTAACCGGTTCGGGATTAAGGCTGTCTCAGGCAATACCTTTGGGTGAATACAAAATATATCCGGACTATGTGTAGATCAGGCTTTGGTTCCCGTTCGTATCGTATGCTATGTATTTCAACGTGCGCGAATGTAAACCGTAAAGTGGACTTACGGTACTCGCTAAAGTATTAAATTAATCTGGGGAATTCTCTTTATTATTCCGATACTAGAGGACACAGAGTTTCCAAAGTGAAATTAGAAGGGATTACATTGGCGAATGAGATGACTCAAGTCTCGTAAAAGAATATTGCTTCTACGGGACATTTTGCAAGGTGCAGTATGTATAGGAAAAATATTGGTAAGGTACAGTCGCCAAATTTCGTCCCCGTTCGTTTCTTCTTTTCTAACTAGCGCCATTTAGTTTTCACAGCCCGAATCTAAAGTTAATGACCTCAGGCGGCCATTGTAAACAATTCGCGGTGAAGTCTCACTTCAGTGACAAGATATTTAAAAAAAGAAAAAATTGTTCAAGGTGAGTTTGTGATTAATATATTGTCGGAATGGTTTTATTATTGATAGTCTTGACTTACTGAAATGATTTTTTGGACAAAGTAAATTGTTATTGCGTAGATTCAAATCGGTACGAAAACATTTAAGTTGTGTCATGTGTTTCTTGTTGAATGGATGTTATTCATAAAAGTAGTAAATTCGCAATATCGTCCCCCCATGTGTGCCTTATATCGTCCAGGGGACGATGTTATTTGTGCAATTTGCTGGGAGAATTGAAATTTCTTAAACTATACTAATGACTAGACTCCGGATGTTTATGCATTTATGACAAAATGAATACGGCTAAAATACATAAAACGAACATAATATAAAAATATATCCGAAATATCTAAAGTATGGTATTCGTTGTAACATTTATCGAGTGCAACAAATCCCTAAATAGGTTCTCTTGTCTTAACTGCATTTGTTGAATTTGAAATTTGCATAAACATCCGGAGTCTACTAATGACTAATGACTGATTAGATACAATAATTTTAATGATTACATTATTGTTAAATTGTTAAAAGTGTAATTTAAGTTCAAGTGATTATTGTGATCTCAATATCGTCCCCGGGGCGTAATTAGGTACCCAAAAATATATTCCTAGAATTTCCACTTTATTGTAAAATCTATTCTTGTAGAAATAGTAACAAAGATAACGAGTTGTTGATTATTCTAAATAATAAAGACGTGTTCTCCCTAATCTTATCTTACCGTACAACAATCGTGCGGTTTTCTTTTTAGCAATAGATATCTACTGAATATTGGACAAATTGGTACGGCACGATGTTATAAAAACGCCCGCGAGTAATTCTTTTACACGATAACGCACTGTCTGTGCATCTGCGATTCGACGGAAAATAACGAAAGTCGCATGAAACGATTTGCCATATCATTCTTACATGTCCCGACGTGCCTTCTGCTGATTATTTATTTTTATCTATATAAAATTTTCTTGCCACTGAGAATTTCAAAAGTAATGTCATGGTCGAAATAGGAATTAACGATTTTTTTTTTCAAACAAAACTTACGATTTAACCCTTTCGCTCCGAGTGCCGCATATATGCGACATCCACTTGACGACATGTGGGTACGAGCGCTGAATATACGCGTCATCTAAATGATCTGTATACACGTGCTATCTGTAGTCGATGGCAAAATTTTGTCGTTATCAGTTGAACATTTTCTGTTGATATTATTTAAATATTGGATTAATCACTTCTTAAAACTGCTCTTTGTTGAAACAACATCAAAACGTTTTACGCAATAAACTTCAGGCATCAAGACGATTTGAATTTTAATAATTTTGTAAGTCTTTTCATATTAAAAATATTAATATAATTGTTACTTTAGAAGAATGATTGTTTTATTCAGCACAGTTGTTGTTTAAGTTAGAAAACGTATACATATACAGAAATAAGTGCACTGTGCATATTTCTGACGCAAGTTTCCGTTCAGTGTCGGTACTTCGGCGGACGTGACTGCCGTAGCGAAAGGGTTAAAAAAAGGGATGTACAAACTTGTGGGACGCTGGGAAATTGTAATAGAAGCCGATGATAATTCCATCAAAAAATAAAATTATTTTTTGAATAGCTTCACGCTGTTTAAATCTTGACTTAGAATGCACATGAACTTTTTCCGGTTCCTACTACAACTAAAATTGGCTCAACAACCGTTTTTGTCAAACTAATTGCCTCCTATTTCGTTCGATAATGCAATGGATACAAAAATATTTCTTCTCTTCCGGGATTACTGAAAAATCAACGTAGATGATCAATAATTCGGTATCGAATGAATACGTAGATAGTAATGTTCAGCTGTGCGGATATAAATTCATGATTCACGGTCTTCAAAGAAACGCTTCTCCTCTCTCTGGCTTTATTTTAGACGGTCTACGCTGCTGATTTTAAACCGTAAATTTATTCGGCCGGTTTAACGAGCAGAACACATATTTATGAAACATGCATGAACGTCTGAATTTCTCAAAATCCGAGGACCTTTTTAGTGAGTAGCGTTTGGTACGCTCGGGTATGAACCGGAAGTAGTTTAACCACGAAAAAGAATACGTATCGAGCGATGCTTTAGTTAAAAGGATAAAAAATATAAAATCGTAAAATTTATTCTAAAAAATCTTTATGCTTATCTAAACGAAGAAAAATATAAATATCTCACAATGTAACAGTACAACTACCGGTATTATATGTATAACACTTATGTAAACGTCCGTTTATGCTCGACAAATGCATAGAGGGTGCGATAAAAACGTACAAACAGACACAAGACGATCCTCCATGAAAAAATAAGAACAAAATATAAAATACACTTTTTAAATTTAAGCCTCAGTTTTCGAGAAAATCATATTATAAAATTCATATGTTTAAAACATTATTTAAATAAATAAACTAGCACAACTTTTATTATTCAGGTAACTTATTATATTTGAGAAATGCATTTTCAATCCTCAACTTTGGAAAGTATTTTCACCTTCTCAAAATGAACGATGGTCGATAAGAAAAATACGTATGAAATATTTTTTTGAGACTATATCTCAGATAGAATAAAATGTGTCATTAAAGCGATCGATTTTTAAATTATATGTCAGATTGGACATCAACTGCGTCTCTTTTACAAATATTATTATCGGATTTTTTGGAACTATTGTATTTTTTATATTCACTTTTATTAATAAATAATTTGTACATTATCAATTATCCATGTCCTTCTCACAGAAAAATATGGAATATGCATATTTGATAATTGCATTGATGTGATCGTGTTTCTCCGAGTGCGCGGCAATATTTGTTGTAAAAAACACTGCTTAAAAAATAGGAAATTCAGCACAAATAATTCAAGAAGTATCAATTTCACTCGAGAAAAGTTTGTAAAATAGTCTTTATATATTGTAAAAAGTAGTAGGTATATACCTAAAAGAGTAATTTGGATTAATTGAACTTTATTATTCGAGCAGTTTAATTTAATCCATACCTTGTAATATATAAACCGTTTGGAATTGTTAGAAAACAATTTACATTACGAAATGTGAAAAAATAGAAGTTTATCCAACCAGCTCACAGAACGGAAAAAGACATTAGTTTATGTTGAAAGTTGATTTAGTTATTAGATAGTAATTTACGTGAAACTCAAACGTATGCAGTTCATCCTTGAGAGTTCTTTTATGGAGAATCAAACTATCCCAAAGGGATACGTAGGTACTTGTGATTCCATGCTGAGCACACTTCAGAGAAGTTCCACACAGAACACAGTGAACCATGGTGCTACGTATTCTCAGCATTCACAGTTTAATCAGAAACCAACTCGGCTGCCCCATGAAAAGCAAGTTTAGTTACTGAGAAATGGTACCCACCACCGAAGATACCCTCACGTATCGATCCACATTCGAGGAAGTTATCAGGAGAGAGTATTTTAAAGTAGCATCTTCCGTAACAATGATCGAACGCAATATTGAAAGGAAAGATAAGTACCTGTGTATTAAAAATTATAAAGAAAAGCTTTTTTGAATAAATATCGATTTTACATTTTTTAATAACCTATAGGAAAACGTTTTACTCGAAAAATTGGAAAGCAAAGTAGCAAAGATTGTTTTTCGCATTGTTAACCCCTGGCCGCACAATTGGCAATTCTACTAATTTAATTTCCATCAATTTCCAATAATGAACAATTTGATATACAAATAATCAAACAGCGCAGAAGATTTTCAATCTTTAACGCATGACGAGTGCTACTCGTGGCGCGATGAATGCAATAGTCAATTTTGAAATGCTCCAAAAATTCTTTTATCAAAAATATCAGTGGGTCCTGATAAAATAAAATTAATTCTATGATATTCAATATTACGTTAAGTCATTTACTATATCTGAAATTAGGGGCTAGATTATTATTTTAGTAATTAATTCAGACTTATAGCACATTTAATCACAAAACAAATGGCACGGCAAGGGGTTAAAATTAAAAGGAAAATATTATGGTGTCAATTTGTATATAACTTTTGCAACCGTACGTTCGTAGCGAAAATACAGAACTGTAAAATTGTTTGTATTATTAATGGCACGCTATATATATAGTTCTAGTTTACAAATTACTGTTTATGGAAAATATATAACAATGATGATATCTTACTTTGCATATTGTATCTGTTTCGACACCATGATAATACACGGCTATAACGATAATTTAAATGCGACCTCCAACGAAGGGAAAATACCTGAATGTGTGCTACCGGACTACAGGATTAATTTAATAAATTGCGATAAACAGATATATAATACGAAGGCCAGAAACACCGTTGCTGAAAGAAAGAAATTAATGTGAAAGCATAAATTCATAATATTGAAAGAACGGTAGAAGGATTGTAAAAACTTGTTGGATTCCTCGATAACGTTGAAGACTTTTATTACAGGGCGATAAATGATGAAACCATTTCTCATCATAAATGATAAACCATGGAAATCTTTAGAAAATCACTAACAACAAATAACAAATATATAAGGCATGATGGTTATATTTACGTTTGTTACTATATTTCTTATCGAGTATTCGAACTAAAGTCGCTAATTGTTTTTCAAATCCAGTCAAAAAATATTCTTCCAGGTGATAATAGTGAAAACACATCAAGTTGAAACACAATGTATGAACATCAATCTACCCAGAAAAAGTCATTTAAAGTGTAAGGATCCCCTGTTTTATAATCCTTACTTGTACGATTATTATCTATCATCACCATTATTATTATTATTATTTTTAGTATTATGTTATGGTTATTTTATCACTGTCATGTTATCATACTACAGTAACTTTTACTGCAATCATAACTATGATCTGCATCATAATATTAACGTTATTATTATTGATATTATGTTATCACTACTATTATCACTATTTTTATAATCATAATTGTCAAACTCCAAAGTCTATCACATCGACGTTTCCCTTTATAGTGCCCCTTTACAAAAAATCTTATGAGACGAAAGGATTACGTAAGCACGGGCCTGATATCTCGAGTTCACGTTTTATATATGCAACTGTGTCTAGCGACGGTTCAGACCATATCGTTTAGCAGTTCCACTTGGGGATCTAAACTAGACAGATTGCGAAATATTTAATACCGTCTTTAATACCATTATTAACACCCTTATGAACACCATTATTCACACTCGAACTACCAAACCAGTCAAAATGATTGGTACACAATTTTTTCAAAAAATTCTCCAAGTTTATATAAGAGTTGTAGAGTAAATTTTCTACATCCATATCAATAAATATAAATCACCAAATCGGTCAAGTTTCCTGCCGCTCTGATCCTCTCTTTTTCAAAATACTTATTTAACCTCTTAACGCACAGTTTTTTTAAAAAGAACCGGCCGAAAAGGATCAATTCTTTTTAATGTGAAAAACACACTTTAGAACATTGTCTTGGCAAAAAAATACAAAATTAACAAAAATTTTTACTTTAATTTTGAATACAACGCCGCTCGAATTATCTCGAGTGTGCATAATTTGGCCTGTTTAGCCCGCTCGAATTAACTCGAGTGTGCACGTAAAGGGGTTAATATATTGAAATATGATAGATTTAACGCCGGTAGTTCTAGTGTTAATACCCTTATTATTATTACTATTATTATCATCACTGTTATGCCATTCAGGATACTTCTTTTATCTAAATAATATATATATATAAAATCTAGTTGTTTTTTTTAAATTTGTATTGTGAGTTTGTTTATTATTTAATACTCCTTGCCACACCTTTAAACAAAAGGTCATCAGTCTTACCCCATACCGCGAATCCTAGCAAACATCCCATCCTTCCCCAAACCATTTATCTTTTTTCATAAAAACCCATTTTTTTGCAGTACACAATCTCCGCTCGGCAAGTCGTCTAGAAACTCCTGAGAGAAAACAACGAAAACACAATTTCCCTACGTTCAAATCCACGACGTTCGTGTCGTAAAACAAAGTCAATAGCAGCGTGAATCTTTCGCAAGCCATAACTCCTCCAAAGATACGTTCTCGCCGCAAAAGATGCCTCGAAATGAGTTTGAAACGCCACGAATTCTCCGGCTTACTAAACCGCCTCCTAGACTCCACAGGCCCCCATGGCCTCCAAGAGAACGTTAGATCAGAGGACTGGATATAATCGTGAGTAAATGGTCCGTAAGTAACAGTCGAGGAAAACGCTTGGACGATCCTCGTCCACCATCCCACTATAGAATCCTCCGACCCTCCGGCCACCTTTGGACCGTCGACAGATAGATACATGCGCTACCCCGTTGCTACCGTCCTCGACACTCGCTAACGGTGTATCTTGATTATATTCCATTTAGGATTCCCGCCTTTCCGCCCGCGAACCGCCAACTCGCGGGGACATTTCCACGCCGAGATATCTCGTTTGTCACGAGGTTACCGTGAACCACGAATTTCTTGCTTTATATAAACTAGGCCAGGAGCGACAAGTTGCAGAGACATCATTACCGGGGTGCCTTTGCCGAGCAGTCGCAGACGCATTTCAGACAGTGCAGATTTCATGCTGCGTTTGATAATTAAAATTGTGTACTTATGACGACGTGTTAGAAGGAAGAGTTGAGAAACCTGAGAAGTTTTTGTCAGCGATTTTAGTTCTGGCCAGTAGTCCCTTTACTATTGTTGAATGGCAATAAGTAGATGGAGATTACTGTGTATTTATGTAGGAAAGCGAGTCTGAGGCTGCGAACAAATATGCAGATATTACTATGCAGAGGTAGTAAATTATAGTCCGATCATATTAGCTTTTCTGCGCCAATCGCACGTATTTCTTTCTTCTCGTTGCTGTTGGCTGACAATGAATCAATCACATTCACAAATTATCGCACAATAGAATTTCCTAAGGTGATACATCGGAATAGAATGAGACCCAGTGACAAAGAACGTCGGCTCGAACGTACTGACACAGTGATCGGTTCAGGATTATAAAGATTAAAATTTATTAATGACATAAAAATACACTTTAACGTTTTAAGAGTATTAAAATGGATGGAGAATAATAAAATATTTGAGAGAAGAATAGCAACTGGAATACATGTATACCACGAATTCAATTTATATTGACCTTTCATATACCTTCACAGATACGAAAGTTTTATCTCTACGCGTTGTGTTCGAACCGGAGGAAATGATGTGGAGCACTAGGCCGAATCCGTTCCGTTTATAGCTAACCGTCTCCAAATTGTAATTTATTTTGTATTATATAAATAGGTTATTTTGAAAGTAGTATAAGTCAGTTTACTGTAATAAAACATGGTTAAAATTACTAGCCCTGAATTTATTGAAAATGTTTCAAAAATTTCAAAGTCTGTTCCTTTTTCAATTTTATATATCTATCTTGTAGACCAGGGGTGGCCAACCTGCGGCCCGCCTGAACATTTTTCCCTACCGCGAGATTATTATCAGTATCATTATTATTATATTATCTATGATTACATGTAAGAATAATAGAAAAAACAATAATAATAACTCATATATTTCAATTTTTCATTCCGAAAAATAGCTATAGTGGGTCTACATCTAATATGGGGATTTATAATTTTATATGCGGCACGCAGAGCTATGATGCATTTCCAAAGTGGCCCGCAAGATCATTTTGGTTGTCCGCCCGTTGTTGTAGACTGTAAAGGATTGAATCGATCAAATTTTTACTCTCTACATTTATTTGACATAGATATATTCATTTAAAAGTTTTAAATCCATTGCATTAATCGACGGTAGATGTAGTTTAAAGACGTTGAAACGTAAACTCTGGATATTTTGATACAAAAAGAATGTGACTTAAACCACTTCCGAAATAAACCGCTCATATGATAGATCGAAGCGCGTACCGGAAATGAGAAAGTGACGGAATGAAGGAGAGCGGAAAAAGAAGGACGAATAATATAAAGAACGCATATAAATATATTCTGCGGAAAGGAGATTTAGAAAAAGCGAATAGAGATAGACTCAACAATAAGTGTGCGGGCGAGTTGTGATATTTTTATATTACCTAGTTTAAGTATTCTTCTATAGACACTTTGTTAATAGAATTAGTTCTACTATTGTAAAACTTAATTCCGCAACCGATGCACTACGTATTCTATATTTATGGCAATCTCGAACCTACTGAAAAGAACAGAATACATAAATAAAATGAAACCTTTAAGGAGTTTAAGATATTTAGAGTACAACACATATTGGAACATATAATAAGTCAACTGAACTTCTAATTACAATTTTGATGTCGTTATGCAGTAAGATATTTTTGGAGAGAACAATAACATGAAAATGACGTTAGGTAATATATAATTATAAGATGTAATTATATTATAATTCAGCCGCATTGTGATGACTGCATTTTTTGTTTGAAATAGAAAGATTGTAAATAATGCGCTGGAAAAAAAATACAAAATTTATAGAGAGGAGTTTTTTTTCAGGGAAAAAAGTAAATATTACGTTTTTGGTTCGGACAGAAAAAGCAAAGCGTGGCGAATAGCAAATGAAGCTTGGAAATCTAACAATTTAAAACCTACTGTTAAAACACAGGAGAATGCTCTGTGATTATATATGAGTGTATTTCAGCTGTTGCTTTTGGTGGCTTAATGTTCTATTAATCATAAGCGATTATACATGCATGCTTGAAGAAAAGACAACAATTTTTGCATACATCTAGTATTTTCAGTCTGCAACAAGTTCATATTTTTGTAAAATAAAGAATAATATATTTGAATAATCTCATCTTACGAAAAGCAACGAACGTAGAAATAATATTTTATTATTAATAAACGTAACTGAAACTGTTATTAACATTAAAACAGTATATTAATTATTAATATTGAAACACAACAAGTATTTTGTATGGTAATACAAAAAAAGTATTTTCATAAATAAATTGACGTAAAATTGAATTTTTCGATTTCTTTTTCGTTTATATTTCTGAATATATGTTTTTAAACTGTCCGTTAAAGAAATGTTTCGAAAAATTGGTCAAACAATTTAGAACGTAGATCAAGATGGAAACGCTTTACCGTAACAGAAAATGCTATTGCACTTCTGAAACTACACTGTACATTTACAAAACGTTTGCAGGCCGACGTATTTTCCTACGTATCATTCTTTGTGCCATTCTGCTCTGTTTATCTGGTCTAGAATCTATCTTTGAAATGCGAACATTTCGCCAGCTATTGCACGGAACAACTTCGCTCAATTTACTGAAAATGTTCGCTTTCCATTGATGGCAGATGCATACAACAATTTCATCAAAATGAAGACTTAGGGAAATCTCCAAGCATGTCGCATCTGCAGACTTTCGGAATTGTTATAAAAATCGACGAAACTTGTGTAATATGTACTTGTATATCTTTTATTTCATAAATATTTAATACTTCAGATTGACTATGAAATTGCTTTCTTTTCAGAAATTTGAGCGAATAGAATTTCGAAAGAATAATAAAATTTTATTTTTTGATAGAAATGAACTGATAGAGGAAGAAAAATATGTATTCTACTCGAAGAAGATCAAAGTCCAAATAAGTTAAGCTATTACTACGAGTTTTTGATTTAGAGGATAATGATGTACAACCTTCAGTAATTGAATATCAATTTTTATTTTTTGTTACTATATTTAATAAACAAATGGACATGCATATTTGCCATGTGAGAGATATTAATTTCACATATTATTAAAAATTGTCTTCTGTTTTGCATAATTGTCATAAGTTTCACCCAAGTAATTTCTACAATGTTCTGATTTCTTATCATATCAAAAATAATTGAAATAGTAAAATTAATTTTCTAGTTAATTGTTTAATATGTTAGCATTTATAATAAACTTACAAAACTATATTGTTGATGATGGAAAACAAGTAGTTAAACTATTCAATAAAATTGGACATTAATGATAATGGTTATTTTTAAAAAATGGTCACATAGTGTGTAAAATCATTTTCTTTCTTTCTGTCATACAAGTATATCTTCAGATAACCAGTACTGACTTACTTTTTAAAAAATGCGGATATTGCATTTTCCAACAAAGGAAATGAAATCAAAGCAAAGGAGCGCAAACGTTTATAAAGCACTATATTAAACGCACGTTGAAAATTGATCGCCCCAAAAACAAGATCCTGTGTAAGATAAGTTGTGTTATTTTTTTAACTTCTCTTTAGTGTTATTATTATATTTTCCGCATATTATCAGCTTATTTGTAGTGTCATCTGTTAGGGACCAATAGGAGTATTAGTCATTTGCACTCTTACAGCCAAATGTATTGATAATTTACGTAGAATTTTGTTTAATTAATAAAAATTTCAAGTTTAAAGAAGAATGATATAATTAAACAAACCACCGACATTTATAGAAGGTTACTACACAATTAAAAAATCGAAGAGAATATAGCTCACGCTTATCTACATCCGCTACGCTCTAAGGTGTTATAAAATTAGAGTTTAAATAAGTACATGATTAAACACATAAGTATTCGAATTCCGAAAAATACAACATAACGAAATAACATTTTCCTATTCTTACTTAGAAATTGTTTGTGAATCATCATCACAATATATTTAATTTCTAGTCATAAAATAAACGCGAATACCTAGTCTTTATTTAACTGCACTTCATATACCTACTTTAATTCTTCTCAATAAAAAAAGTCTTTCTGCTAGAATATCAAAAATACTAGTCTCATATCTGGTCCGGTCGAACACAGCACAAGTATCGAGCAGCTGAATTCCTTCTATTATATTACGAATACTCAAATGAAATACAAAAAAAATTCTACGATCACTACGAGTCGATATTAAATCCGTGCAAGGCAAGGTTATTATAAAGTAACACATTCAAAGCCAGCCGTACCAGCAGCATGACCTGATCCGATGAAATTTAATCACGTCTCGTCGACATTACAATATAGTATCCATAAATCCCGAAATCGACGTCTCCGCCAACTGAAAATATCTGCGAGAGATATTTTCCATCGGGGTAGGTTTCCCAACATTAAAACTCCTTATCCATAGCACGGCTTATCCTAGCCACGGGTAAACCTACAGATGTCGATTTCCTGGACACACCGTCCCTCAACTTTTCCCCTTTCACTTCCTACCGACCAATCGACCTTCCCCACATTTTACATTCCACTCAGTAGATTTATTTGGCGAGACATATTGCAGTCGCAAGAATCGACAGTAATCTCTAACCCTCCGGCGACTCATCTGAAGTCTATAAGTCGGACAATTGTTGCACACGACAATACGACGACCCCTATCCGGGACTATCGAAAGTCGATCCAACTTCGGATTTCCGATTTTTCCCGAGGTACAGTATAATCAACCCTGAAGCCGAAAGAGTCGTGTTTTAAAATACGACCTTTCGTATATCCTTCGTCCAATGTACAGGAATGTATTTGTAGCTGGTTCTTATTTGTTTTTAACCTTTTGCATTTGAAATAACTCGTTTTTGAAATAGACCTTTTTATATTTGGAAGATATACATACAAAGATCAGTGGAGAAATCTTGGGAAGTTGTGAAGTTATCCAATTTCTTTCAGACTTTGAAGTTCCTGTTAACCCCTTAGCCCAAAAGAATGGGCGACAGTCGTAACGCGGTACATAAATGGTATAGGAAATTTTGAAGTTTTCTAAAAATTATAAAATTAAAAATGTCAGTTGGTTAAGAAACTGTTTCATTATTTACTATTAATATTGTGTTCGCTTAAAGGAAATATCAGAAATCGGCGAGAAATTTTGATTTCAGGAATTATTTTTGAGTTATTGCACGCACAGTCAGAAAATAAATCGTAGAATAAGGGGTTAATTACGTTCGTCTCGTTTATGTCTCACATTCGTGCTCGTTTGGCTATAATTACCTGATGGAGAAATGTTCACATTGTAATAAAAATATGAAATTTACAAAAACGCGTAGACGTAAAATTTAAATAAATTAAGTATCAAAAACATAGTATTTGTTGAAACATAACGTTTACTGCAGGTCCCATAACCCCGAGAATAGTAGCAGGGTTAAAGTGATCAACGAAATGTATTAACCCTTTGCAATTCGAATAATTTTTACTATGAGCTACTAGCTTTCATTAAAGAAGAAGAGTGTACGTTTTTAAATAATGGTATTCTAAACCTAAAATGCTTAAAACACTATGAACATCTACGTTTGCCGAAAAAAAACAAAGTGATGTATGAATTTCTATATCTAACCTTTAATTATATTTGCAAATGTAGTCACTCTATGTTGTTGTGACTCCAACATATTTCATTGGAACAAAGTTGTTAAGCTGTACTTAAACAAATACTTTTGTAATGTCAATGTATTTTTGTAATGTTATTAAGACTATAAATATGAAATATTTTCAAGTACTCTATTATTATCAGATGTCAGTATATTCATATGTCAAAGGGTAGATTTAACTCTAGAAACAACTGTTATCATCACCACAGTACATATCATTTTAATGCCATGGTCAAATATAATTATTAATCACATACTATCTTATTAATATTCAGAGAACTAATTTTCTCAAAATGAAATTTTTTAAACAATAAAATAACTTATAATTCGGAGGAAAAGCTATATAGAAAATGGTCGTTCTGAATAATTTATTGAAAGCAATAACTATTTACGATGATCTTTGGAATATTTCTGGTGCAAAAATAAATCTCATTAATCATCGTTAGTCGAATTATTTAAAATGGATGGAAAGGAACGGAGCTCTTTTTCTTTAAAGCTGACGTTCGTGCTTGGTAAGAGAGCGACATAACATGGATAGACGAGGCGAGATAGAAGCACTCGATCGACCCTTGTGGAGTACATATGGAAAAAGTGAAAGAGTGAATGCGTGAAGGGAGGAAAAACGAATGCGATGTGAATGAACGAAGGATGTTTAGAATGTGATTGGAAAAAGTCGAGAGAGTGGAATGAAAGTCATGAGAGAGCGAAGATGAGTGCGGAGTAGCGTGGAATACCGTGGATAGAACACAGTCTTTTATTAGAGTAGTCTTCAGTGCACTATTCTCTCTCGTTGTTTTAGCCCCCTTTGCCTTTTTTTACTTTAGTAAAATAACATAATCTATGTTTTACAGAAAATAATTAATTTCCTTTTTGTAATACCAATTATCTGTTTATGAACAAAAGTTTCACAGGAAAACGAGCAAGATACATATTCGATTTTTGCACTTCTCAGGAAATAAAAGTTTATTTTTTCATTTCTCTAACGTCAATAAAGCTTTATTTTCAAGTATTAAACTAAGTCATCAGTTACGTGTTATAATTTAAAGAGATGTTATAATCTAACGTTTCTACAATCACTCATCGACTAATTTCATTTCTATGGATAATTTGACATATGGACAAAAGGAACACTTCCATAAATTAATTTTTTTAATTCGCTAAATTTGAGAATTTCTAGGCTATTATGTTAAAATTGGTGGTAGGCCGAACTCTTAATATTCCTTCATGCATCGAATATAAGATTGAAACGATGATTAAATCACTACATTTACCATAATCGTGCTAAGATAAAGTCATACTTTCTATACCATTATTTTTAAATCTAAAAGGAGTCGAATGGAACCTTTAAGAGGATCGTAGTTTACCTATCATCGAACCTAAATCAGGGGTAGTCAACCTTTTTATACCTACCGACCATTTTTGTATCTCTATTTATAGTTACCTTTTGTTTACCGCTCACCGATTCCACAATAACTTAGTTTCGCGCTGTTGCAAAATGTTCGTGATTTCAGAGTGAAGGTTTACTAAAAACATGTAGTTAAAATTACCTTTCTATTTAAAGGAGGAATAAATTAATCGCTAGTCGAAAAAAGAAAATAGCTTCAGCATCGGACCAAATCTCTACCGCCCACCATAAAATTTAATTCGCTCACTGCTAACAATAAGCGACAGAGACCAGGTTGACTACGAATGACCTGAATGATTGGCATTTCAACATTTCAGAAAAATAGTAAAATTTCAAGAAGAAAAAATGACGTAGAAACCTTCGCGTCTATAGACGATGTAATTCATTTTATATACAAATTTTCGTGCTTGTAGTATATTCCAAAGAAAACTGTAGTCAGGCCACTGGAAAGAAACTTGAGGAGCTTATCGTACTCCAGGCTTCTCGCAGAGCATTTACCTCCGGAGGTAAATAAAGGTAATACGAGACAGACGCCAGAATATGGCTTGGGGCGCGTAGACGTAACCAGCATCGCTATCTCAAATCGGCATCTCGATATTGCGCTTCTCCGCATTTCGGGCTTCGCTCCATAACCTATCCCAAAACGATGGAAACTGGCCCGTGTACCTTTAGCACAATGATACTGCCGATCTGGATGATCAGAAGTAGTGATCCGAGCGTGGACAAATGGGGAACGATGTGAGATAGCGAACGAGTGCATGGAACGAACGATACACACCGAGATAATGCTCGCAGGCAGAAATATACGTTTACGGTAAAAGTGGACTTTTTTTTCGTTGCGAATAACGAGTCTGTGTCATTAGTTTATAGGGTAAACGTGATGTGGTGCGACTGTATGGGCAGATTTGTTACTCAACGTTGAATATTGAGATACTGTGGAAGTTCTTGGTATTTTTTTTTTGTTTAAGAAAAAATGCAGCATTATTTTGCTGTATGTACCATTGTCGCTGAAACTTTCCATTTTCCTCTGGAGAAGTTGTTCAGGTTATAAAGTTGTTTTATATTTTCAATGAATAAATAATAATTTGATGTAGATACATATGGGGATAATGGCAAATGTATTCAAATTAGTTCCTCAAATTGATACAATTTTTGTAGAAATATGCAACGTAAGATTGCACATTCAAGTAATGGATGATTATCCTTGAACAATAATGCTTAGTTAGTAAAAGGTAGTTACGAGATGTAATTTAATTAAACTAATTCGCGGAGGAATTAGTATAATTAAATAAAACCTTGCAATTGCCTGATTGTAAATACAAAAATATTTAATTGTGTATCAAAAGGTAAAATTGTATTGATCAAAGTAGAGCTGACCGCTTACAACAGCTCGGACATATGTTGTAAAAATCAACATTGTACGTAAATTTTGCATATATCCGTAATCGCCATTCGATTTAAATTTTCGACACTCAATATCAAAAATTTTGGATACCTCTGTAGGTATGGATTGGATTATATTTGAATTACTATCAATTTACAATTGATTATTTTCAACATGGATTACGCAACCAGAAACTGACTCGAATGTACAATAACACTGATAAAAATCACGAGATGTGTTCTTTTTTTCAAATTGTTAAGTTACGAACTCATTAAGCGACTAAGCATAAAGTTGCTTTTATGTTATTACTTCGTACAATGAATTGCATTGTATGTAAGTAACAGTTAAATTACTAACCTTCAGTTTCAACAGTAACATCACATCATCAATTACATTTTTACGTGACTTTCAAACCATAGAAACTATCATACACATTTACGAGCCGTTCAATGTGCTTTTTCAATGACTGTATCGCATTGTTTATATTCACAAAAATAAACATCACATATTGCGCAAAAAAAATTGCTAACGGTAGCAATTAAAACACTTCTATTAACCTGTTAACTGAGTGCAACGTGTATACACGTCCATCCAAAGTTCTATTGCGGTAACCTTTTAATACTAAACTGTCAATTTCTTATCGACTAAAAACGTAAAAATTCCACATTTTGCTTTCCTCTTTTCGTAAAATTTATGACAAAAGTATTTGCTTTGCCTTTAACGTATATATACGTCATTGCTCCACTTTAATTCCATACCCTGCCAGGAGTTCTCAAATTTAAATTTCGCGATTAACTGGTTAATAAAACCTTCATCATGCGTCCTAATGCGAAAAGCAAATTTTAATCTCCAGTGCTATTCCAGTAACATTCTGCTCAAAAATTCAATATCCTACCCCCTTCCTAGCATGATCTCATTGCAGGCACATTTGAATTGTTCGACTCGTTGCTACCTTGCCGTTTCTGTGATAATGTAAAATCAATGTGCAAAAATCTATTCGGCGTGTCTGTAACGACAAGCAGGAGCATGCATGCACGGACGAAAGGGCTGACTGAAAAAAGACGAATCTACTAGTTCGCTGGTTGCAGGGAACTCCCGATGCAGGTATCATTGGCCCAGCAAAGAAGTCACTTGATAAGTGGTTTTCTCCAATTCGTCCGACAGATAGAGACATCCTTCGTTCTGGCGTCATTTTAAAATTTAATGCGTGACGAAAAAGCGTTTACATGTTAAGTGCCACGCCCGCTCCTAGAAGCTGATACTACACCGTTTAAGGCCTTTGTTTGGAAAATTATCTTTCTATTTGTTTGAATTAATTTCATTAATTTCTGATCAAATGTTCTGTTTCTTGCTTAAAACCACCAATTATGGCTTCGTCAGGAGCGACAGTGTAACGTAGGAAAAAACTAATCGTTGATTTTCACTGATTAACGTTAACACAAACAAAAAAACAACCGCCAGTCCTTAGGGAGCGTCGCTTAACATATTAGCGACGAAATAAGTGTTTAGTTTTTGTTGTCATGCGACGAGCTCAGGTTTTCAGAACCGATATGGTGGGAATAGGCGGTGTGGGCGACAAAACCACATACCAAGTGACTTCTTTTAGCTGAACAACCATATGTGCCGTTTATTTTGAAAGCATAGTCCCTTTTAACATGTTTAAAAATATTAATGCCAACTATCGAGAAGATTTACTTGTATTTGTTATCTCAGGATACTCATATTTTTCTCAGTATACATAATTTCGTATAGTCATTGAAAATCGCCATCTTTCATTACGGAAAGTGACTTATGCCACTTTCAAAATAAAGAATTTAGAAAAATTACTGACTTACAATGTTAATTTTGTCCGATGTCGTGAACGTATTTCATATAAAAGTACATTAGTTCAACTTAATTTTCGTCCTTAATAGAAATGATTAAGTCCTCGGACATCGTATTTGGTTTCAAATTTTTGAAATAACTATCGTATATTGGGGGTATACAATGAAGTAAGTCCATCATGTCTTTATATTTTGCTGAACTAAGAGGACGACACCAGAGTATAACAGATCAATTTCTATTTGTGAACAACGCCTAGGTCTGCCTCTTCTTGGCGACAAATCCAAAGTTAGAAATTCATCTTTTTCATCTAAACTTAGTTTAGAAAACATTTTATAGCGAATGTCATGGTAAAATCTTATCCATTGAATTTTTAGCCATTTAACTTCGTTAAATTAATATTATTATTATTACTACTACTATTATCATTATCATACTATACTATTCATTATTCATCATTTATCTAAATATATATATATATATATATACTCTAGTTTTGTTTTTGTTAAATTGTGTTGTGAACTTCATTTACTGTTTAATACCCCTTACTACAAATAAAACATTAATTCTATTTCTTTTCCACTATGTCCTGCAATTAGGTTCTTGAGTACAGCGACTTCCGCCACTTTCAAAATAAACATGTTCATTATACTGTTAATTAGCAAAACTTCTCTCGAACAGAATCTCAATAGTTCTCAACATATTGATTGAAATTTTTTTTTTAATGAAGAGATACCGTTAAATTGTAATTAATGTTATCATTAGCTTGATTTTTTTGAAAAAGTGACTTATGCCACTTTCAAAATAAACGGCTCATATGTACATCGCAGAGACAGTAACTTCGCTCGTTACATCGACGATAGCGTGTACCGAAGCGCGAGTTGTTCGCTTCGCAAGTGGGCACTGCAATCATCAGAGAGAGAGTTGGAGAGAAAGGAGGACTCGGAGCATGTGGAAACAATGTGGAAAGAAAAGAGTTTGCATTGTTCTATCTACGTAGTTTATACTTCTCATGCAGGGTCCACTAGACGTACGTGTGTATACCTAAGCCCACAGTGTGGTGTCTCCTCCGTGTCCCGAATACAACGTGAACATCGCGGGAAGAATCTAAAAAAGTTAATATCTGCCGCCGCAGGAACACCGTGCCTGGACTTCAAAACGGATTTGTTTTCGCATTTTCAGGGTTATTTCGTTCCCCAGGCATTGCCCCGTGTGCTCTCACTTGTGTACGATCAAAAGCTCCCAGCTACTACTTACTCCCTTTAAAAGTAAGTTCATACGTGACGCGTCACGTGGCGCAGATTGTGCCTCGCAGTATTCCGAGATATGCCAGGGTAACGGCCACCAACGAGACTCTCTTCTTGAATTATTCGGCGGATAAAGAGAGTTTACGCTTTTTATAAATCATGACTGACAATGCTCACTTGTATATTCGCTCGGCAGTTTAAAGTGTTTTCACTTAGCCACTTAAGTGGCGATTTAATTCCGCGAGCGCCGCTGTGTGGACACGATTTCATTTCATTTCATTGTGTTCATTCTAATAGGTATGAAATAATGGAGGTTTTAAAAAAATCAAGGTAGTTTAATTTATGAACCATTTATTTTCTTAATTTTCATCAAGATTCAGTTGCTGTTTTCGTTCGACTTCGTGATTTAATTTGACCCAAATCGAGACAGAGTGTATATAGTGAATGCATTCTTATTATCGAGGAAGTTATTATAAAGAAAAATAGATTGTGGGTTAGAAAAGACTTTACGTTTTTGGAGATGTTACAGTGAATTATTAAAAGGATTGGATGAAAGTTGAAATACAAATCATATTATTGTAAGAAATTTTAAATTATTAAGAAACCGATTTGAGCAAAAAACAAAGCGATCTAGAACGTTAGGTGAGGTATTCTAGTCATTAATAATATGTGTGAAATATTAGAGACAGTTAATTGATAGTTTTAATAATATAAACCATTATTTTTAACACTAATACTACCAAGCAAGACAAAATGACTGATTCTCAATTTTTCCAAAAGTTCTCTAAATTTGTAGGAGAGTCATAGAATATTTGAGATTTCTCTTTTTCCAAAGTACGTAGTTAACATATTGAAATATAATAGACTTAACGTCTGTAGTTCTAGTGTCAAGAAACACTTAATGAATTATGATCTAAATAGGTTAGTGGTGGGCAAACCACAACCCGCTTGGAGGCTCTATTCGGCTCACAAGCAAATTTTGGAATAATAGTATAGAAACATGCAGTGTTTTAAAAAAATTCCATGAAGAGGGAGTTCCTTTTTTTGTGCATGTAAACTTTTCCGCAGAAATTACAATATTTAATGAATAATCCTCCACAATTTTTTCTTTTCTTTCGTTCCACTCATAAAATAATTTAAACGACGTCTACAAAAATGCTCTGACAAAGAGGGGCTATTGTACTTATTGTAAATGGCAAATTTTACGATTGATTGTTTTTAAATAAAGTCTTTTCTAACATCATAAATCATTTCGACGTGTAAATGTAGATAGAATACAAATCTGCCCGGAATTATGAACATGTATTACATTTGTTTACGCAGGCTTTGCTGTTAGTTCGGATATAACCATGCGAATTTGATTATTTTTTAATAAGTCTGTAATTTAATCCTTTCCTTCACATCGCCACGGATAATCGTACGGAATACATGGTAATTTTGTAATTATATGTTTCAGTTTTATGTATAGAGACGCGCGAGCATGGACAAAGTGGTGCTTGAAAGCAATGCTTTCATTGTTATTACGTATCATTTATTATTCGTACTTTTCGTGTATTCGAGATACATATTATACTGCATTTTGCATAATGTTATCACAGGAAGATTGAAAGAGAAACTTTGATTGACGAGAATGGATTGCAGAATGGGACTTTGTAATTTTTACATCGTAATTTTTTTACCACTAGTTATAGAAAGCAGTAGCAGAAATAATTTTCTATTCCTTGCAACATTAGAAGTGAAATTAATGCAGTATATTTAACTATAATTAACAGAAATGCTGAAGAAAAGAAATGATGGAGGAATATAGGCACAGAAAAATGGAAAAGTTGGAGTGTTAGGACATTCAGAAATTTTTCAAAGAAATTAAAAACCAGTCATAGTAACACTTTACCGACCGGTACTTTTTAACATCCTACCCACTTCTGATCGGTCACTTGCACGCAAATATTTATTAATTTCCGTAGCGATCAATTGATAAGTTAAAAGCCCAAAAGTGTTGGGCCCGAAAAGTCGATTAATCGACTACCGGTCGGTAAAATGTTAACTGCCTCGATAGATCTAGCGTTAACACTAGATTTACGGATGTTGATAAACCTATTTTTCTAAAGTATGTCATTTTGACTTATACAAGAAAATTTCAGTTTTTTGCAAAGAAAATAGTTCCAAATCAATTTAAATGAAAGATTTATCATTAAACAATTAACCAACCAATGTATTATATATATATATATATATATATATTCATCAAATTTTGAATGAGACAAATTGGGTCCATAAATCTAGTGTTAAAACTGTCAAGTGACAACGTTTAATATTCAATACATATGTATCACTTCATCTATGTATACATCACTCCTAATAACATATATTCGCTGTAATCATGTATGGGTAAAACAGGAAATATATGCTGACAAATATAAGTTCTTATTCATTAAAAATGTTTAAACACACCTTCCAACAGACAACTTTTGCACATTATTTAAATTCCAGATAAATTTCAATTTTTCTTTGCTTTTTGAATTTCTCAAATCTCCTAAAGTTTCTCAAAAGCTAATAACGGAAAGATCGTGCAAGAAGCACACTTCCTCAGAACCTTATTAACACGGATACTTTTAGTTAATTAAAATGCTAAAGCCCGAACGCCTGGCCAGACTGAAATGCTGGGCAGGATACTTAATGAAGAAAATCCAGGATGACGTGATTCAATTATACACAATCACGATACACAGCTTGTTACGTTTGTCACATTAATTATGACAAAATCAATTCTGTACCAGCGAATGGAAAACTGTTGGAATCGTTATTACCATTTCACGAATAACAACAAGTAGCCGGAAGACACACGTAAACTTCATAATTTTAGTCGCCTGATAAAACGACATTTTGTGCATTTCATTACAATCACTGATTTCATTTCGACCGGAACAAATTTAATAACTGAATTGCCGACTTCGCTGTTTGTTGATCACTTCTCTATTCATTTTGCGATAACGAAACAATCCGAACCAAAGCGGTAAAATGGTGATAAAATGATTTAATTCATTCCAATTGTTCTAACGAAATTTTTAAAAATCACACACCAATCGTGAACTTCGATCTGATCGGATATTTTTTTTATACAAGTCCTTCGTAATTAATTCATTATTAACCCCTTGACTTACAATGTCGTTTTGCACACGTGATGCGATGGTTAGAATAGAACATTTTTAAGTTTTGCAAAAACTGTTAAATTGAAAATATCAGTGGTCCGGAGACGTTGAAATTAGTTCTATGATATTAATATTGGGCTAATTTATACTGGTATATCGGAAATCAGTGATATATTATTATTCCAATAATTAATTGTGAATTATTACACGTTCGGTCACAAAGGAAATCATAAGGGAAGGGGTTAATAACAGGCCGGTCTTATAATATATTAGTTTTTTCACCTTTGCCTGTTTACAGTCATATCGCTTGGAACCTGTAATGTTAGTTGACCTCCAAACGATCAAGGGTTGAAGTACAGCCCAAACTTATTTATAATAATTACTTTCATTAAGTATCCAATGTTGCTACTTACATCTTACTAAACATTTAATGTCAGTAACTTAAATTATTGTCATTTGATAAAGAAAATAAAGTTTTTCTCTACATTCCAAATTCGTTACAGTCTGTTCATAATTTTCGGTAACAATTGTTGTAACCATAATTGAATATCGAACTCGAAGACGGACATTCGCAACCAAATGGATAGATTAAAATTGCATTCTTCCGTATTACCGGGAAAAGTTTTTATCTCTCGCGATTGATTCTTTCAGAATTTATCTTTGAAATTACGAAATGAGTGAATTTATGATTCCGCGGTCGGAATCTCTTCGTAGGAAGCAAACAGAGTCAGAATTTCAATAAAATTTTTTTGCATTTCGTTACATAAGTTATTTGAACATGCGGATAGAACTTACAATCTGAATTACACATCGAGCGGATAATTGCTACTTGAAAACTTCGTAAAACGTGTCCCTTCTTCGATCATACATACTACATGAGTTTCGAAATTGATTACACTTTGATGCTGTAGATATTTTTATCTCCATTAAAACATTAGAATATTCGCCAACATATCGACTTAAAAATTCGCAAACGCTCCAAAACTTTCTGTCATCTCTCTGAACAAAAATGTTTTAAACCGTTCGCTCGAGCGAAATGCGACAGTCACTAAAAAAATGCATGCTCCTCGTACAGTTACGGAAACGTAGAAACGAAACAAAACATCGCCGGTATATACGGTCGTACTATCAGCCTTTATGTTTCACGTCAGCGAGACTAAGTATACATTTCTCCAACAACGAACGAGTCTGGCCGAACCGCAGGTAGTGACCACGCTGCCGGATGAACCTTGGTATAATATTTTTTTCCTAGTCTGCCCTTTTCGTCCACCGACCTTCGTGCATATTACCCAACGAACGAGGAGTACAAGAGGGAAAAAAAGAAGCAAAAAGGCGGGAAAAGGAAAGAGATTGTCGGATGGAAAGGGAGACGTTTCGAGCGGTTCTCGTTGAATTTAGAAATCCGCGCAGAGCTCCGTTTTCCGAGGGAAAGGTCACTTCCTGCGCCATGGGCGAACCGGTACAGCCCGTATTTTATTCGTTTGCGGTGGAGCCGGCTCGGTTCTCTGCCTCCGTCCTGCACTAGTTTATAATGGTTTTGGATGCGAAGATCGCGGACAAAAGCCCGGCGGAAGATAGAAAAATTCCCTGGTGGAGCTGACTGAGTTCCGGCTCTGTCCATTCGACAAACGACGTACGTATCGCACGCACAATAGCCTACTGTACGAAAGCATGACCCACCCTCGCTGCTGCAAAATTGACCGACCAGACCGCTGTCTTCCTCTATTTTCGTTCTCCCTTTCGGTTATCTTTTACTGAATTAACCGGAGATTTGTCGACGAATGAGGCTGCCCCGGTCAAGGTTTGTTCCAGAACATTAACGTACGTTGTAGAATTAGATAACGTATAATGACGTTGAATTTTCTGCGACAGATAGAATAACTGTCGCATGTATGCAACTCTGACTGGGTGAAGTTAAAAGATGAAAGAAGAGAAAGAGGAAGTGAGAATTGAAAAAAAGAGCGTTTTTTTTATGAAGAAGAGTGGAATTCTTGATGACTTTATCTTTTGTGCTGTGAACGATATCAATTGAGAGATTGATATACTTACAATTAGTCTATGAAAAGACTTTGAACCCCTTGCCGTATTATGACGAGTGACACTCGTGATGCGATAAATTGGAAAGGAAATTTTCAAGTCTTACAAAACCTATTAAATAGAAAATATCAGTGAGATGTGACACGATAAAATTATTTCTATAATATTAGCACGTTCCGTATCATTTTTCAAGATTTCCTGTTCAGACCGCGTAAGACGTATACGCCCCACACTTTTACGATTAAATAAATTTCTTTGCAGTATACATGATATTAAGATGCCTATATTTAACTTTACATATATTTTTCACAATAAAATTGTTTGATTTGCAATGAGAAATGCAAGAATACTGAACGGAAAATTTAGTGGGGGTCGTATACACCCCACGCGGCACGGAACGTGTTAATACTACGTTAAATTATACGATACGTTAAGAATCACTGATCAATGTTTATTTTACTAATTTCATTCTAAATTATTGTGGAGGCAGCTACAAAGTAAATGGCACGGCAAGGGGTTAAGGATGTAAACTTACGATTGTGTGGTGTTACTAAATTCAAGAAGAACATATTAAAACAATAATTGTAACTTATCTAAGACCAGGTTCTATTTATAAGTAGGCTAATATAGATTGCAACGACAAACAGTGGTCTAACGCAAGAAATTCTGCTTTTGTAAAACAAGTGCTTTTGCTAAAAAGTAAATTTTATCATTTTTATCGATTTTTTTACTCTAACATTGATTTCTAAATATTCATAGATCTTAGGTATGGAAAAATTAATGAAATTTGATAAAAATTGTAATTACAATGATCGCTTAAAGTTGGAACTTTGTCTGGAAACCATTTTCTATCGGAGAAACATATTGTCTTCTACTTGACATTCTGACGAATCTATACCATATTTTTGAATGAGTTTTGTTCCTATTTGGACAACATTTCAACGTTTGTAGTTTGAATGAAAGGCACTCGCCAAAGCTTTTCATCATTTGCAATGAATATTTTTTAAATCCTATGTCGTCTCGTACTTTTGCCACTTTTTGCCAAGATATTTTTCAAAATCTTTTCTGTAAACCGCGACATCAAGAATGCCTTAACGTCGGCATACCTGGATGGTGAAATCTCACTACGTCCAATTCTCGATGTGGCCTAAATCGTGGCCTTTCTTACTTCCCAAAATAAATAACATTAGATTTACGGCCGCTAAATCTGGTATATTTAAATATATTAAATAAGTACTTTGAAAGAAGAAGGATCAGCCGCCAGAGAAGATGATCAGTCCAGTAATTTGTTTATTACAAGACACAAGTGAAATAACTGCTGTACTCTCCCTCAATAAATGTAAGAAATATTTTGAAAAATCTGGAAGCTGTCAATGTAACGGCTGCCGCAGATCTAGTGTTAAAGTGCAAGTAGATGTGTGTTGCGGAATGTGAGGAAAACCGAGCCATATCCAAATACAGATCTTTCATTATTTAAGAGTAGCTTTTGCAATCAAATAAGGGAATAAATTAATGTTTAACTAATTAGTTTCAAGTTTGAAGATTTATCTTCGCCAAAATTCCGCAAGCGTTAAATTGATATTGGTGCATATATTTTTATTGCAACTAGCAAATTTCTCATTATTAAAATAGTGGAAATAGTAGGAGGGGTAGTTTGATCAATCATTGTCTGACTATCTTTAACGGATCTGGCAAATAGACGTCGCGTCGCACGTAGAAACAAATATGTGACAAAAATGAACAAAGAGATATATAGACAGAAAAATCGTAGATTGGATCGCGTTTCGTGTGTGCTGCAAACGTGTACAATAGTCAGACACGATTGATGTAGCTTCTGTCCAATTGATAATGATCTAAAAATGCAGTTTTATTGGCATTTGTGAATTTTTGTTAAAGTAGATTTATCATAGAATGCTTTACACTCATCTTTTCACACGGACTACAATTGTTACAAACATAATATCGACGTTTCTGTAATACCTATCATTCTTCTGGCAGGAAATGCACTATTTAATTATTAACATTCGATGCTTAAAATGTTCTTTATATTTATTATTAGTAAACTTTACAAGTTCATACAAAATTAAAATTTATACGAAGGCACTTAAATACCTTAGTTTAATTAGGTATGTACGCTACTTCCTGAATGTTGCAGTGAGTTTCGTAAATTGCATATATTAATATTCTTAATGGATTCTATGCATTTTTAAAGTTTTCAATCTTCCACGAAAGTATACAATTTCCCAAACTAGTTATTACATATGTAACGCGTTAAAAGTCAAACAGGAAGAGTAAAGTTCGTTACGTGTTTAAGGATGTTTGGGAGGTATGTCAAAATGCTACCAGTCAAATGAAAATTTAGGAGAACGTTCCTCATTCAATTCTAAAGCTCCTGTTAAAATTACAAATCGATTCACTAAACCGTTAAAAAGTTATTACAATTTTAAAAAACTGAAATTTTACACGTAATCTTATGGAGATTCGTTAACCGAACAGATTAAATTTATTTTTATTAACAGAAAAAAAGCTACCAAAAATTTCAATCTTTTATAATAAGTAACTTGAACTCTGGAGAATCAATTAAGCATAAATTTATTCAAATTCACTAAACGGTTATCGAGTAAAAAATAAAAAATTAGCTGAAAATCTGCCTTCTACTCGATATCTTAATAAGTGTATGAGGAAGTGCGGCAACACTGTAGTCAGCTGAGAGCTACATATAGTTTTATCTATTGTATCATCAGTGGTAAAACAGTTAGGTAACGGAGAAGCATAAGTCTGTCTAGGTTAGGTCATTTCATATATTAATGAATTTTTTTCTTCAATACTAAAAATGTTTTTCCAAAAACGTGTCTGTCTATATATTGTAGTGTGCGCGATTGGAAAGGATAACCTATACTAATTGTAAGTGTAGGATTTTTCTCTCTTTATCATGTAAGAGTAAGACATACCAGCGCTGCCAACGTAAAAATGCTACAGTGTTGTCACGTTTACTTCGTTCTGTATAGAGTGCAATTATTCATTTTTTAATTTTTTTAAATTTATAATTGTATTAAATAAATACGAATTTAAAGTTTTAATTATTATTTAAACATATTAAAAAGTTATACGCTCATTATTAATAAAGATTGAAACTTAATATTTTTTTGTTTCTAAGTTGAAATCGAAGCGTATTCACTGCCAAAAGTTACTTACAAATTTTCCACATTATTTGTTATTTCTCATTTTTTTCAAAGTTTTTGATAAAATTTCAAATTTTCTCTCAAACCATATACTTTTTATTTAGTATAAATAGTGTTTATTTCCCTCATGATATGCTGTAAAGCCTAATTTATCGCGAATTTCTAATTTCATGTACTTTTGTCTCCGATTGTACCTCCCAAACATCCTTAAATCTCATTACAAGAGATTATGTAATTGTTACTTTATTTTCTGCGATAATTTTGCTGTTTACAAATAAGGTATTTTAATATCAATTAAAACACAACAGTAGCTTTCCTCCAGTTACAAATGTCACACGAATAAAACGTATCAATTGGAATAAGAGAATGAAATAAGAGCTTGGGATGCATATTTTCCAAAAACTGCCCATTCAGTTGCCATGCATAAATTGAAAACGCTGCGTCTCGTGAAAAATTAATAACAATCCTTGCTTTCGCGTAACGGTGTGTTACAAAATTAACGTTCAATTACGACCGCATCGTAATACTAAAATGTAACTTGGGCTTATAAATGCTTATATAGAATCTCTAATCACAACATTCATTACAAGCTGCTTACAAGTACGACAAACTTAATACATTATTTTCTACGAAAATGCGTTCGACATTAATTCCCGCAAATTTCCATAGCGAGTACAGTAAATATGGACGAATTAATTTGACTTACACCGCATCCCGCGGGACTTTTATGTTTTTCGAGAAAATACGAAATCACGAACGAGTGATTGGATAGCACTCCGACACGAGAGCACGCATGAATCGTCGATCGATTTAAAGCGCTGTCATAGCCGGGAAATGTTCAAGCGTAAAACGAAAGAGGAAATTACCGTTTCCAGGTCCATGAGCGTTTCGAGCCTGCATGTGGCGTGCATCGTGATCGGCGAAGCGGGAAAGGAATCGAAAATTTTTTATCGAGGAATCACTTGACGTAAACCTTGATTAATAGTGACACTCGATGGCATTGGTTTATTTTTGAATTACTACGTAGCTCACTATACAAATTCCGACGTTGCATTCCATTTTTGCAACCTGCTGTGCACTCTCGTTCTGCATCGTGCAATAAGGTCGGTCGTTAAATATATGTCATCCTTCATTTTTGGTTTCGATTTAGTGGATTATTATTTCAACTTGTTTCTTCTTTTTTTTAAATAGATATTAAAGTAGCACCAGCTACATATTTTTATTTCACTGGTCAACACGATTTCGCGCACGAAAAACATTTATTCTAATTCTTGCGTATTTTTTGGCGCGGAACATGAACATGAAATCTGTTTTTTTTTCCCATCAACCATCACTGTTGAGAAGAGAAAATCAAATTTTCAATTTTAACAATTGTTTGCATTTTAATTGTTAGTTATTTTGTTTTCTTTGCACAAAGTGATTCTGCAAACTCTTTACTGTCACAAGCATTTAAACATGTTTAAATGATATTCAAAATGAATGCGACGTTAACAATTTCACAATTTTCATGAATATTTTCCACTTTATCTTAGAAACTAGAAGGGTATTACCAAACTATTAAAAATATCTCGAACACAATAATTTCCAAAAATTATAATACCAAGTTCCAAGTTTATACAGGATCCATTAATTAAATGTTCTATGTTCATCTCAAAAAACATAAATCGCCGAATCGATAATCTTCCCCGCCTATTGATTCCTCCCTTTTCAAAGTACCTAATTCTGTTTTTACACGATAGATACGTTCCCGAAGAAGACGTGTAAAAAAAATTCGTCTAAAAAAATATATTGCAGCTGCGGAAAAATAAAAGTTTAGTCCCAGTCCCAAGAAATCAGCAAAAATAATACAATAAACCATGAGTTTTCATGTTAGGATCTTAAACATTTTATTTCATAAAGATTGCACATGTACTATACAAGGTAAATTATCATTTAATTCCTGAACACAAAAATAAGGTAAGATAACATGAGTTATACATAAAAAGATTTTCTTCGTTATCACTTTCTGACAACAAATGCATACGTTCGCGTAAGACTGCAATATTACTGCCATCACTAGGAATGTCTTTGTTATCGTCTTCGTGCTCCATTGGTGAAATTCTTTCTGTATTCTCTTGAACAAAATTAGGACTAGTCTCCTGTGGTGCCGATGTTTCAAATGGATTTAAGAACGAAACGTAGGCTAAGGAGTTAATAAAACAAAAGTTTTAAAATTATAACTTACCATTCATTGACTTTTACGCAAAATTAATTCCCCGTCTCCAATGTCGCACTTATGAAAATAAAAGAAAAGCAAAATTTTCTTCTTTGAATTTGCGTCGATCGTGTTAAGTAAAAATAAGTCATGGAAAAAGAGAATTCAATTTTTTTCCTAATTCGTGTTAAATCAAAATCGTGTAAAAGAAGTTCGTAAAAAATCAAATTGGGTGTATTTAATAGAATATATTGAAATATGATCAATTTAACTCTGATAGTTCTAGCATTAAAGAGCATAATTTGTTGTGATGTTTCAGATGGAACATACTTTTGTTGCGAAATCAAATAAACCCATTTCATTTCATTCGAGTTGCATCGACGATACACGTTCCTCGTACAATCGTATGTACTACAGTAACCACATAACTGAGCTTCTGTCCGCTTGAAAACGAAGGAAACAAGGAAGATCTAGTAAGCCATCGAGGCATAGAAAACTAACATTGCTCTATATCGTATAATATCCTCTTGCACTTTACTCCGGGGTTTACGAAGGGCCATCCTCAACTCGATGGAAACTTAGGTCCAGATTTTGTCAAAGAGCACAGCTTGAAGGTAACAGCCGTTTCGTGTCGGCATAAAACTGCAGCCGCTCTGGTATCTGTTACCGTTGTTATCCCGATAGAAGAGTTCTTACATCCCCCTCGTAGAAACTGCAAAAGTTTTGACGATGTCGATAGTATAGCGTTTGTTATCTCTATACTCTTCAGGAAATAATTAATAGGTGAAGGTAGAGATATATTTAGACCCGAGGCAAAACACGAGTCTTGCTTATTTCGTATTGCTATACTTCTATGTTAGAAAATATAAAAAAAAGCCGAATTCTGCAAAATTATGTTGTAAATCAATTCTGTTATAATTATTCTCCTCTTCAATTTTCTAATTATAATTCTCCGAGTTGTGATCTGAATTTATGACGTGTTTTCAATGTTAACGATTAAGTAACAATTGTTAACACTAGATTTACGGACGTGAAATCTGTTATACCGCTATATATTAAATAAAGACTTTGGAAATGGAGGGACTAAGCGGCAAAGAAAATGGTCATTTAAGTAATTTGTATTTTGTAAGATGCATGTGAAATAGCTGTTGTAACACGTCTCTATTAGTTTGGAAAAAGGTAGAAATCCGTCAATTTGACGGCTTCCGTAAACCTAGTGTTAATCATGTTGTCCTTTAAGTATCGTGAAATAGACAAGTTTTTAATGGCTTTATTTATCTCCTTATAAACATTCGTGAACAAATTCTACTTTTGTCATTAATTGAACCAGTTAGCTGTGTTTGACGAGTATACTCGTCATGCGTAAAAGCTACCAGTGGTTATTTAAATTGTAATTTTGACGAAAACTAAAATATATTCGTAAATTTCAAGATGTTCGGAATATTTTGAGGCCATTTCGAATTAAAACGAATAACTAAAGGGTATAAATAATTTGAAATAGATTTATGCTCATCTTTCGATTTTCGTGACCCAAAATACAAAAGAATTTTCGCCGCACAGTTAACTGGTTAAAATCAATGACATACTTATTTGGAGCAAAAACGAAAGATGTTTTAAAATAACACCTATTTCTTAGATGAAACCTGTGGTCAATATATTTTCAGGTTTTTCATGATAGTGACTTTAGATTTTCTTGAATTATTAATATTTGATCCTCTGGTGATAATGTGAGCCTCGACAGTTCAATGCCTTTAGAATACGCTACAAATCAGAGCGATGTAATTATTCGTTTCTCTTGCTAATTTATATTCACACATTCTAGCAAAACGATGTTAACACTATACGCAATATTCTTATAGATAAAATGGCAAGAGAAATGAAACTGTATAGTAAATTTCTTTTAGCACACATTCATGTTCTTTCTTCTACTTAAGAAAACGTGCTATGTACTCATTATCAGTCTCGAATGTCGTAGCAGAAAGCGAAAAATGCAATAAAAAGAACAACTTCAATGGTGCAACATCGTTCTATTGCAACAACACTGCTCTTGCAACTAAAAAGCAGAGTTGGTTGGCAAAAACCACTGACTTTGAATGTGTCAATTGCATCTGCATTGAATCTTTCTATGTGATTCCCTTCATTCTTTACTTTCCATTATAGTTTTTCAAATCTTCACAAATCATAAAACAGAGTCTTAGACTAACTGTAACTAATTAGAACCATAAATATTCCTTGCGGCTATTTAGTCAGCAGCCAAATCTGCTAAAGAAATTGAGCAACTCTAGATATCCATTCTCCGAATTTATCCTTTTGTAGAAGTGCAGACTCTGCTCCCATATCGAAGTAGCATCGCTTTAGTCGTCATTAAGCAACAAGTGAGACGAAATATTTATTAACTGTAGATATTGTATAATTTCCTCCACAGTACAGCACTCAGTACAGACTTTCAACACACTAATTGAAAGTCATACAACTGTAGCTGCCGGTTGTCATCGAGCATCCCTTGTCAATCCTCAACTGCAAATTACTAAGTACCCTGTTCTATGATGCCTAAAGTTTCTTATTCTCACAAGTTCGGAACTTGTAAGCCGGCCTTGTTCTTCTCATACATCGACCACATCTACGTGTTTGTACCTTCTCCCTCGTCTCATTGGTCAGACTGTAGAAATACTATATCCATATAGTAGAAACAGAAACTTCCAAACCATTTGCAACAAATCAACATTACAAAAGTGCACCCATCATCCAAAATTCTATGCTTAATAGTAAAAATCACTTCCAAAATGATTTTTCATCAACTCCTTAGCCTATAACAACGTGTAACACTCGCGATGCGGTAAATGGCAAAGGATATTCGAATTCTTCCAAAAACTATTAAATTGAAAATATCAGTTGATCACATAACGGTCAAATTATTTCTACATTGTTAATACCGCATTCAGTTAGACGCAATATCAGAAATCAATGAGACGTTTTAATGCAGGAATTAGTTCTGCGTTATTACGCTCGCAGTGACAAAAGAAATCGTAATGCAAGGAGTTAAATACATCATCGAGTTTTCGCGTATCCCTTGAATCGAAACAGCTTCGATTTCTGTCTTCGATGGCTAAAATTGAGTAGCCTAATCCACGTCATCCTGATTATCGATACAATATTGCGATGAGCCGGCCAGTTTGATCAGACTCGACCTTAACAAACTCAAATATCCTCTTCCGGGTATTAGCCACCCTCGTGGCTCTTATGACCTCGGGAAGAGGATCAGGAGCGTTAGTCGCATCCGGACGTTTTGACATTGACGTACCGTTACCTTGATACGAAGTCGAAGAGCTCACGGAGCCGCTCAACCTCCGCAAGGGTGGTAAGGAAGGCTATAACATTGGCTGAGATTGGCTTTGGCGTGTTGGTACGTCGCTTCTCATTTGAATTTAGATTCAGCGCTCCCACTTCCCTCTTTCTGTTTAACCCTCTCTTTCTCTCTCGCGGCTGCTTATCCTGACGGTCTCTCTCTACTTTTCTCTTCGTAGCACACTCTTCGACACTCCGCACGTCTACAAGCACGGAAGATCCCTTCTGTACATTCCCTGAAGCGTTTTCCATTCAGGAAAACCAAACGTACCCTCTGATCCTGCGAATTCAAGGAATACGTCCTCGATGTTCGCCGGTACTCTCTTTACTCTGACTTAGTTGGCAAACGAATACTAAGATTTCCATTTCGTTAAAATTTCAAGTTAATGCAACGAGATCTTCTGCATTTTTAATCTTTGTTGTGCATTTCTGACGTATTATGGGATGAGTGTATCGGACGTTTAAATTACTTCCATTTCGTGCGAGATCGTCCTTTACGAGGATGTGATTGTTTAGATTAGCCCAACTATTGATAGTTGCTGTAATTTCGTAATGAGGAAGAAAGCTGTATATTACAACGAGAGAATAGTGATCTCTTTCGATTTGATAGTCTTGGTGGGTCATGTTTGTTAATAGATTAATTGTTCGAGTTCACTTTTTACTTCGATGACGCAACGGTTTGCCGAATTAATATTAAATGGTTCATTCACGGAAGAAACTGCAGATTCTCGGATTACATAAATGTATAATATTAGAATTATAAATAGTTTTACGAAGTGGCAGAATTTGGTGTGGATACACCTGAAGAAGAGCTTCGAACAAAGTTACATCTTCGATACCTATGTGGGCCGTTTATTTTAAAAGTAGTGTTAGTCGTTTGTGCAAAAATTGAAAAATCACAAAAAGCATGAATTATTAAATGTGCACTGTTATTTATGATAAATTCAGTCTTAGTATTTTCAAATGTGTATTGATATTCATATGCTTTGATCAATATAAAATTCATCAGTAAATGAAATTGTGTGTTTGTTGTCACTTGTGGTGCATTACTAAAGCACTTACGAAAGAGGTGTAAATCCAAGAATTTTAGAAATAAATGGAATGAAAAAGCAGTATTTAATTTTAAACTTGTAATAATAAGCTTATCATTAAATGGTTTAACAACAAGTAAATATTTTTACCATTGTCAATAAATTCTTTTTACTTCTTGTTATTATCGCTAAACAAAATCAGAACAAAACATAAGATATTTCAAGCGAAATTTAATTGTTGATAACTGAAATTTAAAGTTCTTTACAGATCCATAATTATGAAAGTGGTGTAAGTCCATTTCTGAAAAAAGTGTAATTGAGTTGCAATCGTTCTATTTAAGCCCAGGTGTCTATTTGTCGCATTTCAAATGGTAAAGTAAATATGAATGAAATATCTTTATGATTTCGTTAAAAAAAAAGTTCAACAGCTACATATTATGGCATGAATTCTTTTACAACAAATCCGAAATATTTCAACATTAGAAGAAAGAGATTTGTACCACCTTTAAATATAACAACATACTGAATACTAGATCTGTCAAATTAACGGTTTCCTGCTTGTTTAAAAATGTCTCGTTTTTTCAGAAAAATAATATAGCAGATATATCACATGTATTTTATAATTCACATATTGATCGTATTATGGATGGTCGATCCATCATTTTACAAAGTACTTGTTTGATATATTTTAATATACCAAATTTAGTGGTCGTAGACTTACAATTAGTGTTCAAGGTCTCTCTACAGAGATTCTGAGCTACGCTGCTGTTCTCGTCAATTCGTCCATATTTAAATATATCTACCTTTGTAGATACTATTTTAATAAATTTTCTAGATGAAAAAAATATTTATATTTTGAACAACAAGATATTCTAGACTAGGCTTATCCAACCCACCAACAAAAAACTTGCAAAATTGTTGAGATTATGATTAAAAATAGCATTAGTACAACAAAGTATTCGTTATTCATTAGTATTAATATACTTTATGAGTAGCCAAAATAACTCGTCTTCTTTCAACGTGGACCGGAGAAACCAAAAGATTGAACACCCCTGCTCTGATTAATGCAATATATTAAATAACACCTGATAAATACTTCAAAAGAAAAGGAATAACAGGGGCAATAAACTTGGTCAATGTAGCCTCTTGAATTTCACAAAACAGATGTAGAAAATTAAACGAGATACAGTGTTAAAACATTCAGCAACATTTTTTAAAATTTCACCGCGTCACATTGACCACTTTGATAGATCTATCATTAAAGATAGTAAAATATAGAGTCAAAGTTTAACTACCAATTTCTATATATCCATTAAATTTTAAATCCTTTTTCGACGTACCATAATTTCCATCAATCCTTTCTGTGGATTCGCATTTATCCACTTAAAACTAGAATTAATCGGTTGGAATAAAGCAACATCGGAAATCAAACTTGTATCCACGTTGTCCTGAATTTCAACTAGGTATATGTACGACACGTGACGCAGTCGCGCACGAATATACCCAATCAAACGGACATACCGTCAGGTGGGCAGCCGGATGGACACGGCTAAGTTCACGATTCAACGATCGAGACGTTGACCAAAGTGCTAACAAGCAGTCGCAGTACGTAAACATGCCCCTGCAGCCGTAAATGCCGTATCGGCAAAGGATAAAGCAACCTCGGTTCCCGCTAGATGACGATAAATTACTTGAAAATTGGCACAGCAAAAAAGAAAATATATAAAAGGACGACCAAGACAATAAACGCTTGACGTATCACAGTTGATATTTTTCTCAAGCAAAAAGAGAAATAGGTGGATAAGTTGGAGCACGGAGGTGAGATCTCAGCCTCGCGATCTCAGATGAAACGCGGGGAAAAATATCAGCAATTTTACAAATCTGTCTCTACTATCGAAGGAAAGGGAACGAGGCGAGAAGGGGAGGAGAGAAAAATATTGGCAAATAGCAGAGGAAACAAGGAAACTGGAAACAGCACGGCAAGAGAAGGGGAAAGAGACGAAGAAGGAGTCGGAGCAAGGGAGGGTAAGAGAACGTAAGTTGGTTCCTTCGACGGTTGGAAAGATCGGGCATCCACGAGAAGGAATAGAGGAGTTTGAACTGCAGAGAATAAGCTCGCTGGTGGCATTGCCGGCTGCAAGGGGGGCCGTGACGGGGGTCGATGGGGTTGGCGGAGAATCGGCGGGAGATCGGTCGACGGGGGTTGGTAGGGGTTGGTAGGGTTTGGTAGAGGTTGCTGTGGGACTGGCGGCAGAGGTAGGGAGGAGGACGCTGTGAGTTATCGCAGCAACTATCTGCTCAACTGGGCGGATTTATTTCTATAGGTACAATCTGCTGCGCAAAATAAAGTATTTTGAAAATAAGAGGGAAGACACGATAGAGCCCCGAGATATCGTCGACCATTTGTTCCGCGAAGGACGTGCGTCTAAGTGAGCGTACAGTCTTTGAGATATTTCAGCGTACATACCAAACGTAGACACCGTGTTCTCTCAATTTCGATGTTTCTATCGAGTGAAACCGCAGGTGTGTATCGTGTACATGTTGATGCAAGGCGATGCTTTAACACGACTTTGCAGGAATTTTGTTTACTTGCTCGTTTATTGTCGCATCGGCATCTTGATTATCAGCGACGGGGATTCGCGGTTTGTTTATATTTTAGCAGCTAATGTGTGTTCTAGGATATATCTTGCAGTGTTTTTGGTATAGTCTTGGGAAATGTGGGGATATTGTTTATTGTTTGTTGATGTTGATGTTCGTGGTTATTTTATATATTTGTCTTAGGTCTTTAAGATTTTTGCATTCACGGAGTAGATAATTTATAGTCTAATTTTTGTTGTTAGTCGGGCCAATATTGCTTTTTCTTTTCTGTTAACTCCTTGCCTCGCGCTTTCTTTTCTGATTAAATGCGCAAATATTCAGTGTTCTAATTGGTGAAATAAGAAACTATCACTGATTTCTGATATAATGTATAAATTAATACAATACTACTAGTATAGAAATAATATGATCGTCTCGTGATCGACTAATATTTTCAATTTAATAATTTTTGGAAAATTTCAAAATTTTCTATTCCGTGTACCGCGTCGCGAGTGAGACACGTAATTGTAGGGCAAGGGTTTAAACCGATGCTGGGGAATTTGTAGGAAGCAGTGATAAAATCCTGCTCTTTTTCAGGTGATCTATGTTCGAAGAATTTTATCAGTTGTCCTTTATGACATTTGATTATTTCGAATTTATTGAAAAATTGAACGCTTTAATATTGTAAGTTACTGAAAATGGCAAATTATTTTCTCGATATTCCATAAAATCAAAGCAGATTTGACGGCTTAAATGGGGTAAAATGTATCATTGTAAGATTATCGTTTATATCGCAACTTGCACGGCCGAAAATACGGGAATGTGTTAAAATTCACAGCCGAATGTGACAAAGTTCATAGCAAACTGAAATACGTTAAAATCATCCACACCTGTAGGGCGTTATACGTTCGAAGGTAATTGTTCGGGTAATTTAAACAATAATATGATTAATAGCGTTCGCTGTATGATAAAGGAATATATTAAGTACCTAAATTATTTCTGTGTGGAGATTTATTTTAAACACTGCCGCAATACGAGAAGCTTTATTTAATAGCTGCTCGCATTACGAGAAATGAAATTGCGCGTTCAGATATAAAATTCCGAAAGAGATGAAACAGGAGATAATGTTTGATGTGAAAAAAAAAAGTTATTAATTTTTAGCACAGCTAGAAAATTTACTGCAGCGCATTTCCAGTGCTGCAGGAATTACCTTTCGCACGATAAACTCGAATATACGTGCATCGATAAATTTTTACCGATCCCTAACACGTACAAAAATTGCTGTTACGTGTGCTCCCTTATTGTAAAAGCATTCCCAACGAGAATTTCAAATGCATGAAAACAGCTTACCGATGCAACGTGAAAACTACGTATATGTCACTAAAGGATTATCATTCTTCCGTAATACCATACGAGTATTCTGTGTGACAATGCACTTTTTACCATGACCTGTACGCGTAGTAGAAAAATTGTCTCTTTGGGATCATCTAAAACAGACATCCTCGTGTCAGAAAAATGAAGAATGAAAGAAATAATTTTCATCTTCTTTCTCTTTTCTCGGCGAAATTAAAGTTTTAAGATTTTGATATTCAAACAAATGGTTTATTTAATTTAATTTAATTTTTTTTTTTACAAAATTATAACCACTATATCGTTGTCTTCAACAATATCCGAATAAGACTATATGCTTTCACATTATTGTATTTGTACTTGATAACGAGGTATCTTAACAGTAGAACTACCAAGCAAGTCAAAATGATCTGTCCATAAATATTGTCCAAAAGTTCTCCAAGTTTATGGGAGAGTCATAAAGTGGATACTCTGCGTTGATCTTATAAAATACAGATTACTAAATCGATAATCTTTTCCACCTATTGATTTCTCTTTTTTTATAGCATGTATTTGTATATTAAATGTAATAGATTTAACGTCGGTAGTTCTAGTGTTAATAATGTTTGCTACCTTGCACGTTTCCTTGTTTCAAATTTTCAAACAGCTTACTGAAAATCACAAAACGGTACCATTACGATAATATTGCTTATAAGAAGCACGACAGTGCAAAGGATCTAGCAGGATAAGGAGGTCAAAAGTGCCCTTGAGCCGATTTTATTCGACGATAGGTCATTTGATAGGTGATCATGAAAAACCATTGTACACAAATGTTTAATCCGATACCTTCACCGGGAGAGTAGTGTAAAATCGAAAAATCAGTTTTTGCCTAACATTTTCCCCAATTATAATGGGGTGCAAGAAATCAAAAAAAATTCTGACGCATTCTAAACATGGATGCACACGTTAGGGATTTTTTTCAGATTTTTCCTTTGCAAGTTCCACTCACGAAAAATGAAAAGCCGAAACAAAATTTTTTAAACATCGATTTCGTATTGAAATCTTCCGAGCACAACTTTTTCCTTTTTAGGGTAGTGGCCTAATGTTGTCCCTATACTCTTTTGCAACTCAAACTTAGATTTAATTTGACATAAATGGAGACAAATTGTATACAATGAATACGCATTATTCTCAACGAAGTTATTATAAAAAAAATATAAAAAGATCTTCTTAGTTTTAGTAGTAGGTAGAATACTAGTTAGAAAAGATCCTAAAGACTTTAATGTGATTTGTTTTAAGCAGAGTGTGAATGTTAAAAATGGTTTTTGTTTACCCCAGTAATAAATTAATGAATTAAAACTATTTGTATCGTTATATGATACGCATAAGATAAAATAACTTATATAATAAATGTTAAATAATGCAGACATATAAGTTGAATGATTCATTATAGATTCAGTAAAAAGTGGTAACTTATAAATAACTTTGTAGCTAGATGTTTATTTCCATTTTCGGTACAACAATATCCATGGCAAGCTGAAAGTACAGAAAATGAATGGTGTCAACGATATAAAAAATAATATTGTTACGAATAAAGGATAAAATAAAATACGAATTTGCGAGAAATTAAAAAGCATACAGCTTTATGCATTATAAATCGGGAACCGGACGTAATTTTGCTCAAAATATACAATTTACTCCGCAAGTCGCTATTGCCGCAGCAGGTGCAAGCAAATGTGAGAAATTCATAACAATACGCACACATTAATTTAACTGTCACGCGAATTTTACAAAATTTCTAATATTTGGGTAATTTGATGCTTTTGCCTGACGATTTACGTCAATTACAATACCATCTGTTCTGTCGCGGACGGAGTAACCAACATTTTTATTCTCTCGTTTTTTATGTCAGGTGCTAACGAGTTCTTCAGGAGATGGAGCACTGAACAGAATTTATTGCCTATTCTTGGAAACCGGATCACCCGATACTCGGTCAGCATCCCAGGCCGTATAGCGTGAAGTCGCTGATCTCTTGAAGTTCATTTCCTCTATTTTTTCACCTCTTTTTGGCTTTCCTAGCCAATGTCCTCAACTGTCCGCATGCCCTTTATCGCTTGAAGGGATTCGTAAAACTTGACAGCGGAGGAGGATTGAGGCTTCAACAGCCATCAAGCATCCAGCATCCTTGTTTTTATTAGGTATATTTTTGATAGAGATTTAACACTATTTCTACCAAGAGGTGTCAAAAGACACCTGTCAAATTTCAACTTAAAATTATTCTCTAAGTAAAATCACTTCTTCACAATTAATTTTTGACGTTTCATACAATAAGTAGTTGTTAAATTAATTTAGCGATATCATTTTCTTCCAGCTCATCCTAGATCTAAAAATGTGGAGATGGGATACTTGTTTCTACCATTAGGTGTTTTTTGACACCTTAAGGATTTCATGACGGTGTGTAATTTTAAACCATTTTTAGATATAAATATCAACACCCTTTTTCAGCCTCATATCCATTACAATCAGATTAGAGAATCACGATTCCAGTTGTAACAGAAAATACAAGAGTTCCAGCATAACTTTGATATTCGCTTATTTCCCGCCATGTTGCATTTTGGTTACGCCGCTACAGTGACTTCACAACTAACTGTACATCGCTGCTAGAATTTACAACCTGATTAAACAATCTTTAATAAATATACATCAATGTATCAATAAATGCATTCTTCAAATTATCTACATCTAGTTGATAAGTTGAAATCCTAACAGATTTGGCAATTATTTGCATTTGGTCGAAATAGGTATACACAAAATCGTGGTAGAAATAGTGTTAATGACTCATAGAGAAAGAAATAACGAAAGTAACATATGACTAGTTGTTTAATTATGCCGCGTAAGTAAGAAAATAGAAATGTCCGTAACTGTCATTTGTTTTGTTAACTCATTTATATCCTTAAATAATTTCAATACCAGCATCTTTAGTTATGTACAACTTAACACGAGCATTTTATTTTGACTTTAAAAAAATATTTAATTATTGATGCCGATATTTTTGACTTCTGTGCATCGTATTTTCACAAAAGTACTCAGATGACTACAGGTAAATTTAATGGAGGGCACATCGGTAGGTTGCTTTAGTTCCGGCCTTCTGAAGGGCACCGTAAATCTGCAACTTCACATTTTTTTCTCACGATACCAAGCTCGATTTCATATGTACGGATTTAATTACGTACACGTTTGCAATCGATGGCAGAACCTAACAGTATAGTTGCTTATTCTCATTATTTCATTGCTACGCTGCATAATCCCATGAGGCAGCTCTATTGCTCATCAGAGCGGTAATTAAATATAAAAATATGTTTAACCTGTATTTTTATTTTCCCTGTCTCCCCTTTTTATAATGGACCCGCTATTCTCCATCGGGAGCTTCAACCGACCATATTTCGCCTTTGCAGACGGCCGCAAAATTATCCAAAAGTTGTTTATGTTACAAAGTTCAAATTTATCATCCTCCCTTCCACTGAACATGTGTGATAAAAAAATTGCAGCAACCACGTCGTACTTGAGTATAAAAATTCAAAGCTAAATAAATTCAACCAATATCTTTATTTATGAAAATCAAGTTAATATTGCCCCAAATTTTGCGAGTCCGACGTCAATGCAGTAGAATCTCTAAATATCAAGAGAAATGTTTGCCCGTGCAATCCGCTTCTCCGGAATTCAGAATCGAACGGCACAATTATTATGTAAGCTAGGTGCGATGTTTGTAAGACACAGTCCCGATTTGCATCGGGTCGCAGTAAGTTCCACTGCGGAAACGGAAAAGTCGTGGAGCCGATCCTAAATTGCATTACCTATCCTGCTGTGCTCGGAATATTTTTCTTACAGGAAACTCGAGGAACGCGGGGACGTTCTTATCAATTTTTAGGATGCGATAATTCGCCGATATTTTACTTCGAAGGAAAGGTCGAAACTCACTCGTGATCCTGAGGCGATAACTGGCACCGTCGAAGAAATCACGTTAGAGTTTAATAATGATTCAAAATCCCTCTTGCATTAACTGTTATCGCAAGAAGGGTAGTTTAGGTACTACCCTCCGGTAGTTGTAATTTTCATACGAAAATAGCAGTCGCAAGTCACGCTACGTAAAGAACAGCTAACTTGCTTTGTGTATGCTTCAAGCTGGTGTTTTTCTATTCAGCTTGGTATTCAAGTAAACTAACGTTTATTCATCGGCTCGAAAAATTGGAGTAACAAAAACCCTGACGTTTTCAAGTTTGTGCTGTTGGGGTTTTGCAATAGAGTTTCTCGTGCCTTACAGTTTGCAAAGCGTTTTTAAAAACCTCTCCTTAAAGGTGGCTGCTTTTCAAATCGGGAGCTGTAGAAGAGCCTGTGCACTAATTACACAGTAACGAGTAATTACGCTTTACATGTACCTCGGTATTTAACAATTAATTTATATGACATCCTGATTACGGGAAACAAATTTTTATTTACTAAATCATTTGCAATTTTGGTTCTTTCAATGTCATCTTCGGAGACATTTTCTACTTAAATTCTACTTGGAATATTTCTTGTGTTATATTTTCAACTTGATCACCAATATATAATTTAATATTTGAAACGTAGGTTTTATACTTAAAACATTTTCTATTCAATGTTTAATATTTTGAAAATAGGAAACCAACTTCTTATAATAAGTTTCTCAAAAATATATTACTAAAGAAGTTGTTAATCATTCAGTGATTTGTCTCTCAATTTGTATTTATCAATTTTTATTATAAAACGTAATTACAGATTCTTTAATGCATTTAGATGAATGAAGATAAAAAATGTAGTTTAGGAAATAAGTATAATTATTTAATTAGAAAAATTAGAAAAATAGTATAATTGTAAATAGGTATGTTACAAGTCATAGTTTACACATCAGTAGGTTCTTTCTTGTTTCATATTCCTCTACAATTTTTATACATCGTTTTAATATGACTTACTAACTCAAATTGAGAAAAACGTTGGAGGTTCAGAAATATCAATTCAGCCAATTATTGTAATTTCTACATACAATATATGTAAAACAGTCTACGATAAACCTACTTAAACTAAAACATAAAAATTACGAAATAGATTTGCATTGATAGATTAGCATCGTCCAAATAAACTTGTCAAAGTCAAACAAGATTATTAAAAACAGTTATAACACGCATAAAACGAGTACATAGGTAAAAGTGGAAAATTTTTTGTCTACATTTTTTGTTACTGTTTTTCATATTGTCATGTAAATTACGCTTGTTCGAAGTTATCTGCAGAAACATTATAACAATATTTTATGAAAATGCACAAACGTATTTCGCTAGTAGTTTAATATTATCTACATAAAAAATCAACCGATTAATTTTAAAGTTGACAACAACGAATAGGTAAAATTCCTGAAAGAAATCATGGGTTAGAATCGAATCGTTTTTCTGCAAATCAATGTTAAAGTTGCAGTTTTCAGTTGCAACAATAAAGCATATCTTACACAAAATTGTTTGACTTTAATTCTTGATCCTTTCCCGGATTTTGCGACTGAATTCTTTCACAAATGTCCATCAATCCAAAGGTGTAGAACAACACGTGGTAGGTTGTAACACATAATTTTGAAACACCCTGTGTGTACCGTGCGGCTCCACAGCCGTGTCACCTGGGCGGCGGAGCTTCTCGTTTTCAACCGCCTATTCGTACCATTTTGTTTCTTGGAGTCCACTCGCTCAGCCTCTTAAAGGAAGCACCGGACAAAGTCGTAACATTCAAATATTCTTATTAGTTTGTCTGGAGGAGCGAGACATTGTATTACATTGTTGTCTCATCGCGCGCTTCGTTTCATCAAGGAGAATCTCCCCATGTGGTGGGGGTAATTCTGCCGGAGTTTATTCTGTTTTCACTATAGAGATGTTAGAAATCTGGTGCCTACGCCGATGTCCTCACTGTCGCCACCCAAATCGCGTTGTCTCCCTTGCTTCGATCTGCAGCGTTCTCTCTTTTCGTCTTTTAGTTCGATTTGTTTGTGTAGCTCTTTTAACGAATCGCGAGGTAGAACGTCAAGTGCCTTCGTGTACATGTGACAAGAGGCATGACGCTTGACGCCTGGCGAATCAGGCTCTGCCAAAACAGGCTTACCTCCTAGGTGACACGGCTGTGGAGCCGCACGGTACATAGAAGTTTTCCGTCGCAACCTGTACACGTCACATTTTCAATTTTCCCAGATGTGACAAGAGATTCGAACTCAGCTCTACTAACTGAGATATCGAATCTTTATCTCCATCTCCATCATAATGCTCCTTCCTTTTTTTTTCTTCTTACATAAATAGTATATTTTCCGTCGTTATAACACGGTCTCATTAAATTTCAACTTACCAAAATTACTACGAAACGGTTTTTCTAATAAAATTCATCTCACTACTCACAATAAAAATATTTTTGATTTTATAAGACTGGATTTAGAAACCTTTAAAATGGAACTTCTCGCACGAAAGTATTAAAATTAAAAAAATCATTGTTATCCAACACATTTTCCAGCTGCTGTTAATTTTTCTTTGACTCCAAAGTATTTGTTTGTAAAAATTTATCAATAGTAAGACTTACTATGTAATTAAGCAACTCTTTGACTTGCAAAGGTTGACATACCAACAGACATTTTACCGCCATGGAATACAGAAATTAAACAACCACTGGCAACATGTAATTAACAAGCGAGATGAACCTATTAGTGATTGATTTTAATCAATATTAATTATAAAATAAACGTTTAAAATTTTTTTTAAAAGCGGAGCGAACTTATTTTTGCACCCAATACTTTGTATGTCGGTGAAAGGAATCCTGAAAAATTTCAACACGAGAACCAAAATGTCGACGTTGGATCACGGAATGCAAACGATCAATAAGGAAAGACGGAATCGATAAGAGAAGGATAAAAATGGAGCGCGAGTTAGATGCAGGAATAATATAGTAACTTCTAGGACACAATTCAGTAGTGACATCCGTTCGACCTTCGAGATGAAATTCTACCGGTACCATTATTCGCATCGTGAGACAGATTTATACGGTAGTCATGGCGATTCCGTGACCGACCAATCGCAATGCCGACGGTTTCCAGAGATACAAATCGTGATTCCTCCTTTCCGTAGTAACCGAAAGTCGAACGAAGGTACCGTACGAAGGAGAAAATACCGAGTTTCCGGGCTAAAATAGCATCGCAACGGGATGGGGATGCATTTTGGGAACCTCCCCGCATGTAGATTAAGCGCTGAGAAAATGGATACAATGATTCATCCACGTTAGTGCACATATCCCCTATACCAATTAAACAATTTAAAAAAGATTTTAAATAAGGGAAAAAATTTGATTAATTACCGTCACAGTTATTAACCGGCATAATGGAACTCTGTGTACGTTTGCATTGCTGAAACGTTTTCTGTTATCTTGTAGATATTTAATTATGTTACGTTTTTTTACAAAAAATTCCATGATGGAAATTCGTTTCTTTACGAATATAATATAGAATGGACCTTTAGTAATAAGTATCATGTAGACGGTGAACAGACGTAAAAACTAAAGTTGGAAGATGAGGATGCATTTTGGGAACCTCATCGCATGTAAATTAAACGCTTGCGAAATGGATACAATGCTACATCCATGTTGGTGCACATATCCCCTGCACAAATTAAAGTCTTTTAAAAAATTAAAAATAAGGGAAGTTTAATTAATTATCCTCATAGTTATTAACCGGTATAATGGACATCTGTGATCGTGTGCAATGCTGAAACGTTTTCTGTTATCTTGTAAACACTTCAATTTATTTTATTTTATGAACAATAAAACACCATGATCAGAATTTGTTTCTTTGAAAATATAATATAAGATGGCACCTTAGTGATAAATATCATGTCGAGTGTGATTAGACGTAAAAACTGAAATTGGAAGATGGGGATGCGTTTTGGAAAATGTGGAAACCTCCCAGCATGTAGATTAAGAGCTGAACATTAAAAATAAGGGGAAAAAATTGGAGTAATTACTGTCATAGGTTATTAACCGACATAATGGAAATCTGCGGGCTAGTGCATTGTTGAAAAGTTTTCTGTTATCTTCTAAAAATGTAATTGTTTTGTTTTATTCGACAAAAAACTCCATGATCGAAATTTAATATTCTTTTTAATTTAAAAATGGGATGGCTTTTTAGTAATAAGTATCATGCGGAGTATGAATAGAAGTAAAAACTGAAATTACAAACAAACTAACAGATGTGCGTGTTGAGCAAATGTAATGAAAAAAATGAAAATACAGACATAATCTTAAACCCACGCGGAGTTTCAGATAATCAACAAAAATGTTTTGTACAAGGCTTTTTAAAATCCATAGAAAATCACGTAGCGAATGTACCTTCATGAAAATATAATTTGAATTTGAAGTTTAATAGTAATTTTAAAAAAATACTATGGACAAATCTATCACGAGAGCTCGGGTTTTAAGATTTCGATTCGAATAACTATTAATGGATATCGATGACGCGTAGAGCAGATCGAGACGAATCAGATCATTTTCGCTTTGATAATAAAAAAAAAACAGTAATGAAAATGTAACATTTATATGTTTCGTTATTTTCGATATATAACTCATTTAACTTAAACATTGATGATAGAAAACAGAAATAAACTTAAAAATCTTTCTTTTTCAAGGAGAAAACGAAAAAGTAAGGAATATCTGCGAATAGAAATATCTCCAACATTTGCAGCAAAACGAACAAGTAATCAATCTTGGAAGAAAAACAACAGATTCGCATTAAAGAATCGTTCTTTAAACAATGTTCCTATTATTAACTGATATTACTTGGCAATTACAAATATCCCAAATATGTCACACTTTAACACCGTGTCTATTTCGACAAATCTCGCGATACAAATCTACATCCCAAATGAATGGCACTATTATTATAACACTATTAATAAATTCCGATAAAACAAGTATCTGACGATTTAAAAAAACAATTACTTTCGCGACGGAACTACTAATAATAAACCTGTTACTAATTAAAGCAACAGAGTCAATGTAAACATTTGTTCTACATAATGCATAATGTAAGCAATACCACGTTTTAATTGAATCATTAAAAAAAATTCATCTTTCAAAAATTGCCCAGAAGTACATTAAAATTTGCAGGACACTATGAACTATACATAACCGATAAATATTAACTTTCTCAAAAACGACGATTTTTGTGAAATATCAGCGTAATACGAAGTACCCTTTATAAAACTGATACCATTTAACAGAGAAATTAGCTTTTCGATGGGCATTGTTCGTGAAATATACAAATCGCCTTAAATCTTCTTAATGGTACGTTATTCATCTTTTTAAATGGAACGATAATTTACGTAACAGCTCAACGAATGGCCGTTAAAAGAGTATTACATCGATCAGCATTTTTGAGCAACCGTCTTATAAGATAATTAATAGATTTCTCATTTGAATTTTCTAATTAAAAGTTCGATAGTTCAAAGTGTTGTCGGTTGAGATCAACACTCTTAGATACTTGCGTCTCGAAAGTAATGATAAAAAATTCGATGCGGTAGTTTACTGAGCTCCTCCAAAGGAAACAAATTGTATAAAGGACCGTCTCGTTACTGGAAAGTAAGAGAGACATTTTAGTTCCGAAAATTAAGGAATCCTTAAAGAGATGCTTTGGCGGTAAAACAAGTTTAATAATGACTGCAATAAATCACATCCAACACTGTTTATTCATCTAACTATTAGTTAAAACTTTCAATTAAAGTCAGATCGTGTCTAATAATAGCAAAAATTTATTCTGCTTAATGAATACAAAAATAATTAAAACTGAACGTAAGTTGAAAATTCATGAATGTTCCTCTACCGAACGAATTACATTGAAATTATATTATTATAGTATTAAATACAAAGTATTAATGTAGAGATACTATTGTGCAAAGCGCTATTATGTTAAATTTAAAAGTACTGAAAGATATTATGAATTATGCCACGTTTTTATTATCCAACACTGCGAAACATCTCAAATTCGGCGCTTTTAACGCAATAATTAATTTTTAATTTGACCAAAAGAGAGAAGCAGCGAAACGTGAATGAACTATTAAATAAAGTATAAATAGAAACCCAGAATTTCGACGGCAGAATGAAAAGTATAAAATATGTTATATCATCTGTGTGCATGGGTGTAGACGCAAAGGAAAGAGATACGAATCGTGAAAACCACTGTAGAAGCAACAGGATATTAATTAAAAAATGCAATTTCTCATAATATGTTATGAAATGCAAGTGGAAAAATCAAATAAAATTGGAATCGACCGTAAAACAATTAAGTATATATACAATCAATTCTATCAGAGATAACAATTACCGAGGGAAATATCATCGGGAGCTATTACATCTAACCATAACCAATATGTTTAATTATTGTTCTAAATGAAGAAATTATAAAGTAACGAACAACAAAAATCACTGAATAAAAAGTCAAAATACGTTGGAAAATATATCCGAAGTTCTGATCCTCATTGCGTTTATTTCGAAAATAAGAAACCATATTTCGAAGACATATTGAGAAATGCTTTCTCTTCGAATTATTAAAAATTTGATCTCACACAGAATTCAGACAGAATATTTAGAAAGTTCATAAAAGTTTAATGTCCAGGCAAAAAGTGCAACTTAAACAAACTGTCTCTCATTCAACATTTTTACAAAGAATTAGAACACTGTTGTTGTACCTAATTTAAAAAGTTAGAAATTCCATCTTGTCAACATCATTGTTATAATTAAATATTAGGTATAAGGGAAAGTTCTGCCGTTTTTGAACGCGTGCACTTTTGTGCGTTGTCGATTCTTAGCAAACTCTCTGTTTGAATGCCACACGAATTAAAAACGACAGAACTTTCCCTTACACCTAATAGTAAACAAATCGATTAACAATCTGTCCACACTCTGCAAATTAACAAACCTTATTAACCATAGTTGTTTTATGCTACTTTCAATTGCTGTATTAAACGTTTGCCAGATTGTTGAAATGTAATATTTTATGCCAATAAAAGATTGCTATTTCGGGAGTCTGCGGAATTCAACGTTCCTTCTTCTTCTATTTTGCCACGGCAAAACGCTTCTTTCGCAGAATTCAAACTTTCTCATTGGTCTCCGAATAATGGAAACGTGAGGTGACTCCGAAAAAGACACGACACGCCCCGGTAACTAAGTCTCGAGGATATCGTCTGTGCTCGATTCTACAAAGTTTGATCCATCGAAAAAAATGTATTCTTCCGAAGAAAATTTTCTACCTTTTACTTCTTTCACGAATAGTTGTCCAGATTGTCCCAATACAACTTAATTCTGTTATAATCCTGCATCATAATCGACTATAAAATAATTCAATTAATAATTTTATACTGTCCATTTGACAAGAATGTGACATAACTAAACAATATGATCGTTCAGTATTCACAGTAAAGACTTTGCTGGAATATCTTTTGAGAAATGATAAAGATCTTATTTATTTGTAATACATGTTGTAAGATTGCACTGCAGTGGAATAAATTGCAAATTAAATTTTTATTATAGCACAAGATTATGTGGATAATCTTCACCACGGTATCGTATAAAACAGAAGAGTAGGAGAGGAACAAGGAAAGAAAACGGGTTCTAATTATTACGAACAACTGAAACCCAAAAATATGCTCTCTGTGACTCATTGACTCACGATTTACCTCAATTTGCATGATAAATAACAAACTTCTTTCGTGTTCATGTCACACTAAAAGTTGTATACGTTTTGCTATTTGTATTTTACAAGTTCAAAGAGTTTTTAACTTTCATCCGTCACTGGGGGCTTTTTTTACCTAAATCAAGATTTAATTGCTGCCAAATCGAGGAAAAGTTGTACGCGGGAAGTATAAATTAATTTCGATAAAGTTATTGTTGGATAAGTAAAGCGAAAAAAATATCGTTTCTTTTAATGTGTCCGGTTTCGAATGTGATTCACCATGAATTACTAAATCCCAGTCTGTCTATGACAGCAGAGATCTACTGTGAGCAGTTAGACAGAATAAATGTTATGCACTTTTTATAAACAGATCTATTCGCATTGTAAACAAAAGCAACGTTTATTTTCGTTTATTTTTAAAAGAAAGTGTAACAATTTGTTTTAATAGAAAACGGATTACAGACCAGAAACAAATCCTGAATAGTTACCTGTGATCTGTTTAACGACAAAAGTTAATTGCATAACATGTTTAGTGCAAAAAACTAAAAATTTAAAAAAGAGAAATCAATTTTACACAAAATGCAAAGAAAAAAACATGTTTCTCATAAGGTATTGGAGTAATTTCACGGTATAGCAGATGCTTTAATTTTGATGTTTTTTTTATGTGTTGTAATCAAATCTCAAAAACCGGAATCTTTACAACTCTAGAATAAAACAAAAGTTCTTTTCATTGCTTTTCGTTTTATTGTAAGAACTTCTAAAACTCAAAATACGGAGACCCGTTAACGCAAATTATTTGGCACACATCCTGTTTGCGTTTTATCTTTACAACCGGAATTTAGAAGAATTCCAATATCTAAAAGCAAGAATTTGCTTTTTCATGTGAAACTAACGTTACAATCCAGACCATCTGCAATAATCAATTACATATTTTTTTTTTTAAAGGAAATTCACTTTTATAAATTTTGAGAACAACATAAGGTGCAATTTGCCAGTGTTTTACTTTTTCTCGCTGACTGGCAACTCAAATTAATTTTACTGGCAGAATTTCTTGTAGGAATAAATGAATAAAACGAATTAGAAATGAACTGTGGAGATATTAACATTGGTAAGTGTTAACCAATTGCATTTTCCCTTCCTAAACCTCTCTTACTCGAAAATTCAATAAAACGAAACCTTAATAACTCAAAGATATCTTTCCTTCCCGTGAGGGAACTACCTTAGGGGCAGTTTTCACCCTTTCATCGTGGACGAATGCCGATAAAAAAAAACGTATCAAATATTTTTACAAGTACTACATCATACTTGAATTTCATCAAACTTGGTAATTGGCACCAGGGGAGGTTCTCTTGCTAGTACTGTAATTCAACCTTGTATTTGGGACCTTGTAACTGGGGATATTTCATAGTTAACAATAAGTGGGTCAATTAGTAAAAAGTGTTTCCCTATTTTATTTCCAAGTTCACGAAACACATGAGTCAATCGCAAGCTTCTTATTCCAATATAATTTATATAAATTCCGTTATTTAATTCCGAATCAGATAATGTATTATATCAATCATCAGAATAGATGATTGATATAATAACTTTTACATTTTCAAATCACCGAAGTTGCGGTTATTACATTGTAACTGTCACGTTAAAAAAATTATTCTCAACGTGATGAACAAAAATATCTTTCAAAACACAAATGCGCCAATTGTAAGTTACTTATTCCGATAAATTTTACACAAATTTAATTATTTAGTAACGAATTACATATTGTATGCGATAGGACACTGATATAACCATTTTCATATTTTTAAATCACCAAAGTTGCGATTGTTACATTATATATATCACGTTAACAGGATTATCCTCAAGCTAATGAACAAAAAGGTATCGCTCTTCCGGTGAAGAAAAAGAACATCACCGACGATGTTCACGACAAACTAATTTCTTAAGGCGATGCACTTGGACGATTAACTCTATATATAAGTAGACGTAGGGAAGGAGAAAAAAGAAAAGTGTAACGGACAAAGAAAGTTAGGAAAGGCGATCCATCAATGACCTCGGGACGCTTCAAAATTACGAAGCACCGTGGACGTACGAAACAACGCGGATCGACGTCCGTCCCCTATGAGCCCAGCACTGCGGATCAGCCGGTAATTGATCGGACGCCAAAGGAGTAAACACTCCGTCGTTGATTGATGAACTAATCAACCTTGCTGAACTACCGTGGATTCCCGGCGTCTCCTTCCACGGTACGAATCAACCCTTCCTACCTCCCTCTCGTTCTGATTCAGGAGAAATCCTAAAGGGTGATCTGAGCGACGAGATTTCCTCGGAACTTCTTTTTACGTCTTATCGGGCAGAATCTGGGCAACGTTTACGACGGTATTATTGCAGGAAGAAAAGCGTACCATGGAGATGAATCGCAAAGGAAAATGTCAGATTACTGTTTGTTTCAACGATTCATTAACCCTCTACGACCTATCGCTACTATAAGGGGTTGGATATTTTTTTTGCTTCAAGATATATCCGTGTCTTGGATTATAAGGTCAGGGTTTCTTTCCTCTATGCTTATAGAATACAGTGTTTAGTGCACAGTCGAATGTGTATAATGTATATAAATGTTTGGTTTGTTTAACTGTTTGTACAGTGAAGTTTGGGTCGTTGGAAATGTTGAATTAAGCAAGTAATTTCATTTTAACACGATGGCTGTTCAGAGGTCAATTGTGACTAATGCAGTATTTTGACATTGAGTTATATATGAGACGTTATATCTGAAAGTGGTGCAAATTCCTTTCTTCTCATGTTGAGAAAGTAGAGACCTTGTGCAAAAGCTGACATACTGAAAAATATCTGCTTCCTTAGCCACTTGAAATGCAAAAAAAAGATCCCTACGTTTTGCTAAAACTAACTTAAATATACTTTCCACAAAATGGACTTATATCACCTTTAAAAAACGCATGTATTATAAAAAGTGTCAGCATTCGAGATTTTTATGCTAAATCATTCATTGGGAGACATAAAGAGATTCAACATTGCTTGAAAATTAATAAAACCGTAGAATGAAGTTCTTCAATGACACACTTTCGCCAGTAATATTTGAGGGAAAGGGACACTGCGTTCTTACAATTATCAATTTTTCGATCAGTTTAAAGTTGCCTTAATTATGTCTGTCAATGACTTGTTGAAAAAAGACAGGAACACAAATATTTCAATTATACTACGAGTATAATATGGTATAATATGGTACGGTGCAATTAAAAATAATATGTATATATAAGTATATACTTTTAGAATATGGCAACTCTCCCCGTTCACTTGAGCCAGAGTTTGCATGCATGAAGTAAAAGTAATTAACTATTCAACTGCGTATTATTAACACTATACTGAAACTTCAATATTAGAAATACCGGAATACTTCAGATATAATGTAATATCGTTAAAAAATGTCAAATTTGAGTGACATTGTGAACATTGTGTAAAGAATGTTATTATGCGATATGGCATACAGTGCCCCTAAGAATAGAACTTCTACTGTACTAAAAGAGAACCGATTTTTTAAATATAAGAAATTAATTTAATCCTACCCGGGTGAAAATTAAAAACTGAAAACCGACTGAAAATTCGAGTAATTTTTCTATATTAATATACAGTCGGAAACTTGATTTAAAGAAAACTGAAGTAGTGAACAAGAGTCGGAAAATCGTAAGCGAAAAAATTCTTCCGTCTTGTTTCAGCCTCAATTCCTTTTGAGCTTTCTCAATATCATATGTCTTCGGTACATTCCCAGATAATTTTTAGTGGCAATTATTTGTTTCGTCTTATTTCCGTTCGAAATTCGTCTAAAATCCTGTTTTCAGTTTTTTTTCCGTCTTTTATTTTTACTCGGGTGTAATGTCATATTATATTATGCGAATAGTCGCATCTAAAATCCCTAATTATTTTTTTTATTCGTGATACCATCAAATATGTTTTACATATTATTGATTGAATTCCGTAAATTAGATTAGGGAGACAACTTAATTATAACTAGACTGCGGATGTTTAGGTATGCAAATTTCAAATTCAACAAATGCAGTTAAGACAAGAGAACCTATTTAGGGATTTGTTGCACTCGATAAATGTTACAACGAATACCATACTTTGGATATTTCGGATATATTTTTATATTATGTTCGTTTTGTGTATTTTAGCCGTATTCATTTTGTCATAAATGCATAAACATCCGAAGTCTAATTATAACTTTATGGAGATACAACTTAAAAATATTCATTAGTCACCATTTTTATGGTATAGGTAGAAACTTGTTTTTTTTTCTCGTGGAACATGCGTTCAATTTAATCATAAATGTACTTTTGTATGGATCTTTTAGATCAAAAAAATACTAACTCGAAAAGCATCCATTTTAGAAAAAGTGTTATAAACCTAATATTATATAGTTTCGCGGACAAAATGGACTTATATGAATGTGCAACTATAATATTATGCAACAATCAGTATGCAATTAAATAATGAAAATGTAATTCTTTAAAAAAATATAAAAAGCCTCATAAACTTATTAATAGCTCTGTTAGAATTTTCATTTAAGTAAAATATCCGTGCATTTCAGTGTTTTTATGTATTAATTTTTGCACTTAGATTGCACTATTATTTCAAACATTTATAAACATTTCAATAAGCATTTTAAATTACTTAAAATTGTCGTAATTGTTTTCCACCTTGAATATCTATTTCGTTCTACTGTGCACTGGATTTATGCATTTTGAATCATCACTGGGACTGAAATTTGTTGGTTCTTTTTTTTTTAATTTAATTTAAGTAAAAAAAAGAAACTGAAGATTGATTGTCAATACTGATACTGAGAGATTTTGTTTTAATTGATTGATAGCGATTAAATCTAGATCTATACGATTCGATAGCAAAAACACGCAACCGAGCATCCTATTAATTGTGTGTATAAAAATATGGTGAAGGTGATATAACTTATTTATTTATAATGTCCTTGTATGATGAAAATTACTTGTGTCGCTGCCAGATACTTTAGATTATTATTCTATTGTGAAAAATAAAGAAAGTAAATACGCTTATTTAAATTTTCTTCTCATTCCGCGTGTAAGAAAATAAGTTTCATATCTGAATTTTATGAAATACGTAAGTATGTGCAGATGAAAACAGTACCTGCGCAAATGCAAAAGAAAGTAGACGAAGGGAACGTTGCTTAGAAACTGAAGGAAAATGAAATTGGAAAAAAAATTTCAAGAAATTTTCAGTTTAATGTCTATTAATTTGCATTGAAAATAATTGTCCTTTCCCATATCCGAGATGTCCGTGTGTCTGTATTGTAAATGGTTGGTTTAATTAAATAATATATTTAACAAAATTCTTATTCCTTTACTTGTATAACATCATCACCATGTAACATCACGCTAACGTTGTTAAGACAACATAATAAATATACATACTTCATACTACACACATTCTGTTTTTTATTTATTACCACACTCAACCATGTTAATAAAAATCAATCATATTCACATGTATTTTAATATTCCCATTTTGCCATACTGTTCATAATACTTACTACAGAAATGGAATAGAAGACTTTATTCAGTGTATACAAATGATCTCTTCATCAGCTTATAGTCATTTAGATTTACTATGTAATTAATCATATATCTTATTTTCCAATAGACTTTCAAAGCAGAGAAAAAAATTAGAACATACCGAATTAAAACAATAAAGGAGTGAAGAAAACTCCCACTTGAAATCTAAAAACAACTTTGCGCAAAAATTACTCCGTCAGTTTAGTCTTTAAATTACAGCTGCATAAATATTCCTTTCCAGGTGTGTAACAAAGATCTCGGGCATTCAGATCTCCATCTTCCTCAATTTTAATTACGAAATAATTAAAGATAAATCCTCGGTGTCAAAGTAAAAATCGTATTCTTTCATATTCATCTGTAAACAAGCATTCCAGGATGAATATTTTTCCGCCTCTCACGGTATCGAGTATCCGGTAAAATTATGTAAAGTGTAAAGAATAAAATTGCTCGGCTCTCCGTGATATAACCAAAGCCATGAAATGAAAATTGTCGTAACTTTCGTGCGCCTCTCAAGCTATTGAATTTTTTAAGATTTCTTATTCGGATTCACCTTTTTTTTTTGTTTTATTCTACAGAAACGACATGAAAGTATTATGGGAAATTTAAATTAATTTCCGAGAGGACAGAAACGAGTCCAATTAACTACCACTACCAGAGGAAAGATACGACACAGAATTCTTGCACGTTATTACTACGTTCTAGAAGGCTGCCAGTTCTTATTACTGTAACTCATAATTCTTCTGTGAATGCAATATTGAAAATAATTTAATATTATTGCAGCGGATTCCCTTGGACTAATATACTTCGACATTTCGACGAGTTAATAGGCCGATGTCAATTAAGGAGAAAAAGTCTGAGGAACGAATTTCTCACTGAATTGATATAACTTTCAGTCCTACTGTCAATTTTCTGAGACTTTCTGCCCTCGTTAGAGAAATGAGAAACGCTTACCGAAATTGAATTGTAATGCACTTTATCTCTGTTTCATGTGAAGGTAGAAATAAATTTTAATATGTAAAAATTATTTTAAACTCCTTGCATAAACTCGTAACATTTTAAACAATCCCCCTAAAATGGAAACAATGGAAATATTACGGTGTATGTTATGAAAATTAATATTTCATAAACTTCAAACACTCCCGAAATATAGCACGATGAAATATGCTCGAGAGAGAGAGAGAAAGAGAGAGAGAGAAATCCTCTCAATAATATACAATTTTGTAAAGAAGGGACAAAGTGAAAAGTACTAAAAATATTGCACGATCGTATTCCCTTAAAGTTCATAAAATTTCCTAAGGAAACTACGATGGGACTGTAAATTTTTACGTTTCTATCAATTTGATATACCGTCGTTTTCCTTCGCAATGTTAAATTTGCACTTCCTCATCGTAATAACGAAAATATTGTACGATACGTTGAAACTTTATACGTGATAAAAACCGATGAAACTGAATATAAATTTCCAATATAAAATCATGACACTTTCGCGAAACGGTGGTTTTCCTACCTATTTTTTATTTCTTTCATGAATGAAGGGATAATAACACTATAAGCATGTAATTATCACATTCTTCGCACAAAAATAACGCACGAACCAATATCGATATCAAATATACTTTAACGTTCCATCAGTTCATTTAAAATAATTTAAAATTAAATTAATATCGAAACCCTTGATGTTATCAAATTGACGTGCATGATTAACAAATATATCCGGTATTAAATTTACTTGGCTGCCTTTACACTTCTATTCAATCTGTAATTACACTCTGTACGGTAGAATCGAATTGATAATTAAATATTCGAATAAATCTAGAGAGGATGAAGTTTAATATTAAGACGGTTTTCACGGCGAACATTTCGTTCGACGTTTCTTATTCGTTCGTTGTCTCCAGAGGTACATTTCGGTGCTGTAATTGTTCAGAAAACAGGGTGGAAGAGAAAAAGAAGAGGTAAAAGGGGAAAATCCGTAATTACAGCAAATCACTTGGTTGACGAGAGAATTCTCCATTTCCGTAGGACAATACACTGTCAGCTCTTGCATCTGCAAGACGAGGAGAGCCTCTCACTTATTTGTTCAGTTTTCGCGGAAATTACTGGAACAAATTCTGAGCAGAATGAAAAGACAACATAGATATAAAATTCACCCGCGGCAAACAGCTATTATTAGTTCATTGTTTAACGTAGCTATGTACGTATCTTTGCGGTTATAACAATGCGTACAGCACTTTTTTTTTAAATATTCGTTTTCAAAATTCGAAAGAACCTATCAACGTCGAGGTGCAGCGAACACGTGAAATTAATACATCACGTTAATGGGTTTCCGTGAAAGAACGTTCATGAAATGAGACAAGGGTAGAGCTTTAATACTTTTTTTTTTAGAAGGATATTAATAATAGAACATTATATAAAAAGAAATTCGAATAATTTAATAAAATACTGCTGTGCCCTGATTAATGGAAGTTACTTTAATATTTTCTGTAGCATCAATGAAAAAGGGAATTTTATCGATAAAGATACGTCATTGCAAAAGTAAATGTAATTTTTACTGCAAAGTTTTTTGACACTTAATTTACTGGTGTTGAAGCTGTTATACTTATATATATATTACCTACATACGTACTATAAAAAAAGAGGGTTGAATCGGCAAAGAAGATAGTCAGTTAAATAATTTGTGTATTATAAGATATGTAAATCTGAATTATCTATTGTATCGCGTCTTTAAAAATTTGGAAATCGTTTCTAAAGAAATAAAAATTCGTTAATTTGACGACTTCCGTAGATTTAGTTTAAAGTCGCTTTTATCGAAAGTATAGATAGCTTTTAACAGTGTTTTTGTGAAATGGTATAGAGGCCATTTATAAAATCGTATGAAAGGGTCTAGCTGAATATGGGGGTCAAAAGTGCCCTTGAACCGATTTTGTTCGACGATGGGTCATTCGATAGGTGATGATGAAAAACCATTGCACCCAAATTTTTATTCCGATATGTTCACCGGGAGGGTAGTTATAGGGTAAAATCGAAAAATCAGTTGTTGCCTCATTTTCCCCATTTAATGTAGTGCAAAAATTCAAAAAAAATTCTGACACATTCTAAACATGAATGTACACGTTAGGGATTTTTCCTTTGCAAGTTCCACTCACGAAAAATGAAAAACTCAAAAAAAATGTTTAAACAACGATTTTGTATTGAAATCGTCCGTGCACAACTTTTTCCTTTTTACAGTAGTTGCATAATGTTATCATTGGTATACCCTAATTTTTTCAGATTTTTTGAGTACGGTGCATCACGGTCGTAAAAATCAAAAACCGATTTCTGGGACACATTTTGGGCTGAAACTCGCCCATTATCTGCCATTCTTGCATGATTTTAATACAGTATGTTCATATTGTGACCTTCAATGTTTCTGCATAGAAATATATAGATGTTAAACAACAATATCCGGATAATTAAATAAATTGCTGATTGTATGGTCGTTATAACCTAGAATTTTAACCGTTCTTTCAAAAGCATTAATGACGCAGTGGCAATGGTGTCTGCCTGTGGAATCGCTGGACACTTTTTTGTCGCGGGTTCGAATCTCCATGTGGAACTTAACTTTTTTTTTTCTGCCATTTTTTTTTATTAAAGACATAACAATATTCAGTAGTAGCTTTAAAATGTTTTGTCTTTTTTTTCATCTTTTTCAGTTAATTTATATTACCAGCTTCTTTTTAAAAACGTTGGAACTTAATTTCCAATTTGTAATAACCTTCCTCTGTTACCTTTCTTTGACTTTTTTCTACCTTCAGATCCGTATCACCCTTATCATCCTTCCTTTCAATTCTTTATTCCTCTACCTGTACTCCTTACTCATAGTTATAATTTTAAAAAATAGCTCATCGTAGGTATAAAATACAATTAAACAGTTTTTTGAAATCTGGCTTTCTATTGTTCTAGAACCAATGAAATATAATTCTGTATCTTACCAGCGCTGCAGAAATTATATCAACAATTTAGAAAACAGCATATCATCTAATTAATACGTTTACAGATTTTTTTCATAACTCGTTTTTTACATAAACTCGTTATATTACTCGACTTTATTCATTTTCATAGCACTGACGTATTTCATTTTATTCATAAAAAGGGCTTACAAGTAAGTAAATAAACAACTAAATGGACATCTGTATAAATGCATACATGTAAAACACATAAACTTGTATTTATTAGTCCTTTTCAAACGTACAATTTCTACATATACAAGAGCTCGTATTTATAGAAACGGCGCAGCGTGTCAAAGGAATGAAGTCCAAAGATATTAACAGAAAAATCCGTCGATAAATTTTATAAACTCGACGCAGCAGATAACATAATTCCCGCCAGGGGTGAATAAATTGAAAAACACCGAGTTAATGCAAAAGGAAAAGAGATCGGAACGCTCAAGTACTTTATGAAAATCGAAGTGTGCAGAGCAGAAATTACACAGGTATAAAATATATCTGTGAAATTCAACTACACAAACAGTTGAAAGAGTAATCCAGATATATTTCCAAATACAATACCTTGAAAACTTGCGTTACTATTAGATTTACGGGCGTTTAATCAGTTATAGTTAAATATACTAACAATAAGTAAGTACTTTGAGTAAAGAGGGATCAGCCGGCAGAAAAGATAATTAGTCATGTAATTTATATATTATAAGATACATACGAAATATCTACTGTATCGCGTCTCTATAAATGTGGAAACAGTTTCCAAAAAAGTAGTAAAAAGTTCATTAACTTGACGGCTGCCGTCAAATGAGTGTTAATGGATTTCTAATTTGCAGGTAGGCAAGTTGAGACTATACATAATTGAAAGAGTAGGTTAAGACTTTCAACCTCAAGTGATTTCGCAATTTTGTAATTACTATTTAAAGTTTTCGGAGAAATTCTTATTGCATTTTATTCTTTGATATCTGATGATGCACATAACTGTAAGTCCTGAGGAATATTTAGATGATAATGTGTAATCATTACCATATTTGAAAGCGGAAACTGACACGGTACAATGTTAATTATAACGAAACAGATTAATAAAATCGTATATTGAATAACTTCAATTATTTTATACCTTACTCTCATTAAAATACAAAAATGCCTTGAAAGTATTTATTGTAAATTCTGTCATCACGTTTCATGAATGAAATAAACAGTTGTTGAGAAAAAGAGTTAATATAAAACTGTTAATATTTAAAAGTTTTATTTTTTCTTGAAAATTTTTATAGTTCCAAGGAAATGTATACGATTTTCCTGTTCAAAATTGGTGTCAACAGTGGTATAAAACATCACTTTTACATTCACTGTAGTTTTTACAGACACTACTGTAAGTTTCAATTCAATTATCTCTTAACTGTTGTCTACGCCACCTGTTGTTTTCTGCCGTATGCGACTTAAAATTACTACATTTTAAGTTCGTCTCAGTTATTAGTTTCTTACTTTGTGTTAAAACTTTTTTTAAAAGTCAAATGATACAAGAGAGATACAAAAGTCATTCGACAAAAGGCACAGTTCTGTATAAGAAGATCTTCCTTTGCTACGGTACGATCCGAAAGTCAGTAATGAAAATATGCATACTTCAAACTATATATTGTAGAATATGTGGACACTAAATGTCATCCACTTGTAACAACTTACTTGAAACATTACGAAATATGCTTGTGTAAAACATTTTCTTCACAAATATAAAAAAACATTATTAACAATATTTTTAGTATTGAAGTCACAGCATTGAAGCTCAGTGTACTTTAAACTTAAATAACTGGCATATTGATTTGGCCATGAAATTAAAAGATAGCACAAGTAGGATTTTTTAAACATACAATTTGTTTTTGATAAATTTTGAGTGGATAAACAAGAAAAAAAAACATTTTGTAGAGCAGTTACGTTCTTTACATTATACACTCATTGTTATGTAAATATGACAACATATCGAAGTGAAGATTTGTAAATAATTACAAGTCAGATAACTTTCTTGTTTCTTTCTCAAAAATTTAAGGATTGGTGCATAAAGTATTTTGAACAAATACTAATCGATATTATCATATTATTCAATGGTGGCCTATGAATCGTCTCTAATATTAAAAGCTAATAGATGATTTTGTTGTTTAATGTATCTAAGTTAATTGCGGTATAAAGAACTCTTGATCACGACATTTTAACAACATTTTTACGAAAGAGTGATTCGTTTACGCAAACAGGTAGGTACATACAAAATTAGAAATTTCAAAGTCTCAACACAAACCATATAAAGTTCATTTTTTCGCTTTTCCGATAAATAATGTTAACAATGTTTTAGTGCTCTTTTTCTCGTTCTACTAATTACAAGATCCTCAGTCCACTGCATATCATTTTTTATAGCGGCTATCAAAAAAGTTCTTATACATGAAAATAAAATATTCCAATTTCAAAAAATTCTTAAATAACGCTATAAACTATAAATAATGAACATCCCGATTTATGCTTCCATATTTCATGCCGTAACAATAACAGGAATTATCCAAAATCACAAAAACCTCTTCCAATCTCATTTCATTTTAAACTTCCAAAAAAAATCACACTTCTATCAATTTCATTGAACAATTCCCATCCACCAACTTCATCAAACTCCAAACACACAAAGAACCAGCACCAACAAGAAAAACTTCTCATGTACCCGTAGAAATATCATTATAATTAAAAATAAATCGTCACTGTAACTGTCAAACTCGAAATAATTATTAAGACCACACACAATGCACAGCCCAAAGCTTGGTAGGTATCCTTTAATTAGAGTACAACCCACCTATAAATTCCACGTTGTCGTTGAAAAGGGTTGATAGAGGAGGGGTAGGAGGAGAAAGGGGGTGAGGGACAATTGTACTCAAATTACTCGTTCGCGCGAGTAGATAGTCACGTCGGGAATGGAATTTATTGGATTACGGAAAACGGTCGATTCGTTCGATTCGTTCCGAGAAGGTCCACAAAGGGGACAGTCAGAGGGGTAGGGTTAGCGTCGGTAGTTAAAGGTATTTATCCTAATTGTAATTGTAGACTTACAATCGTTTGCTCTCTCTTATTGCATCGCCAGGGCGCCGGATCCCCTCTGCCGTTTCCATCGTGTAACCACAATGAGGAAATAATGAGAGTTACGCATCAGGAAAGACCGATCAAGACGATTCGTTCGTCGGTGGTTCTTTGGGAGCAAGTTTCTCCAACGAGGCGAATCGTAGCCGGAATAATTACGTTGTCATCAGTCGGAAAGTTTATGGAAATTTACGAGTAGACATTCACGTCGCCGGAATACCCGGTATAACGAGACGTACGTTGATGTTGGACGATAAATTGCCGCGGCAGCGTTGTCTCTGCCACTTGTATTATTTTCTCGCCAACTCGAGTAATTTGCATTTAGAAAATGCCTGTCCACGACTGGTAACGCTAATCTAATTTTTCTCCGTAGCCAACGGTTTTTAACTGACGTTCGTCAGTGTTCGCGAAGACAGATATCCCTCGCATTTCATCCACTTTTAGGACAAGTACGAGACATCTGCAATTGTGGGTTACGTTAATGTCTCGGATAAGGATCGCTTAGTTTTTCCATTTACTTGTATCCCTCGCTATTTCGGAGACGGAGATTAAATTTATATCTTCAATTGGAATATCGCTGTACTGAGAATATGCAATGTGCCGATTATTAATGTATGACGAGTGAATAATTGAAACTCCATAATTGGTCGAAATGGGAGTACATTTATAGTTACGTTGCATTAATATGGATTGAATTGCGATCGTCCTTACGGTGTGAAAATTAATATTATCTTTCAGAGGTGAATGACTGAATACATTATAAATTCAAATTCCCGACATATTATACTTGCAGAGCTTTTCGTTTCCCACGAAAAACTTGACAGTGCGAAGAATTCACGTAATTGCGGAACAATGGCACGAACATCAGATTTGCGTTGGTTTTTTTTTCTCGTACACGGAAGATGGACGGACGAAGCATCGTAGTAAGAAGACATTTGCAATTTCAGCACAACCGAAGCTAGGAAATCAAAATGTAATCGTGAAATTAATCAGAACATCGGCGGGGTGGAAGAAATTCCGTTGTATGCCATTGCGAGCAAAGACGAAACCCGTAGCATTTGTATGCGACTGTTATACGTGTGTTATATGAATTATGAGGACGCGGTAACGCCGTTTCTGTTGCTAATGCAATTTTAATGCGTGTTTCCGAAATAATGTTCAAGCGAGTAATAAAACTTTCGCGATCGATATCTCTTTCATTCCGCAACGCAGCGGGTAACTCGTGTATTCGTTTTTTTTAGATTTTGTTGAGCAGCAATAAGCGCACAGGAAATTTTAATCATCATTGTAAAATCATACTCTCCTCGACGGAGAATATTCACTAAAAAGATATTTTCATAATTTAGGATGTACACAGAGCAGAATTTAATTGCGACCTCTTTTTATAACTATAGGGTTACATTTGGAAATCTTAACCCTCCAAAGTAACAATATAAAAAACAATTCAATCGAAGCTGCGAAAGAATATTTATACTTTGTTTTAAATGTGATATTTATTTAATATTACCAGTCGACTTTGATTTTCGATAGACTTAAAAAATATGCCAAAATTATCTTACCTAAAATAAGCTTGTTCTCTATGACCTTCAAATAATAGAAAACTTAAAACATTCGGAACCACAAATATAACTTTAAAAATGTGTTTTATAGTATGTGAGAAAGATTTTTGAAACGGAAATATTTATGTAGTTCTATATCCAGTCACATTTCCTACTTGATATTTGGTTTTACTTAAATTCACAATAGAAAATGTAGCCTGCCATAAATAGATTTCGTTGTAAATTTAATTTTCTATGAAAAAGTGGCATGCAAACAGCAATATTTTTTCATCGCTATTTATTAATGGACGTAAAGCATTGTCAAAATTCTTAATGTTGATAATTGCGATTGAAATCAATTTGATAATGTTTTCTACTTTCGAAGATGTTATAGTAATTGTAACTGCAAGTAGGTACATATCGGAGGATACGAAAGACTACAAAAGCGCAAAGGCTTAATATTCTAGAACTCCATAGAATATTTTTTATTGTTAGAAAAGGGTTTTGAAGTTTTCAGCTATTATAACATATATTTATGTTGCGGTGGGCAAAAAAATAAAAGCTGAGACGCGCAATCATAGGGTCAATTTCAAATTCTCTGTCATCTCTAGAGGAATTGTCTTATAAGCATAGTTTAGGTCAGTGATGGGCACTTGTTTAGGAATGGAGCAAAGAAGGAGAAAATTTTACCGGGATAAAATCATTTATGATAAAACTTAATAAAGACTTCAACAAGTATCATGTTTTAAAACACTAACAATCAGATTATAAATTTGTATGTTTTTCTTTAAAAATCTGCGATAGCTGCATAGTATTTTTGCGCGGGTAGTATTTAGACCGTAATTTGCTCACCATTTGTCTGGGTTCTGAATCCACCTAAAAAAGTAGGTACTATACGAAGTGACCATAGCTATTACAACCGAAACAATGCAAAAGGAACAACATTAATCGTAAATCTGGGCATGTGAACCTAATATTTACTTGAATCACTGAACATGGATCCGTAACGTGAACCAGTAGTGCCAGCAGGACCAGCAAGTCTCATGGTTTGTTATACATTTTCATCACAATGTCGTTTAGTACAGTGTGTTTGAATGGTTTCAAAAGTTTGAATTATAGTTGATCTCACAACTTTAAGAAAGGATGCGATATTTTTGGGAGTGGCATCTGTTCTTGAAGCAAGTTCCATTGTGATTTTTCGGAAAAATTAAAGCGGCCATCGAAGGTAATCGAGGAAAATGTCGGAACAGTGAGAAAAAACGGAAACTGTGTCGGGGCAAATTGCACGGCACCTCGACGTTCGGCAACACGTGACGGTGACACGAGCTTTCCAATTAATCAAAAATAAACGGTGTCAACGGCCGAACGGTGAAAACCGATGCTCGGTACAAATGTTATTTATCGTCAAGTATGTACTACATTGTACAATGATGTTATTTAAACGATTGTCCAAACGTCATCGAGTCACACATTATGCTCTGTGCTCCATGTAAAATTGTTAGATTTCCTCGGCTATCCCCTTGTTTGTTTCCCTTTTGAGGAGAATTTTCGACACAGCATGCGATAAAAGTTATATTACATTCGGATCAACGATTGCACACTCCGGTTTAAAGCTCATATTAATCCTCGCAAATATACGTGGTATTTCGCATACACATTTTGCACGATTTTTAAGATATTTTTAGCAACGCGTTGAAAACAAATTGGAATCCAAAACTGACCTGTTTTATTCTCATAATGAATTGATGGTCACTTTAAATTTTATAAATACGACCATATACATGTTTTACAATACGATTCAGTTTAAATCCCGAGGTCTTTTTATGCTATTATTGCATACATCCGAAAAATTGTGTTAAATATTTGAGATTCTTTGAAGACCTGTTACCAAAAAAACTCCATGCTGCAATTATAGCATTATACGCCCTCTGTCCCAAAAGTATCCGGAATAGATTTAAATACAAACAAGTACTTCAGAATAGTTGACAAACGTCACTTTATTTACTCGAAATAGTGTCCCTCAGTAGAAATAAATCGATGCGCGCGTTCAAAAAGTGCATTAAATGTCTTTTTTATGTCGCTGACTGGAATGGTGCTGAGGTTGTTCGTCGATGACCGTTGAATGTCTTTGATTGATGCATAACGATTTCCTTTCATTGCTAAATACAGCGTTGGGATCAGAAAATAGTCATAGGGAGCCATATTGGGTAAATACTCCAGTTACAATCGTTTTTAAGTAGTTATCGAAGACATTCAACGGTAAACGACGAACAACCTCAGCATCACTTCAGACAGCGACATAAAAAAGTCATTTGATGAACTTTTTAAGTGGGCAAATCATTGTATTTCTGCTGGGAGAGAATATTTCGAGTTATTAAAATGATTTTTGTCAACTATTTCGAAGTACGTATGTTTATTTAAATCCATTCCGGTTACTTTTGGGACAGAGGGTGTATGACAAAATTTCGTACGAGTTCAAAATTTGGAACATTTTCTCTTTTAGAAAATTTACGTTTGTAATAGAAAATAATAATCAATTAAACTCAACAGTAACTAGGCTAGCTCTTCATGTATGTCTACTCCTGTCGTAACCAGTAATTTAACGATATCCTTGCATGAGCTTGCATGACCTTCAACCTCTAGAAGTTGACAAACTATACTCGTCAGGCGACCAAAGTTCCTGTTGAATATGATAATAATAAATTTAATTTAAAATATCTAGGGTACTGAAAACGGTAGCCCTTTTATACAAATGTAAATATCACAGATCACTAAAACATATTATTTACTGTTAGAACTTCTTGGTGCAAGTCATGGGCAAATTGTTATTAGTCAGTAGGATTTCATTCTTGAAAACATTTAGTGTGATCATCGGTCAATATACACCTAACCCTTTTTTACACGGTAGATATGCTTCTTAGAAAACCGAATTACAATTGTGTCTATATCAATAATATAATTTTATTTAACAATATGTAAGAATTATAAAATGAAATGGTTATTTCATGCAGAATGTTTCATTATTAAATCTTATCGGAAGGGTTTAATGATGCATTGCTTAATGATGAATTTAATTGCTGAAGTCGTTTTAACATTGGTATCACATCGCTGTAATAAAATATGGCATTCCACTAAAAAAAAAAAAAAAACGAAGACCTTGCAATCTCCTTGATTCTTTCATCCACGGAAATAATGTTTGCCTCACAATATGTCTCCTTCTTTGCTTATAAGTGTTGTATATAATGTTTGTTCCATTCTTATTGCTCCACTTCATGTATGAATCTCAAAATGACCATCAATTGGCTAAAAATGTAAAATCTGTTTGAAACATTTATTATCAGTATACATAGTTTAGTCAATACCGATGAATTTTTATTAAGGACTTGTTTTCATAGCGCTACTCCAAAAACTCCTAAAATTGTGCGAATCGTTGAGTGAAACACCCGGTATACAAATAGAGACGTTTAATACGGTAGCCGATATGCCAAGTGTTTATAATGGACGCATTTCAGGTATAAGAGATTCGCACGAAGATAAATGAAACAACGGTCTAGTTAAATCTGCCTTTTACGTACAAATTATTATCCTGAAATTAATTATAACCAAATTACAGAGTCACGTACACCCATCTATAAAGCTGGATAAATTGAGGCAATGTTTAATTCAATGCAATTAGTTCGGCTGTATGGATCTGCACTTGAAATAGGTGTAATTTAATTGTGAAAATTAAAAGTTGATAACAGTTTACTGACAAAAATACTCTTACTACGAGAAACCACTTTTCGATCGAAGAATATTGTGCTTGAAGTGATTGACCTGTTCCAACACGAGTGGAATGAACGTCAAAAAAAATACTCAAACATCGTAAAACGTGAAAAATTACGAGAGTAGTGATAACGATATCTGTGAAATGGTGCATAAAGTGAAAGAAAACAATGTTTTGCAGTTATAAAAAAAATCAATTTTTATTAGAATATCGATAAAATTGCGAAATTGTATGTATTTGGATTCGTGGGTTGCTGTCCACTGTGAAAGGATTAAAACAATATATTATTCGTCAAACAATAAAATGTTAATAGGCAAATTGAAGCAGCAAACATGAAGCAATATTTCTTTATCTTTGCTACAGACGTACAGGGAAAAAATTTAGTATTGGAGGTAATTAATAGGTGACAAGGAGATGTAGTCCGAAAGTAAACCTAATTCGAGCCCCGTTAAACCATAACACGAAGCTAAGAATATCTCGAAAAATTTCACGTAAATAAAAATGCACGTAATACAATCCAAAATAAATGGATTTCCTATGAAAAAATTAATCGAAAATGTAGGAGAACAACGTTTCAGTAGTTGCGTCGATTTCGAACACAAAAGATTTTAAAACTCTTGACATACGCGTACATTTACAATGTTTTTGGGTCATATGTTAAAAAATAAATAAATATAATATATTATAATATAATATGCAATACTCCAGGTATAATAGATGTCAAAAGGTATTGTTCTAATTATAAGAGGTGGTATCATCAATCAATTTTCCGAATTTTGTCTTCACTTTTCGGTAAAGCGAGTTAATATATTTAATATGAGTTCAACCAAATTAACCAATGTTTAATCAGATCATATTGTACATTTATATTACTGCAATTATTGCAAATTACATTACCATTTAAATGACTGATACACTACATCGGAATTTCACACCGAACCCACAAAATATTATGTTTTAAAGAAATTATTTACATAAATATAAGTAACATCGTAATTATTACTTTACAAACATCTGATTTTAATTTTCGCAAAACACACGCTATCGACAATTTTTAACACATTGAATTCCATGGGGTTTCAACGGTGACCGACGACGTTGAATTCAATGAAATTTCATATAACATTCAAATTATAATATTTAGGAATTTGCTAATTCATTCAACATTTACATTTTTCTTTCTAAAAGCATTAGCTTCAGCCTTACGAAGACGTAATAGAATTTAATAGAAAAAGTTTCACTTCGACAGCAACAAAGGACGTCAGCGTTCAGCGAAATACCGAATGGCGTTCAACATGTTAACAATAGTTCTATGACATACACGTAAAAGAACGTAGCACATAACAATTTCAATAATGTCGTCGAGCACGTCACTTTCCCGTATAATTGCCGCAAATTTTTCGTGCTTCGTTAACGTCCCTCGCAATTGATAAAATTCGCACCTGTTTCAACTTGAATCACCAGCAGTAATTACACTCGACACATCGTAACTACAGTCCCAGTCCAGAGAAGATAGTCGCGACTTTGTACCCAATTATTTTTAATGTCTCATTGTATTCTCCCTTGCATCGCCATTAAGGTTAATAGCCCGCACCGCTCAAGTCACATCGTTCTTTTTCGTCCGAGGGCCATAATTAAAGTCAATCGTATTACCGGAAACGGTCCATTAGACGCGTTCTCGGACCCGAAACCCAGTCAATCGGTGTTCCGTGACACACCCAGTCTGTCGAAGTCTCTTGCCATCGTCTTATTCCTTGACAAACGTAACCACTGTGGGGTATTAGAAAGTTGGCAAGCCGAAGGAATGCGAATGGAATGCTACTCTTGACCAGTTAGATGTGACTGACGAATATACTCGTCAGGAAGCAGCGACAGAATCTTGGGTATTTACGAGCATACTCGTCATGTGTAAAAGTTAGTGACCATTGGTTATTTAAATTGTAATTTTGGCAAAAACTAAAATATATTCGTAAATTTCAACGTATTTGGAATAATTTGTGGCCATACCGAAATAAAACTAACAACTAAAAAGTCTAAATAATTTTTCTATAACTATTGTAGTTTATATAAGAGTGACGATAATATTTTTCAGATGTTAGCATGAAATCTACAAAAACAAAAAACAACTAGTCTAGTATTAAAGCCTGAGAGCGATTTATGCAGGGATTCTTTCAATGATGGTTTGTCAAGGGACAAATGCGGGACGATTTTGAACTTTATAAATAGTTGATTTTTCTTGCGTTTTTCATTTATTATATATGTATTAGGTTGGAACGTATGAAATGTCCGATTTTTAACGTTAGCTTTAAATGAGCACAACTTTATTACTAATAAATATATTTAATCGAAATAACAACCATTGGATTCTACATACTTTTTCCAACAAGTTTTAGGTTTTTTAATCCCTGTTTGATAAAAATCAGGTGTTCTGGTGTTCATGAATTCTCGAACTGTGTCTTCAATGTTCGCTTGACTTCTAAAGTTTTTTTCATTGATAAAATGGTTTGAATGTTTAAAAAAATGAAAATCCGTCGATGATCGATCCGGGGAATAAAGAGAATGAGGCAATGTTACATAATTTCGAGCAGAATTTTGCTTTCGAATCAGTAAAGAATTGCATATTTTGTAACGATGAAGCTTTCGCTGATCGTTCAATTCATGTGGCACGCACTTATGCAACTTTTTTTGTTTTGCCGATCAAATTCAAGTGGCGTGAAATCGTCGTAGCACTTACGTTAAATTCTTAGGCAAGTTCTCTGACCGTTGTTCGAGGATTTTTTTCAACTGCAAGCTTCAAATGATCGACGTTAATGCTCAGCTCTGACCTTCCACGAGGTTCACTTTCAATATTTTCATTTCCAGCTTCGAATTTTTGGTACCATTGACGAATTGTTCGTTCATCGACTGCATCATTGCCAATAGCAGCGTTAATATTTCGAGCAGCTGCGGATGCGTTGTTATCATTTTTCCACTCGTACAAGAAAAGTACGCGAAAATCGAGTTGATTCATGTTGTAAATCGAAGCACAAAATTGTAAAGTTAGTTGCATATGCAAAACAAATAAAGATGTGTTCTGACAAAAGAAACCCTGCTCTTCACGATAGATATAAAATATCCCTAAATATTTAAATATTTTTTGTCAGAACAGAATTTAATATAATGATAATCCAAAATCGGACATTTCATATGTTACAACTTAATAATATATTTTTATGTGAAGTAAATAAGTAAATGTTAGTGACAATTATTAATTTTATAAAATAAAACCATATTTTTGATCCAATATTTTAACAGCAAAGCTTACTCTGTGATTGACGAGTATACTCGTCATCGCTCGATTTTAGTGACACACGTAGGTAGGTGCGCACTCTCGAATGAAGTGGCCGCAATCAACTGGTTAATCACATTCAAATCAGATCGCAAGACAAAAAGAGTTAACACTAGGTTTATCAAAGTGGTCGAAGTTATTTGTGCTGATCTTCTGTCCATATTTCTGAAATTTCTAACGCTCTTCTTTTCTGAATTTTCTACGCATATCTTGTAAACGAAAAGCGATTAAATTGATCAAGATTTTTTCCTTCTCCAGTTCTCTCATACTAAAGTATTTGTTTGTTATTTTTAAATATATTAGATTGATCATTGGTAGATCTAGTGTTAATCCTTTCGTTACGGAGTGCTTTTCCGCAAGTGTGCTAACACGGTAGGAAACAATCCCGGTGGGGGCCAACACCTTTTAATGGCTGATGACGTAATATAATTAATTAATCCGTTATTGAAGTTGCGATGCATATAATACATGAAAAATAAAAATTTGTCGTATTAAAAAAATATCCAATTACAGAATATGATCTATTAATTGACACATTGCGTACGGGTGACGAGATATCTCGTCTTTAGACAGCCGAACGTTGTGGCCGGGCGACGAGATATCTCGTTTTCAGGTTTCTTCGACTGAATCGATGATTTAAGGAATTAAAAATAGATTTTCTTACTGCCTGTGATGCAATTATGGACATCGGAAGAAAAATCAATAAATACGATTATGTATATTGAACAAAGTATTCCAAATACAAAAAATCATATACGCATCGACCCACCATATAGACTCTCAGGTATATTAAAACACCCATGAACCTATAAAAGGCAAAGCCAAGAAGAAATTCCCATCAAAAAAATGTAAAAGTCTGTGTATCCAATGGAAAAAGGAACGAAATCAAATATAGTTGCAAATTGTGTCAAACACCATTACACAAAGGAGAATGTTTCACCACAAATCATATTCTAAATGTATTAAAAATATATAGTAATATTTATGAATACCTTATGTAAATATAATGCCATATACGAATTAAAAAAGTTCACATATGCATCGTATAAAGCAGTGGTGGCGAACCTATGACCCGTGGGTCAGACACTGATCCACGCATGCTTTTTAAATGACCCACGCGTCGATTTTCATAAAGTTATTTTTCATATCATAAAAGAGAGAACAGACAATAAGAAATACCTCCTAAAAAAGTAAAGTATATATATCGAATGTCGAATTTATAACAAATATTTCCGATTGAAAACCAAAAAAAATTAGTTTCTAAGCATCATCCCCTCCTCCTTTCCAAGTTATGCCATTGACTCGGTGACCCACGAAATATTACTTAAAAAAATAATGAACAACATTTTACCTACGCCTCAAAAAGATTCGTCATCTCTACTGCAGATGATATGAAGTTAAAGGTTTAGAGCAGTGGTGGCGAACGTATGACCCGCGGGTCAAATCTATACATCGAATCTATAATATCCATCATGTCAAATTTATAAAACAATGTTTCCCAGTAGACACTGGCTAACTGACAAGCAAAAAAGTGACTCACATTAGTACTTAAAAAAATATTGAGCGAAATTTGACCCACTTCTCAAAAAGGTTCACCGTCACTGGTATAAAGTGTTTCTGGAGCGCCCAAAAGTGTGCGGGCCCTGGAAGCGCGTTGTGCGAGCACAGCGCCGTACGCAATGTGTTAATACTTTGGGTGAAATTCCCACCAGTCAGTGTTAACACTAAACGTACCAAGCGGGGTCAAATGACCCCTTTCAAACTTTACTTTAAAATCATACTTTCATTGTTAGTTCTTTCGCTCATTTGACTTTTTGTAAAGACTTATATCATCTGATTATTCAATTTCTCGCTTTCCGTTTTTCTCGTAGCTTACTTTTTACCGACAAAAATTTTCTTCCTACCATAGGTACCACGAGGGGTGATTTGATCCCATACGAAGTTTACGTATTTTTTGGAATTTTTCTTTAACTGGAACCTTAGTTTTAAACTCAGATACGCTTCTCAAGTGAAAGTTTAATTTATTTGCACCTGATATGTGTGTTTGTTTTCGGCGTGAACACTTGGACGACCCGATCGGATCCATACGACGCGTTATTCAAGCCCCAACTTTGAGATTATATATCTCTAAGAATGTTGTACAATAAACATTTTTATTAATGGAAAAGGATGCTCTGATGTGTTGCAAATCAAACACAATTGCTAGATTTGGAAGACAGCGAAAAAAATGGGGATTTTGGCCAGGATTTCAGCGAAATCGACCACTGTGCAAAGTAACACATAAACAGAAAAGACTGTTTTCGGAGATGCACAAGAAACACTCCCTTCAATTAGTTCTCTATAGCTAAACGAAATAGATATGCAGTTTTATATTGAGACTCAGAGAGTAAAGATCAGAGCCTACAAGATATCAAGTTCGACAAGGAGTGATAATACACGACAGTTTCCGTTACATTCAATTGGCCTTGTGTAATTAATTGATTATTTCGTTTATAGAAAAAAATTTATGTTTGATTATTTTATGAGAAATGAGAAATTATGTTGCAAATTATTTTCTTTAATAAATTGGGTATTTCTTTCTGAAAATCAACATTTATTTCATAAGGGGTCAAATGACCCCTCATGGTAAGATTAGGTAGGTGCAAAATGCCGGTACGTTTAGCGTTAAGAGATAGGTGACTATAGTCACCGGTAGTACCGAAAGAGTCAATAAGTCACTCTTGCTTCCGTGCCGTCTTTCCAACCTTCTTTCTAATACTAGTGCTGTGCGTCAACGAGGTGATGGACAGACAAAGGAATGCGGGTCTGATTGATTTTTGAATCCCCGCTCTATGTACAAATCCAATACTAACACTTCTTGTGTCCCACGTTATCACTACTGAACGATGCAACGTGTTTATCCAGACAATGTCTGATATATCACAAACGGATCGAATCAAGACAAAGTGTAACAGAACGTTGACTCCAAAATCTTTGACCGGAAATGTCCTAGCCTTACGTCGACTGGCTTACCACCTCGTAAATGAATTATGTCCCGCAAAAGGCGAAGAAAACTTACTTGTACATATATATGTCCCCTTCTCTGCCCCATTGTCGCCGTTTCACGCTCTCACGTGTTATGCATGCTGCGCTTTTGTGCTAAATACGGAACGCGAGACATCTCTCTTGGCTCTATGTATTTTTGTCTCTCATAAAATAACCATGGCGAATCCATGCGGGAGAAACGCAGCATTCGGACGTGTTACGGAATTAGAGAGTTTACGGAGAACGTCGATCTACATATACACGAATTAATGGATGGAAAATTCGATTATAATTTTCTGTCCTGACAAGTGTCTACGGGATAATGGAATATCGCTTTTGCTGGTTTCGTGATTATTTTATTAGCTTGTGTGAAATTATTTCAATAATTTCATGGTTGGAGGATATTTGTAAGCATCGAGAATATTCACCGTTGCTATCGAAGATTGGAATGATTATTGACAGTGTTAATTTGAATGATTGTTCAGTGCTTTTACAGATCGCTTTTTCTGCTCTGATATGCATCTATGGAGATGCTGAACAACATACAATTTATCAATTATAAATAAAGGTAACTACATGCATCAAGTAAAAGGTAATGTAGGTGTTATCAGCATTTTTTTATAAAAACAATAGATATATAGATTTCTGTTTATGCTGGACTTTTCTACATTATCCCTTAACTCTGCGCGAACGAAGACGTTTTGGAATGTTGAGAAATAATCAATTATTTGGCCATTGTAAACCATCTTTTTATCGAAAAGTCAGAGTGTTAATGTACACATGTTATATATTACTATCTGCATACTCATATTTCATTGGTTATATTTTAAATTTTCAACTGTAACTATGTATTCATGCGCCGATAAACTATAACTAGATTTTTTCTCACACCACATGTATCCGTGCGTCATCCACAAAGAGTTAATAATTCTCAAACACAATTCTCACGTATACATTCCGATTTTGCTTTAACTCAACTTTCTTGTAAGAATATTGGCGTATACAGCATATAGAGCTTCAGAATATTATATAATTAACAAGAACTTCGACGAAATTGCAAACTAAAACTGCTTAGCTCGAGTCCTAGCTGGTCCTTCAAAAGATTCTAAAATAATATGGTGAAAGTTTTGGGTAACTCTGACCCTCTCGACTAAAATTCGAAAAGGTGGATGAGTTTGCTATGGCACTTCTTGATATATCTCAAATATATAGGAAAAGCTAACTTTTTCCTATTATAACTATTTTTTCAATTTAGGAATAACCGAATCGAAAATAAAAAGTATGTCTTGTTTGGAATCTGAGTCACTTTGAGATGCGTTTTACAAAATATTTTAGATGAGTCCGTATCCACCGTAATGAAAGAAATAAGCACCACGTTGCTTTTTACAACAGCGTAGCATTTAACAACTATCAATTTATTCTTACTTAGCATCCAAAGAAGTATCTTTCTAAAAGTATTCACTAACTATAAGCTAAACTCTTACAACTATATTCGAGACAGTGATGAACAGTTAAAGATACAATACAGCTCATAAGTGTTTAGGCATTCCTCTTTTCATGTATTTTTTATTACTAAAATTGAAATGTTTAATTTCATACAATTAGTACATTTCCATGAATATTGTCCGGAAACTTCGTGTCGATTTTGAAGGAAAATTGAACAGCAGAATAATTAAATTTTGGTACATATTTATTAAATTATATAGGTGCTATTCTTCAATCTTTTTCAATCTTTCAGGTAATTTGAAAATTCCGTCCCTCCAAAACCCCCCAGGTTTTTCGGTGACAAACTTTCCTATACGATTTTTTATCTTGACCAAGGTATTAAAGTGTTTTTAATTAAGGAAATTTTGTACTGATCAAAATAGGTGGTAATCAAATTTGAAAGTGCAAGATATGATGAATAGGGTAGAACATCCGAATCGAGGCTCACCAGCTTTTGTCAAGTTATCAAAAACACATGAGGGAAATGCATTCTCTCGATGAAACATGACGCCCTTCCGATTCGCTATTTCTAAACTTTTTTTCAATTGCTGTCTTTAATTCGTCTAATTGGGAAATATACTCTTTAGAATTGATCGTGTCATTGTTTGGTAACAGCTCATAATGCAGGATTACTTTCCAACCCCATCAAACATAAAACATGACTTTCTTCCAAAGAAGACCAGCTTTTCGGGTGGCTAACAGTGGTTCATTTCGCTTTCTCCAAGATCTTTTTTCTTCAAAATCATTCACCATAAATAGCACATACCTTGTTTACCACTTATACAGCATTTCTGTCTTTCCAGGAAAAAGAAAAAACGTTAAATGTCTATAATGCAATTTGTTTACCTCCATATTTTTAAACGTATAAAACTAACAAAACTCAACGTATCGTAACAAACATTTTTTCCAAATATGCCTGAAGTACCGTCTCTTAGAATATGTACGCATGCCATTTATTTTCAATTATCCTAATTATAAGATATTTACTTAGATCTATCCTTATGCCTCCTATCGAAAATCGGCACAAACTTTCCAGTCGACCAAATATATGTGTAGATGTATATAATAAATAAATATTTTCACATTGCTGCTGAGTTTTTATGTAATTAAAGCTGCTATTGAAAGTGCCTAAAGTATTATGAGCAGTACTGTAATAAAAAACATTTCGAACTCACAGCAATTGAAATATAACAACATATTGTACTTTCCAATCAGCAAAACGATCATTATAAACTGACAGTTTCTTTCACAATATACCGTCGCGACGTCTCTAATTTCTTTCATATCAGCTTGCATAACAAGAAGCATTTCGACAGAAAAGCAATTCGTATCCAAATTCGGGCAAACAAATCAAAGCAAAAGCGTTTCGACGCGTAACGTTAAATCGGTCCGATAGAATGGGGTAACCCGTACCGATTCGATTTCGCGGGAACATTTCCGGCAAAATATATTCCACGATGGAACATTTTATAAATGGATCCCCCGGTCTATGCACACAGGTACGTCAAAATATACGGATTTCCAACGTCGATGCAAAGGCACGCTGCAGCCGTTCCTCCTGCGCCGATAGCTTATCCATAACGATTCAATGGGCTTGTCCGAGCGTAAATGTAACGATAATGCGACAGTTCGCTTCTGTCCGGTTACGTTCTCTCGCCTCTTCTTCCTCCCCCACTTTTACCGCTTTTGTCTCTCCATCGATTCCTGCACGCGCCATCATTACGACGAGATAATGCCCCTATGTTCGAGGTTGCGCAGATTAACGATGCTCTTCCCCTACACAAAATATAAAATGGTACAATAACCATCTTTGGTTTACAATAACAGAACAGTCAGTAGATAGACCCTCCGATTCAATATTTATTTCTATCTTGATGGACCAAGATGTCGTCGGATTCGACGATATTGATAACAGAGGTACTTGCTTATCGTTCGGAAGATACACACGTTGACGTATCCCGAAGACCATTTGCGGGCCATTGCACCTTCATGGAAGTTGTACGTTGGGGGATACAGCAACAGTGCTGAAAATTTCATTCGGGAACACGTGAAATTTACGTGGCCTCTACGTAGTACGTTCACGTGCATCGAAATTACGAGTTGGAGAATCGGTAGTGACCGTTTTATCAGTAGCGATAACTGTAACGTTACGTTCGATTGGATGAATGTCGTATGGAAATTATTATCGTGAAGCATTATCTTTGTATGTGTTTAGAATAATTGTATCGTTATTTTGGATAGGTAGGTATATATCTTGGATTATTGTGCATGTCGTATTTGCTTGTAATTAAGTTGTTTCTTTTATGGATACTTTTCTTGTCGATTGTTAATTATCTGCACCAACGTAACTGTTGTAATAATACCGAACGTCCACGTAATTCGAGGGTGGCGATGTTAATATGTGTTGCGCAGCATGAGTCTGTGGATATTGACAATGAACTGTTGATTTATAGTGAATTTTTCGGTTTAGCAGCGCCGGTCCCTGAAATCTTTTTTTTAATTCATCTTAAAACATGAAGAAGTCATCCGTGGCAGCAATATGTAAAAAAAGTTTGAAAGCTAAACAATTCTCTGTACCATTTTACTGCATTTTATAACGGGCTACTATACGCACTTGTTTGATCAAAAAGACCATTATAACTGAACACTTCGCGAAGTGATCGTCGCTGTGTGTTGCCTGAAAGAAAAACGGAGCGAAATCGACTCTGCGTGCAAACGTGTCAATTTTACTAAAAATTTTCAGAATTTAAATTTGATGAAAAAGTGGCCAGCGAAAAAAAGATTATTTTTGTTAACGTTTTACATAGGGTTCCTCATCAACTACAAAGTGTTGTATTTAAGGTGCATAAAAATATGCATTTTGTAGGATTTCTTAATAATATCTTTAACCCTACATCACTAACCTCGGTCGATTCGATGACACAGATTTAATAAGTATGCCATATTAGTTAACGTTATCGTAATAAATAAATACCTATCTTTAATAATAGAGAAAGCTATAAACACCGTAGTCGAAGAGACGAAGGTTCATGTTAAGCGTCGAAAACTAAGGTTAGTGATCTAGGGTTAATGTTTATTATAAAAATTACAACTAAAAATATGAAAAGGAATATAAAGTAGATTATAACTAAAAACAAAAAGAAAGATTATAATATGTCGCGTATAATATAAACACTATTTGTCCACACAGGATTTGTAACACAAAGAATAATGGAACACTAAGTATATCCACAGAGGATTCAAAAACACAGAACGACACACAGTGTATCCACGGAGGATACTAGCCACAGAGTGCCTCGTTGGCCTTGCGAAAAACAAAATGCGATCGGTGCTCGCATTCATACTACTAAAATATATGTATAAAATAAATCTTCGCACATTCACATCCCACAATAATTATTTCTCTTTGTACTCATGCGACGTTGGTACGTTTTCTAATAATTCCATCAAAAGATAGATATTAATAAATGCTTGAAAATTTACTTTATATTAAAACAATAATCATGCGTAAAAAACACAATTAATATTAAGTATTGTATTTAGGAGATATTTTACATAATTCATGTTTCTGTAAATTATTTTCTATTATTGAAGCAGATACTCTTATAGTGTAATATAAATGTAAAGATTTACAAATTGATTTTTGTCTTGGGAAACTACAATTATGTTTTGCGAAGGAGCGAAAATTTGTTGTTCCGCCACTAACTACATGCTTTCCAACTATCTATTAGCGCTGGAGCACAAACGATCCGATCACTTGCTACATTTTGGGGATGATATGGGTAAGTTTAAAAAAAAATATATTTAAGTTAGTTTTACCCAAACATACAATACCGCTCATAAATCTTTAGGCACTAACAATAACAGTTTAAATTGTATAATACAGTAGCAATGTGAAAATATTTATTTATTATGTACGTCCACATATACACAACAAATAAACTAAATAAATATACTAAATAAATGGAAAAATTAAAATATTTAATTTAACTTTTAATATCGAAGAATACAAGAAGAGAGGAGGGCCTAAACATTTATGAGCGACAGTATACGAGCCTTTCTGTCGTATTCTAAATGAGAAAGTAAACAGCATAAAATATTCTTATGTTTCGTCCAAAGAACTTCAACTTAACGCCTTAGTGCATGCAAGTTTTTTATCAACTTTTAAATGTCTCAGCATGCAAATAAAGAGATTTATACCACTTTCAAATAGAACGCCACATATGTGAAATGTAGAACGAATAATATCGTGCTTCTTTCGCTGTTTGCTTTAGGAAAAGAACTTTTTTATGAATTTGTTTTCATCATGACTGCTTGATAACGAGTGAATGAGTGATAAAGAAAAAGATGAAAGCAGAATCTACTAATGAGAGAAAAAGAATGAAAAATTGTTTTCTCATGGCGTGTGTATGAAAATCGTTAATTTTCGTAACTATTTGTTGTAATGTTTATTTAACTTATATTATTAAATAAACCCACCCGATTGTATTGTTATGCAATATCGGAAAATATAAATACTCAAAATTACAGTAGTATATATACTTATATTTTTCTATATTTTCAGTTTAATAACTTCGATTATTTAAGCAAATTACAATATCTATTACAGAATCAAGCTGGAATATAATATGTTATAATAACACATCCTCGTCGACAAAATATGTTCCATTTTTGATTACTAATAATTTGGTATCTAAAACATTATTCGCACAGACATCATAACAACTGCTTATTCCATAGCTTATTTCTTCCGTCATCCCAGTAATTTAGTACTAGATGCATTACATTATTTTATAAATATTACCAATCGAAAATTATTTACAAATTCAATCAATTCCCTAAGGACACCATTATATACATTCAGCGTTGAGGTTTTTCTTTTTTTCCTCAAATCGATATTCTAACACCAATACCGTAACTCTTAAGCGCACCTTAATATTTTCTTACCATGTTACATAAACAGTTCGTTTGAAAACATGTGAATAATTGAGTATAAGCATGATTTACTGTATTTAATAAAGTTATTATTATTATTATCATATACATCCTACTACATGTGTTAAAGCTAGAAAAGTCAAAATTGAAGAGAAAGCGAAACATAATTAAAGATAACGTTTGAGCAAAGACAGTATAAATACTCTCTTCATCAAATCACGCGTCATCGCTCGAGCATTCTGCTATTTTTCTCCCACTTGACGACAGATGCTAGCAAGGACATAAAACTAAAAAAAAATTCCCTCATCGAGAGTTGCGAAGAAACGTCGAGAAGAAGATAGGAAATCAAAAGGAAGCATTAAAAGTTGTCGATGCGTTAGCTGCACAGCGGTCGTTGCCAGAAAGGCCTCCCCTGGGACTACATAGGGCGACGAGGATGTTGGTGGTGTAAGGGTGGGAAGCCATTCCGCTCATCTGCCGAGTCATAAAGCAGATAGTACAGTTCTATCCTCGAAAATACATAAATCTTGGCTTGGTGTAATGTACGAGAAATGAGTCCCCGCGTAAAATAAATGATCGGATCAGCCGTCGTTTCCAAGAAAGACGTTGCGAGGAACTCTGCGCTCTCTTGGGGTTTGATACGAGATAGGTGGAAATGGTGTTAATGATTGGATCAATGTTCTCTCAACCACCAAAGTAAATTAAGATTTATAGCTAAAATATCACTTTTACAGTGTTTGAAATATCATGAAAGAAAATATGCAAAAAATGAAAGTCGTTGTAAAAATTGTCTACGGGTGAATATAATTTGTCCCATGCGTATTTGTAGTACCCTATATCCACGCGGAGTAAGCTCGTCATTGTCACGATTGCTCTGGTGGGATTTGAGGAAGAAGAAAATTCTCCCCTCGTATATGTTTCGTACTGCCCTACTAACCATGGTCTGCAACGGCTCGTTTCGTGATGTCATTCAGTCACCGACGGTTACGTCGATGGCTGGGGAAATGGAAAACAAGAACACGCTTAACTACGACTTGTTCGTGAAGAACAACTTGCTACCATTTGATCGATCCCAATGGTAGACTAACTTTCAAAGTTACTACAACTGTGTAGGTGTATGTGTACATAGTTTAATCAGTGTTGAATAAACGGAAATCGGGATCCTGAGTAAAGCTCTGGAATCGAACTCGATCCGTACAGAAAGTTCTGCTTAAGCTTTAAAAAACATTTTTCTTTTGTTTTAACGTACAACTTACTGTGAAATGTTACTTCTACAATGACTTACTTTGCTTACAATTATTTCGGTTGAATGGTTTTAAAGAAACTATGATCCAAAATGACTCTTTATTTATTGGTTGTATGAAAACACGTTTCAAATGTATTACAGGTGGTCCTCGACTTTCGCACATTCTTCTTTCGCACAATTCGCTATTTCGCACGTTTTCAAAAATTAAATTTCTGAAAGAGCTGTGCCGTTATTTCAAAAAAGGTTTGCTTCCATGCAGTCACTGCCAATGAGCACTGTAGCACACGCTCACTCATTACCTATTACAGGCTTTCTAACATTGTAATATTGTTTCTAATATTACCTACTAGATGTTAGAGAATCTCAAGTTTACAAAGAAAACACATTAACATACAATTTTTCATATTTTTCCTATATCCCCCTACTTTCGAACATTCAACGTTCGCAAACATTTTCAGGAACCAATTATGTGCGAAAGTCGAGGGCCGACTGTATATCGTACAATAAGAGACTCGTCAATATTAAACATTCCTGTGATACTGCGTTGAAACTAAGCAGTGTTTACATCTAGGCACGAAAGAATTTCCGAACCTATATTTACATCACCTTTTTCCATTGTCAGAAATAGTAAAATAGGGCAGTAGGGATTAAACCAATGCTTGACTCTCTATTTTTTTCTTACTCGGTATAAATACAGTTGGCCTTCATTTATTCCTGGCGCTCTTTATTATTCAAATCGAGATAAATTGTACACAGTGAATACATATTGTTACGAAGCACCCAGTAGATTAAATGTTATTGGGTAACTAGACTTGGCAATTGTTTGTTATTAATAAAGATTCTACGGTCGGTGGTCCTCATTGATGGACGTGTTCTCAGTTTTTCTATAAATTGTGTTCTATTTAATTATGTCCGAAAGGATAATGCGTACACAGTCAACTCGTAACAATATTATTCGCCATAATGTTATTAGAAAGACATATTTTTTAAAATCTCATTTTTTAATACTACATAGTATGGATCAGAAAAGACAGGGAGGTCTTCACTGCAATATTTTTTAAGGATGGGATGATGGCTAAATATTGTGGGCATTTATATAAAATATAATATATATATTTAATTATATGGTAGAAACAAAGTAAGTTCTCTCTGTATTCAGGATCAATTGTTAAGTAAAATAATTTTTTTATTTCGCGTACAGACAATTAATCACGCTTGAAAAGCTAAAAATTCAATAAACTTTGCATGGTTTCGACCCCAGAGTGTAAACTTCCGCGGAAAATAAAAATCATTCTCCACCTTTCTCGCCGTACTCTACGCTGCTATAAAGTTTTATTAACCCTTCCGCTCCAAAAGGCTTATGTATGTATATCTATATTATGTATGTACAGTAAATTCTCCATTTTGTGTGCCCGTTTTGTGTAATAACAAGTGCACGCAGTATTACATTTCAAATGCTTTCAACCCATTCTGGAGGGAGATTTTTTTAACTATTGAGAAATAATCATTTCCTTGGCAATTAAAACCACACTTTTGTCAAAAAGTTAGAGTGTTAGTGTATAGAAATTATAAATTACTATTCACCTAATCATATTTCAACATTTATATTTAGTTTGTTCAGCTCTAACCGCGTATACATGGGGTAGTAGACTATGTTCAGAGTTTTTCTCAAACCACATATTATATTATGTATATGCGTCAGTCGTCCTCAAAACGTTAATTAACACATTAAGCAGGGGTATATAGCAGATTTTTATTTACTAAAGACAATGAACTATTTTTATAGTTTTCCATCTGCAAAAAATTTATAACAAATATTTCATATGGTTTAAATCATTTAAATACAGTTTTATCAATTTTTAGTCACTGAAATTTTGAGGTATCATGTTCACACTTCATCGCCTCTAACTCTATGGCCTCTTGCAATTTTGAACTAAAATAAGACAAATCTAAGCTCTTATTCTTTAAAGTCAATTTCTTAACTTTCCAAAATATTACATTTTAGCTCTTAAAGCCACGGAATTCTTTGCTATCCAATGTTGGAAAATCAAGTTAAATTTATCTGTGATATCTTGCAACTGATCTTCGGATCCCACGTAAAATATGGTGTATAGAGTGTGAAACTAAATTTGATTTATTAAGACGATGTTGTAATCTCACGATTTGTAAATCTATGCAAGTCATTATACTGCGAACTATTTACCGAATTTTGTTTTATTCAACCAGTGCCGATCGTGGAGAACATCACTCCGTCTTCAGCTGAGGCATTCATTGATGCAACACCGGTCAAAATTAAAACAACCAGTGATGCTTCAGTGATATGCCACAATGTGTCAAACGTCTTAAACAATTTTGAGTAATGTCGGTCTAATCTATCGTTAATTGTTATTTACGAGCAGGCCTTGGATGAAACACAGGACGTTAACGAAGAATATTTACCCTTCTCCTAGAAACTGAAGGACCATAAACTCGGAATCGGCTGCAGGCGAGTCATCGAACGCCAATGACCCCTCAACTGAATGACATAGGGAACTACGACCAGCTCAAGCATCTCCCCTTCAGAACTAAAGCTACTTGTTCCCTTCCTATCTAATTGCTTCAAATTATCGAACTCTCATTTCCTCCATAGCAACCGTATTTTTTCACGTTTACACCAAAATGAAAGTATTATCCTAAAATATCCGTTTTTGGCACAATTTTATAATTAGGACATACTCCCTTCTTTCAATGAAGGCATTGCAATTTTCCAAACACAAACTGTCCTTGATATTAACCCCTTTACTTCTGAATACAATGCCATAGGTTAACAATGAAAATTCACGTCAGTAAATTTTGTATAGAGAATTTGACACTTAAAATTCAACGAACAAAGATATTACGAGATAAACTGTATCTGAAGACATTTAAAACGGCATTAAAACAACAGCTAAAATGCCACAGCTATTTCAAATGGTTACGTGCCACGTTAGTTTCTCAAATATGTTACGTGCCAAGTTAGTTTCTCAAATAAAATATCACTCGTGAGAACTATAAATGTCCATTATTTAATGAAACTTACTCAAGACGTTCAGAAATACATTACATCTCATAAGAGTCTACTCATCCCACTTTTCATTTACTCGTTACTGTTTAATTTAAATTAAGCATTTTAATTTTTCTATTTATTTAGTATACCTCCATAAATGTATGTTTGGATATAATAAATAGATATGTTCACATATCTGCTAAGTTTTTATATAATTAAAACACTTATTGAGAGTGCCTAAAAACTTCTGAATATTAGTGTACAAATATGTCTCACGTATAAGTGGAGCTAAGGAGTATTGTATTAGGTGTAGAAAAGAGTTCTTTCCAGTGAACTTCTGGTGATTGCTACAATCATATGCTGCAAAAGATGGTTCTAATTTTTTAACAACTTCGACTGCTGTCTTTAGCGAAGTGGATTCTCTATGATAATGTGAAGAGAAATAGATTCTCAAAGACAAAAATAAACATGAAAATTGTCGAATCAGCGATAACACGCATTTTATCAACTCGTCCCTTTGGAACGCCTATCGTGCGATCTCCCTCGGGGTAAATTTTCTCGGCTGTCTAAGGGCACTTTTCTGTGACGTCTGAGAGATACACAGCTTTTATCGGTGCAACGAGCGGTTGGAAGATGCACAGTTACTGGCATCAGTGCTGTGAGACGTTAAAAAGATAGGCACCAAAGAAGGATATATTCGGTATGCGATACCTTTTCACTAGCATTAAGTACAGTGAAGATAGTAGCTGCTAGTAGACGTTAATGATACCTTTTGAGAGTACGAAAAACGAAAATGACACGTAATGCATAAATGTGACTGCGATTTCAGAAGATACATAAGGTATCATGACGAGGAAAGATAAAGGATCTATTAAAACTGTTTCAAATGTTAGTAACACTAAACCTATCGACGATTATAATCCAGTATAATAAAAAATGATTAATAAATATATTGAAATAAAAGGAATAAAGAAGGCAAAATATTGATATGAGACCCAGAGCCAGTACAAAAGGAAGAGTTACGTTCCGCAAACTTAATAAAAGCAAACATTTTTTTTTAAATTCCTGAAACAGCAAGTTTCTTCGCGGATAATGCGTAAAGTGCATGACGCTTTTCGCTATGACATCGGAATAGCGATATGAATGTGTAAATCATAATTTATTATATTTATATATTTTCTTGTAAAGGCATTATAGCTTATTATACCTTTCCATGATTATGTAAAAGTAATTTAGGTTGTAAATGTCTGAAACAAACATCATGTTATCCAGTGATGTGGAAGTACAGTGTTCTACAAAGGTTTCCACCATTTTCTTATCGTGTTAGAGCGAAACCGTATTACACGATGCCATGTTGTAGGAGGGGTAAGTTTAATATAATTCTATTAATACTTCTAGCAATTTATCAGGAGCTGAAATTTCGGACAGGCTTACAAGGAGACATTACGACCGTGGACATGGGGATTTTAATGAGCTTCATATTAGGTGAAAGTACATCGAAAAATATTTGTGTCATGTCCGGGCGTTTTTGTGAATGGGCCCTCAATTTTGAGAAATCGCATTTTGAAAAACGCAATTTTTCTGTAGTACGTGATATACTCTTAAAGAGAACGGGACTATCGAATAAGTGCGATGGCTCGGCGGATGCGTGCTTGGCTCATACTTTTGCACTCCGCCGCGCTTCAGGTTCGAATCCTGCCTGATGAGTAATTTTTTTTTTTTTTTGTAAGTAGATAACGCTTTAAAAAACTGATTTCAGAAAAGATTAAAACTAATATATTTATCTATCTATTTAAATTACTGATTTCGCAAGTGTTAGGGTGAAATTATTCATAAAAACACACAAAACATATAAATTTCCGGCTCCAGGAACATTTTATAAACGCTGCTTTCGAACAAGAACATTTGGATCTAGAAATTTCAGACGGAAAACATGCTTGGTTTACGTTCATAAAAACTTTTCTAGTTGAAAGTAATTTTGAAGCAAACCAAGCATATTTCAACATGTCTTCAAAAACAGGTGCACATAATTGATTATGTGCCAATGCATTTTTACAGAAACATTAAATAATGTTCAATGTAAATAACACTATGATAGTCAAAAGAAATTCTTTGACTGGATAACGCTTCCTTTCACTTCGGTAGTTTCAAGGAAACTAATGATCACGTTAAAATTGTGAAAGAATGCTTTTGAAATATTTACCGAACACTTGAAAAGTTACAAAAAGTTTACGGTAAAGTAATAAAACACAAGTACCGTAACGGTAAATATATTCGTTGTGACGAATAGCGAACCAGGTAATAAAACAGTTGCCCTTTTATTTGCTTGCATCCAAGAAATGTAATTTTGTAGTAAACATTTTTTAAAAGTTATAATATATTATCGATATACAAATTTTCAATTAAATGATATTTAGGAGGATTGAAATATTACAGAAAAGAAAAAAAAAAAAAATTACTCATCAGGCAGGATTCGAACCTGAAGCGCGGCGGAGTGCAAAAGTATGAGCCAAGCACGCATCCGCCGAGCCATCGCACTTATTCGATAGACCCGTTCTCTTTAAGAGTATATCACTTATTACAGAAAAATTGCGTTTTTCAAAATGCGATTTCTCAAAATTGAGGGCCCATTCACAAAAACGCCCGGACATGACACAAATATTTTTCGATGTACTTTCACCTAATATGAAGCACATTAAAATCCCCATGTCCACGGTCGTAATGTCTCCTTGTTAGGCAAAGCAGATGCACTCAATGACAAAAATGTACTATTTCCTGAATAAATAATTACTTCTCAACAATTTGTTTGGTATCGTTCGACAACCTCAAGAAGTCTCCTGAGCGTCGGAGCTTCTCGTTAAATTCCGCCTATTCGCACCGTTTTTTTTATTTAATCCACCTTGCTCAACCTCCTGAAGGAGGCACTTGACAAAGTCGTAATAACAAAGTCGTTATAACAGTATCCTACATGTTGATTGTAGATCTTTTTAGAGTATGGGAACAATATACAAAGGGACTACAAAGTTTAATATAATACGTTGACTGCCATGGGGGTTACCGGTGACTGGCGCTATTAAATTCAATAAAATTTCGTGTTATGTTTAAATTGCAATATTTATGAATTTTCTAAGATATCGAACATTTAAATATTGGCGTTAAGAAGATCAAGATCTGTTGAATATCGACCTATCAGTGTCTTGAAAGTTTCTTCTTCCTAAATATGTGATTTTAATAGAAAAAGTTTCACTTCAGTAGGAATAACGAAAGAAGCAAAATATCAGCGGCGTTCAAAAGTGTTAAGAACCAATGGACTACAAGATAGATGTAGAAGATTGAATAATAAACGGCCTTAGAAATGTTAGGAATATTTACAAAAATGTTAGAACAAGTCATCTAGGTCACGTTAAAAGATTTATTTTCAATACAGCCGCCGCAGGTAGTTTTGAAAAATATTCATGGATGAATCCTGCCAACGATTTTCAAAAGTCAATAACTAAATACTGTAGTGTTTTGTTACTTAACTCCTTGCTCTGCAAAATGGAATAGAAAATTTTGAAGTTGTCCAAAAACTGTTAAATTGAAATATAGGCACATGAGACGATCAAATTATTTCCATGCTGTTAATTTTATTTTAAAGTATACGATACATCAGGAATTACTGGAGAATTTTCATTTCACCAATTTAATTCTTAGTGAAATTGCAGACAATGTTGAAATTAAATAGGAACATTAATATTAGGGAAGATATTTATTTAACAATGATAATAGCTTACTTTAAAATGAAACCAGATAAAATCAAACTTTTGGCCGCCATAAAGAATCATATCGAATACATTTTCACCGAAAAAACGAGAAGCTCTGGAATGATGGGATCTTCAAGTTATGCGAATGATGTAAAAAGTTTTAGGATAGAATACCATCTATGTCATTTCCGAAATGTATATCGATAGTTAGATACATGTGCGGCCTTTCAATTTTCGTTGCAAATTAATGCGAACTTCCCAAACAACCCAATATTATAACTAACAATTAATAAACAAATGAGAAGGAAGTAGAAGCTCTTTATATAATAACACATTATTTACAGTGCTCATGAACATAATTTCAATAACAATAGATCCCGTTCGACACACTACTTAGCATTAATGAATAACGCACTCCGAATATCAATAAATAGACAATAACAATAAAAAATAATAATGCTCTATCATCATTTGACTCATTCAACTTACCGATAAATGAATAGATTTATTTAAAATATAAGAAAGAACAGTTCACTAAATGCAAAACTTTTATGAAGAATTCTTTTAGATACGTATTTGTTAGCGTTGTCGATCAATAACTGATATATTTCTATTTATTTGAAATTTGTATTGATTCGCCGATGCGCATTTATTCATTGTGCCATTATCCTACGTATAACGAAATGTGAAGCTCTTTGTTGCGAGAATGAATCAGTCACATTATAGCAAATCAATGCACGAGAATTGAAACAAAAAGGACTTTCCAAATTTCTGTCTCTGAATGGGAAGTAATTAACCCAAACTATGAATCAACAACTATAATAAGAATGACGTATCATCGTTAACAATCTTTTGTTCGCAATTCATCAAATTTCCAAAAGCGTTCACCAAAGACATTCTGTAGAATATTTTACGCCTGACAAACATCAGATAAAACTCTAATCACCGTGCTTCACTCCATACAGGTAAATAATGAGGATGAAAAACTAACGATACTTTTAAATATTTAAAAAAGAACAACACATCTGTCATCGAAAATAAAGCAAAAGTTAAAAAAAAACACACACATTTCTCAAAACTCCAAACATTTCTAAAATGTTAAATACTATTTCTTACTTTGACTTTAAGTAAAAATGATTTTAATGGGCAATGGATGGCTTCAGAGAGATTATGATATGGTGTGGTTTTTCTCCTGTTGGACGTCCGACAGCATATTCATCAAATATGTCAACTATATGAAATATATGTTTACACAATATATCGTAACACGTCAAATATAGATTTGCATCTATAATCGACGAGATCCTACGAAGGCATACGTTATCATAGCTTTGGTGATACACAATCTACGTAAAACAGTAGATTCGCGAAATAAACATTGCAACAAAATCAGAAAAAAATATAGTAACACAAAACACAACGAAACTGTTCGTACTTTTGAATGAAATAATTATTTTTAATACATTGATTGATGGCGCACACTATTTCCTATAAAATTGTTTCAAGCTATTTATATCGGAAAATCAGTCATTAGTTTAAGAGATATTTTAATGAAAATGTAACAAATTGACGATAGTACGGATGCTTACCAAAGTTAAAATCACATTGCATGACTGTAGAGTTAAGTGTCCGTAACACGACAATTTTGGGATGCTGCGATTAAATGATCGTAAGTGCTAAGGACTTTTCAGTTAATTGGAATGTGCCAACCTGTCGATTTCAATACGATTCGATGATCTGCATACAATTTCCTCTTCGTATATAGTAATTTTCTGTATCATTTAAATTTCACTGAATGTGAATTTTTGGTATGCTGTAGACTGAAGAGCATAAATGGACAATCAGGATTTTTTCAGTCTCTCCAGGAATCCTAACACATAACTGAATGTACGTTTCAAATGAACTTTTATAACATTTTTTATTAAAAGTATTGAATTTTAAAAAAGTTTTTTCGTACTTTAATTCAAAAGTGCAACAAGTTTTTGCCCAGAAATCACAGAAATTTCATGATGGCGGGATTATGGCTCTTCAAAAATGGTAAAAGGTGGCCGCACAAAGCGGCGTATATTTGGTTTAACCCCTTAAGTGGTATGCCCGGGAAAGTTCCAGGCTCTGTTTTACTGCACAAAATGACCTATTCAGGAAGATTTCAGTGTTCCTCCTGGGGTCCAATTCATTCACGCCCAAAATAAATTAAGTCGCCACTGAAGCGGTTAATAAAACTACATTTAAAATATGGACAAATTTATTTCATTTTTGCGTTAAAATACCAAGAAACTTTCTACCCAGTGCAATATATTATTGGAAAAATTATTAATTGGCACAATTATTTTAAAATTATTTCATTAAGAGATAAACGTATTGCAAGTATAAAAGAATGTTTTAATGTTTGAAGCTTAAATAATTTATTGTTCTCTGAAAGGACCAAATGTCTACTTTTGAGGATTTCTGAAAAAAGAATAAGTCGATAATGTCGGCGTATCTACCAATGAGAAATTATTTTCACAGAAACATTCATTAATTTAAGATATCCAATACGTTGAGACATTTACTTCGTTAGAATTGAGTTTAATTCGTACCTAAATTGTTGGAAATGTTACCCCTTTAATTGTAAGCACAACCGCAACTGTCGCAGTAATTTATCATTATTAATAACATCGTGTCCACAATATTGAGCCAATATTATTAATTCTTCTATTAGAAATATCGAAAGCGAGACAATATGCTCACAAACAATAACAAAGCCACCACTTAAAATTTTTTTAATTTATTCTACATCAAAAGGTTTTATTTTAGAGCCTGATAACTGTGTTCACCGTAACAGATTAATGCCTTGCAAGAGATTGTTAACTTAAACCTGCTGTTCTGCCCGGGGCTATATGACCTTAAATGAGTATTATATTTTAACAGATATTATGTTTCTAACAATTTTTAATATTCAATGTATTTAACATTTACATCTACCTGTTTGTATATTTTATGTTTCTACAAATGTGAATCTTTGTTCACCGGGTCACTATAACTGAAAGGCATACGAATGTTAGATACAAATGAACACAACAGCAGGTTCAATAAGGAATCGACGTAGAAAGGATCATTTCATTAACAATTAATACAGAAAATGTCATATTTGTATTCTATTGAACCGCCCATTTAACAGTTCATGGTACGGTTAGTGTTAAACATCGAACTTTTTTTATTATTCTCTTCATTTAATTCTCCCATAACGAACGAACTTTACATAAAAGTTGTCCACGATAATATCTACTTCTGCGACACTTAAGACTCAGTTAATACAACCATTTCTCCATTCCCATCGAAATCCACGTATCGTGTTTACAGTTGGCGATGCGCGAGCAGGAATGTAGTCGATGCAGTGTAATGTTAGCGCCATTATAATGCACTCGTCGCTCCGGGTTTTCCGAAATAAATCTTTAAAACAAATAAAACCGCTCCTGACAGGCTAACGCTCATAATTCTCCAGAATCACGTAGCGATTGAACGCACCCCGATGGTTTTCGAAACGAACGCATCGACGATTCGTTCGACGTCCGTAATCTCTAATGCGTAATATCGCTGTTAACACTGAAATGAGCAGTACGAATAAAACGAAACAAGGTAAAGCCCAGCAAGTAAAGTACACCCATAGTCAATAATTTTGTTAGTGCATGGTTCGCTGACCACGCAAACGGCCGCGACGAAAACAAAAAAAACGAGAGAGAGAGAGAGAGAGAGAGAGAGAGATATTACGATTTGATTAATTCCGTATCGGTCGCAATGGAAAAATAAAATGCTCTGCCTGCCTGGCAGGAAGTCCGATCACGAATCGAGTCGACAAATTGCGAGGACGATGCTTCGAGTTTATTAGATCCATAATATTTTACAGGGAATTGTTTCAACGTGAGGTTATTTTTCACGAATGATACGGTAAATCATCGATGCGCACGGTCTGATAGTTTAATATTTTCGGCAAAATGACAGACAACAAGTATTTCGAAACAAATTTATTTCTATGCGTAACTTTCGTCATAGCTCTTTGATCGTGGATCAATGATCGATAAATATTTTTTAACCGATGGGACTGCGATGTTTCTCTCGGCTTCGTCATATTGTTATATACGGCTGGTTTCTATTTACGCATTCATTCTCGAATTTGTGCTTTTACAGTATTTGAAAAATCCGCGTAAACTGAGCCTCTCGTAATTTAAGGGTGTGTTTTCCTATTTCGTGCCATTTTTAAGGCTCTTTTCTGGAATTTTTTCTGTAAGATCAGAATGCTGCATTATATTAATCTCCTGGGCATATATTGACTCAGCATGATAGGCAGATTATATACTTTTTTAAAATCAAAATATAGAAAATATCAAGATATACAAAAGGTATGCATCATTGAAAGCAATCTTTTAAGAACACATCGTGACGGCTGACATAATTCCAACCGTTGTAGTCGAGTGGTAGAAACAAACGAGGCGTTATTTTGTTCACTAAAAATGAAATTATAGTCAGTACAAAAATAAAAGTAATGCATCATTGTTTAAAAAACTAGTTACACTTTAAATCACAAATAAACTATTTCAACTTATTTGTTTAGTTTTAACAAAATTGAACAATCGGACTATTAGATCTTGAGAAACCATGTCAGCTATACCTGAAAACATCGTCTTGAGAAAAACGCGGTTAAACTTGACGGTGCAACTGTAAGACAATTTGCAACAATTCTTAAATATCTTTATCTTTGTACTTTTTACGAATTCGAAGCATATTCTTCGATACAGATATTCTGGAAGGTAATTATTTTAAAAAAATGCAAAAATCGAACAATCGTTTTTTTCTACGTTCAAAAAGAGAATACCCCTTTAAATCGATCAGTTCCGCGGAATGCCCGATGTTTTAAACACGAATTTGTAGATTTTAATGGAAAACATGAGAAAGAGGAATTATTGTGCGGTGAAATATTTCAAATATTTCAAACGAATTTTGCATGTTTGTGGAACGCCGATGTTTCGTCCAAAATTCAGCCGTGTAGATAAAGCCGAAGTTTCTGATGATGTGTGTTATAAGCCGAATTAACTTTATACAACTAGAATAGCGAAAACAGTGCAAAATAACTGCGAATAGGAATAAATGCAATCATATGACATATTACATTAAGAAAAAAAAAATTCAACTTATTACACTCAATCACCACATTATATCAGTTAGATTCCAAATTTACTTGGAAGCAATACATACGTAAAGAAAATTTAACAATTCATACACTAACGGAAGAAATGTGTACTAGCTGAGCAACACACTCTAAATTAACATATCAAAGTAAATTATTGTTGCATAAAGCAGTAATAAAACCAATCTGGGCCTACAAAATAATACAACTTTAGCGTGTGACAGTTCAAAGTCATATTCACAGGTCCATATTCAGTCACATTCGGAATCACTATAATGCAGAATTGTGAAAAGGAAGAGAGTTCTCCCATCCAACGCAGCAGTAACCCATCCAAAGCACCGTACTCGCCCTGAGTAGCTTAACACGAAAAATCTCTTGGGTCAGCGCGGATCCACTACACAAGGGTCCTTTCCTTTATGGCATATAATTCTTTTCTACGTATTTTTCTCTCAAGTTCCTTTATAGAAATGCTCCTTTCCGATTTCACTGTAAACTATCATTTTTAGAATAGTAGTTAACACTTCATGGTATAACTAGAATGATGAAATCCGCGGAGACTTGATCATGTTATCGGTCTCTAATGTAATTGTGCGGTTACGCGAAACCTACAGAAGCTAACTAATTCATCATTCCAATTCTACTGCAAAAGAACTACACTTATGCGACCAAACCAGAAAACCATGTAGAAAACGTTCGCTTGATCTTCAATTGTACGATATAAATTCGATCACTCTTCAGATAAAACATTAGCAACTGCACTATAACAGTTACTTACGATGTTTCTCCAATGGAAAAAGTATCATCGTTTAACAATTAGTTGTGGTATAATATTTAGCCATAAAACCCCTTAGAGCGACGTCTCCCCATAAAGATGCGTGACGTAGAAAGAAGTGGGGAAATCAATGATCTTAGAGACGTTTTTTTTAATTCTTAGATATTTTGTATAATTTTAGTTATATCAATATTTAATGTATTCTATTCTTTCATTATTATTTTATATTACAATTATATATTATATATATAAACGTCTCTAAGGTGTCTCTCTATTATTTATTATGTTGTAATCTTAGTGTGTGTTATTCTTTTTTTGTATTATCCTAACCATTTATTATTCAACTTTTTCCACGCCTACATTAGACCACCCGACACATTATTTCGTTCTCCACTTAGCCCCTTTTCACCTTCTTCTTACCTTCTTCGTTAGACCGAATCCTACTATACATTAATCGTTTGGCTAATTCATCAAATGTGCAAAGCCACACAAATTCTAAAGAGCACAGATTGTAACAGAAAAAATGTTTTTCAACCAATATATAGGTATACCTTATTGCCTTTCAAATTATCTACATGCAACAGCAGTTTTTCATTTTTTCTGAAGATCATAATTTTTAGAATTATAACACTGTATTTGCAAATGTACGGAAAAAAGTAATAATGTTAGATGCCGGGAAAAATCTCTGCAGCTTCCTTATTAGCAATGCATATCAATTAGTTTTTAGTTCAGAATTCACAAAATATTTCGATGTGGTGAATTTACAACCAAGAAGAGACTGCACCTCTTGACATTGCAACAAACATTGAGCAAATAATTGCTGAACCAGAGGAGAACAAGAACGAGTACTTCTTTTATATGACACTGCACGGCCTCGAGTTACATCTACGATACGAAAGGAAATGACGGAAGTCGAATAGGAAGTTCTGCCTCATCTTCCTTATTTTCGTACAGTTTATGAAATTGCCAACAAGAATTTGAAAAGTGATGCTGAGGTCAAACGGTAATTGATTAATTTCATTTTGGACAAAACTCCTGATTTTTACAAAAGAGAGATGAATAAGCTTGTAGAACGCTGGAAAAGTGTGATATCATTACTTATTCGCCATTATTAATAACATCGTGTTGAGAATGTTGAGCTAATATTATTAATTCTTCTATTGGAAATATCGAAAATAAGACAATATGCTCCCAAATTATAACAAAGCCTTCACTTATACTTTTTAAATTTTATTATACATCATGAGGTTCTATTGGAGCCTGTATACCTACACTCACAATAACGGATATTTCAACCGATTAATATGGCAGACTTTAAGATGCACCGGCCATACCATACAGCAGGAATTGAGTTACGATGTAGGTACATACGCCGAAAATGGAGCACTTTTGGGTAGGGATGCTTTTTTATGAAAACATATTTCAATAATCATAAAACTGAATTTCAATACTTTAAAACATAATGATTTTTTCTCTGAATTGAGTTACTATAAATATTGCAAATTTAAAAGTAACCTTTGTACCAGAAAGCCAAATTACAATAAGCACCTTTAGGCATCTTCAGTGCCAAAAAACCAACCTGCATCAAATACCTATCGGTGCTATCAGTGTCACAAACGCAAAATTTCCAAGCACCTATAGGCGCTCGCAGTAGCGAAAGGGTTAATCAAAAAACGACGCGGAAAGAACTATTCGATTCGCAATAAATACAGAAGATGTCATCTTTTCAGTCCATTAAACCGGCCATTTGACAGCGCATGGTATGGCTAGTGTTAAACGTTTATCCGTTTGTTAAATTAATCTCTACATTTAGTTTCTCTATGACGAACGAGTCTTGTGTAACAATTGATTAGTTATGCAATAATTAATCAATTTCTTTTCGAATAAAACTCCTCATTTTTAAAAAGTAGAGATAATCAGGCTTGTAGAACGTCGCAAAAGTTGCCGTTGAAGTCAATTCCAACTACATCGCAAAAAAAATTATCTTTTCAAAGTCAAAGTATTTGCATCTTGAGCTAAGACTCTTCATAAACTTTTTCTGGTACCTAATAGGTCGATAATAATATCAATAATTGTAATAATATCATAGATTGTATGAAACTTGTGTATGTACGTACGCAATAACATCGTAGGTTGCAATGTAAACAACAATGAACAGTTAATTCGATGAAAAAGAATCTTACATGGTATTATTAATCTCTCTTTGAAATAAATGAATCCAACTGAAAGAAAAAAGAGACACGGAGAACAGGTGTGTTCAGGCATCACCTGTGAGAAAGAAGTCACAAACTTTTATTAGGGCATCTGTCGCAGCAGTAGGTGGTGGATGAAATTGACCTAGAAAGCGGGACATGTGTAGACTCCGGATATTTTCCGGAGATCCATTCAGAGTCTCGGGGATACACGACTAGTTCAAAGAATGAATATCAAGGGAGAAGAATCATCTAACAAGTTAATATATAGCTGCTACAATTTTGAAGAAAGATAAGGGAATATCATAAACAAATTTTGAAATAAGGTTGGAAACAAAATTGAGGGAAAATCCTAGAAAGTAATGCTAATAACTTGTAGATTTAGAGAATATCTTTCTTTATATATTGGAGGGTCTAGTAATACGATATTTTAGCATTTCCGTTTTTTACATCTTTTGACTTCGTTTGTTTTTTAAGACCAACGTGTTGACACGTTGAACGCCATTGGAATCTCGCTACTTCCATTATTTCTATTAAAATGAAACTTTTTCTATTAAAATCACATCTTCATGAAGCAGAAACTTTAACTCTTTGCAGCCCTATGTATAATGATTTTGTAATATCACATAAATATATGTCAGAGCCTATAGTTATTCGTATCATTAAAAAAAAATAAATAAATAACCAACGATAGGAAATATTGGGAAATAAATTTCATTTAGCGCACTCCAAAACTGACAAAATGATTCGGACCGCAAAGGGTTAAAGACACTGATAAATAAATATTCAGCACACCTTTATCTTTTTAACGGCAATATTTACATATTCAAGATGTTGGAAAATTCATAAATATTGCAATTCAGAAGTTAAATGAAAGTTCATGGAATTAAATAGCGTCAGTCACCAATGACTCACGTGACAGTCAACATGCTAAATGGAACAGGTGGAAGAGAAACATTTATTTTAAAAAACACATTTTGTTTAAATTAAAATGTACGCAATTAGAAATAACATATATCGTAGCACTAGAAAAGAAAAAAGAAGATACGTTTCCCCGAGCTGCAACCCATTGCCGCACGGTTTTGCTTGAAAAGCAAATAAACTTCGCAAAAGATACATACACGCTTATTACATGTTATTTAGAGCACGAAAACGGTGAATAATTTCTTTCAGCATTCAAACGCATGTCACGAAACGTTGCACTTTACGAATAGCACACTAAAATCCTGACATAGCGTGAACAACGTCCATGATAGGCCGAAATATAGAAGCATGAGAGATCAGAATGAAAATAATTGGAACGTTATCTGTTTAGATTTATCACGACATCGCAATAAAACGTACAGACAGGGAAATAAATGTTTCGCATCGTAGTTAATATTACAAAGACACGAAAACTATCGATGCTTCGGTCAAAACTTAAACCCGTCCAAGTTTATTTACATCTACCAAAACAATTATTTTGTAACACCACGAACGATCTATCTCGAGCAACAATACCAAGAACAATCCTACAAATAATATTCCAGGAGAATCAACAATTTAGATGAAAAGTAAGACATTAAATAAAATGCCATGAACTTGAATCATCGGATGAGATAAAACTTCCGCAGAATTTAGATTAGCAAGCACCACACCATAAAGGTACACACAATTACTACGCCCTCGTACGCCGATACCGCGCAGAAAGCATACTAAAAGATGGAAAATGAGGGTAGAAATAATTGTAATAATATCCACCTGAATTTGCTCCGACTGGCCAGCAACGAAGCGGACGCGGTCAAAGAGAACGTTGCCCGTCTACGAGGGAAAACCGGAGGAAAAGCCAGAGAAAAAGACGAATGAAAGGAAGGGGAGAAGATAAAAAGGAAGTCCTTCTTAATAAAAAACAAGGGAATATCAGCCATTTCACACCCGTCGTGACAATGTCCGCGTCCCACTCTGGCTTCAACGTCCTTTGAGCCAAACCGCCTCGCCGCTCGCGCCCTCCTTACCACCACCTTGTATCATCCCCGTCGGTCCACCACCCCCTACAAGCGGTACCGGCTGTATACGACGAGCTAACACAGGACAGACAGGGGTTATACCGTTGTATCGTTTCTGCCTTTTCACGATGCGTCGCGTATATCCCGGCTAAACAGGCCATTTCATCACGTTTCGTTTCCCTGTGCCTCGTTACACCCTCCCTTTCTCTCGCTGCCTCACACTTTTACGTTCGCTTCGTTCTTCATCCCTTCATCCCCTACGTGCTTTCCTACGACTGTGCTTCTTCGCTCGTTGTCTCTGCTGCCAGGTTTCGTTTTTATTTTCGTTGTTGTCGAAGGAAAGTGTACATCGCGAATGTTTTCATCGTTAAGCGATAAGATACATTTTCATCGATAAAAACAGGGAAAGTTACGTAGCCAGGTGTGAAAAGCGACGTGGATGCAGGGAGGGATGAGATGGGGCTTTGTAGAAATACGAGTGGAAGGAGGAGAATAAGATTGTGTTATATAAGAGTCGTTGAGACTTTTCTTAGTAATCTTATTTTACGTTTTTACTTTTAAGATGTGACGTTTTCTCGTTAAAATTTAAAAAACGAATAAAATTCGGAATTATTGATGTTATAGTTTTCTGATGGGATTATAATATTTAATCATTTTAGTACCTACTGTTAAGAGAAAATTGGATGAATTCTTTTTTATATTTTCTTAATAGTGAATTGGGAGGAAAGGCTCTTGGTTTGGCGCAAAAGTGAAACAAATATTTTGTCGAGAAATCGCAGAACTTTTCCAATTCTACACAGTACGGGGCAGTGATGTATGGGATTATCCCTTAACTTCAAAAATTGACAAAAGATAGTCCAGCGAAACGGCACATGTTTGATTACGTAAACTTCACTTAAAATTTGCAAAATCAATTTTTGCTTTAAAGTAGGAAGAAAATTTATTCCTGAGTCAATAGTATACAAAAAATTGATACAAATTATTCCACAAAATTACTGGCATTATTAACCCAGCGTTTGTATACTGGGTCTTTTAAGGAACAGTCAAAATTTGTACTTCAAATTTCTCTCTAACATTTTTCAACATTCTGCATTTTTAAAAATAACAGTTTTAAATTCCTGACTTTAGCAACTACTGGGCCACATAGTAGACACTCCAATAAGTATCTCAGAATTTTTGCAGATTTTTCTGAAGTCGAGAAAATCTTGTAAACCCGACTGTTCCCTCAAAAGCCCAGTGTACACACCGTGCCCTTAAAAATTGAGTATACACACGTCGGGTTAAAAATAAAACTTTTTCAAATTATCGCAGTATAAATTTCATTATTGTGTATTGTTTTCTTACAATCAAATATCGTAACGCATTACATTTTGCACCGTTTTCACCGAATTTTGTATTATTTTCAAGCCGTTTTCTCCGATATAAATCATACAATCTCATTGACGAGCCACGCTTTAACACTAGATTTACCAACGATTGCTCCAATGTGCTTAAAACGTTCAAATAAAATTGTCTCAATGAAATAAATGAACGGGACAAAAAACTTTATCGATTCAATCGCTCACAGCCTTCGAGATAGACGTAAAAGATTGAAACACAAAGACGATAGAAACAGGGACGTTTTCTAAAAATTGAGAGCAAGTCATTTTGACTATCTTACAATTAGTAGATCTATTGTTAAACATGTGCAACCTCTCTTTATCAATTGTGTCATACCTACAGACAAATTTCGTCATATTGACAAAAATAAATGTTTTATAATCAACCCATCGTCTATCGCACCTATGGTGCACGGTTTCATCACAATTACAATTGCTCGTGTCACAATTACACGGACAAAGGCCGCGAACACATCGATGATATAATGAAAAACGCACACTCAGCCTACTTAGCGCATTTCATGCTCATATTCCATTCTATATACTCATAATTCCAACAAGGTACTGTAGAAAAAATTTGAAAAAAATATAACATGGCCTGTTGCGGACAGTTTTCCAACTGAACAGCGGCAACGAACGTGATAATAGGGCATATTACGACGGATTAAGTTGAATCATGAAAACCGCTAATGGCCAAAACAGAAAGGCTACTATGGGTCGCCCATGGTCCACATGGGGCTGAACCTATTAACGGACTGCTTCCCCAAGACAAGTCAATTCCCCTTTTCCAGCCCTAAGTGTTGTTAATCGGTGATAAATTTAACACTTTGTCTTACAATGTGGAGCTAGTGGAGAAAATGGAACGAAGGAAGTTAGGACTTTCTAAAAACAGCCAAGTTGAAATATTCGGTGGAATATTACTCAGTGAAAGCATTTCATATGGTAAGTTTTAATTAAAAAAATATATATAATAGGGTAATATTCACTTGGTAAGTTTTTATTCCAGAAATGATACTCTCAATTCTAATATTATACATCGCAGATTGAATCGCACATTAAAAGGTTAAACGGCTTTGGGATTACGTTTCGTTTAAGACGCTATGCAAACTAATTCAGATCAGAAATTGTTTAACTTTTCTTTACGTAATTTGTAATATCGTTAACCGGTTGCTTTCTCTAATATTTCGTTCTTTCTTCGCATTCAGCTTATACATTTCGGACTACTGTTTCATCCGTATCTGAATTTTTACAACGTTGCCTTGCAAATATTTGAGTAAAATGCCTGGTAATGAATAGACTGCGGTTGTTTATGCAGATTTTAATTTTTATATACGCAACTAAAAAAACAGAATGTGGACAACGATTTGTTCCACCCACTGTATGTTGCAACGCGCGCTGCACTTTAAATATTTACGTATTTAGTTTTACAACTCTACATTTCCCAAAAATGCACAAAATTTCGCAGTCTATTATTAACTTTTTTATAAACATTATAAATTGGATATGTGGTCCTTAAAACTTCGCAGTACTACTCAAATTCCTCTACTGGCAGAACATTAGTTGAAAATAAAAAGGATTTTTATTGCTGAAACACCACACAGATAAAGAATTTTTATTCTACGATAAAATCAAATCATGGCATTAAAAATACAGGTTCCGAATAACATAATTTAATGCGCATTTTATTATCCTGATAGAAAAAAATTAGTATATTTGATAAGACGATCTTTTAAAACCGAACATCCACATTTTAATTGTTTATTCGAAAAGTTGCATAAGTCATTTTAACGGAATGGAATATGATGATTTTTCAATGACTACACGAAATTATTTATACAGACAAATATTAACATACAAAATAAAAAGTGCAAGTAAATATTCTCGAAAATTGACATAAATATTTTTAAACACATTAAAATGCAACACTTAAATATTTCGAATCAAAAAGTAAGTGACTTATGTCATATTCAAGATAAACGAAACATTTACTTATTTCTCTTTGCTTACTGAAATAAAAGAATTTACCTAGTCCCTGTGTCCACTTGCAGAATAACGTATGATAAAGATTTATTCGTACACCACCTAATAATTTTAGGCATACGAATGTTTATTTCATTAACGGTGAAATAAAAAATCTTAGTTTTTTCATGGTCTAACAGAAAGAAGACATATTCAGCCCTGGTTTTATAATTCTTATCGATACTTTACATCCGTCAGAGTTCATTGTTAGCATAAAATTGTTAGTAAGATCAACCGGGTGAATTCTGGTGAAATGAAAATTAAAACGGAGTTTTGACTATGGACAATATCAGTATTAAAAATATAAGTCTTTACCAGCTTAGAATTTCACCGTGAATGAAAAACATGCGTAAAATTTGCGACGCTTTACGACCTAAAAATTACCTTACTAATAATTTTCTTATTGTCTCTATTAAAGAGGAAATTTTCAAATAAAAGTTTAACTCCTCCGTGTAGCATAACACGTTAATTGTCACTGGTTCACCAAATTCTATTTGGTATGAATTGCACAAAATCAAAATTATTCGGAAATTTGCAATTCCTAACTTGTTTTGTTAACCATAGAAAATCAAAGGCAGGCGTAGATACTGTCGCATTCCATTGATGTATGAAATGGCAGCACATTCTGTAGTTACTTTTTATTGCAACATGTCGTAGTCAAGAGGTGCAATATAATTTGACATCGAAACACAGTGCAGATCATCGATGACTGACGTGATAATCAACACGTTAAACGTTAAATTTGCATCCGCACGCGGAATAATGTGGGAACGGAATGGTAGCATATAACCAACCGCGGAATATTTCGCCCTCTAAAATTGTTAAACTTTATGCGTGGAAATGCGCGGTACTTCTGCATTCACAGTTCTGATACAAATAGGTAAGAATTCGATAGAATACAAAACATTTGTTATAAAACTAAATGGTACAAAATAAAAATTATTCATGTATTTATAAATTCAAACTTATTTTGTTAACTATTTACTCGCAAAAGACGTAAATATACACTGTCGCGTTTCCATTGACACTCCACGACCTAGAAGTTACTAATTAAAAATTACCCTAATACAAATTTTTTATTTTCTCTATTAAAGAGAAAATTTCAAACAAAAGATTAACTCTTCCATGTTACATAAAACGTTAGTTGCTACTGATTCACCAAATTCTATGGCATATCTTCGTCCACTAAATTTAGCGAGGGGAGTCATCATAAAATAGATTTATACAAAATCAAAATTGTTCGGAAACTTGTAATTTCAAATTTATTTTGTCAACCATATAAAAGCAAAAGACACACGTTCATTGCAACATTTCGCAGTAAAAGGTGAAATATAATTTAACATCGAAACACAACGCGGATCATCGATGACTGACGCGTTAATCAAGACGTTAAACGTTTAACCCATTCGCACCTGCACGTAGAATAATACTTACAGGAGGATGCTAGCATGTAACCAACCGCGGAATATTACGCTCTCCACAATTGTTAAACTGTATCCGTATAAATGCGCGGTACTACAAATCAACTTCCGTATTTACAGTAGCGATAGAAATGAGTTAAATCGAATTTCAATTCGTGACACTGTAATAGTAAAAATAAAGTGATCTTATCATAAATAAATCTTTGGACTTACGCGTGGCGCAGGATAATTCACAGAAGAACACGATCGAGATTAATCCACCCACGAGGAGCGTAGTCAGGAAGAACGATCCCGAGCTGCAGCCCATCACGGCATCACTACTAATCACTATCCTTCGCAGTAATCCTCACCGAAGCACCGATATAATCACGACCGACTCGTTCTTTTCTAGGATAACTTCAACGCGTATCACTGTCACTTTTCAAACATTCGACTGTCATCTGCCCAAGAGTCTATCCAATTGCCAGAGACACGTCGAGATGATCCAGCGTCAGTGTAATAGCGCCGCACGAAATTGCAGTTCATTCGCGTCACATGACGTTGTCAACTTTTCACACGCATCATAGTCATGCATCCCGTCCCTGTATGACTGTCTGATCGAACGAGATGTTTCCTCGATGTTACACTTCACCAACTGGCTCGATGAATACTCGTCGAATCGTTATCACCGAATACCATCTCCTTATTCGCGTCTAGATCTCATGATTTAACGTTTCTGCAATTCATAAAAAAAAAACTCTAACACCAACCGATCTTTCCTGATACCCTCGTTTCTATAGCATTTAATGTCTCTATCTCCTCTCTCGTTCAATCCTCTCAATTAACGTTGAATGCAGATTAATATTATTGAGGAGAAAGAAACGCCGTTATAGCCTTTCTGAATGGGAATCTTTTCTTTCGGCAGCTTCAAACCAGCTGATGCAATTTCACTGAATGCATAGTACCCGGCCAATTATCGGAGTTTAGGGAGCCGCTCGAAGGATCTCCTCGAGCGGAACGTAGACGCGGCGGACTTGTTAAACTTCGGCACTAAAACGCCCTTGTAGGCGATGTAACTTAAATCGAAGAAGCGGTTCCTTCGAGAACGATAGAGCTCCCCGATCATCCAGATACCAGGCTTCACGCGTAAAACCTTGCGAGCATAAAATTTCTTCGACTCGATGCCGTAAATTTCATGGAATCACTGAATTATGAGTTGCAGGATGTAACATGTATTTTCCTGTAATTTGTGGTGTATCGAAAGGTTTCGAGAAAGAGAGTCAAATGAAGATTCGATTGCAAATGCAACGTGAACCGAGACAATTCTCTTTTACCACTGTGTCGCGAATAATTTCGAGATAGCAGTCGATAACACTCGAAACGGGAATAATTATATATAATCGATGCAATCGGGATTCGCTTTCGGTTGTATTCGTCACATGAATTGCTGCTGTTGTGTTGGTCGAAAATAATATAACGGAATGAACCAACCAGTCATTTAACATTTGTTTTTCGAATCAATGAGCTACGCGTAATTGAAGTAGCAAACGGTATCGTCCTCGTTGTCATTTTCCACCGGAATTTCCCGTCTACGGCGAGCAATTTGTACAAATCACGTATTTAGGACGGAACATAAATCATCCGCGCGTTCCATGAAAACGTATGGCCTTTTAAATTGATCGTCCCTGAGAATCGTTTCTACGGCGTAATTTAATATTCAGCCACGATGTATGCACATTTTTCCCCCAGATATTTCGAAAGTCACTTTTAATTCTGATCTTTCCTCCAAATATTTCCCCACTCAATGAAGCTTTAAGACTCTACTATTACCAATACAATACTTTCCACCAACAAAACGACAGAACTTCACTCCAAAATCATTAATATCATGGAATTCCAATGCTCTTGTTAAAACGTTGAAAATTTCGGGAATGAAACCACAAATCGTATTTGTAGAAGCCGTATATCTTGGTATCGGTTTATTCCCACCTCTAATCATTGGTTCGCAAGCTGGGTACACAAAATCCCTTGTGCATATGCATCGAGTACTCGCTTTGTCTTGATCGTTACGTATACTCGTATACAGTTCCTACCCTCGAATTGTTCGACTGCATGGAAAAGGATCCATAAACTCACGGTTGAAAACCTCTTATCCACGAGTAATACGTTTCTATATTAACAGGATGAATCCACGACATCGATAGCGAAAATATATTCGACCGTGTTCGCCATAAATCGTAACATCGTTCTCATAGATCCTTCGAAAATATTCACAACCTGTACACCATGCGCGAAACGACACGTATGAATTACATGCAACGCGCGTTTGAGAAAATCGTGTTCGACTCTTGTTATGTCAACGCAGTATATCACAATGATAGAACGCGAATAATTGACACGAGTAGAAAATAGTTGCACGATTACTCGCGAGCCACGTGACTATCTGGTTTGATAAATACGAACAAGTATCGATGATCTTTTATGTTAAAGGAACAACGATTTTCTCTCTATATATTGTACGTCTCTCTATAATCATCCGAAGTCGGAACAAAAGCGCGTGACGTAAAAGGGTTCGACTTTGACAGTTCCGAGAGTTCAAATATCATCGGTAACGCGCACGCACACGTGCCTGGTAAAGTCGATCGACGAGCTCTTTCGTTGTCACGATGAAAAGAGGGATTTCCAAAATGAGAAAAAAGAAGCAACGCTTTGTTGTTCCAAAAGGACCTTTAAGCTAGTGCCTTCAGCTGCACGTTCACTCTCTACAACCGAGACACATTCGTGGACCTTTTTTGCAGTTCGCTTCAGAAATCTCGTTGCACACTCCCAGTCCCACTTTAATGTTCCTCTACGAAATCGAGTATCCCTAATCGTTTCCCCGTTAAAACGTGAGGAACCCCCGTAGAGGGAACATACCAAAAAGACAGCTTCTTTAGATTCCCATTAAACTCCAATCGAGAGGCGTGTGCCGAAACACAATTCATAAATAGTACAATGGATCTTCTCGATCCCGTGACGTACACGACCAATCGGGTAGCGCGTAGAACTCCACGACGGACGAGTAAAACACGACGTCAAAACGAAGCAGAGAAACGGCGAGAGCATCGACGAAGCACCGCGCTCCAAAACGACCGAGCTTTGGCTGTACTTTCGGCTCCGGCTCTGCTTTCGGAACTGAGTCGAGAGAGAGAACATCGCTGGAGTTTCGAGGGATTCACAACCACCCCTACCCCCTACCACTCTTCCACCCCTGTCTCTCTGTAGCCCGCGTGCTCCAGCACTCGTAGTTTTCCCCTGAACTGCCACCCCCACTCGAACCACGAGGATACCCCCCACTATGGGGAACATCGCCACCCCAGCCGTTCCTCGGCTTGCGCGTTTGCCTCTCTACGCGCGCACTCGAATCCAGTCGAATCCAGGCACGCGCGCTACTACCAACTTTGGATCTCTACGGACCACATGCGGGCTTGAAAATGCGCCTCGTTACTTCGTCGCCGCAGTTTTAACGGCAGAGCTTTTTTTATTCCTTTGGCTTATCTTTTCGTGGGAGAATAAAGCATTTATAGTATGCGTATTATGGAAATTGATTCTGGTAGGAGAATCTTGCGGTTTGGTCAGCTGTTTTCATTTTACGAGATCAGTGATGCGAAACTATTGTTTGCCTAGGAAAAGAAGTCACACGATGAATGGCCTGCTCTGATTCGCCCAACGGATAGAGACAACCCTTTTTCGGAAGTCATTTAAGATTCTAATGCGTGAATGGCCAAAACACATTTAACACGGTGAACGCTACCCGGTATTTCGTTAGCTTCGTCATTTCTACGGAAGTGAAACTTCTTCTATTAAAATTACATTTTTGTAAAGCAGAAACTCGAAAGATACCGATAGATACATATTCAGCACACCTTTACCTTTGTAACGCCAATATCTAAATATTTAATATGCTAGAAAATTCATAATTATTGCAATTTAAATGATACAGGAAATTGCATTAAATTCAATAGCGCCAGTCACTGGTGACCCCCATGGCAGTCAAAGTGTTAACCCCTTGACATACAATGACATCTGCGAGACGTCACTCATTTTATGTGCTATTGTAGTGTTTGACGCACCGAGACGTCATAAACTGCTGTATAGTATATTTTTAAATTATTCAATATTTTCACTCGTGCGTTAACAGAACTATTAATTTGTTATTTTATAAGGTTACCTAACTATTTACCATTCAATTTACTTACATGTTAGAAAGCAATGCAAATTTCAGAATAAGATATTGCTTCTAAGCTTTCACATAACTGTTCAGTTGAGCCAATGTAAATAGTATTTTTCGGGCGCGTCAAATTCTATTTCATTTGTACGTCAAGGGGTTAATGACGAAATAAGTGTTTAGTTTTTGGTTATCATTGGCTAACCTCAGGTTTCGATAGCCGATACGATGGGAATATGCGGTGCGAGGACAGTTTCCCCTTATCCAGTACCACAAGCCAAGTGACTTTACTGGTTTGGTGACTTATATCTCCGTTGGTAGAGATGAAGGAGTTACGCTGATACGAGACTTTTGTAGGGTTGGTTAGTTTTTATTTAAATGATAAATACAGGAATCACGTGCTCGGGCCGGCCGCAGTCCAGACTGGACCGTCCATGACTAGTTGAGAGGTCATTAATGTGATCGCGACCTCGGCTGCGGTCGGTCCAGCGGATGTCCTTCAGTTCCTAGGAAGGAGTAAAGTTAGTAGTTAACGCGCTCCGTTTTCGTCCTGGGCCAGTTGGTGGACTGATCAGTAAAGCTGAACGAACAGGCCCTGCCCTAGCTGGTTTATGTACAGTGCCGCTCGGACAAGTTGGCATCTCGGCGGCGGAGCTTCTCTCTTTCAACCATCTATTCGTACCATTTTGTTTCTTGGAATCCACTCGCTCAACCTGTTAAAGGAAGCATTTGACAAAGTCGTAGCGTTCAAATATTCTTACTAGTTTGGCTGGAAGAGCGAGACATTGAATTACATTGTTTTCTCGTCGCACCTTCCGTTTCGTCAAGGAGAATGTCCCCATGTGGTCTGGGTAATTCTGCCGGAGTTTATCCTGTTTTTACTACAGAGATGTTAGAAATCTGGTGACTACGCTGATATCCTCACTGCCGCCACCCAAACCGCGTTGTCTCCCTTGCCCCGATCTACAGCGTTCTCTCTCTTCGTCTTTTACTTCGATTTGTATGTGCAGCTCTTTTAACGAATCGCGAGATACAATGTCAAGTGTCTTAACAGTTCCTTTATTCAACACAATAAGTTTTACAAGGCTAGGAAGGCGGTAAGATAATACAATTATGATAATTCCAATATGGCCGCAAGTACGCGACATCTCAAAGGAAATAAAATGTGAAATAATGTGAAATACATCAGATGCGCGTGGATAAATTATAAGAAAATAAACATAGAAGCCCCAAAAAAAATAAGGTGACTTGATGGTCAAAAAGGGCAAAACAATGTCAAGTGTCTTCGTGCACGTGTGACAAGAGGCATGAACCTTGAAGCCTGGCGAATCAGACTCTACCGAAACAGGCCATCCTCCCAGATGCCAACTTGTCCGAGCCACACTGTAAAAATCGGGCGTCAGTGAAGAACTCGCGAATGTGAAAGCAATGGCGGTCGGTAGATCGTTTGCGGAGAACAGGATTGTGCGGGAACAATAAGAATGTTACTGGTGGATTTTTGAAAGTTGTTTGCTGTAGGAGTGGACATCTTAACCGTAATTGTACCACTTGTTTTTATACTGAGAATCATGGGAATAGTTTAAATGTTATTGTTTTTGTTTATACTTTAAATTTAGTTATTTGTCCAAACAGGCTGTATATAAACATAAAATATTATACAAAGACGAACACTAGATTTACGGAAGCCGTCAAATTGACGTGTCGCTACTTTCTTTATAAACATTTCTCGAATTTACTCTAAAGAAATACAATAAATATTTCACGTGTATTTTATAATATAAAACTACTTAACGAATTATCATGATTCCTCTTTTTCCAAAGCCCTTATGTTATATTTTGCAGCGTAACAGATTTCACGCCCGTAAATCTAGTGTTAAGTTCAGATGTGACTATAAGTCACATCGAGGTACGATTAGGGTTGAGCATGTATTGAATTTATTTTGGTTGTTTTTTTTTATTGAAATTAAAGTTGTTGCTGTAAACATCTTTGTAGAGTAAAATGTTGAAAGTGTAAGTGTTTTCAATTTTCAATTGTATTTGGATACTTAAATATAGAGAAAAATTATCAGAGTTGCTTTGAATTATGAGCTTTTCTTTTTTTCAGTATTAGTTTATCAATTAGCTAACAACTAAGTATATTTCGTCGTTGGCCGCAGATTTCAAGTAAATCTTTCGTTCATAAATTTTGGAAAAAGCCGATAAACTAATCAATTACTCCTGAAACATAGTGTATCTAACATTGTTATCTCGAAATTATATTAACTTTAATGACGAAAATTTATACTAAATTTTGTAACGCCATTCACCGGTAACTTCTACAACATTCAATACTCATATTAACGGTAATAATTTCGTGAAGTAAATAATTTCGAAGTTCGCATCAATCATCACTGTTTTATCGTTAACAATAGAAATACCAGACACAATGTTCTTTCAGCCTTGAGTAACATTACGTATCTTTGGTCGTTAGATATTACGTTTTTAGTGAGCCTACAGTGGAAACGAGAATAAAAGTTCGGAATCCCCAACAGTGAGGCTCGAGTTCGAATCGCCATTGCATACCTCTGGGAATTTTTTACTATACGATATGTATATCACATCCTCAATGGCTCAGAGAAGATTAAGATTCTAGGGCCTCAACGAAATGATCGAAGCTGCAAAAGCTGGAAATGAAAGTAAAGGGGAAACGCTTTTGGTTGAAGTATTATAGTAATAATTTATCACAGTTACACAAGCAGGTGCATATTTATTTTTATATTGATATACCAACCGCACGTTTTTATAAGACAAAATTTGTGCCGAAAGAGATCGAAAAAACGCAGCAATCAAAGTTGTATTCAAAGTTCAGAGTCGAGTTTGAGCAAAGATGAATGCGGAAAATCGAGCGTCTTTCAACAGTAATGATTAATAAATTATTTATGAATTAAACAAAATAAGCAACACGCATGGGATAATTAATTTATTTGCAAAAATACTTCTCAACTGGAACACAATTCTTTCGCACATGCAAAGCATTGAGCAACTGTAACAGAGATGCATATAGTTGTTGGGTATAATGCTTTTTGTTTATATAAAAGATGTTTACTTTGTTACTTGATGCCAATAGTCAATTAACTTGATGATTTCGGGCACTGACTGATTGTAATTAAACTCCCAGCAATAATTAGGCTTCAGATACCTTTCAAGAAATCGTGTCACCCTATGTTTTAATTGCGACAATTTGTTTCAACATTTACACAGTCGTAAAAAAAAAATTTAGGTAGAAAGAATCTTATTGTTAGAAAAGGTAGAAAAAACCTTTCAATACGGCGGTGTCTGACATCTTCGACCCTCATATTTTCCATTGTAATACTTGTATAAGTATAGAAATGATAATCTAAATAATTAATTCAATATAAAAAAAATTGGGTATGAATTAGTGTCCTTGATTTAAAATATGATATTGTTAAAAAACTAACGAAACACTTCATTTCGTATTCGTAACAAAATAATTGTATATTATTAATATCAATTTAGTATTTAAGTCTTCACAGTTTCTAATTATCTGAAAGCTTAACCTTTCTTACTTTGCATTTGTGAAATTAATCATTTCCGCGGAATTAATATAGCTAATTGTGAGCAATGAATTACGCGAAAACAGAAAGGAATATTACGTGTCCTTATCCAAGCATCAACCAGTTCTTCGTAGCCTTTAGTTCGTTGAGACTTCTTGCATGGATGCATACTATTCCAAATACGCTATGGAATATTCATAAATACCATGCAATCCTTTTCGCACACTTTTAACATCTAATAACTTCGCCAATGCAATACTGTTGAATAAGTAATTAAAAATTGAACTTCACTCACCAACATAATTTCAAAAAATTATGGAATTAAATGTGAATGTTGGTTATTAATTAATTAGTAAAATAATTAACATACAATATTTAATAAATCTTCATTACAAATTACGTGTATCACCAGATCATCGTCTTCAAACAAAATCAACAAACAAACTTTAAGCCACAGACAATCTTTGTTTTTACATGTAATCGCATTAATTCCTGTTAATACAAACAATCATATTCATATTCACTCCCTTTAATTCTACCAACTTTAATCCTCTCATTCATTTTTGTTAATGAAAACATTCATCCAAACAGCTTGATGTTTGCGGGAATCCAGCTCTCTGCCATTTTAGCCGAATTATGTTCCTTTTTTTATCACAATATCTATAACTTTTTAATGACTGACTACTTTTTATTTGTTCCTACTTTATATAATGTATTCGACCATATTATCAACCGCGCTCTACTACCACTTTCTGAATGTTGGTTATTAATTAATTAGTACAATAATTAACATATAATAAATCTTCATTACAAATTACATTTATCATCAGATTGTAGTCGTCAAGCCAGATCAACAAACAAACTTCAAGCAACACAGATTTTTTGTTTTTATATATCATCCCACTCATTCCTGTTAACAAAAACAATCATATTCACATTAAGTACATGTAAAATCAAATTCGAAGGTTTAAATTGAAATGGAATTAAATAACTTGTTAACTGCGTTCGACGTGTATACACGTCAATGGAAAGTTCTATTGCAATAGTCTTGTAGCACTAAATTGTCAATTCTTCATCGACTAAATATGTAAAAATTCGACGTTTCGCTTTCCTCCTTTCGTAAAATTTATAACAGAAGCATTTGTTTAGTCTTTAACGTCTATATACATCATTGGTCCACTTTAATACCGTACCCTGCGAGCGGTTCTCAAATTTAAATTCCGCAGTTAATTGGTTAAAGAAAAATTCTGTCTCACATTAATATTAGGCCTTGTAATATATTCTTTTCAATGATTTTACTACAATCCTTTGACCCGAAATAATTTAGCAATCCGGAGCATTGTTATTAAAAATGATAGAATATTGCACGATTCGGAAAATGTAACCGCATATTCTCCTTAATTTATAGCGTAAACAATGACATATTTAAAGGACTGTATTCGCGGTGTCTGTACTACGACCCGAATATACCTACTTGAAGATTTGACGAGATTTTTTCAAGGCTGTAATTTTCACCTACTTTAATTTCTGCAATATTATTTCTCTGGCAGAAAGTTTCAAAAAATGTCAAAAGCTACTTTGATAAATTCATTTCACCAAATTTCTGTCATAATGGCATTCGTGTACTGACAAAAAAGTAGCAGAAGATTGTAAACAGCAATGTCTATTATTTCAAAGATTAAGCACGTTATACCTTATTTTCAATTAACTTTAATTATCCTAAACCTAGCCATGCACTGAATGCTGGAAAGTAGAGGAATACAGAAAAAATATTAAAAATTCTATGTTAATGGGGTTTCTTGATGAACTTGAGATTCTCTAACATCTAATAGTCAATACTAGAAACGATATTACAATGTTAGAAAACTTCTAATAGGCAATGTGTGAGTGGACGCGGTCTACAACATTCCTTGACATGAAGCAAATATTGCTTGATATAGGGACGAAAATCTTTAAAAAATTGAATTTCTAAAAACGTGCGAAATAGCGAATTGTGCGAAAGTCGAGGGCCGCCTGTATTGTGTCAAATTTTCAAAACAATCAGTGAAGAAATTTCGAAGATTTAAGATTTTCAACAAAGGAACATTTACATTTTTATTTAAATAGACAAAATTTTGACATTATCGAAAAATCAGCAAGGGGTATTTTCACTGTACCTACTATTATTCATTATATTTTAACAGTTAAACGATATAACAGTTCTGATACCATTCTGAAGCGTACAAAGTAGTATTTTCATTATAATTTTCACGTACTAGATAAAAATGAAGCTACGTGATTCGGATCAACAAGGGAACAGTCGGTGTTGAATGTATATGTATATACGTAGCCAATAAATGAGATCTTTTAGCGGACACACGTGTAACGTATACGAAGATTAAAGCATGTACGTGAACAGATATAGATAGGGTATAAGGCGAGGAAGAGGGTAATTTAAGCTCTGCGAACGTACCTGCTTGAAAGCTAACGGTTTAAAGCAGAATGGAAGAAGAGAGGAGGAGAATCATTTGGAGCTACATCCACCAACGTCGAGTTTAAACGACACGAAGGATAAGTGCATGGTTAAAAGTTGCGTCTTTAGGCTTTTCCGACCTAAAGCAAACCGCGATGCGTGGACTTTGCACTTGGCAAAACGGAAGCTGTGGCAACGAAGGCGGAGGACTTGTCTTAACTCCAATCACGTCCCGAGAAAAACTTCACCTTGCCTCCAGGGGGCTATTTCCTATTTTACGGTATCTACAGGGTGCTATAAACAAGCTCCTTCTAAGAATGAAAGGTATGAAAGGAATCGAATGCGAAGCCGGAGAAGGCCTTTCGATGAAAAGTTTGCTTAGAGTGTATGTCTCGCCTATTGTTCGGTGATACTGAAACTCACAATCGTCTCGAACGACGATACATATACGAATTTCTGACAAAACTTTGGTGATGCAACGAAAAGTTCGCAGCTTTATTCTTCTTGGGAATAATCTTCAGAAATCTCGAGCCTATTGATATATTTTTATCTGTTCAATAATATATTTAAATACAATAGGTAGAGTCGATTTATAGGCTGAAGTTACCTGTTAATTATCATTTCCACAGGAAACTGTGATAACATTAGATCTTGGAATAAATTAATTTTGTCCAATTTACATTGAAATTTTACTAACTAATCGTTGGAAATTTCTTTCTCTGAGATTCATTTAATTATTTTGAATAATAAATTATATTTTACAATAATTCGTAATTTTGTAATAAAGTTTATGTGCTCGGTGATTCGCAGACGATGTAAAAGAGTAACCGTCCTAGATGAAAAGAGCACAATAGTTAAATTTGAAAAAGTATAAGACAAAGAAGAAAATTCATGTCCTACGTGAAAACTGAAAATGTGTGTTCTACATGATTATTTGGTCATAATATCTAGCAGGCTTAGCAATATTGTGTACATTTTTTAGGCATCTCCTCGTATTTAACTGTGGAGAAACGCGTAAAACAATCACAATAATGTAATCAGTGAGAGTTGTAATGATAGTAAAGTTTATCAATGCCTTATGGGACACTAGAAACATAACACTGCGCGAAATTAAGGTGAACATGGAAAGTAACGAAGTACAAAAATATTGACAATTGTGATAAAAAAATTAAATTGAAATAAACAGTTTCTATGATAAGAAAATAGTGTAGATGTTAAAAATATATTGTAAAATAGTTCTTCGAAATATATTGTTTAAAAGTATTATGGGGGTACTGTTGTCTAGCGGTTTCAAAAGAGGGATTCTTTTCTTATTATACTATTTTCTTACAATCTATATTTTCGAAAATATACTTGCTATAAGATTTGCTAAAATTCTTTATGTTTACGAAGTTATAGCTGTTTACAAAGTCGCCCCTTGCAGTTGGAGCATACTATCGTAAAACTTTAAACACGTTTTTCTCGAAACGTCACTTTCTGAATTGCTGCACATGATATTTTAAATTCTAATAGGCGGGTCGTCCTCAAATTTGGAAAGAATCTTCAGCAGACATACAGTTATCGCCTAAACCTCGGATTAAAAAAAAATGTTTCATGCCTTTCTACTATGTTATATGTGGCAAAATGTCAAATATTGATATTCTAACTACAAATGGCCGCCGTTTTGTTAATTAGCACGATATCGAAATTCCTGATATTCAGACGATCAGCATATTCCTATTAATCAAGATAATGGCTGACTTTTATGTTTCAAATGAACGAAACAGATAGAATCTTGCACACCAGCAGAGAACATTTTATGGGCCCCGTTTTCAATTAATATAACTTCCATAAGTATTATTTCTGCACGCAAAGAATAACAATTGCTCCAGAAATACTAATAAAAACGTTTGCAGAAATCAAATATATAGATCTTATTGTAATCCACAAAAAATTCCTAAAAGCCACCATACAGATGACATTCTAGACCAGGGCTTCTTAAAGTCATGTAGTAAGAGAACCCCCTTGTGCAATATTTTTTTGTGTGTGCATTGTTGTATTTGCAATTTAATAAAAAAGTCTTGGCTACCTAGCATTTCTATTAAATGAGTTATTTGAATAAAAGCGAAAAACTGAAAAATGCAAAGTTAATGTTCAGGGCCCACAGATCACAGTTTAAAAACCTTAGTCCTAAACAACAATACCCCCATAAGAGCCTTCGCACAAAATAACTCTACTGGAACATGTACACAGGAAATACCTAATAAAACTCCCGTAACAACTCTTATATAAAGCACTGACATTTCATAAGAGTTAATTACAAGCTGCATAAACGATAAACCATTTGAAACTCAAAAAAAAACTCCCGGAAGGGAAAGAGGATCAGGATATTAAAAAACTTTGAGTAAAACGCGATATCTATCAGATCGGCTTAGAATCGATTGAATCAATTTTTACGGTTAGTACTCCCATGATTTACGACTCACCCCCATCCCCACGCCCAACGAAGGCCAATGCTCGTCCACCTATCCCCGTAGTTTTGCATAGTCCGCCGTAAAGTTCGTCGAGCTGCCCTTTTGTCAAAACAATGTGTGCCAAGCCGGCGTCGCGTGTTCTTACTTCCGGCACAAGCGATAAAGTTCACCGATATTAACATCTTCGTCGGTGCTGTAACTTTCGCTCGGCCTGATATACTGCAGCATTTCGTTGCGGTGGTACCCGTATTACGGCTAATATTTCTCTTCCGTACAGAACGAAAATTGAGTACTTTATAAGGAGGTGGGACATTAATAACTTGTACAGCCGGCTGGTATTTTCAGGACAGCTTAAAAGCCCCCACTGCATCGATGATGTATTATATGCTTACAAAAGAACTGACACGTACTGCCTCCGATTCTCTCTTTCCGTCTCTCCCACCCTCTACGTTTCTCTCTCTCTCTCTCTCTCACTCTTTTTCTCGTTCTCTTTCATACTCGGATGCTTGCCTCTTTTCCGCCCTTATTCTCTCTATGTATCTTCCCTCTCCTTATGCGTAATGTGCAACTACGGAAGATCGAAAGAATACAGGAATTATTCCCAAACGTTCACTCCGTTGGTAGGGTTTTTTTTTTCTCGACCACTCTGTAAATTACGGCTCAATGATCGTAGGCGGAAATGTACCATAAATTCTAGTTCAATAGGTTCTATAGATCCCGGTAGAATCCATGACAATGTAGAGTCCGTGCGTCTCTATATTTTCGGAGAACAATCGCTGCTGATTGCAAAAACGATGATAAATGCAAGCGACGTAAAAAGCAGTGTAATGACGATTCGTTATCATAGCACATTTCTATCGGATTCGTGCGTTCATTGGCGATTTACGAGTCGTCGACCTCCCCCGTATTGCTACTTTGACAACAATGATGTCGTCAATAAACCTCGAATGAAAGCATCCCGCGTACTAATCAACTTGCTTTCCACGTAATACCCAATCTCAAACGTTTCTACCCCTGGCTTCGGGGTGCAACAACCCTGTCCCTATTCAGTTCATCCCCCCGAAATCTACGTTAATTCCTAGAAATAATCGATCTTACGTGTGTCTGTATCAGTTTGTAAGAATGTCAGCTTGATTATATTGTCATTTCTCTTTATTCAATTTGCCTTTCCTCGTGCAATGTGTTTCGTGTCGTGAAAATTTTCGTCAACTCTATTATTTAATTCGGTGTAATTATCAAATGAGCTCATCATTTTGTGCGAGTAACTGTGAAACTTATTAGCAATTACAATTTTTGATCTGCATTGTCGATGTCGGCAATATATGAAATTTGAAGATCATAGGTAAAATTGTTTTTAATGCATAAATAACTGAATTTGATTTTCACTGTATCGAATACTTCATGAGTTTTGTCGTTATATTATTTCTAACTTAATTGCTGGTGATCTCTGAAAAAAAAACTTATAAATTGACTTTTACTGTGATTACTTTCTCTGCATTTCGTAAAGTTTACATAGTTATGAGGTTTGCGGTGTAAACTGTGAACTTCGTATATTTGTTTTTACGATTGAGTTAGTGTAATTTACAGTAATATAAAAATCTTTCACGTACCACATTCTTATTTCCACTATTTTCTTATAGAATAATCTGCCATTGATTTTATCACTCTATATTTCTTATATATCGTACTGTGTCATTATTATTAGAAATATTCGTCTGATATTGCATGCCTTCAATACCACGATCTTTAACTTGTGCGTTTCCAGATGTTTATTGTTATTATTATTATTATTCTTGGATTAACCGAAAAGAAATGTGATTCATTGTGGATTATAAAGACGTGGTCTATACGTCGCAGCCAAAGTCTACTTTGCGTAATTAAAAAAAATGAATATTATTTACTTCCCTTAACTTTTTTTCGATTTACTTTACAATTACAATGGGTATAGACATGCTGACTTGTTCAAATAATATAATAGTTGATAATATCCGGTTAATCGTCACGGTTAAGTATCTTATTGTACTCCTATTAAATTAATTTCATTTCCAGATATACTGACAATTTCATTTGTTTAACAGCGCTATCCTCGATATTTCTTGCTGCCAATAAACAAATATACTCTCCATCATGAAAGTGGTCTAAAAATAAGTCTAAAATCTAAAAAAAAATTAACATAAGTCAGTTATGCTCCAATGAACTTGCAATTTATTGCAAAAGTATTTCTTATTATTCGTTTAAACTCAAATGTTTAAATAACTCAAAATGAGAAATATATTACTTAAATCAGGCAGCCAACCACTAGATGATACAGTAATTTTTGGACAATCACAATCAATAGGAAACTGTATTGTCCTGTATTGATACACAGGATCTAAATCAAAATATAATAAGTGTCAGGATTTTTGTAGATAAACTCAACACATTTTTAACACTAGAACTACCGAGGAAGTCAAAATGAGTCGTTCCTCATTTTGCCAAAAGTTCTCCAAGATTATAGGACAGTCAGAGTGTAGAGTTTCTACGTTACTCTTATAAAATACAGACTACCGAATCGATCTTCTTTTCCACGTCTTAATTTCTCTTTTTCCAAAGTAGGTATTTAATACATTGAAATATAATAAATATAACGACGCTCATTCTAGTGTTAAGTAACAAAAGTAATCATATTCAAAATTTAGTTACCCATACCATACAATTAGACCACTTTCATTATCAAATCCACAAACATCCAACCAACGGTAGAAAATCTCACAAAACCGATTCCACTGAATGCACGATACACGAAAAAAAAACTAATTTAGACCCGCAAACACTTAAACATCCCGCAATCTTCGAATTCCCATTTTCCGATACAGTCACAAAACATCCTTGACAATCGAGAACGGAACATCTCTCCTTGTCGCGTTACTCGTATCTCCAAATCCCCGTTTCGCCAGACCATGCTTAATTACGTGGCTCGTACGAGCGCTTCATAAATCACTTTCGCCGCAACAAAACTCGAAGCAGTGGGGTTATCTAGTCGAGATTTTTTGCCGAGTGATGACGAGACGCGAGAAGCTACTTGCAGGCTCGTGATTAGGACAAAATAAATAGAGAGAGGAAAGGGAGGACAAGCAAGGGGAGAAGAGAACGAAGGAGATCGTGAGAAGGGGATGAAGGGGTGAGGGTAGAGAGATAGAAGCTTTTCGAACTCTTAATTCGCCTGCGGCCAGCCCCTTTCTCGACAACCCCTCTAGATCCTCCGCACATCATCATCGGGAGGGGGTGAGGGATGGAGGAAAGGGGGATTGTAGAAGGCGCACAGTTCTGGCCCCACGTCTACGGTAACCATGGAAACAGACGCATAGTCGACGTCGACGTCGTCGTTGTGTCGTTGTCCTCGCGCGCGCGCTCACCCTCACACGTACGAACGGACACGCGGTGCGAGTATGTGTACGATGTGCACACGCAAAGGCACGTCCGCAAATGACATTTGCGCGTGGTTGAGAACACGAGTTACGGGACGAGAGGGTGGAGAAGGGGTGAAACAAAACGCAGAAAGGTACGAGAAAGTAGTATCAACGGAGACACGTCTTTGAGATATATCTTGATTTTTCGAAAGCACAGAACCTTTGTGAAGAGAAATATTTTAAGTACTTCGAAGCACACTGTTGGCTGCTGAGACGAGAGCTGTGAAATTGTATCCATTTTTTGTTAGAGGGAAAGAGAGAGAATTGAAATTTTGGAATTACATGGAGCGTGGTTTAAATTGAAATAGGGCAGAAGAGCGCCATGTTTCGTTATTCTCTTTCTGCTGTCAGGAAATTTTAAGTTTTCATAGGTTGTTGTAGATTGAATTTGTGTATAAAAAATTATTAACCGTCTACTGCATAGAATGCCTGATTACAAATTAAATAACAATTCTATCTAACACATATCGTGGAAAATAATTTTCGATTGAGATACAATTCCTGCGAGGGATTAATAAACAGGTTTTTTCAACTACACAAGAATATTACATAATTCCTTTTTTCTTATATTCTAGAGAGTTTCGAATCTACCGAAACTCTAGAACCTAGGCGAAATAATCGTACCTGATAGTTCAGACTTATTGTGAAACAGAACAAAAAACGATGCTATTCGAACCAATGCCTTTCCGTATCGTAAATCAATAAAACTGTAATACTGTTCTTTTGTCTCTAGCCATTTAATTAGTTAAATATTACAGACGCATATACTTATACGGTCAGAGAAACAATTTGATCACCGATTAACAGCGGTAGTTGGAAATGACATATTGAAACACAATCGTTGAAATATAATCGTGCAAATAATTTGTTACACTTCATCCCTTTGACATCCTGATGAAAAATTGTCTTCCGATCACTAAATAAAGAAATATTCCTCAATATTCAAAAATACATCCATTCGCAAAGACTTCATTGAGCTATAAATGATTTTAATTAATTTCAGCATAGAATAACCGCAAACAAATGAGACAGTTTTAAGTGATATGCGTTACTCGAATGATGAATGAAGAATGCAGAGTAGCATGCTGTCCTAGCAATTATTCTTCTGGAATCTTGAGTCGAAGCGAATCCGTAAATTATGGCCTGTTTATGGCCTAAGAAAAGGCATTACCTCGACGGCAATAAATGTCGGCCACCGAGAGAATATCACCTGAAGTGTGTACACATGCCCCAACGATTAACGTCAAGATTCAGGCCACTCCAACGTAGCCTTTCTGTTGTTGACTTATGAAGAAGAACGACTTGTTACTGGTATCTTCAATCAATTGATCTCAGCATTTGAGACTTGCAATTTAACACTAAAACTACCAAGGTGGTCAAAACGACTTGTACCTTATTTTTTCTAAAAACTTTTTAAATTTGTAGGAGAGCCATAGAGTAGACATTGTACGTCCATCTTATAAAATATAAATTATTGAATTAATCATCCTTTCCGTCCTTCGATTTCTCATTTTCTAAAGTATTTATTTAATATGTTGAAGTATGATCGATTCAACGCTGGTAGTTCTAGTATTAAGAAGTTATTGTTTACCAACTGCCTTCGTGCGTCTTTATATTGGAAATTATTAAAGTAATTACACAATTAAGGATTATGTGAACAGAATGGTGTTCATCAAACGGTTAACGACAGAAAATGAGATTTGGTAATACCGTAGAAAATTCTATTACACTACAATTGATTGCTATTTGTATTTATAATATATAATTCTTCCAGAAAATTCATTGGTGCTATTAATCTGTGTTAATCTGTGCTACTAATTTGTCATTCTAAATATAATATCTCTCTATTCAGTTAATCAAATTATTTTTTACAGATAGTTTCTGACATGTATTTACCTATAAAAAACCTTCATTAATATTTTTTTGTTAAATTCAAGAAATGAAATTACTTCCTGCTGTAGCTAAGAATTTCGGAATGAAAGTCGATTCAATCGCTAAAGCAAATTAGCATTGAAGTAATCATTTGCAAGATACGTACGGTATTAGTGGAAATGATCCAATTAAAATTTATCCGTATAAAAGTAAACTACACTGAAAGAGATAGTTTCCAAGTGAAAGAACAGCATCGCTAAAGTGCGTCCCATAATTCAAAATAAAAAGTAGACTTTGAGGAACTTGCGTACCGCGTTCTCCAGTTACCTATAAAAATAAATTGCACTCACTCGCCGGTTGTGCGAAGAATTTTTCACGAAGCAACATCTGCCGACATTTGTACCCTTCGACGATGCTCAACTTTACTCCAGGGCATAGACAAATCTTTGTAGGTCGGAAATAACCATAGAGGGTCTGAGAGGACACTACCAGGAAAAGGCTAAGCGAAGATATCTCCTTTGGTGGATACCGAGAGGTCCGAGACAGTAACGAACAGGAGAAGAAAAGAATTCTATGGATTCGTGAAAAGGATGCTGTTCTTTTGCTTCGATCTTCCATCATTCACCACTTTTGAAATTCCGAGAGCAACAGAATATTACATTGACAGAGAAAATCTACCGTGGCAGACGAGGAGAAGGCAGGAGTTTGTGATTATTAAATCGGGGATTTACGGTGTAGCGTTTCATAAATTCGTTATATTTTTTACGACTTTACGACGATAATTTCGCTCGCCCAAAACAAGGGCGGCTTATGGTGTTTGGTTACTTATTTCCTTACCCTTTCTTTCGTTCCCTTCCTCTTGGTTCAAGCTTTCTAAGATTACGTGCCTATTGGGAAAATTACAATAGGCATTGTCAGGAAAAAATGAATTACTTTAATGTTCCTCATTTAAATCATTTATTAAACATTTGTAATGTCTTTTGGCAGTAATGCAGGATTTTTTTCTTCCCATATGCTGACTTTCGGCAGTAAAATTTGAAACGATATCTAAAGAAAAGGGAACATGTAGTACTCCTTATATTTATGAGCGGTATTATAGCTTCCTTTCTTCGTTGCAAAATGCTATTGTATGCAGATGACCTAAAACTGTTTACTGATTTAAATGAACTCTCTGAATGGTGCAGAGCCAAGAATGTTTTGCTCGATATTTTCAAATACCCTGCAGTTTAAGCTTCTTTTTCTCGAAGTCTGAACCTGATAAAATTTTCATATTAAACTGGTAATACGTCATTTAAAAAGATTTATAACGCGACCAATTTCTACGTTATATTATATTCTAGTCGATATATTATTCCCATATACAGGGCATATTCGTTGCGTTATATATTATTACGTCTACTAAGATATTCAAGTGTCGTGTTTTTAATATGTTTAAAGTGTTCTTGTATCTACCCTCAGCATAAAATCCCTCTGATTTTTACGTCTGTCTCATAAAATATAAGTTGATAAATCAATGAATTTTTTTTATGTTCTTCTTCTACGGACGGCTACCCTAAGATCACTATCTGAAAGACAGTGACGCGTAGGCCACCGGTGGTACACCCCCCCCCCCCCCCCGAATGTGTTAATATTTAAATGTAGTAAATTATTCATTGGTAGTTTCATCATCAATTTCAGTGACCCACTGACTACTATAATATATATATATATGGACCGTTTATGCTGAATGTGGTGTAGGACCATTTAACTCTTTGAGGCACAGTGGGATGGAAAGTGTCCCACCTTTTTGATGCGCGAAGATGCATGGTGGGACATTTGCGGTCCCACCTCGAAAATTTATATTATTATATAACTTTATCAATAAATATAAACCAACTTTATTCAATCAAAAGAAGAAAAAAATGTATGTGCAACATGGGTCATTTTATTTTCAGAATTCCTGTGCCTCAAAGAGTTAAAACAAATGAGGTATCATGTTATTTATGATTAACTTAGTGTAAACCTTTGATTTATAACTAGTTAGTATTTAATTTCTGAAAAAATGTGAATGTTTTGTCCAATTTAAAATTGGCCGGTAAAAGAAATTGCGTAAGCATTGATTATGATAGTAGTGCAAGTCCAATTTCCGTAGACAGGTAGATGGATCAGTGGCCTGTTGTAGTGCATTTGTTTTATTTCACGAGTCGAGAGTTACTATTTTAGATTGCTTCTTTTACTTTCCTCCTAAAATTCATAATTTCATATTAACATTAGATAGGGATATAGGTAAGAAAAAAAGTAAACCAATATTATTTTATAAGAGCTGAATATATTTAGTTTATTTCATTTTAAATAAATTCACATAGAAATAAAACCCATGAATATAAACAAAAGAATAATCTCAGAATCGGAAGATGAAGTTGATTCCACTATGAAAAACTAATCAATGGGACGTAAAAAGAGACGAAGACTTATAGAGGTAAAATCTTCATCAGATGAAGATATTGTTACTAATTGTGAGAACTTAGATTATGCAGAAGAAAATAAAGGAAAATATGTGCAACAAATAAACAAAATTAGCGAAATGCTGGATAAGGATATTATAAATATTAACAATATCTTATGTTAAATTTAACAATATGAAGGAATGAGCGAGGATGGAAGATGAAACCGGGACGAAAGTCAGTTGGCATACGATCGTCGAGCGAGAGAGTATATTATTTGTTATCCTTTTTCTCATTGCTACTTCGTAATAAATACATTATTTATATCTTGTGTTTATCTGGTGCCCTTCAACCCATTCCAACAAATATAATTAACGTTTAATATTAAAAATACTAGTTCTATTTTATTTCTTGTTATTATTTGTAAACAAAATTGAATGAATGTGAAATATATTTTAGCTGATATTTGATTTCCGAAAATTGAATTAAACGATTATTACAGTTGACTAATTTTGAAAATGGTGCAAGTCCACTAGCAACCCGTAAATAAACATTATTTTACTTAAATTTGGCTAAAACAGATTAATATGGTCAAGTTACGTATTGATAAATCAGTAGAAACATTCTCAGACTTGATATAAGTAATCTATATTTTTTCATTGATAGATATGCTAACCATTAATTTTCTCGAAACAGGAGAAAATAGACTTGCATCACTTTCAAAATAAACGGTCCATATGTATAACACTCTTGAGTGCGTGTAATTAGTGTATGCTGGTTTAACACTAACCATAGGCGGCCAAATAACCGATTAAATAAAGAGATTGTGTTGTACGTTATTTCTATGTTAAATTGACAGTATTCTGCACTTCTCTCTTATTCTCTTCTCTCATATTCTGCACCTTGATGGTAACACGTCGTTAATCAAAATCCATGCTACTTATTTTTTTCAGATAAGATTCGCGTTAAAGAGGCTAAAACGTAATTATGCTTATATCTTTAACCCTTATCAAACCAAACGACAGCCTCACTACAAAAACGTAACCTAGCGCAAAACATGTTAATGTTTTTCTTTTTATATTACTTTTTGTCTACGCAATATTCATAACTAGACTGCGGATTTTTATGCATTTATGACAAATTAAATACGGCTAAAATATACAAAAAGAACATAATATAAAAATATATCTAAAATATCCAAAGTATGGTATTTGTTGTAATATTTATTAAGTGCAATAAATCCCTAGATAGGTTTTCCTGTCTCACCTGCATTTGTGAAACTCGAAATTTGCATAAACATCCGCAGTCTATTCATAACTATTCTTACTAATATAGTGAATGAAAGAAATTAATGTATTTAATTCTGTATTTATGTATTTCATGTGTTTGTATATTATTCGGATTCTATTGTTGTTTTGTGTTCGCGTGTGCTGATTTGAAATTGTAGTGAGCCATGATTTGAATACTGTTTGAAGATTTGTATAGATTTGAGAATAAAAAAGGGATGAGGAAACGCGAAATGCGACGGCGCGGCGGTGGAAAAGAATAGATGAGTGAGTTGCGAAATTTTTAATGCCGTGTATGGATTTTTAATGAATAAATTATTTTCCCGATTGCTAATTCATCTTCCACACTAATAAGCAAATATAATAGTTCATCAAAATTGTAACGTATCGTTACTTTCCTTTCTAAAGTTAAACAAAATTAGTTGGAATTGTCTGACAAGCATGTTAAGATAGTCTTAGAGAATTAGCGGTTAATATACTCAACAAATCAACCCTTGAAAAGAAACAAAGAATGTCATTTACGATCAAACTGCAATCTCCCTTTATGCTGATTTATTCAGATTAATAATTTGCCTATTAGATATTAGTTTTTACAAAACTGGACATTTGCTTTTAATATGTACAATTGACACAGTTTCATGTAATGTAATTGAAAAATATTGTTAATTCTGTATATAATTCAATTAATTCGTTTTCTAACTCTTTTCTTTTTTCATAATAAATCTCTAAATAAATCAACCATGATTAGAGAAACTTAAAGATCACAAAATCTTATAAAAATGATCTGTATTATTGTCATGTAAATTTCTAATAGTGAAATTCATGAAAGTATCAATTTTTAAGTCATACATACCACTGTACTTTTGTTATTAACAACGTTTTGCAGCTTTAAGTTCTTTCAATTTAATTTTATAAATTTTTTACAATCTTCTTCCACGAAATACAAGCAAGATAGCTATAATAAGTTAATTGTAACAGTACACGCGAAGAATATTGTAAGCAAACATACACTACCGTGCACAAGTATTTGAACACTGCCTCATTGTTAGAAAAGCGTGAAACATTCTTTAACCCTTTCAAAGCTTGGTAAAATTACGAATTCTGGCCCAAAAAATGTCTAGTTCTTTTTATGTTCGAAAACACTTCGGCATGCAAACTAAACCACGTCTCCTTCTTCAATCAGAATAACCTTAGAAAACAGAGGAAGTAAAGAATCTAGTCATAGACTTATTGTTAGATATCTTTGGTATACTAAACGGGATAAACCGTTTGATACTTGACGCTCCGCCTGTGACTGTCACGGGATAAACTGTCAATGGGTTAAGTAAAACGCTCTAACATAGTTTTAGCTTCTGATCTTCTCTCAGATAACCATATAGGGTTTAAAAATATTGATTAACTTAGTATTTGACATTATTTATTATAAATGAACTAGACCCTAAAACTAAAAGCGAAGTGTCCAATTTCTGCAATAAAATTGTGGACTTATTTACAAGATGCCCGGTATGAAATTCAGGAAGGAACAATGAAAAACTTATTGCCAAACTGTCGCGAGTAGTGGCTGCTGTTATTGCCCAAAGAGGCGGTCATATAAATGAACACAACGTTTAATAATTTTTAATCATTTAATACAAATACATTTACACTATATTACATCCTCGATCTTCTATACTGTAATAACATTTATTACTATTAATTATATCTAAAAATATCGAAATATACAAACAATTTAATAAGATCGTATTGACTGTCCAAATACTTATGCACGGTAGTGTACATATTAACTCTTCGTAATCTGAATAAATGTCCCAATCTCTCGTTAGTTAATTAATTCTAATTTGGAAACATGTTCTACCGTTAACCTCCATATGCTGTTCAAAAATAATTACACTAAACATCGTCGGGTGAGATTTCAGTCACATTCTCTTTACGCTTTAATTAACTTGAAGGAATAATCCTTTATTTATAATGTGACACGAGTTTTCCAATACGAGATCAATAATGTACATACATGATATAAACAACGATCGTCCTACCTTCTACTCAATATTTCGGTCTACACATAAAGCTATCTCTCGTTGAATTATATGAAAATACCGGTATCATTTTGTTAAATAGATAAGAAAATAATATCACCCAATTAATGCTATTTATTATCTATTATGCTATGTTACACTGAAAATTAATCTCGTTATAGTGTATTTAAAAAGAAATCAAACATATTAAAGTATCTAGAAACGGAGATTTGGTTAAAATTCACCCGACAAGGATATAGAGGGTTAATAGAATTCGAAATAGTTAGGAAAATCAAAGTTACTTTCGCAGAAAATCCATTACAGCGGAAAGTTACGTCGACTGTGGTTCAACATAAGACCACAAAGGATTATGTGTCCACTTAGTCCTTTGATGTTTTATCTACATGGCAAACTGATATCCTCCAACATGAAGTTGTACTTATCGTTACCTTATTTTACTCACGATATTTTATTAAATATAATTCTCCTTTTATATAAATGGATCTCCAATACTTTAGTAGTGCAAGTATATTCCATTTGTATTAACAATTAATGGTACATATTGATAGAAACTGCATTGCAGGGTTTCTCTTGTTTCGTGTCAATTGTCAAAAAAATGAAATATTTCGTTTGTCAAATTTATTATGTATGAATTATTAACAAAAATTTCATGCATTTACATTGTTCTACCACATAATCTGAAAAACTATAGAATACGAAAAGTAAGTTTCCGTTCGATATTTAAAATTCTCGATAAAGCTGAATCAGCATAACGTAGCCAGCTTTTCAGAAATCAATGCACTGCAATGACCGAATGATGCACTCAACACTCAACATCACGTTGAGTTCCATCATGAAAAAGCTGTTATATACAATGAAAGTAAGTTTTAATAGGCATATATGTTCGAGGGAGAAAGAGGGAACTGGAAAGAGACGGTAGCTCATTAATGGACAAAACTATCGACCCAATGAACTGAAAAAGAGAAAATATATTTCGTTTCCATTACTTACATGCGGCGATGATGGCTAGTTAAATCCAAAAATTTAATTAAAATAACACTACAACTACCAAACTAATCAAAAATTGAATTGGTTTCCAATTTTTTCCAAAACGTTTCCAGGTTTATAAAAGAGCCATACAGCAAATATTTTTCATCTATCTCATACAACATAAATAATCGAATCGATCATCTTTTCTATCTCTTGATTCCCTTTTTTCAAAGTACTTATTTCATATGTTAAAATGTTTATATATTGTAATATTAACGGCAGTAGCCCCAATACTAAATATCATTCAACATTTTTTAACATTAGCGGAGTCGAAATAAAAAATATTGCAAATATTTTATCATATAAATATTTCTCATATACGCTTCAATGAAAAATCAATTTTATGTGCCAACTGTTAAATGTTTCGCGAAATGAAATATTAGTTTTAACGATTTCAGGTAGCTGTGAAAATAAATGCGCAAGGTATTGCGAAACGTAATCGATTCGCTACTTTCGATGATTGATTAATTCAGAGGAGATCCTAGAGTTCCGATCCAAGGTGTCAAAGACCCCTGCCTACTCTTTTCGGTGACCATAAATCAAGAAACGATTACACGTGTAAATAGACTACTGCTCCTCATCCCCTACACCAGCTGTGCTTTTCGGAAATGTCCCTTTCGATCTGTTTACATGCGAATCAGTACCCGTGAAAAATCACCGAGGGAACACGCAGTGGCTGAGAGTATATAAAATCTCTCTGTCGCACGCTAAACAATGGATCGATACCCAAGTTGCAAAAGTATCCCATTATGCATGCTACGTTGTATCAAGTACCGAAGAATGTTCATGCGGATTTTTATATGAAAATTCAAACACTCAAGATATAAAAAATAATAGTTTTGTTTTACGATGTAGTCATCATTGATTTTTATGACGCTTTTCCAGCGATTAGCAAGTTTGGATATCTCTTTCTTGTAAAAATCAGTAGTATCATTTGAATAAATTATTTTTCATTTGTCCTTGGCATTACCTTTGAAATATTTTAGAAATAAAAATAGATAACAATCAGAAGGAGGCGTATTAGGACAGTAAGGAGGGTGAAATGAAACTTTCGATCTGATTTCCGTTATTTTCTGACGAATCGTAGATGCAACGTGAGATCTTACGTTCTCGTGCAAAATAAGTACTCGTGCTTATTCTCTTCTTTTAAACGATGCAGCATCTAGGTATTTACTCAATATTTAATGGAAGCCAGTGAGCGCCGCCTCCTTTTAACTGTGTATTCATCACATCGAGAAACTTCGTGAATTTTTAACTACAATCTGGTTGATATTCATTGTAAAAAAGAAAACCACACAGATCTTTTCTTGTGTTTAACACTAGAACTACAGGCATTAAGTTTATTATATTTAAATCTATTAAATAAGTGCTTTGTCGAAAGAGATATCAAAAAGTGAAAAAGATTATCAATTCAGTAGTTTATGGTTTATAAAATAGATTTTAGAATATTTATTGTATGACACTTATAAAAATGTGGAGAATTTTTTCGGAACAATTGATATTTAGTAATTTTTCTCACCTTGATAGTTCTGGTACTTACATAAGTTACGCCACAAATAGTTCTATGAGTAGAAATAATGTTTCCGAGTTGTGGACAATTTAAACATTAAAACATGATTTAATTTTCTTTCTTACTTTTTTAGAATCGGTTTGCAAATTTCTAGGGTCGCGGTATAATAGATATTTCGTATGTACTTGATAATATATAAATTACTTAACAGACCATCTAATTTGTCGAATGAGTCACCTTTTTTTAAAGTACTTATTTAATACATTTAAGTATAACAGATTTAGCGCCCGCAAATGTAGTGTTAAGAGAAGGTTTCAAAAACTTCATTGTTCAATTTGATCATTGTATTTTGTGGTAAAGGGAAGACAATAAAGACAAGTGTCTTATCTTTCCGTATACATATCACTACGTTAATGCGATTTCCGTCTAGTCGACAGCCATTTTAAAATGTACGCTCTGACGAAATAATGTAATTGCTGTTGAGCCACAACCTGCACTAGGAACTTGCACTTTTTCGAAGGTTGCTTTCCACAACTGAGCTATCCAAGACGCTAACCACAAATGAAATACCCATGACTTGCATGGGAGATGCTATGATGGCGGTAGGGATGAAGATTGAAGCTTCCGCATAATGGGACTCACTTTGAAGGATTGCACGCTCACTTGGCTACGATTTAACGTAGTGGGACTTGGTATACATATTTATAATATTATGAGTGCAATTGACTCATACATCAAAATTGAAGTTTTTACGAAAAAAAAAACATTTTTTGATGGACAACGAGAGGAGTGACCGAAGAGAATGAACGAACATTATATTTGTATATATTAGGGATGCTGGAAAAGAATGTCGTTTTTTTGTGTGTTTTTCTTAATAAAAAGTGTGAATACTTATAAGAATTTAATTTACAAATACTAATCTAAAATATAAAATCCAGTGTTTGATATACCTAATCATTTTCCATCGATCTGACAAAGTTGTAACACCTCGCTCATAAAATTCACTGGGTTTTGATTTAAATATTTGAGGAGAACTTTTTTCAGATCGACATGTATTCGAAAAAAACGACATTCTTTTCCGATCACCTAATATTTCATTATGTGAGTAAGAACTAGCGTATCCTTTTAAAAAATATCGTTTTGTATTCTTACATATATATAAAGCAATAAAATCTCGAATGAGTCAAACTGGCTCATCCCTCAAATCTAGGCTTAAAGATTCAATGGTTGAAAACAGACATTGAAAGTATACAGTTATTTCTCTATGATTATAGATTTTTATATTATGAGCTATTGAAAATTATGTATGTCAATGTAACAAATTGTACTCTTTCTACCGAAGTACAATGACCACTTTGCAATGTATTCTGAATGCTTCATCGCACAAAAGATGTAATTATTTTTCTTCGGTTGTTTAATGTTTGTAGTCTCTTCTCGCTGTAATGTTGATGCAACATGACTCGGGAAATACAAGTAAAATACAAGTAAAAATTAATTTATAAAAATCAACACGTGCATCAACTAAAAACACCTGTGTGTGTCAGTGTGTAATCCGCGGGTCATAGGTTCGCCATTACTGTTATAGAGGAATGGTAAAACGGATGTTTCACGTATATCTTGTAATATATAAATTCCACAACTTATCGTTTTGTTTTTGTCATGTGATCCCTTTTTTCTCAAGCTACTTATTTAATATATTCAATTATGTCAGATTGAACATCTGTAAATTTAGAGTTAAAGGTTGTGATTCATAAATTTCAGTAGGAGGCCGTTGTCATCATTGGTCACGAAAAGGTAAGTATTACTACTTTAAAAGCCAGTGCATACTTTATTTTCATCCTATCCTTAAACATGCAACTTGATAAATTTGATATTACCGATGTTATACGTACTCACAATCAGTTATTAGGAACAAACATACATTTTATTATCACAATGAAAATTGCGTACTAACAATAATAGTACGATTACGGAACTCCAATTAATTGAATAAATCGATCAGTGACGAAATTACTAAAAAAACTCATTATTTTAAGAATCAACATTCGTAGATTTTACTCAATAAGTCAGGAAAAATAGTTAATTAGAAGTACGATTATTTTTCTCTGCGTACGAGAATACTGTCTCCACGGATGGTCGAATATCGTATGCATTTGCTAGAACGAACAGTTTAATTTATGCATTTTGTTCATACACATGGTGCGTAGTATCGCGACCGATGGGACCGTGGAACGTGCGCGATCATATTTATATGTAAATGCAGATACGTACACGCTGAAAAAAAAAACAGAATCAACGGGACGGAGAGTTTGATCAAACTTCCATTATAATTACATGCAGGATTATGTCTAGCGAAAGACGCGACGTGGACAATAACATTGGAAGCCTGATTTGGAAGAGATGCGTGAAAAATGAGACTCATTGGAGGTAAAGTGGCTCGATACAGATTAATGTTTAATCTCTATAACCATTTTTGCAGCACAATATTGGATCAGACTGTCATGTCAACATAATTTGTTAACAGTGTAATGAAACGCGAAGTAATGTGAGAAATTCGAATTTCCGATGCATCACTTGTCACATCGAATGCAAAATTCGTGGTTTTAATGCTCCATGATTTTTTTATTTATTATTAAATTTGTTACCATATAAGCATTGGGTTGGGAAAAATATTTTTGTATTTTGGTGTAAAAGTGAAAGAATTTTTTACATTTTAAATAGCTTTTAATAATCAAAATGTATGCCATTTTGGTCGACCACCTTTTGCCATTTTTTGCTGAAAGTAATCATCGTCACTGAAAAATTTCTGTGATTTCTGGGGAAAAAACTTCTTCTACTTTTGCGCAAAAGAAACGGAGAAAGTATTTCCCCAATTTAATATTTATTACCTTAACCATTTCATTGGCAGAGTGTAGTAAGAATAAATCGATCTTCTATTTCTTTCTCACGTAAATGTTGTATTCCTATGGGGATCTTCTTGAAATTGCAAAATTCTGAGCAATTTTAATGTTGTACATAACGTAACAGTTACAGAATTAAAAGTTTTATTAATATCGGAATGTGGTCAGTTTTTAAATGCTGTAACAATACCTTATATACATTTAATATAATATTAACAATTATAAAAGCTTATTGCAAAAGTATAGAATTGAGAAGTGAAAATAACAAAAATTTGAATAGAAAATCCACCATGGGTTACTGAGGTAAATTAGTTTTAAAAAAATTACCCTCTGAACTATGCATCATAATACTGTTTTATTTTATTAGTATCAATTCGTATTTGGAGAAGCTAATTTACCCTTAAATTAAAGCCGTCACATTTCGTGGTTTTTTTCACGCTTTTTAACAGTTCTTAGTACATAATTAAATTCCTATTATGAACAATTTTTGCAATTTCATTAAAAAAGGAAACTCAAAGCGTATCTCTTACATTAAAGTAATATTACAATCTTTTAGGAAGTTCTAAGGTATAAATAAAGTACACAGAGTTTCGTATCTTGACTCACTATAAAAGCCCACAAAGTTCCATCAAAACCGATAATCTCGGATTCTCGAGTCTTCCTTCTCAGTTTTGTCACGTTTGGTCTATAATCTAGACCAGTGATGGGCAAAGTTTTTTAGGAGTAAGTTAAAGAAGAAAGAAAATTTGGGGAGCCAACAAAATTATTGTACAACTTAATGACGGCAAAAAGAAAGTATTTTAAAAATTCTTTAAACTGATACAATGAATAAAGCCGTGACTGAATTTATAAAACTTCCTTATAATGTGATTCGAATCGGGATGTACTGATTTTGAGAAGTAAAGCTAAATGCTAACATGTTATTTAAATTCTCACAACTATATTTTGTATATGCAAAAAAAGATTTTAATTTTTATGGAAAAATTTGCATATGCCAAAAAAAAGAACGCTCCCTTAAATGAATTTTTTTGAAAGGCTGAAATTGATGAATGCTGTACTATTATTTTAACATTAAAACTACCGTGTTAATAAAAGGTGATGAAAAATCAAAAGGTGAAGAAAATAATCAATTAAGTAATTTCAATTTTATAAAATAGAAGTAGAATATTTACTACACGTTTCCCCTATCAATTTTGGGAATTTTCTTTATAAAGCTGGGGAACGTATTATTTTTATCGTATTGGTGGTTTTAGTGTTAACATCAGATTTTAAAACAATAGTATAGAAAATATCAATTTTAATTTTTAAAGCAAAAGATAATATAAAGGGTTATCCTTTTTTGCATACGCAACATTTTTTATACAAATTCAAATATTTGATGAATTATATTGCCCTGCAAAGTTTTCCTCTTCTTCCCCTGGCCCAATCCTAAAACAGTTTGTCTATCATTGATCTAAACCAGTGTTTTCTAAAGTGTTGTATTGTGCGGATACCCCATGGGGAACGAGAAGAGTTTGATGGAGGTACACGCAACATCAGACTTTAGCCGCGCCTGGTGCAACAAGTAACTAACTTTTTTTCGGTTAGAACCGTAAAAAAATAATAAGAAAGTTTGTAATTATACAGATGATGGTCTGTCCAACCGATTTCAATGATTTCTGTATATGTTTTCAGGATCGTAATTCTAAGTAACTTTTTTTACACATGTACTCCTCGATCGGTATTAGTTTTTTAAATGTTGGCAACAAATGTTTATTACTTCATGGAATTTTACTTATACATGCATGCAGATAACAAAGTAAGGCTCAGCACGATGCTGAGAATTGTATTATTGCTTCAGATGGACTCTTGAAAAATAAAAATAAGAAGTGTAATTTAACCTCATTCTGGTTACAAATTGCAAGATGTGTATCCAATTTAACAGAGAAAATTGTGAAATATATCTTGTCTTTTCCAACTCGATGTCCATCTGACGTTACTTGTTCACTGTTTGTAGACGTTAAGTCAAAAAATGGTACAAACTTTCTGAAGTGGAACCATATCTCACTGTAAGTTTGAAATTAATAATCAGGCAATCATATTATGATTATCTATTGTCTCAACATAAATAGTTTCATCTTTCCCATAGATTACAATAAATATTGTTACGAAGCACCCAGTACATTCAATGTTACTGGGAAACGAGACATGTCAATTGTTTATTAAATAAAAAGAGTTGAGATTCTACGGTCGGTGGTCCTCGTAGACGGACGTGTTCTCTTAAATAAACGTTATCACTTTTTAATTGTGTTCTTTAATTAATTATGTCTGAAAGGACAAGGCGTGCGCGGTCGACTCGTAACAATATTATTTATCATTTTTATTTATTGTATTTATCTTTTCTTATGATTGAATTTCATTTTCCATTTATTATTATTTTGTTTGTGCACTAGAAAATGAAAAATATAGTATATCTTGATTCTTATTAGAGGGTGTGTCAGTTTTTTTGACAGAGGGTTCTTATTGTTACAAAAATTACACAGGTCCACAAAAAAAAAGTGGTCTGTGCTGGGTGTTGGACAGAGATTTTCCGACGTATTTTTTACCGCTGACCACGAATCTGAAGTCAAAATTGGGGGTCAAACTCCAAAAAACGGAGAAAAATAAAAAAAACGATAAAATCCACGATCTAATAGTATTTTCAGTATCTTATTATCAATTTGCAGTTTCTGCTTGTTTCTCTCTGTAGTATCCATCAGTGATTCGCAAATATGTTTTTATGCCGCTTATTGTGTCTTATTTAACCCTTTTAGTGTCAGTGGGCCGATAGATCGGCCCACGGTCCTTATGCGAAGAGTGCCACGGGCCGATGTGGCGCAGTGGTCCGGCCGGCAGGCCGAGCGGCCGACGAGCTCACGGGCAGAGGGAATCTTGCTTTAGTCCTTATCTCCAATACAATGTAGACCACACCACGCTTGTGTTTACATATTTCATTTAGTCCTTATCTCCAATGCCAATAGTATAGGCCACACAATGGTTCGGCTCATTTGGTTTTTCCTCAGTCTTTCTTTAGCGTCAATTAGGCAAAGTCGAAGCGTGGTCCTGAGTTCTTCTATTCCGATATTTGATTTTAGTCACTTTGTATTTTATTTTGAACTAATACTTCGGTCAACAATGGCAGAGCAAGTTGAAAAAGATAGTGCAGAAATTATAAGATTGTTATTATCATTGTTTTGTGGCGTCAAGATCCGACGTGGGATGAATTCGACGACCACTAGTCTCACTCGCGATTCGCGACGATTATGCTTCGCGAGAAGGTAATTTATCGACGCGATCGTCCTCGACCGGCGGAGAACTTGTTCGTTCGTGAGATAGTACGTACTCCAAAATATATAATAGCAAACTATGACGGTTTTCGTCGTCAGCGAGCTCGGTATGTTTGCGTTTCGGTGTTCGTAAGGCAAGTGACTTCGAGGATTTTTCCTCCGAAGTCCCTCGACGACGCTATGGGCCGGACATCCCCACTTGCTGAATTTTCGCGACGTTTCAGCAGGCGGGTTTTTCGGATTTTCCGGGCAGTGCGCGATGTTGATTGGCCGCACTTTCCTCCGAGAGGAGTGACCACCCCCATGGGACTCTCGGCGAGAAGGGCCCCACGGAGGCGGGAGTTCACCCCCTGCGAATACGTGGTGGAGGAAAGTGCAACCAGATGTGCCCAAAAAATCCTAGTCCGGCCGATCGGCAGAATTTCCCTTCGAAGGCGCGATTTATGACCGATTTGTCATCGCGAGTCAGCGGCGGTCGATGGGACCGTTCGGGCCGAAGTCCCTGTTTACCACCCGCTGACAGAGCACGACGGATTAACGAAAACGTTCATTCAAAACGAAGGCTGCTTAATTCCTCAAGGACCGGAGTTCTAGCTGCCTTGGCGAACGATGGTCGCCAAATGTTGGATGGTAATAAAAAATCTGGCAGCCAGACCCGGGCCCCAAAGAACGGCAAACTTTCGCTTCGTTCCGAACGCGCTTTTGTTTCCGTACGACGGAACATGCTCCCCCCGTTGAGAGACTCTGTCGATCAATTACGTTACCGATTTCGTTCTGCTCGCTGACGCTGGCTTCGATGATAACGATGCCGCTTCATCGACCCTTGAAGCGGTGCCAGCTGAGTTGGTACGCTCTACGAAGACGGCGATGACTCCTCGTAGATGGGAAGGGGTGCCAGCTGCCGAACGTTGCGCCGGTAGACGCCGCACGCTGTGCGAACGGTGACAGCGCGCACGACGTCGTCCTTCCCTGGATGGACCTGCTCGATACGCCCGAGATGCCACTGCAGTGGCGGCGTATGGTCCTCCTTGAGTACCACGATGGTTCCTTCGGTGATGCTGTGGCTCCCCTTGGTCCAGCGGTGGCGCACGTTCAAGAGATTGATATACTCCTTGTGCCAGCGCGTCCAGAAATCTTGCTTGACCTTCTGGATATGTTGCCAGTTGGTCAAGCGATTGCTGGGAGCACCGCTGAAATCGGCCTCGGGAAGGCTCGTTAAGGCATTACCGATCAAGAAGTGACCCGGGGTTAATGCGAGGGGATCGTTAGGATCGGATGAAAGAGGTGTCAGAGGTCGGGAGTTGAGGATGGCTTCGACTTCGATAACGAACGTGTTGAATTGTTCGAGGGTGAACAATTCCTCGCCGACGACGCGTTTAACGTGATGTTTAAACGATTTAACGGCTGCTTCCCATAGGCCTCCGAAATGAGGCGAGAGAGCCGGCGTGAAGTGCCACGTAACGTTCCTCTCCGTGAGGAAGCGCCGGATCCCTTCGTCCTCAGGTAGGGAATTGTGCAGCTCCGCTAAATCGTTGCTCGCGCCAACGAAGTTCGTACCGTTATCCGAGTACATATTCCGGCACAGTCCTCTTCGACCGACGAAGCGTTTAAGCGCCGCCATAAACGCCTCCGACGTCAGGTCCCCGACAACCTCTAAATGCACCGCCTTTGTCGCAAAACAAATGAAGACCGCGACGTATACCTTCACTTGTTTGCGGTTTCGGTAGCGCCGTTCCTTGACATGAAATGGCCCGCAATAATCGACACCTGTGTTGTAGAACGGTCGGTGCTCCGTTACCCTCGCCGCAGGTAACTGACCCATGATGTACTGGGTCTCAGGTGGATTTACCCGGAAACACTTGACGCACTGTCGAACGATTTTTCGCGTTGTGTTGCGTCCGTCGATCGGCCAGTACGTTTGTCGCACGATGTTGAGAGTCGAGGTGATTCCGGTGTGGTGATGTTGGAGATGAGCCTGCCGGATGATGAGGCCAGTGACGTGATGTCCCCTCGGTAAAATTATCGGATGTTTTTGCTCGAAGGGCAGGTCCGAGTTTTGCAAACGTCCCCCCACTCGCAGGAGACCCCTTTCGTCCACGAAAGGGTGCAGTGGTAGGAGTCTGCTTTTGCGGTGCAATTCAGTCCCGCCCTTGAGCTGCTGCAACTCTTGCGCAAACGCGGGAGCTTGCACGAGTTGCAGAATCCGATCTGTGGCCTTCTGTAGTTCTTCCACGGTTAAAGGTCCCTTGTCTCGATCGGGCCGTCCAAACCGAAGACAGTACGCCACAACTCTCTTTAGCCGAGAGAAACACGAAAATCTCTCTAGAATTTCCTCGCTGTGGATGGTGGTAGTAGCGAAGCAGATTATCGTTCGGGCCTCCGGGATTTCTTCCAATTCGTCGATGGGCGACACGGGCCAAGATGATTCGATGTCCGACAACCAGGATGGTCCATGTTTCCATGCCCGATGGCCGATTAATTCGCTCGGCGATTGTCCGCGAGACAACACATCGGCGGGATTGTCTTCCGATCGGACATGTCGCCACGATCGCGCGTCGGTTTTCCGTTGGATTTCCGCTACGCGGTTCGCGACGAATGTTTTCAATGTTGCCGGAGATCGTCTAAGCCAATTGAGGACGATGGTTGAATCGGTCCAAAAGATCGTGCGATTAATTTCTTCAACCATTGCCTCTCGGATCGTAGCGTATAGGCTGGCGAGCAATGCGGCGCTGCACAGCTCGAGTCGCGCGAGAGTGACGGTTTTAAGAGGCGCAACCCGTGATTTTGCGCACAGAAGATGCGTCTCTGTCTGTCCGTTTTCGTCGACCGAGCGAATGTATACGCACGCTCCGTATGCCCTTTCGCTGGCATCACAAAACCCGTGAAGCTCCACACGGCGATGTTCCCGTTGCGCAACGTGACGTTTGAACGACGCCTTGTTTAAGTTTGCAAGGTCGCTCACAAAAGTGGACCATTCTGTGTGCAACTGAGCGGGCAACGATTCGTCCCAGTCGAGTTTCAGTTGCCACAATCGTTGCATTATAATCTTCGCCACAATGGTAACCGGACCGAGCAGTCCCAAAGGGTCGAAGATTCTCGCGATGGTTGATAGAATGGTCCGCTTCGTCACTCTTTGCGCGATGTGTGGATCGACGGTGTAGGTAATGATGTCTTCGTTGGCGTTCCATATTACTCCCAGGGTCTTCACGGTGTCGGTGTCGCCGAAGAATTTCGGATGGATCTGTTTGTCCGACAGTCCGGTAAGGAGGGCTGGCTCGTTGGATGCCCACTGCCTGATGTTTAAGCCTCCTCGTTGAAGTACATCGATGATTTCATCTCGAAGCGCCAACGCTTGATCGAGCGTATCGGCGCCGGTGAGAAGATCATCGACATACAGATCCCTCTTCAGCGTCGTTGAAGCCCTGGGAAAGTCGGTCCGTTCGTCGTCTGCCAGTTGTTGGACGCATCTTATGGCGAGAAACGGAGCTGAAGAAAGCCCGAACGTGACGGTGTTCAGCTCGTATGTGGCGATCTCGTTTTGCTCGTTTCTCCACAAGATGCGCTGGTATCGGCGATCCTCCTCCCGCACGATGAACTGGCGGTACATCTTTTCGATGTCACCGGTCAGCACGAACGCGTGCATCCGAAACCGCAGGAGCAAGGCGAATAAATCGTCCTGCAGCGTAGGTCCCGTTAGCAGAGCATCGTTGAGTGAGATGCCGCTGCTGGATTTTGCCGATCCGTCGAAAACCACGCGAACCTTTGTCGTTGTACTAGAAGGTTTCACGACCGCGTGGTGAGGCAGGTAGAATCCGGGTGCGTCGAAGGTTTCTGCCTGTTTCATGTGCCCGAGAGAGAGGTATTCCTCAATGACGGCCGAGTATTCGCGCTTCAATTCCGGCTCACGATTAAGTTTTCGTTCCAATGAGAAGAATCGGTTGAGTGCTCGCGCACGTGACTCGCCGATTTGCGATTTCTTCTCACTGAACGGTAGCGCGACGATATATCGACCCGTATCATCCCGTTTGACATGCTTCGCGAAATGGTTTTCGCAGTCTCGCTCTTCTTCGGAGAGATGTCGTCCGCTCTGCCCCTCCTCTATCTCCCAGAATCTTCGAAGATCGAAGTCCAGGGTAGAGAAGAACACGTTGCGTCTCGTCCTTGGCGCGATGGATGGTGCGCTCCCCCCGATGATCCATCCGAACTGGGTCTTCTGGAGAACGAGATCTGCTCCCCTTCGTGGCGCGAGATCGATTTGCCCCACACATAACGATGCGAGTGCGGGGCCGCTACCGATCAACATGTCAACGGGCGCTGGTTGATGAAAATACGGATCGGCTAATCGAATGTTCGCCGGAATTGGAAGTCTCGCCCTGTCGATGCGCGTATCCGGAAGTAATCCTGCGATCTTCGGCACCGTGCAGAATGTCAGAATACGCGAGTAGTTCGATAGACGAGACTTTATGGTGGTCGCGACGAGTTTGCTCGCGACCGTATTTGCCGCGTTTAAGGTTTCGATGGCCACGGAAAACCTTTTCTGGGGAAGACGCAACTTCGTGGCGAGATCTTCAGTCATAAAGTTCGCGTTCGCGCACGTATCCACCAACGTACGGCAGTCGATCATTCTCTCGTCGCGATCGAGAACCTTGATGATTGCCGTGGTCATTAGGCCGTTGGTCGAATCGTCGATGGGTTGCGTTTCCCTGCTGCGTTTCGTTCTGTTCCGTGGCCGCTTGCGTTGTGTACCGTCGGGCGATGTCAGTCATGCCGACGTTGGACTTGCCGAATCGCGGTGTAGTCGCGTATTATGTGCACCGTTACATACGCGACACTTTCCCGCCTTGCATTGTTCAGTTTTGTGATCTCCCCGCAGACAGTTCAGGCAGAGATTTGCCTTTCGCGCGACTTCAGTTCTTTTTTCGATTGTTTGGGCGAGAAACTGGTTGCAGCTGTATTCCGGATGTGCACCTTGCTTGCAGATCCGGCACTTTGAGGTGGCTGTCACGAAGGCTTGATTCTTTCCGCGTAAAGATGATGTTGGCGACGGCGGCGAATTTCGCGGAGAGTGACGCGGTGGTTGCGAGTATCGCGATTGCGACGAAAGACGCGGAGGCTGCGACCGATGCTTCGCTGGAGGTGATGGACGTTGACGTTCTTGGGCCGAAGAACGAGGCGAAGAAGGCGGCGAGTATTGCGGCGTTGGTCGTGGTCGCTTCTTTCCTCGTTTCTTCGGTGTTTCCCACTGTCCTTCGTGCTCGTCGTCTTCGCTGGTGCAGCAGAAGTGCACTTTTCGCGGCTCGGGAGATGTTGTGTCGTCTTCGTTCGCTTGGTGGACCACCGTGAGGAGGAACCCGAAAACATCGTCGATGGTGGGCATCTCCTTTGTTCTCAGTGTTCTCTCCCAGTTCGACCGCGTTTTCTTCCCCATTCGTGATACCACGATGCTGGTCAATAGATCGCTCGCGATCTGCTCTCGTGATCGACCCAGCGACTCCAATGAGCGCACATGTTGCTGCATGTGAGTTACTAGATCTAAAATTGACCGCGGCGAATTATCGGGCATCGTCGGCGTGTCTCGAATTAATGCGGCGTGGCGGAGAATCTGCGTACGTTGATTGTCGTATATCTCGACGAGTTGTCTCCATGCGAGCTCGTAATCCTTATCGCAGACCTTGTAGCCCTTGATCGCGCGGAGGGCTCTTCCCGATAGCGATAAGTATAAGTAATTCATCTTTTTCGAATTACTTAATCGATCGTTCTTATGGATCATATCCACGAAGGCGTCCTTGAACGTGATCCAATTTTCGACCAAGCCATCGAACTTGGGAAGGTCGATTTTCGGGAGAGTTTCGTCCGACCCCTTTCCGGTCGCGGTCGATGGAGTCGGTGTGGCCGATTGCATAGGATCTCCTCCGTTACGCGCTGTTTCTGCCGATGCTTCGGCACGTTGCAGGACGTGCATCGCGGTCGCGAGAACGTGGTCGAAACGCTCTAATATTTCGTTGTACCGCGTGTCTGTTTCTTCGGGACCGTCAATAAGGATCAAATCGTCCTGGATCCCGTCGAAGGCCGTTAGCTGTTGCTCCAGACGCTTTATTTTAATACGGAGCTTAATCCGTTCTGTCTCCGAGTCCTCATATGACGCGACGTATTTCTCGACCGTAGTGATCTGAGATTTGAACGTACGACGCCGTTGTCTTCGTACGCGGATGTCGGTCTCGGAGAATGCGCTTGGTTCGTTCGCGGTCGCGTTCACGTTTGCCATTTTTAAAGGAGTTTGAGATGGAAAGGACGGATCACTTCAAACTTGGTAATATTAACGAGCCTACCTGGTCGATGGCTTGTCTCCGGTCCGCTCGATTGCCGTAGACCGCTTCCAGGTTGGTGTTTCCAAGTTGTGGTTTCCGTCTCGCCTTTCCCTTGGATCCACTGGATGGCTGCTGCTCGTCCTTAGGGTGGATCCGGCTCGAAGGACCAAAATGTTTTGTGGCGTCAAGATCCGACGTGGGATGAATTCGACGACCACTAGTCTCACTCGCGATTCGCGACGATTATGCTTCGCGAGAAGGTAATTTATCGACGCGATCGTCCTCGACCGGCGGAGAACTTGTTCGTTCGTGAGATAGTACGTACTCCAAAATATATAATAGCAAACTATGACGGTTTTCGTCGTCAGCGAGCTCGGTATGTTTGCGTTTCGGTGTTCGTAAGGCAAGTGACTTCGAGGATTTTTCCTCCGAAGTCCCTCGACGACGCTATGGGCCGGACATCCCCACTTGCTGAATTTTCGCGACGTTTCAGCAGGCGGGTTTTTCGGATTTTCCGGGCAGTGCGCGATGTTGATTGGCCGCACTTTCCTCCGAGAGGAGTGACCACCCCCATGGGACTCTCGGCGAGAAGGGCCCCACGGAGGCGGGAGTTCACCCCCTGCGAATACGTGGTGGAGGAAAGTGCAACCAGATGTGCCCAAAAAATCCTAGTCCGGCCGATCGGCAGAATTTCCCTTCGAAGGCGCGATTTATGACCGATTTGTCATCGCGAGTCAGCGGCGGTCGATGGGACCGTTCGGGCCGAAGTCCCTGTTTACCACCCGCTGACAGAGCACGACGGATTAACGAAAACGTTCATTCAAAACGAAGGCTGCTTAATTCCTCAAGGACCGGAGTTCTAGCTGCCTTGGCGAACGATGGTCGCCAAATGTTGGATGGTAATAAAAAATCTGGCAGCCAGACCCGGGCCCCAAAGAACGGCAAACTTTCGCTTCGTTCCGAACGCACTTTTGTTTCCGTACGACGGAACAATCATGCAGAAAAAATTATTAGATCGTGGATTTTATGGTTTTTTTTATTTTTCTCCGTTTTTTTGTAGTTTGACCCCCAATTTTGACTTCAGATTCGTGTTCAGCGGTAAAAAATACGTCGGAAAGTCTTTGTCCAACACCCAGCACAGACCACTTTTTTTTTTGTGGACCTGTGTTATAGAACGGGTACACAAATGTCGAAAGTTTGAGAATCAGTGATCTAGATCAACGTTTCCCAACCAGGGTTCTCCGAAACCCTGAGTTTTCGTGCAACATTGTTAACGGTTTCGCAAAAAATACAGAAATAACACGTACATGTTATTCGTCAAATAGAAGTTGGAGGTATTGATATTCTACAATCTGCGTAGACGTATAAACAGTACACACCGATACCTCGATGGTTAGTTGAGTATAGCCGACATTGAGAGCAAAACTATTGTACAATAAATAATGCACCCGTTATTGCATCGAGCGACGAGTCGATCGTCACTCTGGCTTTCTCTTATGAAGGGGTTGGATACGAGCGGGATAGGCGTGAAATTATTGCACTACCTTCTAACTATTAACCGTATAATACTTATCGCTAACTGAACTACGTAATCGCGAGTGATAGCAACAAAACGATCAAGTAAATCGTGATCCCCGAGCAGAGAAAATGTAACTCCGAATTCATTACGTCACGTTCCACTTGTAATCCAGGATGCCTGTATCCAATTTTAATATTTATTATTATCAAGCTAATTTTTTGTAAGTAGCTTCATTTTTATGAGACGCCCAACTTTGTCTCTTACATCAAATATCCATCGTGGTAGCTAACAGAGATAGCAAGGATTGAATAAGTCGATTTGACAATTTTCAAAAATGTATTACTAACTGTGGGTTTTTTATCAAATCTTAAGAAAATAATTTACATTATTGAAAAAAATATGTGTCCTACAAAATGTATGGTTTCATCAACGAGTCCGCCTTCCATCATGTACCTACACATACGCAGACGATTGCTTACTATGTTTCGAAAGAGTCCTATGCTCCCTACATATACGCATGGGCAGAGCATCGTTTACTATGTATGCATCTGTGTATGAGGTATCTCACGTTAGTGTCGGCCATGAGAATGTCAACATTATTCAGTCGACCACGTGTTTGTCTTTCGAGAAGAAAAAAAAATGAAAACGAAGAAATTTTAGAAAAAACAAATCGTTGGATATGATCCTTCCAGTTTCCCACCAACAAAACAAGAATTGTTGCAACAAATCAAAAGAACAATATTCATCTCTAATGTATGGTGTAATGCACACATGCGGTGCCCCACAGAAAAATTGCCAGAAAATTAGGGATGGATGGCAAATATGAATATTATTGGTTTGATGGTCCCCATAGTCCATCCTTTAAAGAATTATGTCCTGACTTGCAAGGTACCCTATTAATACTAATACTATTCTTATTTATTGATTGATTATTTGCCAATTTATTTAATTTTCTCATGTTATTACAGAGTCAGATATCACAAATGATGAAAATGAAGGAAATGAAGATGAAAGTGATGGTAGTAGTAAAAAAGAAGATTTATCAGATGAATCTGATTGAGATTAATTTTTTATTATATCGAAAACCACTATTTTTTGTACCTAGTTTACTATAAATAAAGCTATTTAAATTTCAAAAAAGATTTCACTTTATGTTACAAATAGAAAAATAAAAATGACAGTTCTTATCGGACTAGTGATACACGCCTGTTTTCTTGTAGGACATTGTTTCATTTGTACAGAGAATACACTAACCTAATTATGTCACATTTTGTTCTACAGTTAGTAATAAGAAAAATAGTCTTGTGGTATTAACAACTTTTGAGCGTAGGACGGGGATAACATAGCACGCAATTTGTCGGACAATGTGGCTGTTAAATTATATAAATTTTAACTAAGCAACAGTAAAAAAAAACAGCTAGTTAGTAAACATTTTCGATGACCTCGTTATCGACACATGTTGGAAGGAGGGGACTCTTTGATGAAACCATACATTTAGTAGGACAAATATTTTTTTCAATAATGTAAATTATTTTCTTAATATTTAATAAAAAACCCACAGTCAGTAATACATTTTTGAGAATTCTCAAATCGACTTATTCAATCCCTGCTATCTCTGTTAGCTACCACGATGGATATTTGATGTAAGAGACAAAGTTGGGTGTCTCATAAAAATGAAGCTACTTACAAGAAATTAGCTTGATAGTAATAAATGTTAAAATTGGATACAGGGATCCTGAACTATTGAAGGCTCAGTCGAATGACGGGCCATCCAAGCCTTATCAGCCTCGCAACAGCGAGGCCCAAGAACGGAAGTTTCAAAAACGCCCACCAAGGGATCCAAAAACCACCATGGTTTCCACCTTGCAACATGAGGACGATGGTCCCAGTTATTATTTCTAGACGCAACAACTATTACAATATTTCTACATGGATGCTGAAGTTCTCTACAAATTGAACATTATCGCAAGAGTTCTATAGAAGTGAAAAGATTGAGAGACGCTGATATAGAGCAGTGATGACGAACCTATGACCATGTAGGTAAGACATTGGCTTCCGTAGACTTTTTAAATGACGAGGCAAAAAGCAGACAATCAAAAATATTTAAGAAATAAAGTATATATATATCTATTCTCAAATTTATAAAAAAATATTTTCGAGTGGACATTGGTTAGTTGAGGACCTCAAAAAAAATAATTTTTAATCATCCTTCCCGCTCTCTTTCCAAGTGACACCACCAACGACAAGTTACTACTAAAAAAACAATGAACAAAATCTGACCCACTTCTCAAACAGGTTCGCTATTACTGATCTACACTATGGACGCAACTGGAAACGCTAATACGAAGGATCAAAAGTGTATCGACATGACACGGCACTGGAAGTGTTAATCTTTCTACCGAACATGTGAGAATGTCAAAGGTAAATTAAAATATTCGTCCACTCTTCTTTTGCTGTCTGTGCGCTATGACTTCGTCCAATGGGACCAAGCATTTTTCAACGCAGATCGTCTAGTCTGTCGCATATATACGATGGAATCTGTTGGCTCGAAAAAAGCAAAGCCAGAAGAACGATATGCATTGTAACAGCAGAGGCGGCAGCTACAACCGAGCCGTGGTTGTCCCGATTTTTTCGCCGACAATGGAATTTCCTGGCTGACTGACGGCTCGGTCGCCGTCGATTCACGGAGCAATCATCCGTGAATTCCCCTGCTCCTTTACATTCCGCAATAACAACGCGAGTCGCAGATGCCAGAGGCATATACATACACCCGTGTATACGCGTAATACACGGAACAGAAAGGACGAATAGAAGATAAAAGTAATACATTTCGGAATATCCGGTCTTTGATCCAACCCCCTACTACCTACCCCCGTCCCTCTTTCCATCTAGCTTGTCTTTCTCTCGTTCATTTCTCGTGAATCCTTCCGCAGTATCCGCTGATATTTCTTCGAACCAATTGTCCATAGCCTCGGGCAACGATCTGATTGCAAATGTTTATACAAAGGACGTTGTCTGTTATCGTCTTCATCTCTTCTTTCATCTCTGCTACCCTATCGCTGTCCTTTTTACGATTTTCTTCTCTATGATCTTGACGTTTGCATTTTTCCAGTCACAAATTGACCGAGAGAAGCGGAAGATTTCCTTTTATCCCTATTCGTTCACGAAGGATAGTTGTCTAATGTGGAACGAGTCATCATTCACATTGCGTATTAATGTTACTTAATTTTCTTTTGTTTCCTGGTTTAATCATCGATTATTATGGTCATTAATCGTGGTGGTTACTTAGAAGTCTAAATGGTTAGGAGAGAAGCGGTACTTTAACAGTTCTTACACGTCAAAGTCAACCTTTTGCAAATCATATTTGGTGCTCGACTTTTCGTTACTTACTTATCACTAGACTTCGGATGTTTATGCATTTATGACAAAATGAATACGGCTAAAATACACAAAACGAACATAATATAAAAATATATCCGAAATATCCAAAGTATGGTATTCGTTGTAACATTTATCGAGTGCAACAAATCCCTAAATAGGTTCTCTTGTCTTAACTGCATTTGTTGAATTTGAAATTTGCATAAACATCCGGAGTCGACTTATCACTTTAACTGATTCGTAATTTATTAAAAAATGTCTGTCAGCCATTTTAAGTTTGGAAAAATCTGAGAGAATAATAGTACAATGAAAATTATTTGCGTCATACTTTTTTGTAATAAATTTCTGAAATTGTATGTCGAATTTAGTGTATATCTAGAGTATGGAACAATACGATTTTCGCAAACACGTGAAACAATTCTCGCAGTTATATGAATTCTAAACCCCGAGAGTTATCAGCGTATGGAATAAATGCACACTGACAATACGAGGTATAAGCACAAAACGCAGATTACTGTTTTGTTTTATTTATACTATAAGTATTAAGATATTCAGGTAGGATTGATATAATGTTTTGCTCGAAAATTCAAACAATATCATTTTGATAGTTTAGAGTATGTGATGAAAAATGTGATAGTATTTTAGTTTAGTTATCATTAGTGTGAATTTATATATGTTTACTGTTAACAAAATTAACGAGGGATGACAATTCTACTTAATACTTTGTGTAGACCTCTACAAAAATGTCAGAGATATAAGAAGATCGTTATGGATAACATGACTATCAAAAAATGATTTACTACGAGAATTTGTGTTAAATTAAATATTATGTTTCATTGGAAAATATTTTAAATAATGAATACACATATGTTCGGTTATTAAAAAAATATCCTTTGGTAATAAGAAATACAACGAATTAATTTGGTTTTACGGAATAGATAACATTGTCGTATTGGGCATTAAAAAAAACAAAACAAAACGATAATTTCGGACATTAACTTGAATATATGAGATGTTCATAGGCCAAATATATCAACTCGACTTTCTATATTTTTAACAATTTAACTCTGAAAGCACTTGATTGAATGCTAACTTTTTAAGTTTATATTTTTCCGTAATAATAACGATTACGACTATTAAATGGCAACGGAGTTTTTTCGGCCGTTGAATAATAAATAATTGATTTCAGAAGTTAATCTACTTAATTCCAAAGTCATTCCGCCTTCTGCATTTCATACTTCGTTAGAGGAAGGCCACATGCGAATATGTATACCTATACATATCTTCATCTACTTCATCACTTTAGGTTTTATGGAATTAATCGATTTGACAAGTGAGTGGCTCATATATGAGTACACATAGGAATAATTTCATCTGTCATTTCATAATTCTATTTCTTCGTTTAAATATTTTGAATATATACATATTATCGCCATATAAAAAGTGTTAGAAAAAAGATCCGAAACATCTACTATTACAAGGTGCACCACTAAAATTTCCATTTCGGAAGATATGTTTGCTATAAAATTACGAATATATATTTTCCTCCGTCCATTATGTTTGATTACGGAAAAGTAATGCCTCAATGTTCGTTAAAAAACGATACACATTAATTTCAAATAGACACGACAGATTTTTAATTACGATGATCCATCGATAGCACGAAATAAAAATGATTACAAATTCTTTTATCTTTTACTCTTACTTCTTGTTTGTATTATACGCAGTATCTAGGATGTTATTAATTAAGGAAGCGCGTAATTGAGTGCCCCATTATCGAAAACTAGAGTTGCGTTGTTAGTAGTTAGAGATTAATTATTATTAAAGCTCCTTGGCCCCACGAGTACTCTCAGATAGCGAAGCCGATGATAGGGAACCTACCTTCCAGTGCTCGTGATCGTAATATACATAGCTGCTACTTTTCCCCCTGCGAATGATTACAGCCTAAGTATCTTTGATTATTATTTTCCGGGTTAATGAACACACTTCTGAAAATGAACAAATAGTTGCGTAAAAGGCGCAATTATTTAGTATTTACGCCGTTATATTTGAAAATGGTACAAGTCCCTTTCTTTTTATGTTGAGATATTTACCAGCTCGTACCGAAACTTTCGTGCTATAAAATGTAGCAGTTTACATTTTCTGGACAAAATCACGAGAATATTTAATTTTACTTAATTTATCATTTGAAATGCGAAAAAGAGATGCCTACGTTTAGCTGAAATTAACTGAAACAAACTTTTCTTCAAGCTGGACTTATCCAATATTTGAAATTAACGATTTATTTTATCCGTAGTGCTATATATATTCACAACATTACTTTTAGAAAAATTTTACGATGTTTTTTCGTTCAAGCCAAGTCAACGAAACGTTGATGAGAGTTCTTTGTTTCGTTGTTTGGTTTATATTTTATGCAATAATACATAATGCTTATTTAATGATAGTGCGGTACTGTTATAGTAAGTAAAGAAGAATATTTGCAACGTAATAGTAGTTACAAGTACGAACTTTACACTTTCCTGTAAGTGGAAAGTTCCGGTAGACTATTAAATTAGTGTTGAATTTCGCGTAACAATTATCGATGTAGCTTGTCCGTAAGCAATTTTACTTTGACATGATGTAAAAAATAATATTGCAATATTTATTGGATAATTACATACAATTATGTAAATTCTAACAGTATCGCCAAATATATATATATATAAAAAGAAAAAACATTTACTGTGTTAAACGATTTAAATATGATCTGTTTAAACAAGAATGAAGTTTATAATCAATAATTAAATGTAATGTGCTGTATGGAAAATATTTTCATTTTACCTGAATGCTTTGGTTGACTTGATAAAATATTTCTATCACTATGATATACATGATAGTACTCAATGTAAGCAACGGTAATTTTTGTTCAGAACAATAACAACATTCATTAGCGCAATAAACTGACAAAATAGTAAGACACAATACATTGCCACCCTGATAATGCAAAGTTTTATATCTATCGACAGTTTTTAGTTTTCTTATAGAATGTGCCTCATCGCAATGCTTAATTCCATGGTTCAATTACCATTAATAAATAAAGTTAACCCATTGTCAGTTTATCCCGTGACAGTCACGGGCGAAGCGTCAAGTATCAAATGGTTTGTCCTCGTTTAGTCTACGAAAGATATATAAGTTTATGACTAGATTCTTTGCTTCCTCTGTTTTCTAAGGTTATTCTAATTGAAGAAGGAGACGTGGTTTAATTTGCATGGCGAAGTGTTTTCGAACATAAAAAAAGTAGACATTTTTCGAGCCAGAATTCGCAATTTTACCAAACTGTGAAAATGTTAATGCACATATATGTTCACGTGCATACAAACCGATAGAATTGTAGATGAATTACACCATAGCGCTACCTAGTATTATTTTACGGGAAACTGGAGAAGCAAGATTGTACCGCTTCACATTCAAACTACAATACCATCGGAACTTCCAAAAATGTAACAAAAGCAATAGAATTGAAATGTTGAAAATCATTTCATTTTGTATCAACACAATATTTGAGAGAAGAAATTTTAGCTATACGACGGCTAATGCTTGCAAATATTGGAATAAGTTTTATTACTTCAATATCGTATCATCACCATCATCATCGTTGATGCCTTTGTTTAGTTGCAATTTTGTAGACAACTTAATCCTACATACAAGCAGTATTTACGGCGAGGGTTTTTCAAAATACTAAAGCTATTGCCAAACATTTAGTACAAAACTTTTCCCGTTGTAGTATCATTCCCTAAGTTATCGGCATAACACAAAGAGATAAACACAGAGAAGAAATTATAATAAATATCAGCAATCAAAAGGTGTATTTTTTTCTTAACACTGCGTGTTTTATAATAGAGGGTCCACATTGACAGGAATGTAGCGTCATCAAAGTCCACTCAGTTATTAAGATAAGAAAATATTGTGTTAAGATGCGAAATTATTATTCTAGTGCTGGTGCTCCCAATTATTTTCAGTCCTTTATATGACCCGTTTATTTGGAAAGTGATATAAGTAATTTTTTCAAATAAATTGTGTTAATGATAACATTAGTTACAGTTTCAGGACATCTTCTTACTGCGCATTTCTATAATTTGCATTAGTTCTTACTTGCATTTCATATAACGAAAAGGACTTAAACCTCATTACAGAGAAAGTTTGCCAGTTAATGGTATAACAAAGTTGATTATTTTGAAAGTGACATGAATCTCTTTACCGTAGTCAAAAATAAGAATGTTGAAATGGTTATACAAAATCATTTATACTCAGAAGAATATAATTATTGAGTCTAACAAGTATATACCAGTGTACTTACTCGCTACTTCAAAATCTCGATTTAAAAAAAAGTAACTCATTCCACTTTCAAAATAAACGTATAGTATTGTTTTCTTGAGAATTATACACATGATTTTATTATGCCGGAAAATCATACTGCGGATTGTTGTCTTTAAGGTTATGTAAATAACTATAACATATAAATAAACATTGGCTCAAATGAATACTACTGATTTACCCGAGGATTCGATATCTGCAATACCAAATCTATATAAAAGTAATTACGATTTCGTTGGGTATATGACCAAAAAATGCACCAATCGCTGTCTCATCGAAGCTCATTTAGGAGATATTAAAAAAATTAAATACTGGAAAAACGAACAAATTTTTATTCGTTCTTCGAGAGATTTCAAAGTAACGCAGACTACGGTCGGGAGCGTGTCTGTGCCTTTATCGTGATGGCAGAGTGCGTACACGAAATCTCGCAACCTGGTGGAGACGTCAGTCGCTTATTGTTAGAAGGAAAGCAGTATTCTTTCAAAAAGAAAAAAGAAAATCATTGCAATGCTAATTTATAGTATTTTGCTTATTCAACGAAACAGTGAACGGAATAATTATCGAATTTTTCATTCTAGATGGAAACCAATGCTAAAGCTGGATAATGGTTGAAACATGGTTGAAGACAAACACAGAAAGCGAACATAGCGAATTAACAAATACTAACAATGACTTTCCATGTTAGAACCCAAAAGAGATTCCAGCAAGAAAGCCATTCGTTTAACGTTCTTGGTGACAGTCTGTACTGTCGCTCGGCACTTGTTTCTTAGAAGTTGATTTCTAGGAAAACTACAATTCCGTGTTCATCAATTTTTATTACTATCGAATTGTAAATGTTGACGAAATACTCGCATATTATGAAAGATTTCAAGTAATATCAAAAGATTTCAATTGCATGCTTCTGTGAAGCCGTATTTCTCGATGTCAATTAATATGAAAACCGAGTAAGTTTGAACGAAATATCGCGAAGATCAGAATAAAATAAAAGTATTACTTTACAGTAGTATTTATAGTAGTAATAGCTTATGCTGTGTTATTCCATCCTGGACACGTTGTAGCCTGTCCAATAATGTCACCTGAAAAGTAACTCCGTTTTCTATAAGCACACAAGCAAAACTTTTAAATAACAATGAACAAATTCAAAAGTCTTGTATAAGCACGTTTTAGAATAATATGAATCGCGTTGTACATCACTGAAACCGAAATTTGAAATTACTGTAATTCTAATTAAAATCTAATTATGGCGTGTGTTTGCGGTCGCTATCAATTACACAGTAGTTATTTCGCGATTGTTCTAAAATTCGTAATTAGTTTTACAAAATTTTATTGATATGATGTAGTATGTGTAATGATACATAGTAGATAAACAAGAGCACTATTGTTCTACAATCGATAAATGAGGAAAATGTATAAAAAACGACACGCGCAGCGGATACGTCCTGACGCTTCAAAGCACAGAGGGAGAAAAAGGCAGGAACACACTCTGGTAGGAGTGGAGAAAGCTCGCGATGGTACGGCTGTCGCTTGGTGGGGGCAGCAGCGACCAAGCATAGCACGACCAGGGATTTTAAGAATTTGAAACAAATAATTGCAACAAGAATCTTGAAATAAGACACTTAAACACGACTGTTATTAACACATTGCGGACGGGGCTCCGCGCGTCAACACGCCCTCAAAGACCGCACATTTTCGAACGCTCCAAAAGCATGCTTGGCAAGTAACAGGAAGCGGATACGCACATTTCTAATTTACATTTAGTATTCTTAAATAATACTATATATATAGTTTATATATCTGTTTATAATATAAGATTTTTTACATTTTAACTATTATTTATTTTACAAATTTGAATATTGCTTTAGAGTGTGATATTTGGTAAAGCATACTCCTTTGTGCAATGCTGTTTGTAATTATCAGTAACAGATTGAAAATATAGATGATACTTAAAAAACTGTTACCTTCCAAATTTAAAACACGAAATTTGAAATTCTAAAACGTACAATAATAAAACACTTTATAAGATACGATACGTACGACGATCGGCACAGATCTACTGGCACTGGCTATAATGACCGATTATTTCTACATGCCAGGAATGATTCAATTGTTTCGCTTTTGTTTCGGAATGCGAGAGGCTTTGTTTCCATCGTAACGTGACAGAAATATTTGCGGCTGGTGGCTTAGTTGCCGATTGAATAAAAAAAAAACATGAAAACGAGATATCTCGTGGCCCGTCCGTAACGTTCAGTTTGCTAAAAACGAGATATCTCGTGACCCGTCCGCAATGTGTTAAAATTATTATTAAATTGTAGACATCTGGATATTTAAATGATTAGAATTTGTTCTGTATTAGATATTATTGTAATACCTCTAGTATTATAATAGCGTTTTCGATATGATATTAAATTATAATCGCCGTTTTTAAACATGGGTAGTTATCTAACATGCTTTATATTCCTAAAAATTTTAGTTTTATCTTTTCATTTAATATTCTACTACTCTAATGGAACAGGGTGAAAGAACTATGTATTTTTTTTCTTCTCCTAAGAAAATAGTTGTGAATAACTGAAGATTCCACGGGAATAGAATTGTCGTCGCTTTTTATTCTAATATACCTACGTTTATTTTCATATGAACAATTCGTATACATCGACAGTAGAAACATCTTAACAACTTTCCACTTACTTCCATTATTAATGTGATAAATCAGGTAAACATTACATCAAACGGTTCTCATATTTTATCACCTATTGCTGCAATGAAAAACAAAAAACTTATATTTATCATGAAAATAGAATGTTTGATAAGATCCAATATTAACCGTTTGAGTCCCACCCGCCGCTTTCGCGCTCTTCAGATTTCATGTGGAAAAAACCCAAGGGATTTGAACGATAAGGACAACTGAGGACACACCATAATGGAAGGAAACGCACTCAATATACCACATGCATCTTTGTTGCATCGCTACCCTTTTTGCATATAATCCAAGTAATACATTTTTTATTTCGTTGTTACCTATTATAAATTAATATTATTATATGTATATAAAGACATGAAATAAAAGGAGCGCTATTGTGGCGTATGGGTCCATTAGACACGAAATAAAAGAAGTACTGTCACGGCGCTAGAGTCTTTTCAACCGGATTTTTTAAAGACCTCTGGGACTGAAACAGTTAAGCAGATTTAAGTTAAGGAAAAGAAGAGATTTTTAAACTTCTTTCTCTTAAAACATTTTATTGAGGAAATTGACTTAAACTCATAATGTTTTCTTATATATATATATATATATATATATATGTACATTTCATCATCTTCATTTTTATTTCAGATTTTAATAAATACAACTTATTAGAGTCTCCTTTGTTTCCGTGGTCTCTGTGGGTTCCATGAAACTCTGGTGTCATCTGTGACAGAGACTATATTGATCCCCGACATTTGGACTCCCTTTATGGAAGACTGAAACCGTCAACAAAATTAAGTGTCTATCAGTAGTATAATAGAAAATTTTTACATTAACGTAAAGAAGGTGTACTATAATCGGATATATTTGATGATGTCATAGTTAAATAAGTTATAGCCATTTTTGTGTTTCAATAACTAGTAATAGCTTTGCTTTGCAGAATGTGTTCGGCTATTTTCAATCTATGTTTATAAACACTTGTTTGTATTGTCTCAACGTTCTTTAACTATGTAAATTTCATCAGAGAACTATTAAAGAAACCCTGGATAGTCTATTATTTACTAAAATACCTACCATTCTACCAGCCCCAATGCCTTGTATTCGTACTCTGACGTACTTAATACCTTTCTCAAGGGTACGCTGAAAAATACAAACATATGTATAATTTTGTGTATCTAAAAGTACATCATAGAAAATAAAAATTTTGTAATTACATTGGCAACTGTAATAGCAGTATGTTGTGCAGCAATATTTGTGCCCTTTTTTGCATTTTTATAACCTTCCACACCAGCAGTATGTGTTGTTAGAGTTTTCCCTGTAGTAGTTGTAAGAACAACTTTTGGTAAAAGTGATCTTTGCAGAGATATTACTTTTGTACGTAATAATACTGACCTTCATGATCAGTAAGTGTCATTATTGTGTTATTTTTTGTTACTTTAATATTGATAATTGGAAGTTCTTTATATAATATACCGCCAAACATCATGTTCGGTGTATCTTTAGTTGGAAATACTTCCTCTCTAAAAATAATAAGTTATATCAGCCATTTGACCTTGTGTGTTTTATGAAATATATCTTTGAGTACATTTCTTAGACACAAATTAAAATGAATGATCAATTGATATTCATAACATATATTAACATGCCCACAAAGTAATAATTATAATTGAAGGAATGATATTTTCTTAAATCAAAGTTAAAATACACATAGGTATGTAAAAAGTTAAAATTTTCCATGCTTAATGTTGTTATATATAGTGGAACACATAATATATTAAGTATCATAACATTGTAAATCTTTGAATTACCCTATAATCCTGAAAGGAATTATTTTTGATAATTACAATTTTACTATTCTTAAATCATATAACGTATGTATTTACTGTATAATGGACTCTTATGCTGTATGAAAGTTTTTCTTGTATAATGGTCATAATCTAACTTAAATGGTTGAAGTTATTATTGCTATATCGTACTTCGTTAAATAGGACAATATTATGAAAATAAGTGCCATATATACAAGGCTAATTAAAAAAATATATTATCAGTGTATGCGATATATCTTATATTTCATTGATTTTTCCAAAAAAATGCAATTCTACAAATATACATATTTTATTTAATTCTTTAACCAGAAAATATCTGTGCTTCACTATTAAGCGCATTATATGAAAAATCGCATTTTGCGAGTTTAGTGTACTTATATCGAGTACAGTATTGTATACAGGTACAAAAAAAAATTCTTCCGCAGCAATTATGGGAGAAAATTGTGTTTGTATAAACGTGCAACATAACCTAAGAACATCATTCATTAAGAATATGATCAATAATAAAATACTTACAACTCGGCTGCTTGTTCAATACCGACTGACAATTCTCCATCGAGATATGTCATACTTTTCTTGCCTACATTTACTTTAACTTTATGATCTACTCGAATCTCTTTTGAAGAAGGTGAGGTTAGATGAAGAAATCTGGGACTCATCGAATTTAAACACGAGAGTTTTGTGAATTTATCAAAAGACATTATTTCTGCCCTCACAAAGGGAATTCTCGACAATCTTAAGGCTGACTGGAACATGTTTTCAACAATATTATATACAAATATTTATTACTATTTTCGCATTAAAGATACAACCACTTAGGTTCACTTAGGTTAGAACGGTAAGCTACCATAAGCCCACACATTCACCATAACTGTATGCAATTGACACATGCATATATGCATAGAGTGGCAGCCACATCTGAAATAATATAGGCATAAATTATGGATTTGAAAATATGAAAATTTTGCAGAATATATGTATACTTACGGATACAAAAATAATATGCCTCTCGTATTTTATTTTGATTTGTTCCTACATGTAAGATGTTAGTATTTTGCGTTTGATTTTTGATTTTTGAAAACAGCAACATATCTACATTTTTTAAATCATGACTTTAAGTGTTTGCGTGATCATTTTATAAAAATTGACGGGCAATTTTCGAGATGGGTTAAGTTAGCGCCGGACTAGAAGCAATCTTAATGAATTATATCTGAAAAAATTGCTCGCAATTTGCTCATCAAGAATATAAAATTGCTCACTCGGCGCCGATTATTAAAAAAAAGTTATTAAACAATTTCGTAACAAACACTAATTTGACGATTTCTAATAAGTTATCCGAGTATGAACGGGATCCTTTCTGGGATCAAAAGATTGCGATTAATTTGCTCATCACTACTACCCCACCTTTTTATTCGCGTTTTATTAACGTTTCTTTAATTAAAATTTCGAAATTCGGAACTGTTATTTCCGATTTGGATTGAGGACCGCTTTTACTGGGTGTTAGTTCCATGTTTCAAAACTAGCGGCGCTACTATCGTTTTCCCAGGCCTTAAAACGTCGAAAAAATTATTATTTTTAACTCAAAAAACGTTAATAAAACGCAAATAAAGAGGTGGGGCAGTGATGAGCAAATTAATCGCAATCTTTTGATCCTAGAAAGGATCCCGTTCATACTCGGATAACTTAGAAATCGTCAAATTAGTGTTTGTTACGAAATTGTTTAATAACTTTTTTTTAATAATCGGCGCCGAGTCAGCAATTTTATATTCTTAATAAGCAAATTGCGAGCAATTTTTTGAGACATAATTCATTAAGATTGCTTCTAGTCCGGCGCTAACTTAACTTATCCACTTGTGTCATTTGAAAAAGTAACTGCTTATTTCTTTACTTTTGTTTGTTTAGTTTGGGTTAACCTGTTAATACTATTGTTTCATTGCTGATAAAATTCATCTCTATCTTTTCGGCGCATATGTAGTTACATTTCTATAATCGGCGTAGCAGAAATTTGATGGTAACTCGTCATTTATCACTTAAAATATTTCTGCGGCATTGGTAAGATTGTAACGAAAGAAATGTGTGCTGATATATTTAAATAATTACATGTAAAAATATATATTATAAAACTTGTTTCATTTTAGCTTTGTTATTAATTCCATATGAACACAACTTTTATACACTTATTATACAACTACTATAATAAATAATAAAACTTATAAATATGTTGCAAAGTTATAGAATAATAAAGAATTTATAAACAATTATTAAGCAGTAGCTTATTCATTCATAGAATATAAGGGTTCTTCCATTATACCAATTTACGTAAGATTATTTTATTGTACTATTTTATAATTTTCGAAAAAAATGGCACTGCAGCAGCTTCAGTTATGCACAACGTTTACATTAATTTTGTACAGTACTGTTAATCGTATATATAACACATTTTTCAACTCTGAAAGCGTAGTCACACATTCTCGAGACTTTGTTAATTTGGAAAAAACTTAATCTTACTCAAGATATGCTGTAAAATTTTAGTATAATCTTGAAAGTAACAGTCCATCGTAATATAAGCTTAAATATCTTTTGCACTTTTCTTCTTGAATATACCTGAAACTATTTAAAAGTATAGCGAAAGCAGAGGAAATAGTATCTCTGAATGATTTAAACATTTCCTGCAAATCAGATTCGTAACCGTGAGCTTGCATATATTTTCGCTACCGTGTGAATTTACATGTTACTTGGATTTTGGTAACCGAACTTATAACTAGGTCTTCCTATCTCCATTTTACTTACCGTTAACATAATTGTGCCCTTGATTATGAAAGTGGTCCAAGCCATGAATTTCTCGTTTCGAGATATTAATAGGTTTAAGTTCAAAGAAATTAAAATACATTTTTCTACTATGTAATACAACATTTCAGGGAATATTTACTCTTGCTACTGAAATAATTAATTTAGTCTTCATAAATTGCAAATTCACTCGATCACAAATTAATTAGGCGACTGTGAAAGTAAGATCAACTCGATCCTGTTTAACGTCACAACAATAAGACTATTTAACGGTTTAATTTTTACAATATACTAAAGATTGTTTCAGATTACTATTATAGCAATGCGAAATAATTGTTGAGAACATTTTTTGTCAGATTCTTAACTTTGTTGTTAGACCATTTTTGAAGTCAGTATAGTTATTATTCTTTATATTTAACAATTCTATGTCTAACAATAAGGAACAATAAAATATGACAAAAACATGTTTGTATGTAGTTGTAAAGAAAGTTGAATGAAAATAAAATTTATTTCTTGCTGTCTCAGGCGAGGAATTTTTTGGCCGAAAGCTTGATTTTTAAAATAAACGTCTTGAAGTAAGGAAAGATCTACTTCCTAGTGCGGCAAAAGTTTCAGGCGAAAAAGGAAGTCTCCATGAAAAACTTTATATCCTTTGTCAACTTTTTATTGAATAATAAAATCTGTTTGAAGTTCTTACATAGCATTTAGAAGATACAGTATCTGGAGAATATAAGAAATGAAGATGGTAATCCTATAAATTATTCAATTGCGTTCTACTTCTTCCATTTTTCGTATGAGAAACGAAATCACGATTACAGTTCTCTGAATTTAAGTTAAGAGGTAATTTCATTATAGAAGACAAAGAAATATCTTATGCAAAACAGGCAAAGCTATATACGAGTTATAATATTAATGAAACTGCGACAGAAATATAATCTATAAATTTTGCATTACTTTTTGGAATGAGCGTACCTTAAAATACTCGTTAATTTTCGATTAACTATGTGAAATTATTTTCATTAAAGTCTTTGCCTTACAATTAGTATATTCATTTTGAGTAAATGATAATGGAAACTGGTATTATTGGTGGATATTTAATCGGTGACCTGGCATGACCTTCATAGCTCGTTGAAGTCGTCTCAACATTGGTGGGCACACAGCGATAAAAAAATAGCATTCCACATAAAAAAATATGTTGCACCTTCAAATTTTCTCTGCGCTTCTACTCAAGCAAAAAGTACTTGTATCACAATATGTCTCAACTTATATCACTAATTGCGAACCTCTTTGAGAAGTGGGTCAAAATTTGTTCTTTATTTTTTAGTAGTAGTTTGTGGGTCACAAAGTCATTGGTGTCACTTGGAAAGGGGGAGGGGGGGGGATGGATAAAAACAACTTCCTTTTTGGTTCACAGCTAACTAATATCCATTTAGAAATATTTTATTACAAACTCGATGTTAGATTTGTATACTTCATTTTTTAAATATTTTTGATGATCTGTTCCCCTTTTCATCCTATAAAAAATAGGTTTATAAAAATCAACGGATGGGCTATTTGAAATCTTACACAGGTCAATGTCTGACCTGCGGGTTATAAGTTCGCCATCACTGATCTATATCGTGAAAGTTTGTATATAACATTTTTTCATATTCCTATAAATGACAAAAATATTCAATTTCGAGAAAGATAGCTATGTGTCCTGTATATTCAGATTTCTATATTTACTGAAATTCGATTCTAGTGCATGCTATAGTCAACAACATCAAATTTTCTAGAATGAAACATAATTCAACATTGTTCAATCTAGGTTACATTGTTTACGGAGTTTATTGAAATGATGACGTAAATGAATAATGTACGAATATATTCACCCTGTGCGAGTGGTAGGATTAGTGTAAGTACTTTATTAATACCACATCGTGAGATTTTCAATAGTACGGGATTACGTATTAGTTATCATCAGGTGTGTCTAGCTTGTGCTATCACATTTCCCTTATGAGTCATTTACAGCACTTGCGTTTTCCACCTACAATAATCGCAAATAACATGCACGGAATGGTATTGTACGTGTAAGTGGCTGGTATCCGATTTCATATTCATGCCATAAACTTTCTCTCGTTTAAGAATCTTCGATAATGTCTACGAGCTCGTTCATGCCTCTATAACGGACATGTATTATGTATACTGTTCTTGGGTACTTCATAAGTTCCGTGGAAACCTTAATTGATAATTTATACATCAAATTTGTTATTACTACAAAATGACTTATTTTATACAAAGTGAAAAATCTACTGATTATGAAATGCTTCATTCTCGATTTTGGAGAGAATATTTATTGGTTTTAAGTGATAGAATTACATAACGAAATCGTCATATAGTACACTCAAACCTGTTCTTGCGCGATTTTTTATTTGTGCGATTTGTTTTGTACGATTTTTCTTTGTGCGGTATACGAAAATTTCAATCAAATTGAAACATAATTGACGAAATTATCAATAAATAAGTAGTAGGTTTGATGGCCAATTAGTTTTTTCGATTTTTAACATGTATTTCATCACATTACATAAGTATAGCGTCAGCCGATTACATTATATGTGTATTGAACTCTATAATCGCAAATCGCAAAGAGTTGCTGTTATTCGTCTCTGATCCGCGCAAGCGACAAATCCAATAAACAAAATGATTGAATAAAAAAGAATATTGCGTGTTTTAATTTTTAAATCTAATATCAATTGACGTCCTTCAAAGTGAGTTCACATTCCTGGACCATTGAGATAAGATTCATTACCAAAGTGTAAATTGAAGATAAATTTATTACTTTTTCTATTTACGAAGGATAATGGTTATACGTTTTGAAAATTTTTGTATGTGTAAAATAAGCCAATATTTTAATAAAATATTGAAAAATGTTCGCATGTGTATTTTTTAAATCAGATTCTAAGTAGCAGCCAAGCCTCGTGTCTTGATTTCGTTTAAAAAAGCAATTCCTAGTTATTTCTTAAGGTTTTGAATTATTTTCTACGCGAGACTTTTTTTATGCGGTCCCTATCCACCGCACAAAAAAAAATACTTTTTAATTGTGTTACGAAAACAATTTCTTGTAGCTACTCGTGAAGTTTTGTGCAATTTTTTTTTATGCGGTCCCTATCCACCGTACAAAAACAGGTTTGAGTGTATTTCAGAGGTAAATGCTTCAAATTGGAACACGTTGAGCGCCACTGATATTTCCCTTGTTTCATCATTTCTATTGAATTGATACTTTTCATATTAAAAGTTCGTCTGTGTATAGCAGAAGCTTTAAAGACATAAATAGGTATATATTCAATATGATTTTATCTTTTGAACGTCAGTATTTTTATTCTGAATGTGTTAAAAAATTCATAATTATTAATAGGTGAAAAGTGATATGCATGGAATTCAATAGCGCCACTCGGCGGTTACCTCCGTGGCGATCAACGTGTTAAAAATCGTTTAAAGAAATTTTATACCGCAGAGCATATAACTGATAATTAATAAAAACGATGTTATCAGTTTTTATGTATTAGTAATATGCTCACCGCGATGAAATAATTTGTAAACAACGTTTACGCTTAACACACATTTTATCAATACTGTCCCACAGAACATATATAGTTATCGTTACAGTAGGGGGGTTGTATACAAATACTTTTAAATGTAGAAAGAAATATCTCGTTTTATAATGGTGTATACTTTTCTTTTTTGATAACAATTTGCAGGCTTGCAAAATTATGGATTGTTTGTTACGTCATGAATTTGGTCAAGCTTCTCAGATTTCAATTTCACTGATACACAATTAACTGTGATACACAAAACGACAGTAAGAAGTGTCAAGCTGAGAGTCCCTTTCATGTTGTAGCTTCCCGAGTCGAAAATTTCAGCCCAAAATCCTCCTAAATTACCAAATAACTTAGGATATTTCGGCTGAATATGGAAAAATATGTTACATATAAAAGAATGCATATTTGAATTCTACAATCGCCCTAAACTTGTTAATTTTTGCCAGTTTTGCTTACTTTAAGATCAATTTAGGCTTCATACAGCCCAAAATAATCCTCAGCATTCTTATTTAGAAAATTCATCTAATTGTAAGCCCAATATTAAGCCATACATTCTGTAATGAGGAGTTTTAGAATTGGATTGGAATTGGAGTGATTTTAGGAGATTCAGAATTTATATGGAATAAAATGATAATTTAATTCCTACTTGCTCCTGAAAGCCCTATTTTTAGAATATTGTGTCGACAGACTTGGAACTTCTGAAATATTTTGAGGGGATGTCAGATTAAATTGGAGTAAAAATTTTACCTGATCAGTCCATATAACTCCTAAAAATCATATTTACAGGACTTTGAGGCGCGTAGACACACTAGTTGAGGATTTTGAGGTTCAAAATGGTATACATAATTAAGTGGCAAATGAGAATTCAAAAGAATCTAGGATTTGAAGTTTCTTTTTAGGCTGGACTTTTCGACTCGGGTTAAGACGGGTCTAGGAAAATTCACCGCTCGCAATTCATCGTCAAAACAATTCACCACTAGAAGTTTAATGCTTTTTAATTGTTAGTTGGACCGTTCTCACGTCGATCCTCATTTAAAAGTATGTCCAATCAACAATAATTTATCTTTTCGTTATATACACCTAATTTAAACCAGACTCTCCGGGTATATGTACCCGGTGTGAAATGCGTATAACATTTGAATATCAAAATCTTGGCAATATATAGAAAAATTATTAAAATAGGTGAAGTAGGACCTTCTCTATATAATAAACAGGATTGTTAATTAATAAATTACTCATTTGTCGGAGGGTATTTATTAGTAGTAATGAATTATAATAATTCTACAATTAGAACAAATTAATTTTTGTATCTTTTTTCCATCCCATTATTTCGTTATCCTAAATGCGTGATAAATATATGACGCTAGTGATCACTTGGAAACTAGAAATGTTTATACACTAAACTGTTTATTTATAGTTGCCTATTCTTTTCTTGTTTGAAAATATTTTGCAGACCTTACAAAATGATGGATTGCTTGTTAAATCGTAAAGGCCAAGTTTCTCCGACCTCAATTTCACTGAACAATATAAAATAGATGTAACTGTGTATATCCAAAATGCAACGATGTGAGCAATTGCCAGATTGCAACTGTGACACACAAAACGAAAGTAAGAAGTGTCAACCTACAGTTTCTTTCTGTGTTGTTCTTATGGTAGCTGAAGAGGTTTATGCTTCTTTTTGTTTTCCATTTAAAACATTCCAGAATAAGCCCATGTATAATCATAGTGCGTGGACAATTACATAATTCTCGTATACTGGCGAACAATATATAACGAGAAAAAAATGAGACAGGAAATAAGGCAGAAAGATTAATGAGGAAAAGGTTGAGGGCGAGAGGGGGGAGAAAAATCATTGGAATGTGTAAGAGGTCATGGTAAGACATTCCTCTTCTTGGGAAGTACCTAGGGTAGAATCCAATTGTTTCTGCCAAATGTTGGTCTCAAGTGAAAAGATCGAAAAATTGTTGGGTCTTTTACGCATCAGACCAACTCGCACGAACAATTTTTATCGATATTAATTTGCACATACGAAATGCAGTGAAACTCAAAGTGGAGGATTAGACACATGCTAGGTCAAACGGTAACATTACAATGTCAGAAAAGGTAATTGTATATAATTAATTGCATCTCTATTCGTATAGTAATCTTTTCAGTGTGAAGATTATTTACCTTACCAGATACAACAATCTAATTTATTTTGCACTTAATAAATTAACAATATTGATCTACAGTTTTATAAAATACTTTTAGCGGAGGATGCATGCTATGGAACTGAAGATTGTCCATGCTGTACGTAGAGATCTTCTCCATAATATCTTACCATGATCTCATGTGTTTCTCAAAGCCTCCTTCCACCCATCTTTCTCTTCCTATCGTACCTCCTCACTTCCTATTTTCCTTTTTTTATCACGTTCTGTTTGTAAGTGTACGTGAATTAGTTATAGAACATTCTATTTACGCAGATTATTATGAATTTTATTTTAAAACCATTTTTGAATCACAATGAAAGCCTGAGAGAAAAGCGACACGTACCTCGATATCCACCTATCTCACGTAGATCGAACTGAAAATTCGGCTGTAAACAGACTAAGAATCTCTCCTTTCTCCTTACCTCCATTTTTATATAAAGCTTGGTAACCATTGTTTGAGAAACTTTATTCTATTAATGTCTACAAATATTAGCACAACGTAGTTTGCGTTGATATTTTTATGCTGTTTTGAAACCTCATCTTATTTCAACTTCCTTGTCAAATTCAAGTATTGTTTTCGTAGTTTGTGAATCATCTCTCATATATGTTTGTTGAGACACAATTTATAACATGGGCCTTGAGGTAGCGAGAGTGAGACGTTCTAGTTTCGTAAATTATCTCTGTAGCTGTACAAGCCTGACCCATTTTGCAAAATCTCCTTTTTTGCAAAAAAAGTTTGCATGGATACTTTTTTCTAAGCTAAACTTGTGATGTCCGTTAATATCTAGAATCTTTCTGTAACCACCTTAGTCTCGTAACTTGTGGCTCTGTACTCCCGTGCACTAGTTTAAGGTAAAATTTCCAATCGAAGATTCACCATTATTGTAATGATGTCAGTTTTGAAGGATTTATAAGTATTAACATTTATTCTAATTATGAATTTTTATTAATCTTGTGTTGGTTATCCGTGGCCCTCACGGTGCTACCGCCAATTTGAGTGCCGGTCACTTGTGATCCCTATGGCATTCAACGTTTTAAAATAGACGAATATTATACGGGCTTTAAATCTGGTTGATGACCTCATGGTCTTGCTAGATGTAATTCGTGTGCTTCCTTTTTTCTCTGTGCCTGTGTCCTTGCAGTCAGAAAGCTAATCACCGAGCTGCAACTTTAATCCTTTGCGGTTCTATGTCGAGCTGCACTCGATACAGATTTTCACTTCATTTTATTTTCTAACGATTTAATATCGATTTTCTAATTTCACAATAATTTTGTAGTATCACTAAAATGTTCGTTAGAACCTATAGTTATTGCTATCAATAAATACAAATTAATGACCAACGATAGAAATTATTGCGAAATTTATTTCAAGCTCACTATTAAGTTGACAAAGTAATTGGGACCGCAAAGGGTTAAGATTAACCCCTTAACCTACAACTACGGGCATAGCCCGTAGTAGGTGATCGGGCTAAACGTAAATTGTTCGAGTCGAAGTCGTAGGTTAAGGGGTTAATATAGGGATTTTATAAATCCCTCTAAAATTATCTAGAACGATCCGCCATAAGACAATTAACTGACGAAAATACGAACGTCGACGGCACGAGGATGACACGAGGACCCCGAGTCGAAAAGTCCAGCCTAAAAAGAAACTTCAAATCCTAGATTCTTTTGATTTCTCATTTGCCACTTAATTATGTATACCATTTTGAACCTCAAAATCCTCAACTAGTGTGTCTACGCGCCTCAAAGTCCTGTAAATATGATTTTTAGGAGTTATATGGACTGATCAGGTAAAATTTTTACTCCAATTTAATTTGACATCCCCTCAAAATATTTCAGAAGTTCCAAGTCTGTCGACACATATTCTAAAAATAAGGCTTTCAGGAGCAAGTAGGAATTAAATTATCATTTTATTCCATATAAATTCTGAATCTCCTAAAATCACTCCAATTCCAATCCAATTCTAAAACTCCTCATTACAGAATGTATGGCTTAATATTGGGCTTACAATTAGATGAATTTTCTAAATAAGAATGCTGAGGATTATTTTGGGCTGTATGAAGCCTAAATTGATCTTAAAGTAAGCAAAACTGGCAAAAATTAACAAGTTTAGGGCGATTGTAGAATTCAAATATGCATTCTTTTATATGTAACATATTTTTCCATATTCAGCCGAAATATCCTAAGTTATTAGGTAATTTAGGAGGATTTTGGGCTGAAATTTTCGACTCGGGACGAGACGACAGTTAGAGAGCAGAGGAGTTCAAGAGCAGACGAATTGGAAAGTAGATAGACGTACAGAGTTAGAGAATAGACGAACGTGTATAGACGTATAGATGAATAGAGTTACAGACTAGACGAATAAAGTTATAGATGATTACACGAACAGAATTATATACAATAGACGTATAGAGAGACTAGACGAATAGACAGACAATTAGACGTGACTAGACGGATTTTATATTAGAGTTTATATTTCATATTATTTAGTGTGTGCGTGTGTTTTAAAAGAATGCGTTCCCCATATTTCACACTAAATTTAAGTTTCCACTTGTACAGATCTATTTCAAGTATATTTATAATAAATATCCTACATTAATTTGCAAGAAAATTATTCATTCCTGACTCATGGTTCCTTCCAAACATTTTACCTATTACGAGATGAATACAATTAACTAATAAAAAAATTTGACCTCAATTTTTAACCATATCTCCGACTTTGAGGCTAGTTTCTTTCACAAAAGTCCACTGACCCAAAGCTATCGTCTGGTAGATCGTGACAAATCATTTTCAAACTTTCTATATCATCCCTTTCCATCCGTTATCTTCTTCCCTGTTTAGAAATGGGGATTCTATGAACAAAGTAATGGAAAACTTTCCGGTTAACTCGACTTGTCTGAGTTAGGTACTGCCGTCTAGGGATCAGTGTGCTAACAAACATCTTTTTGCTTCAGTTTTCTTTCCTTCCATCGGAAAAATCAAAATAAGAATGTGTGTCGTGGGTCGTCACATTCTGCGCCGTAAAATCCGCAGTTGATTTCCATTTTTTGCAAGAGCCTCTACCAACAAAAGCAGGCAGATGCGTACAATGTATTAACCCCCGATGTATCATTTTACTGCCGTCCTGATTTGACCTCACACTACAATTTGTCAGGTGTAGTATTACATTTTTTAACGTTTTTTGCATATACACTTCAAACATCCCCTATCCTCTTAATAACTGCAAAGTGAAGTTGGAGAACTTGCCTATTCGCCAATGACAGTATTCACGTGTAGTAACCAACGATGTGTGAGGTACTTGCAAGTACCGTTCCTCGCAGGACAAGGTACATAGTTTGGTGGGTGATCCTTGAAGTACCAGAGAGTGGTAATCTCTGCCAGTACATCGCTTGCGGTTTGAGGAATTGTGCAATTACATGTGGCTATGTTAAAAAAAGAACTATAATTTTAACATTAGAACTACCGGCGTCAAATCTAACATATTTTAATAAATTAAATAAGTACTTTGAAAAAGGGAGAATCAAGAGGCGGAAATTTGATCGATTGGGTGATTTTCGTTTATTGATATAGACGTAGAACATTTATTCTATGACTCTTATATAAACTTGGAGAATTTTTTGAACAAAATTGTGTACCAATCATTTTGACTGGTTTGGTAGTTCTTGCGTTAAAAAGTACTCATGAGATGTTATAAAAATTCCTTTTCTATAAATATTTTGGAAGATTGAGATTGTAATGATGACTGCAAAGGCACTTGCAATACACGTAATTTTTCAGAACAGACCAACAGTCCATTTTGACCCACTTTGAAATTTTTCACAAAATCTTCATACAAAATTCGATACCGTAAAAATATGGTTTTCAGGCGACTTACAATTTACGTAGTTAAACTGTGGTTGTAATGTCAACAATCGCCACCTCTTTAACTTCGCGTAGAATCTACATAGCTGTAAGAATAATATTTGACAGGTGAGTTAAACCTTTCGTGTTATTTTGAAGTGACTCTTGTGGCCTGATTGTAACAGTTCCAGTTCCCTCTTCTCAAAATGGAGTTGTTCCGACGAAGTGTATACATGTCTATTGATTCATGATTATTGCACACCACCGTCGTACGGAGACAAAAGATACAGGACGAAGCGGAAGTTTGTCGTTCTTTAGTGGCTGGTTTACCATACATTTTAAAGTTTACTAATATTTGGCGACCATCGGTACGTATATAAATATACGTTTACGTTAATCTGTCAAGTTCTGCTAGCGAGTGGTGACCGGTGACTACGGTCCGAAAGATTCCATCGAGCGTCGCTGACTCGCGGTCATAAATCGCTCAATGATAAATTCTGTCGATAGGCTGGTGTAGGATTTTTGAATGTATTTGATTGCATTTTTTTCCACCACGTAATCGCGAGGGTGAAATTCCACTTCTACAGGACCCATCGCAGCGGAAGTCCCAGGAGAGTGGTCACTCCTCCCGGAGAAAAATGCAAGCAATTACCATTTTTGTTCCGCCCAGAAATCCGAAAAAAACTCGACTGCTGAAACGTCAAGCGAGGATATCCGGCTCTTCCACTACGTCGACCTCGTTTGAGACGTAGATCATTCAATTAATTCGTTTTCAAGTAACATCGACCACGGTCGGCAGCTCTCGATCAAAAGTTTAGTCGGTATATAACAATGTTCCGTCAACGCAGTTTCTTGGCAGGCGGAACGAAGTTTTGGTTGTTTTTCTATATTACAATTTGATTGATTTTGGTAATTGATTGGTAGAGACAAACTCCCTCTACTTTAGGGTGTATTTGGAAAGGAGAGGACATTTTAGGAAAAACCCAGGCGGTGGTAACTTATGACTTGATCAAAAATTTTGACATCCTGCGACCCGTGGTCTATGGTGGTGCATTTCAGGTTGGGTCAAGGAAACTCCGTTTGTGAGCAAGAAGTTATAGGTAGTAAAGAGATGCGACATCTGTTCTTCCTCTGTCATCGGGGGCCCTGCGTCGTTTCAACCTAAATAACGCACGCTGGGCCTCTTAACTTTTTTCAAGCGCCTTTGAACTTTTAATTAATTGATTGGTTGCCACTCCAATTAAGAAATTATCATTTTTCATTGCGGTTACCTCTGTTAAGAAGTCAGTGACGAGAATTTGTAATTTTCGAATAGATATATGTATCAAGGAAGTATTTGTGACCAAGTGATCGGTCAGAAGGGGGTAGGATGTTAAAAAAATACCGGTGGCTAAAGTGTTAAGAACGACGTCATGGCAAGAAGCAGTAAGATTGCAGCTTTCCTTTAGTAAGGAGCTATCAGAGTGAAATTGTATTCATTGCAACCTCATTGTATTGAATCGTTTTTCTCTCTCTCTATTTTAATTTTAAATATATTATTTTTTATTACTGTAGACCCCACAAAGTTATTAACCATGTTTATCTAGAAAATTTTGGCTTGTGATTGCCTTCGATCGTCATTATTTTGATCCTTGGCCATTACAAGTCGGCTTAACCAATTCCCAAAAATGGTAAGTCACTTGTCGCTACTATATGATCTATCGTTTGAGATCACATCATCACATACTTCCACAACTTGTTATTTGGATCACAGAATATCGTCACGAATTCGAGTGGAGTCCCATCGATCAAGCTTTTTGACTTAAATTCTTCGTTCAAGAACTATAGCGACGGTTATTTGACTACTTAACACGTTGAGCACTATCGGTTTTTTACTAGTTCATTATTTCTACTGAACTGAAACTTTTCTAATAAAATCACATTTTCATAAATCAGAAACTTTAAAAGCTCTGATAGATAAATATTCGATAGACCTTCATCTTTTCAATACCAATATTGCATTGTTCAATATGTTAGAAAATTCATAAATATTGCAATTTAAAAGTTACATGAAATTTCATTGATTCAATACAGCCTGTCACCGGTGACCTCCATGGCAGTCAAAGTGTGTAAGGAACAACCGTTGCAATGCCGCGAGAGCTGAAATGGCAGTAGTCAAAATCATCACTTTGGACTTCCATGTCGCAACACCATTGTTACAGAATAATTATTCAATACGTATGTACAAAAAAGGATACATCTCTGACTTCAATAATTCGTTAACCTGTTCACCAGGTCGTGATTTTGAATATCTTTCTCCATGCGTATAACACCATCATGGCGCCAGTTTTTATATACAGGTAAACCTCCTATAACACGAGATTCTATAACACAGTTTCGCTCTAACATGATAAGAAACTCGCAAAAACCTTTGTACAATACCGAAATTCTGTATCACTGGGTAATATAAGTTTTGTTCAAGATATTTAAAAAGTAAATTACTTTAAAACAAAAACGGCAAGGTATAATTAACTATAGTGTCTCTCAATAAAAAAAAAAAACATAAATAAATGATAATATACTCATTTATGACGTTATTCCGATGTTATAGCGAAAAACAGCATGTAGTTTACGCGTTATCCGCGCAAGACTTGCTGTTTCAGAGATATGGATTTTTAAAAAATGCCTTTGTTTTTATTAAGTTTCCGGAACGTAACTCTCCTTTTAACACGGTTTCCTACAAGACGGTGTTTTCTAGGAATCTATCTACCGCGTTATAAGAGGGTTACCTGTACTTGCAAGAACGAATGATACCTGGTTTCTTTAAAATCGTACACGTCCGTTTGCATGCCAAGATGCTATTTCAGCATTTCTGATTCACTTAAGGCTACGAAAAGTGGCTAGTCTTTGAAACACAAATTGAGTCGCCAGTCTAGACTGGCCTAGAGGCCCCCTGCTCATTACAGATGCAGGATCATTTAACTATGCTGGATATATCCAGACGAAAGGACGAACAAGTGTGTCGTATGCTGACGTTACGGACCAGGTTGCACCATACCCCTGTAACCCTGAATTGGGTTTGACCTCATAGCGGTTAGTGGTTTGGCGAAAATCCCCGCGGAGATGCCGTTATAATGAGTAATATTCAGGCATGAATATTTAATTCGATCCCTGACATGGCCCATTTGCCTTCTATCTTTCGAATGAAGTGAATCCATACATGTTGGAACAGTCTTTTTCTATCGTCACGAGCATATGAGTAAATAACTGAAATCGACAAAGGTAACTGTATGACTTAGCTTCTGTACGTTACTTTCTGCCGAACAGGAATAACTTTAAACTGAATCGAATCTAATTGTATTTTGAATAATTCATGTGCAACATTATTTGCTGTTGAAATCGTTTTCCTGAAAAAATCTTTTAGTAAAGATTCTTTCAATTTAAATTTACAATAAATCGTTCGCACGTGTATCTATGGTAATAAAATATCTTCTTATTCTATCGTTCAATTATCTTAACCTTTCGGAGATAGAGGACATTAAATTCGAAGTATCGAGAGAATGACGTTTGAGAGAAAAATTTTATTTTCAATATAAAGCGATTCCAGAACGAGAACAGAAGAAGCGTGATAGAAAGAGAAGTAATCGCGCAAAAGTCAGCAACCATTCAGGCCACTCAAGCTCGGTTTATCCAAAGGAAAGGTATCGAGTATCTGCCGCGGTACGTCCGATTTAAACGCGGCCGGATATACCATTCTTTGAGCTTCCTGACTTTTCCGATATTTCTTAAAGTACCTATTATGCGTTAAAACCAGGTGCGTTCATTTAATCCCCGTACTTTTTTAACTTTCCCTGATATACACGCTATATCATTATTCGTATCCTCGAAGGCGGACACAGTGGCTTGAAACGTTTGAAATGTTCAGTCACTTATCTATTGGTATAATATATTAAGGGTACCGAAAAGTAATCAATATTTTCTTTTGCTGACGAAAAACATTTATTTATTAAAGAAATCTTAAATACTAATAAACAAAATAATTTCCATAATTCTCTAACACCTTTTTGCCAACATAAAGGTAGTTGTTCGATTCCCTTTTTAAAAAAGTCCTGCCATTTTTTGTTGAAAAACGTTTCCAATTACGTTTTCACTTCTCCAATTTTGATTACTTTTCGGTACCCCTAATATATTTTTTTTTAAATTTAACACATTAAACGTCACTGGTATTTCGTTAATTTCATCGTTTTTATCGAAGTGCAACTTTTTCTATTAAAATCATATCTATATAAATCAGAAACTTTAAAGACACAATATAAATATATAGTTGTGAAACGTAAGGTGGGGAGGTGAAAATGTATTAAGTCTTTTTGTGTTGGAAGGCCGGTGAGCTTCTACACCGTGTTTGTTTATTTCATTTTTCTTCTCCACGGTTCTTGACCGAGTGTCTGGTCGATGGCAATCTTCTATCAGCGCAGATTTTTTGGAAAGCAAAGAGAAGTTTTGGGAGTTTTTCTCTATTACAATTCGATTGCTTAATGAACACGATCGGTAGAGAAGAACTACCTGCATTGAATTATTTTTTCGTAACGCTAATAATGGAAATGATTTTACAGTTAACATCATTGTTAAATTAGAATTTATCGTAACTATACATGGACTGGTTCTAAAAGTATTTTAATTGAAATATACGAGTACTTAGAATATGGTAATTGTCTGTACGTTGATTTTATTTCTATAGAAATTCTGACCAGACATATTTTGTTAATACATTTTTCTGATACATTTAATTTTTTGCGAGATATTATTCCCTAACAAAACGAAAGAATGATGAGCACCTCGTGCAAGTGTAAGTTCTTTCTTTATTTTTAATTATCATTAATTTTGCACTACATACCGCAACAGGAAACTATTATTTCTAAGTGTTAATATTTTTTACAATAATTTTAATCAGTCAAGAAATATGATAATTTTAGCATTCACTTGTCATGCATCAACACTAGATTTACAGGCGTTCAATCTGTTCATACTTAAATATATTAAATCAATAGTTTGAAAAAAGAGAGATCAACCGGCAAAGGAGATGATTAGTTAAGTAATTTATATATTATCAGGTACATATGGAATATTTACTGCACCACGGCCCTATAAATTCGGTAACCGTTTTAAAACAAGTAGAAATCTGTCAATTTAACGGTTTCCGTAGAACTAGTATTAAAAATGACTATAGCATACTTGAAAGAATCAATGAGTATTCTGTTAACTGCACTGCCGATGATTTGTTTTCTTCCTCATGGAGATTATTCTCTACATTCTTTTCTTTTATTTACATATTTATTAATACGTACCTGCAGTTGCATATTATTCCATTAAAAATAAAAGAAACGTAATAATCCTTCAAAAATAAATCAATATAACAGTTATGCTGGTTTATTTATACTGATATAATTCTCATAATTGTTTCATAATTATTCTATACGTATTCTTCTGCTTACACACTTGAAATATTTTATTTTTATTGTCTTATTGACATTTAGTTATAATATACTATACTATATTTAGCGAAAATACATTATTAGATTACTGCAAATAAACGAAAAAAAATGGATTAGAAAAATTTAACGCATGTCAGTTTGACAAGATTTCTGGAAAGAAATTGCGAAAACAATTAACCACACTAAAATGGAATTTATTGGATACAAGTACATGCTATATATAAACGGAGAAAAATATAACGTGTATGGTTTCAATAAGATTGCGATGCCAACTAACTGCTTCCGAGACAACTCCCGGAGTTCAAAAACAAAACACAATCACAACTCACAATCAAACTGCATTACAAAAAGAAAGTTCGTATATATTTCTCACACAGCTTCAAAACAAAATATTTTACATAATTGGGTATATTAAATTACCATATAGAAATATCGATTATGTATTATGGAAAAGAATGAATGTTAGATCTTATCCATACTTGAATAGAGTCTGTAAAATTCTGCATTGAATATTTTATCTTCTTGAGTTAAATGATTTTATATCACATTTGCACGGAATAAAATGTTTAATATTTTATCATAGTTATCTTTCGTTGCAAAGTATCCTACAATGTGCATAACTGCCGAAAAGCAACTGAGAAAAAATTATGAACGGACATATCTTTGTAACAATACTTGATTTGATTTTTTCTTTTATTGTTAAATTGAAATTACACTTGCTAAATTACAATACGGCTTTGCGGAATTATTTTAACATTCACTAGCAAGTTTTTGGTTTGAAAATAATTAGGGGTAAATTCAGGTTTCGGTCAGAACTCTTGTTAATTTAAAAATCCTTGTGAAATTGTATAATCACAGAATATGTCGACAAACGTTATCTATTCGAAAGAATTTTAAATTCGAATACCTGACAAAAAAACGCTACTAGCAAAATCCTTTTGACAAATAGCCGTACATGTATGTACAGCAATTTATTAGGTGCAGTAAACACGAATACTTTTATAATCCTTCACTGCAATAATTTTTTCAAATAACGAGACGTGAATTGACCTGTCACTAATTCTAAGATCCGCTTCATATTATGATATTGTTACAATAAAATATGAACATTTTTAAATCGTAAGAATTCGGAACAGATATTTTTTAATAGAAAGAATTTTTGGAGCTGAATTTATTTGTGTTACACAGATTTTACTTTGATATAGTTGTTAATATAAATATAAATAAAGTTTGCATTCTTATCTCACACAATAAAGTATGTAAGATAGGAAAATTCTAAAATCCGACTTTAATCTCTTTACTGTAAGTTATTGGTCGGACAGGTACTGTTCAGTGTGGAATTTTAATAAAGCGAAAACAAAGTATTTAGCCTCGCTCAACAAACTTAAATACTATTTAAAATGTAGTAAGTCATAATGTTATTGTTATGTAAGTTTTTATCTCGAATAATTATTGTGAAAACTATAAATCTTGAATTAAAAGAATATCATCAGAAACTCGATTAAAGGAACGTCAACGGGGAATCCGTAGTATAAAATGTTATAATTTTCATAAATCGAAGATAAAATATTATGCTAAAACTTATGTGCACTATATTTTTGACAGATTAATTCCTGCATATATTTAAGAAACGCAGGACACACACGTGATATATTATAATTCTTTATTACATGATGAAAACTTCATTTTTTCAATTTTGTTGACTGTTTTACCTAAGATAATTAACTTCCATAGGGTGTCAGGTAATTGGGAGTAGAAAATGGAGAATAGAAGCTTTTCTGGCGAGATTTTAATTAAAAAAAAACGATCTTAAAAATCTACTCGGTACACCTATACTCGACCGAGTTTCAACTCAATGGATATCACGGCAAAATTGTCTTTATGTTTGACAACTACTGTCGCATTTGTAAACGTCGTTGGGGTTATCACTTTTTCTATATATCTCGTTTCTATTTCGTTAGCATGAAAAAGAACGGTTTTGCATACGGACACCCTGTAGATTTTATGAAAACGTATTCTCAGATGAAAATTGTCTACATTTTCGACTTATTTATTGAGGTAGAATCAGCCCCATCCGGTCGTACAAGTAGTTACATGTCACTCTGTATATACCTATAAGATATATTCGATACTTCTTTAATTGTTACACCTTCATTCGCCAACTCTGCATTCGGAATTTTATACTTTTCATTAACACCAGATCTACCAAGGTGGTAAAAGTGACTTGTGTTGAATTTTTTGTGAATATTTTTGAAATTTCTGACGCTGTTGCTTTTCCAATTCTCCACGCTTATCTTGTAAACTGAAAGAGATTAAATCGCTAAAGGTTTCGTCTTATTCATTTCTATTATTGTAATGTATTCATTTGTCATTTAAATATGTTAAATTAAGATTTAGTGTTAAAATCGTTTGCTTCACAAACATTTTGGAACGTTTCTAATATCTCCTGCCAATTTATATCGGTTAAAAGAACGATTGCGAAAACTATTTATATCTATTCTCCGTTGGTAATAGTTATTAACAATTTGTGAATATATTTTCCTAACGAAAATCACAATCAGAATGATTCAAGTGATACGTCAACCGAAGGACAAATAAACTATTTGTTGATCAACAACGATATTTACTAAGCCTAAACAGTTAACACATGGCACACTGATCGATTATGTTTGTTCCGATGTTTGTATTAGATTGTTAGAGATAGACTGTTTGTGATAGACTGGCCGATTTGCTGGCTATTCCGTGCCAAAGTTCACTTTTTCACGATATCGCGACTAACATCTCCCTCGAACGATGTAGTTGGCAAAGAAGAATATATATAGGAGAGACGGAATCACGTCACGGTCATTCACTTTTTGGCGGGCAAGTTCACCTCGAATAGTATCTGAGGGGGTGGTTAAGCGACAATCATAGTTGACAGGTCTCTATTATTTATACCAGGAAAACAAGTAGTTCTTTAACGAAGTATTCCAATTTTTCTTCCTACTTTTTAGGCCTCCTTCTGAAATTCATTATGTAAAACCAGAATACTGCACTGTATTAATATTTTGGACACATACTTACTAATATGTTGACTGCATTGCATATTTCTTTCAATAAAAATTTATAAAATTGTAGCAAATACTCATCATTGAAGGAGGCAATCTTTTAACAAAGAACAAGGCGTGATGGCTGACATCCGTTGTTCCGGCCGTTGAAGTAGATTGAAAAAAACGAGCTGCTATTTTCTTCAGCTCAAATTAACTGTAATATCTCAAAATCGAACAAATAAGTTGAACTAGTCGATTTTAAATTTAAATTGTAAGTAACCGTTTTTTAAACAATGAGAATAGAACAGAATAAAAAGATTAGAAAAATTAGGATAACGTAAAAAATGTTGTACTAGCATAGTACAAAATACTAGTATATTCAAATCAAAAGGACAAGATCTTGAGATATCATGTCAGCAATATTCGAAAAGATCGTCTAGAGAAAAGCGCGTTTAAACCTAACGGTGCAGCTGTAGAAAAAAACACTACGGTGCTTTCTCAATATTTGTATTTTCGTTATATTTTACGAACTCCGGCATTTCCTTTGACAAAGTCTAATATGGGAATACCACCTTAATTTGTAAATATTACATATGCTCTGAACGAGCGAGGAGTTTAGATTACATTCATTCCCACAAGGATGTTTTTCACACGTTCTATTAAGCTTTTGAAGTAAATCTTTCATGCTTCGACTATAAAATTTCATGTTTGTTGATTATTTCACTTAATATTTATATGTTTTAGCTGCGGTTCACAGTTTTAACATTTCACCAGAGAGTAACGCTTTACGTAAATTTTATTCTGTTATTATTAATGAGTTAAAAAAACCCTTTGGATGTTATAAAAAAAAGTACAGTCTCTTCTCGAATTGGACTTTAAACTGTTGAGAGTGTAAAATACATATGGAGTATGTATAATAAATATTGTTGGAGGTAATAGAGTGCCTAATTCCGTCTCTACCCGTCCAAATATCAAAAATTACGTTTGTTATTTCGCACTGCACTAAATATATTTATTTCACCCTTTTTTTATTATACATGTCTCAAATACATTTCTCTTTTCTACTATCAAACGCTGAAAAATTATAGTTCAGTAAACTTCTGTAGAAATGAAAAGTGCTCTTATTCACCCCTCATCATTAATGTTTCTATCGTAGTTGGAAATATTAATTTATTGGCCATTAAGATTGCCAAAATTCCATTAAATAAGAATTTGTCATATGACAGTTTCTCCTAAAAGAAATTAAATCCAAAGAACCATAATATCCACAGTATCAGGATTCGATTCATTGAAAGTATATGTTTCTTTATCAAAACCAAAGACTTGGAAATTATTCGTATAATTTAACTTCCCAATGGCTGGCAGTACATCTCAAAAATAATTTCAAAATCATATTCGTGGTTTCAAATATTTAACTTCACCACAGCCGACGTTACACTGTGAAGTAGAAAAGTACATATAGTGCTGGCGTACGAAGTAGTATGAGCCAGCAGAGGTAGCGACGGAGATAAAAGCTTAAACTTTCAAATATTGGGCCCGTGTTCGAAAAGCCATTGCCTCTGTGACATTTTTCCACCGTGATATATACGCATATCGTAATCCCAGTCGAGCAAAGTCCATCTATAATATTAAGTGTTCGCCAAAATAGCTAAAACTATTGAAATTGAAAATTACGAAGAGAACAGCGTGAAAAGATATTTGACAGTAATGGAAATCGACAAATTGTTGTTCGAAGTACAGGTGTCATCTTCGAATAAATTGAATATATTCACAAAGATACAAATGTCACGCTAAATGATCCTTTCAATAATTGTTTAAAATGTCTCAAACTTAAAGAACCTGTTTGAAGGAAGGATCATCTGATTTCGAAATTCATTGAGTTACCTATAGAAAATACTGTGTTAGAATGTCTTCTTGCAATTGATTTGTTACCGATATTTACCGAAACGTTATTCATTCTTTAAATTGTTTGTAATCAAACTTTAATGTTCACGAAGTTTGCGAAGCGTGTATCTCCTCTATCTGTCACTGTTTTAGATACGCTAATATATCATGACCTCACCAAAGTTCTACTTGGATGTTCGAATTTCATCTATACAAGCTTGCCTGGAAGATTCGCACATCTGGGACACTGACGAAGGGATAAGGCATATATGTGTACACTGGCAAGATCGTGCTACTATATCTGCCTTACCTATGAATAATTTGAAAGGAAGTACATAGATATTTTTCAGATCAATAGTCTTCCATATATCGTCAAATCACTTTTCGTAGAATCGTATTTTTCAAGTGATAAATCATTAAACTATCATCATTTTTATTACTTTATTTCTGTAGAATTATTGTGTTCCAAAACTTCTGTATATGTTAACGCCGAGTAAGGCGAAGATACCATAAGTCACATTTTTCACAACGTGAATTTAAGTTGAAACATACGATATGAATGTATAAATCTCTTAAACGGAAAGAGTAGAACGAGATTTTATTCCTTGCTCGAAAGCAACGGGGGATTAATGTAAGATTGCTTATATTACGAATTTCTATCATTTTTTACTTCCTAACATTTTCTTAATAATTTTGTGTCAATTTAAAATAAATATATATCAGTTTTCTTGAACTACTACCAAAAATGTACTAAAAGAATGTACTATTTCCTTTTTTATGTCAAGAACGAAAAAAACGTTCCGATCGAATTTATAGTTAGCAGATAACTGGTTAGTAAGTACATACGGAACTTAACTGCAACATTTAAAAATGATCTTTATAGATTATTTTAATTATACTGCACCACGTATACTTGAAATAATCAACACGGTCTAATAAATGTCACTGCTCCTATAAACTCAAGTGCTAATGGTGTAAATTTTGTCGTAACATGGATGTTAGAATGGGTAGAAGGGCACCAGATAAATACAAGATATAACATGTATTTACTAAGAAAATAACAATAAAAAAAAAGATTTTACAAAGAATGAACTTTCTCGCTCGATGGTCGCATGCCAACTAACTTTCGTGCCCTTTCCATCTTCCGTCCTCGTTCATTCTTGCATTCATTTGTTTTAAAACAACCACAATCATACATATCCACTTGCACTCTCATTCCTTTATAGACCTTGCTTGAAAATATCATTTCTTAACACTAGAGCTACCGACGATTAATCCAATGCATTTAAAGATACTCGAAAAATACTTCAAAAGGATATAAATGATGGGGACAACAATCTTGATCAATTCAATCTCCTTCATTTTACAAAATAGATGTAGAAAATTGATCAAGAGTGTTGAAAATTTGTGGAACATTTTTAAAAAATTCAGAAGAAGTCATTGTAACCATCTTGGTAGATCTAGTGTCACAAGTATATTGATATCGGCTTTTCCAAAACTAGTACTACTTATACATTAATTATAATGGATGTAATCTGATTCGGCTATCCAAGATCTAAGATCTAATAAAGTAATGCTATTATGAGTAGTTCTTCAATTTTTCAGTATAACTTTAATGAAATTTACGTATAAATCTGTGTTTTAATCCTTCTCTGTCTTCAAATATCTCGTGCCCATAGAAAAATGTGGAATGTGTATAGAGCTTTAAATATATTCGTGCTAATAAAACCAAAGGCTCTCCGGTTTGGAAGGAAGCTATGGCAAAAACCGGACTTCTAACGGAAGGATTTTGCAATTCCCTTAATCCACTTTTTCCGTTTTGTAATTTTTATCCGGAATAATCTCCCAAAATTTACACCTCTGAAATATCAGACGGCCGTTACAGAGTCAAACGAATGGATCAGAACTTCCGAATGGAACGGAGTTATGAGCCGATCGGGAATCTCTCTCATCTTCATTATTTATTCAGTATTGGTACACATCCGCACGCTGCCTGAGCTTGAATATTTGATAGAAACCATTGGCCGTGTCGATGCTTCGTGCACTGTGGATTCTAGGATATGCGTTGACGATTCGAAGAATCAAATCGATGAGTAACCGTTGAAGGCACCGAACGAAACCTTTTTACTGAATTAGCAAAAGCTACGATCACAGACGAAGGAAGAAAAGTATTCAAACTGTTACGAATTCTTTTTTTTTGTTTTATTTTAATCCATAGAATCTTCGATCCTAATTAACGAACGATTTTTAATATAGAAGAGAATGAAAGAACCTCGAATTTCAAGGTAGACGGAGCAAAATCGATCGCGCCTCGTTGAAAGTTGAGCTTCGCAACTTTCATTTACTTCCTATTACTTAGATGTTCAAGGCTTTCTTTAAATTATGAATCGCTCATAGGGTAAATACTTTTACGTGGTTCAAAGGAAGCACTGGAGATCCGAAATGTTAATAAATATTTATAGGTTCATCTTTTAAATTCAAATAGTTTGGCCTGCGGCTAGTAAATATTTATGCATCTAATGAAGAGCAGCTTAAATATTAGTCATATGATATTTAAAGATTCTCGAAAAGGTAACATTTGAAACATTTAATCCTCTTTAAAATAGTTCAAAGGTTCACGACATACATTTTGTATCAAGAATTTCTGCAAAATGTGTAAAATCCGGCATTTGTTTTATTATAACGCTTTACTTTGGAAACAATTGTTATCCATCATTTTGCCGTATTCAAAAAGAACTTTAAACCTCAGTCAAAGTACATCGACCTCGCTTTTATTATAAGCTAACTATCTATCATACAAAAGTTTCTATCCCCTCGAAACATTATCAATTATAATTCCTCTCTCTCCATTTACAATACACCACTAGATACATATCGTTGAAAATGTACAATATGAACATCGCGCGTAGAATTTTGAAAAAAAGTAGTTCGATACGATTCAAACTTGGCTTAGCCACATAAAAATCCTAAAACTGTATCCGTTTTGCCATGATGGTCCTCGATTCTACTGACGTTCCATCATCATTCGGCAGATCTCGATCGCCGGTCTGCAGGTGTGGACATCGGCTACGAGTAAAACGCTCGCTGTTCTCCTCCACCCTTGTCGTTCCATTCTTTCACCCCCTTTCTCTTCCTCTTATTCTCACCACTCAGTAGCCCCCTCTTCCTCTCTCTTTCTCTCGCCGAGGGTGGACACATGCTCGGCTCTCGTCGCCGTCCCAACGAATTCCAGGGATCAATGCGTCGGAACACCAAAACGCCTGCGCCACCCCCTTTAACCCCACCACGCCCTTACCACCCAGCCGAACAGCAGCAGCAGCAGCAGCAGCAGCGGCGGCGGCGGCGTCGACGGCGGCAGCAGCAGCACCAGCAGTGGCGGTAGCGGCAGCAGCAGCAGCAACGGGGGTGGTAGCGGCGCAGCAGCGACACGAGGGTTGTGGCAGCAGGAACGAGCTCACTAGCACAATCACTGTAGCACCATCTACATGAACTCCAGAGCACATAGACCCCACGCTGGTGTCAGAGTGCTAGTGCGCACCCTATAGTGGTACTGTTGGCGTTCTTGGTCGTTCGCCGAGAATCTACTCTCCTCCACCGTAGGCAGACCCACCAGCTTGCGCCCCTCTATCTACTCCCACTCTCTTCGAGATATCCGTCCCTCTTTACTCCCTCTTTGGTACCCGTTCCTACTTTACCGCGAGGACGCTCCCCTCTCTCTGGCGTGCGCGGTTCCCAACCCTCGGAAATTCTGAAAGCGGTTCGCGCCTGTGCAACGCAGGGGTGGCAAGGGACCGAAAATCGAGGTGAAAGGAAACTCCGCGGATCCGGCCTAAGGGTCTCTCCTAGGGCTGGTGCGTGTCGGCTGTACTTCTTTTGCCGTGTGTGCGTCGCTGTAAAACGTATAGTTTCCATACTTGTACATACGTTATCTGACGTATATGTGCGTATACGTATGCGTATGTATATATCGTAACGCTTGTGTACACTGTTCGACCGTACATCCGGTGTGCATATCGTGTGAGCATCATATTCTCGTTTAGTTTTATGCCTATTTGGTGTTCATCTTGGTGATCGCTCGAAAGGAGTGTATTCGTGGAGTGAAGAGAAAAAAGGAAGTATCAACGGTAAGACCTTCGATAACTCGGTGACAGTAGACGTTCGATAGTGGTAGTTCCTTCCTCGAGTGACACACTTTTGTCGCGAGAGAAGAGAAACTCCTTGGCAGCCTCGTATGCTCGAGTGAAAGAGAGAAAGAGAGAGAGAGTGGAGGATAGACTGGATAAAATATCAGTTCGAAGTGCGTACGATAACCCTGGCGGATCGTGGGCTACGGTTTATAGTGTGACAGTGTATCGTGAGAAGTGACCAAAGGAAAGGATATAAATTCTCGGTGTCTGACTCTAAGGAACCCAGTTTGTTGTGTTACGTTTCGTAAGGAAGTGCCTCCTGTGAAGTGTCTTCGAGTGACTTACTCGTTCCCCTGAACTTCGTCATTGGATTTCGTGATTCGAACTAAAGGAGTATTCAATTAAAGCCCTGAAGGATTGTGAAGCCTAAACACAGGGGATCATGTATCCCCGATTGCAGCCCTCCTTTGAGGGTTGAATCAATCCGATTTGACATCGGTTCGTCGAACGATATTTTACGACGTACGTATTTCTGTGCGGACGTCGGATTGCCGTTATCTTCGCGGTCTTTCGACTTCGATAGAAGAATTTGGTTCTGCCAAGGACCAGCCGTGTGCCACAATCCGCGCTGAAGGTGAGTCTTATAATTTATCTGCATAACTTTATATTTAAACTTTCCTGTTAGATTTTACTAGCGTCGGGTAAAAAACAATTGACGCACCTTCGTCTTTAAACCCGTGAAAAATATTCGATTGATCTGACCGTAGTATCTTCTTAACCCGTCGCAATATCATCAGGAGTAATGCTTAATGCGATAATTTTTTTATAACAAAATATACAATTACTAAAAGACACATTGTAAAAAAGGCAGTTTGTTTTATGCGTTTGTTTCTCCTTCTTTTTACCTTCGTCTTCTTTTATGGCGATTTGTCACTATTAAGATGGCAAAGGGATTCCAATCGTGTTGGCTAGATTACTACAAACTCGATCAACAAAGTGAAACCTTATTCCGTATAAATCTCACGCTTTCGTGAATTACAAAGCTTTTTACCGATACGCTGTGCTATACTACTAAGGCTTTCACGATCGAGGCGCTCCTTTTCCGCTCAATTATCTGGAAGTATTTCACTTAAATATACGAGGCTACGATTTTTCCCCAGCGTGCGAAGAGACGCCGAACAGAAAACACTCCATTAGAACATAATATTTCTCTCCGTAACGACAAACGACAGTTTTGGAATACAGTAATTTATATTAATTTTATTAAACGGATTGCATTGATTTGTTGTAGAAGGAGATAATAGAAAAAGAACTTAGTTACCTTGCTCAGATAATTAGTAGTCTTTTGTTACATTTCTAATTTTTTATTTGACATTATTTGTTCAAAGTATACATAAAAAGTAACTTATGAAAAATCTCCATGTTTGTAAAGAGATATTGGGAATATGTTTGCTCCTTTAGCAATAAAAAGTGTTGCTAATTATCTTTGGAAAATAATGAAAAGCAGATTTTTCTGCAGTGTCAGTTAAAATTTGTTTTAACACTGCTAATAACCTCGATATTCAATTCAGGTCATCTATTAAGTCTGAGGGGATGTTTTTTTAGCACGTGTTACTATCAGATAAACTCTTTAACCCCATGCCCTGTGATTTCTTTTCTGCATCCGCAATAACATAGAATTTATTGTTCAAATAAAAAATTATCCCTGATTTTTTATATAACGTAGAATTTAACGCAATGCTGATAGTATAGAAATAACTTGATCCTGTTGTGATCGACTACTATTTTCAATATAATACTTTTTGGAAAACTTCCTATTTCGTTCACCGCGTCACATCTGTCACACGTCATTGTAGGGCAAGGGGTTAATTCATATAAACTGATGATTGCGTGAGACAGTCCGATATCTGTGCACGTAATTCGTAGAACAGATTAATATTCACGACGGCTATAACTGATTATTGAAATCTAAAACTTGTTGAAAATGTCTTCGTAGATGTTTTCAGGTATTTCAACATCGTTATAAATGTTATAACCGCGATATCTGACTTTCCATTGTTTGTAACGGTTATTGAGGATATTCTTGTTTAATGAAAAAAAATGGTGAGTAGTATTACTTATTAGAATTTAATTATAAACTTTTTGTGGGGTGTTTAGTGTCATTTATCTTAGGAGAAACTTCATGTAGATTGGATGAGCGTTCGTGTCTTAACGTAACATGTTATTCGAGCATGGCTTAGTGTCTCTAGCGTGATTAAAATCTTGATGTTTCGACGCCAATAGATTTCATTATCGATAACTTTATTACAGATTATCAGCTAGTATACAGCACTGACAGTGTGATAGTTTTAACAATATTACCATTATTTTTTATTCATCTTCATCCCTTTTAACTTGGAAGAAGTGCGAAGATAACATTTTGATTAGCTAGAAAATTCTCTTTATGAACATTTTACTGTGTTTAATTGGAATATTGAATTTCAAATAAAATTATAAATTTGCATCGATCCCATATTTTCATCCCTTTAAACATTGTTTTCCACTTGTACAGTGATCGGATTTGTTTGGCGTAAGACTGAATTGTTAAATAATACCATTCCTCGCGTGGCTGCATTGTGACGTGATTTATCAAGGTTTTGATTATATACCGAATAAAAACTTGTTAAAGTACCGACCATAAGATTACATTTTTATCAGATATGAGATACAACGATTAATGTATTACAGTTTTTAAATAAAAATATCTTATCCTCTATAACAAGCACAGAAAATTAATCATTTATAAAACAGATAAACTTCTCATAGTAATACTTAAAACACTCCAGCAAGATATTTATTTTCTACTCCATCGATTTTCTAAGTAATATTATACCTTAATTTGAAGATTCCGAAATTTATTTGTAATAGTACATACTAGACATTTCAATACATTGACTGCCATGGAGGTCACCGGTAACCAGCGTTATTAAATTCAGTGAAATTTTATACGACTTTTCAATAGTAATAATCACGAATTTTCCAACACATTCGGTAGCTAATTACTGTCGTTAAAAAGATACAAACCTGCTGAATGTTATATCTATTTGTCTGTTAACACCACATCTACGGAAGCTGTCAATTTGACGGATTTCTACCTTTTTAGGAACAGTTTCCAAATTTATAGAGACGCGGTACACTACATATTCCACATGCACCTTATAATAGAGAAATCATTGAATTAATCATCTTCTTCGCCGGCTGATCCCTCTTTTCCCAAAATACTTATAATATATTTAAATATAACAGATTGATCGCCCGTAAATCTAGTGTTCAAGTTTCTGCTTTACAAAGATAAGATTTTAATAGAAAAAGTATCACATCAGTAGAAATAACAAAACGAGCCAGATATCAGTGGCGTTCAACGTGTTAATAACATAACCCGTTTCATTCTTTATCTAAACGTAATCGTAATTACGATTTTTGGATGGTACAGGCATTTCTAATACCTATAACAAAATAACAAATTAGTAATACATATTTCCGTTTGGCAGCAAAACACGCATCGACTTTTCCTTAGTCACGTCCTATAGTTATCGAACAGAATAAGTCCTTTTTTTGTCAGGAAACGTAATACATCTCAACTGATTACAATAGTCACGTAATGGTTTATTCCCAATGATTAATAAGTTTTTCACGATAGCAATATAGTCGAAGGTCGTCGAGTTACTATAAATCCATCACTATAAATAGTCGAGGAGTGAGTGTACGTTCATCGCGGCGTGTGTCGTGTCATTGATCATGGCGTAGACACGTAACTCGCGTGGTCGAGGGCCCGAGTCTTCAACGTAGTTACGTTAATTTTACGAGCCGCCCCAGTTTTCTGCCACTTGGCTCGTGCCTCCCTTCGAGCAGGCAACACCGTTAGGAAATTACGAGCGGTAGTGTCTCGACGAGCTATCCTTCTCTTTATCCTTCTACCCTTCTTTTACACCTACCCGTCCTTTCTCCCTCATCTCTCTTCTCTCTATCAGCGACAATCTCATTGCTCTGCTATCGCGCATCCCCCTTTGAGTGGCAACTCACCGAATTGGGAGCAAATTCAATATTTATTACTACGCGATCACAGGTTTGAAGTCTTAATTGCTCAGCGTTTCTGTGTGTTTGTACACAGTAATGAATGTTATGAAGTATGTCTTGTATTATGGATAGTTTGAGGGCGCGCAAATAGGGTGAAATAATCGTAGCTGACGTGAGATGGGTATGAATGTGTTATGTAGTTATATCGAATTTTTTGGTGAATACCAGACAAATTGTTTCTTTTGGAGTAGTGATAAGCAAGGATACTAGTTTAGGGTTTTTACTCAGCCATTCGCATGTTTGAAATCGGTAGTAGAGAAATTTTCGATTTCAGTGTTTTAAGCAAATTTAAATATTCTATATAAACTCTTCTATAGAGATTCAATTTGAATTAAATTTTTTATAGAAAACTTCTTACTGAGCTAGGAATTAATTGTATTGGCTAGTCAAAATCTGTTTTTTTTTCCTGTTCCTAGAAAAATTAGTAAATATGGTTAAATAATTGAGACGGGGTGGATACGAATGTATTATGTATTTACATCGATTTTTTTGTGGATGTGAGACAAATTGTTTCTTTTGGTGCAGTTGTAGGTAAGGATTCTAGTTTAGGGATTCTCTACTTAGGGATTCTACCTACCCACTTGCATGTTTTAAAGCAGTAGTAGAGAAATTTTCCATTTCAGGGTTTAAAAAAAATCATTTAAAAATTCCATACAAATTCTCTTATAGCGATTCAATTTTAATTAAATTTTTTATAGAAAACTTTTTACTGAGCCGGGGATTAATTGTACTGACCAGCCAAAATTTGTTCTTTTTTTCTGCTCTTAAAAAGGTTAGCTCTACACTGCTATAGAGGAAGGGCATTAAGACTGCAGTTCTTTAGTGCATCGTTATTCTTGGAGGTGTTTGATATCGATTCCATCCTCTTTTTGTGTTCAAAATTTGCTATCAATCGACTCCATATCCTTTTAATAATTTTATTTAATTTAATGGTATCAAAATGTAAAGAGTGAACAGAATTTTCTCAAAAAATGACAGGCAGGACGCAACTAACACTGTTCGCAAGTGTTTTCCCACGCTATTTATACAACTGAAAACTAGTTTTATTGCAATACACATTGATAGTTCGTCACGGTCATTCGTATAATTATACTTTATTCCTATAGTACTTATTATGTTTACATAAGTGAAACGTAAAGTATACCTTGACACAAATCCATTAATAAGAGTTTTAGTCAACAACACAACGAGAACCAGGTGGTTCAAAAGGAGAGACTCTTTGGAATTAGACACTGAACAATTAAATGCATGTACTTCAAAATAATACCCAGCGCGCTACAGTTCCTTACATGTTCTATTAATTTCATTTTTTAAGTAATCTAAGTAGGTCAATGGTAAATTAAAAATGTAGTTAGCAAAAATAATAATGTATTAACTGGACAAACCAAATTTAAGGAAAAGCACATTTAGGAAAAATTCTGAAAATATCCCTTACCAATTTTAATGGTGTTTTCTCTATTTGTAGTTTTTATAAATTCAGCTGCGGTTTTATTATTGCACGAATTTCAATTTTGAAATTAATTATTTTCTTTTTGTACGCTAGCAATAGATGCTTTGAATTAATGTTATACAGAGTGGGGCTCTGTCTACCGTGAATAATTCCGTTATTTGTAATAATATAAAGAAGTATACAAAACCTGCACTGTATAGAGAGGGCCATGTTGTAATATACCTACAAATTTTTTGCGTGGGTATATGCATAGATGAGATTTCAAGGTCAACTCTATTTTTTTAAACGAAATAGTATGTTTTTTAAATGTTATATAATAGCCAATGTTAAGACGATTTCAATAAATTATTTTGAAAGGTCTTGCAGGATCAAATGTGGCAGTAAAAGAAATTTTCCATATTTTCACGGATTCATGTTAATATTAGAAACTGCTGCGATGTTTATATTTTTAGTTGCATGCGTTGTACTGTTAAAAAATAAAGAATGATACAAGAGATACAATTCGTTTAAATGAAATTATAGAAGCAGACAGTTTTTACGGGAAGAATGTATGCACGTGTCGGTCTGACATCGGCCAGATCTCTTGGGAAAACCTATCGCTCCTATATATCATTGCTTAGGGACGACGTCGTTTTCTACAAACTTGAAAATCTATAGAAAATAGCATGAGCTAGATTAATAAGCTCAGATACGAAAAGATATGTATATCTGTCATGCAGCCATATAAAAATATAGAAATTCCAACTTTGAATTGGCGTAAAAGGTCATCACTTTGAGTATTTTCTAAAATATAAGAAAGTTCATTTTATTACCACATTTGTTGTCGCATTATCACATTTGCTGTTGTTAAACAGCATTTTAAAAAACATAGCATATCATTTAAGAATGTAGAGTTAACTTTAAAATCTCCTCTCTGCTTGCACCTACCCAAAACATGTTTGTATCACGATATGTCCTTCTGTGTACCGTGGGAGTTTTATATTTAACATTTTTTACATTACTACAAATAACGGAAATATTCAAGGGTGAATGACAAATAGTAATATTTACGTAAAACCTAGAAGACTTCGGAACAAATTCTTTATTTTCTGGTAGGAGTTGCGTGTGTTTTTGTATTTGATTCAATGTTTGACCTTGTAGAAGGTTGAGTTGCAAAATTTTACCATTTATTAGATCGTAATTTGTAATAATCGTTGAACTTATAATACCATATGTAAAGTTAGTAGAGTGTTACACTTTGAATCATTTATATATTTTTAATTTGAATGTATGTTTATAGGTGTGAATGTGTGTATTACAAGACAATCGTGAAACTGTCGATTTTTTACAAATTAAACAGATTAAATGCCATTCGTATTTCGCTACTTTCATCATTTCTACCTAATTGATATTTCTTTTGTTGACATCATATATTCACAGAATGAAAAAGTTAAAGGTCAAAGTATTGCTATATTTCTTTGTGCTTTTCTTTCCTACCAACAATATTTAAATGTTGAATACATTAGTAGATCCCGAAATATAGCAATTTAAAAGCCATAAAAAGGATCGAATTCCACAGTGCCAATCGCTGGTAACGCAACCACCATGACATTCAGCGTCCTTAATTTTCCGTATACGTACTGCGATGAAATGAATAATGAAAGAGAACTATATATCTTATCTGTTTTCGAACTGTGATTATAAAATCAGGAAGTAAAACTGAATTATCTCTGATTTTGGAACGTGCAGGCTTGAAATTTATACAAAAAATAAAACCATTCAGTAACTGAAAAAGTGCAAAATGAAAATTCGCAAACGACTCTATATAATTACATTTATTAGCAATAAGCCCGCAGTTTCTGAACACATTGTACCTTAATGAAGTATGATATTGCAACCGTTTTCAAAGAGAAACAAAAACTCTGGTTTTTACAGTAAATGACTGAACGGCCCTTCGGATATATTCCTTTTGCCGCAGCTCGTGACGTTATTTGCATTGTAAATAAAACTATGTGCACATATACGCGATGAAACTAAAATCAATGTCCAATTTTTGTTGCCATATTGCATGCTTTCGGAGAATGGAAAAAGATTATGTAATCATATGGCCGAAAACTTTTCTGCTTCGAGATATAACAGCTTTTTGATTACAGAAAAATTGTATAGAAATATTTAAAGGTTTAAAGTATTTAAAGCATATTAACGAAACTGTGAAAATGAATTCCTTCTGCAAAAAGAAATGATCACATTGATGATTTAGGAAACATCAAATAAATTCTGATGGATTTCGAATTTTTTCATACTCTGCTACCTCTGTCGTATAATAATAGTTGCAAGTGAATATGTAAACCGTAATTATTGGCGAATGCAGCTGTAAATTGCAAAGCCTCCTGTCAAAATCAATGCTCCATGACATTTTTTTTTTCCTAATTAGTTTAAAGTCGCATCAACATCATAGGTTATTACCGACTGTTTTGCCGATGGATTCAGTTTATTGAGCGTGAGACTAGGATTTTTTTTTTATTTTATATAAGATGTCTGAGTTGTATATCGTTTATGAATGAAATGGTTGCTTTTTGTTGTTTTTCGTCGTTCAGTGAGTTTCTTAGTTCGGTGGAACGTTTGTATTTATTTCTAATATGCGCCATGACATTTGTTTTGACATATTTTCCAATTTTTAAGCTAACCTAATTATTATGAATTATAATTATTTATCTAATTTCATCCGTTGATTTTATCACAAGAATTCCGTGTAGCAACTTTCCTTATGTAACTAAATTCTCTTCTCTTCACAATTTAAAAGAAAGTTCTTTTTTTATATCCTTCAGCCTTTTACATATTCCATTTAGATTTTCAAAAATATCTATTACTTCTTCTCCTTTTCGTTAATGGTCGAAAGTAAGAATGATGCAGTATTTTAAAACTAATGATGGACCGACAAAAAGAAGTGCTTTTACTGAAATATCTGCTCTGGAAAAAACTCTGGCAGTGGAAATGCTGAGCCCGTCTAGTGTCTCCGTTAGCTCTCCCATTTGTAAAGTGAATATCTGCTCTTAACTATGATACGTTTATATATAGTTTCATTTGCTGAAACAAGTTATTCTCTGAGTCAGAAAACTTGTTATCATACATTACTTACTCGCTATAAAAATTTAATTACAATGACACACACTTCGCGCGATGGTTATTCTAATGAATTTATTGCTAACTAAAATAAGAAGTATTTATATCTAGGAAAGGAAAAGTTTCCGAAGCTATGATTATGTGACTTTTTTCACACTTAAAAATCGTAAAATATGATATTAAAAGACAGTCATTTCAATAGCACCCTATGCATATTGTTGCGGTCAATGCTTCTGAGTAAAGCAAAAGCACTTGTTCGACATATATTCGTCACTTTTGCTGGTCCCTCCGACCTTTATGCAAAAATTCCCGACACTTTATTTACGTTCACCGAAGAGATCATGCGCTAAACAACTTTCTCGACTAATCTAAGCTTTTTTTTTAATTTTTTCCCTACACCCGACAATAGGATATTGTACGAAAATAAATAGCACCGTGGAATTTCGCAACTCTGGAAAGCTATATTTAAGTCTATGTGACGTTCCTGAAGCCAAATTTGTTTATGTTTCCATCGAAGGTAATTACAAATGTCACCTTTTATTTGATGGTGGGATTAATATCCTGTATTAAAACAAATCGTAACTAATCAAAGAGACGGATTGATGTTATTAAAAAAATATAACTTTGTAAAATTGTAACATATTAAAACATTTACTTACTTCTCGTGGTATTAGAAACATGTAACAGTCATTTGTCAAAGTTTAAATGTATTCCTGTGGGTCTAATTGAATTCCTAATGATTTTGTGGTCGTTATTACGTACAATCTTAGTTTTGTGATTAAATACATCGGAATGTATGCGTATAGTAACACAGTTGGCATGTTGCCTATGGTGGTAATGAATGTGCAAAGAGAGCGCACATTGTTTCAAATGTATATATCGAACATTTCACACTAGATTTACGCTTGTTGATCACTTGTGCATTTTTACTGCAATGAAGGGAATTGCCATTTAAGGAAATACATCAAGTTTGATTGACGAAAAAAAAACAATTTTTCATAGACAACAATGAGGGTGCAATTAATTTAATTAATGTAACTAAAAACCAAGATGTGTTTCTAAAAAATAATATTTAAATTTCTTACATATATATATATATACAGTGGATAAACGATTTATTGGCATATCCACTTTTTTTGGAATATTTTTTAACTATAAAGTATAGTCGACCCTCGACTTTCACACATAATTGGTTCCTGAAAATGTGTGCGAATGCTGAATGTTCGAAAGTAGAGGGACATAGGAAAAATATGAAAAATTGTATATTAATGTGGTGTCTGTGTAAACTTGAGATTCTTTAACATCTAGTAGGTAATATTAGAAATGATATTACTATGTTAGAAAACCTCTAATGGGCGATGAGTGAGCGCGAGCTACAGCACTCATTGGCAGTGACTGTATGGAAGCAAACATTTTCTGAAATAGCGGCACAGCTCTCTAAAAAAATTAATTTTTAAAAATGTGCGAAATAGCGAATGGTGGGAAAGTCGAAGGCCACCTATAATCTATTAATATTAGTTATGTTTACTAGAGTTTTTTGGTACACCTAGACAGTATGTCGATATTCTTAGTTACTTGATACAAGGAAGTGAAGCAAAAAAAACGAAAATTCCATAGTCATAAAAGTGTTGGCTCACGTACAGTTCTGCTATAAGGATAAGCGTTAATCGCCCGTGTATTCGTCAAGTTCAGTTCTAAAGACATAAACATAAATAGAATTTTCCGATATAAATCGCGTCTTTCAGGTAACACAGTCAGTTTGTGTTTACTCTTTGAGCAAAAATCATTTCTACGAACGGGGGTGAGTTACAGTTGTGCATAGGACGTAATGCGTTGTCATATAACGTAAATAAGAGTTATTTTACTATCACGTAAGAGTGGTGAAAGCTACCAACCAATCGGTGATTCATTAAACTTCTGGATAGTGAAAAATGTAGTAAAAAAATTTAAGGGACGTGATAATATCAAGAATAAACTACAATCAGGTCGTCCTCGTGTACGTACTTACAACTAGGAAACGAAGAGACATCGTTAAAGGGCCACTAAAAAAACATTTTATGTATAAAATTTTAGTAGTTGAAATCGCAACATAATCCCCAAAGGAAGTGAGTTTTGGCAAAAAATGGTAGAGTAGCGAGAAAAAAAAGTTCATTTATGAGAAGAATTATAGTAAAAGTATTGTGCTATTATAGTAAACTTCAAAGATGATAATGTTTAAAAAAATTTGGAAACAATTAAGAAATATTCTTGATCGCTACAAATGTATAAACTGTTATGTATTAAAAACTTATTTTCGTTTAAAATTAATTACATGTATCGCACTAATAATCTTTGCATTAATTGTCGTGTCGCTGAGATATAATCATATTTCTACCGCTTTTGGTAAGCATGATAAGTATTTATGATATCATTTCTCATTTGTAATACATTACTTAACTATCTCCGCAAGATAATCGTATTCTTTTCATTTTTCTGCCATAATTCTCCCACACAATGAGATGTAATTTTTTCGTGGGAAGAGACAATTATGTCCATACAATTGCTTTGAATATAATAGAGTCTTATATATCTATATTTTATTAAATGTTTTTGTCAGGAAATTTAATTTCCCAAATGCTTGAAATTCCTGTAGTACTTTAAACCGGTCTAACTTCTTTGTTACTCGATCGTTAACTCTCTACAGACCCGCGCTATTAAAAGATAAGACAACATGCGTACATCTCTGTTATTATTCTCTGATATACGTATGTAACTTTAATGATTCCATCAACTTGTGATATCAATTCCCGAATTGTACGGCTATTTCCTACATTGTATCTTAATTTCTAGAATTTCCTTCTACTGGTAGTCTGTTTTCTGTGAAAAATAAGAATTCTGTTTATTTTTTCTTTATAACTTTGACGAGGATAATATCTATTCACTATGTATAATTTTTCTCGATTTGGGTCAAAGTAAATCTCGATTTGAGTCAAAGTAAATCTTGATTTGGGCCGAAGTAAATCCTGAATTGGGCCAAATTAAATTTCGATTTGTTTAAAAAAGGCCCCAGGGAGTAATAAATCAAACGTCCCCGGAAATGATACTTATCTTTTACCGAAAATTAATAACCGATTACTTATTATTAATATGTATCTGTGTTATATTAATATGTATCTATAATCAGTATTCTGCCGGGTAACTAGTTTTGAGAGGCTACAATAAAGTAGGATTATAGAGGATAATAACGTTTCGATAGTTTCCGATTTTTTAAAAATTTAAATTTGACTAAAGTATCTTTTGGTGCAGGTATTGTTAACCTGTATTCTTCATAAAATCAATACTGATAAAAAACGACAAAATCTGTTGGTCCCACTAGATCACTTTACAAGGCCCCAAAAATGCGGGTCCCAGCAAACCTAGAAGTACAAAAGAATTTTATCTTTTAAAATAAATTTTTAAAGTAATACTAATTAGCAATATGTATCCCAAAATTTATTCTATAATAAAAACCGCTTCTTGAATCACAATTAAAAGGGCCCAAGAAATGAGAAGAAGCTGTATACCATTGGATACTAAAAACATTAAAAACTTTTCCATCTAGAGAAGTATTATAGTATTTACATTTTTATAGATGTAAAACATTAGTTGGTTACATCTTTCAGCGCTTGAGAAGAAATACTTTACATCACATGTATAGATATTCTATCGTAAAGAATACTTTATTATTAGAAAAGACATTAAATTATCGAAATTATAAAATACGACTGTATTAAAAGTTGTTTTTCTTTCCGACTATTATATGCTGCTTAATATTTTGAAAGTATAAGTTACACTTTTTGCTAAGATCCAAAATGTGCATACGAATTTCAAAATGACAAAATAACATTGCCGGCAACAAATTCACGGATGATACACGTTTATAGCTTTATAATAACGAGGATCATAAAATTAATAACGTAACTACTTTGGACGATTTTAGAATTGTGTTATCTAGTCGATATTTTAATGCCATTAATGAGTGAAGTTGATCTCTAATTTTATAACGGGATGGAAGTAGCCGACGGATAGATATCGACATGGCTTAATGAGATAATAGCAAAAGAAAGATGATAGGATAATTGTCGAATTTAAATATGTAGTTTAATTTCGTCTAAAAAGGACAGTTGTCTATTCATCGACAGATTCTTATTAGAAATTGAATTACGTTATTGCTGAATTTTCTTTAAGTCCAGTTTTTTAGAAATAAAGTATGCTTAACTTTATTTTTAAAAGAGTCTTTGAAAACGTCAACATTAACAAATATTGTATTAAGTTTATATAGTACTACAATAAAAATAAGAAAGATGCAAAAAAAAATAAATAATCTTGATTGTCGCGTAATATTTGATGTAGTAATTTTTGGTGTACTATGATCTATGGCGACACCTCAACATCACGTTACAACGGAGAGTATGGTGGCCTTTATGAATATTATGCACCGAAGTTGAGGTTATTTTAATAGCATATTTTATAAAATGCTATCGAGGAAATAAAGTACTACCAGATATTTTCTCCAAAATAATAGTGGGTGCTGATTTTTTTATTTTATTGAAACAGAAAACAAACAACTCTGACAGAAAAAAAAAACAAATTTCTATTAGTTAGACACATTAACAATAAATACATTAAGAGAAAATAGTATATTTTCACTGAATTTATTAATATTTACTGAAGAATACCATATTAATATTTGTCTAACAATATTGTTATTGCTTCTTACAATTCAATTCAAGGTGGCTTTAAAGAAAAAACTTAATTTTAAGGTCAAGAGATTTGTTGGGGCAAAATTTCTTAAAAAGCGTTGCGTCAAATTTCTTTACCACAGTTCTATTATTAACCCCTTGCCGTACAATAACGAGCACCACACGTGACGTAATAAATAGAAGAGTCAATTTTGAAGTGGTCCAAATATTATTGAATCAAAAGTATCAGAGAGTTATGATAAAATGACATTAATTCTATGTTATTCAATATTGCGTTAAGTCATGTGCTATATTAAAAATTAGGGATAGATTGTAATTCCAGCAATTAATTCAGAGTCATTGCACATTCAATCGCAAAAGAAATGGTACGGCAAGGGGTTAAAGAGGAAGGTATAATATACTTGAACAAGCACGAAAGTAGCAGTGTTTTCATTTTAGGAGTTCGTGACAAGCAACAAAAAGCTTCCACTATACATTGTATTTCATACTGTTAATATTTTATCACTTCTATTATTTTTTTGCATACTTAACTTTGACTTTAAAACTAAATGCAGAATAATCTCTACAAAGGAAATACTTCTATGAAGAATTTTCTATTTATTCAAATATATTATTCTTTTTAAGCTAATTACTTAATTACAATCGCTTAATATTAATTCAGAATGAAACAAACAGAAGAAATTATGGACTATGTTATAAATAATTCGTGATCAATGATTTCAATGATATTTATCCATTGTGAGGATTGCAATGGCCGTTACAAGGGAAGAGTTATACAATTCGAGTTAGCTTGTAAGCAAGTTAATAATTGAATGCCGTACAAACACAATAAAAAATTAACCTACGTTCTCAGTAATTCGAAGTCGGCTTCGTCGAGTTCCCGGAGGCATTTCCTGTTTGGGGTACAGAGGAAAAGATAGAGGGTGGTCGGATGATCCGGGATAGGGTCTTTTTCTGAGGCACAGTCTGTGGCGGACATGAAAACTCCGTCGCGAAAATTTATGAGTTAAGAACGTCGAAAGATGTTCTCTGAGATTGAAATTGATGATGGCTGCTGGTTATTACGACGAAGACGAGTAAGATGGGGGCGAGGAAATATTGTACACGTAAAACGTCTTCGTGATTGTAGCGGCGATGACAGAATTTTTTAATAACAATGAGTTAAGAAAATTTTGACAGTTCTCTGGCAAGGAAAGATAAATTGTTCTATTAAAGAGTGGAACAAAATTTCGGTAATAAGTAAAACTTGAAGGTAATTTTTTCATTAGTTACCTCATTATGTTGGGATGCCGTGCAAATTACAAAGGAAACTTTTTATGGGACGGATTTGCATCTGTTTGCAATTAACACAAAACAGTTGTCTGTTTTAATCGTTAGTTATGTGACAGTTTGTAAAGAAGTGATTCGAAGTAGAATTATTATATTGAAATTATTAATGACTTTTTGAAGGGAGGGAGTTTTTGCTCAACAATTTACCTAAGGACATCACATTAATGTTCCGATCTTTGAAAATAATGAAATTAACCCGATGAATTTTCTATAGATATTATATTATTTTAAGTCCTTGTTCAGTTTTATAATACAATGAACTATATTTGCACGTAAAAATTATCTGTTCCTTTCGGTTTGCTTCTAAAAATTTTGAACACTACTGTGGATGTTGGTTATTAATTGATCAAAGCAATAATATAAGAATAATATGTAATACTTAATAAATCTTCGTTAGAAATTATACTCGTATCACCATGCTATCGTCGCTAAATGAAAACAACATACACATTCCAAGCCACATTCTTTGTTTTTATAATCTTTCATCTCACTCATTCCTCTCAATAAAAAGTATCATATTCATAACCACTTCGTTAAAAGAGCATTTTCATTACATTTAACACTAGATCTACGATCACTAAATCTGGTATATTCAAATATATAATATCAAAAAAGTGCTGTGTTGAAAGATGGATTTAACGGTAAACGATACAGTCATTTAAGCAATTTGGTTATTATAAGATATACGTGAAATATTTACTGATCTTCTATTCTATAAACTTGAGAAACATTTAAAAAAAAAGTACAACCTGTCAATTTGATGGCTGACGTAGATCTAGTGTTAACATTATTTTATTTTATTGAGATCTATTAATACAAACAAATGTATTATTTCTGATTTATCGTATATATTATATTATTCGTGTATTTAATTCTACGAAAAGAAACGTTTTTCAGCACTTTTGTAAGAAATGGAAGAACTGTCTATACCTTCAGTCGTTATTCTGTAATATATTATATACTTTTGAACGTTTGAACGAATAGTGATGTATGTAAATCGCATATACGGTCAAATTGATCCATTGATGCCAGTACCGTGCCAGTGGACCTTACTCCAATGGGTCGTTTAATGACATTCCCGGGCTATTACAGTCAGTCATTGTAGGAATTAAGCGTGAAATTTACAACGCTTTATTGGAGCTCGAGGGCCCGTTTAACATTCGATGCGTACCTCCAATAATTAAGTTAACTGACCCATTTTAAATTCTGTGATAGACATTGTTTGAAAAAGTTACTTCACCAGTGGTCTAAACTTTGCTGCTTTTTTCATAAATCATAAAATTACGCAAAAAAGGTGCGTGTGACACGTTAATAAATCGCACGTTCACTTCAGTATTATCGTGAATTAAAATGCAGAGTGCACCTTGTAGAACTTTCGAGATTGCTACAGCAAAAGTTCCTGTACTTCTGTGGCTTGCAAATCTTAACGGTGACGCAACTTTGATACATCGTTACATCACCGACAAGAAAATATATGTTGCGTGTCTGTTCAGGATAACTTAAACTCCGTAGACGTTGAAACTTGATGATTTCGATGTTAAATTAGCTTGATAGCCTGTGCATCTTAATTAACTTGCAGATCACGGCAATCTATACCCGAAAACAATAATTTGAACTTAGTATCAGTTCTGTCCTCTATAACTACATTTAATCTGTTGCACCTGCCCTGGTATTTCTAAGCAACTACAGATGTGAATGTGTAATTCACATACAGTGGGTGTAGAAAGTATTCGTACACCGACTACTTAATTTCGAATAATATATTGTGAAATTGTAGATTATTAACTAATTTTGTATAAACAACGAATTTTTACATATTCTCGGAAGCCTCTAGAACAGTTACAGTGCAGAAAAAATTAATTAGTTGAATAATTTGCAAACTTATCAAGAAAAAAACGAAATATTGTCCAAAATATAAGAACAATAAGTATTCGTACAGTTGCTACATTTTTTAAAACTCATTACATTTTCATGAAAAAAGCGTGAAAATTAAATTTATTTGACAATGAAAAAGTAAAATAAATAGTTAATTAATATTTAGTAAGATTTCCTTTTGATTTTATAATTGCTGCGACTCTTCTTGTCATTGATGTTACTAATTTCGCTGTTACACTGGAGGGTATCTTATTATATTCTTCCATAAGAGCATTTTTTAAACCTTCTTTAGAGGATATGCGATGTTTTCTAATGTGACGTTCCAAGTAGTCCCATAGGTGTTCGATGGGGTTAATATCAGGAGATTGTGGTGGAGTTTCTATATATGCTAGCGTATTATATACTATCCACATTCTCGAATTGTACGCCGTATGATTTGGATCATTAACGTTCATAAAGATAAAATTATCTTTAATGTCCATTTTTTCTGCACTGGCAGAAAGATTCCGTTTCAAAATGTCAATATAAATCCGGTGGTTCATTATTTCATCAATACATTCTAATTTTCCAACACCAGCTGCACTCATGCAACCCCAAACGAGTACGGAACTTCCACCGTGTTTTACTGTACGTCGTAAACTTTTTGGTTTCAGTTCTTCATTACTTCTTCTCCATATAGTAGAGTGTCCATCAGAACCGAAAATGTTAAATTTGCTCTCGTCTGTAAAGATCACTCGGTTGCAATGCTCCAATGGTGTGATAACATTATTATTTGCGAACTCTAATCTTTTCTTCCTATTTGCTTCGCTCACTAAATATTTTTTACGGGCCACCCGACCGTGATACCCTTGACTGCGCAAAAAACTACGTACAGTACTGACAGAGAGATTAATATCCAAATTATCTCTAAGGTGCTCAGCTATTTTCTTGCACTTATCCTTGGATCTTGTTTTACCATCCTAGTAATCGCTCGTCCGCTATGTCGGTTAATTTTACGTGGACGTCCACATATTGAGTTGTTTTGCAATTTCTTTCATAATCCGTATCGATCAACTATACTTTGTATAGTTGAACGAGGACGGATTATAATCCGCGAAATTTCCGATAAACTTTTACACTAATTATGCAAATTAGTAATAATTTTCCTTTCTTCTACCGTACTTTCTCTACGTTTTCGTTCCATTTTCAACGACAGTATTGAACAGTACACGGTCTCAAGTTCGAATGATACTAACAACGTTTCCAAACATACTGACGATACCAATCATAACTTTTAGATAATCATATAAAGTGTTTACAATAGAAACTCACTTTCAAATAGTTCGAAATCAGAACTGTACGAATACTTATTGCTCTTATATTTCGGACAATATTTCGTTTTTTTCTTGATAACTTTGCAAATTATTCAACTAATTAATTTTTTCTGTACTGTAACTGCTCGAGAGGCTTCCGAGAATATGTAACAACTCGTTGTTTATAAAAAACTAATTAATAAACTACAAGTTCGCAATATATTATTCGAAATTAGTTGGTGTACGAATACTTTCTACAGCCACTGTATATTACTATAAATTGTTATGAATACATTGTTATAATTTATTGTTTACAGCATTGTATTTTTTATTATACTCAGTGAATCGGTATAAATAATATAATCGGGAGTGGGTGATTTCCTCGTGAAAAAGTAAATCGAAATTATAAAATAATGTTTTTTTATTTGGTACTTTATTTCTGAAAAAGCGAAAATTGAAAATAACTGAAAATATTCAGCGACAGACTGATTATAAGGTACCTTTCAAAAGACATCATAACATTTAAAAGTGAAAATAGCAAGAGTATATTACATAAATTATGCAGGACGCTATTTTTTTATTGCTCCACTACTATGTAAATAAAGCACTTTATTCTGTTTGAATATTATCAGGTGTAAGATTCAGATTCTCTTGTTCTCCACGTACTTGTTTTGTTGATGTGTTAATTGATGTTATGTACTCCGTGTTATCTTCGGCTTATTCTTCGTTAACAGTATAAATACCGTGTTGTTTTGCAACAGCACAGACGCATTATAACGTTTTACAGTTGTACATTACAGAATTAGCATGGCTATTTCTACTTTAACACGTTCACGCCGGTTTTGCAATTTGCGTTTTTCTCCTACGGGCGGCTATTTTAACCCTGTATGGGCCGAAGTTTCTGCGATATCTGAAGATTAGTTGCACGATAGCACATTAGGAAATAATAAAAGGACTATTATTAATAATAAATTTTACTTGATTTTGAAACGTTAGATTGTAAAGAATTCAAAGTTACAAGGGACCATAGAGGGTGAAGACCACCATTTGAAAGACACTGAAGCGCGAGCCACCGGTGGTACGCGCTGCCCGATGAGACACCCAAGCGCGGGCCACCGGTGGTACGCGCTGGCGTGAATGGTTAAACAATTTGAGGCTGCTGGAAGTGTAGTAATGGTGTATGTATGAAATAGCTTACTCTTGCAAGTGAAGTTTAATACCAAAAAAAGTTTAATACCGTATCGACATTGAAATAACTAAAAACATGGTATGTATGATAACTATTGCCTCAACAAAATTGCACAAAAGATTATTAGTTTTAGTTGTATAAAGTGGATTTTAAAAATTTTATATAGTTCTGAAGACTCTTTCATTGGCTTTGCACGCATTATTTTATCTCTGATAAAATTATGCTTTTTAAATGATTAAGAATATATTTATGTTGGTAACGTTTGTTGGAACGTCTCATTCTCCTAACATTCATTATTTAAATCAATGTTGTTATTTCCATTAATACTAGAACTACCAAAGAAGTCAAAATGGCTACTGCGTCATTTTTCATAAAAATTCTCCACGCTTATAGGGGAGCCATAAAGTATTCAAAGTGTTTCGAGTCCTATTTTTCTAAATTGTGTATTTAATATATTTGAATATCATAGATTTAACACTAAACCTACCGACGTTATATCTACTAAAATCTAAATATGCTCAATAACGACCTTACACAAAGAGAAGTGGCGAGATAAAGAAGATAATTAATTAACCCATTTTGCTTTTGTAAGATAAAAGTGGAATATTTACTTCATGGCTACTCTATGAATTTAGATAATTTTTAGAAAATATTTTGGAATCGGTCTTTTGACCGCCTTGGTAGGTTTAGTGTTAACGCCGGTAGTTCTAGCCTAAAGATTTTCGCTTATGTTAACGTATTGGTACAAAAACTTTGTAACAATCATTAAATCTCTATACTGTTTTCAAATCTCACATTTTTTTTGAGTCTCGTTGTTTATTTCTTCTCTGTTATCGGTGTGTTGTCTATTGTCAGAAAATTTAATGCTTTCTTATTGCTTTATCAGCAGTTTCATTATCTGAAATCGCTTAACGCAATGGTATATACATAGGTACGTACGATGCCGCACCTGAAACTCTGTTGTTGTGCAATTCCACATGAAATTTAAGAATATTTGATATTGTGACTGTTAGCTAATAGTAGTTGCGTGTGTTCCACAATTATGGAAATAAGATACGATTGCATTACATTGTTCGTCTTTAACACTAGAACTACCGTCATTAAATCTATTATATTTAGATATATTAAATAAGCACATTGGAAAAAGAGAAATTAACACTTTGACTGCCATGAGGGTCACTGGTAACCGGCGCTATTGAACTCAATAAAATTTCAGATTTCGCTTAAATTGCAATATTTATGAATTTTTAACACATTGAGTAATTAAACATTGACGTTAGAAAGTTATAGGTCTACCGAATATTTATCAATGAGTGTCTTTAAAGTTTCTGCTTTGTAAAGATGTGATTTTAATAGAAAAAGTTTCACTTGAGTAGAATTATCAAAACAAGAGAAATATCGATGGTGTTCAACGTGTTAAGGGGTGAAATGGATTGTGAATAAAGCAACTTATTTTCTATAATATACCAGTGGAAAATTTACTGTATGGATTTACTATTTTAGAAAATTTTTATAGCAATTTAGAAACCAACCATTTTAGTTGCCTTGACCGTTCTAGTGTTAATAATCTAATGTAAATAATTCGCAACGCTGTGCGTATAATATTAGGTATTATGTGTTTCTACTATCCGATGAAAGTATTCGATATACGGATTATTTATTTTGAAAATGACATAAATCCATTTTTTCTTCTATTGAGAAATGAAAGGGCAGCATTTCAGTCAATTAAAAAATATAAATAAATTGTATTCATTGCAAGTTTACCAATGTTTCTAGAAATTTCAAAATACATAATTTAATTACAAAAATGACTTTTGATGCTAAATTAACTGAAACATTATATTGTTTCCGCGTCGTAAATGGGCTTGTAACACATTCATAATTAATGAATTGTAAAAATCATTAAACGTCAGTTGTCAAAAATTAAATTTCACTTGGAATATGTTGTGTTTTAGTTTGATTTTGTTTGAAAATAATAATGAAAAATAAAACGCTGTTTTTGTTTGCAACGTTAAAAATATTTAATACTCATTGTTAAATTATTTGAGCCATTATTTTCGAAAGTGATGTAAGTCCACTTTTGAGAAAAGTGTGTTTAAGTTAGTTTTAGCTGAACGTAGATGTTCTCTTTTCGCATTTTAAGTGGCAAAGTAAATAGAGTAAAATGTTCTTATGTTTTCGTTTCAAAACGTTTCACAGCTACATGGTACAGCATGAAAGGTTTTGTATTCTAACTGTCATATATTCCGACATGAGAACAAATGCATTTGTATTGCTTTCAAATATAACGGCTCATCTAATAATGAGCTTGTAATTATTACGAGCTTATAATTACTAGGTATGTACTGTTTCTCGTTTGGTCTCATCATGTGGAAGTATTTCGAAATATTTATGATGCACAGTGGCTATACAAATAACTGTATCATATCCTTGTATTTATCGTATGTTACGGGGCTAATATCTTTGTGTAAAGATATTAGTGCAATTCTTTCAAATTCTGGCGGCTTCCCTTGACTAGTTGGTGATACGTCTAAAGTCATCAGTGTTTTACAATAAAAAATAGTGAAAATTAGTATATAAAATAGTATATAGTATTCTTTTACAAAACCTCGTAAGACATACTTTTAGCCAGTGTATTTTTTGCTCTTCAGTACTCCATTTTCTTTTTTGTACTGAATTTTCTAAATATGTGTTGAAATGAACGGTCACGTGTTTCAAATGAAATTCTCGCATTCCATTTTGCACAAATTGAACTTATTATTTCTTCGACATGGTTTATAAGCTCTTCATAATCCTAAGGCATGTGCAACTCTCTCTCTCTCTGTTCCTCCAGGTCACACTGTCCCAAAATGTTATTTTCAAAGTACATGGTCTATGTGTTACATATTGTCTTTCATTATTTTAATTGAATGTTGTTCCATCACCTTCATAGAATTTTTACATTTGTTCTTTAAATCGCTGTCGTTTTCTAACCTTGGAGATTGACTTCACTTTTTGCATCTTTTATTATATGCTGTTAATAGCAATATTCTTTACGATTAATGACTGCACCATTAAGTATTTTCGTTCCACAAAGGCAACGATAAAGATTCATAAATATTTGTGCTATTTGTGAATTTATTTCGAGATCGTACAATGTATTAGGATATGTCAAAGTGTGGTATTTACAGTCCGACAATTGAAAGATGGCTACAGAGCGGCGGAACCTCTCGTTTTCAAACGCATATTCCTGTCTTTCCGTTTTTGAAATACTCAAACTCAACTTCCTAATATAAACACTCCCTGTAGTCGTAACATTATCATATCTCCACTTGTTTCACTCAATAAATGCGACATGGCTATTCCCTCCCCGAATCAGACACGCATTCTTTTGCCTAGCCATCTTTAAGTTGTCGGGGTATACAATTATGAAATTGTTATTGATAAATACATTACTATCTGCAGAATTCAGAAGCGTAGTTGGTCTTATAGAAATACAGTAGAAAGTGATTGCGAATATAATTTTTCTATAGTGTCAAGATAATTCCTTTATAATTTAGAAGACACTGTACATTGCACTGCTGTAAAAGGTACCAAAGCTTAATCTCACGGCCATGTTTCATATTGTGCCAAGAATTTCGAGAATTTGGCTCTTCGTTAAATTGTATACTATATATCTGTTTAGGCGTGGTTTCAGTAAGCTGAATTCGCCTTTTGATTTTATATTTTAAGTTTAGATTTTAATGGACTGTACAAATATTTACAAAAGTGAAGAGTGATTGATGTTCGAGGTGTTAATGCGCCTCTAATTGTAAGTGTAAATGCGTAGTCCTTTTATGCGTTACGGGTTGTCACTGCATTCTCCCACTCTTTTCCAACAGCCAATCTGAAGACTCTGATATTTTGGAGGAATGCAGTGACATCGTCATTCAAGGGGATGTGAGGGAAACGGCAACGCTACAATACCTCCGGTTGAAGCTCCTCACCCTTGACCTCCGAGAGGTTCGTAAAGGTGAGGTCGGGTTTGCCTGGAGGTGCAGCTCTTACGGCCAGCTGGCCCAGGGGGTGGCTATACCAAGAATTTGGGCCGTCTTGCCAGCGCCTCACCAGTTTATTACACGGCAATAACTATTGAGCCTATGTCAAAACATGGAAACAATCAAACTCAAAGGCGAGGACGTCTTGCACGATTAGGTCCGCAGATGTGTCCAAGGGTACATGAAATATACTACGATACTTATGTATCTATGTAACATACATGCAATATAATTGTACGTACAATCGATTTTTTAATTCGTAAATAGCTGTCGTTTTCCCAAATAAGGTAAAGGCACCAGTAGTTCACCACCTAAGAAAAATTTTCTGTGTGAATAATAGTCAATGATTACATTTTTATTAAACCCTTTAATTTTCTTAACACTAATTGTAAGTCTGCCAAACTGATAAAAATGACTGGTCCCAATATTTTCAAAAAATTAAGTACATTGGTAGGTGTCCATGAAGTAAATATCTCAGTTCTATGTATATTATAAAACCAAAATTAGATAATTAATCATCTTTTTCATCTCTATATTTTTCTTTTTCCAAAGTACTTATTCAGTGTACCGAAATAGTAGATACAACATCATTAATTTTAGAGTTAAATACATTTAAGAAGTACGATACTTTGTTATCCTATACGTACATTTTTAATTTTTAATTTTATTAAAATGTGAACCCTTAAATATCTTAATATAAATGTTATATTAAACGGTTATATTTTTAATATAAGCCTAAATGGGCTCAGATCACTTTCAGAATAAACGGCTCGTGCAATACTTTCAAAGCTGTCTCGGGAATTGCAAAATTTAAAAAAATTGACAATTCTGCACAAATAAAATCCACATGTCGTCGCAACCTTTGTTTCGTGTAAGAAACGGGTACAAAGAGTGAAAACACCTCTTCAAAGAAATTCCACTATTTCCCGTTGCTGCAAACATTCATCAAAACGTATAAGGTGTAGCAGAAAATTCAGATTCAAAGTCCTCAATGGCAGACAAAAGTTTAAAAAGCTATACGTCATTACTTATTATTTTTTAGAGATATATTATGTACGTGAGTATCTACGGATGTGCTTATTGTTAAATAATGAATCTCTAAAGACTACTTTAAAGACTATTTATATAAATGAATTCATTGGTACAAATACTTTTTAAAGATGACATATCCAAATAAGATTCACTTAAAAAAATACAGTTTTCATAAAATTTACATAAAAAGCGAATATATCTTTAGAGACAATAGTTACTTAATCTGTATGTATTGAATTATTTGATTATTCATCGTGTTCGTAGATTCGCATAGTCGCAATACATTACTCGTCTTACTGCAACGATAAGATTTGCAAGCTCGTGGTTTCAAAGAATGCGAAGCACAGCGATACTTTTATTCTGCCTTCTTGCATTTGGAATTGTATTCTCGTAGCTGGGCACGTCCTTTAAATAAAAAAACAAAGCAGGGATTCGACGATAAGCACAAAAATACAAGGACAACGAGAAGCGTGCTTCTGCATTTTTTAGGCTTCAGATCAATCGGAAAGATTGTCGTCTTTTATACAGTGTCTCTAAATGAGAGCACACGAACATTGGATTAAACAGAGGCTTTAATTTTTCACAGAAGAGAATGATCAACAAACATTAATAACCTAGTGCAATACTGCTGTCTTTTATTTTGTGGATAATTTCAATTAATAAATAAACCAGATTTCACTATTAACACTAGATCTATTAACAATTAATTCAATATATTTAAAAGTGACAAATAAGTACGAAAAAGGGAAGGGTATAAAGCAAACAACTTAATCGATTCAATTTCGTGCAGTCTACAAGGTAGTCGTTGAAAATCGGCAAAGAAATAGCGTTAGAAGCTTCTAGAATATTTAGAGAAAATTCTAAAAGAGTCATTTTGACCACCTTGGTAGATCTAGTGTTAAGTTTATTTACTTGTATTTAATTTGTACGAAAAAATAAGTTTTACTATACACGATAGCAGTTTTGTGATTTCACTGAACAAGAAATAGTGCTACATTTAATGGATGTAATACAGAATGAGGCATTATATATGTTATATGTATATTAGGTGGACCGGAAAGTAACGTCGCTTCTCTAAATATTTTGCTCAAAATTTAATTGATATTTATTAATCCAGCATTGAAAATTTGCACAAAACATGAGAAAAGATTGTTGATAACGAGGATGATTGTGTCATTCATTAAAAATAAAACCTTGGCACTTTATTTGTTTGATTTTAATGTAAAGAAACATTATTTTCTGGTAATATATAATTCTCCCATTATATGTGTATAGCTTGGCTCATGATATTTGTGATACATAAATCTTTATAATGAAAAAATGCATATTTGTGTAGGATGTGCAGGAGCCATTAAGGGTAGCTAGTAATAATTAAAAATGTAAGAAATGCTAACATGTACAGAGCTAAAAATCATTCGTCATAGTTATGTGGCTGCAAATCGCTGGTAGAATAAAATATTAATGAGCAAATGATGACATACGGACGTAGATTCACTCTATCCAATTATAAAATAATAGTATAGAAATTTTCTACTTCATTCTGTTCACAAAATTCGTTTAATGACGTTTCCCTTCCTTGCATATTGAGAATTTTCCATAGAAATTGGAATATTTAATGAACTATAATATATACTCTTGCAAGAAAGTTTCCTTCTTTTTTGGTCGACTCCTAAAAAAGTAATGTCAATAATGGAATTAGAGACGAATAGAGTAAACGAGTGAATGCGTGAAACTACAATATTTGAAAGCTCCGAAAGCTATCATCAATGCATAGAAGAAAAGCCTCTTAATATATGTGTGAATTTAAAGAAAAAGAAAGCATGTACATATGTAAGAAGCATTCTCGAGCATGGAATACAGAAAATACCTTTCAAATACATGCTAAACTGTGAAAGTAAAGTTTTTATGATTGATATACATTCAGATTTTTTGAGCAATATTTTATTCTCCTAAAGCAAGCACGTCAAACTTGTTTCCTACTAAAGACTACATTAAATATTACGGATTTTATCAAAGTTCGCGTTACAACAGAAACATAGAAAGTAGGGGTGAAGAGATTTTTTATTAATTACATTACAGCTACACATGCAAAGTTTATTATTTATGTCATGCTGCAATCTGAAAAAATGACTCACTTCAATATTTTAAGAATATCAGACAAGTGAAAAGAATTTGTAATTTTTATAATAAATAAGTGTTTCCAGAATTAAATAAAGGCTATAGGAGGATAAGTATGATCCAGCGGCCTTAGCTCCGATCATGCTCGCTTTTTTTTTGTTAAAAAGGTTCCTATGTGAGTACTTATCACAGCAATTTTCAACCCTTAAAAATTCATCCCCAGGGAGTAATCGCTAAATAAACAAATTTTTTCAAAAATTCATAACTTGAGAACAACTATTTTGATTTTATTGAAATTTATTCAGGACGTACATATAACTAAGGTCTCTGATTTAAAAAAATTCCAGACTTGATGAATTGACATAACCTTAAAACAAAAATTAAAACATTTTTCAATGACTACTATTGGTAGGTTATGTTTGAGGCACAACTACCAAACTTTTTTTATAGCTTTCTAACACCATTTTGCACCATATATAATTTTGGTATAATTTATTTCTTGGTGCGTCATATCCACAAAAAATAAAAAGTCTAATTTTAATCATATTTAATTTTTTTTAAATATGTTATAATTATGGCACACCCATCCTAATTTTTTTCTAGTTTTCTAACGTCATTTTGCACCATATATAATTTCGGTAGAATTTATTTTTCGGTGCGTCATATGCAAAATAAATGAAAAGTCTAATTTGAATCATCCTCAATTTTTTCCAATATGTTACCGTTATAGCACAATCATGTTAATTTTTTGGTTTTCTAACATCGTTTTACTCTATCTATAATAATTTCTGAATTCATAATTCTCAGCGTGTTACATTGGAATCAATAAAAGTATACAGTTTTTCTATATTTCGGCAACTTCCAAAAAAAAACAACAAAAAGTCCATTTACTACAATGACGATGATAGCGAATATTTGATTTTGATTCGGCAGATCAACCTAACGTTCTAATGCAATTTTCGTCTGTTGCTAGTGCTATTGTGGATAGATGTAGCGGGGATATGCGTTTTAGTGGTGGGTATAATGAGTTAGGTATCAAGTCTGTCGTTCGCGCGGGCCCGCATGAGCGGGCAAGAGCTACAGACGTATGGAGCTAACCTTGCCATTGTCTTTATTACTTTTATAACTATTATAATCACTGTTTCTGTTGTTGTTGTTGTTATTATTATTATTCTGAATTATGAATTCAGAAATTATTATAGATAAAGTAAAACGATGTGAGGAAACCAAAAAAAATAACATGATTGTGCTGTAACGGTAACATATTGAAAAAAATTGAGGATGATTCAAATTAGACTTTTCATTTATTTTGCATATGACGCACCGAAAAATAAACTCTACCGAAATTATACATGGTGCAAAATAATGTTAGGAAGCTAAAAAAAAATTAAGATGATTGTGCTATAATGATAACATAATGAAAAAATTGAAAATGATTAAAATTATACTTCTTATTTTTTTTGCATATGACGCACCAAGAAATAAATTATACCAAAATTATATATGATGCAAAATGACGTTAGAATACTAGAAAAAAATTAGGATGGGTGTGCCATAATTATAACATATTTAAAAAAATTAAATATGATTCAAATTAGACTTTTTATTTTTGTTGGATATGACGCACCAAGAAATAAATTATACCAAAATTATATATGGCGCAAAATGGTGTTAGAAAGCTATAAAAAAAGTTTGGTAGTTGTGCCCCAAACATAACCTACCAATAGTAGTCATTGAAAAATGTTTTAATTTTTTTTCTAAGGTTATGTCAATTCATCAAGTCTGAAATTTTTTTTAATCAGAGACCTTAGTTATATGTACTTACGTCCTGAATAAATTTCAATAAAATCAAAGTAGTCGTTCTCAAGTTATGAATTTTTGAAAAAATTTGTTTATTTAACGATTACTCCCTGGGGATGAATTTTTAAGGGTTGAAAATTGCTGTGATAAGTACTCACATAGGTACTAATTTAACAAAAAAAAGCGAGCATGATCGGAGCTAAGGCCGCTGGATCATACTTATCCTCCTACAGCCTTTGTTTAAATCTTTGCTTGCAATATTGATTTACAACTGCCTTAACGTATTGTTGACGTCCAATACATTCACAAATTATAGAATATGGTGCTATAACAAAATGTAGTGAATTTAACGTAATACTTGTACTGTGGTCTTCTTATTGTTCGTTTATGATCATGATATAGTTAAATAATGTGTCCAAATTTAACAAAAGATAGCAACTTGATACATATAGCAAATAATTGTATTGCTTTGTAATATACATGCGTTAAAGAAAAGGGATACGCTAAAATCGTCGTTGATAATATATTAGAGTGGTTGGTTGTCAAATTCATATTAAAGATATTAAATTCCATTATAAATTATGTTGAATAATTAAAGTATTTGATTAATAAAATATTCTTTCTCTGCATGAGCTTATTAAAATTTGAAATGTACAATATGAATATAGCATATCACTGTTTTAGTTGGATTGGTTAACATAAATTGCTGTTTCACGATTAACCCTTTAGCCTACATAACGCGTGATACTCGTGATGCAGTAAACGGCATAGGAACTTTTGAAGTCTTCCAAAAACTATTAGATTGAAAATATTAGTTAGTCACGTAACGGTCAAATTATTTCTATACTGTTAATACTGCGAGCAGTTAGACGAAATATCATAAATCAGAGAACAATTTTTATTTCAGGAATTAATTTTGAGTTATTGCGCTCGCAGTCACGAAAAAAATCTTAGGGCAAGGGATTAAAAAACTAAGTTTCGAACAAGAAAATAAGTACTTCGAGCAATTTTTTGGAGACCAATAAATTTTTTAAATTATTTACAAATTTGTCAATACTACATATAATGTACATAGACTGGTTAAAGATATTCACTCCGGCATTCATTTGCAACTAAAACGTTGTAGAACTGTGTTTAATAATTACACTTTATCATACGTTGAGAAAATTTTAGACAGACAGCATTAAGTATTTCACATTCATTAATAATTAGTAATTTACAATTTTAGAGTCGTTATTTTAGAGGAGAACTAACTGATTTTAGTACTCAAATGGAAGATAAATTAAGCTTTGAAATTTTTCAGTTTCTATAGTTACTTTTCCAACTTTCTACTTATTCCGATTCCAGTTGAGATTTTTATAGAATTACAGGTTAAATTACTTCAAATATTTTATCGCTCCATAATTATTTTTTATACACCTTATCTGACGAAATATCAAATACAATTTTTTGTTCGAAGCGATCCCAAAAGCGATCGTACTTTGATAATAGTGATTATAAAAATATAGATCTACATGATACGTATTTCATTGCTGTCCAGAATTCCTTTTAAGTATGGCTTCAATGAGCGTCTTGATCGTTTTCGTTTTGACTGTCGAGTATTGGTAACATCGTCTTTCATCATTTATCATTCGATTCATATAACGTTGCACGACACATCACTTTGCGACAAAATATTTTCTCGTTTTATTGATACAGCTTTGTCGTGTGGTACCACAAAAAGCTAATGCGAAGATAGGCGTGTTGACGATACCCGAGAATATTTTATCGCACCATGAATCGTATCGTATAATATGTGAATCAAATACAGTAAAGGAAAACATTCCAACCCTTATAAATGTCAACAGCTCACATTTAACGGATACTCTGAACGATCATACTTATAAAGTGTCTTTCATGTAAAAACGTGAAAAGTTATTGGCGTTCAACCTATTAGTTTTTAAGGCTTTAAATAAAATACTTTGTTTGTATCTAATAAAATACAGTTAGACTTTATTACATGAATATTTGAAGAGGTCACGTCTTTTCTCTTGGAGTGATAGTCGCAGAGTGAGGAGTAACAAAATTTAGTTAGCGTCTGAGGATCTTTTTCAGCTTTAACATAAACAAATATTTACAGTATGTTTCAATATACTGTGTTCATAAAATAAAAGACCAACACAACTTGTTAATATTGAATGAAATGATACGATATACCTGGAAACATTGGAAATAAAATAATCAAAATAAATTGTGGGGTAATGAGTTGCAAAAATAACAAAATATGGGTTAATAAAGTAGAAAAGAAAAGATGAAGCACAATAGTACATATATCCTCTTTTATGACATTTCTTATTATTACTTTTACAATATATTTTCCTGTCTAAAGCATTTGAAATATTGACACATTTATGTAGTTGGTTCGTATCATTTTCATGGATGCAACACTCTTCCGCTTATGGCCTTGTTTCTTTTCTATGGGCTAAAATCAATAGCTTGCTGTTCGTTACACAGAAAGAAACTTTCGTAAATATGTATGATAAAACAGGCAATAAGTTTCTCTTAAAAGGCTCTCGTGTCCTGATACTTCAAACTTTAACTATTGTTGCCTTTAAAACACACAGGTGTTTATCTAATACAGCTTGATACAAATAAGCAAAAAATAATTGATCCACAAATGAAGTAAAATGTTGAGAGCTTGTGAAATTATGGAATACTTGGCTGTTATAGGAATACTTTTACTACAACATTGATATTGAATAATACTTCTTTATTTAAAATCATTTACAGTGTAGCTCTGTTATTTAGTGAGCTTAAAAAAATGCGAGCCTGTTGCGAGAAGACGCATTTAAAAAATAGCAATCGAAAGATATTTAAAGAAAATTATATAACTATTTTCTTTTTCATTTTAAAAAGTCCGGAAAGTTGTACATTTTACATGCTACCTAACATGTAGTGTCTGTGCCAGGGATGCAAAAAATCTGCACGCCGGAACTGTTTTTGATGTAGCGTTACCCACCTCCTCGCACCGCATGTCTGGAACCGCCCTCATGTCGCAATGCTAGACAATTCTTAGGCACTTGTGTTTTTAAATGTGTGTGGCACATTGCGGCAACATTCATACCGTATTTTTTTGTTAGCAGCAGGTTCAAATCCGCAAAAAGAGGCTATCAGACAGCTACAATAGATTTTAATCTTGAGATGATTAATTATCTTTTATCTTAATTACTAATGTTTCTGTTGTCGGGAAGGTTTGTTGGTGAATAATCTAACTACTGGTTCCCGTGAACAAAGTCTTTTAATAACCAAATAAGAACTTAACTGGACGAGCGCTCAAAATATAATGACTAAGAAACTATCTAGTTAGCTCGAAGGACCCGCTCCCACGCAACCGGCGAATTTTCCGTGGCCGCTCAGCCAATCGGAAAACAAGAAAATTAACCGATTGCGCCCTCTTTTCCTTACGCCCTTGGCGCGCTTTTTAGGGAAAAGAGGCGAAGGTTTTGGCGGCAAGTTTTCGCTGGCAAGGGGTCGGTCACGTACGCATTTCCTCCGCGCCCCCGCTTCGTCTTGCGCGGCCCAAGGTTGTCGTTGGGCCTGCACTCGAAGGGACATCGGAAACGCGTAATTTATGGCACTTACAAGAGCTATTGAGAATGTGCAGAGATTCTAGAAAACTCCAAGTGAAACTAAACACAAAAGGCACTTCTCTCAAAAATAGCTGTGTTGCAGCAAATGACATAAGCCATGACAACCGTTTGCACGAGAGTTGGAAAACCCTCTACGTAGGTGGTCGCTACACTGTTTTAAATTCGTTAGATTTTTTTCATCAACACCGTATAAAAAATTGTCAATTTCATTAATAGTGCAAGTTGATATCTTTTTTTACTACTGCATATAAGTAGCATGTTAACTTCACCTTTTACACATTTTGTGAAATACTTGTTAAAAAATATATCATGTCACCATAACGCCACTTGATTTTATGATATCAACGCTGAAGTACAAAGCGTATGAAATGTTACTTCTATCGAATGTTAAAATTCTAATTTTGTGTATACTTACTTCTAAACACTCGAATGGAAGTAACTATGTCCAACAATATTTTTATGTTTACTGTTTTTGTCATAAGAGTTATAGATGTACATATCTTTTTATTATAGCAAATGACATTTTTTAATAAAACTTATATGACAATTTTTATGTCTTTAAATGTATAAAATTGTTAGATGTTACTTGATCTTAAGGAGAAATGCTTCAAACACATAATATTCTGAATAAAAACGATATTGATTATATAATAAATGTAACAAAATAAACTGAATAAAAGAAAATCAATAAAACATCTGTAGGTGCCTAATAGTGCTTTTTATACGAAAATGCGGATGTCAAACATGGCTGACATTGATCACTTGTGCGGTCTTGGTATCCTATCATAATAAGGATTTAATTTATTGAACATCCTGCATATATCCTAAAATTGTTAAATCACATGGAACGTATGAACCGATTGCGACGAGGATTTATTAAACTGATGGAATATGCTTCTTATTTAAAGGGTATGACAAAAAAAATCAATACATATTATTATTAATCCGTATTTTAAACGATTTAATCGAACGTTCCCATAATATTTAGTAGCTGTTTCTCTTTAATTAACGTAGGATTAATTTTCCACAATGTCCTGCGTATTGCATCAATTGCATTCATACATCGTTATATCTGAAATTTTAATGGGTCAGTTCTTATTATCAGAATAGATAATCTATTTGATGAAATTAATGTTTTCTAACTATATTTTGATATGTTATTGTTATTTAATATTAATATGTGCGGCAACAAACGGCTTTTCAAATTGTCGATGATAATCGATTATTAAATGCAAAGGGACATGAAAACCATTTTGGCGAAGTTTTATACTAGTTACGTGTCTTCTAAGCGTCATATGCAGTTGAACAAGTAATTTAACACTAGGTTTACGGAACCCGTCAATTTGACGAAATTCAAACTTTGCAATGAAATATCTCGAAAACCGCTTGATCGATTTCAACCGTTTTGCATTGTAAATTAATCATATCTTCCAAAGAATTTATACGCACTGTTTTTTCCCCTAAGCCTTCTATTTTTTGAGATTCATATGTGGTATACCTATCTCTACGGGACCCGTCAAATTGACGGATTAGCTAATTTCACGAGTAATCTTTATATATTTGCTTTGGTCGTATAATCATTACTTCAGTTTACTTACTACTACAGTTTTTCAAGAACACTGTCCGAAAGATTCTATGTTTATTGTGATTTTAGACAGTCTCTGCTTATGGTAAGTATCTTCTATAGGGTAATCGAATTGGGGCACAATATTTTTTTATTTGGACCAATCCGCCTTTTCTAGCAATCATGAGTAAATCCAGGAGATGTAATATAATAAGATGTTGAGCAACATTGTCAAAATAAATAAAGATTGTTCAGAGGATACCTCCGAAGGTGGCTAATAGAAATTACTCTAAAGCGAAGATAAGAGTGAAAGCTCCTAATGTATTGAAAGTGAAAAAGATATAAGAATTTTCGGATAGTGAAGAGGAAAATTTATTGAAAGTGTATCGTAGCAAGAAAAGAATACGAATTTTTTCTAGTTTTGATTCCGAGAATGAGGGAACGAGCATTCCAAGCACATTCTAAAATGTAATGGGTGAAATTGAAAGTATAGTTGACGGGACACGGTGGATAAAACTGAAAGCAGGCGTATGTGTGGGTAGGCCGCCCACTGATATGATATTCAAGGGTATCACAGGACATACTGGCTACGATAAGAGAAATATTATGTCGAGTTATGTAACTAGTGCTTTCGGATTGATAATTGATAGACACATAATGGAACACATAAAGGACTGCACTCACACAGAGGCACGAAAAACCTCAAGAAAAATGGAAACAGTAATTCTTGTATACATATATAGCAAAGAGATCGTGTGCGGAAAATGCACAGACAAAATTCAGTACGTCTGTAAAAAATGTGCTCAATGAGTGTGATTGCCGTACACCGTTAACACCATTGCTAACATTTCCGTGGTAATTTAAAAAAATATACATTTTACATCATTAATAATGTATCTAAATGTGAACCCTGGTGTTGTTTAATTGATTCTTAATTTGAAACAATCGATTTTTTAAAGAAAATGCGTATTTTTGCCTACCCGTCAATTTGACGGGTGCTCGTAGAGATAGGTATATAAGAAACGTCCGTAAACCTAGTGTTAAGTAAAGCAGAACTATAAATTAAAGAATTCTTTGCATAGAGTTCTTCTTTGGGCGGTGTAGAAGACTAAAAGAATAATAAAAAGCTACGGGGTAACCAAAGAGATCCAACAGAAGAGCGCTTGCAGTCCACTAACAAATTGTTACATTAAAACGAGAATTTAACTTGTTCGTGCAAAACTCTTTTTAGAATTCCGATTTTTAACGCTTCGATTATTTTTGGAGTATATTAAAGACGAATCTTTTACGTATGCATTTGGTATGAATACAGCGTTGCTTTAATTTAAATTCGCTTTAATAGGTTTGCCAATATCATCTCAAAACAAGTGTTTGTAAGATACTACCATTTCTCGATAAATGGTGCATTTCTGTTATAAAAAGCCCATTCACAATTTCTTAATAATTCATACGAATTTTTTGGGGAGCCAGAAATTAAATATGAAAAGAATGATGCAGTGAAAACACATTTTCAAGGATATTGTAGGATTTCTCTAGTATCTCAAATTGGATCAAATAGATTTCCATTCAAATCATTACATGAATAACATTATACTTTCTCTTGCAAAATTAATAAGTTGTCGTTTCTTCAACAACCTGAATTATGTATTCCCATCATTGACAGTATATAAAGACGTGAAATGTTAATTAAATCGTAAAACATTTAGTTGTGTCCAATTGCACATTTATTCAGATAGCCTTTTTGAATTTTTATCAAGTTGAACTAGTAAACTGAGTAAATTTATAAAGTTTAATGCTTGAATGAAACATTTAAGAATTAAGGGATTGAAGAATAAAAAAAAAATTGTGGCTATATTGTAAGATGGGAAGATTTGTGAATGTATTGTATGTGAGAGGAAGGATGAATGTGACAATAAGTATAAATACGAGTGTCGTTTGACTGTTGTTCTTCGCGAAGCCTTCGAGGCATTCCGTGGAAAGACGGCTGTGTGGATAAGATGTACTTTTTCTTTATTTTTGTTCTTGTAATTATATTAACCCAGCAAATAATAAACTTATATAAAGAAAATCCGACAATATTTTAACGCTAGAACTACCGGCGTTATATCTATCACATTTTAATATATTACATAAGTACTTTGAACAAGGATGAATCGAGAAAATATGATCACTTCAATGATTTACGTCTTTTGTGATGGGCATAGAATTTTTCTTCTATGGTTCTTCGATGAACTTGGAGAGTTTTTGGAAAAAATTGTGCACCAGTCATTCTGACTGGTTGGTAGTTCTAGTGTTAACCAGTTAGCTTTTTTAAACTAATATATTCGAGTAAGACACGAATTTTTCTTTATTTAAAATTATGGGCGTATAAATATGCATTGAAATGCATTGAACAACAATTGCATCATGCCCAATTCAGAGTGTATTTAACTGAGAGAGCGTATTGAATATAATTCAGGTAAATCCGTCTACCTAATACGTATATATGTATATATGTCTTTAATGCATTGCGTAAAGATTTACTGACAGCATTAAATTATAATAAGTAATAAAAGTTCATATTCATATCGAAGGAAATTCTTTTATGAAATTTTATGTCCCATGGTTATTAAAAATCAATCACTATTGTCGGTTGACTATTATACTTCTACTGCCTATGAGAACTAAATGCTTTTTTCAAACATCTCGTATACATATCCATAGCACTAGATTCAATAATCGACGTACTGGTACACAACTGCACTATATCTCTTTTTTTACTTTAATTCTGCATGTTACAAAAGATTCGATCGCAGAATCGTGTTACCATTCATCGACATATTTTCAGTTGTTCCGCTTTACAACAATAGAAAGAATAAAATAGCTGCGATTGACGTGTCACTATTGTCGACGGAATAGCGGTGTACATGGTTTGCGTGACACCATTACCTGAGAATTTCACGATACGCTTCATTGCACTAATCCAATTTAATTAGAACGGATGGATAATAAGCCTGTAATGACGTACTTTGCTCATTAATAACGATCAGACTCCAGACATGATACTCTCTCAGAGAGCCATCCGCCGTTTTATCGTTCATCGTTTGTCTTCCTTATCGTATATATCTTTCCAAGTCTGACACCCTCGACGGAGTTATATAATGCGTATGGATTTCGTGCTCCTTCCTTTCTATCTCTCCCTTCACGCTTCTCTGGTCTCGTATCTGATCTTCGAACGTAAGCAGGGGTCAGCTTTAATGGTCACCTCAATCGTAAAGAGTTATTGCGTTACGTGAAAATGATACCGGCGAGTCTAATGTATCTAATCTGCTATTCTATCCACTTGAATTCGCGATGACCACACTGGTAATTTAAGTGGAAAAGTTTTAATATGTAATAACCGCATGTCATGCAAACGAGAAATTTTCTGCGTGCATCCAGTTTCATAATACGATCTGAACTACACGAGATAGTTTACAGGGAAACTTTACCGAAGAGGATAAAGCTTGCCGTTATGGCTAGGCAAAATATGTGCACGAATATCGAATTCACAACGTGGAGACAAGAACTCTACAGCATCTGTGAAAAAGATTTCTTTAATTACATGTGTGTATTCGCTAACATAGCTCTCCAACCGACAATCTCGCCATCAAATGTATGATACCCAAATAATGTGTATTATTTTGTTCTTTGAAATTATTCTATGCGTACGTAACACTTTCAACAATTCCTTCCCGTTTTAACACTAATTTTGTCGCGCATTTCCTTCTTTCTTTCAAAGTAATCATAATCTGAAATTGACTGGCAAACGTATTATAATATTTTTCGTATGCTAAAGGTTGAACTTAGAATGAGTTTCTTACTACGTTGCCACAAATGACGGCTATAGCCGTCCTGCACATTTTTGTACTAATACATTTATTTGTTAATTACTCAGTAATACATCGAAAAAAGATGTAACATTCCAGATAACATATCAATTGCTTTTTTTGTGCGATTTTTCATGCTTTAAAAATTCGAAATATTTTCGTGTGTGTTTCTGAGCACTTTCGTCAAATTAAAAGTGTGCGGCAACGTGTTAACCCTTTGCACTCGAGCGGCGCCGCTCAGGCGCCATGTGATTCGGTGCCACAACTCGAGAGGCGACTCTCGCTCATCACTTGATTTCATGCGGAGACCCGATGCACGAAAATGATTTGTTTTTTGTTTTGTTTCTTTGACGTGAGTTTCTAAGTCTTTTGGGCGTTATTTATACCTCGAGAAAGGACTATTACAGTTAAGGAGTCCTAATACTTACAAGGGAACCTCCCGAGGTGCCAATCACCGATTTTAATAAAATTTGAGTATGATGTAGTACTCGTGAAAATATTCGACACGTATTTTTTTTTATCGGCAATCGTTCAGGTTTAAGGGGTGAAAACCGCCCTCAAAGTTGGGGTGCTAAAGTATATTTCCTTGATTATCTCAGCAACTATGAGAGATAGAGTAATTGCGTAAATTGACGAAATTAGCGCCTTTCCATCACGAATCTAACGGTATACTTTTTTTTGCAAAACCTTCATTTGTTTAAACAATATGTTAAAAAATAACACATTTTTGGCAGTTTCACCAACTCAATGTTGACCAATTTTCATGAAATTTTTTTTATATAAACTAGATATCCAATGAAAAATTACGGATAAATAGGAATTGCGATTTTTTTATTAATAAAAAAGTTATTGCACATGAGATTTTATCGTCCGCCGCGCGAAATAGAGTCCCTACATGAGTCGGTTCTTGCTCATAATCAATTGGTAGTTCGTAAATGAGTTGATTTTACAGTTAATTATTGGTTACTAACAAAAAGAAAAGGATTTTCCGTTCCCTTAAAAGGATACGATTTGCGGCTACCGCACTGCGTGCGGTTTACGGTGGGGCATTCCCGGGTCGGCATGGTGGGAATAGTTTCGACCTGTTAACGGACTAACAATAGCAACCCTAAAGAATGGTGAAATGCATTTTTGAAAAGTCTTTGACTCGTTATTGCTACCGAAGGTTACTTATTAACCCTTAGCCAGTTCGTCCAGTGAATTCGGTGATGTTATAAATGCTAATTATGATTTGTTACAAATGCATAAAGCCGAACAAGTAATTACGTTTTATGATGTTTAAAAATGGTGGGTTGAATGGATAATAAATGCAGCAAGAACGGAGTGCAAAATGTTTATAGAAAAGGTACTGACCGCTTATAATAAATGGGAAGTATCCGAGGCGTATGTTTACAGCACTTCACGAATCTAGTGCTTCGGTTTCCACAAAGTGGGCGATTAGGACCTCGTGTGCAGCACAATGTATTTAAAGCTCCCAACATCGTGATCGGAGCAACTACGTCAGGAAAATTAAATAAAGAGAACTTAACGACATGGTTTGAAAATGTGTTTCTCCCTCAAGTGTCAAACTGTGCTGTTCTCTTGCTTGATGCGTGGACTGGATACGACGAAGAGTTACTGAACAATTCAGTCCCAGAAGGAAAAACAATAAAGTTGTTAAAGATACCAAAAGGTACAACAGGACAGATCCAGCCTTTGGACGTGTTTGGATTTCGTGTTTGGAAAAATTTTGCACGAAAAATATCAGATTTGACAATAAATTTGAATATTAATATAAATTTATACGCAAGGGACAATATAATAAAATTGCAGTCACTGATTCACAATCAGCTGTCCTCTCCGAGATATGAAGACATGTTTAGATATGCATGGTTTCGCTGCGGCTACACAGAGAATAGACCAAACGAATTTATAAATCCCGTTACATTTTGTTTTACCGATTTACAAATTGATATTAACAATTGTTTCGACTGTGACGTCGTAGTTGCATTGAGGTGCTCATGGTGTAAAAATCATTCGTGTTTTCAACACTTTTTTCAAGAGTATCATTATTGCCAAAATTATATACAATAACACATATTATTTGCAGCTCCATCATTAATTTAAAAGCACCAATACATATACATTCATAAAATCAGCTCTTTTAAGAGCTACCAAGTGATTATGAACAAGGAACAACTCATATAGGGACTCTACTTCGCGCGGCGGACGATAAAATCTCATGTGCAATAACTTTTTTGTTAATAAAAAAATCGAAATTCCTATTTATCCGTAATTTTTCATTGGATATCTAGTTTATATAAAAAAAATTTCATGAAAATTGATCAACATTAAGTTGGTGAAACTGCCAAAAATGTGTTATTTTTTAACATATTGTTTAAACAAATGAAGGTTTTGCAAAAAAAAGTATACCGTTAGATTCGTGATGGAAAGGCGCTAATTTCGTCAATTTACGCAATTACTCTATCTCTCATAGTTTCTGAGATAATCAAGGAAATATACTTTAGCACCCCAACTTTGAGGGCGGTTTTCACCCCTTAAACCTGAACGATTGCCGATAAAAAAAAATACGTGTCGAATATTTTCACGAGTACTACATCATACTCAAATTTTATCAAAATCGGTGATTGGCACCTCGGGAGGTTCCCTTGTTAGTAGCTGGGGGAGCAGCAAACATCTTGTCGACAGCTCTCTTCGGAAGTAAAACCCAAAGGTACGATTAGAGCTTGCTCAGGGTGCTCACATTTGTGCATTATTTATATATAATTAATGTAAAGAATATTTGTGCGTACCCATCGATGACTCTAACGGGACTTTGGTCTTGCTGGGAGGAAGCTAGAAAATTTGGAATCTTCCATAAGATGTTGAGGGCATATTGATGCGTTCCCTCTCTTGAAGTCCTCGAGGGGGTGGAGAAAATTAGTCTAATAACTAATAGTTGTTTATTTTAAAAGACTCACGGCTTCAAGGGAGGGGCCCGTAATAACGACGTGACCGACCCTCAACTCCGATTTTCGATTTTGAAGAAATCCGTCTAAATGGAAAGCTACATACTATTGCCATAGAAACTAGGAAGGATTGTAAAGTCTGCTCTGAAAGAAATACACCGGGCAAAAGACATCGAAGAACATATTGTTGTAATACTTGTCCCGACAAACCGGGCATGCATCTAAGTAGTTGTTACGAAAAATATCATAAAAAACAAAATTACAAACATTAATATGTAAGAAAATATCTTCATAAAGGTGTAAAGATGCACAAAAAATCAAAATAGGTATATAAGTTTTATACGTTAATTTGTAAGTGTATCCATTTTAAGTTAGAGGTAAGAAATTCTCCAAAGATGCTACGAAGCGTCTGGAGTTGTAGAACCGTCCGCACGAAAAAGGCCTCGAGTGCAGAGGGTTAAATTTTGTCTTATATTTCAATACCAACCGAAGTGCTGTCATACCTAATCTAACTTAAAAAACAAAAAGGCAGAGCTCAGATCAGCTGAAACTTACGGAAACTGGATCAAAGAGATAGGACGTGTATATAATAACACAGAATTTATCATAGTAATCCTATTGCACCAACGTTGTAGGTTACCAGTTCGGTTAGTAGAGTTTTATACACACTAAATACATGATTATATAATTCCTACTTAACTTTTATAAAATGCCTAAGACGTATACTTTTAGTATTGACAGTTTAATTTACTGTTAATCTATCATTAGTTCAAAATTTATGTATTTTTTGTCCTATTTCTACCATTTTCATTTTTGAGAACTTAAGACTCGGCCAATTACAACCAAAAACAAAATATTTCTTCCGTCCTTCACACGACCACATAAAGAATGTGCGGTATTTTCGTCCAGTAGATTGTTAAAATCGAAAACGATGTGTGAACGAGGGATGCCTCTATCTTTCTGGCGAATGAAATTAAAGCACTTGCCACGCTCCATCAAGCCATATGTGCGCAGTATATCGCGTCCTAGAATCGTCGCGAATTATTTTCTAAAGTGACTTTCAGATGTAAAACTTTCTGTATGCTCTGTACCTAGATACAACCATAAAACGTATAGCGTACAGGATAATGAATGAAACTTGGTCAGTTGGGCCGTGGTCACGTTACATAGATTACCCAGCACGTGATTCTTTGCTCGCAAACTAACAATAAGAGCAACTAAGTAAAAAAAGTGATGTTTAAGATATCTTCGTTTTTATTAATGCCAATAAGATTTTTTAATTATTGGGTAGTTTCATGAAGAAATCCGGATATTTACATTCCGACAAATATTAGGTCGAGTCATAAGTAACTTCCGTTTTTTTATGAGACATTTATTTTGCTCTCATTAAATAACAAAATTATATTAATTTATTTAAATTATATTCTCCGTTATTACGTATAATCTTCTCCCATCTTCCTGGCAGTTTGTCATTCCCTTCCTTGTAAACTGTGGTTGGTTTGGACTGGAAGAAGTTTTCGACGTCCTGTCTGACTTGTCCTTCGGAATTGAATGTTTTTCCATTCAAAAAGTTTTGTAACGAACAGAAACGGTAGTAATCTGTGGGGGCTAGGTCCGGGGAGTAAGGTGGGTGTGGTAAAACAGACCATCCAAGCTGAAGAATTTTTTCTTCAGTCACCCTTACCGTATGTGGTCGCGCATTTTCGTGTTTTGCAAGTTTCTTCCAGTCCAAACCAACCACATTTTACAAGGAAGGGATTAATAAACTGCCAGGAATATGGGAGAAGGGTATACGTAATAACGGAGAATAACTAATAAATAAATATAATTTTGTTATTTAATGAGAGCAAAATAAATGTCTCATAAAAAAACGGAAGTTATTTATGACTCGACCTAATAAAAGGTGACTAAAGGGAATGCCGGAGCTTGTCGTATTCAACCTCCTATTTTTCGCCATTCCGTTTTTGGAATCCCCAAACCCAACGTTCTAAAGGAAATGACTATGCGGAGTGTTTACTTCAAGATGCTGGGTTCGGAGTTTCAAAAACGTAATGACGAGGATAGGTGGTTGAAAACGAGAGGCTTTGACGCTTCCTAGCCATCGGTCAGTATCAGACTGTACTGACCGCGCGCCTCGCTGACAAGGGAATATACCGAAGTGTTCGGAACCGATTTTAATGAAACTTCGAAAATTTGTTAAAAAAGTGAAAATAATCGGTACGTATATTTTTATATCTGCTAAGTCGCACGTTTAAGGAGTGACACCATCCTTCAAAAGTTTAGGCATTTTTTCTTCTTTCGCTTATAATTCCAAAACGCTTAGTGATAGAGATTTACAATATGTACGAAATCTTCTTTTATCTGTCTAATAAACACCTATGAAATTTTAAATTTTATTTGACGGTTTTTTGTTAATTTTTTATTTGGAAAATGACATGCTTTTCGTTATATCTTTAAAGTTTGCGATCTGATTTTAATCAATCTTTTATTAAATGATAGAGCAATAAAAATAAAAGTTACGTGTTTGAGTGTTTTCTCGTAGTTTATTCTGAAGCCGTTAAATTAACCCTTTTCTTTTGTCGGTTTCGACAGTTTACGTTACTATGTCTGATAAACGAGTGATAATGGAAAAAATTGTGTTGTGCAACAAATGATTCCTTTGTCATCAAGAACATTATTGTTTTCGAAAAAGTTAAAATTAGAAAATTTTATCTTGTTAGTGAAATATTTGTACATTTTCGCGCTATTGCAGTTCGTTGCTTTGACGCGCTGTTTTTTGCACATCGAAGATTGCAAAAATAATTATTATTCCTATCACTTGTCTCAGCAAACATTCTACATTGTGATGACATTATTAAAAATCAATTCCCTTACTTGATTTCTTTACCACTTGATAAGTGGTTTGCTTCGATTCGGCCGACGGATAGTGACATCCCTCGTTCTGACGTTACTTTCGCTTCTAATGCGTGACTGGTCGAAAAAGCTGCATACTGCATCATAGGAACGACGAAATAAGTGTTTAGTTCTCGGTTGTCATTTGCCGAGCTCAGGTTACCAGGACAAATGGGAATAGGTGACCCGAGCGACAGTCTCTCCTTATTCCGTGCTTCATACCAAGTGATTTCTTTAATTTGGCCTATAATAGGAGCTTTCCTCGTGTGTTGCCAGAATTTTCCATCCCTTACATCAAGAATCAATCGACCTTCTCTTCGAATTCGATACCTTCAAAAAGGTTAAAAACATCTTTCATCTTGCAATTATTGCGGCAATTGTAAACATAGAAGTTATATATCCTAGTATCGAGACCTTTGTTCCCAAAAATAACTAATTAGCAACCACTATGCGATTGGTTTCGCCAGAAGCAAAAATCTCTGACAAGAAAAATTATAGAATTCAACATCGTCTTAGAAATTGTTTAAAACGAGTTAAGTTCTGGTATTAATTTTACACCGATAATGAGACACACGTAAATGCAGTACCTTTCCATTAATTTACATAAGTAACGACTAATTGAATATCTTCGAGGATATTTTTCTTGACGAATCAATTCCTTCAAGCACTCCAGCATATCTTAAATTATTTTCTTCAAGAATTCACGTTTATATTGTTTACATCTGCTCCATTCCTTTTACAGTCGTTCCAACATTTCTTTTGATGTTATCGAAGTATTTCTTCTTTACCGTTCTAGTTCATCTCATACATTTTTAATGAGATCGAGGATGGAGGATCGTAGCAGCAGCAGTAATAACCTTGTTTACAATAATAATTGTATTGCAAATATTGCACTGGAGTTAGATAGCAGGTAATCATATGTTGAAATCCGACTTCTATCGAGCTTTCAAGTAAATTATTTTTTATAATACATATTTAGGTAAACATCGTTCAAATGTTGAACGCGCATCTCCATTAAATTTTTAATTTCGCGGCTCATATTTGATCTTTTACATTAGATATTAAATTGTTTTCTCTTTTCCTCCATGTAATTGCTCATTGAATATTGACAACATTTTATACTGAAAGCAATAAATATTGTTACGCCGACATGAAGTTGGCGAACCGATAAAGTTGTCCCTTCCGCCTGATTCGAGAATCGAAGTCGATGGATCGATCGGCCGGTCGTTGCTTGACGACCGGAAACGTTTATACAGGAAGTCGCTACCGAGCAGTCAAAGTAGACAGACGTTCGATATTGTGTACTAGAAAGTTAATTGTGAAATAAAGCATGCCAAAACGCGGTAGACCCTCCGCCAGCCGTAACAATGGTGTCAGAAGTGGGATGTCCACTTCTGAGCGCGACGCGAGTGCATCCGCGTCGGGAACTTGGCTAGATCGCGAGCGAACTTCGATCGTCTCGGCGGCAGAGGAATCAACTCGAATGAACACAGTAATCGAGATGATGACCGCACAGCTGCAGAGACACAATGAGGAAGAGGCAGCCCGTGCAGCCGAGAGAGCTACCCTGGAGGAGCGGTTTGGAGCGCTCGAAACCCAACTTCGAGCGCTCACCACCGAGTTGGGCCGTCGAACGGCCGTCTCGGTTCCTGTGAATGTTGTGGAGAGTCGTGATCCCATTCCTGCGCAGGAATCACGGATCGCGGCTCCCCTAGTTTCGCAACCGGTCCCTCCGCGTTCCGAGTTGGGGTATACATTAAAACCCCCAATGTTTAATGGAAAATCTTCTTGGGAGGAATATAAAATTCAATTCGAAGCTGTAGCTTCTGCTAATAATTGGGACTCCTCGAAGAAGGCTCTGGCTTTGATGGCTTCGTTGGAGGGGCCGGCACGTAGCGTTTTGGTTCCCCTTTCTCTTGCCGGGCAACTTGAGTACGAGCCATTGGTTTCGGCCCTTCAAACTCGATTTGGAGCTCATAATCTTTTAAATTTAAATTACTCGCTCTTCCAGGCTTGCAAACAACAGAAAGGGCAAACGATTACTGATTTGGCCACGGAGGTAGAGAGATTAGCACTGGCCGCGTTTGGTGACTGCCCTGCGGAAACGCGGGACAGATTGGCGGCCTCACAATTTGTTGCCTCCCTGGCCGATGAGGAGATGAAAAGAACGTTAAGACTCGGCGGTTTCAACAATCTTAGAGCTGCGGTAGTCAGAGCTCTAGAGATAGAAGCCGTAGAGTCCATTTCTGTTGCTGCGTCTCAAAGTAGGACCCAGACTCGGCCTTGTTCGTCTTTTAATAGATCTTTCAACACGACTGAGAGAAGGTCGACGGAGCCGTACGTCAAGAGGGATAGACCTTCTAACAACAACTTGCTGAGGCAGCCAATAGAGTGCTGGTCCTGCGGAAGGAAAGGACATGTGGAAAGGAACTGTCCCAACAACAAGAAGAAACAAGAGGGAAACGGCAAAGGGTCGACGTAAAGGGGGAATCGTCGATCTTGTCTGTTCTGGCCCCCGTCGTGATTGGCAGTTGCTCCACGGAGGATTCCACAACCACCGTGGGACGTTTAAACGATTTAGAATGTTCGATAGTTCTTGACACGGGCTCACGGGCGAATCTCCTAAACGCCGATAAGTTTACATGTGGAGAATCCAGCGCGGCGGGAGAAAGAACAAAAATATTTGCTGTATCTGGACAGGAGTTACCGGTTCTCGGAAGGGGATGTTTCTCAGTATCCATCGGAGAATTCCATTCAAAAGAAGAGTTTATTCTCCTTCGAATGGTTGAAGACTGTATTCTGGGTTCCGATTTTCTTCGCAAACATGCGGCCCAGATGGATTTCCGTACTAACGAATTGCGGATTCCCGGACAAGATGTAATTCCCTTTGGAAGAAGAAACTCTAACAGATTAACAGCTTTGAATGTCAAGAGCAAAGAAGCAGTTCCTCTCCATCTACAAGACCTCTTTTCGCGTTGCTCCGAGACCCTGGATGATGAACAACGTGGGAAATTCCTTACTCTTCTTCAGGAATACCAGGACGTTTTTGCTTCCAGTTCGGACCAAGTTGGAAAATGTGACCTGGTTCAACATCGAATTAATACGGAAGGTCACTTACCAATCAAGCAAGCTCCACGTCGCGTGCCTTTTCATCGTCGAACGGAGGTTGCAGAATTGATAGCCCAGATGGAGAAACAAGGAGTGATTGAAGAATCTCACAGTCCTTGGTCGTCTCCGATCGTTTTGGTAAAGAAGAAAGACGACAGTACACGTTTCTGTATAGATTACCGCCGTCTCAACGACATAACGAAGAAGGATTCCTATCCATTACCAAGAATAGAAGACACGTTAGATGCACTGGTTGGTTCTTCTTGGTTTTCTACGGTGGATCTGCAAAGTGGTTATTGGCAGATCACCGTAGATGAAGAGGATAAGGAAAAGACTGCCTTTTCGGTCGGGAATGGGCTTTGGCAATTTAAAGTTATGCCTTTTGGTTTGTGCAATGCTCCTGCTACGTTTGAAAGATTGATGGAGAAAGTCCTGTCAAGCTTGATTTGGAAAATTTGCCTGGTATACCTGGATGACATAATCATTTATGGAAAAACTTTTGAAGAGGAGTTAAAGAATTTGGAAGTTGTATTCTCTCGCCTACGCCGTGCTGGTTTATTGATGAGCCCGAAGAAGTGTCATTTCTTCCGGCGGGAGGTGAAATACTTAGGACATGTGGTTTCCGAACAAGGGGTGAAAACGGACCCCGAGAAGATCTCAGCGGTTAAAAATTGGCCCGTTCCGGAGAATAAGACGCAATTGCGAAGCTTCCTGGGTCTTTGTACTTATTACAGGAAGTTCGTGAAGAATTTCTCCACCATCGCGAAGCCACTGCATCGCTTGACTGAAACGAAGCAAGATTTCTGTTGGACGCAAGAATGTCAGGAAGCCTTTCAACTACTAAAAAGCCGATTGGCGGAAACACCGGTCTTAGCGTATCCTTCGCCCGATGCAGACTTCATCCTGGATACCGATGCCTCCAACTTTGCAATAGGAGCAGTACTTTCACAGGTTCGGGATGGCACAGAAAGGGTCATTGCGTATTTTTCTAAAACTCTTGGAAAAAGTGAGAGAAATTATTGCGTGACCCGAAAGGAATTGTTAGCTATAGTGAAGTCTGTAGAGCATTTTCACCATTATCTATACGGGCGAAGATTTTTAATACGGACTGACCATGCCGCTTTGAGATGGCTTCTTTCTTTCAAGAATCCGGAAGGACAAACGGCTCGTTGGATTGAACGGCTCCAGCAGTATAATTTTGAAATTAAACATCGAGAAGGGAAGATGCATGGAAATGCTGACGGCTTGTCAAGACGACCGTGCGATGTTCATTGTAAGCGATGCTCCCGCCTGGAAGTTAAGGAAGAAAAATCAGACACTGTTTTAAGAACTATCTGTGAAGGCACGGATGGAGAAGATTGGCGAAGAGCACAAGAGGAGGATGAAGAGATTGGAATTATTTTAAAGAAAAAGACGGAAGGTGTAAAACCTACCTGGGAGGAAGTTGCCGCTTATCCTCCGATGACAAAATTTTTCTGGAAAATTTGGGATTCACTGGAAATACGAAAAGGAATACTTTTCCGGAGGTGGGAATCTGTGAGTGGTGAGAATGCAAGTTATTTGCTTCTGGTCCCTAAAAGCAAGATAGAAGAAGCGCTGCGCGAAAGTCATCAGGCTCCTGCTGGAGGACACTTCGGCATGCGCAAAACACTTGCTAAGGTTCGTCAGAGGTTCTTCTGGCTTAATCACCGAGCTGATGTCGAACAATGGTGTCGAAGTTGTTACGCTTGCACGGCGAGGAAGGGTCCGAAAGAGAAGGGGAGAGGACCTCTGAGGATTTATAATGTCGGGGCACCATTTGAGAGGGTGGCGCTCGACATCGTAGGACCCTTGCCGAAGTCTTCAAGCGGTAACAGATTCGCGTTGGTGGTCGTAGATTATTTTTCGAAATGGCCGGAGGTTATTCCGTTGCCGGACCAACGCGCAACGACCATTGCTGAAGCTCTTCTGAAAGAGGTGATAAGTCGTCATGGTGTACCTCTAGAGCTCCACTCTGACCAGGGTCGAAATTTTGAGTCGGCTGTCTTCAAGAAACTAATGCAGCTGCTTGGAATCAAGAAGACGAGGACAACGCCGCTTCACCCTCAGTCGGACGGGCTCGTAGAGAGGATGATTAGAACTCTCCTGCAGTATTTGTCCCTCTACATCGCGGACAACCAAAAGGATTGGGACCAGTGGATTCCACTATTTCTCCTGGCGTACCGATCTTCTCGGCATGAGACGACGCAGTATACACCAGCTACCTTGCTTTATGGCCACGATCTACGTCTTCCTCTTGATCTATTGAGAGGGTCGACTCCCTCGACAGTAGAAGATACCACCTTTGTGGGAGAGACAAAGAGAAGACTCGAAGAAATACATCGATTTGTGCGCCGACGTATACATCTCTGCAGCGAGAAGATGAAGAGCTGGTACGACTCCCATTCACGGCAAATTTCTTTCATGCCCGAGGAAAAAGTTTGGTTATACTACCCCAAACGGACAAAAGGAAAATGTCCAAAACTACAATCTAGTTGGGAAGGCCCATATCTGGTAAAGAAAAGATTAAACGAATTAATTTATAGAATTGTTCGTTCGCCGAAAACAAAGCCAAAGGTGGTGCATGTGAATCGGCTTGCTCGATTCATTGACACTCGCACGCCTTTAAAAAAAAAAAAAATTTGCCCGATGATGTCGTGGAAGATCCGAAGAGGAGAAATTGCAAGATCTCGCAAGAGGATCTGAGAAAGAAGAAGAGGAAGAACACCGCACTTTGACGGCGAAGGAATGCCGACGTCTCGTTCAAGGTTTTTGGGTGGTTTTCCCTTGAGCCGGAGGACGAATGTCGAGACGTTGAAGTCTGATCAGGGCCACTCGAGTAGACGAGTTTGTTCCTTGTTGTCTACTTCCTTTTCAGACTGAGGCACTGGATTCAGAAATAGTTGCACCAAGGTTATGAAATCGAACTGGAGTTGCAACTGACCGAGGTTATGGGGAATCGACTGAAGATGTTCCCGTAAGCTGCTCGTTCGGAAATTGCCGCGGTCGAGGCGACCGCTTCTTCGAGAGGAGGGGGCAGTGTTACGCCGACATGAAGTTGGCGAACCGATAAAGTTGTCCCTTCCGCCTGATTCGAGAATCGAAGTCGATGGATCGATCGGCCGGTCGTTGCTTGACGACCGGAAACGTTTATACAGGAAGTCGCTACCGAGCAGTCAAAGTAGACAGACGTTCGATATTGTGTACTAGAAAGTTAATTGTGAAATAAAGCATGCCAAAACGCGGTAGACCCTCCGCCAGCCGTAACAATATTCTAATTTTAGTGATGTTTTATTCAGTAATTATAATATTAATAATATTCTTCAAACATGACACATAATAACATTATGATATTTTCAAAATAGTGATGATAAAATGGAATACACGATATCAACAATGATTTTTGACAAGTTTTCTTGTATTGTTGAAAAATTCTGTAGTGAATAGTTATCCAGCTCGATCAGTACTCCAATTTTTTGTTTTATTTGAAATAACTTTAATTTAAAAAAAGAAAACATCTGAAAATACACATATGATGTAACGACCTTGAAGAGGTTAAAGAAAAAAAATTGCATCTTAGAATGTAGAACGTAGTGGTCGTTTATCCATCACTGATAACGACCTTATGACCTCGTTGGTCAAAGAAAATCCCTGATTTACTGTTTCTCAAGTAAGAGAAAATTTAAATATTCTGTGAACTGTACATGAGGATTTCATAAAGCTCGAATATGTAAATCGTGAAACATGGGTTCCACCCATACCTAACGGAGAACAATTTCATGGACCAAGTTTCAATATGCGATTTACTTCTTTTTTGAAAAGCTGATTTCATGAGATGAAACTTCAATTCTGTACAATAATTTTGCATCTAAACGATCGGGGACACGTCATAATAAAAGTCCTGGACTAATAACAGAGCAGAACTTCCTCCAAAACATATCTTGTTTTCCAATTATTGACGTTGGAAAATCGTCTTCGATTCTGACAATGAGTTACTTTTTGAGTAGGAAACAATTAACACAATAAAACGCACAAACACAATAAAATTCAATTACACAAATTAAAGAAAGAAATGAGCATGAAACGTCGAGAATGATTGAAAAGGCGAATTTTGATTTGACTTTTGATAAAAAAGATAAAATAAAAAGGGTCTATTTTAAATGCTGGCATAAAAACGGATCAAGGTATAATAGTTGCAAAATACGTGAACGCGAGAAAAGCTCTTTTGCTTTTTATGAACCGTGATGAAATTTGTCGTGTACATCTGTATTAACTAGCAACTTTTAAAGTAGCAAGTTTTACAGCAATTACACTTAACGTTAAGCTAGAATAAATACGGCTTCCCTCGATATTTTCCTTATTTTCGTAGTTTCCGTTTCACATTTCGTTTTTGTTTTGAAGTTCTGTATTTCGTGCTTTCCTGTCGTGTCAAACAAAAAAAGCCCTTGCGATTAAAGTTAGCGGTGATGAATGCAGTCCTTGGTAAAGATATACTTAAAGTGCTTGAGAAAATTAGCTTCGATAAGCGAGGATTTTGCTGAATTTTCTTCTGCTATCGGTATATAAATCGCAGATCTCACATATATTTTCGCAAATGGTTAATATACACGTTAGCATTTAAGGCGATTATGATATCAAGGCAACTGTTTTAGTTCGTGTAATTCTGATTACTGAATTTGTAGAAATTAGTTTATGTATCGCCACGAAAATTACTGTCGCATTAGAAAATTAAATATTTGTTATTTTTGTTTAACTACATCCCACATCATTTATTTCGTCTTAAAAATCTGTTTGTAATAAACAATCTTGTATAGGAGAAACTTTAAAACTTTAAAAATGTTATCGTATAGTAATGAAAATTGTAGTTTCTCTATTTTTTCTTTTTGTAACATAGAAAGTTTAGCTGCCTACATATTAGAATGGTTGTCTTTCTTATTTTTCCGTACTAACTGCATGGCTGCCCTGCGTAGAGCATACTATATTTGGTAGATCCTGAATCACCAATACTAGGATTTACAGAAGATAAATTGAACTCGGGCCCACTGATTGTGAGAACTATCGACAATATTAATATTTGAAGAGACTACCGACATGAACGTCACTGTTTAAGGGCCAACGTTTTTCTGCCTCGTTAGTGAAAAGTTAGCCAGAAACGTAACGGCTCTTTCTAGTTCCATGTATGTATAGGGTGTTACAAAATCCAATACAAGAGAAATTTTTTGTTGGCTCATCGCATTCGTCTCGTTACCTACTTATAATGTCTGTGAGGAACCATTGGTCAAAACCAAGCCGTTCTCGCGTAAATTAACTTTTAATTGTGCCTTCGCGATGGAATTTTAGCTGAATAAGTCAGACTCCCCGGTCCTTGACCTTTCGAAAAGAAACAGGCGAGATATCCTTACTAGTGTTACATGAAATTAGAAAATTTGCTATATATATTGTCCTGTTTTTGGCGCACTGCCCCTTTTCAAAGAAATACTCACCGCCTGTCTTTCAGAAAAAAATACACCCACTTTTGTTAATGAAATCAATAATCTAACCCACAGGTTTCCAACTTTTTTTCGGTCATAGCATACTATTTTCAGAAAACAGTAATTCAATAGTGCCCCTGTTAGTGGAAGCGTACTATATTATATATTGAAGACTTTCCGGTCTGTTGTTGAAATTGTTACGCGAAAGTTGTTCTCGAAATTATCGCCTTCTTTGAGGATGGAAGCGTACGGATATTAATAATGAGTTTTACAGTTTTATGTAGCAAACCAGTGTCGAGAACTTTCAGTCATACGTACGCTAATCAAGTCCTTGTTACGGGCATAACTAGTATGTTAATAGACAGAACAAAATTAAAATGATGGGACATAAAATGAGACACTCTATAGAATTATAAAATGCAATGTACGAAAAACAATGCTACTTAATTACCAGATAACTATACATTATTTTTAAAGAAATACAGTCACGATTGAAATAAAGTAAATTAATTGTAAGATTTCTTTGCAATTACTTACTTTTATTTGCGTATTAGGAATATTTCTTTAAACAGAGCTTCTAATTAATTTATAGAAAGAGAACGTCAACTGCAATGATAATATATTGGCTTCTTACGTTAATATTTCGCGTTTCGATTATATTTGGCATCACATGTTACTTAACACTTTACCGACCGGGAGCCGATTAATCGGCTTTTCGGGCACAACACTTTTTGACTTTTAACTAATTAATTTGTTGCTACGGTAATTGATAAATTATTATTTTTCATTGCGGTTAACTGTGCCAAGCACTCAGTTATGAAACTTTGCAATTTTCGAAGAGATAACAGTATCAGGAAAATATTTGCGTGCAAGTAACCGAACAGAAGTGGGTAGGATGTTAAAAAATACCGGTCGGTAAAGTGTTAAGTAAGCTGCCTATAATGCTCCGTACAATTTTAAATTATTAAGGGACAGTATTTGCAGAGCACGACCAAAATGATGCATTTTCCAAACAGGTTACCAATCAAAGTTGACTTTTTATCATGAATTTATTAGAAATGTGTATAAATATGTGTGAGTATGCTATAAAATGAATTTACAAATTCAACGCAGAACCACATAGTAATAACATTTGTACTGTACATTTTAGAACTATTGAAAATAGCACCTCCCGTTAATATCTGTGCTGCATTCCATTGATTAATTAAATAAGTAACCGTTCTTCCATTTCCAGAATTCGATGTTATTTTAACGTTGTTATATTCCTCACTATATTTTAATTATACAGAGTGCGGCGTTATCTCTGTCCACATTGAATATTTTCATTATTTGTAATAATATGAAAAGGGGGACTTATTGGGAAACAAACAGTTTTTGCTTGGGCGAAGGCAAACAGGAGATTTTAAGCTCAACTCTATTTTTTGAAATGCACCACTATATTTTTTTAACACTAAGTACATATTGTACTTACAATTAGTTTACTCTCTCTAGTCTTCTCTCTAGTCTCTAGTCTTTCGACTAGTACTACTTATTGTTAGTCGAAACTAAGACAATTTCAACACAGTATCGTGGAATGTCATATGAAATCAGATGTTGCGGTGAAATGAACTTTTTTATATGACTACCAGTTTATTTTGATGTTATTACAAATAACGGAAATATTCAATGTGGACAGAGACAGCTCCTCACCTTATATAATATATTATAATATGATCCCACCTAGCTATCTAATATTACAGTGTCTACTATTATGGCACAACTTGAAAGAGTTTCAGAATGAATAATATTAGATTAAACTAATTGAATTTAGAATAATAATAAATTCTAAAAGTGATAGTAATATTGAAATAAGCTGTGAATATAAACTAAACTCTGAATGCATACGAAAATTCAATGTAGAAGTAGCAACAGTTTTTTGCCATTATCTCGAAAATTAAAGCCAAGCGGGAGTTACATGTATATAAAATTCCTCTGAATTATGATTATGACAGGATATTTATAAATCATCGAAATCAGTGGGACGGGCTATCATCTGTATCTTTTACATTCCGTTTTCCAATGTTCTTTCAAATAATTCATTACTCCGTTCTATTTTCCCAACCATATTCTGTACTACTTGCAGAATGCTGTGGAACTACATATTTACAAAACAACTAAATAGAAGAGATCTAATTTTCCAAAACTTCTATTACTGATAAGTCAAATGTGCCGCATTATCTCTCGAGAACAGTACAATAATATTGTATAATACAAGTGACCTAGCACGATAATAATTACTTATTAATCGTAATTGCAGATTATTGGTCAGTACGAATATTCAGGATATCTAGTTAATATGAATATGTGCTTTCACTGATATTCGTTTACCAATATTTGTGCAAAACACATTATAAACATTAAATGTTGTCGGTAATTAAACATGGGAATGACTCGTGGGGTGGCCATTTCATCGAGTGATCTGTTGCCAAGGATTAATCATTTAAAAAACTCATCAACAACAGATTGTCTATAGTTCAGCAGATGTTTTAGGTACTACTCATCTAATTATGTATTATGATCTTTATAATATTTTTACGAGGCGACCGCGCACATAGAATCCATCTGGGCACATTAAATGACGAGTGCACTTCTATAGGAAAAGTAATAACGTTTTATTTAAAGCACACGTCTGTCAACCAGTAGTATCGACTGTAGAATCCTCATTTATTTATTTATAAACAATTGATATGTCCCGTAACCCAGTAACATTTATTCTACTGTGTGTTGCGTAACAATATTTTTCCCTGCTATTTCCTAAGGCATAAAAGATACTTCACTTTATACGTTCATTTTTCCTGTTTCACAGTGCCAGGATAAATAGCGCGTTCATTGCTGATAAAATTTTGCACCGTCAAGTGATTTCTGCTTGTCACGAAATATCCTGAGAAAGAAATAATAATTTATAAAACTATTAACTATATCTGGAGAATAATATTCCAGACAGAAAATCCACAGATTTGCAACTAAGCTTACAGACGCCCTTCACAAATGTTACCATGCTGTAGGATTTCTTAATAATATATTTAATGTTTATTATAAAAGTTATAACTAAAAATGTGAAAACGAATATAAAGTATACTATAACTAGAAACAAAAAGAAAGATAATATGTCGCGTATTATATAAACATTACTTATTTGTCCACACAGGAATTATCGCAGTATGAATAATAAAACACTAACAATAAGTACATCCGCACAGGATTATTAGACACAGAATGACACACAGTCTATCCACGAAGGATTCTAGCCACAGAGTGCCACGATGCACCGAGTACCTCGTTGGCCTCGCGAAAAACAAAATGCGATCGGTGCTCACATTCATACGACTTAAATATATGTATAAAATAAATCTTTACACATTCGCATCCCACAATACGATAATTGCAAACGATAATTATAATGATTTTGATTTGCTATTGCATCTCATATATCATTGCATATAACTATTGTCTCTATACAGGAGTAGGCCTGACTCCATACACCTTGAATATTTTCGTTATATGGACCTAGGGATTGCAATATCGGGGCAAAAGTTCAATACCGGTATTCGGTATTTTTTAGATCTTAATACCGGAATACCGGTTTTAATACCGGTACACAGTGGTCCCAAATGGCCAAAACATGCGAAAAACCTCAAAGCGTGCTTCAATTTAGCTGAAAATTGACATACTGGGGTAATTTGGGTCGCTGATTACGAATCTGAACTCAAAACTTACAAAAACAAAATGGCGGATCCAATATGGCGAACACATATATCTAAAAATTGCTGGTTCGGCACGAAAGTTAGTATCCCAATATTTTTTGGGTCGCTGAATACGAATCTGAACTTAGAATTTCCAAAAACAAAATGGCGGATTCAGTATGGCGGATACGTGTATGTAAAAACTGCTGGTTCGGTGCGAAAGTTAGTATGTTAATGTTTTTTGAATCGCTGAATACGAATCTGACCTTACAATTTGCAAAAACGAAATAGCGGTTTCAATATGGCCGACGCGTGTGTCTAAAAATTTCCGGTTTCGCGCGAAAGCTAGTATGCAACTCATATTTACTCTAACAAGTAATCAAATATGTAACAATAAATATTTTTCGTTAATAAGCAAGAAAATCTATTACAAGTGAACAATTTATTTAGTAATTCCAATAAATTCGTTGATGCAGTGAATTTCAAATAAATAGTCTCGAAGCACGGAAAAAATTGTTCGCTTTGAAAAATTGTTCGCCATCAGCAGATGCTGAAATGCAATAAAATCGCAAAATGAAGCAATAGTGATTATAATAGATTTAAAAAAACATAGTTTAATATGTAGTCTAATAAATAGAAATATTCGCATTCAAAGCTCACAAGATTCACATTCAAATATCCCTCAAAGTAATGTATGCTTGGTGCAAATCATTCAATAATTTAATAATATAGAAAAATAATAAATATTAGAAAGAATTTAAACATTTTTTATATATATTTATGAAATAAAACGAATGACTATCGTAACACTTATACTTGCAAGAAAAAAATTAATTTTATCTTTTTATGAACTATGTATATTAGTTTAAACAAATTTATTACGACCGAATAATAAGTTACTCTCAAATCGTATAAAATTTGTGAGAATTTTTTTTTGTATCGTCCACGGTTGTCGATGAAACGCTCTTGTAAGCTCAGAACGCGAGTACACCGCTGCACAAAAAATTACAAAAATACCCTAATAGCGCCTAATAGCACCTAAACCTTGGAGGTACAGCAAGTTGAAAGTGTAACCTATAAGCCTAAACAAGAATCATAGTGGAACACTGTGGAGCACTTAACTTTTTCACTACATATGTGAAATTCTCACATAAAGATTGGCCCCATATTTCGTACTATTTGCATTGCAGTTTTAAAACATAACCATTAACAATTTTAATTTTTCTTTTATCAATAAATGTTGTAGTTACTTCCATGAACTCCATCCATTTTGCAGAATTGAAATAGACTCACTTTCGCAAAAGTTATTCACTTTATACTGCGGCCAGCAAAACAGTGGTTACGCTCACGATGATTGCGGGACTAATGAACGCGATTTTCGAAATGCGACAACGTCGCAGGTATACGTAAAAAAACCCTGCCCGTTCAGGTTTTCATAGACAAACTATCTGAGTACCAAATGTAATAATAAAAATGGCCCTAACGAAAAGTTCATTATTGAGGTTTTTCGCACGTTTTAGCGATTTGGGACCACTGTGCGGTAGTAGGAATTGTTTCATTTGTCAGTTTTATTAAAGATAGTAAATATCACAAAAAATCATTTGTACCTTATAAATTATAACAGTATATAAAGAATAACAAAAAAGTAAAGGAACAAGGAACATCTTCTGTATTTAAATCACAAAAAAGTGTAAATATCACTATTCAGACTATGGTACTATTACATATTTTTGAAATGTGATCTTAAAAAACATAATGCATCAATTGTACTGTCATTAAGCCTGGAATGTAATTATGCATCTACGCTAGTTGGTGGTACTGTCAGCAATGCGCGATATACTTTTTCCAAGTATTTACCTTTAAATCCCTCATTTTCAAATAAATCGATTTCTTGTCGGATGGTTTTGAATATAACTGATTTCTGTATTGTATTTTGGTTTGTTGAAGTTTTTTTAGTTATCGCTATATCTAATTTTTGTTCAAGAGACAATTCCTTTTCACTATCGACATTAGTGTCATCATCATCTTCGATAACTGTACCGAATTGTTCTGAATGTAGATAGGTTTGTGGGTAAAAAATTTTAAGAAAATTTACTATAAACTTGATCATATCGTACACAAAAACGTATACTATTTTTCTATGTTGGCGACCCCTGAACATATAGTGGAAAATTTTAAAAATTTCTAGTAAATACCGAAAAAACGGTATTTAAACTTCTGAATACCGGTATTACAAAATTGTGCAAATGGCTCAAAATACCGGTATTCGGTATTCCGGTATACCGGTATTGCAATCCCTATATGGACCGTTTGTTTTCGAAGTTGTTTAAGTCCATTTAAAAAAACATGAAGTATCACGCTATTTATGCTTAATTTAGTGGAAACTTTTTATTTATTACAAGTTAATATTTAATATCGTAAAACATGCTATTGTTTTATTCCATTTAAAATTGACCACTAAAAGAAATTGCATAGACATTGATTAAGAAAGTGGTGTAAGTCCAATTTCCGTAGAGAGGTTGCGGGATCAGTAACCACTGGTGGCTACATTTGTTTCATTTAACATTTCGAAAGTTACATTTTAAGGTTACTTACTTGATGTTCCTCTAAAAATTAATAATTTCATATTAAAAACAAATAGCGATATAGGTAAGAAGAAGTAATAAATCAATATTATATTATAATAATATTATTTTATGACAATTAAAAATATTTATTTCTGTTTAATTTTAAATAAATACACGCAGAAGTAAAGCTCATAAGTAGAAACAAAAGAGTAATCTGAGGGGCCAGAGGATGAATATAATTCCACTATGAAAAACAAATTAATGAAACGTAAAAAGGAAGGAAGAATTATAGAGGTAGAATCTTCATCAGATAAGGATATTGTTACTGAGAATTTCAAAACACTGCTACAAGAAGTGCATAAATAAATAATACCAATATCTTATGCTGAGTTTAACAATATATAAATATAATTAACGTTCAAAATAAAAAATACTATTTCTATTTTATTTCTTGTTATTATCTATAAACCAAATTGGATTAATATGAAATATATTTCAAGTGATATTTGAGTTTTAAAAATTGAAATTAAATCATTCTTACAATTGATTAACTATGAAAGTGGTGTAAGTCCATTTGCAACCCGTAAATATACATTACATTAGTTAAATTCGCCTAAAAGAAATTTGTGTAGTCAAATTACATATTGATAAATTGATAGCAACATTATCACACTTGTCATAAATAACCAATACTTTTTAATTGACAGATATACTAACCCTTAATTTTCTCGAAACAACAGAAAATGGACTTGCACCACTTTCAAAATAAACGGTCCATATGTAATAATATGATACAAATTACGTATACAAAGCTTGCAAGCGAAGGACATACAAGGTCTGTGTGGAAGATAATGTAATTTGGTTTTTTCCACCATTTTTCCCGGTTCTAGCGTGTTCAAACTTGTTGAGTTAGATTGGGGGGGGGGCTCTTAACTTTACAACGGTTACGTTCTCGGTCTGTTCTGCGCTCTGAGAGCGTCAGAATTGTTGTTTTCGTGAACCTCTTCCTGGTTACTTCGTCACGACAGAGCAATGGAGAATACTATCGAGCAACTTTACACGATTAAATTCTGTGCTAAACTGGATAAAAACCATCCCGACAGCAACCAAATGATTAAGGAAGCATATAAGGACTCTACTGTCTCCTATTCTCAAGTTTCCAAAGTGGTAGACTTTGTTTAAAGATGGTCGGGAAGATGTGGAGGATGACCTCTGCTCTGGATGGCTGGGAGGAGGTACTTTGGGGTACAATATAAGTTTTTCTCTGCAAAAGTTTGCAAAATAAGCCGAAACACATGTATTTAAAAGAACTTCTATAACTTGTTTAAAATGCAATTTTTCGAAAAATCGGATATGGGTACTTCAAAGTTAACCACAGGTGATAAACTATGCAAAAAATGAAAAGCCTCACAAAATTCTTAATTCCTCTAACGGTATCTTCCTGTTAAAGAAATATTTGTACCTTTTCCGTGCTGTTGAAATCCGTTGTTTTTAAGCGCTGATTTTTGTACTTATGATTAGACGATTGCCTAAATCAATTACTGCTATCATTGGTCTCAGCAAACATTCTAGATTACACTAAAATTATTAAAATTCAATTCCCATGCTTGATTTTTTTCCACCTAGATTACCCATTTCGTTCCACTGGACGGTCGTCATGCAGCAAAAGTGCCAAAAAAGTTTCCTGTGTTCGAGAAATTTTGAATAACGATCGTCGAATGAGTATTCGAATGATTGCACAGACTCTCCAAATTTCTAAAACTACATCGTTACAGCGAATTTACAAATGCGGAAAGTGTGTGCTAAGTTGATCCCCAAATTCTCTGTACACCAGGCAGTTCCTAGCCAAACACAGCTTTCCAACGTTACCCTACAGCCCTGCAATGGCTCTGTCAAACTTCTTGTTTCCAAGGATCAAGAGTGCCTTTAAAGGAATCCATTTCGGAACCGTAAAAGCAATCCAGATTGCCGTGACGAAAGCTCAAAAGGAGTTCTCTGTCGATGCTTTCCAAAATGCGCATCGTGCAAGGAAAAGTCGCTAATGAAAGTGTGTTGGATGCCCAAGGCCAGTACTTTGAAGAATTTTAAACGTTTGTAATAATAACATTAATAATTTTTTGGTAGAACTTAGTTGCATTACTGTCCGGACAGATCATATATTGTGATACAAACGTTTTTCGTGTAGGTGGAGGCATAGAGGAGATTTTAAGGTCCACTGTATTTTTTTAATGGAGTGTAATGTTTTTTTATCGCTATTTAATAAAATATGTTGAGATGATTTCTACGAGTTATCACGGAAGGTCATGCGAGGTCAAAGGTAACAGTAAAATAATCTGACTTATATTACTAACTATTTATGTTAGTGTTACAAAATGCCCGGATATTTACAATTTTAACTATGCCTGAAGTACTATTGCAATATAAGCAATGATACCAGATAGGAAGTTTACATAAAATTATAACAGCAATTAGTTTTTTTGATAATTATATAGATGATGCTCCGACCCACCGATTCGATGATTTTTGGATATCCTGTGAGAATCATGATTCTAAGCAACTTTTCCCTGTACATATGAACCCCCTTGCGGGTTTCGTTTTCGAGATATTGGCAAAAAACTTTTGCTACTACTACATTGAATTCTATTACAATTACGAATTAAACGAAAAAAGTGAGAGCCTTACAGAAACCTTCGAATTTTCGTACTTTAAGTTGCATTACTTTATAATTAGTAGTATTAGGAAAGGGGGCATTGACAGGACTCACGCGAAGGCTTGCGTATAATTTTTTTGTCAAAGAAAACTCCGGACATCGTCATTACTTCCGAGGGAGTATTACACATTTTACATGAGCGTTTTGGAAAAAATCAATCTTTCAAAGGCAATCTTAGTACTCACGTCTATACCTTGACAACTTATTCAATAAGTTTGATGTTATCGTACGCCAATTATTCAATCAATCATATTCCGTTTAACCAGGTTCCAATGGCAAATTTCAATTCAAGTAAATTAATTATGTTACGAGTACAATATATCAATGTGTTTTGCAGCACAAATGGACCTTATTTCTGAATTTCTGAATTTCAATTGGATTCCATTTTCTTGATCATCATTTCAGTCCTCCAAACCATCCTCGGTGAAATCGACAACCATGCAATGTAATAACCATAACCCAATGAGAGGGCTGAAAAATTGCAATATGTGAAATAATAACGTATCCATACAATAAATATTATTGAAATCTGATATAGCGTATCAAAATTGATCGCAAATATTTAAAAAAAGTAGCAGCAATGTTTACACATATCTGCGGCAAGGAATTCCAATAATAATGAAAACATTACATAACATTACATATTTTCATGTTGGAATTTAATTATATAATCTTCAAACAATAAATCAATATTAAAACCAAAATAATTTGACAATTGCTCTTCGCGAAATCTAACTTATCTTACTGAATCTAATAAGGGGAGAGAAAGATACTTCTATAAAGAGACATCGGTTAATCCATTTTCACTGTGTTCGTTTAACACAATAGCACTCTATGGTGATTCTAAATTCTATGTAAATAGCTCAGGATAATACCTGGTATTTCAAATCAGCAGTATGGTATTATGGGATGAAGATTGAACACAGTGCGTGTACGCGTGTATCCGTGTGCTTCCATGTCGCTCATATGCGCGTGTATGAGTAAGATTTTATCCGATTGACGTCGTTTCAAATGCGATGAACTGGTAGTTTGTATTCTACACCCGTGAAGAAAACATTGTAGCTGTAATCAATGTTACATTTTATCTGTGTTTATCTGAAATTGAATAACTACGCAAACATCATCATAAATCCCGTAGTACATTATTTTAATCCGTAGTATATTTCTACATTTCTAGTGCCTAAGCAATCTACAGTCCGATAACTGATAGATGGCTAGGGAGCGGCAGAGTCTCTCGAATTCAACCACCTATTCCAGCTATCTCGTTTTTGGAATTTCCAAACCCAGCGTCCTAGAATGCACGACTATGTAGAGTGTTTACTTTAGGAGACTGGGTTTGGAGATCCCAAAAATGAAATGTTAGGAATAGGCGATTGAAAGGAGAGGCTCCTCCGCTTTCTAGCTATCTTTCAGTTGTCGGACCATACGGTGCAGTTGTTCCACTACACAAACTTACTATCGTGCGTAAAAATACTGATAGCCCGCGGTATGAAGTACGAGTTAAGAAGGGAGTGTCACTCGCACCGCTAAACACTTCTTTCATTGTTCACACGACGATGCAACGAATGTGCTGCTTTTCGACTAGACGCGCGTTAGAGTCGAAAATTATTTGCGAATGAAGGATGTCTCTATCAATTAGGCAAATCAGGTCAAAACACTTGCCACGGGACATCATGTGCTTTACCAACCATACCTATAACGTATCCAATTTGTTCTTAAAAGAACTATAGAATTTTCTTTCCAAACATTCTTAACCCAAAACTTAACCGTTGTTCTTTCGGGAATTTTTGTTTCTTCCATTTTACTATCAATCACTTTTCAAATCCACTCGAAATTTCTTTTCATCTTCAATTCAAAGATTTCGTCTTCTGGTACCGGCCATGTGAACACCATAACGCACCATCAGACAGTTAGAGTAACACTGTAAATCTAGCAAGCAACACTATCCAATGGACCAATAATACTATCGATTAACAAACTCACAACTAAATGAAAATAAGAGCATATTAAGGGCATATATGCATATAAATAAGAGCATAGGAACGAATAAAGTATCAGTAAAAAATTCTTCAAAGAATGGTATCAACGAAGAACTCAATTGATCGTAAGTGAACAACTAAATCGTCAGCAACTGCAATCACATACTAATCTACAAGTTTGTCAAACGTAGAGCAGCAATTAAATAAATCTAAACACGATCAACCGTATTGCTTTTGAATGAATCAACAGTCAACAATGTGACTGAAGTGCGAACAACAATTCGTGTAAGGCTTAAGAGCTGCAAATAATCAATTGCTTCAACGTCAGCTTGATTGCAAGAAATGGGTTGATAGAGCTTAAATAAAAAGTGATACTTTTCTTGAGTACTAAAATTTAGTGGAACGATACTTTCAGATACCGAATTCGTTGGTACTCGGAAGTATCGAACTCGATTCTACCTCTGACTTACTCATTCCAACTTCTACCGGCAAACGTTGGGGGCCCCACTTCAAATGAATAATATATAGGCTTTCCTTCTCTTGATGTATGAGTGAAATTGCAGGAACTACAACTGTAATGAGTCACGTTTTGGCCACAGTACGAGATACGCGAAAAAAGAGGGCAGTCGATTTCTCCTCGGTGCATAATGTCTGGGTATTAATTTAATGACTAGTAATTAACGTGGGCCTGTTCTCTGCCTGTCTTTCCGCAATACTGATTGAGCGGTTTTGGTTTGGGATTTATGCTATATGATAACGAGAATGAATAATAACCGTTGGGACTTCATATTGGAATGACGGTTTGTACTATATTTTATATTAGTATGAAATGAACTGGAAATACTCTTTGCCTCGTTCACTGGAATACATGTGAATGTGTACGTTGTTGTCATAGTAAGTTATGTACTTGATGTTATTGTATTGCACGATAAACGACAAAATTGGAAATGCTCTTTACAGCTAATATCCTTCCGCGTGGAATTCATTCAACGAGCAAATGCGAGAAAAATGTATTTTAATTTTCTAGAGACGCAGTGAAGGTTCAGAGCATCTCTTCTCTTTCATTCTCCTTTTTTTTCATTTTAGGAGAAGCTTATTGCAACATAGCTGCAGGTAAAATTAAATATGTACTTTTATAGATACGTATGTACTTGTGCACATTCAATTGTTTCCATAATTTATTTTCGTTAAATATTATTCGGGCTTGGCAGACCCAAGATATTGCAGGATTAAGCTACTTTTATATTTTCTTTTAATGTATCTATTCAAGTTTATTTACGAATTTTCGGTGTTTTCATAATAATACAAGTACCGTTGCAAATAATATTTATGTTCTTGAGTTTTTTTTGTGTAAAGTACATAGTATTTCCTTTGTATAAATATTTGTATATTTACCTTGTAAAGTATTTTTTAATTATACTATCCGTGAGTGATTTAACACTATACCTACCGGCGTTAAATTTGGTACATTCAAATATATAAAATAAATGTTTTAACGAAAGAAGCATCACGAGATAGAAAGGATTATCGATTCAGTAATTTATGTTTTATAAAATAAATGTTAAATATTCACTGTACGACTCTCCTATGGATTAAAAGAATGTAAAAAGATAAATTAATAACTAGTCATTTTGACTCGAAAGATAGTTCTAGTGTTAAGTTTGATTCAAAAAGGTGGAACGTAGATTAAATTTATCTTTTCTTTGAGAGTTGACATGTAGCTTTGTAAGATTTCCATACTAACAAGGGAGGTTTCCCAAGTGTTAATTTCCGATTGTAATGAAATTTACAGGGTAGGTACAATTCGTTAAAATATTTGACACGTATTTTTTTTTATCGGCCATCGTTCATATCTAGAGGGTGAAAACAGCCCCCCAAAGTTGGGGTCAAAAAGCTATTTTTTTAAATATCTCGGAAACTATTTGGTGTAGATCAAAAATTAAAAATGCAAATTGTTCGTTTTTCCATGACGGATTTAATGGGAAAAGTAAGATTTCTTCAAAATTGTTTATTTAAAAAATATTTTAAAAATTCACATATTTTTGTATTTTTTTTTGGTAAAACGTTGAGTTATTTTTGTCATATATTGCAAGAAGATACTATATACCAAACCCAAGAATAAGGATAAATCAGAATTTTTAGTTTCATCGTCATTATGGATATTTTTGTTTTTTGAATTACATTGCCATTTCGCAGTGAGAACTCCCTTCTGGTATATGATCACTTCTACGTGGAATGGCATGATACTTCAGTAATTATATTATATTATGTATAAGAATTATCCCTTGAAAATTGTATAAAAAATAAAAATGTTTTCGCGATAATCCCTGCTACTCCATGGGTATTGGAGGAATATGGCTCCGTCCGTTACCGGCACGCAAGGCGCGTCCGTTGCGCGACTTGTATCAAAAGTCTGGCCGAATAAGAAACGGTTGTTTCTACAATCTTTTCCAACCTTTATAAAAGCATGGTAGCCATTTAAAAAATAGTGTGGATTACGTCTGGGTTACTTGAATTCTATTAAAAATTTCATCAGCTTACATAAACATTAATACAACTGCAAAGAAGTCAAATTTTAGATCACTTTGTAGTAAGGGGTATTAAATAGTCCATAAATTCACTGCACAAATTAACAAAAAAAACAAAACGAGAGTATATATATATTTGGATAAGTGGAAAATATTGAACAGTGTAATATAACAATGATAATAATAGTAATAATAATAATGAATAATAATAATGGTATTAATAATAGTAAATAAAGGTATTAATAAGTGTTTCGTATCCGACTCGCATAGATGCTCAAAACGAACTTCAACGGCAGTCGCTGGCAGAGTTGCTTATATTAAATGTAAACTTAAGATATGTATCACGCTGGAGCCTGCTTCATACCTTCGACTCGTAAGAATTTTTTTCTCTTAAAGGGGCACTACAAATTATTATCATATTGCCTGGTCATTATAAGATAGAATAATATATAAAAAAAATATTTTTCCGCTTGCTGAACATAAATGCCGTGTGGTTGTCGAATGCGTCCAATCTAGTGAGTTACAAGCGGATTTATGGTGAGGACAATATGTATTTCTTACAATACATAATATAAAATTAATGAATGTCCGTTCTAACAAGCGTTTCTTATTCGACCAGATTTCTGTTACAAGTCGCGCAGCAGTCGCGCCTTGCATGCCCGTAACGGCCCGAGTCATATATATATGTACCTGCAACGCCCATGGAGTAGCAGGGTTTATCGTGAAAACATTTTTACTTTTTATCTAATTTTCAAGGGATAATTCTTATACATAATATAATATAATTACTGAATTATCATGCCATTCCACGTAGAAGTGATCATATACCAGAAGGGAGTTCTCACTGCGAAATGGCAATGTAATTCAAAAAACAAAAATATCCATAATGACAATGAAACTAAAAATTCTGATTTATCCGTATTCTTGGGTTTGGTATATAGTATCTTCTTGCAATATATGACAAAAATAACTCAACGTTTTACCAAAAAAAAATACAAAAATATGTGAATTTTTAAAATATTTTTTAAATAAACAATTTTTAAGAAATCTTACTTTTCCCATTAAATCCGTCATGGAAAAACGAACAATTTGCATTTTTAATTTTTGATTTACACCAAATAGTTTCCGAGATATTTAAAAAAATAGCTTTTTGACCCCAACTTTGGGGGGCTCTTTTCACCCTCTAGATATGAACGATGGCCGATAAAAAAAAATACGTGTCAAATATTTTAACGAATTGTACCTACCCTGTAAATTTCATTACAATCGGAAATTAACACTTGGGAAACCTCCCTTGTAAGAAAGAAATTGTAGTCGCCAGGTGTTATTCAATTATACCTACATATTTCTATCATATAATGGTTGTTAGATTAACATCCTAATTATAATATTATATTATAATCTGGATGGTAATAATTATTTCCGTACTCTGTGATTTTTCATTTTGTGACTTTCATTGCCATAAAAAGTTTACATCTCTCTAGTCTGACCGAATGTTTGTTACTGTTTCTTAGTAACATTTTTATAATGAAGTGTTACCAAGATTATATATTTCTCTTTGATAGAGTAGTCAGTGTGGCGTTGGAAAATATTTCTGATTCAGTACACGTATTGAAAGCCAATCAATTAAGAACATGAAGTCAAAATTTTGGTCTCCATTTCAACAGCTTTTATATAAAACATGATGTTAAACTAAAACGCTCGATCAACTTCTAACACATGCTTGTTGTATTTATAGCAACAAAATATGTTGTCTTTCGTTCTAATTATCTTTTTGTTTGAATACTGAAACTCATTAGAATTTGCATTACGCTTCGCACTTAACATTAGATATACCAAGGTGGCCAAAATGACTTACCTTGAGTTTTTTGAAAACTTTTCAGAAACTCCTAGCGCCGTTTCTGTTTCAATTTTCTACTCCTATTTTCAAGTTTGTAAGCGATTGAACCGACCAAATTTTTAACCCTCTTTATTTATTTCATTCCGATATATTTATTTGACAATTTTAAATATATTGAATTAATCGCGGTAGATCTAGTGCCAAATATGTATTGTCCCATAGTGCGTCATACTACGAGCGAAAACTATCCCCAGAAGAGAAAGCTAGCTACGGCCCTGGTTTTATGAGGACCCAAAATGTTGGCCAGCACGCCTATACAAAAGGGTGTGCTGGCAAACGTCAACCTCCCCCCTCGGTTAAACCGAATAAGGAATTTCCTTATTCCGAGAAAAATAAAAAAGAGACTCTGGAAAGGAAGGGATGCCCCTTCCTTACCAGAAAAACATAGGGCTTGCGAAAACCTGGGACTAATAAGCGCCCACGCTGACCCAGGGCCCTACGTATAAAAAGGCGAGGAAAACTCGCCGAAATGGTCAGTTCATTTTCGTACTTCTAGTTCCCAATGTATTTGTAGTCACATTTAGTATCCGAATACACTCATTTTTAAAAGTTTAAACCTTGCTCCGAGTTTTGTTTCATTTAACTTCACGGTGGATTTTTCGTCCAAACTCTTGTATTTTTCCCGCTCAATCCTTTTCTTTCCTCCCCATCGTTCCTCAAGCTTGCGCTCTCGCCATAGGGAGTTCTAAATCTTTCTATTTTTGGTTAATTTTGGCGGATCCCAGGATAGGACCCCATTGGTCCCGTGACCCGAAACAGACCGCGGCTACGACGCGACAGTATCTTTTGTAGTACTAGTTATTAAATTGGGAGTATTGAGAACGCAATCAATTATTTTACATTTATTTACTTTTGCTAAGCAATATTTTTCTATCGAACATAATTTTGCATCTAAAATATTTTCTTTTCACATATAAGGATTTTACCTCCATAATCTAAAAAAAACATTAAATGAAATCTGATATTGGATGATCCCCGTTACATTTCCCAAGATAAATTAAAAAATTTGAAATACATCCAGTGTTGATGTCACCTAACAAATAGAATTCAATCAACATATTTGACTTGTACATACTTCATATAGACACTAAACCACACTCATCCTCGAAAAGCACGTACCCTTTCATGTACACATTTCATACGCAATAACTCTGTGTCGTTGATGGACGAAAATGTCGAAATTCTCGTGACGTTTCTACGTTGCTAACGAATTGCTATGTCGAAATTTGTGCAATTCCTCGACGAGTTACAAAGTGGATCGTATTTTGCGTTACAGTTTCCACGCCAATTAAGTATGAAGTTTGAATGTGTGTGATTACTGTTATGACTCGCAATTGTTTATTGAATGTAAAAACAAAAAGTGCAAAATCGCTACTTGCAATTTCATTAAATTGGTAAATTTATCTTTCGATATGTAAAAGAGTTAGCTGAGAACAATGGCAAAGATGGATGAACTTCATGTATCGCAAAATTTTATATATCGCATGTCACTTTTTTATACAATAAATCGGAAAAGGACACTTTTTTTAAATCTTACCCTTTCATTCTTACTACGTAGAATTTTTTAAAGGAATGTTGGAAGAAATCTTACATTTCTATTCTTACTTTCATAATTACATAAGTATTTTAGTAATAGGAAAAATTTATATTTCTCCTTCTCTGAACAATATTTTTTTTTAGATTTGATGGTGACGCATTTTCTTATGATTGACTACATTGACACTAGGACTACCAAGCAAGTAAAAATGACTGGTTAAGAATTTTTTCTAGAAATTTTTCAAGTTTACAAGAGAGTCGTAAAGCAGATATTTTAAGTTGATCTTACAATATAAAACGCAGATTATTGAGTCGACCATCTTTTCTGACTTTTGAATGCTCTTTTTCCAAAGTACTTAGTTAAGTTGTGTATTTTTCTCTTAAAACTCCGGTCGACAAATAGCCGTCCTTCATTACGAAGAGAAAAATATACAACTTGTCACATTTGACGTCACCGACCGAACTAAAACAACCTTCATCTTACAATAAAGTACTTATTTAATAAACTTGATATGTAATTGATTTATTGTGGGTATTTCTAGTGTTAATTAGGGCTGTGTCACAGTCATACCGATATAATGTACGAATAGGGTTATTCGCCTTCAGGATCCGCCAAACAAGAAAACACATATTTTCGATATTGTTATATTAACACTAGATTTACCAAGCCAGTCAAAATGACTGGTACACAATTTTTTCCAAAAATTCTAGGGGTTTATGAGAGAGCCGCAGAATAAATATTCTTCGTCCATCATACAAAACATAAATGGCCGAATTTATCATCTTTTCCACGTCTTAATTTTCCTTGCTTTGAGATCCATATTTAACATATCTAAATATAATAGTTTTCACGCTGGCAAATCTAGTGTTAAATATCTCGGCTCGTTCCAACAGCGATTCGGTGTGATGTACGAAAATGAAAGGTATTTGATGAGGATTTCTGAGAGTTTTGAATTAAAATTAAGAATTGGAATTAGAATTTAGAATTAGAATTAGAACTCGAAGATGACTCTTACAATTAGTTAAACTTGGAAATGAACTGAGTAATGCATTGAACAATTGAAATGAGCTGAATTGAGAGTTGGTGAAAAGAGACATGGGTTTTTTAAAGGTTTTGAGAGTGAGATTTCGTACCTACTTGAAACAGCGATTTTGGAGATGAGGAAGGAACGGTCACTGTGTTAGGGAGTTGGAAGGTTGAGATGGAAAAATATGATGTTTGAACTTAGGGCAGTGAATTAGTGGTGATTATGAAACAATGGATGTTGGGCGATCCGCAGTACAAAATATGTGTGCTTATAAAATATTCCTTAAAGTTATCTTATGTACTAATTGATCAGGGTGTCGGTACATTACACCGATGTTAGACTTGATGGTAGATTACAATATCTTTCAGGATGATCAAAATGTGTCAGCACGGGTACGCATTTTATAGCATACTTGTTTCCTTTGATATACTATATCGTGCCCTGAGCACCATTGTAATAATGAATAAGATACAAAATTGAATTTTTGTATGAAAAATTTAAATGTAAAATTTGCAAATTTCGGTTCTTGTGTTTCAGCTTTTGTACATTGGAATTGAAAAACTCTTAATGCAGATGTAAACAGGTGCATGGATAGCAACACCATATTGCCTTCTTTAAAATATGAATTTAATTTCTACTTTATTTTATACATGAAAAATTTACCAGGCATCTAAGGACCCTATCTGTCGTACCAAAAACATGGTAGATGCAACTACACAACTGCAACTCCTTTGAGAATTCTAGAAAGAAATATAGGGGTTAATTTTTGGCAATAGGTATTCTTCGATAACCTCAAGAAGTCTCCTGAGCGGCGGAGCGTCTCGCTAAAGACCGCCTATTCGCACCGTTTTTTTTATTTAATCCGCCCTGCTCAGCCTCCTGAAGGAGGCACTTGACAAAGTCGTAACATTGAAATATCTTTATTAAAATATCTTGACGCCTGGCGAATCAGATTCTGCCGAAACAGGCCTACCTCCGAGGAGAGTTCTTGAGGTTGTCGCATTATACGTGGGATGGGAGCAGCGATGTGGAGACCACAACGGATTAGACAAAAAAAGGTGTTTTAATAACAATATTGTTTGATACAGAATAAAATGTAGTTCTCCCTTTCAGAATGTGTTGACGACTCTATATTCGGACAATACACTCATGCTCTCGTTCGCTTTAGCCTTTCATGATGTTACACTGCCTCACACATATATAGAATATTTGTTAAATAAAGCCACACACGATTTCGGAGAAAACGATATTCAGAATGTTTATTCAGAATGGTTGTTGTAAACTTCGCCGAGCGTGAGCGCACTGGCTTTTTGGATAAGAATCGTTTTGAGTCGAAGGGATATAGGGTCGTCTTGCCAACCTCTCCTCCCTTGACTTCACCCTTACTATATCACAATAAATATTGATATTTTGTCGAAATCATCGAGATAATCAAATTCAATGCGAGGTTTTCTTGCAGGATTAGGCCTTCAGAAAGTACAGAGCTGTAACTTCTACGACCCTTAAGAATAATTAAATTTTCGGAAGTAGTTGCCAGCTCATTCACATAATAAATCATGTACTTTAAGTCTAAAGCTTTAATAGAACCTAAGGTGGATAAAAAATAGATTTATATTTTGTAAATAATGAAGCTATATATTTGTATTTATATTTAGTTAGGAAATATTAATAGCAAGAATATATTTTTCATTCATTCGTATGATATTAGTGTAAATGGACTTGATTTCTATTTTACTCCGTCTATAGGAATTTCGTTGTTTTGATTTTGCTTTTCAACAACTTTACTTTTGTGCTGCATCCCAGAATACAGGTCCAACAATTTTATTAGAAGGATAAAGGGACCATACTTTCGGATACAAAAGATAAGAGACGCAGACTGTCAAAATGACTTTTTGAAGATTGCAAACTAAAACTATTTTAGCTTGCGCCCTAGTTTGTCCTTTCAAGGACTTCAAAATAATACGGTGAGACATTTGGACAACTCTGACCCCCGTGACTAAGATTCCAGAAGGCAGGTGTTTTTACTGTGACATCATTTCATATGTTTAAAATATTTAGGGAAAACGATAACAGACCGGAAAATAAGTACTATGTCCTGTTTGGAATCTAAGTTAACACTTTAATTGTCGCTCACACAACATGTGTGTGATAGCCGGAATGAATGCAGACGTGCAGCCATTAAAGTGTTAATTTGATTTGGGTTTTACAGAATATTTAAAGTGAGTCTGTAACCAACAATTGAATTCTAAATGAAGCATGCGTTTTTACACATATTTTGAAATGTTACGGTGGCAAATACGTAAATAAAAATATACAAAAATAATATCGCAGAAAAATTCATCGATACCTCATAATGCTTAATTCAATTTAAAAGGCGTTCAATGTTTTACTAATTTACTTATTTATTTTACGGACCTTCGTCTGAATTCAGCACTTCAAATTTACTTCAATAAACAATCAACCGATTATTTAGAATGTCATATTTATATCTATTGTACGAATCGTATTCCATCTACGATATCCTGCCCCGAAATCTATTGTACGAACCGTATTTCGCTCTACCCCTTAGACTTTTCATCCAAGTTTTGGTTTACGTTGCAGAAGTTGACAGGTCAGGTCAGTGATATAGACTACATAAGGTTCAAAAGCTTCCACGTTCGAAACAACGTACGAGTTCTCGAGTATCTTTCGCGTCATTGAACGTGACGGAATTTCAGCAACTGGGAAATATGAGAAAAAAGAAAAACAAACAGACTTCGGCTTGCAATTTCCTCCAATTACGTGGATCGTAAAACTTTATGTATTACAAGGAATTACTGGTATAGAAAATTGAAATACCACGGCATCCAGTCTTTCTGAATCTCCTGAAAATTAGTTTCAGGAGGATGTATTTTCTTATCGGAAAGCAACAAAAACTTTTATGTCGTGTTGAGTACAATTTTTTCTTCGACGAAACGTTCTATCATCTTGACGAGAGACGAAAAAGCGGAAGAGTAGAGAACAGGCGGTGGAATAAAAATCTCAAGATCGTTCCGAGAGACAAGTAGCGACAATTTCTTGCCCTAAATAGCTACGGGACGAGAGGTGCGCTCATGGTGACGAAGTAAGCTGGAACGCAACGAGGTCGATGTTTCCCGCACGACTCTTCGGAGGTCAAGCGAAAGAAGACGGCCACGATGGCGAAGGTGGAGTCAGGGCGCATCTTCGCAACCATTCCGGAACTTTATTTCCCCGAGGATCGCTCCGGCAAAGTTTATCGTTCGAGGTAACACTGTTCTTCGTTTTATACCGAGTCTCCCTTTTTCTTCTTTATCCTCTTGCTTCTCATGTTTGACTTTACCGTTTTCTATTCTTCGCTTTACTTCTGGCATTCCTCTTCAGCCCTAAACCAGTTCCACGTCGGTCCGACATTCGTCCAACGCGAGAAATAAGGTTTTCGAAAAGCGCGGTATCGTTCGTTCGTCTTTCTGTTTCGTATAAAGGCTTTGTCAATTTTTCAAGTAAATTCCACTTTCTGTCTTTACTCCTCCGTACGTTATGCTTGAAAATACGAAAGACTCAAAGCGAAGGTACACTTAAAATCCAATAAAGTCTCTTAAACTTCATGCTTTTAGGCATTTCTTGTTGTGTAGTGTTGTATTCCGTGTATGGCTTACAGCATTTTATTTTAACAAACTTAAAGTAACGTCCCGAGATGCGGACTGTCAGCGATCCTAGACAATTCTCTGCATTTGGTAAGAAGACTGACCTTTTAAGGGTTTCGGGACAGTGTGGTGGGAGGTTCGGATAGACCCAACTTCTCATGAGTAGGGTTCTGAAAGAGCGATCGCTTTTCCGGTGACTTTCGTTAAGACGAAAAGTCTTCAGAACATTTTGAAGGAAAAATGCTGACGGAATTGGAGATAAGTAACAGTTTCCGTTTGCACCCAGAATCAGGTTCAGTGACATTTGGCTATATTATCGTAAAGAATTAGGTCGAATTAGGTATCCAAGAGTAGGAAATACAATATTTTTGATTTTGAATTGTATAAAAATGTTTTATTTGGAGTAAAGATGTTGGAGATTTCTAAGTGGAGGAATTCTTCTGGGAGTGCTGGAAGGGTTCGTATTTACTAGGGATGAGCATGATAATAGGAGGATATGTAGCTGTAGGGAGAAAGATTGGCAAATGTAATTATTATAATGCTGGTAACAAGCAATAAGAATTACCGTAGTAAATACGAGGATATAAAAATACAATAACAGTAGCAACGATATTGATGAAACAAAAGAGACGACTAATAATGTGCAGTATAAAAGGCGGTGATTTTTCTTCAAAATGCCTGTGAAGTTGAAATATATAAATAGCACAAGCGTTGCACTATTTTTCATTAGCTAAAGATTTAACATTCTATGGACCGAATTTCTTGTCGTATTGGAAGGTCAGTAATACGATAGAACATTGGAAAATGATAAAAATACAACTTTAAATGATAGATTTAACTTGATTTCTAAAATTCGAGTTGCAAAAGATTCTATGGTTTCTAAATATTTAAATTGATTTTTGATTTTTTAATAATTGAAATAGTTGGAAAAGTTAAAAAAGTTCACTTGGAGAAGTAGAAACTTGGATATATCTTATGTTACATCAAAGTCACAATAGCCCATAGAGGGTTACGCATAGACTGAGAAAACAATTCAATTAATAAGGAACAATATGTCTCATATACAACGATTATATCATCGTAACATTACGGTTATTAATTGCTAAAAATCTGTTATTAATTATATTTTGTAAATGCTTTTTTATCTATATTAATATTTATCAGAAAATAACATATGAAAGTTGCAGTCATATTAAATATAATGAAAGATTATATGTGTTATTAATATTAATATAAAAAGAAAAATTAATTTCGCTTTATTTATTTTCTAAACTATACTAACCTGTGGCTCATATATGTGAATGAAATTGGAATGCCATTTTGAAATTGAGCGGGCATCATGAACGTAAGCTACTTAATGTCTGTACAAAAATAAAATCATGGTTAGTGGTACTAAATGGAAACATATAGGTATGTTTATCTTACGAACAGATCAGATTCAAAAAGTAAAACTGAACAACACTGAAATTGTGCAAACGTACACAATTATTTAAATACGTAGGTTTTAATTTCCACTCGAAACTAGTATAAAAGCGTCACATCACTGCAAAAATCGAATAAATGAAGCTGAAAAGAAACAACTGGCATGGTTGATTGCCAGGAAATTCAAACTTTGTTTGGAAAATAAATTACTTCTTTGAAAAGCTATTTTAAAGCCAATTTGAACGTATGGTATATCGTTCTAGGCCAGAGGTGGTCAACTTTTTTGTATCTGTCGCTCATTCTTGTAACGTTGTTAATAGTAACATTTTCTTACCACCCATTCATTTTGTAGTAACTTAATTTAGTGAAATTGCAAAATATTCGTGATTTTACAATAAAGGTATTATTTACAAGATATAATTTATCTTTTTACTTTACTCTTTGAGGACTAGCGACACATACGTGATATGTGTTCTGAGGAAATACGTAATTATCGAGTGTTGCCGCATATTTACACAGTTAGAATTGACAAACTGAAACATTATTTATGCACAGTAACAGTTTAATTTTCTGATAAAAAAATTAGCATTGAGTTGCTGAATACATGATTGTCTTTCAATATTCGAAAATATTTTCGTTTGCAAAGGGTTAAAATAGAAATGAATTCAATGTCAGTGATGGTGGCCGATAAACAAAAAAATCTTCGGCATTTGACGAAAGCCCTATCGCTCACCATGAAAGGGTAATTCGCCCACTACTGGGAGATAGGGACCAGGTTGACTACTCCTATTTTAGACTATACCACCGAAAAACTATTGAAACAAAATCGAAGCCCAATAATGAATTATGTTACAGTTCATCCGTCACGTCCCTTGATTCGGTAGTAATAAAGATATAAGGAAATATAGAAAAGAAATAAAGAAACACCTAAAGGTCAACACTGTAAAAGAAGAAATGTTTAAGAAGAAACTTTTATTAGCAAGTACAGGGTGTAAAAAAATTAATAGTCATGGCTTTCAGGAGTTGTTCTACACCTCTGAATCGATGAAGATTTGCGAAAAAACCGGCCGAAAAATTCGGGAAAGGGTAACAAATTTTTGTATTGGATGGGTTAGAAACGAACCGTTTTCTCGCCAATTAACTTTAAATTGGGCCTTCCGATTAAAATTTTGCCCATAAAGCAGCCTTCGGGTCATCGACTTTTCGAAAGGAAACACATGAGATACCCTTGCTAGCTCCCTAGTTAAAGCAGTGCCCTGTACAATGAAAGGATAGAAATCAATACCAATCTGTTGGCCAATAACGTATATAAAAAATGTATACCGCAAAGGCATAAAAATAACACTTACTTATGCCATAAAGAGGCATTAGCTTCCATAAGTTACACAGATCAATCGATTAACGTTAAAGAGGCTGTCTGCATGCAGACATCGTACTCGTGTTATTTGTCATATTAAAACAATTTACCTTAAGTTTAACATCAAATTGAAACAAATTAATTGAAGATGTAAAAAACAAATTCATATTATTAATAATGATTACATAATTAAAAAAAAAACTCGATCACTATTCCCTTAAGTTTCAATATTAATTTTTCTTATATCAATAGTCATCTTACGTTTTATTTCTTGGTTTATTTCCTATTAATGCGTATTTACTTTCATTATATCGAAGTTGCAATTTTGAGATCTTATGATTTCAAATGTGGGAAATTAAATTATTTCAAGATTAATATAAAATTACTTTAATAAGAGTTTAAATGTACGAGGATCTACATATATAATTATCTTCACATAGATAAAAAAGCGTTCACAAAATGTAAAAACTGGTATGCTTTTACCATTGAGAAAATAGAGTTAAGAATCTCATCCAATTAAGTTATATGGTTTTCACGTATGCGGATGTCGAATTTTTCATACTTTTCATAGCAAATTAAGAACTTAAATTAAATTAAGAATTTAAAGAAGAAATAATATTGAATTAAAAATTTTTCATAGCAAAATTAAAATAGTAATTGAACGCATGGATACATAAGATAAACGTCTATCATATAATTGTAAAGTGTAAATTATGTACAGCCCCGTATTTTACTTTACTTATTTGTCATATTTTGCAGCATTACATTACTATAATTGCTTTTATACGCCACGAGGAGACTTAAAATGTGGAATCTAAATGCAGAGGCCGTCCGTTTCAGTTTACAGAATTATTTGCATAATCAATATTCTGTAGTATTACATCGAGAGTTGGAAACCGATGCTCATTAACAGTTTTGAAATTGAATGAGGAGAAGGAGTAACAAATAATCTAATTTAATTTAAATTGTACAATAAACTCTGTCATCTAAGAGAAAAAAATTGGTTATAAATGGCCGCTAAGATAGTATGCAAAAAAACGAATTTAAGTTTAAGAGACAAAAGGAAAGAAGCAATAGAATTGAATAGTCGTGGTAATAGAAACTCTAGAATCCAATTTAAGCAGATTTTCAGGGAAGAGCGAGGTTGGCTGACGAGATTGATGTTAGTACATACCGAGTGCACTGGATTAACCATGGTGTTAGCAGTAACCTTACCGCACGCGATCAAATAACAGATTCAGTGGAACAAAAAAATGCAATTTTTTGTATTATTAACTGAAGACTGTTTTCTGCATTATTCTTTATATTCAATTAACATTCAATTATCAGTCTCCTATCTCTTCTTTGGAAAACGTATAGCACAATCGTTATATCATAACCGGTCAAATGATAGGCTAAGGTGAGAATAGGTATACATACCTATATGAAAAATGTCGGCACGGTTGGTACTAATATCATCGCGGTGCACATATGGAATATAGTATTGTTCAGACTGCAGTTATTTAGGACTAAAATTTGCCATTAAAACCTTTCCGCATTTTTGCAAATGGTGCACTGTAAATACACACCCAGTTTTCGAGTTGCGGGCCTTCCACCTAGACAAAAACCAAAGAATACTCATTCCAATTTTATCCTCCATTTGTGCGTGTAATAATTAATTAACATCTGTACTCTACAATTAGCACATCGAGCGCTGGCTTAATATCGGCTGAGAAGTTTGTTATATTAGATAATGTTGCCATTTAAATCACTTATCGAATTTAAATGCATTAAGTGATGCACAACTTAATCGAAATAATACTGCCTGTTTTGCCCATTTTGTCGTTTTGTTCAAGACATAATAATAGGACTGACATTGATCGGTAAAATTTACAGTCATAGATTTGAAATCTGGCATTATTGGAGGAAGGACATACAATCTGTTAACACTTTAGTAATCAGTGATTTCCATATTTCCCATATATCTGAAATCACTCGAAAAATCTTTCAGCCTTATGTATTCATAAATCTTTTTCTGCATTTCACGTGAATGTGTGATATAATAATAAGATGAAATAAGTTTGTCTTATTTCATGAATAAATCAATATTATTAACGTTGAATAAATAAAATTTGTTTTTAAAATGTTGAATCCTTTTCTTGTTATTAAAGGGTGGCACGGAATATATAGGATACGGTTGAATACTATGTCCACGCGGGCACGAGATAATTCGTTATGAAGAGATAAGAATAAAATATGGCAATGAAATGTTTTCATTTAATTAGTTTTCAAGGAAATCTAGTTTCAAAATTCTAATTTAGATTTATTATTTAAGTACATAATGTTTGTGTAATTTTTCTTATGCAGGTAAATTATCGGTCAAGGAACACACAATCAAAAAAAATTTTTATATCCTCTAGTTACAAAATCCATTTACAACACTTTACTTTGGCGGGTATTTTCACCACGTCAATATGAGCAATGTCCGATAAAGAAAAGTATGTGTCAAATATTTTTGAGGGCACTAAATTTCACGTAAGTTTCATTCAAATTAGAATATACGGGTTCGATATGTTCCCTTCTTAGCTGTACGTATGCATCGTATTTTCAAATTCGACTAAAATGAAAATTAAGCCTTAAATAAGAATATTTTATTCTCACTTTTTCGTATGGAATTTCCACGTGCGGCCGCACCTTGCACATTCCACATGATGGAACGTCCTGTATGCCTCCTTGTAATTGTATATAATATAATATAATAATATACTTTCTTCCAATATAATAATATGTTATAATAATGACTATAATTCAATCATATACGATAATTTTTTTATAATTTAAAAAGAATGCAAATAAAGAATAATTTGGACATGAAAGGTCTAATAAAAAAGGAAATTTGCGGCCATTATTCTTACAAAAACCTCTACCAACAACTCGACAAAGTCATCAGGATGTAATAGAAATTTACATAAGAAAAGAAACTCAAGGGATTTCGGTAATAAAAAGAATAAAGAACAGAGGGCTAAGATGAGAACCCTAAGGAAAACCGGAAGCAGCTCTAATTTTTCTTGACCAGGAGTTCCTGAAGTAAACAATTTAAACTATATTGGGCAAGAAGCTAGTTAAAAAGAGTGAATTTTGTCATTTATTTCCAATGACGTTAATGTTTTAATAAAAATTCATTCGGAGGATACAATGTCCTACCGAAATCCCAACATACAGCAAGAATTTGGAAACTTGTTTTAACGCAATTAGATAAATCGTGATGGTATTTTTTCACGAGATTGGCTGCAGTAGGGCGTCAAGGAATGAAACGATGTTTGCTGCTCTATTATAACATTTTGCAAATTGAAAGAATGGTTACGACTAATTAGGTTCTCTATAATTTTGGATACGATATTGTGCAGATTCATCGAGTTATAACTGGAAATTGGCATACACCCGAGTCGAAATATTGAACCTCATTTGAACCTTTTACAACCGAACATTTCGGACTTAAAAGTACAAAAATAGGTTTAAATTCAATGTAAAATAAGATGTCGAAATATTAAACCTCATTTGAACCTTTTACTACCCAACATTTGGGACTCACAAGTGTAGTATCGTAATTGTTTAGAAATAAGAGATAGCTTTTAGTTAGTAAGTGTGGATGGATTTTGTGTATTTGAGAGTGAATGTTTAGAATACGTGATTTGGAAGACGGCGAGTTCGAGGGTTAGAGTGAATGTTTAGTCTGTGGACAAGGAGAAAATGAGTGAGTGCAATAGAGAATGCAAGCTGTGAGAAAGACGAAGAATGCATGCTGTGCGAAAGAGTATCGAGGGTGGATGCGAGTGTGAATTTTTGGGAGAGTCAGTTGAGAGTCAGTTGAGAGAGTCGAGAGAGTTAAGACACAGAGTTTGTTGCGAGGAGAAATACAGTGGAGTTATATATAGAGTTTAGTGGAGAGTATTAGCAATTAGCGTTATTAGAGTTATTTTATTTTAGTGAGTGTTTCTATTTTGTTATTTTGTTGTTTAGGATATGATATTGTTAGTTAGTTTAAGGTGTGTATATAGTTGTTAGATAAATGTATGTAGAATAAATATATATATAAATAGAGACAGAGGAGAGATTCTACACAAGTAAAAAAATTGATCTAAATTCAATGTGAAATAAGACATCTTATATACCTAAATGTTGGGTAGTAAAAGGTTCAAATGAAGTTCAATATTTCGACTCGGGAAGTTACAGGTTTAAATTAGGAGTTTTAGTATTGAAAAGTATCATATTAGGTTCAAATAGGAGTAAATACCATGAAAATAGATTCCTTATTTCTACTTGGGCGGTAACCAGGTTTGTATGTAGGTTTAATAAGGCATAACTTTCATAGTTCAAGCAAACTTCAGCTTAAAGTGCTAAATAACAAATAACAAGTTTCAAATATAACTCTACGTGATTTAGACAATTTAGTGGTATATACCTACAGTTATTTTTGAGATTACTTATTCCACAAAAAATTGGCCCAATGTTAAGGTGGATACCGCAGATATTTAGATTATATGGATAGTCAAATGCCTCAGTGCTCTTGCCCGAAGTGATACCTACAGATTTGAAAAGATCAGCAAAAACAGTAAAAATGAATAAGTTGGTACTTAGTATGTTGCTACAATTAATAAAACAAGGGACAGAAGATTTAAGTCTGCTTATTGAGATAATAAAATTCCAAAAATGCTTATTATCACGTAAAAACCAACATTTTCGTACTTGATATAAATACTCTAACAATAAGAGTGCATAGAAAAGGCTCTGCGTTTTAACCTCATTGTATAATATGTGGAAAGACTAATTATCTCCTTTATAAGGTTACATTGCAACGTTTGTCTAAACTTGGTATAGTCTTTAAGCTTTGTTAGAGAAATAAGTTCATTGGAAAAACAGAGAAGATAAAAAAAGAATTCATATTAAAAAAAGAAATGAATTGATTAGTGATACCGTTAAGTTGGCGATACAGGAATTTAACAGACTCATCAACCAGTAATTTATTTAGTATATTGTCTTAGTCGAAACAAAAAAGGTAATTAATTATAGATATCTGGATAGCTAGCAAGATTAAGCCGCTTTTCAACAATGGGCGTGAAAATGAGAGGGGGTGAGAAAGGAAAGGATAATACGAAGGGGTGGGGGGCGGGGATGGAAAGGTTTAGGAGGCAGATAGTGTTCAGGTGGATGAGAAGTACTGATGTTATTAAGAGAGGAGAAAACAAGATTGAAGAGGTATTCAGAGGATGGGCAGGTGTTGAATTTGGAAAGGTTAAGAAGATCGAAGAAGTCACATATAACATCAGCCTGTTTGGATGCAGGGCAACTGTCTATAGGACTGTACACTGACATGAAATGTCGTCGATCCCTTTATGTACACAGTCACGCTCAAGATTATTGTAATCAGTAACAATAACAATCTCAGAGGCCTGATTTGAAAAAAAATGCCTCAGTCAGGGCTTATATTCTCAATGTAGTAAGGCTTATCATAATTACTTGAAAGGTAACGATTTTCGAAAGAATGATTAATTGTTTGAACCTTAGAGCATATCGGAAACATCTTGTCACAAAAAACGAAGAATCGCTATGATGCTTACTTGTCTATAATGACTACATGTACTAGACCTTTTCGACATGAAATCTCAACAGCGTAATTCCATCGCGTAAAACACAAACGCTTCATTCTCTATATGTAGGATATTTAAAAACAAATACACATTAATTATATAAATGCAAGTGGAAAAATTAAATGGATGGGTAATACAAAAGAACAGACTCTCACACACACACTCTAAATATTCTAAAATGTTTAGTCACGTCTATTCGCCTACTTATTATCCTCGTTTAATTGTAAATTCCTCGTCTGTTGCTCTAATCGTTTATACAATCTATTTATCTGATCGTCTAATCGTCTATAAAATGTATTCGTCTAATCATCTACGCTCTTCTCTTCGTTTATACGGCTAACCATATATCAGTGTATCGTGGCGTTCGTCCACCTTTCTCTTTGACAATGAGTATTCTCATCTGCGTGCTGTCTACGTCTGTCTTTCATCTGTCATTTGTTCTACTCTGGATCTTTCTAAAAGGATCTAGGAACATCATACACACATACATTCACATAGGAACATCTGCGTGTGACTTATAAAATTCCCACACATATACAAATGTGGGAATGACAGAGAGAAGGCGCGAACAGAACGAGAAACCATGCCATTCCTGCTACGGTTTATTTTATTAATTATTTCTGTGTTTGCTTATATTTTCTATTTTTAACTCTAAAAAAATTTAGTTTGATAGTACATACGTCCTACCTGCATCGACTATTTAAGATCATTCTATAAAGTACCCCTACATAAATAAAGTATTGGATATTCCGTTAAAAAAAACAAAGATGACAGTCATATCTTCTCTTCGTTCCACTTGCAAGAATAACATTTATATCATATTATGTAGTTCATTAAATTCTATAATTTCCATAAGTACCATTTTATCTTGTTTGAAATAACTAACAAATGTTTAATTAGACGGAGTACGAGAGACACACTGGATATGCGTTCTTACAATTAACGCATTGCGTACGGCGCTCTGCTTGCGCAACGCACTCCCAGGGCTCGCACATTTTTGAACGCTCTAGAAACACTTTATACAATGCATATATTCCCTTTTTTAATTCGCATTTGGTAGCAGATATTCACATAAAGTATTCTTAAATATTACTATATATTTTTTATACATCTTTTACATTTTTAAAAATTTTAATTATTTATTTTACAAGTTTGAATAATCCGTTAGCGTATGATACCGAGTGAAGCATTCTATACTAACCGACTGATTTTTACGTTCTCAGCATGTTGACATTCATTTTTTTTCATTAATCATTTGTTAAGGGAATACGCAAGACTTCGTTACCCTAGTAATGTAACAAGAAAGTCTATTTTCAGTTCCTTAAATTGTCGATTAAGTCGAAGAAACCTGAAAACGTGATATCTCGTCTCCCGTACGCAATGTGTTAACATTGAACGTTGCGCGAGAATACCTCTGCATGTACTCAAGCAATGGATTTTGCTTTCAATATTAACACTTATTGCGAAATAAGATCAATGAAGTTCACAGATGCTATAGATTGATAGAATACAAATAGAATTTGACATTGCAAGTGGATTATTACCGAGGAAGTAATGCATGAATGTGTATGGGATTTTATCATCTCCACGTGTGAATTTAAAGCGGAATATATCTGTTTTGTTCACGTATCGAAAGAATAAAAGTTATGTGTACGGTGAAGCACATTATTATGGAAAGTTCTTAATTTTGAAACTGTTCTGCTCGTTAAGAATTTTCCAGCACGAAGAAAAGTTTCAACGGGTACCAAAATAGTACTGTGCTTATGAATTCACGGTATAAGATATAACTTAAAAACCGACGGCTTCTTAAGGCGAAAGGATAGAGCAAGAGGGATAAGATATTTAGGGGCGCGGCATCTTAGGCGTAAGATACGAGATTTAAAGTTTTAGGTGCTCCTTTGAAAAGTGGTCTGCGTCGGCACCCTCTATCTCCGGTTGCCTTCTTCGAGATAGGACTATTTTAGGATTTTCTTGTGTCCATTTTCTTTCTCTTGTCTGTATCTACTATTCCCTAATAATATTTCCCTAAAAGCGATAAAGGAACCTGGAAAGATAGAAAACGTGAGTTTCGTCGAAATAAGTTTTTCTAAATGTTCAACAATTGAACTTCAATGAGAGAGATATTCTCTATCTGAGAAGTTTCTCAGAGCTCAGTTATCATCCGTAAATGCTCATTGATGCCTTCTCATTTCATAACAAATTCGTTTAACATGATCTTTTACTGTATAGAAGTAAGAGTTAGTTTTTGAAGAGTATTTAATAACTCTAGAAAGAACGTAAATCTTTGTAGCCTGAAACTTTTGCTATTACTTTTACTATTTATCACGTAACGTTCGAACTCCAGCAAAATTGATTGACATAAACGTTGAAAGCAGACTCTTAATTAGAACTTCACCCCAAACGTTGCCAAGTAATCAGAAAAATCAATTTTGAACGTCCAGATTTACAAATTTAAGTTACTTCCAAAGCTATGCACGTCTCATATTGTAAATTTTGGTTTTATCGGTGATTAAAATGGCATTTGGGGAGATGGTGATTGGTTTTGCTGCCGAATATCTCGATCATTACGCTAATGATTACAAAATCCCGAATTCGAATATAATTTACAATTCAATATCTAGAAGTCTGTGTTTATGTGACGATGGTCGGATTTTGCAAATGAACTTTTTTAAATCTACCGACTATAATTAAACGAATTTACAATGATTGTAATTTTTTCCTTTTGTAATCTGAAGATTATTAGTCATTTCACGTACTATATTCAAGCCCTTCATTCTCATACCTACATTGTTTCCGAGATCTCATGTTTTCCTGAATTCACTGTTTTGGAATAACATGCTATCCCAGTTTCGACATCTTCACTTCACATGGAAAGGTCTTAAAAATAATTGTTCCTTTTTGTATTTTTTCGAATTTAACTGCTACAGTTATTTCGCTCAGTACTTACTTTCTTTTAAATCACCGAGATTATGATATGTAAAATCACGTAGGAAAACTTTTGCACAGATGATTAGATATTTGAATTCGAGATTACTAATTGGCAGCACTGGCTTTTAACTAGGTATATGCATACCGTAGCATTCTAAAGCAATTTTCTTTCAACAAAGTATACGTACTTACAACATTGGGTTATTGCTGTCATAAAATATATGAACTCATTAACCCCGAATTTTTAAACAAACTAACAACACGTATAGAATAGAGTTTTTTAAAATAAAGCTTTGTCTTTGAGGAAATCGAATGACGCATGGTTTACGAAAAAAATGTTGACATGTATTTTTCGTTATCGACCATTGCTCATATTAAGGGGGTGGAAATCGCCCCCCCCCCCCCCCCCCATCGCCAAATCCTCTAACAAAGACTCAAATTAAAAAATTTTATTTTATGTTTTGTTCTTATATTTTCACATGGAATTACCTCGTGCTCGTTTGCACAGAATGTTTCAAAGCTATGTGTCACGGCCTATGTACCAGAGGTTATTTTACACTCTTACTAATGAATTGTACAGTTAAGTTAAAATTAAATTGCGATGTTAAAGTTTTAGCTTCATGATTGACTTTCGGATCTGTAGGGCAGTCATCTCGAACATACGAATTACCCTTATTAGCTGAAGTATCACATCATTTGATACTATTATAATAACTAATGTAATTAATACTGTTTGAGAAACTTAAACATGGTGGTACCGCTATCCACTATCGCGAAGAAAATTCCAAATATATGAGTCTCAAAAATCCTTGACCAGATTCTTTCAATTGTATCGTGGACAGAGAATAAGAGAAGCAGAACAAGTGTAGAACAATGTCTGATACTTCGTTTTGAAAAATCGTCTTGTAAAATCCTGTACGGTGGCGTTGGTTGTGGAAGAGGAACACAGGAATGAACTTTCGCTCGAAACTGTAGTCTGTGAACCCAGCGTGGGGCGGGTAAGGTGATAATCCACTGACTGCCTTTGGCTTGATTCCAGCTTATAGCAAGTGTCAATGGAAAGGTAAAGGCAATGGTAAAGGTTATTACTACCACGATAATTTATTGAAAGATAAGGCTAATGTTTAAATACAATGAATAATTACTACGAAATGCCGTATAACATAAAATAAGATGCAAATCTTGATAAAATAGCATAATAAATAACATAAAATAAGATGATATGGTGTTGGTTGAAATTCAGGTTATTCCGCTGCAGTCTGCACACATTTCTGACGGGGATGTATCTATTGTAGATGAAATTTTTTATCACGAATGCTGTTTGCATCAGAATTGATCCCATACTCTCGCAACGTACCGCGTGACTGTTAATCCGTCTAATGGCTGTTAATCTTTTTATTCTATTTGTGAAGTTTAATTAAATACTATGCAATCGCACAGCTATTTTATTCAATACAATACGTGAAACCTTCCCTGTGGAATAGTTCACCCTCCTGTTCAAGGGCACTATTCAATATTTCAATTATTCAGAAACACATGGCACATATCTCAGACTGATCGAACGGTCTATGCTATTAAGCAATCCTATTACCTCTAAAATATTACATAAATCTATAAATAGTATTCCTTTTCATATTGGTTCATGGGAATGCTATATTATTGTTTCAAAATGTATGTATATAATATTTTTTGATATACCTTCAGAAGAAGAACATAGAATATTTAATTGACGAAGTCTTCAATACGAAATAAATTGCTAAAAGTTTTTTATTTATAGATTATAATATTAGAAAACATTATTGAACGTATTTTAGAAGAATTCATTTGTGTCACTTTACGCATTATGACTTAACAAAAGGCTATAAAGATGGAGGAGCGACATGAGTTCAGCCATGGAAATTAAAGAAAGGGGATTAATTGCTTTTTAACTTTACTGCTCCCACTCATATTGCCACCCTTAATATTTTATTTCCTTCGCTATTAAAATATTTTTCATTGCAAACAATAATTTCTTAGCAATTTTTTTATTTACATTTACTGTCAGAATAATTTTTCTCGATGTGAGATAAATGCACGAGCCGTTTATTTTGAAAGTGGCCTAAATCCATTTATACTTAAATTGAGATATTTAAGGGTTTGTGTCTCAATACAATTAAAAATATACGTATAGGGTACCAATGAGACATGCTGCTTAAGTGTATCTAAAGGAGTTGAATTTACACTTCCTATTAAAATAATGGCAATTATTAAGTGAATAATATGCGTTTTCTTACCAAGAATGGAGTTAAGCCACTTTCATAGTTAACAACCAGATTCGTTGTAAAACTTGGGAGAACCCAAGTCCATTCAACATAATTTAAAATGCTTCAAGTTAAAAAAAAACAGTTCTTTGTTTTTAGAATTTAACAAATACTTAAAACTACAATTTCTTGGCGAACGTTTCCCATTTTTTCGACATCTTCGTTTCACAGTTTTACGCTCGATAGTTTCGTAAAGTAATACATTTTGTTTATTAAAATCTCCCAAATACCAAAACTTCTCAGAAACATTCTTTCCCTCTTCTTCTTCGTAATTTTTTATGTAAGCTTTTCGACAACGGCAATCTTTGTTTTGGAAAACTTTTGCAGATGCAATATTTCTGGTTTGTGTGTAACATCTTTTTCTTTTATTCCATTTAATTTTATGCATTTTTTTAGATGCATGTTTCATCAAACTTTTCTCCATTGTTATCTATATCTTCATTCCCTGACGACGAATATTGCTTTATAATTCTCTTTCTTTTTCGATTTTTCTTGAAACCATTATTACTAATTCGTCTTTAACTGCATTAATTAAACTTAGTGATTATTTAACTAAAGCAATTGTCCAAAACCTGACGTTAAATTGTTAAATACTAATTAATTAAAATACCTTCATCACTGCCTTCGGACGTTATCAATAATAAATTGGACTTAGGCCACTTTCAAAATGATCGTTTTAATTATTAAATTAACTGCGAAAACTTATGTTTCCAAAATTATCGTATTTACTATGTATATAGTTAACCACACATGCTTTATTGATAGATAACTTAAAGTTGTACATGTTACTACAAGTAATAGAAAATAATTGACAAATGGACTTAGGTCACTTTCAAAATGAACGGCTCACATCATCCCTCTTTAGTACACATTTACAAACATTAAGTTGCTACATCCACCAGCACATGTCTGGTTAAATTAAACGGTTACTATAATTTACAGCTCCATATTTGACATAAATGTTAGGGCAAACACGTTGAATGCTCCTATAGTGAACCGTTTACATCGTATTCCACATGGACACAGAGGTGTGAACGCACAAAACACACATGAAGCATCAATAAAAATACACCATCGGCATTATGATGAATTATGCCTCCGCTGAATAATAAGTTTCGGAAATGAACGAAAAACACGAGCAATAGAGCCAAGGTGGCGGAAAAGGGCAAGGCTGTATGTACAAATGATGAGATAAACAAGGTATTTCGCGAGATTGGCAAGATTGGAATAATGGAGCGTCAAACAATGTAACAATGTTATTACTCGATTATAATATTTCGCAAGTTAAAGGAAAGATACTTCTAATTAAGTACTTTAAAATTTTACAGACTTATCAACTTATAAATGGAAATAGGTAAATACATTGTCACCAGATTTATGTATAGGTCTAATAAGACATAATTTTCATAATTCAAGGCAAATTTCAGTGAACAATACATCATTGACGCCACAAAATTCTAGATATAAAAAATGTACATAATTTAGAAAAATTGGTGGTATACCAGCATTACCCGTCCCACAATTGCTTTCGAAATTACTTATTCTACAGAAAATTGTCGAAGGGGGAATATCACGATACCATCGACATTGCGACGAATTATATCTCTTCTGGATAATACGTTCCGGAAATGAACGAAAAACATGAGCAATAGAGCCAAGCCGGCGGAAAAGGAAAAGGCTGTACAAAAGATGAGGTAGACACTTAAGGTGAGTGTGCAGAGAAGTGGAACGAGTAGTAGACCGACGAACCGCCGAACCGTTGAACTGCCGACACCTTGTGGAATTTCATGAGTCAGTTGGAGAATGTGTTAGGTGCAACGTACTATGGAGAACGTCGTTACAATGGCACGAAATGTGTCTACCACAGTTAAAGCGACCTGCATCGATCCCCAGATGCCATTTTGGTTTAAAAACATGACACAGTGAACTTTACGGTTTTTCTGCACATCGTGATCTCGTTTCACAATCTCCATTAGACCTATTTTCAATTCTTATCGGTTTCGATGAAAAGAAAGAACAATGATTGTTTGATGGACGTTGTTTTAAAAAATAAGCAGCAAACGAATGTAAAAAGAATTTAATAAAACCTACAATATTAACGCTGCCAGGGTTTTTGTGCAAGTCGAGAGGTAGTTCTTTTTTCGAGTTAATTAATTTCTTAGGTACATTGAAGTTTGTCTGATGTCCTTGAACAGTTCTAAACCGCGCAAAAGTCTCTGCCTTTGACTTTGAATTTAATTTCGTTTACTAAGTCACTCTTAATAGCATTTACCGTATAGTCTACCGAGATATCGATAAAAATAGCCTGTAGGTATGGTCCGTGAAGATTCATTGTCCAGCAGTGCGTCTACGCAAACTCTGTAAACCCCAGGTCTCCCCTTAAAAAATCGCTATCCGGTGAAGTGCGAGCAAGCCCTGGAACTTCCACAGGGTTGCTAATGCTCCTGCCACCCGTGAAACGGAGCAGTCGATGTCCTCTCACTGAGGATAAGGCCCCCAAGTGTTGCGTACCAAACGATCAGCCTGTCAGTATGATTCCACACTGGTCGTAAATCTGAGCAACTTCGCTTCGGTTGTAGGAGCTGACGAATTTTGGGGACGAGCCTCAGGAATCAATGGTAATGAGCGTGAAGCTACAGCCCGACAACTGAAAGATGGCTAGGGAGTGGCGGAGCATCTCGCTTTCAACCGCCTATTCCTGTCACTTCGTTTCTTGGAATCTCCCAGCCCAACATCTTAAAGTAAACGACTATGTGGACTCTTTATTTTAGAAAACTGGCTTTGTGGGTTCCGAAAACGAAATGACATAATAGGCGGTTGAAAATGAGAGGCTCCGCCGGTCTCTAGCCATCTTTCAGTTGTGGGACCGTAGTTTCACGGCGAAGGGAAACAATAAATGATGCTGAGTTGAGTTAGTTGGTTTGGTTTCATAACTTTAATAAAATTTAAACTTGTACGAAGGTTAGTAATCTGTAGGAACAATATGACTATATTTGTAACTGGAGATGAAAGTTCAGTTCGCGAGGTTCACGGCACTTTTTCGTCACAGCAGACGAGCGATAACTGCATGGCGGCAAAACGCAGATTACACGTTCCCGACAGATATTTTCTCGACCAGTTGGAATTGAAAACAGCTTCCGAAACTTTTTGGGTCAGTTTTTTCCCCAGAAATTCCTATAGAATGTGATCCTGTATAGAAAACTTGTGCCAGATAAATCACTTTTTGTAAAAGTGCAAAAATATAACGTATCAAGTTCACATATTGACACTTTTTTAAACTTTGACGGTCATTTACATCTATTTAAAATATCCAATTTTAATAATTATATAATCAATCTCACATTCATTGTATTTCTGTTTGAGAAATTATTATTTGGTCAATCATTTGGACTTTTTTTTACTAAACAAAACTATAGTGGACCTTGTACCTACATACATATTTAGACTGCTAGCAGAAACGCTTTGTTAACTGCACAAGGATAAATGGTGCAGCTCTCTGGTCTCGGCAGATCTGCTGCTTACCGTAGTTTTGGGCCTGGTCGAGCGAACTAATTGCAAGTACGCTGTAATTACTTCCTGTCCGTTGTAGAAACGCGATCGAGAGCCAAAGGGATTTCTTAATGCGATCATCAAATCAGTAAAATCGGAGTTTTTCCAGGCTACATGATTATTTCAAATAGTAAAAAGTATCTTTGACAAAGGTATATGCCATTAGAGGTTTCTTTTAACAACGCGAATATTATACAACACAATATGCTTATGTATATATTAGCTTATTATAAAAGTTGCTTATCGTTCCAATAAACAATATCTCTTTGCAGAAGTGAGGCATTAAGAGGGTCACCACATGTGACAACTATCTTTTTTCGCTTCCTTTAGGAATTTTTTTAACGAACCATTAAAATGTATAATTTTGTGATTTTTACCACGCGTTTATTGATACTTTTTTTGTCCATTGGAATTTTTGCCAGTAAAAATAACGATTTTAATTGTTTTAATTATTTAAACGATTTTAATGATTTTACGTCGTTCGAAGGACACTCATGTATTTTTTTACGGCTGCCATGATTCCAGAAGTTTCGCTCATCTGAAATAAAAACATCAAATGGCATTTTAATTCGTAAACCTAAAGCTATCGCCGGAATTAGAATAATTCTGATATTTGTTATCGTATGTTTTTATAAGCTGAAAACGCCGAGAAAATATGACGATTTTTAGAACTTAAGATTAGCTTTTAAAGATGCGCCAAATCAATTTTCAATATCTTCATTTTATTCCAGTTCCGGAAATAGCCTCAGGCTTGCAAATTAAAATACAGATTGATTTTTTTATTTCAGAAGACCGAAACTTTTAACAGCCGTCAAAAATACATGAGTGTCCTTCGGACGGTGCAAATTCAATAAAAATCGTTATTTTTGCTTGCAAATATTTGAATTTCATAATAATTTATGAGTTTCGTAATACTACTATATTACAGTAATCAATTTTTTCAATGTCGGAGCTTTAAATTGCAATACCTTGCACGAATCATCCCGGAGATACTATACAAATGTGTGTATGTAATCTCTCCCCCACTGTTTTATAAAATAGCACTGCACATGTTATTAATGCAATTAATAACACAACCAATATGTACAACAAATGATATCCTCGAAATTTTCAAGGAAGCTTTGCTATTTCATCGCCGGGAAAAATAAGATACGTATAAAAGATATTTCCTGTATGGCATCCGCTTTCTTATTCGGCAAAACAACTCATATCTACTTTTGGTTGTTATCATCTTTCTGTTTCACGATAGATGAAACTATCGGCGATTGCGTATCACGAAGCTTCGTTTGTCTTGATACAGATTACATATCACGTATAACATATGTGATGGCACGCTACAATCCCCCACGATCGAACAAAGGTAACGAAAGCGGAGGCAACATTTGATTCGAGTTTTTGACCTGTAAGCAAAAAAGGATAGTTATATAGGTATCGATAACAGGATATCCCCTTTTTTCCTTTTTCAGGTCTCTGCAAAACTCAATTACGAATCAGCAAACCGACACACACACGAGAGAATCTCATGATAAAATATATCGGTTTAATACTATTGGAAAACTGGATTAGCTTACGAACGTGCATACTTACATCCGACTGACAACTTGATCCAAAGAGTTTCTAATTTTATTTTATTATTTAATGGCAGATCACTTACTCCGATCTGTATATGTCTATTTTGATGTCTTATGTACATTGCATACTACAAAATATTATCTATCCTACAAGTAACGATTATAGGTAATACATATTATAGATACAATTATGGAGCGTAAATAAACGTCTTACACTGTGCTTCCCGTTCAAGCTACCTGGAATTGTCACTGTCAGATGAAATAATTCTTAAAAATTTATTGTGGAGTTAAATAGTGACATTTGAATATCATACTTACGGTGTTTATTATATCATGGGGCATACCCTTTTTTGATAACTATGGTATTTCTACTACTGTACAAATTGTAAGGTATACGTCTGCAGCAAATACTTAATGGTATACTCTTCATGTGGCCTCTTCATGTCAAACAGTGCAGAGTGGAACCAAATTGATAATCTAGGTCGAAAAACATCAAGTCCAGGAATTGATTTTTAATAATTTTGTAATGATCTAGAATGTTTACTGTAGCCAGTGATGGGAATAATGATTGATTTTGCAATCATCTACATAAGTCTATTGATCAGCGCTTAAAAACAACGAACTTCAACAACGTAAAGAATATACAAATATTTCAATGAAAGGAAGATACTGATAGATGCGTAGACTGCTCGAACAGTCTCAGAACGTTCTAAACAAGAATTTCTGCTCACAATCAGTAGATTATAAACAATGATAATTCGAAGATTCTTAAAATGTTCCTGAAAAACTGGAGGGATGTATGGTAGTAAACACATAATATCTTTATGTTCTCCTTCCGTTACTGGTCTAGTGATGGTGTATAATGGAAGTAATTTAATATTTCCGTGTATATTTGGTCTTCCCCTCTTAGGTGAAAGATTCAAAACGTAGAATTTAGAATCATCTAAAGAAGTTTTATAGAACATCTTATAAGGTTCATTTAGCAAGAATCTCATCCATTGAATTTGCAGCGAAGAGAAAGATTCGCCCGTGGTATTTTTTTACTCTTCATGTCGTTGACTCTTCTAGTGGTTTCGTTGAAATAAAATCCGGCTGCATCATTCGTTTTACCGAAAATGTATTTCTTCTTCTACACATTTCTATCAATTCATAGTAATGCTCAGGGTTGTATAAGTAATTTCTTTTTTAAAATTTTTATTTATATTAACCCAAAATCGCGGTCATTCGGCAGAAAGGAATGACCAGGTACCAAAAATTTAAGGGTATGTTTATATAATATTTAAAATTTTTGACATAGACCACTTTCATAAATAACACTAAATGAATTCCATATAATGTTGAAATTACAACCACTATCTAATGGTTCATTTTTTATATTATCATAAAAATTACATTGAATTAATTTAGTTTATAATAATGTGGTGTGAAATAACTAATAAACTCATTTTTTAAAATTTTGACTTACAAGGGAACATCGCGAGGTGTAAATCACCGATTTTTATGTAATTTTAGTATGATATAGTCCTCGCGAAAATATTTGACTTGTATTTTTTTTATCGGCAACCATCCACGTTAAAGGGGTAAAAACCATCCTCAAAGTTGGGCCCCGAAACTTATTTATCGAATATCTCGGAAACTAATAGAGATACGAAAATTTCGTAAGGACTGCAAATTAACGTATTTCGACCACGAATCCAGTGGTACAAACATTTTTTAAAAAACCCATTTGTTTAAACAATATGATAAAAAATACCTTTTTTTCAACTTTGAGGGTGGTTTTCACCCTGTTAACGTGGATGGTTGCTAACAAAAAAAATACGTGTCAAATATTTTGACGAGATCTATATCATACTAAAATTTCATAAAAATCGGTGATTTACAAATCGGGATGTTCCCTCGTTAGACCACTGTCATAATTATGGGCACAATAGTCCAGTCAAATTAATCATTAAAATAGAAGTAAGGTTACAAAAATTCCCATAGAGCTAAAAATTGGTATGAATGTTCAGAATACTATTATAAATGAATTGTGAAAAGTCCCCATCAATCCCCCTTGTGCAAAAAATTTTATTGATGGTGAAAGTTTGCAAAAATAGGTTTTTCGCGTTTTTCAGCTAAACGGTGAGTTTTACAGCAAAAATAGTTCAGACAAAAATTGTAGATCATCCGATTCTCTACAAAAAATGTATCCACACTTTTTTTCATAAGTATTGCCATATCCGTGATACAGCGGTTCAAAGAACTGAAGAAATTATTTTATTCGTAATATGCACGTTAATGTACTTTTATATACATTTTTGAACCGTTATACGAGTACAAATATGAGTCCCTATGTCTTATACATACAAATTATAAAATTCTTAGAATATAAATGAACGTCATAAACTCCGCCCCTATTTTAATTTAGTCCCATGGCCTTGAGTAACATTTGTCTTCCACTCAATTGTCAGCGTGGCGATGCTCGTATACCTGCTCCGTTTCAAAGGTCTCATACTCAACAAAATACTGTTAGTCGTAAGCATTCCTTCGTAGTGACAACTCGTGGCTATCGCTTATATTTTGTAACAAAGTTTGTGCATTTTACTGTTTTTAAAAAAAAATGTCGCAATTCTGCTTTATTTGTAGTCAACCTTTGACTGAAAGTGGAGTTGTTACTGTTGATCGCGGCATGAAAGCATTAATTGATGCAAGTATTGAAAGAGGTGATGAGTTTTCGGAGTACCTGAAAGACCAGACATCTGTAAAAATTCATGTGCAGTTATAATCACTAATGGAATTCACTTCCTTCTTTCTATGTACGGAGCTCCAAAAAAAGTTACCTGCTTGGATAAACTCCGATACTTATATTTTGCAAAAAAAAACTTATAATAAAAAACAAGTGCAATTAGCTTGTCTTCCCCCAACCTCTGCTGCTGCTCAACAACATCTATTCCGGGTATATTATCAAGTTCAAGTGTGGCTTGGAAATAAAATGGATCCAGAAGACTGGGGTTGGAAGTTAGTTGACAATGCATTGGAACCAATTCATACGTTACTCCCACCTGCACCAGAAAAACTCCTTAACACAATCTTTTGCAATTGCAAAAAAGGTTGCAATGCTAAATGCGGCTGTAAAAAGGTTGGACTGTTTTGTTCTTTAGCATGTACCAATTGTCAAGGACAGTCGTGCTCCAATGTTGAATCGATACTAGATGAGGATAATTACGATATCAGTGATGAGACATATGATGTATCACTTTTAGAACATATTTGTATCCAGCAGGAAGATGAAGAAAAAGAAGATGATGAAAACGAAGACAGTACACTAGAAGTTCCATTGGATTATTATGAATCCGACGAATAATTTTTCCAAATTATTTTTTCATTTATATATTACATAATTTACACAGCTTTCATCATTTTCAATACTCAATTTGAATTCAATAGGATCACAATAGATCGTGGAATAGGCCTACCGGGGAAACCACGTTAAAAAAAAGCGCCAAGCACACTACCTCATAGGTGGTGTGGAAACGTGTGCATATTACGAATAAAATAATTTTTTCAGTTCTTTGAACCGCTGTATCACGGAAATGGCAATACTTATGAAAAAAAGTGTGGATACATTTTTTGTAGAGAATCGGATGATCTACAATTTTTGTCTGAACTAGTTTTGCTGTAAAACTCACCGTTTAACTGAAAAACGCGAAAACCCTATTTTTGCAAACTTTCACCATCAATAAAATTTGTTGCACAAGGGGGATTGATGGGGACTTTTCACAATTCATTTATAATAGTATTCTGAACATCCATACCAATTTTTAGCTCTATGGGAATTTTTGTAACCTTCAAAGTCTTATTTGACTGGACTACAATTGAAAAGTTTGCGGTGATCATCAGTTTCTTATAAAATTAAACATTTGCAAAATCTGTATTGATATGTATATGTTACTCCTTGCAGAATAAAATGTTACCCTCGGCTTTTTAAATACCGATGCTACGAGTACTTTTAAAATCCTATGGGCCGTTACATGAAAAATCCTGTATATATATGGGAGGTGACCCGCTTAATTCTCTCTCCCTTAGTAATTCTTCGATTTATCAGGATATAAAAAAGGTTTTCAAGAAAAGGACATCAGATTATGGGAGGGCGGGAGTTAGACTGACAATGAAGATCTTCTCAAGGTTATACAGCCGAAAATTTTATTAACAGTTACATTATCATGAGTAGAATGACCTATTTTTTGTACACCATTAAAAAGGTAGCATCAATACGCATTCAACCATGTACTATATAAGTGACAGGCAAACTTTTTTAAGAGCTGTTCACAAAAAACAAAAGCTTCTTTTGGGTCAATCTAATTTTTTGTAAGTCTCAATAAAGACTCAAATTGATAATATTTTTTAACATACTGAAGTCTAACATTTCTATGCTGTTGTTTCAATAGATCTTTTAAAGGAGCCAAATTAGTAATTTGTTTATCTATAACGAGTGATACACCTTAAAATCAATATTTTTTACTCGTACGTAAAATTATGGTATTCGTGTAGGTATATTGATGGATACTGCTCGCGAAACCCGTCGAACATAATAAATGAGTTGTATTCTTTTGTTATACCGACATAATGATTCTAATTAATAATACAATATTACATTGTCGTAAAGCTAGTATATGTAAAATAAACTCTCTCTAAAAGCAAATCTCTTCAAAAAATTGCTTGATACCGAACCCCTTAAAATTTATGCATTATATTTCACTAAACTGTAAACAATCGAATATCTCATTAAGATATAAAACTATCAAAAAGATATTTTAAAAAAAGCAGTTTAGTATGAAGTAGTGTGATTTTTTATGAGTCCATTTCTGTAGAAAATTCTGTAGATTCTTCCTAAAGGATTATTAACTTGCTTATGTCGACAAGTCATTTGTTTCGGAAGTATTGCATTTTAAGTAAGTATTCACATCTAGGAAAATAAAAAGAATACACTTGCGATTGGTCTATGCTCCGTGCTTTTCGCAGACAGAGACGTAAAAAAAATCGAACACACCATCTTTATTGATCAAACAGCTGACAATAGTCTATCGTGTCTTACAGGTAAGTGTGGGGGACTACAGCCCACGCCTTTATCAATGTTTTTTTCCATGAATGTAACCAATTTTGAGATGTTTTACCGTGGTCAGTCAAGCGAAATATACTGTATATTACATTTCCAGCAATAACATTAAAATATCATTAAACTCAGTGAGAGATACTGTTACTATAATATATAATTACCATTACAATATATATGAAATATGAGTTATTATTGTTTTTTCTCTTTTGAATAACGTTATTGTGATAATATTACTGTTCCTGTTTAGAGTTTGTTGAAGCTCAAATAATAATTCATGTAATAACAAAAGATTTTGAGTGTATAACAGTGCATTATTACCAAAATATTTTGAAAATAAATTAAATTTATCCACTCTAGTGTAGTTAGCTTTCGTGGAACCGTTGCCATCTTGTTTTTACTTTGTATAGCCATTGATAAGCATTGTCAAAGGGAAAGATGAATTCCAGGCGAAGGACTTACAATTAAATCTTGTGCCACAATCGAAGGAACTATAATTGTTTCGGATTGATCCATTTTCATGGAATACGCCAAAATGCAATTAACACAATAACTACAGGCCTTAGGGGTATTATATTTAAATGTATTAAATAAGATCTTGAGGAAAAGAGGAATCAGAAAATGGAAAAGATGATTAACACAGTAATTTATGTTTTATAAGATAGACGTGTGGAATATGTGTATTCCATGTCCTCGCAATAAGCTTGGAGAATTTTTGCAAAAATTAAGGAATCACTCATTGTTGCAGTTTTAGTGTTAATATTCCAAATTACAGTCTATGATCCAACGTCACAATGTAGACGTTTAGGAATATTTGTTCACCAAGTGAAAAAACAAAAAGAATTCTTCCTGCACAAGCAGAGGAAAGTCGTCAAAGACTTGAATTATAAATATTCTTAATAAAAAAAAAAACTATTTAATACAAACATGTTTAAAATATGAAAACAGCTGTAAAACACCCAGTTCGGTTTTACGAAAGTATATTTGTTATAAAAGAAATGAGACATTAATGACTGAGAGATAAAAAGAAAATAAATAGCTTGAAAGGAAGATACAAATATCTGCAAATATCTTGGAAATATTGATCTGTTTTGTGTTAATTAAATCATCGAAATATTCCAGTGTCTTCTAATTTCGAAATTTACTCGATAATGATCTATTCTATGTAGAGGAGTAAATATATGTAATACGTTATACCTAAACAGTAAAACATTAATTTTGCGAAATTTTATAATATACGTTGATCGAAAAGGGATGATATATGATCTGATAAAAGTATCTGACAATGGAAAATTTGCAGCTTGAGACCTGGAAATGTAATCAGTACGTGAGGATCTTGAATTGGCAGCAAAAGTAGCCGTCTGGCGAACGAAATGGCCGTGGTTCGATTCTGGCAGTGGCGCAATCTCTCACGAACCGATTATGTTTCCAGCGCGTAGAAGCACACGAAATGATCATACACTAAATTGGAACCTTAATCTACTTTAAAATATAGTAGCGACCATATATTCAAGGATATTGCGCAAACTCATTTGCCGGTTTAATTTCAATGGTCTGGTAACGTCAAACTGTTACTTAGAAAATGTTAATTGCATATCTTCTCCAGGCTCAGATAGAGTATTTCATTTTCTTAACATTAGAAATACCGACGATTAATGCAACATATTTAATGATACTACAAAAATACTGCAAAAGAAAAAGAATGGTGTGACAAGGAACTTGATCAACTTAATCTCCTTCATTTCACAAATTAAATGTAAAACGTTGACCAAGCTATAGCGTTAAAAATTTCTGGATCATTTTTAAAAATTCGGAAGAAGTTATTTTGACCACCGTGGTAAGTAGACTTGGGGTTGAATAGTTAGTACTACATGTTAGCTTACAAAGTGAGGCAATATAATACATGTTAGGAAGAGAGTCTTTATGAGAGAAATAGTTGAAGCAGAATATTGTCACCGTTTTTGTTCAAATAAATTCCATTTATTAGTTTTAATTTTGAACATGAATGATTTTGAAAAATGATATACGTTGGTGTTCGTTTGTCATTAGTCACAGTTAGCATAAAACCGGAAAAAGAAGCAACTTTCTGTAAGACACAACAACGATTTCTCTCTTTTTTATATAATAAGATAATGATATATTATTGGCGTTTATAAATATCCTTTGACAAATACAGTATATAATATTTGTATATATAATTATTAGGTTTTGCGGCAAGTATATAAATATTAATAATGCGTCTTCGCGACGACACTCTTCTAAGAGTGTTCTCTCGATGTATACAAAACGTCGATCTCGTAACGACTGTATGACGACTCTATGTGTCGAGTCTACAACGACTGTCTATCGACTACTACTTCTCCTCTTCTATTGCTGGGTCCTTCGAGGACCTCCTTTTCCTCGAAAAGGCCCCGTAGGGGTAAGGGTCGTCTTCCTCCCTCGCTGGAGGAATTGTCCCCTTGACGAAAGCCAGGCGTGAGAACGCCTTGCTCGGCGCCTTGCTATCGTGGGGTCTTACATTTCAAAAGACAATTTGCTGAAATTTAAAAATTCAAATTACTTTACAATTATTGAAAAGTTGAAAGGGATACATGAAAATGTGAGGTAAAACAATATGTAAGGAATTATAAGAGTATGCTGTATGTATGAAGGTATGCATGTGATAAAGTATACAAGCGATTGAGTGACTGCGACTAGAGTGATATGTATGTTTATGTGTGCGTGTGGTCCTTAGGACCAAGCGACCGGAGAAGAGTTTGAAAGTCAGTATGTATGAAAGCGCGCTAAGAGACGGATGAAAGCATTGCATTTAAAATATATAGCTTATAACAATATAGAAAGAGATAGTGTTATATTAATTTATTAGTGACTCCGCTCGTGCCACTCCCTGAACCCCTCACAAATAGTACGTCACAAAGTGGCTTCGGACCCTTATAATATCAGCCTCCAAATTTAATTATGGCACAGTGAAAATAGGAACAACGATGCCATATTGTGTTAAAAGAATTTGAAAGCTGTTGCGTTATGATGTCTCGATTGTGGGAACAGAAAGCTAGGAAACATTTTTCTTAACGCTGTAAATATTGACACCTTGTCACATAATGGCAATGTCGAAACTGTAACAAATATTAAATGGTATAATCCCTTATAATTTAAAAAACCAACAGTTTTGTTATCACATTATATATTTGCGTTTTTATTTACCGTTATACTTCTATTAAATTTTTCAATTTTTATAAACTACAACAACTTCATTCTTCGGCCTCACGGACTTTTTTCCTACTAAAATGCTACCAGCTGACACTCATCTGTTGCTTAAGACAGTGAGTCTAGCTACTTGATCATTTCGGCGTCCTTCGAGCAACTCCGCCTGCGTCTCCCAACCGTTCTGTTTCGGCCAACCAAGCTTGCCTTGCCTTTCACCTCGCAGGCTCGGGTCTATTGGCACGAACGTGGTAGCATACTGGGGCGTCATTCGCAACTAACCGCTCGCGCTGGAAAGACGTGCCGTGCTCGCCGACGACAGTAAACAAATCGATGCGCGTGACGCATCGATTGAGATTATACGTCGAGAAACAGTTTCAGATCGCACTACGTCGCGTGTAGGATAAAATAACAGTGTTATTCGTAAAAAAGTATGCTCAGCTATGTCTTAAAGATCTAAGTCTCAGGCGATATAATGTAATTTCCAGCGCAAATAAATGGAAAATTCAGCGTTGTAAAAACGTGATATATGCGACGTAGTGCGATCTGAAACTGTTTCTCGACGTATAATCTGAATCGATGCGTCACGCGCATCGATCTGTTTACAGTCGTCGGCGAGCGCGGCACGTCTTTCCAGCGCGAGCGGTTAGTTGCGAATGACGCCCCAGTATGCTACCACGCTCGTGCCAATAGATCCGAGCCTGCGAGGTGAAAGGCAAGGCAAGCTTGGTTGGGCGAAACAGAACGGTTAGGAGAAGCACGCGGAGTTGCTCGAAGGACGCCGAAATGATCAAGTAGCTAGACTCACTGGCTTAAGATAGCATTATTAATATTTTTAAATAAGTTATTCCGCAGCTTTTCAGATTTTGCAAAATTCGAGTTATTGATAATTAAACAAGAAAAAATCCCGAGTAAAAGTTGCCTATGAAGAGATACAAAATACGAGCCATATTTAAAGTCGAACACTGCCATCAGCGCCGTTTAACATGTTTTATTTATGTTACACTTGTACATTATCGTGCGTCATAGAATTCACATGTTTCGTAACGTTTGCTTTCCATTTATAATTTACATATCTGATTATGAATCTTGCACCTGCAAAATTGATTTTCAATAGTCTCCTTGTTGTATTAATTCTATCGTATACCCCTGTAAGCCCATATTGATTCACCTGAACGTCAACAATTATTATCGTGTATCAGGCAACCAAGTGATTTCGTGCGGTTTTGCTATGTTGTCAATTCAATGAAAAGTACACGAGCTCGCTTTCAAATATTGCGCATAAATCGATACGCAACCGAAAGCACATGGCGCTCTGATTCAGTTAATGTGCACTAAGCGTGAAAAACAGGGCTGCAAAATTGAGAAGGGTGACGAAATCATAGCCAACGTTGAGCACATTAGAACGCATTATATGAACGTGCAGACTTTATGAACATAAAGTAGAACCAAAACGGTGCATGCAATTTTCAAAACGCAAGCGATATTTGCGGAGTATGGAATGGCCAAACAAACGTAATAGTATGACTCAGAAAGTTTGTGTAAACCGATCAAAGGCTTAAATGTATGTACAACGTATGAGAGAAGATAAAAATTGTTTGGGGCAGAAGAATTGATCGTATATAGGATGGGGAAATAACTATGTCCACTTTGAATATTACCGCTATTTGTAATAATGTGGAAAAAGGTTATAGACAAAAGTTGCAGGGTATAAAGGGGGACATATTATGATACAAACATTTCTTGCGTGGGTGCAGGCATAGAGGAGATTCGAGGTCATCTGTATTTTCTTAATTTTTTTTTATTGCGATGTGATAGTCGATTTTAATACGTCTTCAACAAGCTATCGTGGAAGGTCATGCGTGGTCAAATGTGGTAGTAAACGCGTTTTAAGTCATGTTAAGTATTTTTGAATAACCAATTACCAGCATAATTTACGTGCTTAAAAAGTGCCCTAAGAACGTTGAAACTTTCGCTGTGGTTAGTTCTCGAAATTTTCATCCTTGATACCTTTTTCCTCACGGCTTTCGGAGATCTCACACTTACAGGATAGGGTATTTTTCTGTATCACTATCTCTGCAGAAGATGGAAAAATGGGTGACTGGTCACATTGGAAGGGCTGCCTACAATAATCTCAAAAACCCAGTAAAGATAACTTGCATTTCATACCACAACGACTTTAGTGGAATTTTCAGATCATGCGGAGATGTTAAAGTTTATAATAATTGGACTATTTTTATTAGTTGCTGGCATACATTAACAAAAGGTTAACACAGTCCAATTGATATAAAAATCCTTAACACGTTCCGTGCCGCGTGGGGTGTATACGACCCCCACTAAACTTTCTGTTCTGGTTGCTTGCATTTCGCATTGCAAAACAAAGAATTTTATTGTGTAAAATACATTGTAAAGTTAAATATAGTCATCTTAATATCATGTATACAACAAATAAATTTATTTAATCGTAAAAGTCTGGGTCGCAAACGCCTCACGCGGTCTGAACAGAAAATCTTAAAAAATGATCCGGCACGAAACGTATTAATACATGTAATAATTGAAGTCAACTCGAGTCTTTTAGCCAGAGCACTGTATTTTCTCTATTGTTTTAAATAATTGCTTGTTCTTTTGACATCAACTCTATTATTTTCAAGAATGCAATGGGAGAAAGTTGTTAATTCTTCTTCCAGCAATTTAATAGTTACAGAGCTACTATTTCGTTGTATGAGAACAAAAGCGAGTTCGAAACGAAGCAAAACCGGTATCGTTCTTTTCTGGCAGATTACGGTATTTTTAGTTGAAGCATTCATCGACATTTGATAACCAAACCGAGCGTGACGGTGACGGAAACCAAATCAATTTGTCCGTAATGTTGTACTGCGTATACAGTTTCTATAAACAAATACTCAAAAAAACCTTTTCACATTAAGCTGGTAAAACAATCAAAAATATGTTATTTATTAACGTATTTTTTAAACAAATGATTATTTCATAAAATATTTTTTGTTTAAATTTATCATAAAAAGCTACTAATTTCATTACTGTGCACAATTACTCTATTTTTTATAGTTTTCGAGATTTTCGGTAACATATGCTTGACCACTCTAACTTTGGGGGCAGTTTTCATCCCTTTAAAGTGAACGAAGGACAATAAAAAGAAATTGGTATGAAATATTTTTATGAGAACTACATGATACTTACAATTAGATTTCATCAAAATAGGTTATTTGAATCTCGGGAAGTTTCTTTGTTACACGATCTCATTGTTAAATCAAGATGGCGAAAATTAAACTATATCTTATAAGCGGCAAAAAAACTACTTTGCAATCGATTGCATGGACATTTCTGCTGTCGATATTCACCTACGCAACATAATATGTTGATTATGTACTACACTTTCCCAAAGCAATTTAAGCAAATTTTCATAATTATCATCTTATTCAATAACTAGGAAATGCTAATAGGTATTGATTAGTGAAATTGTGATTATGGATGCATGTATGTAGCGCATCACGCATTGCGCATAATATGGTATATTAGACATTATGCATGTATTGTAATATACCAATCGCTACAGTCTGTATGTAGCAACATACGTCGAGAATGCCTTTGTCTACCACCCTCATGATAGAGTTATTGTTATCATACTGATAGATGAAAGATTATGAGCTTCGAACAATTCTAATATACAATTCGTGAATTTAATCGAGATATTGTGGGAGTTTCGAATATTATTAATACATTGAACGTCACTGGTATACCGTAAGTTTCATCAATTCCAGTGGAATGAATTTTTTCTATTAAAATCACATTTCTATAGAGCAAAAGCTTTAAAGGTAAAAATATTTATATGCTCAGGGGGTCTTTGCATTTTTAACGCAAATATTTAAATATTGAATTTATTAGCAAAATCGCCAAAATTACAATTTAAATATCACATGAAAGTTCATCAAATTCAAAAGCGCCAGTCACCGGTAACCCCCATGCCATTCAACATGATAAAACATATTGCTCGCGTATAATTATTTTTCACTGTAAATAATTCTTTGTGAAATGCTACATTTATAAGTTCAAAAGTGTATTACCACGTTACTACGAAAAGATATGATTTTTCAGCGTTTTTCCGGGCTTAACTGGAAATACACTCGAGTGCAAATAATAATTTTTCACTTCTATCTCATATTTTTCCTGTATTTTATTATTACACTTCAACAAACATCGCTGTCTGCGAGAAGAGAATCAATAAACTAAATTACTTCCAATAAATTAAAAAATCACTAGAAAAAAATGCTTCATCTCAACGTTCCATTTACTTTCCAAACATCTTTGTTTCCAATCGAAATTCATTATTCTCCAATCAAACGTGATTTCCCGTCTTTCTTTCCCACCGCATCAACTACACCCAATATTTTCACCAGCAGATATTGATTCACGGGATCGTCACCGACGATGATTCACCCCGCGAACGTTTTCAATCGCATTTACATCGGGCATGACGATCAGGTGGCGAAGTTTGCGAAGGGGGTGGGGGGGGGGGGGGCGCATGACGAGCGCAGAACTGGGGCAAACGTAGGTGGAAAGAGTATGAGGCCACGATGGCGGTTAGGGGTGGGGCTAGAAACAGAGCTGTGTGACGTTTTGCAAAATCCATTCGATTCTCTGCGAACGCAGCAACGGGGCCTGTGACTCGATGTTCTGGGCCGCAATTTATGCTGCAGGTGCATTGAAAGCTATCCGCGGTTGGTTAACGACCGGTTGTTCCTAAAGGTGCAGGGGAGAAGTGGATAGTCCCCGACAATGGACAGCTGACGGCTGTTGCATATCTCGATTATTGGAATATGCAAGAAAAACAAATGGTATTCTGTTTTAAGGTAGTTCTAGCACTTGACCAAAGTCTGCAAATAAATTTAATGTTAAAATATGATGTTCTTGAGATTGTCACGAACAAGTTACAAGCAAAAAAGAGCTCAGTTATCGGGCATTACGATGAAAAAATCGAATTTAAAAATACAGTTTCATACATTGACGTAAATAAGAGTGAGAGAGAGAGAGAGAGATAGTACTTGCGACTTTATCGTTCAATTTTCCAATCTTCCATACTGCAAATACTTACAAAAAACGTGATCATTAATTCGTGAACGTTTTCGAATAGATATTTCACAAAAAAAATTGCAACTGTCGAAAATTTAATAAAGAAATTGTTAATTGAAAACTACAAAATCATGCATTTCACGTTTACAATATAAAAGTTACCTTTAAAATTAATTATCAAATTTATAGTATTAATTAACAAAAAATTTTGTAATTTATCCAGTAATTACTTTAATCAATACTTCAATAAATTATCATTCGTTTTATAGAAATTCAATGGGGCCCATTCATAGCACCCATAAAATCCGCTCCTATGTGAAAGAACTAACTTAAATTCTTTTAACAAAAAACAGAATTTTTACAGTTAATTAACAGTTAATTGAAGCACCTTTCGCGAGCAGTATTTCGGTAATTTTATTAGGTCATTAAGTACGAAATGTCCGATTACCTAAAGCATCAAGTTTGATGCTAGATATCTCCGATATTTCACATCATCCGTCCTTTGTTTTTTTTTGCATTGAGAAAGTACGCCAACTGGCTTTCAGACGCACTCTTTTATTTTTAATAATTTATCGTATTGTCGTGTGGAGATTAAATAATGTAAGCCATGGATAGGACAAAAATTCGCGTTATTTTCGAGTATGAGTTCCGTCGTGGAACTAATGTAGTGCAGACAAGTCGAAATGTTAACGAAGTATTTGGCAAGGATGTGGCTAATGAACGTACAGTACGTCGATGGTTTGAATAATTCCGATCTGGAGATTTTGATCTTCAAAATGAACCACGCGATCAGCTTGAAAGTAAGGTGGATGATGATCAACTGAAAGCTGTGGTGGAAGCGAAGTAATCTGAAACGACGCGGGGATTAGCAGCATGGTTTGGAGTTAACATTCCCACAATATTATGATATATTTTGATTAATTATGTTACTTTTCGCCCGAGATATAATAAACCAAACTTTTAGTTTCAAATCAGACGTTTCATACTTAATGACCTAATATTTTTGTTTCGATTGGAAGCAATATTATTGTAACTTCAATCAAATTTTTTCAGACCTTATTGCTAATTTGATGTAAATATCTTCTTGTGTGTTATTGTTTATAGTATTCTCGGGGAAGTATAGTTTATGTATTGTATTTCTTTCAAACTTTGTTTTCGATATTGTAAGAATAAATGATAAAAGTGAAGCACTGAGTCTGTTGGGTACTCTCGAGCATCTAAAAATCCAAATGTATAACGGGCGGAAAACAGATAGAGGTCAGTGAATTTGACGATCAGATTAGCTGCAGAAAAATATAGTGTGCCTTCTATGTTTTACTCCACAAAAAATATTGTGGCAATTATTTTAGAGATAAGTTTCCAAGCTAAATGATAGAATTTCTTCGGGAATATTTTACTAATAATTGATTTACACTGAATTTACCCTCTACTATATATATATATATACTTTATTAAACTTAAACTAATTGTACATTTGAATGAACGAACTACGCTTCACAATATCTATTGCAACACTAGGGCTTACCCCGTAGAATGCGTGGCCTATGCCCACTTCGCCCCCTCTATTTTTTTCGTACACTTCCTATTAGGACCCTTAAAATTCCCTAATGCAAAACGTGTTCGTAAATTCTCTAACACTAAATATACAATATTAAAGTATTAGAAAAATGAATAATGTAATAGTATTTATGACAATTACTGTTGAGGAAGCAGCTCTGGTGTAATTCCAATTTATGAGTAATGTTATAATTAGTTCTGGTAGTACAATATTCTTTTCACTGAGAAGTTCTTAAAGTCGAAGGGCTCATTTAGTTTATTATTGGGTTGTTGGGAAAGTAATTTCGTTTTTTTCGGTGAAAATGAAAGACGATTTTCTTGTAGTCCATAAATATTTTATTGAATTATATATTCTCCATTTTGTTTCAATACCTTTTGTTATCTTTCTGGCATTAGCATGATTCCACGCTCATAAAAGTTTTGATTTTTGCTGGCAAAAAACTGATCCAAGCCATTTTTGACGTCCTCATTCGAAGTAAAGGTTTTGCCGTTTAAAAAATTTTGCAAACCAGTTTTGGCACTGGTGTTCTGTTAATCCGCCTTTCCCATACACATTGAATAATTTTTTTCTTGCTTGAACAGCAGTTTTACCTTTTCGATAGTAAAAAAGTAAAATATGCGAAAAAAGCTACTTTCGACTTTCCAACTTTAATAGGGCACTAAACAAAAACTATTGTATAGAATGAAACAAATTTTTTCTCAAACAAGCGTTGCTATATCAACTGTCAAAATATATAATGGCAATGCGAATTAAGTGTGAAGTTGGCTGTGAAAAAATATAATGATGTTCTCCGTTAAGAAAAAACGATATTACTTTCCGAGCAATCTAATACTAACGAAAATCTTGCTTTAAACGATTTTACAAAAATTCTAGAATTAACATTTTCGATATTATTCTAATAATAAATTGGAAAATATTTTGCTGTAGGATACATATTGAAAGCAGAAAACTAATTTTACAATCAATTAACTCCTTGCCGTACAATAACGAGAGACACCCGTGATGCGATAAATGGAATAGTCAATTTTGAAGTGTACCAAAAATTATTAACTTAAAAATATCGGTGAGACACGATGAAAAGCAATGAATTCTATGCTATTCAATATTGCGTTAAGTTATATGCTATATCTAAAATTAGGGATAGCTTGTTGTTTCACTAATTAATTCAGAATTATTGCGCATTTAGTCACGAAAGAAAGGGCGCGGAAAGGGGTTCATGTAAACATTGTAAATCTCAATCGTACTTGTGACATTTTTAAATCTTACCCACAAAGTTATGATGATTGTAGGTACCAAAATATCGTTACATTTACCTTTTTGAATTGTCCTGATATAGTATGTCCCGTTATAAATTTTACATGAAAAACATCCTGAACAAAAACGTTAGCGACAAAAAACTAATTGCAAAATTAATTTCGCTTTTGAAAGACGTAACAATTGCAATGTAACGAATGGTAATTGTTTTAACTTATTCAACTTATCATCGTCATTCATGACAACACAGTTGATACAACGTTAATTCTGACTAAAGAAATCTTCTCGCTATTTAATGTTATCGTAAAGTTTTTACATTATTCCCTGGTTTAAAAAAAAATTGACAGATTTAAACAACGAAATAAATCTATTGTAATAAAAATTATCCATGAATAAAAGAGAAACTGTGATAAAACAATGCTCCGTGCATTTTCAAAGGAATTTCGAAAATAACAAGCATTTTAAATAAATTGCACTTCCTTTCTCCTATTGTTTTCATTTCTACCAAATATGAAAGAAACATGTGTGGAATAAATAACGAGAAGAATTGTAATTTTCTTTGTTCGCGATATGTTTCATGCAAGCAAAGAGGATCAATATAACAGTAAATATAATTATACGCATCATGCGTATAATTTATATCGAAAATGTATAATGCGATTTGGTATTTTATCAGATTACATTCTAACATATATTGTAAATAACTGAATTTAAAATATTAATTTTTGCATTTAAAAATACAAAAAAGTTAACACAATAACTTAGAATATCACGTACCGTTTACTCAACTGGACAAAGAGATTTCGCAAAATAGTAAACAAAGGAGAATGCAAATACGTAATACATGTAAGTAAACACAATTAAATTTGAAGCATGGAAAAATTTTACAACAACAATGTATCGGTATACATAGAAACTAATATGATCTTATAATATAGCAGCATGGGACTCGAGATTCCGTTACAACATGAAAATTCCCAAATGATTTCAACGACAAAACTTATCTACGAACAGAAATATATCACGGTTGCCAGATATATAACAGTACCTACAGAAAAATCAAATTCTTCTGAAGTAGTAAACCACAAAATACTTCTTAAGCAAGAAACATATAACTAATAAACTCTTATTGCAAAACAGAAAACAGAAATCAATATTTAAAGATAATAGAGAACACATTAAAAGGTATGAAATATAAGAAAAATAAATAAAAATTATAACGACAGAATTCACAGGGTCTATCATGTTACGAAACGAGTAAAAATGTAAGTGTCGAGTTTTCAGGAAAGACGGGGGTGCGAAAAATTAGGGGACGTTAAAGGTGGGAATTGCGGCCTCGGTAAGTGGTGGTGAGGTTTGTGAGAAGTTGGATGGGCCCTTAGGGCAGTTTGTACACGTGTGAATGTGTGTGGGCGCATCTCACATGAGAATTGTAGATTCATAATAGTAATGACAATTATAATAATAGTGTTAATAATAATAGTAACATTAATAATAATAATAATAATATTGGGAGTACAAATTAGTTCGGTCCGTTTTCAAACTATAGCTCTGGCTATTATGAATGTTTCATAGTGACAGCTGATTTTAGATGTTTCAGAGCGGTTAGACATCTGTCAATAATATTCAGTTTGTATCGCTTTGAGTTTCATACAAAAACCTTGTTTTTTACTGTGTTGAATATGTCAAATTTTGTGTTAAGTAAGCACCATTTGCGGAAGGTTTTAGTTTTCTGCTTTAATTGGAAAGAAAGTGCAGCTTTTACATCGGATTGCGATAGGGGATGAGAAATGGATATTCTACGACAACCCCAAGAAGAAAAAATACTACACTCTGCCTAGCCAATCGTTGCCATCGACATCAACATCAAAACCAAAGTCGAATATTCATGGTTCGAAGGCCATGTTGTGTATCTGGTGAGACCAAAAGGGTGTTGTATACTATGAGCTCCTACAATCTGGCGATTCTATTACTGGCAATCGGTATAGGCTACAATTGATGCGTTTCAGCCGTGCATTACGAGAAAAGCGGCCGAAATACGAGCAAAGACATAACAAAGTTATTCTTGTGCATGACACCGCTCGGCCTCATGTCGCAAAAGTCGTAAAAAAATATTTAAAAACGCTCAAACGGGATATTTTACCGCAACCGCCGTATTCACCGGATATTGCTCCTTCTGATTACTGGATGTTCCAACGGATGCAGCACTATTTAACAGGTCACCGGTTCACTTCTGTCGCAGAAATCGAAAATTGCTCCTAACTTGGATCGCCTCATAAGACGAGACATTTTTTCGAGATGGAATCCGAAAATTGCCTAAGAGTGGGCAATTACTAAGGGTGGGCAAAAGTAGTAGCCACTGATGGACGATAGTTTGATTAATCTGTTCATTCATTTTGTACTGAAATAAATTTATTTTTGACCACAAAAAACGGACCGACCTAATTTGTACTCCTAATAACAATAATAGTATTGATGATAATGATAACGATGATGATAATAATGACAATAACAATCATCGGATTAATGAAATTGTTGTATCCATATATACAGTGGTCCAGGCCAAACAAGTTACTTGGCATGTAGTACGAGGTAAGGGAAAACTATCTCGCGCACCGCTATACCTCCATTATATCGGCCCTTATATATATCCACTATATATTTCCACTATATCGGCCCTTAAAACATCAGCTCAGTAAATGACAACTGAAGATCGAATAATTATTTCGTCGTTCCTATGAGATCATAATGAGTATACGGTGTTTTTAGTCAGTACAAAACGAAAATGACGTCAGTACAAGAAATGTCTGTATCTATCGGAGGAATCTGAGTAAATTAATTATCGTGTGACTTCTTTTGCTGTACCAATAGTAGGAACGTGTCGCGAAGAGCGCAGTAAGGTACAATGTCTTACAACCAAACCTTTGTTTGGAGTATGAAAGGAAAGCACTTGAAGGGAAAGGCAAGAAAATACGTCATTAATCATTCTAGTAGCAAGGAAAAAATATGTAAATTGACGAACTTGTTTAATATTTTCAGTTGTATTAGCTTAAACAGATAATAAAATTTTTGGAACTTATTGCCCTGAATGTTTCAAAGTATTAATCTTTAGTGGTACAGCTCGTTCTTATTCGTTTGAAAATACTGCAAAGGGAGCTTCGCCACGTTTTATTCAAGATGAGATTCTTGTTCTGTAAAATGATATCTCGGCGGAGAGGCAAATCGCGAACTTGAATAGAGGAAAAAAAAAAATTCTCAGCGGATAGTTGCCCTAATTATTATTATTAGAAAGAGTAGTTCATTAACGCGTGGAATTTGTCAAAGCATACAGAAATGAAATGACAATATATTTATGCTTCTGATTATTTTTAACGTCAATTTCAAATTATATTGAGATGTTTCTCATTACGTGTTAAATGAGATTACATGCGAAACAGCTTTTCGCATTCCCTCTTTATCATATATGTATGCTAAAATGTTTTACAATGATTAAAACAGTCTTCTACATCGTTGGAAAAATGTTCCGATATTTTAATGTTTTGCCTTACCTTCTCTAAGAACCTAATTATATATTCATGTAACCTGTTCTCATCTTAACGATAAGTACAGCATGCATTTAATGGTTTCCAACATACTTTTGATATACATGCTTTTTATAGTAGAATCCATTCCATGGATTTCCATTTGCCGCAGTATGCAAGCGATTAAATAATTAACCCCTTCGTTGCCGCAGGTCTAACCACTAGACCGCTCGGGATGAACCCGTTGCCATAATATAAATATATAATTCACGTATAGTGATAAAAAATAAAGCGGGAAAGCAAATGACTTCAAATATTATACAATAGACAGGGAGGATAAATTTCTCTCCGTCAATGATAATAATTATCTACGATTTTAGAGATATAATTTAAATAAAATCCTAGTTTTAGTTTATCAGAAGGCAATCACACTTTTGTATTATTCATGGGAACTGAAGTTATTTTCCTTAAAATGTTGTAGAAACATTTCTTGAGCGACGATAGAAGTCTAATTTAACTTTCTAATTCGATTGGCAAAGAATTGCTAAAACCTGCGAAAACTGAGATGCCCTTTGACATGTGTTTTGTTCTGATTTGTTTGACGGATAGAGACAACCAGCGTTTGCACGGTATTTTCGATTCTAACGCGCTATTGGCCGAAAAAGACGCATATTTGTTATGTCGTTATGAAAATGATGACAGAAGTGTTACGTTTTCGGTGTTACTGGTCAATCTTCAGGTTTCTAGGACCGATATTACGTCTTCCTAACCCATGTGATATCCTGATGTGTTCTATCATGCGTTTTCTCATTAGTTGCGTTGTATTTATACGATTACTACTTAGAAATTAAAGGAAAGAAAACATTTCAATTTATTTTATGAATATCATTTATTTTTTACATAAATTTTATTGCTTACTTATTATCAAAAACGAAGTACCTTACTTCTGAAACAGAACGATATGTGAATAAGCCGAAATCGTTGATTTCACAGAGAAAGTTATTCCCATTTTTACTTTACAGCGGTTTGCAACAAACCATTTTAGTTTCTCGTGATGAAGAAACAGAAATTCATGAAGAGTAATTTTAATCAACTGTAGTAGTGAAAGGATTAATAATGGAATTTATTTTTAAGATATGTAACGGTGAAAGAATTATACCGTTTATAATATTTATTAAAAATCATTCCTGATTATTTGATCATTTTATATACCTCCGAACTGTCCACATATTGCAAAAACTAGAAAACTTTCATTATATTGATGTACTTACAATTAGAATACCATTAGGTTGCAGTTGCATTGCAGTTAGAGTGTAATCAATTCATTCAGTGGTCTGAAAACAACAGCGGTGTCATTTTTTTTTGGCGGGCATTTAATTACATAACGCGAGCAAGAATCAAGTGCAAAGCTACTGGAAGAGAATTTTAACCACTCTGATCAATTGTGAAATATTCTTTGAAATATAAAAATAACATAACAATATAAGTATAACAAACTAATTGCGTGCATATTTACTGTTAACAGCAGATTAACCATCCATTTTGTATGGATATCTCAAAAAATATATAAATGTCCGTATTTAAGTCTAAACCTGGTAACATATTTACCTATGGTCCCTCTGTCTATATATGTGTTTGACAATTTAATAACATTTCATAAGTATTTTTAGAGATAATCAGTTCTCTAAAGAAATAATTTCATGTAACTGACGAACTGAAGGATAATTCATTCACTTAACTTTACTCCAAACGTAGACTATCATTTAAAGTTTAAATATTTCTGCGATGTTTCTTTTGCAAACTCTTGTGTCATATTTAAGATTCATCTTCCTGAGGACAATTAAATTTCTGCTTCATTTTATCTCTGATACCGTTAATGGTTCAACTTTTGCTGATTCAATGTAAAACTTGAATTAACTACATTAAGAGATGGGGAAAAAATGGAACAGATTTAACAATTTGATTAAATCTCTTTCACTATTCCTCTCCCTTATCCTATCCCTCGCCCTCTTTCTTCTTTTCTTTCCTTATATACACATGTAATAGATCATTCCTAGGCGACCGTATAAAGAGGATAAAATAAAAAAATCGAAAAGCACAAAGGATTTAGCAGGCTAAGCATAGAAAAAATGTCCCCTCCTCAATTTCAATTGTTATTGATTACTATGTGATGCCACTCACATGAAAAAAATTGTTCTTCAAAATTTTAAATTACTATCCCCTCGTTCAAGAGTGATATGGAAGTAAATCGTATTAGTTGTATCATTATTTTAGATCTATATAAAGTATTCAATTGGATACAGAAACAAAAAACTCCTATCGATTTTCTGTACCTCACGTATTTTTTCAAATTTTCAAATTAATTAAACGGTTGAAAAAAAGTTAATGTTTTGTGATTGGTTTTTATAGGCAGTCCTTGAAATTACAGCTTTAGTCACGACCAAAACTCCATTTGGAATATTTATACACTAATCTGAGTTTCCAATTCTGGTCTGAATGGGTTTAAACACGTAGAATTGAGCCATTTTGTACCCTTCGATATTTTACAAAGGGATCTGGCTGTATAATGGTCTTAATAATATCATCCCTGATCAGAAATCGTCTCCTAGAGTGTGGCTTTTCATTAAGGCCGAAATTGTCTGTGTCAAATTATTCGAACTGTTTCCTGCACGTTCTATCAAAAGCTGTGTTTTTAACAAAAACTTTATCTTTGTAAACATCTCTGTAAGTTTTTTTAACAATTCCTTTTTTCCCACTTTTAAATCTGTCATCAATGTTTTACCTTCATTGGAATCTTGAAATATTCAGATAATTTCTATCAATAAATTACAAACATGTATATAAGTTTCTTTAGATGGCTTGAATGATTCTAAATAATACGAAGAGAAATACTGTGCTTCAGAGGAGAGAAGTCACTTGTCTTGTTGCACTGGACCAGGAGGTACTGTCCTCGTACCACCTATTCCCATCATATCAGTCCTAGAATCCTGAGTTCGACAAATGGCAATCAAAATTAAGCACTTATTGCGACGTTAAACATTTCTTCACTCAGTCACGCATTATTTGACATCCTCGCAGGGATGTCTCTATCCGTTTGGAGAATCGGCGCAAACCACTTATCAAGTGACATCTTTCTCTGTGCCAATAATATAACGCATTGAACACCCAGCCCACGATAATGCGGGTTTCTGAATCTATTGCTTTAGCATTGGCCTTGCAATGTTTCGGGATTTTTTGTTTATTACTACGTTTCCTACACCCCGTAAACCAAAATTTTATCGGCCTCAGAGACTTCCCTATGATATAAAGAACCACAAAGTTGCTGTAATTATTGGGTCAGGGAAAAAACAGATAATGTTCACAGATAAAGAAATGAGGGCGGCGTTTATGCTGACAGGTAACCGGAACGCAATGGGTTAATTAATTTGCTATACACCATATATGAGATACTGTTTATAGTGTTTCACCTTTCAATTATAATTGTTAGAATACCAATATGTTATAAGCCGCGCGTCTAAACCGAAGTCTTCCTTGTATACTACTTCCTGTATTGAGAGCTACGAAGTATACAGTGTATAGAAGTCTTTAAGTTAATCTAATTCAATCTGTGAAATTTGGAAGAATCGAGAGTCGTTGTTTTGATACAATCCTTCCTTAATCTGTGAAATTCAAAGTCTAACGATAATAGTGTAGAATAGAGGATGCATGAGACGTACGTTAGAGGGATAAAATAAATAAAACTCTATATATAAAAAAAAGATTACAGAATATAGAATAATAGAAATGATAACTCACGTGACAGACAATATAACTTTTCAGAAGGTATCTTCGGGGAACGTCTTCGTTTCGTCTCGACGGGCTACCTCTTCACATACCTTTCAATTGTGAAAAACACTAGTCAGCTTAACCCCGCTTCACCGACCCTTCAAAAATATTTTGCCTACCCTACGCCATCAACTTTCTTATTTTCCAAGATAGTACTTGGACCAGGTGTTTGACATTAGGGACAGCTGCTTACGTAAGCATTGCCTGACAAACAAAATGGTTGCCTGAATCGAACACCGAGGTCAATAAAAATCGCCTACAATAGAAAGAAAAAGAACAGTATCACGAATGTAAGCCGTGAATACTTTGTCGCATTCGAAGTCTCTATTTCATTCAGCAATAAGTCAATTGTACACTCCTTCTGGCTTGACTCGTTATATATAAATTTTATGTTGTTTTTTTTTCTCTAGTACGTTCATTGTCTCTTTTGTATATCTCGTTGTTATCATTGGAGTACGATTATCGTAGCCACAGCAAGTTGTCAGCAGAATGGAATCGGCCATTGTTAACCGCGAGCGTGCACTGTTCTGACCTACTGCGATAGTGTCTGCTCTGTGAGTGCGTGTAATTGTTTGCGCATCGGAAATGCAACGTAATAACGGCACTATATAACGCCATACTGTACAATGCAGTTCGATAACTTGTATGTGTGTTTAGTCAAAGCAAATATGGCTTATAAATAGTTTCTCTTGTATATAAGAGAAAAAAGTCAAGTACTAATTCTTCAGTGAAACTCATATTTGATTATGCAAGATATTCAATGAAATATATTATATGAAACGATAGATGTGCTGAAGATGAAATTGATGGTATGAAGTGCTAATACCATAAATTAATGCATTATATTAGTGCTCGGAATTACTTGTACTTCAAACATTCTTGGAGAAGCACCGCCTACTTACTTCTACACAGCCTATAACTGCGCATTCGAGACCTCACTGATTCGCAAATACTATCGCCCGCCAGATACGTACCTATTGACACGGGGGTGGTGGCGCATTGGGGCGATATTCGTGGCGGACAATCAGCCGTGTTTTCCTGACTTCCAAAGCGAGGAAGAAAGGTGTCATCAAAGGCTCGTGGCAAAGATCAAGAGTTTCGGATCGCCCGGGCCCGATCAAGTAATAAAATTATTAGGCAGGTATGAGTTTTGGATTTCTCCCGGGATAGCTTTACGAGGAAAACTTTTTCCCCCTTTTGGATATTTTTTTCTATTCTGAATTAATCCCAGTGAAATCCAACGGAAAACACGGATATAAAGGATGAATATGGTATCATGACGAGTCATTATTGTAGGTTCGTGGGAAAGAAAGAGCGTACTCTCTCTGATGACATTTCTTTTTTACGTCCTGTTTTCCTAAGTTCTTTATAGGATCGTATTGCCCTGATCCAACATTATCGCTACGAGGTTATATATGTTGTGTTGATATTGATAGTAATTATTGTACATAGATCGCATTACAAATAAAGCTTTTAGTATACGTAAGATCAGTTGCATCAATATTGATCGCGACCATCACCTCACAATTAGTATCAGGGAGATACTCCTGTTTTACTTGGTCGAAAGGGCCGATACTTCTAACATTTTTTATAGAAATAAATATGATATTAATTAATTTAGAATTTTGTATGACTCTTAATTACACCTTTCTTTGTGTTACACATTTTTTCATTCTGATACACTTAAAAATATTGTTTGACATACCCGTGGACTAAGACACTGTGCACTTAACGGTTGATATGACCTCGTCTTCACCCCCTAGTAGTTTATCTCCGATAAACAATTTTAACAAGGTTTTATTCTGTACACATATCAAAACCTAAAATCAAGAAAAAATACTGGTCTTTTTAGAAATAGTAACAGTCTAAAACCAAATATTAGAATCTAAAAACTTAAGCTGTAAATAAGTATTTTCTTCACTTAAAAGTAAATCTCTGTGGATCAGACGCAGTGAAGGTAACTTATATATTCTAGCAGAATATTCTACCATCCGTAATTTGGCCCAGGCATTCGCGAAATTTCTGCAATTTGATGCAAATGGATTCCTTCGAAGATCAATGCAGCTTCCTGGATTTCCAGCAAAGATACCACACAGAGTTCTCTTTTTTGTTAGTGCACTGATTAACCCTCAAGAAAACTCTTTGGGTTCTAAGCAAAGTCAACCAGATCGATGCACTAACTTACAATTAGTGCTTCACAACCGCTGTGCCACGATGATTCTCTGGAGTAAATATCTACGAACAGAGCTACAGCTAGACAACTGTAAGGTGGCTAGAGAGCGGTAGAACTTCTCATTTTCAAAGCCCATTCCGGATCTTTTCGTTTTGGGAATTTCAGAACCCATTTTCCTAAATAAATACTCCACATAATCGTTTACTTCAGGAGGCTGGGCTTGGTAATTCCAAAAACGCAAGGGCGGGAATAAGCGGTTGAAAATGAGTAGCTCTGCTGAACCCTAGCCATCCTTCAGTTATTGGACTGTACCTATATATCTGCCGCGAAGGATCTGATGGCATGTGGCAAGTGTTTGGACCTGATTCGTCAAATGAGTAGAGACATCCACCATTCACACGTATTTGTGTATGGTAGAAAACGAACGGATTCTATCGCTCTTTGGCCATCTTTCAGTTCTCGGACTATATTTTATTCTGTTTTCTGCCAAGTAAAATATATGCATATATACATTCTATCAAATAAAATATATACATAATATATTACATAATATATACATAAAACATATACGGTAGACTCCCGTACAACGCAGGGGATGTGTTCTGCATTAGGAAATCGCGTTATATGGGAAATACTGTATGGGATACATTTCAGAGTTCCCGCTCTGTAGCTGATTGCAATCTAATTGTAAGAGATCAATCCCTTTCCAAAGTTTCGACGCAACAGAAAAAAATGTTGCTACGGTTATCGCATATTGCTAATTATTTAGCAATTATTTCATTCCGAACAGACTATTAGAGTTATATGTAACTAACTTCGTTCAAGTAAAGTTTCTTTTAATAAAAAAGTAAAAACAGACGGCATCGTTTGAACTTGTTTGTTGACACTTCCGATGGCGAATAAATGTTAAATAGTGAAGTTTGAATTTCTATTTTCATAATTATAAAAATAATTATTAAAATATAATTATTTTCCTCTTATACGTTTAAATGTGTATATGTATAGGAATGGGTGGTACAGAGGTATATATTTAACGGTACACCGATCCTATCCTACGATACTTAATGGATAATATCATAAAATGAATAGCTGACAATACACAAGAATCTTTCACTCGGTTGCACTTCTCGCCTGTTCAATCGTTCGTCTTCTACCTATCTTCATCCGCTTTCAAAACATTCTTTCATTCCTACACACATTCTTCCATCTCTTCCGTTCATCTTACTGACTGTTCATCGATTTCTATCGGTATTCACTCAGCGCACGCTTTATCTAATTTACAATATTGTTATTTCTTAACAATAGATAATAATATACAACAGAGAAGTGTATACATTTTGGTTTTCTAAATAAAAAATGGAGGACTATGTGAAAATGTTAAATTTATATTACGTGTTATACGGAACAATTTTTCCGCGTTACACGAATTCCCCGAATACAGGTGCGCGTTTTGTGGAAGTTCACTGTATGTATTATTATAATTTGTGTATTTTTCAAACTTTTACTTGTGGTGTGCTGCGAAATTTTCGAAAAAACCGTTGCTGTACTATGAAAGATAAAACGTTGCGGAGCAATGCAATATCCAATGGCAAAAGCAGGGTCTACATGTCCCTCTCTTCTCCCATCGTCACACCCCTTTGTGATGACAAAGAAGGGTTAAAATATTAGCAGATATCCAAGAGAAGTAAACATTTTTCGTCAGTCACGTTAAAACTGTCAATTACATCGTTATTACTACTTACAAGTAAATGTAACCACTGCTTCCTTCTGTATAGTTGAAAGTTTAATGAAAGTTACATAAAGTGTACCAAATATCTTACTTGTCTCTGTGAGTCATTTTAATCCATTTCAAAGCAGTTCGTTGAAATTAATTTTCGTGCCAGCATGATAGTCCGTTAGCGCTGAGCGGACGAAGACTCAGCGTGGAAACGGAACTCGTGACAACGGACAATTGGGAAAGGGGTCGGAAAAACCAACGAAACGTAACACTCGATGTACGAACGCCGTACCGACCACGACCACGAGCGATGCACTAAATAAAGAATTATTTTCAGCATATAACGGTTAAAACTTTTTTTAACGTACATCGTGAGGATGTTGGTTATTAATTAATTAACACATTCATATACCAATTAACACATAAAATTTAACAAATCTTTGTCACAAATTATAATTGTATCACCAAGTTTTCATATTTTTGCAAAATCCTCAACAACCTGCACGCTACACTCATCCTTTGTTCTGATAATCTTTCACTTTCTTGATAGATGTCTTCTCGAAGTTGTTCAACTTTGACAGATTCATATTTTGACCTTGACAGACCTTAACTTTCGATAGAACTTCAAGTGTTCCCTACAATGTGTAAGATTAAAACGATTACATTTTCAACATAATTGAAGCATCCGTTTGCCTTATAAACGTCCTTTATTCCATACAACTCAGCACGTCATAAATATTTAAACATTACAGCGGTCATTGCCTTGTATTTTTGGCACCCAAATCCGGACATTAAAAAACGATAAACTTTCGCTTCGTCTCGAACTCGCTTTTGTTTCCATACGACGAAGTATATACTATTTATTTAAACACTATTAACATAAAAAATTCAAGTTCCGCAATCAATACCTTCCAGGTGTCCTCTTTCCAATTTTCGTTAGTGTATAAACATAACTACACCTAATTGTAAGAAATTAAAATCTACGCTTCTTTTGTACTCGAGAATCGTCTGGGTTTTTTAAATCCCTGGAACAAAACAGTTTGTTTATTTCTAATAACTTTATTCAACGCGCAAACACAATGCTGCTAAAAGAATAAAGTTTGTATTCAGATTTGCCTTAAGTTGTGTTTTCTTATTGCAAACTTAATTTGCATGCTCTCGTACCGGCTGCAAAAGATCTGCTGGTGCGCAGTAAGTCAGTGCAGTAAAAAGAGTCGTCAGTCGTACTCTCCTATTTCCGCCATATCGATTGTCGAAAGTTCAAACTTGATGAATAACCACCAAAAATAAAACACTTCATTCGTTATTCGCATACCAACATAACGAATTTGAGGCTTTTTCGGGCAGTAGTGAGTTAGAATTGAAAATACATGCGAACGGTGGATGTGTCTACTCGTTTGACGAATTAAGTGCAAACACTTGTCAGCAGGTCCTTTGGCGGGCGATATATACAGTCCGACAACTGAAAGATGGTTAGGGTTCGGCAGAGCCTCTTATTTTCAACCGCCTATTTCTGCCATTTGGTTTTTGCAATTTCCAAACCCAGCCGCCGAAAATAAACTACTATTTGGAGTGTTTACTTCAGAAGACTGAATTTAAGAATTTCAAAAACAAAATGGCTCGGCTAAACGGTTAAAAATGAGAAGCTGTATTGCTCTCTAGCCATCTTTCTATTGTCGGACTATACGTCATCTCTTTAAAAAGATAAAAACATGATATAATTACATTATACTGCGAAGTACAGTGCGTTTCGCGTAACCGGAATTACTTTGCGACCCATAAAAGAAGTATCATCGCCTTCAGTTATTTTAATCGTATGAGATTATTAAAGAATTAAATTTAAAAAAATTATATAAGTTCATGAAATATTTGAACATGTGCCATACATATTTCATTGAACACAGAGTTTGTTACCGGCCAACAACCGTCGGTGGTAGCAACGCATATATGTTGTGTTTGATCGGTCACTAAACTGTTTAACAAATTCCAATTCTTATGATATATACTGTGGGGATTTTATAAATTCCGCTTATCTAGAATGAATACAGTTGACTGACAAAAAGACGATCGACGACGAAACGTGGACGGCACGAGGACGAGCAACCAGTTCGACGGTAGACGAGTTCGACGTTAGACGAAATCAACTGTAGACATGTTCGACGGTAGACGAGTTCGACAGTATACGTGTTAGATGGTAGTAGAGTAGACGTATAGAGTAGACGAATAGACGAAGTTACGTATCGAATAGACGAGTAGACAAGTAGACGAGTAGACGAGTAGACGAACAGACGAACAGACGAACAGACGAACAGACGAACAGACGAACAGACGAACAGACGAGTTGACGAATAGACGACAGAGTAGACGTATAGAATAAACGAATGGACGAAGTTACGTATAGAATAGACCAGTAGACGAAAAGACGAACAGACGAGTTGACGAATAGACGAATAGACGCACGGATTAGACGTAGAGACGCGACTTTGAGGGATTTATTTTATAGTTGTGTTACTTTATTATTGTTAATTATATTTAGAGTGTGTGTATATATGTGGATCTACAGCGTTTACTATATTTCACAACAAATTTAAGAAGTTTCCACTTGTATATACAGTCGGTCACGAACATATTCGGACACCACTATAGTTTTGAATATTATAGTCCGTACTTCAGAAATGTAAACAATGAGACAAAAAAGAGGTTTCACGTATGTTACTATGCAGTGTTTAGTTTACAAGAACATAAGAAATATTTATTTACGATACGTGATTACATAAATAATAAAAAAAAAAAAACGGAAAGTACGCTCATTTTCATGTCACAGAAATATTCGGACACCTGCTATATTTCTCAAGTTTCCAAGTTCCAGGAACTAACTGAAATAATGTTTGTAAACATATCGTTCGTACTATGTACAGAGTATATTATAGATCGAATATTTGTCTCTCTTATACAAAATTTGTGCGACATGGGTCGGAAAAGTAAGAATGCATTGTTTAATATGCGACAATTAGTCATTTTTCATCAAGAAAATGGGAAATCGATACGCAAAATTGCTGATTTGTTAAATATTAGTAAGAGCACGGTATGGAATATTGTTACTAGACGATACTAGACATTCGCGATAAACGTTCCATAATTAGGAAAATCAAATGTGATCCTCGAATAAGTGCTCCAAAGTTAGCAGCTGAATTAAATGAATACCACGGAATATCAGTGTATCTGGAGAACATGAGATGAGTGTTAAGATCAGAGGGCTATAATGGAAGAATAGCTCGAAAGAAGCCGTATATTAACGCGGCGAATAGGACGAAGAGACTGAAATTTACAAAGGACTACATTAGAAAGGACAGTGAGTGGTGGGAGGACGTAATTTTTGTGGACGAGTCCGAATATAATATTTATGGAAGCGACGGAAGAATTTGGGTATGGCGGAAATCGAAAGAAGCTCTGAATCCGAGACATTTGCAGGCGACTGTGAAACACGGTGGTGGGTCTGTCATAGTGCGGGGCTGTATTTCAGCCCATGCAGTAGGCGAATTAGTTTTCATTGACGATATTCTTGATAAAAATAGATATCTACAGATTTTGCAAAATAATTTAAAGAAAAGTGCCGATAATATACGACTTCAAAATGGGATAAAGTTTTATCAAGATAATGACCCAAAGCACAAATCGCGAATTGTGCAAGAATTCTTATTATACACTTGCAAGACTATCCTCCATCCACCACCGCAATCGCCAAACTTAAATCCCAGTGAAAATTTATGAGATGAATTAGATCGCCGAATTCCGCAACTCCCATAAACACAAAAGAAGAGCTAAAAAGGCGTTTGCAAGAAGAATGGCTACGTATCGGGCAAGATTATTTAAAAAAAATAATTTGCAACATGTCAACGCGATTACGGCACGTCTTAAAACAGATGGGATTTTCAACAAAATACTAATTAATAAAAACAAGATTTATATATCGTGATATAAACTTAATTTTGATAGTGTCCGAATATTTCCGTGACATGAAAATGAGCATACTTTCTGTTTTTATTTTATTATTTATGTAATCACGTATCGTGAATAAATATTTTTTGTGTTTTTGTAAACTACACGCTGCATAGTAACATACGTGAAACCTCTTTTTGTTCTCACTGTTTACATTTTTGAAGTACGGACTATAATAGTCAAAACTATAGTGGTGTCCGAATATTTTCGTGACCGACTGTATATATATTTATAAGTATATTGTTATCAATATCCTACAATACATTACGTACTCTTCGTATGTAAATAGCTAACTGTGCATGCTAAGTATAAGCGATTCTAGTCCGATACCATTTAAAAGATCGTAAACATTCTTCGTAGGAGAATAAATTAAAAACAACAGTGCGATATAATAAGTTGGAAACGATCACAAAACTGGCACAAATTATGAATCTTGACAATCCTTGGTACTCCGTACGAAAATAAGAAAATGGGAGTAAGACACGCGAAAAGTAGCTCACTCTTCCTCGGCGTTCACCGACTTCTTACAACCTTTTCTTCACTTCGATTTGACTGGAGAGCGAAGAAGAAATTCAAAGAAAGAAAAGATTGCAGTATAGAGGAGGGTAAAGATTCGAATAGATGAAAACGGAAAGGGAAGAGAGCGAGAGAGAAGAAAAAGGAAAAAAATAGAGATAAATGAAGAGGGCGAGAGAGAGAGAAGAATGGTAGCTTCCTATTGGGAAAGGGAAAAGCAGTTTGTCAGGGAGCATCGAAGCGGTCCAAAAAGGCGTTAGGGAAACACGTCACGTTCTGACCGGCGTGAAAAGCATCCCGCTAAGGAAAAGGAAAACGTAGGAAAAGCGACCCCTCGTTAGCCGTCCTTCTATTTCGATCTGGGTCGATCGTTCGACTTGCTCCGAAAGAAACCACCGTTGAGAATAGGTCGGTACACGACGCATCGTTAGTCATTCACCTGCTCGATGGATTCCAAAATCTGTTACTGATAATTCTTTCTTTTATCTGCAATCGTAATTCATTCCAATCGGGGTGACCATTTTTTCTGCATTTATTTAATTACACAAACTACTCTATCCTCTCGCAACACTGGAACAACCGGCATTAAATCTTGACTGGCAAAAATTGATCAATTTTTTTTCAAAGTACTTATTTCATATATTTAAATACACCAGACGTAACAACCGTATATTTACTGTTAAAAGTAAATTGCGTAGTTAACTAGGTAAATGTTAAATCGAATACCGTATCTTGGGTGTTACAGATACTTTTGTATATTACATCATTTTTAGGTCTTGTAGCATTGTTAAATTTATTATAAACGCATAAACGTCTGCGGTTTGCTAATTACTAATTGAGCGTCTGCATGACGTCATATGAGAAATTTATTTGAAAAGCAATTATTTCTTCCCAGCTTTTATAATATCTCGTGTCTTTGAATCATTAGTCATCTAATCATTTACTGCATTTAAGAAATTCAAGTTCCTAAGTAACGCTGCTTTCTTAAATCTAAAGTTTCTTAGAAAATGCAACTGATTAAGAAAATTAATATGCCTCGGTCTTTAGCACAATAATAGGCCAATGCAAATCATTGTATCGACCACTTTGATAACATATAACGTTACAGCGATCATACTTTAGCATTATAACAATGGTGCACGCAGATTTCAAGTCATTTAATATTTTTTTATACATACAACAAAGAACAGAAGTTTCAATAAAGATATAAAATGGGCAGGTGGGCTACATAATTTAACGTGGCGGTCTGTTCATTAATCAGGCCTGTACTACAACTACTGGAGTTAAATCTATTATACTTTAACATGTTAACTAAGTAGTTTGGAAAAAGAGAAATTAAAAGGTGGAAATTATAAGATCACCGTAGAATATCTGCTCTGTGACTCGCTTATAAACTTGGAGAACTTTTGGAAAAAATTGGGAACAAATCATTTTGACTTGCTCGGTAGTTCTAATATTAAATATATATTGTAAAGTTTTATACTTAATAATTTGCATTGTAATAATTTTTTTAAGCAATACAAATTATGTGTGGAAATTATTTTGTATAAGATTCAATAATCTAAAGCTATTATACGTTTCAATGATTACAATACATGCGGCCCTAGACTTTTGCACATAAGTAATTTCTGAAAATGTGTGCGAATGCTGGAGGTTTGGAAGTAGAGGGATACAGGAAAAATATTGAAAATTGTATGTTAATATGATTTCTTTGTGAACTTGAGATTCGCTATCATCTAGCAAGTAATACTAGAAACAATATTGCAATGTTAGAAAACCTCTAATAGCCAATGTGTAAGTGAACGCGAGTTACAGCACTCCATGTGACTGCATGGAAGCAAACATTTTTTACAATAGCAACAAACTCTTTAAAAAATTGCATTTTTAGAAAGTGCGAAATAGCGATTTGTGCGAAAGTCGGAGACTGCCTGTAATTACAAACGAGATATTTTTGTTGAAATTCTACTTCAATGAATGACCGATTAAGTTCGACGTGTAAAACCAATTTGAAGCGAATGACTTTCGCGCATAGAATAATGTGTCTCTTTGCTCAAATCGAAGGCAGAGGAATCGAGTAGTTACACGAGATATGCGTTCATTGATTGGACGATAGGTTTAGTAAGTTCATCGCTTCATCAAAATTAGTTACTTTACTCCATACAACAAAAAAAATAAAAATAGGCATGATAGATAACAAATGAAGGGTACAAAATAACTTAAGTTTTTCTATTTCTTCCTTCAAATACCATATCTGCTAAATACATCTGCTTAACTACAATAATTTTCTGTGGAAGTTTCTGTCAACCTGAAAAAGAAAACTGTATTTTTACACTGTAATGTACAGCCAGATAATTTCACAAAGATAAGGGTAGGAATTTTGCCAGTTTCTTCAGCCTTTCAACCACATTGAACTGTACCTAGACTGTAATCTCTAGAAAGCACGAATTTCTTGTCAACTGCATCTAACTGGAAACCGATATAGGTGAAACCCGCAGGTGCAGTGCACCAGTCTCTCCGCCAAATTGCCTACATTAACCCTGGACTGTATTAGAACCAACTTAAATATACAATAGTATACTGTGATTCTAAGGATAAGTTACGATTCGACATACTATATATGACATGTGAAAAAAGAAATTAACAAGGTGTTTGTTCCTGATACATAAGCAAGCTCGTTAACACTTTGAACGCCACCGGTATTTCGCTAGATTCACCATTTCTACCGAAGTGGAACTTTTACTATTAAATTTGTATTTTTGCAAAGCAGAAACTTTAAAGATACAGATAGATAGATATTCGGTAGACCTTTATCTTTTTAATGTCGATATTTAAATATTTAATATATCCGAAAATTCGTAAATATTACAATTTTAAAATTACACGGAAATTTAATGAATTCAATAGCGCCGGTCATCGGTGACCTCCATGACAGTCAAAGTTTTAACCCTTTCAGCGCTGAGTTGTGCGACTTTAAGAATCTGCTGTGGTTTGCCCATTTTTTACGCTGAAGCGCAAGCTGGGCGGACTGAAATTTTTTTGCAAAACACATTGATTGTAACTGCAATAATTTGAGTAGTGACTGCGAAAACCTTGGCCGAACAATTTTTTTATTAAGCAATAATAACATAAACAGTATTAAAAGTAGTAAATTAAATTAATTTCATTTCTTTTTTTTTCATTTATAATAGAGATAGAATGGTTGACTGAGAACCCATATATTGCTTTATAGCCGATGGTGAACAACTTTGGCGAGCGCATACATGCGTCCACAGCGTTGAAGAAGTTAAAGGGCAACAAGAGCGGCAGATGTACAACGTTTTCATTTCTTGCGATATAAAACTTACGAAGGTCTTTACGGATGTTATATAATTATAATTTATTAGCTTGTTTATGTCAATATTAAAATCAGGTCTATTTTGGGTCGGTGTAACTGCACGTTTATGATAGAAAAGTAAACCAGAAACGATTGTCTTCCGTCAAATGACGGACTAGTAAAATGTCTTTGGTAATGTTGAGATAAGAGTTGTCATACTGATAGAACGCGTTAATGTGTTAGTAAATACACATATGCAGGACGGGGTGGGAATAGAAGCAACATATGAGCCTTTATATTTGAAAGTCGTATTTACCAGTGTCTTTCTTTTTACGTTGATATCTTTCACATTTCGTACAAAAGCTTTCAAAGCCACTTTTCAAAATGAATTCACTATTTCGATTACATACTTCATGTTAGTACAGAAGATATTACCTTCCTGTCTCCTCCTTAGTTCCTAATTAATTAGTATCAATATGTTTCATTCGGTTTAGAGTGTTCTTTTAAATTTCGTATCACCTCAGAATCTCTACAATTCTTCAACTGTAACACTGGATTGCAATTTGAGTATTGTGCAAGGTAAGAAGTAAGTATAGCAAATGTTAAATCTTCCTTTAAACAGATACCTATGGCAGAGCAACACATTTTCACCCCTCTAGGCAAGAAAACAACTTATATTTAGTTTTATTTTCTTTCACTGCTCCAATAACAACTGAACCTTTAAGAATCTCTTAATACCTATCTCTTATTACTAGTATTAAGAGGAACTATTATCGTTCAAAAGGAAGTAAATATGCATATTTGTGACTATTTCAACTATTTCAATTTCTAAATAATAAATTTAAGGCCTTACGCAAAACATGTAAAAAAATTATGCTTCTTTTTTGCCAGTTTGCTTTGAATTTAATTTCAGTTAGGAACAATTTTAATACATTAAAAAAAAATAACAATTTAAAAAATGTTACGCACTCTCTGACTTCGACTCCTTCCGCAATGCAGAGTTATTGTAGTTCTATCATTTCTTACAATTCAGTTTTCCAAAACGACGCACATCTTTATTTTTTACCTATTTCCAATTACCTTCCATACTTCCTTAATGTTTTTAACGTCCATTTGAGATTCAAGGTAAACGTTTCAAACGTGTAACAGAATTCACTGTTTCGTGGGATTTAATGTGCGAATGTTACACGGAAGGGAATTGGCGATATGGTTATGAGCTCCATACTCCTTGCGTGTTGAACGTCCAATTAGTTCAGCATGTACTCTCCTCGTAACGTTCAATACAGGTCACGTACCAGTGTTGTTAATTAGACCAACTGTGCACCATGTCATTTGAACGTCCAGGAAACTTGCAATATTCCATTGTAAAAGAGTAATTCCCCTTTTGGGGCGGACATTTCATGCTATATCCAAAAATCACGCGAACCGATGTTCTATGGAAATATTTGTAATACGTGTGAAAAGGGAATTATACTAAATTTCTAGTTTACATATATTACTACGTCAAAAAACGTGATCGTCGCAAGAGGGTCAGCCGAGTATTTCTGCAAAAGGAAGGGATATCGTTCCGTGTCGTTTGCTAACCCAACGGACAACCAAATCCATTAGTTCGATGTAAACGGTTTCTCGTTCCCAGCATACATAAACGCGGCCTCGAATTAGAGAAATGCCTCTACGTGCTTACCCTCTACTGATCGGAGCTATACCTATCGAGCCATTACTGTAGCAGAATTGCTCTTAACGAGATCTGTCATAGGTATATCCAACTTTAATTGCATCTCATTTCTTGTCTTTGATTTTAGGAAACACTTCAATAAAAGTGGTTTAGTAATTGTGCTTTAACAGAGATTTGTATGCTAATAATACTGTTTTTTTTTTTTTTAAATTAAGATGTATTACGGTTATAATGATGCAAGAAATACGTTCATTTAAATTCTTCCTTTGATTCTAGACTGTGGAAAAATTTATTATTTGACGAATTATGTCTGGTAGACATCAGAGTTTTATGATTATGGGACTGTTAATTGTTTGTACTTTAAGACATAGGTACCTATGCATGTTTCGGATGTGTTAAATATCAAACTCAGTTTGAAAGTTTGTATTTTACTTGCAAATGGTTGTGAATTTTTACAAGCAATGGTTTAACACTAGAACTACCGCCATTAAATCTATTATATTTCACTGTATTTAATCAGTATTTTGGAAAAAGAGAAATAAATAGGTAAAAAAGATGGTCGATTCGGTAAACTGTATTTTATAAGATCAACGTAGAATATCTGCTCTATGACTCTCCGATAAACTTATAGAGAACTTTTGGAATAAAACTGGGAATCAGCCATTTTGACTTGCTTGGTAGTTCTAGTGTTACTTGTATCTACACAGTCTTGAATTCTATATCGACCATTTATTATATAGATTCTTCGAAAATTTCTTAATTAAAAATGAATTAAATTAAATTAAATTTGAATATGCAGATTGTTTGGGGGGGGGGGGGGGGGGGGGTTAAAAAACAAACATTGTCAACGTCTTCTATGCATGAAAATGAGAAAAAAAATGGTATATGAAAGTCGACCAACAAAGCTTTGTTAATAACTTATAACATAATAGTGTAGCAGTTTTAATATCCTATTTAAAGAAAAATCGCTATTTGTAAAATTCCGAATTTCTGGATAATTTCTGTTATATTAATCTCTGCAACTGCATTCTTAATTTGCTGCAGCAGGATATTACGTGATGCCATTTTAGTTGCATAAACTTTCCTTTAACATTCTCTACAAATAAACTTCATACGCAGATGAGGTATATATAAGTAATCGAAAAGCATCATTAAAACGATGTCAATCAGAAATTGTCAGATCAGTATACGATAATAAACGTTACATGCAACCAAGTACCCATTTTTCAATATTTTCGTCAAACGAGTTCAAGGACTCAATTTTAAAATTCCAGCTTTAAATTATGTTCGAAGCTTAATTTCCTTTACTTCATTGACCTTTCAACTTTTAGAATTATGATTGTTCTTAAAAAAGGTTTTCATATTTTTCGCAGCCGAATACAAAGATGTTATTTCATTTTTCTCATAAAAAAGAGCTGCAAGAATAATGTTAATTATAAGTACCTACATGATGAACGTTTTAAAATAATAAAGACATGATTAGCAATATCAAAATGTGCTGATAGATGCAAATAGAAACTTTTAAATTTCATGCTATTTTTTCAGAGCCTGAGCGGTTTCATTGATTATTATGTAAAAAAGATTGAATAATTTACTTAAAGCAGAATTCTAGCTGCACTTTACAGCTGTACTCGTGCACATAAATGCATAATGATGTTTCACAAACTTCAGGTACTTAATACTACTCAATTTGACTTTATAAGTTTTTTCTCGTGTTTCAAACTAATACAACATCGGAGTTTGTTAAAGTTTTTTAGAGCACTCAGTGTTTAAATGTAATTGGATGGCCTTACAATTAACTTTCGACGATAAATATGTATGCATATCTTTGAACATGAAATTAATTTCAAAATGATATAGGTTGTAAACAAGTTTCATTATATTACGCAAGAACAATTAATTTAAACTAATAGGTTAATATTATATATTCATGGTTATTTACGATTGCTTTGTTTTTCCGATGTTACGTTTGGTTAAGGGAACCACGATCCATGTACCGGTTTACAGAATTTGGTTAATCTGCATGCCCGCTAATTACAGTAAAGCTTTGATTATTCTAACTAATTGGAGTAGTACCGATTATCGATTTGTTCAGATACTCAAACGCATTGACAAATCTAGGCGAAAACGCGATTTATCAGGTGCACAGCATGCTAGTTGAATTTTAAGGAACCTTTATTGTTAGGAAATTCAACCAACTGGAAAGCAAGAAAAAGTGAAAGAGGGAGATTTCGCGCGAGATTTCAAAACTAGAAATATAAAAGTGCTACTAAGGTCAACACTGATTTCTAGGTCAAATTCTAAATCAGTGGTTGTCAAAGTATGATCCGCGGTTTTCTATGGAAGTGTTTCTCAAATTTTTTATTTTTATGGAACATCTGCAACAATGTTCAAGTTTTAGGAAACCCCAGCATCAATGTAAAAAAATTATAATAATTTTTTTTTTAACTGAGCGTTCTAAACTAACCATCCAGTTATAAGTGCGTACTGTTTATATACCTATCTACACAAATTCGCGAATATCAGAACCTCGAGTTTGTATTTGACGAACAAGCTGTTCGTGTAATTCCTCGAATTCTTGCAGAATGTTTACCACTACAGCATCCGGCGTTAAATCTATAATATTTAAATATATTGCATACCTAAATACATTGATGCAAGGAGAATAAAGAGGTGGAAAAAATAATCGATTCAGTAATTTGTTTTGTAATATGAACATGGACTAACTATTCTGTAACTGTCCAATAAACATGGAGAATTTTTGAAAAAAATTGAGAACCAGTCATTTCGACTTACTTGGTACTTCTAGTGTTAATAATGTTTCGCTAAACCTCAAGGTACTGGGGAACTCTGAATGGGGAACGCTGCTTCAGGGAACCGTGACAGGACCTCTAGATGACCATAAAGGGATCTCTGCATTCTATAGGATCGCGGAGGGATCACATATAATTAGTTATAATCTTGATACCTTTCAGGCATAAGCAGATGCGCTCAATCCAATGAATATACATTTGATGACAAAGATTTGCAACTGTTGGAGCGCAAGTCGAGAGCGCATCTCTTATCATCGTCATCCACTATATTTATTATCTCACTATACTTGCACCATATAACATACTATCATCAACTTTAGACATTTTTTTTACGCGCTATTACTCTTGTTCCAACCGCTATAAAGAACATGTCGTTCAGTATTTTTTTATAATACTGGTAACCTTCCTATAACACGGTACATAGGTTCCTAGAAGATGCCGTGTTATGTGAAACCGTGTTGTATGAGAGCCAGATCCAGTACAAAAAGGGGGGTTACGTTCCGAAAACTTATTAAAAACAAATTTTTTTTTTATTCTACATAACCAACTTAATTTTTATTAAAAATATAAATGTATGTACAACGCGAAACAAAAACAAAAAATATTATTTTAATTGAGTAAAACTATTTTAATAAATTTCTTCATCGTCACAGCTGAGTATAATTAATTGAGAACGTTTTTTTGGTGGAATGATATCGTCCTCAGTTTTAGAACTTTTTTCTTCATTTAAAGTGTTTGTATTTTCCTTCCTCTTTAAAAACATCTTTCATTTTACTTTTCTTTCTGGTTCTTATCGGATCATTATAAATTTCTCTTTAATGTCTTAAAGACGAAAAAGTTATTCTTTGGCACACCATGGCTCGACGCAGTCTACCGATCAACAGCGTGAAATACTTTTGTTTTCGAGCCACGGAGATGAAAACAGAATACTTTCCGTCACATTGTGTTTTTAAGACGGCAATGCAGGCGATCATCGATGTTAAGCTATTCCACCCAAGTACGCTGCATGGATGGGTTTCCACGACTCTTTTTTCGCGATCCTACAATATGTAACAACATGCTAGTCGCTTCACTACAACGTCAATTTTCGAGCACTGATACTTGGCAAATTATTTCACACTTAAATCAATATAGTAATGAAAAATAAACTATAACATTGCCGTTAAACATAAACGTGAAAATCATATCCAAATATACTTCGTTAATGCTACACACATCTGAAAAAAGGTATGGCGTGTGCATCGCATGCGAGCAATTTTTACAAAATCCATACAGTTCTACAAAAATTGTTCGTAATAAATGAATATAACAAATATTAGGTAAAGTGAATAGAAATGTCGTTTTTTTATATCTCTGTTGGCATATTTCGGGTATGAAATCTAGCCAATGTTTACTGTGTGCAATTGAAAAGCATAAATATTATATATTTCTTGAAACTAAATTTTTTCGTATTACAACATATCTTTTTGCTTTACCAAATAGTATTTTAATAGGTATTAGTGCCCCGATTACCACGTTTTACGTAATTTTCAAATTTTACCTTGGTCTTATAGATTTGACACTTTCCCACTGAAATATTATGTTCCAACACGAACTAATAATTACCTCAATACATCGTTGCCATATTTGAGTCAACCATAATAATCAAGCTGTCATTTCATCTAAAGGGTATAGCCGGTTAAGATGGTCAAATGTGCCCTTGAACCGAATTCAAATCGCGATGAGTCATTCGAAAGCTTATAAAAAAAGAATGATTTCTGCCAAGTTTCAACTTTGAATCTCGACCCGGGGGGTAGTAAAGGGTAAAAATAGAAAATCAGGTTTTTGCCGAATTTCTCCTATACCAGCGGATAAAAAATTTTGAAAAAATTCAGAGGCACTTCTGTTATCAGGGCACATATTAGAGAATTTTTTCAGATTTTTAAATTGAAAAAACAAGCTGTGAAAAATAAAAAACGCTAAAAAATGATGAAAAATGCCGATTGTGTATCGAAGCAGTCTTGGCACTATAATTATATTTTTACTGTAAGTACGTATCATTGTTACTATTGTCCTGAATTTTTTTCAGATTTTTCAATTTGGTGCGCCGCAGTTAAAAAAATTAAAAACCGATTTTCTCGTCGTTTTTTCCGTGTCAGAGTAACTTATACGTCGAATTGCTTCATGAAATAGGTATTTTATGCGATCTTCTATGTTTATACGTACAGCAAAACATCACAGGAATTAAAGAAACTGAAAAAACCGAATCATTTGAAACTGTTATGCGCCTTACATTGTAAAGTATGTACCGTATTTTCCAACGGCGGCGGTGGCGCAGCGGTAGAGTGTCGAGCTGCCGCTGCGAACTTTTTGAACGTAGGTTCGAGCCTCGAACTTCCAAGTCCCTTAGGCTGTTTTTTTTTTTTCGTTAATTACATATATTTCCTAACTTTACGACACAACGATCAATATTTACTTTCAAATGTTTTAAGAATATTTGAAAAACATATTAACCTGAAATATACGTAAATATAAGTTTGGACTGCTTGTTATGCCGCCGTTTATCCTGTCAATTACGGCATTGTTTGAAATTGGTTTTCAAATCTCTTACCTTTAACAGTTATGGATGGATGGCAACAAAAATCGTGTTGTTGTTTTTCTACTATTTAGCCTTTTCGTCTATTCGAATTAGATCATACAATTCTATTCTCTCTTTTATTCAAAATGTATGTTAGAATTTCTGTCACGGGTTCAATGCATGAAAGGTAAGAGATTTGAAAACCAATTTCAACCAATTTCAAACAATGCCGTAATTGACAGGATAAACGGCGGCATAACAAGCAGTCCAAAGTCATATTTACGTATATTTCAGGTTAATATGTTTTTCAAATATTCTTAAAACATTTGAAAGTAAATATTGATCGTTGTGTCGTAAAGTTAGGAAATATATGTAATTAACGAAAAAAAAGAAACAGCCTAAGGGACTTGGAAGTTCGAGGCTCGAACCTACGTTCAAAAAGTTCGCAGCGGCAGCTCGACACTCTACCGCTGCGCCACCGCCGCCGTTGGAAAATACGGTACATACTTTACAATGTAAGGCGCATAACAGTTTCAAATGATTCAGTTTTTTCAGTTTCTTTAATTCCTGTGATGTTTTGCTGTACGTATAAACATAGAAGATCGCATAAAATACCTATTTCATGAAGCAATTCGACGTATAAGTTACTCTGACACGGAAAAAACGACGAGAAAATCGGTTTTTAATTTTTTTAACTGCGGCGCACCAAATTGAAAAATCTGAAAAAAATTCAGGACAATAGTAACAATGATACGTACTTACAGTAAAAATATAATTATAGTGCCAAGACTGCTTCGATACACAATCGGCATTTTTCATCATTTTTTAGCGTTTTTTATTTTTCACAGCTTGTTTTTTCAATTTAAAAATCTGAAAAAATTCTCTAATATGTGCCCTGATAACAGAAGTGCCTCTGAATTTTTTCAAAATTTTTTATCCGCTGGTATAGGAGAAATTCGGCAAAAACCTGATTTTCTATTTTTACCCTTTACTACCCCCCGGGTCGAGATTCAAAGTTGAAACTTGGCAGAAATCATTCTTTTTTTATAAGCTTTCGAATGACTCATCGCGATTTGAATTCGGTTCAAGGGCACATTTGACCATCTTAACCGGCTATACCCTTTGAAACAACACCTCGTGATTTATTATTACCTCGTAGAACAGGACATAGTTTAGATATGTATTTCGTAAAACAAAGTTCAACTATATTAATGATTTGTGGTTGGTTAAACCATTCAGCGTATGTGTAAATCATTCACGGCAAATTGTAACTAGGTAACAGCTGTCATGAAACGCAACATAATTTCACAACGGTATTTGGATGTTCAGAAATGTACATAACACGCCATAGACATTCATTTCACGCACTGAACGAAGACAGGGTACCTCGAATAATTGGCAATCTACTGCTTTTAATCCTTGGCAATGTCTTCCAACGTCATGTAACGCGATGGAATTACTTCCGATCCCGATTTGATTCTGTGCGTGTCAAAGTGTAGTTTTGGTGAGAATAACTCGTCGGCCGTGTAAATGATAGGAGGAAATATAGTCCATTAGCGGAGCGTAAATCAGTTCGTATTGTCGACGCGTATAACGCGCGCAAGGAACGCGCCTATAGAGTGGCAGCTTTCGATGTACCCTCTACTGCCATGGAGTAATCAGGTTTATCTCGTGGTTGCACACAGAGAGACGGGCGCTAGTTAGTGACCACCAGCACGTTGTATCGTTTGGAAACGGCAGTTTGCTGCCAAGTGCAGTGATTGTTCGTGGTGGACGACTTCTAAACACTGATATCAAAATTTATTGCCTACATATGCTTCTGGTCTTTAAAAATCATTTGTTTTTTTCCATGAAATCAATTTATCTTCACACCCAACTAATTTTTTAAAAATATGTAATAAGTTTTTTTGACGGGGCGCGTAAAGACTGAAAATTAATCCCTGAAATCAAAAGTTTTCACTGATTTATGATATTTCGCGTAACTGAATGTAATATTAATAGTGTAGAAATAATGAGATCGTTTCGTACCGGCTGGTATTGCCAATTTAATAGTTTTTGAAAGACTTCAAAATTTTCTATTCCATTTTCCACGCTACGAGTACCACAAGTAGTTGTAGGCTAAAGGGTTAAATGTTATATTCGAATATATGAAATAAATACTTTGGAAATAGAGGGATCAATCGGCAAAGAAGATGATCGATTAGGAAAGTGTGGTTGATGATCCAGAATCTAATAGCCATACTTGTTTAATTATGTTAAGGGGTTACATACAGTTAGGAGGCCGAAAAAAAGCGATTTTTCAAGAAATTTTCCTGGGAAGACTTTTAAATTTGTTAACGTAAAAATTTGTATACATATTATGGTAACTTTTAACTGTATTTTCACATGTTTTATTAGTAAAAATAATCATTTTGAAAGCTGCTATAGCTGATCTCCAGGAGCTCCTCTCAAAAAAGGCGTCTTGCGGTGACCACGATATCTCTGGACTGGATCATCCAAAATGAAAAAACCAAATGGATTTCGTTAAAGGAATGTGCAATCTAGTAATTAATCGAAGGAATAAGCAAAATAACTTTTGGTTACAAAATGGCGGCTTCTAGAAGAAAAAAATCGATATTTGGCCAAAATTTTGGCCTCAAATTGGTTATAAAAAAAGAAATATTTATCGGTGAGGAAAAAGCTTCGATTAATTACTAAAAAATATACTTAAGAAACTTGTGTTAAAATTTGAGACTGATCAGTTCAGCCGTTTCCGAGCAATCTTGGTCACCGACTTTAAGAACACAGTTTCGAGAAAAACGCGTTTAAAGTTTCAAATCACTTTACATTGGGTAAAAAAATTTTTTTTTTAACTTATATCGAGTCGTTTATTCCAGGGCCATATAATACACCCTCCGCCCCTTCGGCAGCTTCTAATAACTCGAGTTAGTGTTGTCTACGGACCATTCTTCTCTCTCGTGTGCTCTCATGTGCTCTGAGGTCGGAGATCTTCACGCGCTGTTTATCCTCTCTTTCGGCATATGAATGCGCATTGGGCCCAAGTGGAATCCCAATTGCATTCATATAATACAAAAGTGATGCTGTACCTTCATTAAATATGCCGGCAGCTATGTATGCAGCTGTTTCTACAATTTTCGAACCGGCCGGAACTATTTTTGGAGAGATTTTCCATATAAGTTGATTATAGCTCTCATTATTGTTTTGGGTGAAACCACCTACACGTCTTTCTAATAATTTCTCATTGCTGAGATCTGTATAAATCGGAAGTAGAGCATCAGCAACATCTTGTCGTAATGACGGATAATTATGATGGAACGTGGATAATTCATTCGCAGCTACTGGTCGCTGCCAACTGCACCATGACTCTGGTCCGATCGGTCATTTCTCGGGTTGAGGTTTTTTGTCCGTTGAGCAATAATAGTAATATGTGGCCCAGAAAAAAAAACTGCGTCTTGTAATTGCTTTTGAGTTTGACTCTCAGCAGTTCCAAGTCGGCTTAACGAATTCCGAGAAATTAATTTGTGTTCATAATAATGTATGCATAATTTTTTTATGAACGATACTGACTATAGTCACCCGTAGTGGCGAAAGGGTTAATATTTGCTAGTTTGATAAATATTTATAATATTTACAATAGGCGGGTAAATAAAAGGGCCAGCGTTCTAAGTTAGCAATGACACTTAGGCCGCCTACTTTCAAACGCTGTGCCACGTCATTACAAATATGCGTGTAATTTCGTAAACAATTGACGGATTGACTTTAAATTTTCTGGGTGTGAACTTAAATGTATGTACATTAAAAAAATGAAATAAAAAAAAAATCGATTTTTGAAAATTCTAACTGTATGTAACCCCTTAATAATTTCTTCCTCTTTACTAATTTCTACTTTCTCGAATACTTCTTCATTTTTCCTCGTTACAGCTTCTTTATCATTTATTTTCATTATAACTTCATTTTTAGCGTAGCGCTTTACTATTCGCATTGCGAGAGAACTCTATTTCAAAATAAATTTATAATACGTTATAAATGGTCTAATTTCATTACGAGAGAATTAAAAAAAATAGTTTTTCGATTTAACTTTTCCTTATATTCTATGCCGGTTGATGCCATGTACCTTGGAGTTATTCTTTATTTTTGTTATGCAATATTATTTATTTTGTTACAAAATATATGGGAAATATAAAGTATATACTTTGTAACAAATGGTTTATCAAAAGTTATGATGAAATGATGACTTTTCTTATGTGCAAATACGTTTTGTAAGAGAGAACTCAATTTTTATTTTTTCATGATCACTTTTACCTTTGTTATTCATATAATTTTCAATGTATGTAGAAAAATCAGTGTCATTGTTTTATTCTCTATTTCATTCTTAATACACTGCTTTTTGAATTATGTAAATATTGTTTTTTGTTTGGTTTTTATTAGCCTTTTGTCAAACCCTAGTAAAATCGTGAAATTCGGCCGGTTATCTTTGCATAGGCATCTCTTTTTTTGCCCGGCACTAAAACGGTTAACGGCGCTTTAAGAAATCGTGTATATGTATGTTCATATTGAATGAAAGAGTGTGCAAATAAGGTATCGAAATGCCGAGGGACGACGATCGTGGAGAAGAAGTTAAGTTGCGATGGGTAAAAGACGTTAAGACGTGACGAATAGAAGACGAGCATTTTTAACGCGTGATTATAGTTATTTTCAGTTTAGTTTTAACTCTGGCTTTACATGTTATTTTTGTTAAATATAGTTTTAGCTTAGTATATCCGTTTTCTTTTATTCCTCCCCCACAATCGCGTTCCGGAATCCTATAAAATGATCTCTGATCCTTTCATATCCCTTCTTATTTTAAAGAAAATATTATACCATTTAAATTTATATTCCCCTGTGTTTCCAAGATTGTTACATACAAATCACCGCTTCTCTATAAAAAGAACTGTTTATAGAAAAATATCAAAACCGTCAGTTTATCAGCTTCCCTAGATCTAGTGTTAATATAATAGATTACTGTCGGGAAATACTATGTAACAAAATATTAAATGAATTGTACTTTATTTGTCGTTTTGTATTTTTGACCACGATCATTTAACTAAATAGCAGAGTTTTCGGTGCGTTCAAAGCAACCGTGGGTATCATATGTTGTATATCATGTAGGGAAAATTTCCCAGAGGTAATGACAATGAATGCTGCAGCACTATTTAGTTGGCAGCTTGAGCCTTCATCTCCATAACTACCATATTCCCTTAAAGAACTATCTACGGAGTGCTGTACATTTTAAAGTTTGATTCAGAAGGCTGTTACATGAAACATGTTATTCAAGTGCGTTAGATGAAAAATATCTGTACAGTATTATAAATCAGAGTTTTAGGAAGACTACAAACTTCTGGAAGGTATACAAAATTCGGATGCAATGTTAACGGTGTTAGTTACTGCATTTTTAATCTAACGAATTAGATTTTTAGGATTTCTAGGGATGTTTGTGTGACTTACATCCGGTACAATAATAATGTTATTAATGTTATTAATACTTTCACGTCCAGTGACACCAGTGCGGTGCCATTTGCAAGTCGGTCGCTATTTTCCGGTAACAGCAATGTGATGTTTTTGATAATCGTGTTGTTATGTGCCGGTGTCATCTACGTGGTGCCATTAGCAAGCTTTTCAGTATTTTCTTCAATAGTTTTGATAAATCACATTTATTCACATGCACTATTTCATTAAACCCTTGTCTTATAATAAGTAATGACCAGACTGCGGATTTTTATGCATTTATGACAAATTAGATACGGCTAAAATATACAAAAAAAAACATAATATAAAAATATATCTAAAATATCCAAAGTATGGTATTTGTTGTAATATAAATCGAGTGCAATAAATCCCTAGATAGGTTCTCGTGCCTCACCTGCATTTGTGAAATTCGAAATTTGCATAAACATCCGCAGTCTAGTAATGACACTCGTGATGTAGTAAGAGAAGTAGGAAATTTTGACATTTTCCAAATCTTTGAAATTGAAGATATTGATGTGTCGCGATACGATTAAAATTATTTCTGCGTTATTAATATTGTGCTTAATTGTACGAAATATCAGAAATCGTAGGGAAATGTTGATTTCAGGAATTAATCGTCACAGGCCAATTAATTGTAACAGGGCGAAGTAATACCGCGTGTGGTACCGCCTACACTTGTAGATTCCTGACGACAGGAACATAAGAGTTTTTTTTTTTTAACAATAAAAAAAATAGGTCAATTAATTATCAGTCATTGTTTATGCAGTGAAAATGAAAATCGTTGTGAACGGGGTTAAAAGTAGTTCAGTTCACAATGTTGTAATGAATTTTGTGCCTCATATTTGTCCATTTTAATGAACAACTTCGCAAAAAGATCTAGTGGCAAAGAAGAAAATTGTGAAAAAAATTAATATTATCTTCAAGAAACTGACGAATTAATGCACTCACCAATAACAATAAGAACACAATTCAGGGAACATAAACTGGCCAATAAAAAGTAACACGATAAATACAATTATAGAAAATCGAAGTGGTAAATTTCTAAAAAACAAAATGCATATGTGCAAAAGAAAATGGACATTGGTAAGAAAATAACAATACCATGCAACCGCGGAATGAAAATTACGACAATCCTCCTATAAAGTGGAACTCTTATAACACGGTACGAATTACAGTCAAATTACACTCAACTCTCCTATAATGGGATATTCTTATAGAGTGGTTTCCACATAACGGAGCACGAATTAACCTGATTTGAATTACAGTAAACTTTCCTATAACGTAGTATTCTTATAGCACGGTTTTTATTAACGCGGAATTAATCGCTTTAAAGGATAATTGACTGTGTACAATACATCACGAAAAAGAGAGAGAGAGAGAGAAATATTAAAAAAATAAAAACGTACACATGGTTACGAAAATGACATATTTCTCTAAAGACAGAATGGTTTCTGCTGCCAATAAAAGACTACGTAACTTCCGCCACAAACTACTTAACGTACGTAATAAAGGACCTAGACATAGGAGATGGCAGATGCAGAAGATGTAAACAAACAGTGCACCATATAACAGGAGGATGAAAATTATTAGCTAGTAGAATATACATGGTCAGACATGACTCAGCAGTGAGAATCATATACAAGCCAATAACCGGTAAGAGCAAACCGGAATAAAATATAACACCGTACTGCAAGTAAACCCCGACCAACGTTACAGAAAATGCAGAATCCTAATATACTACGACACGACAGGAAACATAGAAAAAAGCAATGAAAGAAACATCACATTTAGGAAGAGAAAAGAAGAAATCATATACCTCATGAATATTTTGTGAACACCCAACTTGACAATACGCAATAGTGATTATTTCAATATCCTGTGTGCGTTATTTTAAAGGAAAATGAAACATTATTAAAAAATCGGAAAGAAATTTTTACATTTAATACGTGTGCAGATGTCTTGTACACATCAAAAGGTAGTTTTGAAGATTCGGACGATACGTTGTGAAGATTTGAGAATTTTTAAATTTTTAACATAAAAGTAAAACACCGAGATCCATATTTTTATGTTCAAAAGTGGTATTATTTAATTGTACGCAAAGGTACTTAAATATTTCCGCTTGCTCGTAAATTATAGTACTTAGCAATGTTTATTAACTACATTGTACGACTTCTTATTAACGTGTCCATTTATTTAAATGTTTATTTTTCCTCAACCTATTATGCAGGAAACGTTCCATGCGTTTCTGACATTCTCAGATTAATTTGATTACATATAATTCATATACTACGATTTACCTCATTAATAACATTATTATCTCATACACATACATTTGTAGCAATGGAAATTGTACAGAATAAACATAGAATATAACAGAACGCACCTGGGAGTATTAATACGTCACTGATATAAAATAACGAATTAAACAATCTCCAAAATACGAATAAACAAATTATTTTACAGTCATTACCGTTTTGTTCGCAACAGTATAGTAATGGATTAACACGTTGAATGTCATGGAGGTCACTGGTAATCAACGCTATTGAATTTAATGAAATTTTTTCAATGCTGAAATGCTGAAATTCAGCATTTACGTATTGGTCTCGATAAGGAAACGTTTCATTGTCTATACAGGGTACAGAATAATATGTACAAGCGAATATAAGATGATTCCTTATGAAGAAATAAGAACAAAATAAAAATGTAAATGTTCGTTTGTTTAAAATCTTAAATCTTCGAAAGTTCTTTACCGATAACTTTGAAATTTTGAAACAGCTATGTATTCGAATATGTGATTGTTTTTATATACCTATTATATAAATGTCACATTTGTTGCAGGTAAAAACATGTTTTAACCAGACTGAGACTTAGCAACGCGTGGCTGGACACAGTTAGTATAGAATACAATCTGACGCTTGATTTTCAAGGAAATCGAGTTTGAAAATCCGGTACGTATATATGCTATACAGTGAAAGAAGTAACATGTCTACTTCGTACACGCCGATTCTAACAAAACTTACATGAGATGTAGTTCTTGAAAAAATATTTAAAGCATATGTTTTTAGCAACCATCGCTCATATTGATGGAGTGAAAATGTCTCTCAATGTTGAGAGTTCTAAGTGCATTTTCTGGTATAGCTTCTAATTAATAACTAGAGAGCATGAATAAATAATTTTTTAGAATTGCATATTCGTTAACAGAGAGTTTATCTGCATAATAAAGATTCCACCTATTGATTTATTTAAACAATGCATCCAGAATATGAATTTTCATATTCGGTTTTCTTGAAAATTAAGCTTTAAATTGAAAAATTTTATTTTACATTTTGTTATTATTTTTTTCTTGAGAAATCATCTCATGCTCGATTGTATATATTACTCCTCCGCACCTTATATACCTGTTCGTATCTTTAACACTAGGTTTTCTAACATTGTTGACGTACGTAGTTCTACCGACACGGGCCAATAGGTATACGTCATAGAGAACTTCAGAATTAGCAGGCTTTGAAGAAAACGAATTTTATATATATATTGGTTTCGTTGAATGGATAAAACTCAGTGCGAGTGGCAGAAAAGAATATAAACTGTTTCTGTAATTTCCTTTGCGAAGTTTGAAATACATCATATTGACCCGCCCCGTAAATCACGTATTAAAATTTCGGCTTTATGAATATGTGATTATAATAGAAAAAATTTCACTTCGATAGAAATGAAGAACGTAGCGAAATACCAGTGGCATTTACACGAAAATACTATCACACTATTTCTTTACTAAATTTTAAAATTCTTTCAAAAACTGTCGATACCTTTTGGCATTTATGGAACACCTGCAAAGTGTCTAATTCTGATACACGACTGTTCTCTCCTTCTGAGTCTCATTTTCTCGGCATATTGCGTGGTGCAAATAGTTCGTGAGGTACGATCATTTATCGGCAACTGAGGTATTCAGTATGTCCGGTGTTATAGTTTGGAATACGAACAGATGGGCCCAAATATGAGACGTTGGCACGGCTAACCAGTTTCCTAAATACTTCTGTAATTCTCCCCCAAGGATCTAGCTACGAATACTTATGTAGAATAGAGGGATTAGAATTAACAGCCCGTTGCGCGACAAGCACGCGAAATGGCGTACTAGATACATTTACAAGAAGATTGTGTCAAGAATTCAGAGTACGAATGAGAGATTAACACGTGGATGGAAGGACGTCGCTATTTTTCTGTGAAAGCACGTATGAATAATGCGGCGGATATTGTGCTTTCATTTTTCTGCTACCTTATGGAAGGTTGAGAAGTTTGTTCAAGTTTGTTGGTACATTACGAGTTAATAAGAGTAACAAACGAACGACAAAATATAGTTATTTCTATGCATTGAAAATTCTATCAATTTTATATTTCTAATTTACGACAATACTTGGTAGGATTGAGAGTTTGTACGGTTTACTGGTATGTGCAGTATTAAACAGTAATTATTTAAAATGCAAGGTGTCATTTTTACTCTACTTTTAATACTATTTAAGTCATTGTAAGTCCGTATTTTATGAATTACAGTAAGAACAATATGTACCATCTATGTGTAATGCCTAGAATCGTCATTAATAACTTTATCTGTCGTCGTAAACAAAGTTATCCGTCAAATTATAACAATTACGTTGAATGAACATGCTTTGTACTATAGGATAATTCGTTTATGAATATCTGAATAATTATTTCTTTTAGATCTTACATAGTACGATGATTTTTTTTATTCAGAACTCGATACTTTATCGGAATTTAGAAAGATAATTTTGGCATTCTGTTTAAAAAAAACAGCAAGCTACATATCTCAATAAAACAGTAAAACAGCAAAAAACAATATTACTATTGAATGCTCCTTTCATAACGCGCAACTTTTGTCCGGAACATTATTTCATACAGGACATATTTTGAGTCATTTAATTGATCACGTTAGGGGACTCACTCTGTATAAACTATTAAGGAGCCACCCAATAGAATTAAGGGCGGCACTGCCCTGTAACTCTTCATTCTCTCCATTCGGAGAACACTTTCACGTACCTTTCACTTTTGTGTAGGTATATGTATATTTCAGTTTATAGACTTCCGCAGAAAGTTACATTTAAATTTTCAATTTTCATGAAGTGTTATAAGATTACAACGTGATCGAAAATAACAATGGTGATATTGTTTTATTTACCCTATACTATTTTACTATTTTTTATACTATAATATTTTATTATTTATTATCATACTATTTTATTAGTATGTCGAAAAGGTAATTATTGTTTGTCTGAGAAAGAAAAAATATAAAAAATGTCTCTTTTACTCCGGAATTATTTAAAACATGTGTTCTACTGATTATGTTAATTTCTTTGTAATTCAGTACGCGAAACAGTTGGGCTGAGTATAACCCATAGTAAATATGGTATTTACCTTGTATCTTACGGAGCTATTTTAATCTATTATATAAAGCTCAAATACCACTGACTGACTGACTGACTCATTCATCCACTCATCACGAAATCTCAAAAACCACAGAACGGATTACAATGAAATTTGGAACATACTCTTGCCTTGGGTCGTAGGTGCTCACTAAGAAAGGGTTTTGAAAAATTCGAAATTTTAAGGTTTTTTTTTTTTTTAGTTTCGATTAAACCGTAGCGAAGCACGGGAACTTTCAGCTACTTTCTCATAAGAAAACAAAACTCGTGTTACAACATTAAATTATAGTTTCCTCGAGAAAAATGGCTGCTCTATTGCCTCCCTTTATTAGAATTCCTCTTGGACGTTTAGTTTTTAAGATAGATATGAAAATATTTACAAAAATTGAGGCATTGTGAGCCCAGTTTTTTTCATTGAGCATTGTTAAAACATGTTTAATTGTTAGAACATTAAACTAATATGTATCTTTACATCCGAGAGGGGTTTTACAATTATTTTGTGCAGAAAAGTGTAAATATTTGTTACGGTTAAAATACTAAAAATTCTGAAATTTGAGAATTTGTATTTTTTTTCAAAACTAATTTTCTGAAAAATGGAGTCTAATTGGGACAATCCAACTTCGTAGTCGTTAATTAATAAAAATTAGCATAAATATTCTTTTGGTGAAAATTGTGTTGGCCCGTGCAATCGGTACAGATTTGTTTTAAAAGAACATGAGATGTTTTTGTGATGACAGTGACATATTGTGTAGACTCGAACGTAGCATTTCCTTTTATATTCATTTTTATAACGTGTACAAAACTCTATACCATCACAACTGTAGAATGTGTAACTATAGCACGCGAAACAGGTAGTTCAAATGTTACAAATTGATTCGAAATGGCTATCTTGTTAACTGGTTATGACATGAAAACTTGTTAACAATTCTTGCTATCTTGCTAATGACTATTCCAGTTTTAACTTGTTACCTTAATTGTTGATAACTGACGATTCGTTACTCGTTAGCCGTTCACTTCAAAGCTGACTGAATTTGAGGACTTTTTCAAAATATCGCGATTAATAGTTTTCAATTTAAAGATTTACACAGTGGAGGGTGAAAAATGTATCGCGGCTCTTTCACCTGTAATGGTTAATTCTTGCGTTTAATCCCGCGTACATTGTAAATAATCGTTCAATCCAGAGGGTGAAATTAAGTTACGGAAAACGAACAGTGAAATCCGCGAAATATATTGTGTTGTAACATAAATTTGTTCAGTTAAACTTCATACACATTTCTCTTTATTTCTTTGGCTCGAATAACATTCAGCCAATTACATAATTACTGTTGGTATTAATGTCAGATTGCTATTTCAAAGGCAATTCGTTAATACCATTTGAATAGAAGTTCTCATCCTGTAATTTAAAAAAGATTTATGTAAAAATCTTGATCTCTTCGTCATTACCAGATTTTTTTCTTTGTAATGCAGTGGACGAAATAAATAATAATCTGACAGTGTTAAATCGGGGAATATGGTGGATGCTGCAAAACTGACCATTTGGGCTGTATGTACCGTGCAGCTCGTCAGACCTGGCACCTCGGCGGCGGAGCTTCTCGTTTTCAACCGCCTTTTCGCACCATTTTGTTTCTTGGAATCCACTCGCTCAGCCTCTTAAAGGAAGCACCCAACAAAGTCGTAGCATTCAAATATTCTTACTACTTTGGCTGGAGCAGCGTGACATTGTATTACATTGTATTATCGTCGCGCGCTCCGTTTCATCAAGGGGAATCTCCTCATACGGTGGGGGTAATACTGTCGGAGTTCAGCCTGTTTTTTCTATAGAGATGTTAGAAATCTGGTGCCTACGCCGATGTCCTCACTGTCGCCACCCAAATCACGTTGTCTCCCTTGCTTCGATCTGCAGCGTTCTCTCTCTTCGTCTTTTAGTTCGATTTGTATGTGTAGCTCTTTTAACGAATCGCGAGGTAGAATGTCAAGTGGCTTCGTGTACAGGGTGTAAAAAAATTAATGGTCATGGCTTTAAGGGGTTGTTCTACACCTCTGGATCGATGGAGATTTGCGAAAAAAACCTGCCGCAAAATTCGGGAAAGGGTAGCAAATTTTTTTTATTGGCTCATCGTATTCGTCTTGTTACGTAGGTAAAATGTCTGAGAGGAACCATGGGTCAGAAACGTACCGTTCTCTCACAAATTAACTTTTAATTGGGCCTTCCGATTAAAATTTCGCCATTAGTTAAAGCAGAGGCGACCTAAACGAAGTTAGAAAATGGGGCACTGTGTCACCGTACTAGAAGAGAAGTGCATGTGTTTATGCTCTTCTCCCCGGGTGGGCCCTTGAGCGAACCCAACACCGAACGCAGGTCAATGACATTTTTCTAGTCATTTTCTATCTTCGTTTATGTTGCCTCTGCTTCAACTATTGGAGCTAGCAAGGGTATTTCATGTGTTTCCTTTCGAAAGGTCGGTGACTCGAAGGCTGCCATATGGGCGAAATTTTGATCGGAAGGCCGAATTAAAAGTTAATTTGTGAGAGAACGGTTCGTTTCTGACCCATGGTTCCTCTCAGACATTTTACCTACGTAACAAGACGAATAGGATGAGCCAATAAAAAAAATTTGCTACCCTTTCCCGAATTTTGCGGCCGTTTTTTTTTGCAAATCTCCATCGATCCAGAGGTGTAGAATAACCCCTTAAAGCCATGACCATTAATTTTTTTACACCCTGAACGTGTGACAAGAGGCATCACGCTTGACGCCTGGCGAATCAGACTCTTCCGAAATAGGCCTACCTCCCAGGTACCAAGTTGGCCGAGCCGCACTGTACATCTTTATCTCTGCGTGATTTTTGTGGTATGTGGTTTCGTATTATCGTGCAGCAGCATTACTGTTCTTCAATTAACAAGACAATGTTGACATACTTCACGTGGTGCAATATTTGAAGCTGTTCAAAATACTGTTCTGTCTTAACCGTTTTAAAAGTTCAAAATTACGATTGGAAAGCTCATAGTGTAACAATTGATTCTTAGAGGAACATTATACTTTGCGGCAACTGAACGAATTAATGTTACGACCCATACCTGTTGAAGATTTAGAGAATTAACATTCGTCGAACTTAACACTAGATTTACGGAGTCATTTTGGCTCATTCAACATTTGATTACTATATATATATATATATATAATATATTAGTTGGTTAATTTTTTAATGATAAATCTTTCATTTTAATTGATTTGGAATTATTTTCTTTGCAAAAACCTTCAATGTTCTTGTATGAGTCGAATTGGATCACTTCAGAAAAATAGATATAATCAACATCCGTAAATCTAGTGTTGAAAGAAAATTTATCTGATTTTTATTTGTCCACGATTGATTCTGATTCTGATTCTTGAGTGAGTATGTTTTACTATTATTGTTTTACTATTTTAAATGAAATCCTGTGACTTAACATGTTCAATCGTAAACTACAGAAGATTGTTATAATATGAGCCGTTATATTTGAAAGTGGCATAAGTCAGAAGTACAGAAGATTGTTTCTTCTTATTTTGAAATATTTGGGACTTGGTACGAAAGCTTGCATGCCATAACACGTAACAGTTGAATCTTTTTGGACGCAGTCACTAAGATTCTACAATATTTACTTTCCCACTTGGAGTGCGAAAAGAATTCATTCTAGATTTAGGTAAAACGAATATATCACACTTTGTTCGAAGCTGGACTTTTATTGATATGAAGGGACCGTCGTGGCTCGGGCCGGCCGCAGTCCCTGACTGGGCCCATCCACACCCAGTTGAGAAGGCACCGGCTGAGTTCGGTGCCTCGGCTGCGGCCGGGTGCGGCGGAGGGTCCTTCTGTTCCTAGGAAAGGGTGAAATGGTAGTTAAGCGTGCGCTGCGTTACGTCCTGGGCATGTTCGTGGACTCGTTAGTAGGGCTGACCGAACAGGTTGCACTAGACGCTGTGCCCCGGATGGGACGTCGGTGTCTGTCGGTGGTCGGTATATATAGACACCGATTGCCAATGGTGTAGCAGCGAGAAGATCCCATCGAAGGAGACACGGTCTAGCGGCCGATCCTTAAACTAGAGGTGTAGGGGTAATGGCGGCCGATAGATCCCTAGCGGCGAGCGAGAGATCGTACCGCTACAGATACATGATACGGTTTGAACAATTAGTTGCATTTTAGTTATTATTTTCTATATTCCTTTATCAAGTTTCATACTGAATTAAGAGATTACAAAAATAATGATGACATTTTTGCATGTCGCTTTAATTTGAACTTCTCCATTTCCCTCTTTGTGCAATTTTGTGTTAATGCAAACGATCATTGTTTCGAACATTTCGTGTAAGAAAACATATTTTACTACTGCCTTTAATCAGTTAGCTGTGATTGACGAGTATACTCGTCATGCGGAAAATTAGTGACCATTGGTCATCTAAATTGTAATTTTGGCGAAAACTAAAGTATATTCGTAAATTTCAAGATGTTTGGAATATTTTAAAGCCATGCCGAAATAAAATGAATAAATGAAAAGTATAAATAAGACATAGATTTATGCATCCTGTAGCTGCTTATCAGTTTGTGTAACCAGTTAATACATGAGCCAGCCCATTATGTTTTTCAGATATTAGCGTAACATCCGCAAAAGGAAAAATCAAAAAGCAACTAGTATAGCGCTAAAGCCTAAGAGTAATTTATTGTAAGATTCCCTCAGGGATGGTTCATCAAGGTACAAATGCGTAATGATTTTCAACTTTATAAGTAGTTGATTTTTCTTGCGTTTTTCGTTCATTATGTATGCAATATAGTTTTATGTTAAGTAAATAAGTAAATGTTAGAAATACAATTATGAATTTTACAAAATAATTCATATTTTTGAACCAATATTTTGACAGTGGAACCTACTCTGCAATTGACGAGTATTATTATTTGCCGTGACCTATGCACAGTGGTCGATTTCACCGAAATCCTGGCCAAAACCTCAAGGAGTTTTTCAATTTAGCTAAAAAGTGGTATATTAGTATTTTTTGGGTCGCTGATTAAGAATCCGAACTCAAAATATTTAAAAATAAAATGGCGGATTTTCATAGGTGCGCACTCTCAAACGAACTCGCCACAGTTACCAGGTTAATTTGAACTTGTATAAATATAGGGGTGGTGGACATGTCATGATATAAATTTGTATTAACGCAATATTTTCTTGTAATTCAACGTTCAGTACACCATATATGAGTTAAAAAGATTTGTAACTTAAATCACGTTGCATTATTATAAAGTAATACAATCATGCTTGCTCCAATTCGATTAATTGTAGTTCGGGAGCCTGCAGTTAAATCCTTACAGGAGGATATCGTTTTTCTTCAAAGTATTAACTTGAGAACTCCTGGATAAAGGAAGGCAATAGATATAATGTTTCAGTTACTTTCTTATCATTTGTTAGCACGTTGCATTTATCCTCTTTGACGCATTGAGAGACGCGAAGAAGTCCAAGAAGAACAGTTGGATTTAACTTTCTAAAAATAGTGCACTACTGTAATATTGCCTTTAATCGTCGACTTTTAAGTATGATTTACGTTTTATACCTTGTCGTGAAGTAAAAGCGATTTCGACCGAGAATTAAATTCTAATTGAAACAGCCGTTCAAAGAGCATTCGTTCGGTTGGACAAGTGGTGTTCGAAAATTCTACATAGGATGAGGACTTCCGAACACCACACCTGTCCATCGACAGGTTTTCGATTTTATTTGCTATTTACTTATGTAGTCCGCGAAATGTTTTCGGGTTCGAGGGACCTAACGTAGCCTACTCGAGACGATGCGTCACTCGAGCGAACGTTGCGTTTGCTAACGCAACAACGAAGTTTTTTAAAGAGATGCGACGGACGAGGCAGTTGAAGCTAACAAGTCGAGAAGACGTTAAGACGTGAACAGAGAACGTGGCGAATTTTCAGACGCACTATTTTCTAAGACGTATAATTTAAAGACGAGTTTTGCGACGAGAGTTTTAAGATACGGATTCGTTCAATTTAATTTTGTTTTGGTTCTAGACCTTAGTTTATCGTTTTCATTTAAATATAGTTTCTTTTTGTCAATAAAAAGTATTTAAATTCCTTTTACGCCTCCACCACCCCACACTTATATACTTGTAGAAAACGATGTTACAAGTTATTTAACACGCTGACTGCTGGTCATGTTTCGTTTATCTACGGCTGGTATCAGAGAGAAACTTTTCTATTAACACTACATATGTCATCCATACATCTAATCAGGATTTTTTTGTTCAGCGCCGGTAGGATTAGCTCGAATCATTTCGCTTAACGCCGCCGGTTTTTTGAGGTTCTCGAGAGATCATGAATCGTCCAGTTTTACTAATCTCGGCGTCAGTTTTCATGAGTCCTCAATCCTGTCCTACAATTTTCACAAAATTTCGAAGATATATATAAATAAATGCAAGATTTTTTTGCATTGTGTATTTATTTGTTTATTGTCTCGATTTTTTGCGCACGTCACCAATATGGCATCACCAGCATCTGCCTGATAGTTTTCGCGGGGCACCAACGTGGTGTCACCGGATGGCATAGTGTTAAAATCACTTCGTTTTAAAATAAAAACATTATGATGTTGAACGCCAAAAAGATCACTTGATGACCGGATTTATTGAATTCAATGAAATTCCGTCTGGCATTTCAATTACAATATTTACGAATTTTCTAATGCATTCAATGTTTAAATATTGGCATTAATAAAGTAAAGACTTGCTTATTACACATCTATTTGTGTCTTTAAGGTTTCTACTTTGCAAAGATGTGATTCGAATAGAAAAAGTATCACTCTACTTATTTAACTGTTGATACCACTTTGTGAGATAGCATGTATTAGTTCAGGAATAGTTGTCCCAAACAATTTTTCTCTCAGAGGGTATGACAAAAAGGAATTCGAGGGAAGAAGTAGTAATATGTAGGTACACAAAAGAATTTGTAATGTAGACTGCATACGCTGTAAACAATATATGAATGGTGTTATTTCAATGTAAAAGTCAAATATGATCACTTAAAAAATTGTGGTTTTTCTTTTCGTCCAAGATTTTATAAATACCTGAATTCAATCGTACTTTCTGTGCAGAATTCACACATGTACCTATATAAAGGGTGTCCCATGAACTCTGTCTTCTTAAATAGCTTGGTTGTTTCAAGTAATATAAGAAAACGCTACTTACAGAAGTTGCTGGATTCAAAAAAACCTCGTGATATGGTGTAACTGTTATACTCGCAAGTGCAGAAGTAAAGCAGATATAGTGATTACTTTTGTTTTTCTAAATGGAATGTCCAACTTTTTATGCTCAAGTTCAATAGGTTGACGTATTTGGAGTATAAAAGTACTAAGGTTTTGTTCTAGAACTTACTTTACCTTGTTGAAGTTGACTTTTATTATTCTATTCAATCTATATACTACGTTATGAGACGTTAAAAAGTACGTCGTTGTGAAATCTTATTATTAGTTTTTAATATTAACTTTTCGTTTTGATCATAGTTTGAATATGTATCGACGAATATCTTATTAAAGTATTATACATCGTTATATTTGGAAGAGTTTCAAGGATCATTTTGTCCAAAAAAATTAAATAACTGTTGTGGTTAAAATACGATAAATTTTGTAAATTCATACAGAAAAAAATAAATCTATGAAAATGTGCTTTTCTTCAAAACTGAGTTACTGCAAAATAGAGTTCAATGATGAAACATGGTGTTAATATTCATGTTCAGTGCCACTAAATTCACTAGAATTTTCAAAAAACTGTCCTTGTGCACAATATCGCGTTCAACAGTGTAATTTGTATAGTTTCATACGTTTAGAACATATTATACACTGCTCAAAATATGTTTCGCGCTTATGTTTAATATCCAAAAACAGTATTAAATATTATAGCACGCGATACACAGCGTAATAACATGTAACACATTTTGTTTATTTGCAAATACGTACAGGAAGGACATAAACACAGGATTCACTTATAATAACTATCTAGAAGAGGATTAGATTCTATCGCACGCGCTGTTTTATACTCTTTCAAAAATGATTAACATCTCCTAACATATCACGCTTCTCGAACATTTAGTAATTCTCACATATTTACTGCATGCATGCATCATTCTCGGCCTTACAATTAGACAGCAAACACACTAGGGTAACGTATGCTTCTAGAACGTTCCATGCTACACGCATATATTATACATACACACAAATTATATTACATGTAGAACATTAATCCTTGCAAATATTTTGGATGCGCTCATACCCCTCGTGTTAATGATTACAAAATTATTATCTGCGTTTTATTATTAGTTCATATGCAATAACAGTTTCAAGATAATTGTCTGCCTAGGAGAATAAAACAGATGACAATTTATATTTTAAATGATATGAATGATAATATTTTGACTTCTTATCTTTGTAACTCTAAAGAATAAGATTACGTTTAATTATATTTAGTTATTTGATATCTATTAAAGACTCTTTCTGGAAGGTGCGTATTTTCAAGAATGTTCTGATTTCTATGATAATCAGCTCGTTTAAAACGTTAGGCATAAATTAACCTGTACATGCATGACTTAAACATTTTTTCGTTGGATTAAACCCCGAGATTGCAAGGAATGTAATTAAAAGACTAATGGAAGGTTTTAAAATGTTAACGTTCTGTGATTAGCCTCTCCCCGTGCTTTTTCTTAAATACAGTACGATGACGTAAATTATAAAGTGAAATGAAAGACCTTCATTGAAAGACAAATTGCTGGAGTTTTTCAAGAAGATATATTTAAAGAGGAAAGGCGCTTTAACGCCTTGCAACGAATCAGTGTCGTACTTAATCAACGTATTACTAAGGGCTCACCGGTTTTCTTTTTCTCGCTTCGTGAATTCATTAATCTAAAAAAGTGTCAGATAACAAAGAGTGAAATTAAAAAAAGAATACTTCTTTAATACTAAATCTATCAAGGTATTTAAGATAACGGGTTTCTATCTTTTCCGAAAAATTGCACAATTCTATAATATTGAAATATCTCTGATTTTCTGTAGTCTTCTTGAAAAATGTAAATGGTTAAATTGTTACACATTTATTCCTTTTCTTCCAATGCGTAGTCAGTTGAAAAAATTTCTATGCAAGTATTTAAACATCGGTTATTGTATAAATCTAACAGAAAAGGTACTTTATAAATGTTTATGCTATAGTATTTGAAGATATTGAATTTATTATCAACTTATATAAACACGGTGTATATTCATTAAGTAATAATTTAAATGAAGCACTAGAGTTAAATAGGAAGAATCATCTGTATACATAAATTGGTTTCGACAATATTTGTAATTAACAATAATTGAGCGATCTTCATTTTAATATGATGACTTCGTTATGGCACTCAAGCGTTATTTTAAATTAATAGTTTGTCTTATTACTAATAATTTCTTTTTCCAATTTTCATTTCAATACATTCTGTACATATTTAATTAAACCCAAGTTTGGAGATTGTGGAGTTTGGAAATTCCTTAGGGACACAGTGTAATAATCGTGTTATTTTACCACATCTTTTAAGTCGATGTCTGTTCAAGCTTAAATAACCGTTTAAGACGACAAATTTATATTCATTACTGACTATAAGTATTATTTTCTAAAACTTGGTCTGCAACATTCAGTATTTAGGAAAGCTTGCAATTCAATATAATATATAGAAATCTCTGAATGGACTATATTTCCATAAATCTCTTATATTATACAATACAATAGTATATTTACCAAGGGAAGATCTCAACTGCCAATCATCGATTTTTATAAGACTCGATTATAATGTAGATCTCGTAAAAATATTTTATAAAAATTTTTTTTGTCAACAATCGCCCACGTTAAACGGGTGGATACCAACCCCGAAGTTGGAGTTTCAGATTTTACTTCCGCGAATATATCAGCAATTATTGAAGACACGAAATTGTGTAAATTGAAGAAATGAGTATTCTGTTATAAAAAATTCAACGGTAAAAATTGCTCAGAAATATCTCAATTCTCTTAAAAGGTATGTGGTAACGTTGCACAGTTTTGATAGTTTCTCTAATTTAATAATAAATTTAAAATAATAAAATTTAATAATAAAATCAGTTTCTTGAGTGATTGGGTAGAAAAATTGAAATTTTCTTTTGTAACTATTGTGAATTGTTGCAACGCAATGCTTAATGCAACCAATATAAATGTGGGTTTAATTACAAAAACGTACTCACTGTTCATAATAATAAAAACAATTTGTATAAACGTTTACCCCATTTTATTTTAATTACAAATAACCGCTGATTTTATATTTCAATATTATTAATATTTCCGCAAACATAATTTTGATAATTAGTTATATTTAATTTTTGAATCAGTTATCACGGCCGGTCGTGGGAGCTCAAACGTGGTATTACGATCAATTGAAATTATGTCATTTTTACGATTTATCATCACTGGTATCGTTTTTACAATTTAGAAAAGAAAACACGAGTATTTATTTACAACACAGCTGAATACATGATAAAGAGTGAGGCCTGATAAGACATCAAAGAATAACATTTTTACAATAAAGCATTCCTTCATATATGGCTGTATGGACGTACGGAAAATGAGACATATTAAACTAGTAAAATTACGTCGACTGTTTTTCAGTAATACAAGCTATTACATTCCCGAACTGTCCAAATACTTTCGTAATTTGATAAAAAGTATATATTTGATAAAGAAGTTTTCCGATTAAGTTATTATTCGATAAAGGTTCAAAATTTGAGAAAGAGAATATTATATCGTTTGTTCTTCTTTACTTTAATAGTAATAAGTAGACTCCGGATGTTTATGCAAATTTCAATTTTAACAAATGCACCTAAGTTAGGAAAACCTATTTAGGGATTTGTTGCACTCGTTAAATATTACAGCGAATACCATACTTTGGATATTTTAGATATGTTTTTATATTATGTTCTTTTTGTATATTTTAGCCGTATCCATTTTGTCATAAATGCATAAAAATCCGGAGTCTAGTATTAAGAATTAAATCACTTAACATCGCATTATCGCAAAATTATTCGGTTATATAACACAAAATTAGTCCGATATACAATTATTTTGCAACTCGTTAGTCGTTTGAGTGCCAAAGCTCTTTGCGAAAATCTGGTGGAAAAGTGCCAAGCAGCGAAATCGCGATTCTTTCGTTTTGTATCGAGGAAATTTTGTTTTGTTTGTCAGTTAAAGATATTTTCTATGTTGTAGTTGTACTGTCGTAATTAGTATATACTACTGAACTATGTTTATTATTTATGAAAAAAGTGTCATTCGTTCTATCGGTCAATCAACTTGGCACTTTCCAGTACTGAACAGAAGAAGCGCAATTGCGCTGCTTGGATCTCAAACAGTTAATAAAGTCTTCTCGATGATTTCTCATGTGATATTTTGGTCTTCTTCCCTTACACAGAATACGCTGGAAACCTTTGTCCAAAGAAACATCAAAAACACTGTAACACGGAAAAGAGAATTACAGTCTGTACCACAAGAGGGTGGACGCGATATTTGTGAAATCTGATACGCAATTTGTTAAAGACTGTGCTGGTCTAAACATACAAAGTTTCATCTAATACGCAATAGGCCCAATTCTTTTAGTATCGTTTCTATCTCTGAGTAATTCAGTTCATTTCGAAATGAGTGCCGTGTATGCTAAACGATTCGAAGCGGTCTTCTTGTGCCATCACCCGAAAGGTCCTAAAATTACTGTTAGAGATGCAGCAAAATATCTGCATAAACCTCGCGCCTTCGTAAATAAGTGGGTGCAACGGTATAAAGACACAAATTGTGTCGATGATCTCCCTAGTCGAGGTTCGAAACGGGTTACGACGAAACGGGAATATAAAGCGATTTTACACCTTTTTTTCGAAAAATCCGACGCTTTCCTTATGTAAAGCGCAAACAACTTTAACTAAAACCGGCATAGATATAGGTATATTAAAAAGGTATATTATAAAATTACTAATATAGGTACATTTGTAGCGAAGCCGTCTTTGTACGGAATGGAAAACACAGAACGGTATTAATGTGTTGGATTGGCCATCTCAGTCCCCCGATGCCAATCCAATCGAAAATGTTTGTTCTGTTGTGAAGTACAAACTCCGAGAAAAGCATATTTTCAAATTGAAAACACGAGTTCGTCGAATTCGAGAGATATGGAAGTCTCTTCCTGTCTCTTATGCTGAAAAGTTGGCTGAAAGCATGCCGAGACGTTGTTAAACGATAATCGCTAATGGTGGAGATTGGATATTTTATTAAGGAATTGCGTATCAATTTTTTAGATGTACTTTCGATTTATATTATATTCCATATAAAAAAGTTTTATTCCGACAGAGATATCGCGTCTACGCTCTTGTGATACAGACTGTATATCAAAAGCGTTAAAAATCCAATCTGCCTACTTACTTGAACATTCCTTTCTTTATTCAAATAAACTTTCTAAGCTATTTTTCCTTAGTGTAGGGTATTTCAATACAAAGCTAGATATTTCCGAAATAATTTTTTTAACACTAGCACTACCGACGTTAAACCTATTGTATTTTAATATATTAAATAAGTCCCTTGGAAAAACAAGAATCAAAAGATGAAAAAGATAATCGGTTCGGTAATTCATGTTTAATGAGATGGATGTAGTGTGGCATGATGCTAGATGTCAATTCTCTTATAGTGACTGCTCCCCTTAAATGCGCGGCCCAGAGAGAAGTGGGGGAGGTCATCTTAAGAGGTTACGTCTCAGGATGCATAGACACAGTAGAGTTTTAGATAAACGGTGAGACGCACAACTTTTTAGACACCCTTAGATACATTAGATTATTAGTAATTTAGTATTTTGTTTTTTTTGTATTCTATATTTTTCATATACTCAATATATATATACTATTTATTTATATTATATCCTTAGTGTGTTTTGTGTGTTTCTCATTTCTGATATTTACTTAGTTCTTTTTTTATTTTATTCACGCCTAGTGTTACTTCACCGAATCCTATTGCAGTAGAATATCTACTTTATAATCTTTCCTATAAACTTGGATAATTTTTGGGAAAAATTAGGAACCAGTCATTTTGACTGACTTGGTAATTCTAGTTTTAAATAAAAAATATGAACAGCCTCAGTTGAATTAGAAAATTGTTAAAGCTTTCTTGATTGCCTGAATTTCGAAACGGCCACAGTTACGCACGGCTATGGTGAATTCATGTCGTGGCGCGCCGTCCAAAGCGCTGCAGTATTCCCATATATATTCATACATAAAAATCTTCGTCAGACCAGAATACAGTTTCTCCTTTGCAACAAACGGTTGAGTTTACTTAAACAAACGTAAAACGTATTATTCGCCGTATTAAAGAACTACTACGATGTTAACGTCGACGTCAACAAAGATGGGGTTGCGATTTACCGTAAATCTCCATTAGTTGGCCCCATATACTCTAGAAACAGTAAGTCAATATTCCTTTCATATCGTTAATGCGAAAGTGACGGGATTACGTACGCCTGCGCTTATTCACCGAGGATTTTGCTCTTCCGACCCCGATGTCAAGCTCCACCTCCTTTCTTGCTCCCAAGGGTGGTTATTATTTTCACGGAGGGAAAAGCATCGTCATTCGTTAGCTCCCTTCTTTTGCCATTTCTGACGATATTCCACCGAGTGTTTTCTTACTTCGACTATTGATTCGTAGGTCTTTGCTCTTCTCTCGTTGGACGATAGGGGTTGAACGCTTAATGTGAAATATTGAGCAGCGTTTAACTTTTCTGGGTATCACTCATTCGTGTATACATATATGAAACAATATGAAATATTCTTATAGCATATTGCTTTTGGGTAGTTTATTGACTAAGTTCCAGCGAATGTAGGAGAGAATATTAGTGTTTCCCTTTTCGATATGAATTTCCGGATGTTTGAAATTTTATTCCTTCGTTACCAAGCACAAACTTGTGTGATATCTAAAATATATTAAAGTGGAACCTTCGTTAGAGAGTGAAGTATTTATTAGAGTATTTTGCTGCTAAAAGAAAATAGAAAATGTGAAAGTAATTTTTAATACGTTGATTACCATGGAGGTCATCGGTGACCAGAAATGTTGCATTTAATGAAATTTTATGTTACTTTTAAATTGCAATATTTATAAATGTTCGAATGTATTGAATATTTCAGTATAGTTAAAAAGATAAAAGTCTGCCGAATATCCACCTATCTATATCTTTAAAATTTCTGCTTTATAAAGATGTGAATTAATTAGAAAAATTTTCACGGCAATAGAAATGTTGAAATTAGCGAAATACCGGTGTCTTTCAACGTGTTAAAGAAGGAACAATGAGATATTATTTATCACATGACACTGTTTCTCACTCTAAAACAGACAATTATGATTACTATCCACGATATTTAATTCATAGTTTATTCTCATTTACATAATATTTTCTTCGCCGTCTACCGATGAAATCTTGCATTCGTATTCTATAATTTAAGATTACTTATAAAACGCTAATCTTAGACATAAGCTTCACTATTGCCCTCTTTTCTCGAAGAAAACTTCGATCGAAAAATCTGTTCGGTATTCGTAAAAGCGACTCGCAAAATGAGATAAACGTTCGCAAACAATGTCCCTCGTAAATCATACCACCCCTTTCCAGAATATATCGATGCACTCGATGCTGCTGGATGAGAAAGGACGAAAGTGGATCGACCGCAAGCTTCTCAAATCGCCTGCCTCTCTTTCATCCTCTCTTTTTTTCTTTCCACATTTCTATTGGTTTCTCTCTCTCTCTCTCTCTCTCTTTCTCTCTGTTTTTCTCTTTCTCATACATGTGTTTGTCAACCCACCTTTCAGTCTCCCTGCTCATCCGTCTCTCCTCTGTCCCAGCGTCTGGCTGGACTCGATTAATGCCCCCCTTCTCACCCCTACGTATCCTCTATCACGGTCGTTTTTGAAAGCACATCACTCTTTGGTCTAGAGTACCTGAGAGTTTCGTCGATGCGTTAATTATTCCTCTATTATCGCTGAAACAACACTCCGGGTAGAAGAAAGAGAACGCGCAGCCCGTGGATGAGAGTGTGAAATCTGGTTAAATCAAGGGAATGGGAGCAATAGGTGTGCCATATCGATGGAAAACAATTATTATATGTCAGTTCGATGGTACGGCAACACATGTGTGTTGACCTGTGTTGATGAGTGGACCTAAAATTATTGTACAAACAGAGAGAAGATTATCCTCAGTATAGAAAAAATAACTTTTTACCATTGTTGGCAAAAATGATATAAGACAAAACGAAATGAATTTAATATTGATAATATAGAGGGATACAATATTCAACAAAATGTTCTTTTTTTTCGCTTTTCGTGTCCAAGTTTGCACCTACCTCGACTCTTCGATTTCTGTTAACTAACACTCGTTCCTTTCTTTATACACACCTCGCTTACGCTTACCTTTCTCACAGTATTCGTCAAAACCAATCATCTGATAAATTCAGCATTCTAATTCGCTCATTATACACACGTGATCAATGATCACATTCGCTCTTCTACCGTTCTGATATCTTCTCTTTGTTTCTCTCTTTCTCTCTTCTCTCTTTTTCTCTTTCACTCTCTTTCACTTGCTACACCATTGTTAATCCTATATGAGCCATTATATTTGTAACTGATGAAAATTCCTTTTCTCTTACAGCGACGTATTTGAATTCGTACAAAAGCGTTCACGCTATAACATGTAACAGTTTGGCTTTTTGCGACGTAATCATGAAGATATTCCAGTCTATTTACTTTTGTAATTTGAATTATCAAAACAATTATTACAACGCTCAAGAGTGAGCTACCGGTGTTATCATTGGCCTACCAAAAGAAGTTACTTGATAAGTGATTTGCTCTGATTCGCCCGATCGATACAGACATCCCTCGTGCTCATGTATTTTCGATTCTAATGCGTGACCGGTCGAGAAATCACTTAACGACGACATAAGTATTTAGTTTTCGGTTGTCATTCGTCGAGATCAGATTTTAACACTTTGCACTCCGATGTCCCAACTGAGGAAAGCGGTTTCCCCTTCCAAGGGAACTTTCGAATTTATTAGTGATTGCAGAGGATAAACTTATTGTACCGCAACATTTTAAGAAATATATAATTATTATATTATTAATATAATTTTTAGTACGGTTATTCCGAACTTTTCTATTGAAATGGCTCAAGGTTGCAGATAGTAAACTACCGCCAAGTTGCTAATAGGTAACGTCAGAGGTGGCTCGGAGTGCAAAGGGTTAAAGGACGATATGATTGGAATAGGCGGTGCGAGGACAGTCTCCCCTTTCCCCGTACCTAAAGCCAAGTGACTTCACTGGCTTGGCAACAAATACGCGTCGGCGTGAATGTGTTAAACACACTTTTTTACAAAAAGAAACATATACCACTTTAAAATATAACAACTCACATAGCCAATTTTATGAACTGTTGTTGAAAAATGTGCCACTTAGATATTTACATTCTTTTACACAACTATATTACTAATTTCAAGTTATATTCATGAAACAACATATTCCCTTTTCTGTTTTAGCGTTATTTTCGGCTCACCCTGTACTTGTGTGTTTGCTAACGCTTAAGCTACGCGCAAATAAGCAGGATTCACGAACGATTGCAAATCCGTGTTTCAACGGTTGGTTCAGAAATCGTTCTCGTGTATACCTTTGAAAGTTCGACGAACACTCTGGCCATCCTTTACGTTCTGACTTTATATTCGTTTTACCATATAAAGGGATGGGGTATTTACATATAGAGCTAGTGATTTACATATAAAACAACTACTTATCCTTCAGGTGGACAAGCGGACCTTCTATGCTTCTCAGATCCTCCTGCTGCGTGTTGATTTTCACAAGTCGTACATATAAATTATTTCACCTTGCAGCTCGTATTTTCGATGAACACCGCAAAACAGTTATATGTAATGAACCAACCAATCGCTAATGTTTTAGTTTAAAATTAGCGGATTGTATTGGACAGTTTCTACAAACTCTGTGTATGCGTTATTCAATAAAAGTGCTGTCCGATTACCAGTAAATACTTGACACTTTACCGAACGGTAGCCGATTAATCGGCTTTTCGGGCCCAACACTTTTGGACTTTTAACTCATTAATTGGTCGCTACGGCAATTAATTAATTATTATTTTTCATTGCGGTTAACTGTGCCAACGACTCAGTGAAGAAACTTTGCAATTTTCGAATAGATATCAGTATCAGGGAAATATTTGCGTGCAAGTGACCGATCAGAAGTGGATAGGATGTTAAAAAATATCGGTCGGTAAAGTGTTAACATTAATGCGTTCCTTAAAACATGTCAGACTAAATTCTGTAGAGTCTTTTACGACCTGTAGTATATGTTCTATTAGAAACAAATGATTTTTTTATTTTTCCTTTTATAGCAACGGAATTTTCTAGGATAAAAAATAGTTTAGGATTAATGAGTGTGGATAGATTGTTTGCAGGCGAGAGGAGATGTTGTATAATACGTGATTTGGAAGGCGAGGCTAGCGTAATTGTTTGGTCTATAGTTTTGGATACGGACTTAATTCTATAAGATATATTCAAATATTACTAAACGTTATTCAGGGCCCAAACGGGAACTATTACTTATCTCCGATTCCGTCATGGATTTTCCACCAAACCATATTTTGAAGACCTTTAGTCCCAACAAACGGGATCCAAAAACCCATAAAATGCGACTCTTGTTACCGAAACGAGAGAGATCAAATCAGTGAATTTTGCAGAATCGTTCAAAGTCGGTACCTCACTTCGACGTAAACCTTAAGTTTGTTAATACTCTGAATGCGCAATAAGTCCTCCTAAACAAAATCCTGTAAACCACTGCTGTAAATCCACACACGGGACACAACATAAAATTGGTGTCAGAAGTGGGATACAACAATAGATGAGGAGAAAATGAGTGAGGGCAATAGAGAATGAATGCTGTGAGAGAGTCGAAGAATTCGTGCTGTGAGAAAAAGTATCGATAGTTGATGCGAGCGTGAATTTTTGGTAGAGGCAGTTGCGAACAGAGAGTATAAGTTGAGACGTTACATAGTGGAGAATAAGACGTGAGTGGAGAGGATTAGATTTTTATGTGAGTTAGAGTCATTTGAATTATTTTATGTTTAATGAGTTTTATTATTTTATTATTTGCTCTTTTGTTATTTCATACGTTTAGTTTTCGACTGAGATCCAATTAGTTTAATATATAATAATTTACGAGTTAATATATGGGACACCCTATACTTTTTGCATTCACTGTGCACACTTTGCCTTGATTTGGGTCAAAAAAGTCTCCAACGACGGATGATGGTTAATCTGGTTTTAAATAAAGTTATTGCAAGGTAAACGTAGCTCAGTCACTCGAAATGCATATAAAAGAATGAATGCTGAATAGAAGCTGAATGATCATTGTAAATGTTACAGCAGGGAAAGTTATCATGTGAATGTAAATGTATGAACCGTAGAGGATAAATGTGGATCTTATAGCGTTTATGATCTGTCTCGCTCGACAGATGCAAGCAAAGAACGAAGATACCTGCAATTTGAATTTTTACGATGTTTCGAAAGGACTGATTACATTTCGGGCTCGCGATGTTGATGGATCTTGTAGAGATAGTCTCATCTCTTAATTGACGCGGTGAAGAAAAATATAATCAGACGCGTCCCGAAAATACTAATCTGCTTGATCGGCAGAATTTGAAATAATGCTCAATGAAATTAAAAATTTAGATATTTATTATCATTGTAAATAATGAGTTTTGATAAAAATGGCTAAATAGGAGTCGACTTATTTTTCCTCTTGATTCGGCAGAAAAAGTTTGACCCTTTCCTTGCCCCTCAGCAAAGTCGTTGCTCTTCGAGTAATGCCTCGTTGTTCATTAAGAAGGGTGCGATAAAAAAGGAAGATGATTTCTCAATCGATTACAAAATTCTCAAAGCAAATTTGTGATTATCGCGTTATTACAGAATAGTTGCCAGCGGGATGATGTCATTAGCGTCAGATATTATCTATGATTTTATTATCTTATATATCTTCAATAGAAACTTATATATCTCTACTTATATATCTTCAATAGAGATATCTTATCTCTTTTGAAAGCGTAAAGAATTACTTCCAGCACTGGATCAAAAGCAACTAGAAAATTAATAACGATAGTTTAGTGGTGAACAAATGAAATTGCGGATAAAAGACGTCGATTTTCGCTAATAGCCACCATTTGGATAATAGCTTATTTCAAATAGTATTTTATAAATGTGCTTAAGGAGTCTCTGGTTCCAAATAGAAAAAAAAAACAGCTCGTTTTCATAGTTCATATTTTTTAAATTTTGAAAATACGGACGCTACTATTCTAATGGCATCATTCTAATGTGATTCGTTTTCTTTTGTTTTATAATTCCGATTTGTTTTTTTTATAAATCTGGTTATGATTCTTTAGCATTTAGTAAACTTGTTAGAACCCTGTCAGGAAACGCAAAAATAGAGTAAGGTGTATCAACGAAACTGTTGGAATCAGAAGGAATTTTCGCGAAAAATCCTAATATTTACAAAATTCTAATAAATATTATGGAAGGGCATTAACAAAGGATGAACGGAGAATTTTATCCCTGCAGTCTGTATCAACATTTTATGATTTTGCTATCAGTTATTTATAATCTATTTATATCTATTTAAAATTTATAAAATATTCGAAACATAATTAACAACAAACTGTTTCTTTTTAAATATAATGCATTGAATGATGATAATGAAAAATAATTTTACGCACTGTGTGCAAAGCTTAGTCACTAGAATACGGATTTTTATGCATTCATGACAAAAACAATGTCAAGCTACAGAAAAAGCTTGTAACGCAAAAAAAGTATTCAAGATTACGACATTCGTTGGATCATTTAGCAAGTGAAACAGTCCCCTACTTACAATTAGATTTTCCTTTACTATCTGTGTATATCAAACTTGAAATTTGCGAACACATCCGCAGTGTATTTATCACTGTTCGATATTGTAAAAAGTTGTGAGAGTTAAACGATAATGCCATTTGCGTGAAAAGCAAAAGTAAGTGGCATAAATTAACGCAAAGTACACAGAGAAAATCGATTAAACTACTTCTTTGTTCTTACAACGCACACACCATGACAGTTGCGATCACTGAATCATAGTGGTACTTACAGACAACAGTTTTCAACTGAAAAATTTTACTACTTCGGCATGGTAGGTCGTGGCATGTTTTTAAAGCAACATGTATCACGTAATATGCTTAAAGAGTGCTTATCATTAGTATTTATGCGAGCTATGTAAGAAACAGATTGGAGAAGTATGCAGTTCTTAAAAAAGATCATCATTCACCTTGTTCATTTATTTGTTGTTGTGTAGAGTACTTTATTAACAATATGTAATAAGTACTGAAGAATATTTAGAGCAGTGATATTACAAATACTTTTTTAAATATTAAGTAGGTATATTTTAATAAGTTGAAGTAAGTAAAGACAACCGCCGGTATTTTGCTTGTTTCATCATTTTTACTGAAATAAAACTTTTTCTATGAAAATCATATCTTTACAAAGAAAAAGCCTTAAAGACAGAAATATATATGTTGACAGCAGTGCTTTTCCTTTTCAATACCAACATTTTAATATTTATTGCGTAAGAAGATTGATAAATATTACAATTTTAAAGTCATATAATGACCCATAGGGTGACTCCTATGATATTCATCATGTTAAACAGTCAAAGGCACGTTTATTTGTCAATCGAAAATATGAATAGCAGCTTGTCTTCAGTACGTTCTGTGCTTCTTATTTGAAATTCTCCAACTGTGATGTGATGTCTCTTCTATTCGTAAATAGCATCGTAATGCATATAGTATATGTCATAAATTTAACAGATTCTTCGCTATTCACAATGAAGTAAGATGTTCGTAATATAAGGTGTTGCTATTAAAGCTGTAGGCTACATTCAAGCGAAAACTATGGCTTATTCATAGAATGAAATACAGGATATGTACCTCATGTAACTATGTATGAACTTGCAGACCGTAATGAGGTCAGAGAACGACTTTTGTCTACCAGGTAAGAAGATGTTTCTCAGAGTAGACATGCATCTACGAAATATTAATATCAGAATTCAAGGAACAGATCTCAGATTTTTGATATATTTATTGCGTCTCGGAATATTAATAAAATATTATGACATCGAAAAAGTTGAACCAATCTTTTCTGTATAATGCTGAATTTCTTACTTTCTCCTCTGTAAAAAAAAGACACGAAACAAGAAATACATAGTTTGGTTGAAAAAAAAACATGAGCGATTAAAAATCTCTGAAAAAAGTGTTTTTAAGAAAATATTTGTTCTAATGTTAGAAATCTGTATGTAAAATGTTGGAATACAAAAAGTTCATTTCATATTGTTTTTCAGATGTTTATGAGCCGTTGATTTTAAAAGTGGCTTATGTCAATTTTTCAAAATGTCGTGTTAATCAATTACAGTTTCACAGCATCTCTTTCTTTCGATAAAATTTACAATTAATATGATGAAAAGAACTTCATTGGAGACAAATGCTGGTTAACGGTATGACAAACACGTTTATTTTGAAAGAGGCATAAATCACTTTACCGAAATCATAATTGATAATTTTGCAACAGTTAAATAAAATCATACTAAGAAAAATATAAGTATTCAAGATAACAAGGACGAGTGAATCTTTGTGAAAATTGGCACCAATAGCTTTGAGCAAGTTAACATCCAAACCCTTAAATATCGCGATTTAAAAAGAAAGTGAGTTACGTCTCATTCAAAATAAACGATTCATATATGCAATAATATGTTAATTTTCTATCATTATATTTACAATTACTAAACATTGTCTACGTATTGAAATTCGGTGATATGAATTATTTTTCTTCACTTTCACTATTCGCAATCACATTAATAATTACATAATTAACAATCTCTTCATTAGAACTATTTCCACTAATAATAGAATTACCGTTACTAGGCTACTTTCATCTTTGTTTTTCAGCGAATTATCAACAACGAAACTGTCAGGATCTGTCTGTTAGGATCGACCTTGATCTTACATTTTGTATGCAATTTTATAAATTTTACGCATCATTTCGGAACGATACGAGATAAGTTTTTATGAACATAGAGAAAGTGAAACAGATACGAATGACACAATCTATTCAAGTGGCTCCGCGGAATTACGACCCTTTTTGCCATTTTCAGTGGTTGGAATCGGTGTAGTGCACTGGTACCACTCGAGGATCCAAGTAGGTTAAATATGTAGATGTGGTCGTGAATCTACGAGGGTATTTATAACAAAGTATAAAGTATTTATAACAAAGTATAAAGTATTTATAACAATTACATGCAAAAATGATACACAATAAACTCGTAATTTGTAAATTTAGGATAAATATTTGTTATTCCAGTCTCTGGGTAGTAGAAGTATTCAATAGTCAGCCCACCTAAAATGTGATACTTACAATTAGAAATGAGAAGTTTTATCCATGTTTTAAGCAATTGGACGATGAATTTAACTTTCTTGTATACTTATAATAGCTTGAAACGACTAATTACTTACTAATATATAAGGACTGAAATTAGAATCCTTATGACTGCCTATTATATGAGGAATTTGTTTACTTAGTTTCAGCCATTTGATTCATAACATTATAAGTACCGTGCGGCTCCACAGCCGTGTCACCTGGGCGGCGGAGCTTCTCGTTTTCAACCGCCTATTCGTACCATTTTGTTTCTTGGAGTCCACTCGCTCAGCCTCTTAAAGGAAGCACCCGACAAAGTCGTAGCATTCAAATATTCTTATTAGTTTGTCTGGAGGAGCGAGACATTGTATTACATTGTTGTCTCGTCGCGCGCTTCGTTTCATCAAGGAGAATCTCCCCATGTGGTGGGGGTAATTCTGGCGGAGTTTATTCTGTTTTCACTATAGAGATGTTAGAAATCTGGTGCCTACGCCGATGTCCTCACTGTCGCCACCCAAATCGCGTTGTCTCCCTTGCTTCGATCTGCAGCGTTCTCTCTTTTCGTCGTTTACTTCGATTTGTATGTGTAGCTCTTTTAACGAATCGCGAGGTAGAACGTCAAGTGCCTTCGTGTACATGTGACAAGAGGCATGACGCTTGACGCCTGGCGAATCAGGCTCTGCCAAAACAGGCTTACCTCCTAGGTGACACGGCTGTGGAGCCGCACGGTACTTTGGAGACATTTTAAAAGGACATACCTTAACAGATGAAATTGTGTGTAAAACCTTTAAAAATCTTTTTTTCTAAAAGTTTTTTCTCTAAAAATCATAGTATAATTTCATGAAAACGAAGGCGTGATAGCTTAATTCCTTCTCCTTTAACTGACTGATACGTTGTTGAAAGACGATTTCCGAGGGGAATATTCGAGTTAAAGCATCACGAATTATAATCAAATATTTGTCATCGACAGTCTTATACAGCTTACTACTAGCTTACAGTGTAAATATTTATGCGATAAAGAGAAGAAGTTCAGAGGATTTTAGTTGAAAAAAATATCTCCTTAATTAAACTTTGAAAAAAAATGTAGCAACAGTTATATTATTATATGCACTGCTGCGGAAACATTTATGTAACCCATACATCGAATGCATTTCAATGATTATTTTACTATTACATTCACGTTGCATCCCGTAATTACTCCGAAAAATGTAATTTACTTAAAATGCATTCAGAGCCGTTTCCGTTAAATGTCTACGTCGGAGTTTTTCAATTCGCATTTCCCGAAGGTTTCGCGAAGTGAAATTAAAGAAGACGTAAAAATAGATTCCTTTTGCTTGCAAAATAATTCATGTAATAGACATGCAAGTATGTTAAGTGCAGGACTGTTTGATTTTTATCGTTTACTTTCCACAGTATAGGAATCGAATTTTTAGAATTAATAAATAATTTTAATTTTAGAATTCTTGAGTGTGGAAGGATTTTGTATAAACGAGAGTAGATGTTTTGAATATGTGATTTAGGAAGCGACGGATGCTAGGATTAGTTTTTATACTTAGACTGTGGATAAGGAGAAAATGAGTAAGTGCACGAGAGAATGGGTGGTGAGAAAAAGTATCGAGGGTGGATGCGAGCGTAATTTCTGACAGCAAGTCATGGGAGAATAAGACGTAAGTTACTGTACACGAGAGGAGAAAGTTATAGTGACTTAATGTTCACCGAGTTTTATTATCTTATAGTTCTACATATTTTTAATAAAGTTAGGTATACATTGTTTTACTTTCAGACTCTTCATTTGTACGCTTCTACACTGTTACGCTGCAAACGAAAGATGCTTCGTGGGCGAGCCGATCGTGGATGTTTGATCCGTAATTTAAATAAGTCCGCTGGGATTGAGTCAAATATATTTTCACTGAGCTTACTGTTACTGTACAGATTCATTCTAATGATAAATGAACGGACAGAGCAACGTTGTCGATTGATTGGTTGGCTCGAGAGAGTACGCTTTCAAACATAGAAAACATCTCGCTTACACTCGGCTTGCTTTGCCGATTTTCGCATTCGCGATTCGCCTCTAGGCACGGTTTATGGCCACGGAAGAAGAAAGTCTCCACGTTTGACAATCAATTTAAGTGAAAAGTTATTTCGCGACGATGCGTCTCGACATATGTAGACTTACATTAATATTTTAATTGTGAGTAAAAATCATAATCGAGCTGCAAGAAGCTACATACAAGTCCTCATCCACCTCTCCAATAGCACTCATAAAACCGTTGTCAGAATCCCATTTCTGGCGCCTTTAAAATTATGTTTCGTTGTACGAATCCAACAATTATATTATAAGGAAAAGAATCGAAGATTATTTTAATCCGAATAATATTCGGATACAGATGAGATGAGAAACATGGGACGATAATATGACTTCGTACTTAACTACGAACCGTAGGCCGTCCTTTTGAAGATTCTAAATTTTAGTGTGTTAGGGAATTCTAACCCCTGTGACGCGGTTACCGAAAAGAAGGATTTGTAAGACATCTCTTGATAACTTAAAAATATTTAGAAAAAGCCCCAAATGACCGAAAGTAAGCATTGCATCCTGTTTGAGTTCTGCGTCGCTTGGAAATATTTCTTACAAAAATATTTAACCCTCTATAGACCCTAATTTTTTTGGTGTCTGAAGAACAGTTTCATGATAGCACAATTAGAGAATAATAAAAATGCAATGTTAAATTATGGATTAACCCTGATTTTTAAACTTTCAATCGTGAAGAATTTCAATATTTTTCACGTGCTGGATTATATTATTTGGCAAAGTTAAAAATTTGGCTTTGAAGAATAGAAGGTTAGATTGTATTATCTCAAAGTTCCAGAAGACCATAAAGGGTAAGGTGAATAGGCATCCAATTCCATTCCCAAAACTCCGTGGCCAATCTCTACTTTCCGCATTTTTAAAAAACCCCTGTCGTAGTAATCTGAATCGATGTAGTTCGTCGCATTAACTTTGGTACTCCAGAAATAAAGCTCTTCATAGTTAGGAATAAATAAGTGTTGCACGCAATTCTCGACGTGGAAACGAACACAAAATTGGTGTCGAGGTGGAAATCCAACAATAATAACACTTGCTTTTCGTATCAAAGTTCGTTTAACGAGTATAAAGTTAGCAAAATCGAACAGATAATCACTCATTAAACTCTTGAACTTCAGAACAGACTAATATCAATAAACATTAATTCTGTAGGTAGTATGACCAATCTTAATACGACAACCTACATTATTTTAAGGAGCCACAAACGCAGATATAGTGTTGGATTATTATTATTAATAATAATAATATAAGGTCTTAGTGGAATTATCTCTAAATTATTGCAATTTAAATTAACGGTATCATAGCCTAAAAGAACTAAATGTATGAAAAACAGACAATGTAGAAATTTATTGAAGATATCTAAAACTGGAGAATAATAAAACACGCTAAACATAACTGAATTAAAAAATAAGTCTCAGTGCTCTAATTCTCAAAAAATTCAAACTTTTTCTACTCACATCTTATTCTCCATTCTGTACATTCTCACCTCTCTCTAAAATTCTCTCTCTTCGAAAAATACGCATTCGAAATACCCACTCTCGCTTGTACATAATTCATCCACATTCACTAATTCCAAACTATTTCTTAACTATACAAATTCCATTCTTACAATAACAGTATATAAAATAAATCACATGAGAGATGTACCAGTAAATATGTCTCTTTCTAGTCTTGAAAACAACACTCACTGCACTGCACGGCAGCGGAAACAGCCTATAGGGATAAATTAAATAGTGTTTTGGGTATCGAAGCTAGTTCCTTCTAGAAGCTCGTTCAATAAAGATTTTCTATCCGTTGAAATTATTTAATAATATGAATTAATTAACAATGCAATTCACAGTTGTGTATGTTGACATCTTCCATTCACATGTCGTAATTGAACAACTGCTCTGTTATTTTTGTTCTCTACTGCTAATTGACTCGTTACAAAGCATTCAAGGCAAAAACAACTTCACACGCTGTCAAGCCATGGAATGAAATCAATTTAATAAATAAACAGACTACGTTTTATTTTTATCTTTCATGTCCAATATGTATTTGTGTTCAACGTGTTATTGTATAATTTCAATTGAAGAACAGATTGAAAAAAAAATTTCAAGAAACATTTTAACGCCATACATAAAAAAAATGCACAGTCATTAAATTAATTTGAAAAATTCCGCCTCGAGTAATTGCTCCTGGCATTCGCTCACATTAATAATTTTGCTACCATCGTGAGATATTTTTAAATTGGAGTAAACTTATTTTCGGAGTGGTTCTTATTTTCATGCTATATTAGGCATTCTTTTTCCCCCCTTTCAGTGTCAGAATCAATTAAACGCGATCTGCAATTGGAGTTGTGTAAGAAAATAAATTTGCATGGAACGGTTTCGATAAACAAAATCAAATAACGTATTTCACGTCGATGAAGTGGAGATTAATTGGAAAATGAACGGGTTTTGTGTTTTTTGTCTAGAAAGTATTTAATTCCGTTTTACGTTCTGCCATTCGATGCGCTTCCAATATATTTGTCATGAGTAACAATTAAAAATATCAATGTGGAGAGTAGAATCGAAAATAATTGGGTACTAAAAGATCTAACACGATTCCGTGCATGGTGAATTGCCTTCACATAAAACACATTGTAGTAATTAATATTAAACACGACACGCAGCCAATCGATGTATCGTTGATTACTGCTTCGACTTATAATTAACCATTTCTTCTATTTTAAATAAAATCGGCATACTACTCTGTCACTTTTTCACCCACACAATCTTGCTCACGATGCTGGGTTTCAACGAAATATCGCAAGAAGGATGCGCCTGTTTCGTTACTGCGTTTGAATGCATTTTTGACTCTATATTTCGTGCAGAACTAGAGAGGAGATAAATGCGCTTGTTGTTTACCCGAAATAATTCTTGTAGCTGAATCGATGACGCCAGTGCGAATTTTTGGAACGTTTATTTCACCCTCCCACCTCTTTATACGCCGTTGTGCGTGTACTGCGTGGTCGGAAAATTCGTTCTGGAAATAATGCCAGCGCAAAACGACAATTACGTAAATTTACGTGCATCGGTGTAGGTGGTTTCAAGAGCGGAATATTTGTGTGAAAGTGACCCGATAATGAAATAGCTGTTCCTAGGAAGAACGAATTGTACCAGGGAAACGATGCCAACTGAAATATGAGAATTAATCGATTAGGCGTAATACGATAAAAATAGCGGAATAAAAAGTTATTATGAAAATAATTTAAAGCAGAGAGAATTGGGAGAGTGGAAATAGGAAAATATCATGTTGTAGGAAAGGTTTTTTTACTCGAACAGGTTGTCCGCATCAAGGGTGATAAATCTCAGTAAATATGTAATGGAGTGTTATCACTGTTGTCTTTGTTGATCGTGAATTGAATATTCAAAGAAAAGTTAGCTGATATTAGAAAAATACCGGCTTACGTAGACAGTGAGGCGCATAGTCCAATTCTTTATTAATACATATGCATAAGGTTGCTTCCATTATCTCACCTAATAAAAGAATCTCTATCAAAATAGATAGCAGACTTACAAGCTTTCTTCAAAGATAAAATTCTGAAAGATAATACTTTGGTGTATATCGATGATGTGCAAAGTTTTAGTAAACATAATAAAAAAATTTTCAATAAGACTTCAATTTTTTTATTTATATTGGTTTTTCTACTTTAGTCGAATAAAAGTTTATCCACTTGCTGACCTGCGAGTAAAGAAACAATTTATGCATAATATTAGATATGGAAGACATATTTTTGTCATATCACAAATTCTCTTGGGTTTGTAAATTATAGTTATTTTAACGAAATATCTTTTCTCTTCATACGACATAAATTTACTGGGAAACAATTTGACAGTTTAACCGAATGTATTTTGGTATACATACTGAATTTCAATAAATTTATACAAATGTTGCACGACATTATTTAACGGAGATTGGTGCGATTTCTTCCGAACGAAATAACAAATGCAACGGATAATAAGTAACGATTCCGTTTGTAATCAAAGAATATATCTTCATTTTTGCATAAATTTATGAATATTTTACATGTGGATACACATTACTGCGAAATATAAAATTTATTTTCCACGAGATACATGCATCGGCTTAGCAATACAAGCAAAAAATGTAAACAATTCATATTGTTTTAATCCAATATTTTTATACACGATAAAAGTAAAATAATTTCATATAATAAACCTAATACTGTAAAAAAATATTGAATTGAAACAACGCAAGCGTCAAATAAAAAACATAAAAGCGACAAGCTACTTTAGAAAGGTACACGTTGTATTATATTTAGCAGTTATTGTTAGTTATGTAGCAACGAAAAATTGATAATGCCAAAGAGAAAATTTCAAAACTCCAAGGTAATGTTGATTACATTCCCTGAAATTAACATGTTTATGTAATTTCACTTGAGAGAACATATTTTTCATTCTACAAGAATTTCCTATTACTGATTCGGATTACTACAAGATTTTATTAACACATTGACTGCCACGAACGATGACCGGTGACCGGCTCTATTGAGTTTATTGAAACTTCATGTAACTTTTAAATTGCAATATTTCTAATTTTTTTAACATTCTGAATTTTTAAATGTCGGCTTTAAAAAAATAAAAGTCTACCGAATATATGTCAATCGGTATCTTTAAAATTTCTGCTTATAAAGATCTAATTGTAAGTAGAAAAAGTTTCAATTCATTAAGAATTATGAAACTAGAGAGACACCGATGGCGTTCAACGTGTTAACAAGTTTATTTAAAATGATGTTGGTAATAAAATACAATGTAAAGACGATTTAACACTACATTTATGGATGTTAATTATTTATCTGTGTTTATAAAAATGAGTCAAATTGGCAGACATATTAATTTTTAAGTTTTTACGGAAGAACTGTTTTGGTGTACGACGAAACGAATTTCATTACGTAATTGTTACAGTTCGCGTTTTGGAGTGGAGTATACGTGAATAGTGAATTACTTTGTTAGAGGTTTTAAAACAGGCATAATAGCATTAACAAGTAAATGGTAGATATATCTTTATATAAGAAAACGTAATTTACGCTTTCACGGGCGTAAACGAAAGAGCCGACGCACCCAAAGTAGCGCCTAGCTTCTGATAAAATATTTTACCACTTCTAGTACGGTTTTTTCCACATTTGAAAATCAAGAGAACTTGAAAACGTTCTAAAGTCGTCGAATAAAAACAGCACAACAGAGTTCTCTCAAATACTCAAGTATTATTCAGGAAAATTAAATTTTATGTTGACATTGTTAAAATTGCTCTGGGAAAGGTGAGACTGGGAGATTTGCATTCCACCCTCGTATACATCAAAGGTGTTTCGACACCCACCTGCAATCGTTTGGAATCCACGTAAAATGGAACAGTAGATCCTAGGCGAAATTACAATAGTATTTTAAGCCAAAGAAATATTAACACATTTAATACAGCAAAGAATTCTATAAGGCATACGCCAGGGTCCGCACCTCTTTCGGCAAACTTACATGTTACTAAAACTAAGTTTTTTATGTGTATGGCAATTTTTGTGAAACTTTCGAAAATTGCAAAAAACGGTGCATTGTAGGTGCTATTGAAAAAAAGAATGTTTTTTAATAATTATCGTGACTTATTAACTTAATATTGTATGGCATATAGCAACTATTCGAATCACTAAAATGCAATGCAACGTATCGAGAATTCTTGGAGAGTAAGCTATTTATTCTTCGTATTCGTGCGAAATAATATAAAGGCAATCGAATTTAATTCATTGACTACTAATGCAAACACTTAACCCGTTGCCGCAAACTTTTAATTATACGATCGTGCTCAGAAATACACACGAAAATATTCCGTATTGTTATTGCATGAAAAATGGCACAAAGATACAATTGATATGTTATCTGGAATGTTACATCTTTTTTCGATGTATTACTGAATACTTAACAAATAAATGCATTGATACATAGCCGTCAGTTGCGGTAACGTGTTAAATAGTAGCGTGTAAAGAACACGAGTTATCTCGAGATCAGTCCGTAACAAATGGAACGAGAAACGCAAGAAAATTCGTGTTAAATTAGAAACAAAACAATCACACATTCGCACGCACGCACACACATATCTCGCATGCACTGCATCTATACCGTACTTGGAATATATTCACTACCCACAATATTAGTGAAGGTTTTTTATTGATTACTAACGGAAGTAACAAATACGCAAACTATATGCACCACGATTTACGGATACGAAAATATCACATATAGTTTTATTCCGATAAGAAAACTAATGAAAAATGTATTGAATGGCCTAATTTTATTTTGCTATATAAAGCAGTAGGAATTCACTTAATAGATGATTGCAAGTCATTCATCCGGTGTCGTTAAATATGCAGTCAATCAGGTGGTATTTTGGTACTGAAGGAATTAGAAAATCTGGCCATTTCTTCTCTGTATTGTCAAGTGAACTTATGAATCTCGTTCAGTATCGGTTCTTTTCGTCTAATATGATAATGATCTTCGATCGTAAACAATATTACCTACAGGACTAATTGTATGTGATTGTTTGTGAATTGTTTATGAACCCGAATAAATTAACTGTTCCTTTGCACTGATTTGCCATAAAGTAAAATATCCGATAATTAGGAGCATTTATATAATAATTCGAAAAACAAAGTTACAATTTGTAGCAATGGGCCTTGTAAGTGTATAGAGGCAAAATTTGTTAATCTTCCTTGAAGTACAAGCAGGTTTGTCGGGAATCGGTAGGAGTGTTAAACCTTGGGCGTTATTAAATCAAAGTTAATATGACGCCCAGTGGTCGATTCCGCTGAAATTCTGGCCACAACCTCAAAACTGACCCAACTTGGCCAAAAACTTATATGTGTATAACATATATTTAAACTTATATGTTTAATACATATATTTGGACTATTTCCAAAAACAAAATCACGGATTCAATATGACGGATTAGTGTGTCAAAAAACTTATGGTTTCATGCAAAAATTGGTATTCTCATGTTTTTGGGCCGCTGCACAGTGGTCCCAAATGGCCAAAACATGCGAAAAACCTCAAAGCGTGCATCAATTTAGCTGAAAATTGACATACCGGGGTAATTTGATTCGCTGATTACGAATCTGAACTCAAAATTTACAAAAACAAAATGGCGGATCAAATATGGCGGTCACATATATCTAAAAATTACTGGTTCGGCACGAAAGTTAGTATCCCAATATTTTTTGGGTCGCTGAATACGAATCTGAACTTAGAATTTGCAAAAACAAAATAGCGGTTTCAATATGGCCGACGCGTGTGTCTAAAAATTTCCGGTTTCGCGCGAAAGCTAGTATGCAACTCGTATTTACTCTAACAATTAATCAAATATGTAACAATAAATATTTTTCGTTAATAAGCAAGAAAATCTGTCACAATTGAACAATTTATTTAGTAATTCCAATAAATTCGTTGACGCAGTGAATTTCAAATAAATAGTCTCGATGCACGGAAGAAATTGTTGGCTTTGAAAAATTGTTCGCCATCAGCAGATGCTGAAATGCAACAAAATCGCAAAATGATGCATTAGTGATTATAATAGATTTAAAAAACATAGTTTAACATGTAGTCTAATAAATAGAAATATTTGCATTCGAAGCTCCCAAGATTCACATTCAGATATCCATTAAAGTAATGTTTGCTTGGTGCAAATCATTCAATAATTTAATAATATAGAAAAATAATAAATATTAGAAAGAATTTAAACATTTTTGATATATATATTAATGAAAAAAAAACGAATGGCTATCGTAACACTTATACTTTCAAGAAAAAAATTAATTTTACTTTTTTATGAACTATGTATATTAGTTTAAACAAATTTATTATGATTGAATAATAAGTTACTCTCAAATCGTATAAAATTTATATGAAAATTTTTTTTGTATCGTCCACGGTTGTTGATAAAACGCGCTTGTAAGCTCAGAACGCGAGTACACCGCTGCACAAAAAATTGCAAAAATACCCTAATAGCGCCTAATAGCACCTAAACCTTGGAGGTACAGTAAGTTGAAAGTGTAACTTATAACCCTAAACAAGAATCATAGTGGAACACTGTGGAGCACTTAACTTTTTCACTACATATGTAAAATTCTCACATAAAGATTGACCCCATATTTCGTACTATTTGCATTGCAGTTTTAGAACATAACCATTAACAATTTTAATTTTTCTTTTATCAATAAATATTGTACTTAAATCCATGAACTCCATCCATTTTGCAGAATTGAAATAGACTCACTTTCACAAAAGTTATTCACTTTATACTGCGGCCAGCAAAACAGTGGTCACGCTCACGATGATTGCGGGACTAATGAACGCGATTTTCAAAATGCGACAACGTCGCAGGTATACGTAAAAAAACCCTGCCCTTCCAGATTTTCATAGACAAACTATCTGAGTACCAAATGCAATAATAAAAATGGCCCTAACGAAAAGTTCATTATTGAGGTTTTTCGCACGTTTTAGCGATTTGGGACCACTGTGCGCTGGGTACGCATGTGAATTCCAAATTTTCAAAGAAGAAAAAAGAACGGCGGGTACAATGTATCAATAAGTAAAATACGATACTTCGATTCTATGCACTGATTTAGGTAAATGCGCTGCACTAAAAACGGCACGCGCTACGAATAATAATCAACAGCTATAGAATTTATAGTAAGTAGTGGCTAAAACCAACTGGCTTGTGTTCATACAGCTTCAAATTTTATTAAAAAAGAAATTGGTACGGACCTCATTCAATCTATTAACTATTTTCTTAGGACAAGAAAATGTGAGTATATAATATTATATTATTAAATACAATACTTATAATTATGTTTATGAGTATATATGATTATATTGTCAAAAAATATGTAAATTTTATATCTTCTTGATTATAGCTGTAAAATATTAAATGAAGTAATGAAACCGATATATTTATAAATTGAATGCATGGCATATAGCCACCAGTAGGGAAGTAAAGTGATCATACGCTTATGTTACATCAAAAACAATTTCAATCCCAGCATAGGCTTTATGAATACATTAACTTTGAGATCGTATGTATATTTCTAATAGTATTGTGTAAAAAAATATTATTATTGAAAAAACATAATCTAATGTGTCATAAATCAAATACGATAGTTGAATTTCAAATTTCAACGACTTTTTGGACTTGTGACTAGGATTTTATCAAAATCGACCACTGTGCGACAGACTTATTGACATGGTAGAGGAAAATACAACTACATAGATACTCCCCGAAAATCCTAGTTCGATTGATCGACAGAATATTGCTTTTGAGGGTTCGATTTATGGTCCTATTATTCTTGTGAGGGGTTGAGGTCAATGAAACCTTCTAGTCCCATATTCCCGGATGCTGTCATCCAGCAATGTAAGATGAATATCAGAAACGATGCTCTCAGATTGAAGGCCGTCTAATTTTTTAACGACCGAGATTTCGGCTACTTTTCCAGCTTAGTGGCCGCCACATGTGGATAATTTCTTTGACTAGATTCTCATGTCCAATCGTCAAGAAGGACAAGCATTTCCTTTGTACTGAGTTCGCTTTTGTGTCTCAAAGTACGTACTACTATCCTTAACAGGCAGTTTACTGCATTTTAAAAGGAAAGGTTTCAAAGCTGGTCACATGAAATGTTCAGGTATCTGTTTAATCCGCAATTACTCGTATCATCATGAGATCAAGTTTTTGCAAGTAATTGGATGTACTATAAATATTTCCCAATGCTTCATCAATAGCAGCACGTTTTCTTTATATGGCACACAAGTCTAAATGGTTAGGAGCATGTTATAGATAATGTAACTTAAAAATTATTGAAATTTTGATGCCAATTTTCAAAAGAACGTTTGAGCTGGAACGCAAAGTTTAACTCAACCAAATTCAACTTCTTACCTTTACACTAAGGACAATTAGTTAAAAAAAAGTTTCAACTTCAATTTCAAGTTCAGATACGATACCACAGCAATCTTTATAACAAAACTCCATTAATCCAAATGTTTCAAATAACGTGTGAGTGCCATGACACGTACATGTCGACACACCATGTACATACGCAGAAAACTAAAACTATAGAATAAAAATTATTCAAAGATAAGTCAAATAAGATAAAGTAAATTGTTGCCATTAACGCTAGAGCTATCAAGGTGGTGAAAACAACTTGTTCTGAATTTTTTATGAACACTCCTAAAATTTGTAACGCTATTTCTTTTTGGATTTCCTACACCTGTCGTGCATGCTGTAAGCAATTATGTAAATCGATCAAGTTCTTCACCTCCTTCATTTCTTTTCTTCTACCATATTTATTTCACAGTTTAAAATATATCCGATTAATCGTCGGTGGATATAGTTTTAAGGAATTTTGTTACCACTAAAATGTTTGATTTCAGTAGACTTTAAAAAACGAAATTCTAAATGATAACTTTTTATTCTACATTTTTAACTTATTTGAATATATAAAATTAACCTATATCTGACTGTAACACCATTTACATGACAGCCTGTGTAACTATGTAGACTAAAACGTATTAGGACGACACAAAAAGCGTCATAACCGTCCATAACAATGACATGTAGTAAATTATTCCGACACGAAAATTGTGATGCTATTGTAAAGGCACGCTCGACGTCATATAATTGAGTTCCAAATCTCCCACCATTAGTCGCAGGGTTAGGGCCTTCCATCTACCTACCGAAAAGCACGTACACCTGGAATCTGTTCGTTGACGTGAATGAATCACCGACAATCACGAGTTGCTACAATATCGCCCGCTACTTATCACGCTCCTTGACATTGAGTTATATCTATGAAAGCGGCTCGTTTCCTGCATCCATCGCAAAAACTACTCTTATATACATATATATGGTTCAACCCCATGCAATTTTCTCAAACGAATGAAACAGAGCTCCTCCAGAAAATTGTGCTGCTTAAAGGATAATAAAACAAAGGATGTGCAACGATAAAGTTGATAATTCGTACAGGATATCATTGAAAATGTTTAAGAAACTTTAACCGCTTGATTGCTAAGGGTTTTTTTAAGAATCTGGTTGGAAGGCACTAATCAGCGCAATTGAGTTTTTTTCGTTTCGCGTCGATGAATGCAAGAAACCAAAAAAGCCAAATATCGATATTTTTTTACTTTTAGAACTAAGACATATCATTATTTCGTTTATCGGTTGAAGATATTATCTATCTTATACATACGCTTTTATAACCAGAATATATTAATCATGACCAGAATATATACATAGCATGGTGAACGCCGGCGGGATAATCAGTGACCGCTTTGAATTCAATGAAGTTTTAAGTGACTTGCTACTTATAATATTTAACAATTTCCTAAAACAGTCAACACTTAAATATTTGCATCAAAAAGGTAAAGTTCTGTTGATTGTAAAAAAGAAACTATGGCAAAAGATATTTCTATCACAATGTGTCCTCTGCTACACCGTGCACGTTTTGTTTATAACATTCTTTTCATATTATTACAAATAATGAAAATATTTAAAGTGGACAGAGATACTGCTCTATCCTTTACATAAATTTGTGGTTTTAAGGTTTTTGCTTTCTAAAGATGTGATTTAAGTAGAAAAAGCATCTTTAAAAAAAAGTAAAAAAAAACATCTTTATTGTTTATAAAAAAGTCATAGATTCTGTAGGTCGATCAATTTGGTACTTTTAGGTACTGACTATAAAAATCGCATTGATTGAAACTAAAACGGTTAAATGGCAACACGACAATTTTCAAGCTTTCAAGCACAGGGTACTGTAAACTATGAGGAAAATGTGTAATCAAATCAAAGAACCGTATTTTTCGATAGATAATGTACACCTATTGTATTACGCGCACTTGTGTCTTTTCGGCATTCTTTTTTTTCTTCGTTAAAATCTTACCATAGTTTTATTATTGAATTTGACATCTTTCATGTCGCTTTGTAATGTATAACGCGCAGGTTTTTATTTTGTCAAATTTTAACTTTTTTGTGTAGATAACGCGCGCTGATCCTTGTACTTTAGTCAATTAACAATAAACGCATTGATACATACGGAAAATGAAAAAATATTGGTAACGGGAAACTACGTAATTTTTCTATAAAAATCAAGATATACTTACAAGTTCACGATTAACGCGTAATGTAATCCCGAGTCGAAAATTTCAGCCCAAAATCCTCCTAAATTACCAAATAACTTAGGATATTTAGGCTGAATATGGAAAAATATGTTACATATAAAAGAATACAAATTTTTATTCCACAATCGCCCTACGCTTGTTACTTTTTGCCACTTTTACCTAGTTTAGGAGCAATTTAGGCTTCATACAGCCCAAAATAATCCTCAGCATTCTCTAATGACGAGCTTTAGCATTGGATTGGAATTGGAGCGGAATGATCGAGGTCCAGAAAAATTCTCGATATACTAAAAATTAATTTGGTTTAGGAGATTTAGAATTTATATGGAATAAAATGATAATTTAATTCCAACTTGCTCCTGAAAGCCCTATTTTTAGAATATGAGTCGACAGACTTGGAACTTCTGAAATATTTTTAGGGGATGTCAGATTAAATTGGAATAAAAATTTTACCTGATCAGTCCATATAACTCCTAAAAATCATATTTACAGGACTTTGAGGCGCGTAGACATACTAGTTGAGGATTTTGAGGTTCAAAATGGTATACATAATTAAGCGGCAAATGAGAGATCAAAAGAATCTATGATTTGAAGTTTCTTTTTGGGCTGGACTTTTCGACTCGGGATCACTCAAGTAGTTTTTTAATTCTGAAATTCCTGGATCCTTCTTTCACCATAAATGATGTTCGCCAATATTTTAATGTAATTTTACTTTCGCTTTAACTCGTGTCACTAATTGTAAGTCAATCATAAATGATACCATTCTTCTTGTAAAAGTATTTCAATGGAACGTTTAGCCTGACCCTACGTTTTATAAGAACAAAATGGAACGTTTGCATCAAAAGTTTTGTTATCAATTGAACAGGTATTGTCAAAAAGTTACATTAATGAAAGCGCTGGTGAAATTTCATTCCACTATATTTTGTACTTTAACTTTAAATTCTGAACACCAATAAGTCGGAAATTTTGTCTCTATTAACCTTTATGAATTATAGTTGTATTATTCTATATATGTAGAACCCGAGTTCGTTGGCTTTTATTTTAATTTGTTTACCCAAACTTTCATAAATCTCATAGAAACAGTATTTACACTTTGGATACATTTCGCTGTACAAGTATCGAACCACAATTACATTTCTCCTACTTTTTCCATAAATTATTAGAAGCATCTCTAATTCTTCTTTAAGTTTAAATTTCATATTGCATAATCATATTGCATAATCAATTCATATTGAAATTTAATGACACTGACAGTGAGCGAGATAGATCGAAAGCCTAACAATGCTATTTCATGACATTTACTAATATTTCTTTGTTTATATGCATCGTAGTGAGTGTGATCTCTAATAAGTCCCATAACAAAGTAGGTAATGGAATGAAAACAGTTAAGTATCTCAGCAACGATATGGTTTAATAGATTACATCGATTTATCAAAATTGAGCATAAAAAGTTGGACAATTTAAAATAAAAAGAAATCCTTAATTTATGTATTGCAATGATACAAATTTCTCACCTGTAAATCTAATATTAAGTAACATTTTCTTGTATTGTTTGTAATAACCAAGATATTTAAGTCGAAAAAATGGGTGATAGATTCTGTATATCAATGGCAGAAAGGAATTTGAAATGATAAATATTTTCAAAGCTTCTCGAAAAATGAATTTGCTACAACTTTACATTTTGCGAACCACTGCTTTGACACGTTGCGTTGTCAGTTATTAATCACCGCCATGTATCGAGGTGCGATACGCACGAATGTCATTCAAGCTTTCAGCCGATTTTCCCATCTATGGGTATTAGTTCAAGCTTGTCGCAATCGGTTCTGCCTGACATTCGACACGGAAAATTATACGAATGAAGCATGCGTAATACATAAGGTGTTTTTTTAATCCTAATTTATTGTATGAAATGGACAAAAATAGAGGCAGGATTTGAGAAATAGTAACCGTTTGTGAGACTTTTAAACTGGCGGATGAAAACTTTCTGTACGATATTTTGGTTCCAAAAGAAGCACTAAATGCGTGGAATCTATCTCGCTTTAATCGCAAGAAGCATCCATTGTTTCATTTTTTTTTGTAGACAGACCACACGAAGTTTAACATTGCACCTCTATGAAAAATGAATTTGTAATACTTGTCATCGTTATTTCATTTAAATATCTTTTCATTTGCAATTAAGTGATGGTTTGATAAAAATTGTTTAATTCCGTGATTGCAGCAATCTTAAATTACAATGATCAATACAATTTTTTGTCGACAGAATAACTTTTATTGTTACTCTTCTTTCCTCAATAAAAATCCTCACCATTTCGCCCTCTTTTATTAGAATTGCTTCTGGGCTCCTAGTTTTTAAGATAAAGAGGATAATGTCCACACATTCTGTGACATTTCGGGCGTCGTTTTGAGCATTATTTAAATATATTTAAATGTTTATAACAGTAAAGTAATATGCAACGCTATATTTAGGATAGTTTATAGAATCATTTTATGCAGAAAAATTAAGGAAAATTTGCGGCTAAAGTAAAAAAAGTTTTGGAAGTCGAAAATTAAAATTTTTATCACAGTTGACTTTTCAAAAATGGAGTCTGTTGGAAACGAATGGACTTTATATATGTGTTCAATTCCATAAAGTCCATCAGAATCACCATAAACATTCTTCGCAGAGCTAACCTTTCCTGAACCCTCTTCGTCAAATGTACGCCTTTTTTCCATTTAAAATCATAAGCCTTTATAAAAACGGTGGAAATCGCTTTCGTTCATTTAACAGGTTATTAATTTTAGAATTCTATTCCCAGCAGGATGTTTCAATAACTTAAACATCGGATATCGAATGTTGATAGTTAATTGGCTCAAGACCTCAAAAGCCTCCATAAATAATGCGATAAACCAATGTATATGGTAGCATGTGATTAAATAAACCACACGAAAAGCCATATAACAAGTGGAAAATGATAATTCACCTATCACTGGAATTTAATAAAGTTTTATTAACCGGCTAAATTTTATAATGTTTACTCCAATATTTACAGTAACCATCAATGAAAATCTTAAAAATTCTTTTTGTAGATTACGACTAAATTCTTCAATAATTTGATATCAACATTTCTTAAAATTCAATCTCAATGCAGATTTCAAAAAAGTACCGATATTAAATCATATCAAGTTACAAGTTATATAAAAAGAAAAAAACATCTACACTGTGCTGAATAAGAATTATGTAAATATACGTAAAAATCATATATCATCGTGCAAATATTCTAAATTGAATTTTATAACACATACAATATCGCAGTCGGTATTTGGATAATTTAAAAAATTTGCTTTGATAAATTTATAGTTAATATAATCTCGTTGTTTTCTCCTCTTTCACCTTCTCCGTTCTTTTTCCTTTATCTCTTTCCGTCTTTGTTTCCCCTATATCGTTTCCTCATCAGTTCGCTCTATCCCTCTGTTTGCGTTTCGTTATTCTATTTACAGCGCATTATCATCCGAGAGGTACAGGCACGATGAGAGCAGTTGATTGAATTTGCATTGTCATTCAATAATTCCTTTGGTTTCACGTTTAAGCGATCTTCGCGGTGAACGTGTTACCGGCGTCAAGTACCTCGTTGAAACCGGAACGTGTTGTGACATAGTCCCACTGTCCCACCAAAGGTCGATACTTGTTTACCTGTAATTAACCTAATGGCCAAACTCAAGTGTCGTTTAAACCTCCCTTAAAATTATAATTTCTATTCGTGTAAACGCGTAGAAATGACTATTGTACGATGACTTTCCACGACGAATTGATGAACAGTAACGCTGCTTTTTTAATCAATCCAAAATATTGTAATCATCTACTATGTTTTTTTTATACTGATTTTCTACTAAATGAACGCTGATGGAGAAAAATGAATTACATATACGTGTTCAGTGCTACGAATTACATAAAAATCAGTGTGAATGTTTTTGTTGTTCATGATCAAGTCGACTTATGTTATTATAATCTCTTCCACTTCTACTATACAATGGGAACGAATTGTTATGCTACATCTGTTTTACATCTCGTGATGCCATGGAAGTATGCGATTATTTAAAATATATTATATTACATCTTGCATTGACGTAGAGATTTGCGACGATCGCAGAGGATGAGCCGTAACCGTAAAGTTCGAGTTGTTCGTCCTGTGACGTCAGTCTCCGTGAAAAAAAATTTTTCCATCACCGCGAAGCATTTTCCCCTACTGTTCTGTCGCTGCCAATCACAGGCTCAGTAGCCTAGGACGGGTCCAAATAAAAAAGGACTGCAGGACCAAGCGGGGACCTGTTTATTAATTGCCATATAATTAGCCCACTACTACGGAGCACTCCACGTTCTTCTCAATTTCTTCTGTTATTCTTTTGTTATTTTTTAAATCCATTTTAGCCATTTCCACTTGTATGTCGTTGTTTTTTGATAATCATTTTGATGCAGCTGACAATAAAATTCTCAAATTCATAGAGATTGGAATTTCAATAATCATATTTCAAGAAGTATAGCTACCTATCAATAATTTCGAATGATACGTGTTTGAAGAATTTAAAAATGATACATTTTGAACTGATGTACTCGAATTATATAATATTATGAAAAAACTTTTGATAATCGCCATACTTTTGCTTTCTTGTTTCTCTTTTTCTCTTTTACTTAAATACATACCAAACCAAGGTTTTACGTTTTAGGTTTTCGACAAATAGCCGTCCTTCATTACGAAGAGAAAAATACATAACTGGTCACATTTGCCGTCACGACCGAACATAAACAACCTTCATCTTACAAAGGTTTTACGTATGATGTACGTGTATAAGTTTTAAGTTAAACAAAAAAATCGGTGATATATAAGGTGCCCACGTAACACTTTTCACGATTTTTCAAGTACTTACAATAATTTGACAAAAAGTATTTTAAACAAAAGTTTCATCAGTTTTTAATTGGCTATCAAAACAAACACTATTTATTATTATACTTAATTGATTAGTATATGTGTGTATTTATGTGTATGTGGGTTCGAACTATTTGTCTACAAATCCTTTTAACAACCATCACTTTTAACTTAAGTAACAATTAATATATTTCTGTTCAAGCATCAGGGTGTTACAACAAAAATAACATATATGCGCCAATTTCACATTCAACATAAAATATTTTATTATTTTATTTACATAAAATTTAATAACACTAACGGTTTCATACATATATCGACAATATTTTTTCTCTGAATACACAATATTGGATATGCCGAAGCATCCCCTTAAGTTTGAAATATCTCTAACAAGAAAAGTTAAGGAACTTGGAAATTGAAAGCATTATAAAAGTTCGTGTTCAAGTATAGTAATTCATGCATAACAAAAATTTATTTTTTGCTCATGTAATAATTCGATTTTGGGGACTAGAATCATCGCCCACATACAATGTTTTTTTTTCACGTTATAACAACTCTCAAACAGAAACAAATGTTGAAAAAAGTTTAAACAAAAACTGTGTCTTGTTATACTTCTGTCAAATTGATGATCGAAAATGATTTTGCAGATTTCGTGATGGAACAATCCAACTCAGACTTATGGAATTTTTTTCAAAATTCTTTAACGCTAAACCTACCAAGTTGGTCAAAGGAACAGTTCTAAATTGATAGGATAGCCATGAAGTAAATATTCTCCACCTATCTTATAAGACGTAAATTAGTTAATTAATCATCTTTTCCACTTCTTTAGTTCCCTTTTTCTAAAGTATATCTACATTTTAGCACATATAAAGTCGGTAGTTTTGGTATTAAGTAGTTATGTGCATACAACACACGATTGAATTTTTGAAAAATTTCTGTATGATATTTCCTATCGCTATTCCAATATTGTAGCATCACAGAAATTTTGCATTGTCTCTAGAGTCAATTCGTCACTTAAAACTGTGTTCTAAAGCAAAAAAGATAGTGGTATTACACATAAATTACGCTACTTGTTGACAAAGTTTCATAACGTTTTTATCCCGATTCTTTAACATCAACTACAAGATACAAATCACCCAATGCAAATCTAACATATCATAACCGTGTCAGATGTTAAATTCCTTTATAATACCATAGCTAATTCAGTTTTCGTGGTTAAAATATAGTTGCGTGGTAAAATAATTTAAAAAATAATCAATAATAAAATAATAGTCATGCAAAAGGGAAACAAAGAAAGATAATTGATTTTAACGAATTCTAGAAATGTCAAGACCAACTTATAAATTTGTAATCGAAAAGTGCTATGTTCTCATAATGCTGTGGTCGCTCTTCAACATCCATACCCTGTGGGTGGTGAAAGATAGACGATTCTTGTATTTTAGGCAACGTAGGAGACATCAAGCAATGTCGGCTATTTCCCGAGGGCATATACCGCGCAAATTGATATGATAAAGGAATTTGTCATGTGTTGAACAACGGACAGCTATGACCGTTCCACCAGTCCGTACGTCAGTGCAACATGCGTTAATCTGAGCATGCATCGATGCGATAATTGTGATAGCGTGCCTTGCCGATGCCCCTGCTATATCCTGGTTATATCATGGTTGTAATACGGAAGTTATTATTAACCCCTTATCCTACAATAACGAGTGATCCTCGTGATGCGGTAAATTGGATAGGAAATTGACAAGTTTTGCAAAACCTATCAAATTGAAAATATCAGTGAGAAGCGTAATTCTGAATTATTGTGAAGATATCGGAAAATAAATCATACGTCATGGGATTGAGGAAAGACTACTTGAAATTGTAAACCAATGAAAGAAAAAACTTTAGAGGGTGTAGATATAATAAAAGATTGATCCATTTTCGGTTGTATGAAAAACTTTTTTAAAATTGTCTTGTCTTGTAAAATTGACTGCCTAACGCAGTCGCTTGATCCACTCCTACTGTCCGACAACTAAAAGATGGCGAATTCAGTCTCATAAATTAAACGCACTTTATAGTCGTTTACTTTGTCAGGCTGGGTTTAAAAATTTCAAAAACGAAATGACGGGAATAGAACGGACCCTCTGATTAAAACGCCTCCAACTTATCAATATCTAACTTTCGTGGATTTAAAGATCGTGGACGGTTTAATGCTGCGAAACCGTTATTTTCATATTTTCCCAAGTATTAAACAAATTGATTGTCGTACCTCAGCGACGTATTTTCCTTGCTGAAGCTAATATTGAATGCAGTGTCGAATATGCAATTTTTCGCCAGTTGCGTTCGTTTAATTGCTCACCACTGTTTTCTGTGGTTATGATCAACAGTAAATTAGAAAATTGGTGTTTTATATAGACCAATGTCAACACAGAAAATATACAGAACGTAGGGAAATTGTATTGATCAAAAGTGATTATAAAAAAATGCTTGAAGAAAAAAGTGAAACTTTTGCATACATCTTATCTAGACATTACTGACACTATAAGTACCAACATTAAATCTATTACATTTCAATATATTGAATAAGTACTTTAGAAAAAGAGGAATCAAGATGTGGAAAAGATGATCGATTCAATAATGTCTCTTTTAAAAGATCAACGTAGAATATGTGTACTTTAACTTGCCTATAAACTTGAAAAATTTTTGAAAAAAATTCAGAACAAGTGATTTTGACTTGCTTTGTAGTTCTAGTGTTAATGTAATACATTGTTACTTGTAATACGTTGTTAGTTGTACATTTTTATTTTAATATTTCGGCTTGATGCTACAGTAGCGTACACAAATCTACTTGGCTAATGACAGAGAGATTCAAACATTTCGTAGTTATTATTTATATTACCATTTGTGCATCCTTTCATAAGGTAGACTATTGTAATGCACACGAGCCAGGTCAAAAGCTTAGCAGGGAAGACTTACCGAAAACTGTGAATTTCTCGGTTTGGTACGTTTTATTCAGTTTATTTATGCCGAGATGGGACAGAGATTCTGCCCTGACTTCTTGAAAATAGTGATTCTGTGTTCTGAAGAAATGTAAGGTTTTCAAAGGAGTCTCAAGGGGAGGAGTGGGAAGTAATAACTATAAATAAAGTCGAAAGATCAAGAAAAGAATTTAAAGTTTCGAAACTCGGTGTAGTGATTCAGAGATAAATAAAGAAGCAGTGAGTAACAATCGAGTTATGGCGTGGTTACAAATTGTTTGGTTACAAAACAATAAATAATCGTAGTATCGAGGATTCGATATATTACACTATTATAATAATCAAAGAGTTACACTGTCTCAAAGGAATAGTTTATTTGCGTAATTTTGCTTAGGTCTTAGTAGTTTGGAATGATACATGATGTGCAGAATTAAAATTGTTGTGTTGTTAGCCCCAATTTCAGTCAATCTCTTCCAAGAAATTCTGCTTTGAGATTCTTAACACTAGATTTACCAGCGTGAAATCTATTATATTTAAATATGTTAAATATGTACCTTAAAGTAAGGAAAATTAAGACGTGGAAAAGATGATAGATTCGGTAATTTATGTTTTATACGATGGACGAAGAATATTTATTCTACGGCTCTCTCATAAACCCGTAGAATTTTTGGAAAAAATTGTGTACCAGTCATTTTGACTGGCTTGGTAAATCTAGTGTTAATGTTCTTTACTACACAATGATCTTCTACACATGACCAATTTAGCCGATAATAACAAAGTGTTTTAGTAGGATCAAAATTATTATGCTAAAGCCACTCAGAAGACTAATGCGGACGAATAATTCCTTTTCAGCCTCTGTTATTTCAGTTTATGGATGGCGTTTCTATATTCTTGCTTTCAACAAGAACACAAATTCATTAGGAGCATAGTTCGTAACGAAAAATAACTTTGATCTTATCCTTACAATTAGAAGTAAGAATTAGGTGACTAATGAAAAGACTAGAAAAGAGAATAATTTCGATTTTTTTAGGAATATTTTTGTTCACTCGTGTATACTTTCTCGAAAGTTAGATACCGATGTCTGAATCGTTGAATAATTAAGTCTTTTAACGTTTTTCTTTCTTCTTGTTCCTTTTTTCAGCTTCTCTCGGAAATAAACTTTGCATTCCGGAAATTGTTTTTTGCTGGTCTATTGTAACAATAACGAACGAATATGTTTATACAGAAACATACAACAAAGTATACAGAACTGCATTTAGGTGAAGGGTTTGTAAGCAATGTGGATGTAATGTTTTGAGGACGCATTTCTGGTTCCTTTGTAAATTTTCCAAGCACCCTTCCTCCTTCGGCATCCCTTGCGAGGAGAAAGTAGTAATTTCGTAGGAAGGGGGATCTAGGGGCAATGATCAAATATTATTGATTCTGCTTGGGCTTTGTGGGTGGCTACCAAAAGGGCAATTTTAAATTTTGAAGCCGGATTATCTATATAGTCAGAACTGAACTGAACAGAAGTTCATAAAAATAATTGTTTGTATTGGTGAAATGATAATTATTTGTGGATTACTGTTTACATTTTTATTGTACTGTTGTTGTATATGAATTCAGGTCTATCATTAATGTTTTTGATTATAGGAGGCACCAATTCCAAGGCATTCACATATTCTGACTAATACATGCATAGTTTCATACGCACAGCATGCATCATTACTCTTATAATTTCTTACAAAAAGATTAATGGTATAACAAGAACAGAGATCTTACAAGCGAGAAGAAGTTAAACACCAACTGGTAATAATAGTTAGTGTTAAAATCAGAAAATTAAAATTTTAAGTAATGCATCGTTTAAACTAATAATATTTTCATTATATTATTTAAATAGATAGCATATTACAGATTCCAATTTTTGTATTAACTTTTCCCGATAAGTATTTTTCCGCTACTTAATTATTATATTTTACGTAGGTCAATTAATTCGATGGCAGAAGAATGTTTCCCGGGAGATATTAACCAAAGAGGTCAATACTTCAATATATTTTTTACACCAATAATATTCATGCAGCTTTTCTTATGCAATTAAATTCTTTATTAAAGGAAACACAATTTGGCAGAAAAATATTTCTTTATGACCACTGGTTACTGAGATATTTCAATTGAGGGGTTTTTTAGCCCTGCGGTACAGTTGGCTGTCGATATAAGAAATACATGTTAAATATTATTTTGAGTATTACCTCTCACGTAAGTTCCGTCAAAATCGATGTATTCGAGAATGACATATTTTCATGCCAGGTTAAATTGTAAAGTTCATTTTTCTATAGGCATTTTTTCTTGTTAGAGTTAGAAACAACTAGGAATATTCTGCAAAGGAAAATTTAACGGCCCTACTAAATTAAAATAAATCATGGAAAAAGAGAACAGAATGTTTTTATAAATCTAGGTAGAAAATTTTATATAAAACAGAATTAGAAAACTACAGACGATTACTCTAATGATTAAGTGAAACAATACAGCGATAGCCCAGAAACGATGACATTTATTTTCGGTTATTACAGTCGTTTAATTTTTTTTATTTTTTGTAAATTTAGGCGCTGCACGTCGGTTAGAAATGTTACGACTCAATTTTGATCACGTCTGACACAGAACAACGAAATGACTGACGAAATTTGACTGACAGCCGTTCGACTCTCTGGACGAATAGCCTGGTTCACCTGGTTTCTCTTTGACATAACTTGACAAGATTGATGGCAATCTATATCGCTCAATACAGTATAATTAATTTTTGTCACTGTCTTTTAATACCGAAAAAAGCTGATTACGATTGATTTGGGTTTCCATATGCAGCCGCATGAAATGTTTAAGTTCTTAAAGTTCATGGGAATTCAGGACGATATTTGCTAAATATTGTACAGAAGCTTTCAAACGTACTTGTAATAGCATTCAGTGGTTGTTTTACAATCTTGAATCGATGGAGATTTGTGAAAAAATCCTGGCGCAAAATTCGATAAAGGGTGAACAATTTTTTTATTCGCTCATCGCATTCGTCTTGTTATGTAGATAAAATGTATGCATGTGTTGCGTGACGGGCGGCGGAGGTGGATAAAGGGTTTTGAAATAGGAAAGGACGAGTTATATAATCGGCTCTAATGATTTTAATAATGATAAATTTCGGTAGCGGCTAGGTAGTCGAGCTTAAGGGAACTCTTCCGATGCGTCAAAAGGAAAACTCGTTCGATGTTTTATTATCGAACGATTAATTATTTATGTGGGTAGTGCTGTGCTGAAAATCCTCTACAGGATCCGCCAATTTTGTTTACAGTGGGAATGGATACGCTAACAAAGGTGATTCAAAGAATCCAATGATTAGATTTGAACAAAGATTAGTTTTATATTAAACTCAAGTAATTAGATTTTACAATTAGTATGAATCAATGTTTACAAACTGAATTTTTATACGAAGCCTTGACTTTACCTTACATATGTTTCTGTTTGCTTGGTATATAGTTGATATATAATTGGTAAAGAATACATATATATATATATATATATATATATAGAAATAACAATGTTGATATGATAGTTTTATAATAATTATGATGATAAAACAATAGTGAACAATAAAAAGAATATTCAATGATAGCATTACACATTTGGTATCCTCAGAGTGATTGCTCACTGTGCAATACTACTTTTCAAAAACATAAAGAAAATTATATTTACGCTTAGTCGATTCCAGACACAACAATTCGGCTGGGTTTTCGCTGATTTCTCTGTATGGGCAGAAAACACCAATCTCGTTATCAGAATCGCTGCGATGACAACCTTTTTGTAATCTATGACTTAAAATAAAATATGTTAACATTTGGTCGGTTTATCTTTCAATGAAAATAATAAATTGAATTCGGAATAAGATACAACGAAGATATAAATATAACGAAGATAATAATAAACAATGGTTTGAATAGAATTATATTAAATTTTTCTCGATGGCTTTTGGTATGTATTGTCGCATCACTATTGAAGATTTTCACGAACAATGTCACTCTTCAACCACCGTTGTTTAACGAGGGATCAAGTCTATTATCGCGTCACTTTTGAGAGATATTCGCAGATAAATTAGCTTAACATCAAGATCCTCGGACCAGCGTCTTACGTACCTCACGATTTTAAATAATAGCACTGTACTGAACTTTGAATACTTTGTATTTGCTAAACGTTTATCGAACTGTTCTCGATGCTTTCCAAGACGCAAGTGGATGTGTTCACGGTGCTTTCCGAGACGCTAGTGATTCGCAAGTTTGAATTTTTCGGGGATTTGAAGACGCTCGTCCGATGCATGACGTTTAAAGCGCGCGAAAAAATGACCAATTAGGACTATTGAAATTTAAAGGTTGTCACAGGATTCGTCAACGCGAGTGACGCTCTCTGTTTCATTGGTGGAGCATGATGCTCGCACCCTCCCTACTCTGATTTTTACAGGGGGTCTATTTCCTAGAATTTTCTGACGACCGTCGCTGCGACGACGAATATCGTCCTCGAAACGATGTTACAATTCGGATTCATCGTCTGAGAATGTTTCAAGAATAAGATAACGCTAAAAATCTATAAGTCCAGGGACTTATTCGAATGAACCATCTGCTCATTCCAGACTAATGCGTAGCCAAAATTGACAGCGTTATAACTTCTATTGAATAGATAAATTGAATAAATGAGTTGAATAAATGAATTAAATAAATTGCAACCAATGATTCCTTACTATAAAGTATGTTGCATGGTAAAATGTAGTATTAGTATTTTAAAGAAAGTTGTAGCAAGTATGGTCAACATGTGTGACTGTACGGTTGCGATGCTTCCAAGGAGGTATGTACGTGCTACGTAGGTCTGTTTTGTGTCCCGTTAAGCGTTTCTACGTCTTAACTCAAGGGTAGGCTTTTGTTACAAAGTCATAAACCAATGGTAAAAATAGTATACCGGGTGGTTCGTTAGAAAAAGGTAGAATAAAAATTGTAAAATTTGTGTACGGGACGTAACACATGGCATACATGGCATGTAGGCATTGTCGTGACATAAATTAATTTTTAATTGTGTCTTCGCGATTGAATTCTAGTTGAATAAGTCAGGCTTGCAAGTCTCCGACCTTTCGGAAAGAAACATACAAGATGCCCTTACCAGTGTTACACGCGGTTAGAAAATGGAGGAGGGGGTCACCGACCAAGTAAAGAAAGCAACTTCGGTTTTTTAAGATACCCAGGAAAACATACCCAATTTTTGAGCCATTTTGGGCGCCGTATCCCCTTTACGTACTGGTTAAATATGTTTAAACGTTTAGAACATTAAAGTAATATGCAACGTTATATTCAAGACGGTTTTTAGATATAATTTTTGCAAAAACTAGACGTCCAGGAGTGATTCTAAAGGTACGGGACAATTTTAATTTGAGTTATTTTTTACGTTTCTGCGTCACAACATATAGTTTGCTTTACAAATACATTTTATGTTTATGAGTTACTGTTTGACAATAACGCTACATTAAACAAAGTATATAAACAAATAATGTCGTTCAATTCCGTTTAGAATTTTAAGATTAATTCTACGAGCAAGGAGAGCAATTATTTCCACATCACTGGCCAAGAAGTACGACACTCGTCGCTTGTCGTTAAAACATACTCGGCGGAACTCGGGGATCGTAATCTACAGGTATCCTTTTCGCGAATCTTAACAATAAATCATTTCGATGCTTGCCTCGCTATCAGTTCCCACGCAACCGCTGACGAGTAATCAGTGTTTCGTGATCGAATTCTACTATTTTCAGATATTAGTACGCGTATAATACTTTCGAAGACGAGATCCCGACTTACCGTATACCTCTTTTATTGCGAGCTACTTGGTCATTCATCTCCATCATTGTATCAACCCTTAGTTAACGTCTGTTCTCAGCCACCAAATCATTTTCATCGTTACCGTTGTATGTCTACTCTTAGCCACGAAAAGAAAGAATCAAAACGTTTCTGAGGTACCTACAAGTAATTTTCACTAAGATTTTAGTAGGTTTGTTTTAAATGTGACTTCACATTTTGTACTTAATAGAATACCTCTATGTTTCTGGAATACTTGGTAATTTATCGAAATAATGGTATCAACCCTTTGTGGTCGTACGTCTGCTCTGTCACCAAATCCCCTTTGCCGTTGCCGTTTTGTGTCTAATCTCAGCCACCAAAACAAGGAAGCAACACGTTTCTGAGGCATACATAAAATTCAAACGCCCGGCGACAAAAAAACAGAATTTTGCTTTTTCTCAAATGTCTCTTTCTTACTAGACATTGCCTCCCTCTCCGTTGATCATCTGACCGCCGATATTTATTAAACTTACATGAGAGGTAGACCTCGTAGGAATATTTAACATGCATTTTATATCGGTCTCTTTTTGTACTAACAATAAGATGGTAAAAATGGCTCCCTTTCCAACGAAATCTATCTATCTGGGAAATTTTTCCGTAGCTAGGAAGATGCCAATGATTTGCGTTCAGTGCCAGGTTCGCTCAAGGACGCTCTTAAGGAGAAGAACATTAACACTTCCTCTTTCCTTATTAGTTTAGTGGCCCAGTCGTCTATTTTCTAATTTCGTGTAGCACTAGTAAAGGTATCTCGTGTGTTTCTTTCCGGAAGATCGGAGACCTGGAAACCTGAGTTATTTTGTTAAAATTCAATCGCAAAGATGCAATTCAAAGATAATTTGCACAAATCTCCATTGATCCAAAGGTACAGAACAATCTCTCAAATCCATGACAACTACTTTTGAAACACCCTATACTTGTAACTAGGGATTGCAATACCGGTATACCGGAATACCGAATACCGGTATTTTGAGCCATTTCTACAATTTTGTAATACCGGTATTCACAAGATTAAATGCCGTTTTTTCGGTATTTACTAGAAATTTTTTAAATTGTCTCCACTATATGTTCACGGGTCGCCAACATAAAAAAATAATATACGTTTTTGTGTACGATATTATCAAGTTTATAGTAAATTTTCTTAAAATTTTTTACCCACAAACCTATCTACATTCAGAGCAATTGGGTACAGTTATCGATGATGATGATGACACTAATGTCGATAGTGAAAAGGAATTGTCTCTTGAACAAAAATTAGAAATAGCGATAACTAAAAAAACTTCAACAAACCAAAATACAATACAGAAATCAGTTATATTCAAAACCATCCGACAAGAAATCGATTTATTTGAAAATGTAGGGTTTAGAGGTAAATACTTGGAAAAAGTATATCGCGCATTGCTAACAGTACCACCAACTAGCGTATATGCTGAAGAAGCGTTTTCGACAGCTGGTAATTTTTGCACATAACTACATTCCAGACTTAATGACAGTACAATTGATGCATCATGTTTTTTAAGATCGCATTTCAAAAATATGTAATAGTACCACAGACTGAATAGTGATATTTACACTTTTTTGGGATTTAAATACAGAAGATGTTCCTTGTTCCTTTAATTGTTTGTTATTCTTTATATACTGTTATAATTTATAAGTTACAAATGATTTTTTGTGATATTTACTATCTTTAATAAAACTGGCAAATTAAACAATTCCTACTACCGGTATTAAAACAGGTATTCCGGTATTAAGACCTAAAATATACCGAATACCGGTATTGAACTTTTGGCCCGATATTGCAATCCCTACTTGTGAAACACCTATTGAAAATTGAAACATACGTATTAGTGCAAATAACTGTTCGATACAATTGTTGACGCGTGACAGTCAACCTTTTGCAACGATAGGCCTAAAAAATCGGTGGCCTCGCGAAGGATGAACGACAACTCAGAAATCGGCAGGCCCATCTGGTTGCCAGATGTTCCAAGTTCAGTCGTCTGGTTTATGACTCCAGTCATAAACCTAGGCGACTGAAAATATTAATTAAAAGTCGGGACATATTTTCTTGGAACCGCATCACCGGTTGTCGGAATCTTGCCGCCTACAAGCGACCAGCCAATCACAAAATTCGATTCCTGTGACCGACGTCACTTCCGTTCTCTCTGCCAATCAGAAAATCGTATTCAGAGAAATACCGAACCCTCCAATCGGAAATTTTTCAACTTTGCATATCACCCCTTCTCACCAACAGCATTGAGGAGGAGATGGCCGATTGGAGGGCGATTCAGACTTTGGCGGATAGAACGGAATCAGAACTGTTTTGACGATCAAACGAACAAGAACTGCTTCAACGATCAATCGAACAAGCCTATCGTAACTAGCAATCGTCACAAAATCATCGTCTTTTAACATCTTATCATTATTCGTCGTTTTTAAGTTGTTTTCCGTAAAGTGTTGTTGTATTGTTATATTTAACTCGCTGTTAAGTGTAATAAATTACACCTACGCCCAATCAAGAGTATCAGCTAATTCGGGAGATCCAAAATAATCAGGTTGTGGCACTTTAATTAATCCCGCGCCAACACGTCAACTTGAGACCAATCGAACGAGACGTGCACTTCAACAACAATACTCTAAATACAGAAACATCCAGAAGCTTAGAAATCTGAATATGTTACTACTCGTATCAGGAAGTATTTTCAAATCAAATTTTTAAAAAAATCTAATTAAAGGCTAAAAAGACTTCTTCATTTTCAATGCATGATACTAATTTGGAAACATCATTGGAAAAACGTGAGTTGATATTCGGTCGATTTTATTGATCATTCCCGAAATAATGCATCTGCCTGCAAGTACTTAGTAAGAGTAGTGTTGTGGCCAGTAAGCCTGACAAGAGCTTTTAGCTACTACAGGAGTTTCATATTTAATGACTTGAAATTTAGAACTTAAGATTTCATCCAAGAGCTTCCAGGAAAACTACCATTAATCACGGTAAAAAATTAGATAATCGAAATTATTAATTATTAGGTCTCTGCGGATGTTTATGCAAATTTCAAGTTTCGTAAAAGTAGCTAATAAAGAAGAATCTAATTGTAAGTAGAGGTCCTTTAACGCTTTAAATGTTACAACGAATGACGCCTCTTCAATATTTTGAATATTTTTTTGTATTACATGCTCCTTGTGTATTTAAACAATACCTATTAATTTTTTCGTAAATGCATAGAATTCCATGGTTTGATTATTAATATTTAAGATGTTTAACTTTTATGTGTTATTTCCTGAAAAGAATTTTGCGTGAAAGGAATGCAATTGTGGCAGTACTGTTCACCTCAGGTTCAGTGTTTCGTAAAGTACATGAGTTACAAAGGTTATGAATTAATAAATATAAGAATCAAATACTAAATTACCGAAAGTTAGAAGAAGATTCTGGAAACAACAGTTGGAAAAAATTAAGAAAGAAGTAGAGGAACAGTGCAGTACTGATATTTTAATATCATATGCTAATCCTAATATTTCTCTTTGTCAGTTGCTAATAATTTTTTATATCATAATGCTTCTCCAAAAGATACTCGTAATAAAGCAATATCTACACTTAGAAAATAAAGAATAACGAAAAACCTAAAAATTCTTCTGCAAATAATCACTATATTGTTGCAATTTATAATTTAAAAAATGGATTTAAAGCTTTATTAATATTTGACCTTTACAAAGTAACATTATGCATGCACATTTCTTACACTTTTGCAAGATCTCGTATATTATCCCAGTTACAAGAAGAATAATAATAAGAATCAGCTTACTTGTTGATTCATTAAAAAAATGACTTCTTTTATACATGTTTTAGAATTTTAGTTTATTTTACAATATGTAAATAAATGTTCTTGTCGTTACGGACGTACTTACATACATCTGGTGAGCGGATTTACAAATATTTGATACTTTTCAATTTTCCAGACTTCAATGGCTGCTTTCAAAAATTCATTATCTTTCGAAGAAATATCTCGCAGCGATCGAATCAAAAAGTTATACTTTATAAAGTTGCACTTACCATTGTAATCGTTAGATTACAATTTGACGTTGGATATTTTGAACACATCACGTTTAAATTAAAAAAACTACAATACGAAGTCTAACAATAAAAGTGGTTGTTTGAGACCAAATTATTCAGCACATACAATACTTATCAATCGTTTTAAATTGACAATAATCACAGTATTGTAAACATTTCACAAGAAATCTCAAAGTAGTTTCATAACATTAATACTTTGACTGCCATGGGGGTCATCGGTGACCGGCGCTATTAAATTCAATGAAATTTCATGTAATTTGAAATCGAAATATTTATGAATTTTCGGACATTCTTAATATTGAAATATTGATGTTAAAAAGATAAAGGTCTACCGAATATCCATCTATCTGTATCTTTAAAGTTTCTGCTTTAGAAAGATGTGAATTTAGTAGAAAAAGTTTCACTTCAATAGAAATGATAAAAGTAGTCAAATACTGGTGGAGTTCAACGTGTTAACTCAATATGCAATATGCGTGACAATCTCACGATTCATCGCAAGTTACTAAGAGCATTCTCGTTACTTGTGGAAATCCGTATTAGGTGGTCGAACTCCGTACTGCGCCGTCGTCTTTTAACTTCGGAACTGCTTGACTTCACGAAGGCTGGGGCCAATTACGATCATCGTAATTACAGCCCTAGAGCTCACCGTAGTTAGAGTTTCCTTCGGAATAGTGTAAGACAGCCACCTTAAAGTATTGTAACATCAAAATTCAGCCGTACATCTAGGCTTTGAAGTTTTACTCTGCTCCTTTCAACTGTAGATTGTCCTCTTGGATAGTGCGACTACAGAACAATTAAACAATTAACGATAAAATTCAGCTGCGTGGCATGATATACGTTGTGTTGAAATTAACTTCTTTTCTCTGTTTTTTTTCTCACTGAGGAATATTTTTTAAAAATATAATTTTAATTTTCCACGATACAATAAATTTTCTATGCAGAACGATTTTTAAGTAAGGTAAAGGTACCAGTAGTTGACACTTTAAGGAATTTTTTTCCTATTTGTTTACATAGCTCAGGCTATGTTCACTTTATGGAAAATTTATGATTAGTAGTTACTGCACAAACTATTCTTCTATCACATTACGACAAGTATTCGTTCCTGCTGGCGGTTGTAATTTTTTTTCTAATTGTAAGAGTAAAATTTGATTCAATAGTTGACACCCTACGAAAACGAAAGATTTAGTAGTTTACATTCTTTTGTTTCAGTAGTTGACACAGGGAGAAAAATCATTTAATGAATTAGCCTTGGTAGTAAATATATGAATACAGGAATTTATTGAATGTTTAAAAAAGATTATTCTTGAGTAAGTTCACAAAAAAATATTTAATAATTTGAAGTTACCTCCTTAAAAAATCTAACTTACGATTAGTTCGGTAACTGAATACATATTTCTGGTTCTGCTCATTTTAATGGTTTTGTTTATACGAAACACCAGAGCTTTCCAATCATAATTTAGCTTATCCATTTTTTCCGGCCACTTTGCCACTGCTGAAATCTCTTGCAGAACAACTCTTTTTCGTAAGGAAATACAACATATTTCCCTATGTCAACTACCGAATAACAGACAATTACAAGTTCCAATAGTTAACACAGGGTGAATTTCGACAATTTAGCATTCTTTGTTGCAAATTTTAATACATAAACCCTTTCTTAAGATTCAAACAACATAAAAGAACGCCTTTTTATCCGCAATGATTAAAGAATACAAACTTACAAGACTTACATTTCAACCAAGTCCTTAGTGATTCATCTAAGAAAACACCGAAAAATCGTAAGAGCCGAGCACGGGTTTGATTAACTGGTTTGCTATGACACTTTTCAATGGTAGATTATGAGCAATACTTCGCAATTAAGCCGATGAAAGACGAAACTATACAAACTGATAAGGTTTGATGTATTCCAGCTTGTGGTTTCCTTATTTATTTACATTTTTTGAAGAAGTGTCAACTACTGGTGCTTTTACCTTAATATCAGGAGCATAGCAATCATTTATATGAAAATTGCGATTATTTCTTATTTTTATCATTTGTGTAATTTTTAAATTTTTCTATATCCTTTTTGGCACATGGTAATTGCGGTGTTGAATAATTCAGATGAACGAATTCTTTTCTGGTACGAAGACCACAGTCAATTGTGTCAGATATTTGAATGATATTGTTACGCTTCAGGGAGGGTCGTCCTCGCGGCATAGCAAACGTTTATTAACAGTAAGAAAAGTTACAATAAAATTAACTGTTTATAGTGGAATCGAACGTCCGTCACGTTCGAAAGCTCGAAGCGACTCTCTGTATCAATTCTTTCGGTCGCCAACGCAACGTCCGTCAGATCGATACCGATTCGATCCTCGAATCAGGCGGAAGCGACAACTTCATCGGTTCGCCAACTTCATGTCGGCGTAACAATATAAATAAATGATAGAAGACGTTCTTTCAAGTAGGAGCAACTAGAACCATTTAGATTATCAGTATTTTTAAAATAAGTCCGATACGTCGATGTATTTTTAAACATGATAAGGGAAGCTTACCCGTCAACACATTGCAAATCGAATGTTTTATTTTTAACCATGTTCAGTAGCTAACGTTTTGTGTCATATATTTTTAAATTGTTTATCTTTTTTTCAGTCGATTAAATTTCTACATCAATTATGGATATAATTTTTCTAGCTAACTCATGTTGGATAATATTTCTGCGATTACATGTTCAAGCTATTCTATGAAACTGTACCATCATCTAATAACGCATTTATCTCATACTGAAATTTTAGACACAGTATTATCATATCGATTATATTTAACAAAAAAATCGAATGATAGATAGTCAGACGTTTTATTGTTATTCAAATTTCAATTTTCAAAGTATTCCAATTTGTTCAAATTTATCCGGTTTCTACAAATTTTAGCTCATTATCCGAAGAATTATTGCAACTATTAAAACTGGATCTGTAGACCACATATGTAGCTAATTACGCTTACTATCCTTATTTGAACAGTTTACAGAATTAATGTGCACAATGAATTAGCTACAGCCTTGAACTTTTGTGACTTGCTACTGAGTTGCAATTGCACTTGTCCGACTTCGGTAATAGACTACGTTACTGGTTTCGGGAATGAAACACAAAAGATACATCTCTGTGTATGACTGCTTTTATTAACAAAAATGAATGGGAAGTTTAAAGTTGTGAAAATGAAATTGTGACGATGGTTTTTTAAATGAATGAAAGCTTTAACACTAGAACTACCGGCGTCAAATCTAATATATTTTAATAAATTAAATATGTACTTTGAAAAAGGGGGAATCAAGCGGCGGAAGATTTGATCGATTGGGTGATTTATGTTTATTGATATAAAAGTAGAATATTGAGTCTATGACTCTTACATAAACATGGAGAATTTTTTGAAAAAATTGTGTACCAGTCATTTTGGCTGGTTTGGTAGTTCTAGTGTTACAAAGATTTAAAGTTAATAAAATCAAAGGGGGTGTATGTGAATATGATTGATTATTCTAACATGAATGAATGCGGTGTTATATAAAAACAGAATGTATGTAACATGAAGTTTGCTTGTTGATTGTCTTAACAACGTTGACGTGGTGGTATGTGACGATGATGTGATACAAGCAGTTTGTAATGAATATGTATTAAATATATTATATGTTAATTATAGTACAGATTAATTAATAATCAACCATTCATATTCTCAACGTATTTGTGATGGACTAACGCATTTATTATTTCCATTTTCATGGCTGTATATTCGTTTCCGCAAGATGGGTTACCGTAGTGCAATCCATTATGAAGTAATGTGTTATTATACCGGTATGAATAAGCTATATGAACGAGAAAGTGTAAAGTGAAAAACAAAATATAACAAGCCTGAACAAAAAATTTAACATCAATTGTTATGAAGCTGTTCTAGCGCGTGTTACCTATCGGAGTTGCATATTTCAATACATTGATAACAAGCCAACTACACCTTTTTCCATTATATAAGTAAATACTGTTTTCGCATAGATATCACTTAATGATGTTTCTACATTTATTCTCATAAAACGTTTAAATATGTTCGATATATTTTTGTTAAATGAGACGCGCACTCAAAAGTACAAAATGATGTACAGTAAAAGCTGTTTTTATGCGGTCCTATTTTATGCAATTTTACTTTTGTGCGATCTGTTTTGTGCGATTTATTTTGTGCGGTATGTGAATTCCATTGGTGTTGGTATTATACACTGTTGCAAAGTTTTCTATCAGTGTGCACATGTACACTACAAACGTTGTTCGGTTCATTTGTTATCAGCAGAAGACGCATCACAAGAAGATGCGCGTTTTGGACTACGACGAGCAGCAGTAAATTATGTATATTTTGAAAATTTCTTCATGTGTAAAATGAGAAATTAATTTTTTTCTTTGAACGTTTTCATATATAATTTAATTATTACTTTTGTTTGAAAGCACTTTCTCAGTGTTTCATAAATCTTTGACATGCTTTTCAAGCGCGATTTTTTATGCGGTCCCTATCCACCGTATAAACAAAACTTTTTCTAATATGTTGTAAAAAATTATTTGTTATAAGTGTTTATGAAATTTCTCAATATTTCTTTTTTTGTGAGGTTTCTTTTATGCAGTCCCTATCTACCGCACAAAAACAGGTTTAACTGTACGTAAATATTTTTTGTTGTTACGACTTTGGGATATGTGAAATGCGGCCAGTAGAGCAACACAGAAAAATAATTGAATCAATTTTTTCCATCTTGCGATCCGAATTGAATGTGTGAATCAGGGCCACATTCCTCCGACTATCTAATTCCATACAGTATCTAAATACGTATATAAATCAAAAAGTATAACAGTAGAGCAATAAAGAAATGTTATCACTTTCTTCATCGATGATAATATATTTGTTAGCATTCACGTAGTTTTATAATACTAATATATAACATTATAAAGTATCAGTGTGTTGGGAAATGTTTATATATAATATAGTGTTCCTCAATCAATTGACTTTCCTAGCACATTTTCCGAAGAAAAACAGTTTTACGATACTCCTACATAGTCATAGGAAATTAATTTAATAATCACAGAAATAAATTTTATTGCCTTTTGTTCTGAATAATGTCTGTAACTATAATTTTTAATGTTATGCTGTTACAAAATAACATCAATAACAAATGACAATCATAAAAAGCTTTAATTGTGCTATCTTTCGAAAACGCTACGAACTTTCCAAACAACCCAATACATAAAAAGGCCTCTGTGACATTCACTGGCTGAATACACATCTATTTATTCCATGGCTTCAAACACACTCGCTGTTCAATCGCTGGCGAAATTTTCTATTTGCTGCTCAAAGAACACTGGGCCTTTTCACGCAGTGACTTTCTTCCAAAGGCCCTGCAGCATACACATACAGATACATACACACATACACTCATAGTCTCGCATTACATTATATCGTAAGAACTTTTTCTTTCAACCCTCTTTCATCCTCATGCACCCTCGCACTTCACCCCACATACTTTTATAATTCAACAAATGATTAAATAAATAATTACAAAAATAATATATATATGGGATCGGAGCGGGGGAAGCCCTCCTATAAAAGAACTTAGGAGAAAAGGACGTAAAAGGGAAGTGCCAGAGCGGAGAGGTCGCTGGCGCAGTGGCTCCGCGCCGACCCAGGCGATCGGCGACGTTAAGCTACTCTGGCCGAGTTGCTGCCTTGAATGGCACGTCTCTCGTTTCTGTTTCACGATGCTACATATATGCCTTCAACAAAGCTTTAAATGATTCAAATATTTCATAGAGATCAAATTAATTTATGTTTAAAAAATTTAATGCTAGTTCTGCGGATATTCCGCGGAAAATTTTGCAGCACACTATTGTCAAAATCCGGAATTTTTTATTATCAACAAAATCCGGACAAAATTAAGAGTTCATTCAAACACTTGTTTAGTTAGAAATTACTTGTATTGATGAAACAAAAAAGGTGTAACTTAATTAGGGGATCCTTATTAAGTTTTATCATTCAGCATAGCCTCCTTCCGCTGCGATCACTTCTTGGATTCTTGATCTGAAGCGCGAACATGCTCTTTTCACCTGGTCCTTGTCCAAATTCGCGAATGCTGCCTCTATAGCGATCTGAAGGAATGCCACGATGGTGTGCCTGGATTTATTAGACACCCTTTCAATAACGCTACAAACATAATAACTTAGAAGCTTCAAGTCTGGTCAATTGGGAGGCCAAAAGTCTTTGGACAGAAATATTTCGACATTATCGGAAAACCAGTTTTGCATTAAATGACTCGTACGAGCTTGTGCGTCAACCTATTGTAAAATGTGGGATCTCCCGGATCTTTCTTTCCCACTTTCCCACTTTCCATCTTTGGCTTCACTGCCGAAATTATGATCCGGAGGTACAGTATATTGTTAATGGTTTCACCCTTCTTAAAGAAGTGTGGCGGTTTGCTGAGCTCTTTCGTCGGCAGCCGATGTGCTTACAGACTTTTCTTTGGAATAAATTCGCCTTGACCGATTAGCAGAGCCCTCCACGAACTTCTCTACAGCCGCATACTTCCGTACAATATCATAAACAGTAGAATTCGGGTATCTAAAGAATGGAATAATTTCAATAGCTGAACGCTCCGCGCGAAGCGCTTCAGTCATTGCTGCTTTGTGACTATATTCCGAACACTATCTAATCAAATCTGCCATTTAGATGTTACATACGTATTGTACGTACATATCCCTTGCTTGAAAAGAAAGAAACATCTACTGCTGACATTACATGTAGCGGGAAATTAAAATAGAATTTTGTCCGGATTTTGCTGACGGACCCAGTATATACTTTTTTCTTTTCGTTTTACCATAAGCATACATACATTTCAATACCGTCAACTCAGAAATACATATGCAAATAAAGGCATACTGTGATCGTATCGAGGAGCAATTGTTGTTTATCTACAATCAGTCTAATGCCCATCGTAATCGTGTCGTTTAAACTAATGGTCATTACGGTCTTCCGGTCAATTTGAATCCTACATGTGATAGTCATCTATGCGATACGCATAGATGAAGTGGACGATATATCATGCAATACTTAACTTGCCAGTAGTATTCTTAGCTTTTCTCGCTGATAATATATTGTACAGGTAACCCTCCTATAATACAGTAGATAGGTTCCTAGAATTTGCCTGTTGTAGGAAACCGTATGAAATGAGACCCAGAGTCAGTAAAAATTTAGGAGTTTCGTTTCGAAAACTTAATAAAAGCAAACATTTTTCTAAAATTACATATCTCTGAAACATCAAATCTCGCCACGGATAACACGTAAACTGTATGACGCTTTTCGCTACAATATCGGAATAGCGTTATAAATGAGTAAATTATCATTTATTTATATATTTTCATGTAAAGGTACTATAGTTCATTACACCTTCCAATTATTATTTAAAAATTATTTAGTTTTTAAATAATTTAATCAAGAATCATGTTATCCAGTGATATAGAAGTACGGTGTTGTAAAAAGGTTTCCGTAATTTTCTTATGGTGTTAGAACGAAACCGTGTTGTAGGAAGGTTCCTGCAATTTATGAATCGTGTTATAGCAAAACCGTGTTACAGGATGCCGTGTTGTAGGAGGAAAACTTAGATTAGATCTGAACGGATAGCTCACCGGTCAAATGCTGGTCCTTCCTGTTCTTTGCTCGACGGAGCTGAAAAAGATAGGCCTCTTCTATACCACTGGAGAACTCCTTCGGATGTCACATCAGTTCCGCCATAAAAGTGTCGTGTTTACTTACTACCTTTCCGATCGATTTTCCACTTATAACCATGCCTCGTGTATTGACTTCATGGACAATATATGTACTAGTGAATAGTCTACCGAGGATGGAGGATCGGTTAGCTGAAATTGTGAGTCGTAAAGCTGCTGAAAGGAAAAAAGTGGGGAAACCAGTTAACTTGAGTCTGGCTTCCGTAGGGGAAAAAGATTGGTACCTTTGTGATAGATCACTGTGTCCTAAACTTTTCTCATCGTAGAATACTTTCTGCAGTTTTTAGGAGAAACTAGAGAAACTGGTGTAAGTTGTTAAATGTATAAAAGCAAACAATTCTTATTGTTTTCTACGCACAGAATGCAATTTATATGAATGCCAAATTATCGAAATTACACAATATAAATGTACTCATTGCACAGGATAACTTTTTTAACAGTAAATGAATTCGAATTTCAATTTTTTTGAGATAATTACATATCATCCGGGATTGGATTCTTCATATTTTATGTGTTAATTGTGCTAAAAAGGAGTTTGTAATTTAAATTTTTGTTCTTCACGAACAAATCGTATGTTTAATGAAAGCGAACACTACAATCCTTTATTCAACAGTCCGAAGCAATATCATTCCTAGCGGAGAGGATAAATTTTCTCCGCTTACGTTTAGCGGGGAAATAAATATCAAATAATCGCCGTTAAATCTCACGCGGACGATAATTGAACAACGTATAATTGTGTTCAGTGAACAATTAACAAATTGCATTTTATCGATCCAGAATGGATTTTCTGTCGAGTTTATACGGGCGTCCGTATAATGTTATATCGGTGTGCCAAAATGAAACGACTGAGTTGGACTATTGAAATCGCGTTAATAGCGGCAATAGCTCGGAATCGATTCAATTTTGGTTAGAACGGCGCTATCATTGAGAACGGCGGTCGAAAATTCATGTATGCCAGATGTGATTCAGTAAAAACGACTTTGAAACTAAGTTTCGTATTGACCGCTGATAACGGTTTGCCATTGAACGATTGCAACAGTCGCTACGTTTCATATCGGTTTTACATCACTTTGCGCATAGCATTCTTCGAAGATGCGATCTCACCAGCCAGGTTGTGTCGAAAAAAAGAACTCAATGTCGGTGTTGTTGATTAAAGACATTAGATAGATCTTTGTAACATGTATTTGTAGTGTCGGATTAAATATATAAAATATTACAGTCGCAACATATATAATATCCTGCACAACGAAATCAAAACACACGGTAATAATTGTAGTATCGTAATTTTTAAAAAATCAGAGATAGCTTTTAGTTAGTGAGTGTGGATGGATTTTGTGTATTTGAGAGTGAATGTTTAGAATACGTGATTTGGAAGACGGCGAGTTCGAGGGTTAGAGTGAATGTTTAGTCTGTGAACAAGGAGAAAATGAGTGAGTGCAATAGAGAATGCAAGCTGTTTGAAAGACGAAGAATGCATGCTGTGAGAAAGAGTATCGAGGGTGGATGCGAGTGTGACTTTTTGGGGGAGTCAGTTGGGAGAGTTAAGAGCGTTGAGACACAGAATTTGTTGCGAGGAGAGATACAGTGGAGTTATATATTGAGTTTAGTGGAGAGTATTAGCAATTAGAGTTATTAGAGTTATTTTATTTTACTGAGTGTTTCTATTTTGTTATTTTGTTATTTAGGCTATGATATTGTTAGTTAGTTTAAGGTGTACATATAATTGATAGAGAAAAGTATGTAGAATAAATATATATAGTTAGACACAGAGGAGATTCTACATAGTTAAAACGCCTGGATTAGAATGTTGAGTTTGTCGTGGCGTGCTGCCCCAGTTTGTTCGAGGTAATTTTCTGTTAACAGAATTTAAACCCCTTACGACGGTTTCCTGGAACCACCAGAATCAATATTAGCATAATATCGGAAGTAAGGGTATATCTTTGCAACTTATTTTCCTAACTTTTCGCACGGTTTTTTAATCCAGTGGCGCCTCTTTCCTTCATAAGAATCAGATCGCTACACCCCAATATGTGAATTACAATTATGGCAGACGAGAGTGAAATGGTGAACAATATTTCTAATTGTAAGATACGCGCCTCAGTGTAAAGCGAATTTAGTTTGTTTAATGACTTGCAATGCGTTTAATTCACGCCAATGGCATACTTTCAACATTTATTGTGTTTTGCGATAAATCACATTGTTGAACATTCTCTATTTTACTGAACACACGGTGCTATATTCTTTCTGGATATGTATGTAAGATGGAATATTTTATTAAAGGATAAAGATCAAACGATTTGAATAATAAATATTATACAGATTTGATTCACTCGGACAAAAAACACGTTTTCTCTACGTCACAGTACGATTACGACTGATCTATTTACAAAAGTAACCACCGTTTGTTAAATCGCCACGCAACGCAACGGTACTACCTGCTGCGAACAGCTGCGAATATCCAAATCCCTTTTTATTTTCAATTAATGTTCCCCTACATGTATAATCAGTTTTAATTATGCAGAGCTACAAAGAACAGTGTTTTAGCGTTTATTATTATCTATTCCAATTTGGCAAAATACTGATTTAAAGCTGTCGCTATAATTGTTGTTAAAGTGACAACGTTGTAAATAGAATCAAAAAAATATGTGGCTGCAAATATATATTTCACAAACGTAAAAATACAGATAAACTACACAAATTTAGATTTTTTCTCCCTCATAGTTTAACGTCGCTACAACAGCTAGGTTATTAGCGACGTATTACAGTGATTGTAACATTGTGTTTAATTTTTATAGGGATTTCGTTAGCTGATTTTTATCAATGTATTTTATAAGGTTTTACACAGTCTCTGCGTCTCGGAAGAATTCCCTGAGTGGTCCCGGTAGCTCTGTCAGACTTCGGGACGTTCCAGTCCGATTGCAAGATAACAATATGTGTTTTAGTGTTAATATACATTGGCAAGTGTCGCAATATGGCAACGCTGTCCTCTTCATGACGTATTCATGTGTAACTTTGGTGTGTCCGATTAAAATCCTATTTAAAGTAATATGCTGTCTTCGGCTGAAGGATCTTCCAATTTCGTCCCGAAAGAAGTCGTCGGTGTAGTTATTTAAACTAGGTGATTTCACAGACCTCCATTTGCTATTCCAGGTTTCCTTTACTGATCGGCACTCGAGAGCTGTGTCAAATTTCGATTTTATTTGAATGAGAAAAAGACAATTTTTAAGATCTAACAAGTATTGAATAATTGTTACTCAAAAATATAAATAGTTGGATATACGAGGGCGGTCCGATAAGTACTTAGCCTACAAAAGAAAGACGACAATTTTTGAAAAGTGGCGATTTATTTCTCTACATAGTCTCCTTTCAGCGCGATACACTTGATCCAGCGATGCTCCAACTTCTTTAACCCGTCTGAAAAATACGTTTTCTGGAGGTCTGCAAAGTAGGCCTCCGTGGCGGCGATAACTTCCTCATTTGACTCAAATTTCTGCCCGGCGAGTGACTTTTTCAAGTTTGGAAACAAAAAGAAGTCGCATGGGGCCAAATCTGGAGAATACGGTGGATGGAGCAGCAGTTCGTAGCCTAATTCGACCAATTTGGCCGTGGCGACGGCGGAGGTGTGAGCCGGTGCGTTGTCATGGTGGAAGATCACTTTTTTTTCGCCAAATGGGGCCGTTTTTTCTGCAATTCGGCGTCGAATCGGCCCAATAATTCGGCATAGTAGAGTCCTGTGACCGTTTTGCCCTTGCCCAGGTAGTCGATGTAGATCACACCTTTTGAATCCCAAAAAAGTCTTCGCCTTCTTCGGAGCACGTTCGCCGGGTGAAGTCCACTGTTTCGACTGTTCCTTGGTCTCTGGTGTGTACCAGTGGATCCATATTTTATCGACGGTCACGAAACGTCCCAGAAACTCCTTCCGATTGCGCCTAAACAGCATCAAACACTGCTCTAAAGTGGCCCCACGGTTGCGCTTGTTGTCCGGAGTAAGCAAACGCGGCATCCATCGCGCCGACAGCTTTCTCATGCCCAATATTTCATGCAGGATATGACCCACGCAGTCTTTTGAGATGCCTACTGTCTCAGCTATCCCGCGCATCTGCAATCGGCGGTCTGCCAATACAAGATCGTGAATTTTTTTCACGTTATCCTCCGTGTTAGCCGTTTTCGTGGTACCTAGGCGTGGCTCATCAAAAACCGACGTGCGACCACGTTGAAACTCGTTAAACCAATTTTTGACGGTTGCCATCGAAGGAGAAGAGTCACCGTATACAGCATCCAAGCGCTCTTTGATTTCGCTGCGCGATTTCCCTTCCAAAAACAAGAATCGAATTACCGACCGATATTGCTCTTTTTCCATTTTTCTAAAATACGCGGACACACCCGCTTCCACACGCTTTCAAAACAAAACTACGAGTCCGATTCGGCTGAAATTTTGATAGTAGCTGTCTACAAGAATGTACTACACGATAGTAAATTTCTCTTGCGATCGTGGCGACCATCGGGTGGTGAGGCTAAGTACTTATCGGACCGCCCTCGTATTATAAAGTCTATTGTATACAACTCTTGAAGATGCATACATATGCATAAATATATGTTTCGTTCGTTTAAAATTCAACTCAAAAAATTAGACTTAAATTTTTTAAAAGATTATGCACAACGAGGATGAAATTATAATCACTATAACATTGAAATTTATTTGCCTAAATTATGCACGGATTTCATACGCGACTTTTCTGTTATATAGTGAGTTTATGTCATATTTAAATAATTACTTCAATTCATTTGACAAGAGTTATTGTAGCACATTACGGTTTTAATTTGTTCATTGATATTAATTATATTATGTCCGTTAAAACTACCATTTCCACATAAAAGTAATGTGATACACGAAACACAAAGCACCTTGAATTGATACAGTTTTTATGAATTTAATATTACTATTGAACAGTTATAAGTAAGTAAATTGAAATAATTTTAAGCATAATCGACATTACATGCAGAAGTTTCCATATGAAATGGAAATTTTTATAATTAAAGGAACTTACGGCGATACATGGGAAAGTAGAAGAGATATGTTAATATCAACGATGAACCGCAATCATAGTAGACCAAATAATGTAACACGTCCTATTATACATTTGCCTTTTTTTATGTCACTCAGCTTTGTAATTTTTCCCCACACTTCTCATTACCTTGTCTTATTAATGTATTACTATATTACATCAGTCCTATGTTAATAAGAGAATTCAATTTCAGTTTTCATGTATTATTATTATTATTATTTCTATTATATGACGTCTTATTTATTGGATTTGTAACTTTTGCGATTATGAATAAATGGCTTTTATTAAAAAGCAACATTATAGACAAAGAAGGTATAAATCAAATAAACCACTATAAAAGTAGAAAAGACGATTCGTAACACACTTAAATATACCAGTTGCACAACTAAAATACCGCACGACCCCGTTACACGATGGGACTGAAGTCTCAAAAGACCCAACTTAATTCGTTATTTTCGAAATTTCACTAAACTTATCTACAATTTAAATTAGATTAAAAATATATTGATGAAAGAAACAATTTTTATTCGCGCTTTGTATAGAATTTATCACTTATTGTAAGAAAGTATACTTCAATTTGGAAACCATAACACAATGTACAGTAGAAAATATAAAGTAGAAAAAGACAACCGCAAGAAAGGAAGGTGTGGAAAACATTTAACAAATATTTTGTACAAACTTATTTGGAAGATAATGTAATACTATAATATGATATATACTGATTTGACATAACAGTTATTGTTAAAGCGTTAAATTCGTTATTACATAAAATAAATTACATGGAGTCCGTTATTTCATAAAATAATTTTCATTAAATCTGTTATTTCACAACATAACTAGGTAGCTATGGTCAGTTATTTTATGAAATAACTGAATTATACGCTTCAACTGTAGCATATTCAAATCATTCCTTATTTTTAATATTAAAAATAGAAGTGTATCAGTAAATTCAAAATGTTGTGTATAAAGATCTGTTTCATTCTTCTTGACAGTAAACTGGAATTCAGCTAACAGAAATGAAGCACCGTACGTTGTATTTGCGCAAGCATTTTAAACATCTTTTTTAGCAGGCCAGATTTAAGCATTGCGCGCAACGCTTAAACCTTACATAAACAAATGCTAGCTATAATGTAGAGAAAATTCGTACAACTAACTAGAAACACTATATTTCCATTAAAACTAAACCGTACATTCAATATTCCCACATTCCTACACTATACAGTGTATTTAGTCATACTTTACCTTGTTAAAGTCAATTTTAACTATTTTATTCCATTTTGTTTTCTTGTTTTTCATTTCTAAAAAAAACAATATATAATTATAGGTATATATAACTTTTATTTCAAACTTGCAATCATGAAATATGGACATAGTTTACAGTAATCTTTCTTTACACGTGTCTATCTTGAGTCACTCATTCTTGTCAAGCATTCTCTTGTTCACTCTCTCTCTCGTTAAGCATACTGTCTCTAACACCTAGAACTTAAAGACATAAAGACCTTATGTTTACTTATCTTCTTATCTTAACTCATTGTTCTTAAAATTAGGTCGCTAGTTTTATGTTTTATGTCTTTGGTTTCTAATTAGCTATTAATATTTACACATACTTCTCCTACATCTTTATTGTTTTTTACTGCTTTAATTTATTATTTTGTTATTATTACTTTTATTATTTTATTAATTTCTTTCTATTTATAACTCTTGAAGACATTCTTCTATCTTCTTGGATACTGTAAAATTGTAATTGATTGTACAGGGTATTTCAAAAGTATAATAGGTGTCAAGGCTTTCAGGAGTTATTCGCCACCCTTGGATCCATGAAGATTTGTATTTTAATCTTTCAAACGTCATTCATCTACTCGGTTTACAATGTCTTATTCCCGCTGAGCAGAATTCTAATTTTTGTTACCATTAGGTATTGAAATTCGTTAATTAATAAGTTCTATTCAAATCTGACGAGAATTTTGGAGTTATTCTTGATACTGCACCTCAACTAGTCTCTGCTTTTAATTACGTTTCTAAGGAAAGAGAATATCGGGAAAAAAGAACACTTTTGATCCCACAAATTTTTATTGTTAGTGCAGACGCACTATACAACAATACAAAAAATTTCTTTAACTTCTTTCAATGATTTGAAATAATGACGTATTTATGTAAAATTCATTGTAACACTAGCCCTACCGAACCGGTGAAAATAATGGTTTTTCAACTTTTGTCTAAAATTCTCCAAGCTTATACAAGAATTATTCAGCAGATATTTTACATCTTGCTCGTAAAACATAAATAATCGAACTTTTTCATCTCTTGATTCCTCTTTCTTCAAAGTAGGTACTTGTTCAATATATTGCAATATAATAGATTTAACGTCAGTAGTTTTAATATTAATATTACCAAAATGATTGCTTGAACGACGTAAAGTAGATTATTTGATTTCCACGTAACACTCTGCCTATTCTCCACCTCTTTCAAGCTTAATGAGTAGGTACACGCATTTGATTTCGGACATGGACGTCAATGGGTCATTGCCAAAAATAACTATCATATTCTGACCTACACAGTGCGTGATCATAGTCCTCTATTATACGTCAGAGCAGTAGATTACTAAATATCTTGAACTGATTTCAAAAGATGAACGTTTCAAAGCTTTAAAATGGTATAAAGACACGAGTGTTTCGTGTGGCACCAGACCGTCCGACCTTTTGTTTCGGAACTACATTTTACAATTGAATTAAATGGACAAAAAGATGTTTCGGATAAATGAACATTATCTCCAGTGCTACGTTTTATACCTCAAAAGACTTGAACCTGCCATTTTATCTCATTTGTTAACATTCTCTGTACTTCTATTAAATGATCCAGTATAAGTAGTCATCGAAAAATTAAATATTAATCACTTTCACTAGTAATGCTTCATCTCAAAAAACGGTCATACATAGTATGGCTTATTTTCACTTTAGATTCAATAGGAAATGGTGGAAAATCTCTATGAGTGTATGAGTCGTAATCAAAATGGATTACGACGAGAATAAATGTTAATTTTACAGAATTTTTTAATTTCTAGTTAATTTTATCTTATTAATTTTCGCTTCTCTACTCACCTTTATTACAACTCTTCAGTGGCGAAACTCTTGGTTTTGTCGTTAAAGAAAGAACGGAGTGGTAGGAGCGTGACCTGTAAAATAACAATCTTTTTCTGCAGTTTCAGTAACTTTTTCCAGTGACAGTTTAGAATCTTTCGGCTGCTGTTTTTTTCACCGAGTTGTTAATGTCGCATTCATACTGACCTGAATACTTTACGAATACAAGTAGCATTCTGCTTATGCTGAAGAACACATGCAGAATTCAAGCATACTTGTAGAGCTCATGAACAGATTTCGTGATGTCTGTAATTTTTTGTGACTTTGTTACTGCATGCCAGAATTCTGTACTTCCATAATTGACTCACACACTATTCGATTACATGATTCCGATTCTGGAACCAAAGAGTTTACTTGCAAATGAATGAATACAAAGAACTCACAAGGCATAAAGTAATGTACAGGCAACCCTTGGAAGTCGCAAATTCTACTTTCGCACAATTCGCTATTTCGCACTTTTTTTTTAAATTTAATTTTCCGAAGATTTTTTTCGTTGGTATTTTAAATACGTTTACTCCCATGCAGTCACTGCCAAGGAGTGCTGTAGTTGGTGCACATTCACACATTGCCTATTAGAGATTTGCTATCATTGTAATATTGTTTCTAGTATTATCTACCATAACAGATGTTAGAGAATCTCAAGTACAGAAAGAAACCACATTAACGTACAATTTTTAATACTTTTCCTATATCCTTCTACTTTCGAACATTCCACATTCGCACACATTTTCAGGAACCCATTATGTGCGATAGTCGAGGTCCGATTGTATTTATGTGTTATGAGTTATGAGATACCAATTCCTATAAATAGTTAATATCTTTCCTCCATTGCTTTTCCTTTCATTCTCTTACAATTTTTACTTATCGCTTTCCTATTGAATGTCAAACAATATCGTTTGCTTCTCCATTAACCTTCTATGGGCTCCTGTGACTTTGCGGTAACGCATGAAACGTCTAAGCTTCTATTCTTCAAAGTTAAATTTTTTATTTTGACAAATATTCTATGTCACCTCGTAAAAGTCATGAAATTCTTTGCAATTAAATGTCTAGAAATCTGGTTTAATCTATTATTTAAATTGTTCTTGTATCATTTTCTAATTATGTTACCATGAGACTGATCTTCCGATACCACGAAAAATTTGGACTATAGAGGGTTAACATATTGACTGTTATGGGGGCCACCGGTGACCGGTGCTATTGAATTCAATGAAATTTCACGTACCTTTTAAATTGTAATATTTATGAATTTTCGGACACACTAAAAATTTCGTTATTGGCGTTAAAAAGATAAAGGTCTGCCGAATATCTATCTATCGGTGTTTCTAAAATGTTTGCTTTATAAATACGTGATTTTAATGGAAAAGGTTTCACGTTAGCAGAAATGATGAAACTAACAAAATACCAATGGCGTTCAACGTGTTAATTCTAGTTAAAAAGTTGAAAATTTCTTGTCAATCTCGAAATAAAGGTTACAAGGACCGACATTTTTAAATACATGATAATACTTCTACCTTCTAATTCAAACTATTATTGAATTAACGAATTAGAATACCGCTTTTTCCAAGTAAATATAAGTTAGTTCAGTTTTGTTAATGCAGAGTTGCTCGAACGTACGAGTCTAATCATTTAATAAATTGAAATAAACCTTAAAATATGTTTATATTTTGCTAGTAATATCCTGAAGATCTTTATCTAGATGAAAAGTCTTCCATTTCTGAAACTATGAATTGGTGAGCTGTATTCGAAAACTGGTAAAGAAACTTATAATTAGTTCAAACTCCACCGTGGAAGCCATGATTTTGTCTAACGATGTAACTTCACTAGAGGTGTCGTTACACCAAGCTATTGCACCAGATATAAGCAATTAAAATAGAGGTTGTTAAGCAGATATTTGTAATTAGTTGTAATTATGGTATCAGTTTCTTTTTTAATTAAGTTGCTTCATCCATCTATTTAAGGGATACTATTTATTATCATAAAAACAAATTTAGGAATGGATAAAGGAATTGAAAAATCGTTTCACTTAGGTACTTGTAATATAAAACGAACTACTTTTTTCTTATAGTTTGATGTTTTTCTAACATTCCTAGAGTAGTATAATTTTTCATGATACAACATCGAACCATAATGATTCTTTTAACTCTTTCAGACCTTGCTGGACAGAGTCTCTAAAAGGACTCTTTAATAACCTACCACGGTGGTCAAAATGACTTGTTCTAAATTTTTTTTAAATGTTCCTGAAATTTGTAACACTATATCTTGGCTAATTTTCTACATGTATTCTGTGAAACTGACGAGATTAAACTGATCAAGTTCCTTGCCCCTATCATTCTGTTCCTTTTGAAGTATTTTTCTAGTATCTTTAACTCTTTTGTTCTGCACTTTTATATTTCACATTCATATTCCTTCCAGTTATAGTGACCCAGCGAATAAAGGTTCATATTTTAAAATACATAAAATATACAAACAGGTAGACGTAAATGTTAAATACATTGGATATTAGAAACTAATACTTAGAAATATAGTATCTGTTAAATTATAGTCTCTATTTCGGGTCATATAGAACCGAGAAGAACAGCGGGGATAAATATATTGCATTAATCATTGGTGGTTCTAGTATTAATGATGTCTAACAATAAGAAGAATCACGTAGAACGAAAACTTTATGAAGCATACATTTTATTAATTTTGAACTAGAATACAAAGTCCTCTTACAGATGTAAGATAGACGAAAGGAAAACTTTGATTATCACTACTGTCTTTGCAAAGTAAAATAAAGTTTAATGTTTGTTATTTCTTTGGCCAAGGATTTCAGAAAGAATATACTTTATTATCGAGCATTGCAAATTTAAGTTTCATTGTCAAACGACGTTGTTATCAGATAATGTTATTCCGTTAAAATTTTCTAATCTTCCGTTAAAATCTGTAAATTCCGCAACAATTACATTCGGAACTGAAAACGTTTGATTTCATCTTTTAAAACAAAAATCTTAAACGTCAAGTCTTCAATCTTCGATCATACGTCATGCAGAATATGTAATAATTCTTATCATTGCTACCATTATCATCACACCTACACAACATTTTTTTTTGTAACCGTTATTAGAAACATTAACATTTGTATTCTACGAACAACTAACGAACATTTAAAGTACAGTATCCAGTAATCAATCTGCTATCAACAGTTGATTGTTATTTAAGAAGACGTGAAACATAAGCTTTTTAAAAGTAATCATCTTTTGATAAATGTTTAATAGATATGCTGCACCATTTACTATCCAAAGTGCTACATCTCTACATGAATTCAATTATTTATTACAGCAATGAACGATTGATTTAATTGACATTGATTATATTTCTTCGTACTGTAATTTTCATAACTCTGTGCTTAACACTAACCAAAGCTTTATGAATACCTATACTTACAGTGTCAAATCGTCTGGCCAGGTATGAAATAACGATGAAACATTTCTAAAAGGAACGCCGAAAGCTGCCGCGTGAAACAACGTACCAAACAGCCTTAATTTAACGCTTCCGTTTGCAATATCGTGTGAAATACGTTCTACATATGTCGATTGGCTCCAACGTGAATACCACGTATCAGATACTTGGTATGTCGATCATACATATAAAAGATTAACAACATATTTCAGGCACGTCGTATGTCGAATGAGGGAATTTAACAATTTTTTTTTATCGCATCTATAATTTATTCAGGATAATAAACCTTTTTTGCACACTGATGTACATCGTGATGTACACGATCGTACTTGTGAATAGCTTGACGTGTGACCGATCTTACTGTTGATAATGTAAATCATAAATAAAGCAGAAGAATGGTTAGTATTAAAATATTGTGTAGGATTCGCAGTATGAAATGTTTAAGCTTTTAACTTCTGATGATTGAATTTTTCAGTACAGGTAGCCCTCCTACAACACGGTTTCGCTATAACACGATTTATGAATTGCGGAAACCCTTCTACAACACGGCATCCTATAACACGGTTTCGCTGAACATGATAAGAAAATTGCAAAAACCTTTATATAACACTGTACTTCTACGGCTGCGGCGTGGTTTGTCGTCTTAAAGATATAGTGTGGCGCAAACTATTTTTGTTGACGCGCAATATTCAATCCTTGCAAACGATTCGCCTAAAAGATCGGTGGCCTCGCGACGCGGTCACCGGGGCTGCAGCGCATACCGTTAGGCGCGACCTGGCTGGTCATTGTTCGGCAGGATAAACGAAAGTTCGGAAATGGGCAGGCCCATCTGGTTGCCAGATGTGCCAAAGTCAGTCGTCTGGTTTATGACTCAAGTCATAAACCTAGGCGACTAAAAATATTAATTAAATTCGACTCGCACATTTTCTTGGAACCGAACCACCGGTTCTTGGAATCCTGCCGCCTACAGTGACCAGCCAATCACAAAATTCGAATTCAGAGACCGACGTCACATCCGTTCTATCTGCCAATTAGAAAATCGCATTCTAAGAAATACCAAACCCTCCAATCGGAAATTTTCTAACTTGTACATCACCCCTTCTTCACCAACATCAGTGAGGAGGAGGGGGCCGGTTGGAGGGCGATTCGGACTTTGGCGGATAGAACGGAATCAGAACTGCAATTACCATCAAACGAACAAGAACTGTTTTTTTCCAACAATCACGTTACAATATCATCCTCGACTGAGGAATTTGTAAATTCTTGTGTACAATCGTTGTAAGTGTAAATAAACTGAATCTACGCTCAATCAAGAGTAACAGCTATTCGGGAGGCCTAAAATAACTAAGTCGCGGCACTTTAATTAGTCCCGCGCCATCACGTCAATTTCTCGACCAAGAGAAAGAGACGTGCAATTCAACAATTTTGATTTTATCTCGGTGGCTTGAAAACGAAAGTATTTCACGCTGCTGTCTGCGTCGAGCCACGGAAGTGTCAAAGAATAACTTTTTCGTCTTTAAGATATTAAGGAGAAATTAACATTGACCCGGTTCGAACCAGAAAGCAAAGTAAAATTACTGATTTTTCAAAAAGGAAAGAAGATACAAAAACTTTAAATGAAGAAATAAGTTCTGAAATTGAAATCGATATCATTCCACCAAAAAAACGTTCTCGATTGATTATACTGAGCAGTGACGATGAAGAAATTTATTAAATCATAGATGCATTAAATTAATTTATATTTCTTCATTTATATTTTTAATAAAAATTTAGTTGTTTATGTAGAATTTTTAAAAAAATATTTGTTTTTAATAAGTTTTTGGAACGTAACCCCTCTTTTTGTACTGCCTCTGGGTCTCATACAACACGGCATTTCCTAGAAACTTATCTACCGTATTATAGGACGGTTACCTGTACTTAAATTATTATAATTTTATATCTAATCCTTTGAGTAGTACGGACACACATATGTATTCTGATTGTGAGAAAAAGTCTGATAATTGTTATCGGTGCATGTTCACACGGTCAGAGTTGAACAATCTATAAATACTGAACAAATTATTGTCATTTTTAATTTTTATACATTAAGGCTCCGGTTTTCCAACAAAGAAGTGGTTCTCGATCAGCAAAAAAATGGTTACTTTTGATTATGAAGAAAAGTCTCCATCACAAAGGGTTCATAAATGTTATGTCTTTGGGTCATGTACCTCACAGACATAATTAACACTTGGTTCAAGTACAGAATCCTGTTCTTGTTATCATTATTATAACTGGAAGTTTACAGGTCTGGTGAATAATTAACATATATTATTCAAATTTATTTCCTAATTACAGAATTTCAATTTCTCATATAATTTCACTAAAAGAAACGACTTATTACTACAAAAGTACATATATTACAAAGTATACACTTCCATGTATTATCAAAAATATGATATTTTCTGCAATAAAATATAACGAGTTAGACGTAGCAGAGATACGATATTTCCTTCAGCTTCCTTTTACGTGCACTTAAAAACGTGCTCACTTCGTCAAGCTGAAACGGCACGAAGCTGGGTTCGCGTGTCTCGTTGCGTGAAATCAATACCGCAAGTACACGCAAGTGTTTTCTTTTTCCTTCGTACCTTTTCCCTTTTCCTACGGCAGCCCGTATTTTCAAGCAGTTCAGTTACAGTCGTACGCCTACTACTACGAATTTGCTTTCCTGAATATCATTAAATTAATCCGCGGACTCGATTACGGCGGTTATTATTATCGGTTCGATTCACTCCGAGAAGCACGACGGTTTCGAAGGAGATAGGAGGAATGTTCGCGTTTGAATTTCTTCGAGTTCTCTACACTCATTTCTTTCTGCCCTGCTTTCGAGGTAATAAGTAAACGTCGCGAGTCAATCCCTGCCGCTTATCGCGTACTTATTTTTGTTCTCCATTTCGCGCCTCGCATTGCCAACGAGAATTTCCGTCTCTTTACCGAATAAAACTGAGTGTTTACTTTGCGCCCGGACTTTTGGTGTACATTAAATAAGATCCCTGAAATTATTACTTCATATAACTCGTGAAATATTTATTTCATAAAACAATTATAAGAGAGGATATCAAGCGAGATGCGATTAAAATATCTTAAGCTGTTTTCTTAGAAAAAAAATGGTATAATATTTATTTTATTTTAACTTGGATTATATGGCGTGGTGGGATTCTATTGTTTTTAAAGAATAAAAATTCTTATCTTTGTATAATGATATAGATTGTTACATAGGTTTAAATCCTTTGAGAACTATGCGACGCATATAGAGGGTGTCCAAATTTTCTCCGGCCAAACTTGTCAGCGTGTTCTACACATAGGAATAGGAAAGAAAAGGAACATTCCATGTGGCTACTTCGACAGATATATTTCTCGGCCGACAGGGAATTTATTTTTAAAGATCTCGACCGTTGGAGTTCAACTTAAATTGACCAGTGTTTAAACGAATGGTGGTATTCGGAAAGAAATGAAATTTCGAGAAATTCCGAATGATCCTGTATCTAATTTAATTATGAAATACAATATGTATGTATTGTATACATATAGTTGTGCATGCTAGTTTCCAGTTTCTCTTAAAATGTAGATGTTTATGCTGTAAATGGTCAATTGCAGACAGCAGATTAGTTTTGGTTTCAGTTTGTGCAAATCTAAAAAACAAATTTTGGTATTTATGTCATCTATGGAAGACCTTTTATCATGTCAGAATAGGGATGAGGATCTAACAGTTTTAATTTATTGAACGCAACGTACATAACGTAAGACAGAGAAATATGTCGAGAATAATACAGTACAGTATAAAATACATTTGTATTTTCATTACTTTGAAATTAGACCGCGTAATTGCTATCGAGGCAGAAAAGATTGTAACTGCTGTAACAAGATTGAGAGGAGACTATGCGCTCGATGTGAAAATCTTACCATCTCGCTGGATTTAATAAAACTGAATAATACATCGCTTGCTTTTGCCTTATCACTGCATTTATTCACCTTCATTCCGGAATGACTTGCCTTTAAAAGAACGTTTCTTGTTGTTGCAACTACGAGGAAGATTTCTCACTGTAGACGGAGAGTACAATAGACGAAGACTCGAATCTTAAATTCAATTCCAGCGCTCGATTTCTCCGTGGAATTCTGTATTCGTTATACCCAGAATACTGGTTTATACAAATTGTGAGATTATAATTAATCAACGGAAATGTTGAGTATACTGGGTTTACGGTGAACATTTAAAGTCAAGCAGAACTAAAAAAAATGGCAGTCATTTTATATTATTAACCCTTAACGGTCGTAAGTCACCTCTCACGTGACAGCAATACTTTGGCGAGGCGGTCGTGTGTCACGTGAGAGGTGACAGGTCGAACTCTGTCGAAATTTGCTGTCTGTAAAATGCGGCGCGATTATCTTGTCAGTTAACATTTTGCCGCACACTTTTAATTTGACGATAGTGCATAGAAACACACACAAAAATATTCCGAATTGTTAAAGCATGAAAAATCGAAGAAAAAACTATTGATATTTTATCTGGAATGTTACATCTTTTTTCAATGTAGTACTGAATAATTTAGAAATAAATGCATTAGTACACTTCGTACTAATGATGTTCCTTTTTTTATTAATTAAAATGTGCAGGACGGCTATAGCAATCATTTGCCTACATATCGCCAAAAATCCGACGGCTATAGCCGTCATTTGCGGCAACGTGTTAAACACCAGCAACGGATCAATTAAATAACACTTCCATTAACATGTCAATTTTTAATATATGGGGCCGAAAAACTGAACGAAGGAAATTTTATAAATTTCAATAGCGATAGTGGCGTGGAAGGGGAAAAACAACAGTATACTTATGTGAAACGTGCAAGACAAAACTATTCCTTTATGTTGGAAATTGTTTCAAAATGATATCAAAGTTTAAAAACTTACAAAGAATTATTTGAAACTCGATGATAATGCTCCTTCAAAAAATAAATAACTTCCACCAAAAATGTTATTCTTAGAATACTGAAACTTTTTCGCATATGAAAACTTCTTCGCATGCACCGAAACCAAATGCAACCTAGTGGAGAATCATGTAGAAAAAGCTAGCGACCGATAAACGGTAAAGCAGTATTAAGAATTTTGTGAGAATTTGTATCTTTTCACAGTTTATCATCATTAGTTAATGTTGAAGTACCCGCAATCGATTTTTCGAAAAATTATTTTTTCAACAAGTTATGGAAGTTCCATTAAACACGTGTTTTTCAGTTCAAATTGCCTACTTTCACCTTGAAAAACTCATATTGTACCCCAAAGTACTCCGTGGAAATGTTGAGGGTAGTTAGTTTAAACGTTGTAGAAGTACCTTCTGTAAAGATAGGTTGCACCTACCTGCGTTTTTTATTCTTATAACTTTCTTAAGTGTATGTCACACAGTACGGATATCGAGTGTCAGTGAGGCGCGTGGTCAGTGAACACCTGGATTTCATCAAGATGCCATACAATAATTAGAAAATCTCATTGCCATTAACCCTTTCGCTACAGTAAGCGCCTATAGGCGCTTAGAAACTTTACGGTTGTGACACTGACAATGAGAGCGCTTATAGGTGCTTGATACAGGTTGAGTATTTGACACTGAAGGCGCCTAAAAGTGCTCATTGTAATTTGGCTTTCTGACACGGAGGCTACTTTTAAATTTGTAATATTTATAGTAACTCCATTGAGAGAAAAAAATAATAATGTTTTAATATAGTGAAGTTCAGTTTTTTTATCATTGCGATATGTTTTCACAAAAAAGCATCCCCACCTAATAATGCTACATTTTCGGCGTATGTACATCATAAATCAATTCCTGCCGTATGGTGCGGCCGGTGCTTCTCAATTTCTGCCGTACTCAAGGGGTTAATAAGATCGAAGAGTTCTTAAATATCACTTTTATTACTTAGTTGCTCTTATTTTTAGTTTGTGAGCAAACCATATACGAATAATTTATCGAAGTCATATACACTCTGGTACATGGTTCAGTTAAACATTTAATAATTAAAAAATACCGAAAGATTGTAACTTCTCACGTAGGTGTATTCCTCAGACTGTATAGAAGTAATTATCACAAAGATTTTGTATGCTTATCGGTACTCTTCTTTGTTATACCTACCTGCCGAAAGTTGGAGAGACAGTTCGTCTGTCGAATGTCACTGTGGCGCGCGGTCCACTTAAACATTGAATAACTAAAAAGTACTGAAAGGTACTTGGTTGAAACTTCGCTAGTATATTCCTCAGACTATATAGAAGTAATTAACGCAAAGATTTTGTGCACATATCTGTGTACTTCTTTGGTATAGCTGTTGAAAGTATTTTGGGCAGTCCGCGTATCGAAAAAGGCTTTAGTAGGATTTTTTTCATTAAACATCCTTTATTATAAAGTCCAACAAGAAAACGTCTTAAACGAAAGTTTCTTCATTTCTTCTGTTGAATGAATGTCTATAGAGAAATCTACCGATTTTTGTATAAAAAATGAAGTTGAACTTTAAACAACATTGAAGAAATATAAAAAATAAAAAATTAGTGTTGCACCGATATTCTGTCCACAATATTGTGAAACTTTTGTGTATAATATTTTTCTCTAAAACTAACTCTTCTTGAGTTATTATTTTTTTCCACTTAGATTGTCGATTTGTTCTACTGTGTGGCGAGTTGTCGTTTGCTCACCACTGGTCCACAGTATCAGTAAGCACATTTCGATTCGTACAAAATTCTTATGTAATATAGAACTCGACAAAAATATTCAATATTTGGTTTTCTATGTTCAGAATCCAATTTCGTTGATATTTCTCTCTATAAGAGGAAAATAAATTGCACGATACTACTTTAATTCGCTTATTGTTGTAACAGTAAAATATACGAAAGTAGAGGATAATACCATTTACTTTGGCCCGGAAACGGTATGTATTTCTTAAATGGTACGAAGTATACAGAAAGACAGCAGTAGCATGTCCATAGTTTGAGAATATGCAAAAGTTTGAAACTATTTTCTGAGATTATTACATATTCGAACTGTAGCTACAACAAATTCTTATCATTAACAGTTGAAACAATTCTTCCGTGCTGAAAATTAAACACACAATTCTGAAATTATGGTAGAATTAAATAACATTTCGTGAAGGACACAATCATTATGAATAAACAAATAAAAACCTATCAATTATGAATTTATAGCGTTGCGTGGTGCGGCATAAATAGTCACCACTGACGGACAACTATATTCTACTTTCATGTCCGGCAGAGATCACATCCCGGGAACAACTTTACACTCTAATATATTGTTATAAATAGACTCCGGATGTTTATGCATTTATGACAAAATGAATACGGCTAAAATACACAAAATGAACATAATATAAAAATATATCCGAAATATCCAAAGTATGGTATTCGTTGTAACATTTATCGAGTGCAACAAATCCCTAAATAGGTTCTCTTGTCTTAACTGCATTTGTTGAATTTGAAATTTGCATAAACATCCGGAGTCTAGTTATAAATATTCGCATCTCGTTGCTGTCCTTCTAGCAATCCGTATTCTAGGATTCTTAATAATAAATTTACTTATTGTTAGGTTAATCTCGATTATAGGAAAAAAGTAAGGAAAACAAACGTCTCAATGTGTTAATGTTTCATTGCTTCAGCGTCTATCCGCACAGTGTTCTTACATTAATGCTTCTTTTATCCCTTTGCACTCTCAGTAATTTTTACTACGAGCTACCACCTACTCCAGGACTATTTATACGGTGCGAGTGCGCACTTGTGGAAAAGTAGCAATTCTGACATTAACAAAGATGCCTATACATTTTACAGTTCAGCTTTACAATATAAAAAGACATAAAAATTCAACTGATTTCTCTAACAGACCCGTCAGCTTCTATTAAAATGTCACTGCTGCGGCTACAACGGAGTGCAAAGGGTTAAAATCCATTCTTCCCCTCACATACAATACATTGATAGATATTCACATCCTACAGTACTATATAGAGGGGAGACAATTTTAAAGCACATAATAATTCGTAACGGTATATTTAAAGCAATTCAGAAAATACCTCTCTTAGTAGAATATGGAATAACTTATGTGCAGAAGTCCACCATTTGATAAATAAAAGGATCCGGGTAGGACTCCATTTGTAGACACAGAATCTCGTGATGGCATTGTTTCTTTATCACGCAAATGTTTAATGTAAGGTAAAGATGTCAAAGATCGAAGTCAGTTCCTATTTCGTGCGATATCTCTATCTCATTGCACAAAAGGACTATCTTCTGATAAAACTAACCACGCGATAGCACCAGCAAAAGACACGATGCTCCGATATAATATGACACTAGAAAGGACTTAAAGACAACTTCGAAAAAATATGACATTAGCAGGAGCGATCAATCACCAGGGAAAAGATCGATTTACAAAACTCTTCCGTTCTATGATAGGAAAATCGTTTTTCCCCCTTCTGCGATACGTTACGCACCTGTTATCGCTTTACTTGATGTGGTGTCTAATATGGTATCGTGAACATGACGTTCGGTGTAATGGAGAAGAGCTCAATTCAGTCAAGGAATATATTTGTAATATATCACTTTTTGAAACCTATCTAGACTTAAAAAATAGGAATTCGATTTAGTTCTAACAAGTCGTTGGTTTTAACAAAGAACCATATATTTATGAATTTCTTTATATACACACCTATCCTTCGATTTCACGGACGAAAGATTCCTTAAAAAATTGTACACATCGACGTCAAAAATGTGAATAATTCAAACTTTGTTTCAAAGCGAAACAAATGTAATCTTTTTAAATCCCTTATTTTAAAAAGTGTGTAAAAAAAGTAGCGTGAAATCGGGGGTTAGTTGTACGGTCCGACAAGTGAGAAATGGCAACCGAGCAGCAGAGTCTATCATTTTCAACCATCTATTTTCCTTACTTCATTTTTGGAATCCCCAAACCAAGTCTCCCAAAGCAAGCAGTTAGGTGAAGTGTTTAAATTAAGAAACTGGATTTGAGAATCCCATAAATGGAATGGAGGGATAGGTTTTTCAAAACGAGAGATTCGGATGCTCCCTAACCATCTTTCAGTTGTCGGACTGTATATAAATGCAAGATGTGGCTAAATAACATGTACACATGAAAACTATTTTATTCTTATATGATTTTACTTATTTTTTTATAAGAATTCACCTTGTCCCGTTTTGTATGTATATTTTATTCGCTTGCACTCTCTATAAGGATTCCAAGCAGTCCACAGATATCAAATATATAATGAATATGTACGCTCAACCTACGCCGAGTAAGAATTTCCCGTACTTACAATAAATTGCATATATAGCTGTGCAACAACGTTGCCGATATGCTTCTCGATAATGCTTTAAGAAACATTAATTCCATATAAGAATCAAACTTTCGTTAAAAAGAAATAAAAAACTATCTTTTTCAGTTTACTGAAACTGTAGTTTACTGAAGTTTACTACACCGAGAACTTCATTGTGCAAACACATAAATGAATGAAGTAACCACTAATTATATCAGTATATCTTAATAGGATGTAAAAGAAAAACTGAAAAACTGAAAAACTTGAGTTCAGGTATTAGCAGTAAATTTAACTACGTCAAAGCGAGCATCTGTCTTATAATTTCTCTTTATCTCTACTTACGATTCCATTCCACTGCGAATATTTTTCTGGCATTATTCCAAAATTCGAGTAGACTTCATCTTCTGGTTGTACAGAACTTTCTCTTAATTTAGGTATTAAGGTATCTGACACTAAAGCTTATTTCCTCCTGTGTAGCAAATGTTTATAAACTTCTTGACAGGCAGCTAAGTAACTTTGAACATTTCTTTTAAATATTTTGGTTTTTCATTTTCGAAATTTTCTATATTTTTTCCACGGAACAGCGTGTAATTTGCCCAATCAAACAAGATTCCGTGATATTTCGTGAAAGAAATTACGGTTGTTATTAATTTTACTAACTTTTCTATTAATACAAAACATAATCTTGTTCTTACAAATTTGTTACTGCTAATAACAATATCGCCTTGTAGATTACGACTGAGCCTATATATTTCAAAATCATAAATTCTTCAATCAACCCCCTGCCTTACAATGACGTATGGTATTTACATGTGACGCGGTAAGTAAAAAACGAAACAAAAACGGTTAAATTAAAAATATCAATGGATCAAAAGAAGTTGAAATAAGTTCTATGCCACTAATATTGCGTTAACTTATCTTGGTATAACGAAAATCACTGGTAGATCATTATTCCAACAATTAAGTCCTATTTATGGCGCATTCGCTTATTCAAGATATCGTAAAGCAAGGGGTTTAAACCTGCCAAGTCCATAGGAATGTTAAGGTCTTTGTTGAAACAATTCTCTCTTGTTCGGATTAATATCCAAAGAACTGGTTCCAAATGATGATATCATGATGTCAATTGATTGTATAATCGTTGAATCACGTTTTACAAGATAGTTTTGTAGTACGAGTTTGATATATTATTCGTCGATGAATCATTGCATAATGCTATCCGTTACGTAGTTTTGTTCGTTGAAAACTTGTTATTCGTTAGATATACCGTGTTGCTCATTCGATACACTATGTTCTTCTGTCGTTTTTGCGATGCGTGGCGAGTTTTACTTGTTCCATGGCGGAGAAGTACATTTATGATAGCTGAAAGGGAGTTGGAGGGAAGAGAAATTCTGATAGCACAATGAACAAGTTGGAGTCGTGCAAGGAAACAGAATATATGGGGGAGTGGTACCTGGTATTACTGAGCACCATAGAATACGTTGGCAATAAATGTTCAAAAAATAAAAATAGAAATTTTCTTTTCCTATGATTTTCCTATGTGCTTACAAAGTTTCTTATCAGTCTAATGGAATAACATTTGCTTAACACGTTGAATGTCACTGGTAGTTTGCTAGTTTCATCATTTCTACTGAAATGAAACTTTACCCATTAACACATTAACGCTGGAGTTACGACCGCTAAATGTGGTATATTTAAATATATTAAATAAGAACTTTGAAAAAAGATAGATTAAGCAGCAAAAAATGTAGAGAGTTAAGTAATTTGTTTATTATAAGATACGCGTGCAACATGTACTGTACTGTTTCTCTATAAATTTGGGAAATATTTTTAAACAGAAAGAGACCCGTCAATTGGACGGCTGCCGTAAATCCAGTGTTAACATTTTGAACGCCACCTGTATTTCGCTTGATTCATCATTTTTACCGAAGTGGAACTTTTTCTATTAAATTCGTATTTTTGAAAAGCAGAAACTTTAAAGATACAGATAGAGTATTCAGCAGGCCTTTATCTTTTTAACGTCGATATTTAAATATTTATTATATCCGAGAATTTACAAATATTACAATTACAAAGTTACACAAATATTTAATGAATTCAATAGCGCGTTAAAGACCGCGAGGAAATCTGTGTGACCGTTGGACACCACACGTTTTTCAAAAAACTTACACGTTACTAAAATCACCAGATCTTTCTTTTATTTATGATACAATTTTTGTGAAACTTTAAGAAATTGTAGAATAGCATATATTTTAGGTATTATTGAATAAATATTATGTTTTTTTAATAATTATCACTAAAATCTTCTTCGCAATTGTCAAAATAGTCATCCGCAACTTCATTCTCACTAGGAACATCTGATAAATAATCATAAAATCTTCCGAAAATATTTGAGTTTCATTCGTTTCCTTCCCTTTACTGAAGGACATCATTTTCCAAAGCGCAAGAAACTTAAAGACGCAGATTGCTCTAATCACCAAAATGCAATGCAACGTTTCCAGATTTTTTTGAGGTTATGCTGTTTTTATCTAGGGTTCGTGTATTTAAATAGTTTGTAAAGTACCACTAGATAAGCAGAAATAACATGATGCCAATATCATGTAATCAAATAAAGTAGAAACCATTGTGACCCCGTAGTGTTAACTAAACGAGTTTTACTTTGGTGCGAATTTTATTTATGTGGAAATAAGTGTGTATCGACTCGAAGTTCAAGGAGATGTGTCGTTGATTTTGGAAACATATTAGGGCTGGACGGAAAATTGAGTCGGAGAGAATGGAATGCATAGTGAAAGAGGAGTAAAGGTTTTAGGAAAAGCGAAAAGAAGGGAAAAAGTTTGATAAGTCTGATAATTTATGGTGTCAGTGCGATTGGGCCCAAGTGCGGATTTCTGACCCGAAGTATTACTCTGTAATACTAAATTACTGTAGAAGTATTACTCTGACCCGAGTTCGAGCATCTTAGGGGACGAAAGGTAGTCATATTTCACTGTGACCCCAGGAATTGACAGAATTTCTAGCAAAAATAGCGAAAATAGAGATGTATCCAACATAAATTTAAAGACACAAATAGATGTATATACAGGGTGGTCCACACAACGTGTGCACCGTTAAAAACTACCAAAATATGCGTTGCACAAAAAAGTTTTTATATAGAAGTTGCATGGTCTGAAGGGGCACATTATATAGTGTAGTTATTTTTTTTATAGGTGGAGGCGTTTCGGAGATTTGAAGGTCAACTTTGTTTTTTTAAATGGAATGCTATATTTTTTATATCAAAATATGGAAGAATGTCGAATTCTGAGTAAAAAAGTATTGACATTTATTTGCCCTAAACCTAATAACTAACTAGTAATTTCACTTTATTTCCTGAAAATTTTCTTCGCGTAATATCAAGTTAGAAATTCGACCTTATCACAGATTTCCGCAGGACAGCGATGTTTACGTGACAGTGTTTATCAACACAACATCTATCATGATTCGCAATCGTCTTCATATTCGTAATCCAGTATTGAAGTTACCTTCGGTGTTGTGTGTATTTACCAGACAGATAAAAGTAAAAATGAAATTTTGTAATAGCGAAAAAGTTGATATGCTTTTAGTTTATGGTGAGTGCCATAAAAATGCAATAAGAGCCAAAGCCATCTATGCCGAAAGGTATCCTGAACGAAATCAGCCATCTCGAGCCATATTTGAGAGAATGTGTCAATCGCTTCGACGAACCGGAAGTCTTAATGTTACTAAACGTAACTTAACGAAAACTGCTACTTCTGATGCAAATGCTATTGCGGTCCTAGCAGCGGTAACAGAAAACCCCCATATTAGTACACGACAGATTTCACGAGGATCTGGAATTAGCAAAACAAGTGTACTACGCATTCTTCATAATGAAAAACATCGTCCCTATCACCTAGCACTTCATCAGGAGCTCCATGGAACGGATTATGAAAACCGCGTTCGGTTCTGCCAGTGGTTCCTGCATCAAATGAACAGTGATAATTATTTTTTACAAAAAGTTTTGTTCACTGATGAAGCAACGTTTACTAATCGCAGGCAGATTAATTTGAAAAATATGCATTATTGGGCACCAGAAAATCCTCACTGGATGAGAGAAGTTGTTCCGTCGTACGGAAACAAAGGCGCGTTCGGAACGAAGCGAAAGTTTGCCGTTCTTTGAGGCCCGGGTCTGGCTGCCAGATTTTTTATTACCATCCAACATTTGGCGACCATCGTGCGTCAAGACAGCTAGAACTCCGGTCCTTGAGGAATTAAGCAGCCTTCGTTTTGAATGAACGTTTTCGTTAATCCGTCGTGCTCTGTCAGTGGGTGGTAAACAGGGACTTCGGCCCGAAAGATCCCATCGACCGCCGCTGACTCGCGATGACAAGTCGGTCATAAATCGCGCCTTCGAAGAGAAATTCTGCCGATCGGCCGGACTAGGATTTTTTGGGCACATCTGGTTGCACTTTCCTCCACCACGTATTCGCAGGGGGTGAACTCCCGCCTCCGTGGGGCCCTTCTCGTCGAGAGTCCCATGGGGGTGGTCACTCCTCTCGGAGGAAAGTGCGGCCAATCAACATCGCGCACTGCCCGAAGAATCCGAAAAAACCCGCCTGCTGAAACGTCGCGAAAATTCAGCAAGTGGGGATGTCCGGCCCATAGCGTCGTCGAGGGACTTCGGAGGAAAAATCCTCGAAGTCACTTGCCTTACGAACACCGAAACGCAAACATACCGAGCTCGCTGACGACGAAAACCGTCATAGTTTGCTATTATATATTTTGGAGTACGTACTATCTCACGAACGAACAAGTTCTCCGTCGGTCGAGGACGATCGCGTCGATAAACTACCTTCTCGCGAAGCATAATCGTCGCGAATCGCGAGTGAGACTAGTGGTCGTCGAATTCATACCACGTCGGATCTTGACGCCACGAAACAGAAGTCGACCACCAACGTCAATGGAGCGTTAATGTGTGGTGTGGAATACTGGGCAACCAATTGATTGGGCCATATTTTATTAATGATCGACTAACAGGACAAAAATATGCTAACTTTTTGAATGACACTTTACCATCTTTATTGGAAAATGTACCTTTAAATATCCTTACACAAATCTGGTATCAACATGATGGTTGTCCTGCACATTACGCGCGTAATGTAAGGCAAGTACTGGATAGAAAATTTCCTAATCGATGGATTGGTCGTGGCGGACGATTTATGTGGCCTCCACGCTCACCGGACCTTACTCCTTTAGACTATTTTCTGTGGGGCACATTAAAAGACACAGTGTATCGTGAACCACCAACAACATCTGAGAATATGAAACATCGTATTCGTGAAGCATGCATTACACTCAGTGCGGATATGATTCAGAATGCAGTTTCTTCATTAGTTAATAGATTGCATCACTGTATTAATGCCAATGGATATCACTTTGAACATTTACATTAGTTGCGTTAAGCCACTAGGTCACTCATATTAGTAAACACTGTCACGTAAACATCGCTGTCCTGCGGAAATCTGTGATAAGGTCGAATTTCTAACTTGATATTACGCGAAGAAAATTTTCAGGAAATAAAGTGAAATTACTAGTTAGTTATTAGGTTTAGGGCAAATAAATGTCAATACTTTTTTACTCAGAATTCGACATTCTTCCATATTTTGATATAAAAAATATAGCATTCCATTTAAAAAAACAAAGTTGACCTTCAAATCTCCGAAACGCCTCCACCTATAAAAAAAATAACTACACTATATAATGTGCCCCTTCAGACCATGCAACTTCTATATAAAAACTTTTTTGTGCAACGCATATTTTGGTAGTTTTTAACGGTGCACACGTTGTGTGGACCACCCTGTATATATATATGGCGCTGAATATTATTAAAAATTCGTAAAATTTGCCATTTAAAAGTTACACAAAGGATCTAAACGGATAAGCATGGTAAAGGTGCCCCCAAAGCTAATTGATCTTGAGGCATATCATTCAATAGGGCTTTTTGGAAAAACCCTTCCTACAATGTGTGAATCCACAGCCCCTACCGTAGTGGTAGTTACAGGGTGAAACGTACTTTACAGCTTTTGCCCGATTTCGCCCGATTGGCTTAATAGAAAATTCTGAAAAAAAACACAGACATTATACCCCACGGTGTGCATACCTTGGAACTTTTTCAGATCTTTTGATTTAGATTTTTAAAAACTTAAAAAAGTTTATAAACACCATTTTTTATTGAAAATATGAAATGACCACGTTTACATTTTTACAATACTTGTATCTTACCATAAATATTAATGTGTAATTTTTCCAGATTTTTAGGAGTCTCGGAAAGCAGTTTAAAACATTAAAAAATAACAATTGTTTATATTATCAGCTAAATTATTAATGTGATAACGTTTATATTTTTACTATAAACATTAAACTGCAATTGATTCTAATTTTTTGTAAAAGTATATAAGTGAATTCAGTAGTGGCGGTCAATTTGTAAATGAAATATATTTTCTAAGGCCATTGTAACTGTTCACAAAGAATCAGTTTTGCGATGAAATAAAAGAACGGGTAGAGTGTGAACGAGAAACGTCGATCGAATCACATTGACAAGCCGTTCCCCTTATCATTCTCAACGAATTCATGATATATCGGTCTTGGCACATTCTATGCCGTATACCTTTTTAACGAGCCACTCCTTTCAGCCGAAGAACGCCCGCGATCGATAAAAAGGAGCGACGCAAATTAGAGAGACGTCGATCATGATTTCGATACAGCATGACAGGGAACGCGTGAAAATCCAGCTCGATCAAATAAAAATGACGACTTTTCGTGGAGAGAATTTAAATTGGAGTCCTTTCATCCCCGTAACGCCATTGATCCGTGACTTTGATTCTACGAAACATATACCGAGAACTACGAGTTTTTTTGGATTTACGTAAAATTTGTCTTGTCACCGTATAAAATGAGCGTTAACTTTGAAAAATTCTTCACTTTTCTGATACTTTTTGAATGTTAATGGATTACGGAATATCGTATTACGATGTATCCTCACACGATACGCGAGATACTTATATACTTTAAATTAAACTGTATTGAATAGATCTGTGTTGTAATTTTTCTTTTCAATTTTAATACGTTGTGGGTTATAAAATCTGTATTCACTACAACCTGATGACAAATGTATTTTGCGAATGACGCGTAGTAACAAGTTCAAACTTAAGCACTCATAAAGAGCTCAAGCAGGTTTATTTAAGGGAAATTTCGGAAACTCGTACTATTTAGGAAATTTTTAAAATGATAGAATATGGTAAACTTATTTACTAAACTACTTCGATGAAATTGCAAAATTCACCTTTTTATATCCATTTTGTAATAATAAATGGATGCGATAACACTTACTATATAAATTTATTATTTTTAAAATTACAAAAATAAAACAGTTTAAGCAACCGATATGTTAAATGTGAATTACATACTCCATTCCAAATAAAATATTATTTTCAAATACTGCCGCAGTTCTTAAATATTACATAAGTTTAGGTCAATAATAAATTTTATCATTTTCTAGTCCAGCGTTGAAGAATTCGTAATATATAAAACATTGAAACGCATTTTTCATATTTCGTTGCAAAGAAAAAACACTTCCAGTCCTCTTCATTTTTTCATTTACGGCAACGACAATATGAACAGATTGACTATTTGATGTAATATGTAAAACAGTATTTTAACGTCTTTTTATCTTTGTCCTTTTTTTTTGTTTTCTGTGATTGAGTTCAACTTTTGTTGCGACTCAGCATGTCCACATAATTTTTGTTTCTCAGAACAGCTACTTTTTGCGTAATTCTTTCTTTAGTAGTAACAACAGATTGTGGTAAACGTTCCGACATGAGCACTTTTGAGGCAGGATTTACATTTGTTACTCCATTTAAAATATGAATATCGGATTTTTATACCATAATGTTTTGGTTCATCGATATTTTCTTCTAAAATTCGGGGTTTATTTAAAAGACCCCCGGGCACAACACCTATCGTACTAAAAGTCAAATAATCGGTTGCCCAATAATTGCTGCCGTAGAAAATAAAAAATAAGACACTGAAAAAAGCGATATTACATTTTTTTGTTTTTCTTTTTAGTTTCTAATTTCTTCAAGCGCAATACAACGTTCCAAAATATTAAAGGAAGATTGCACAATAAGAAATATAATAGGTTTCAAAAACTACAAAAATATAAATGTGATGAAAGAAATAATTATGACAATAATATAACGAAATACTAGCTGTTCATGTTCTTTAGTATGATACGTTCTTCCAATAAATCTGAAAAAATTGTATATTAACAATCATGATAAGCCGGAAAGACTGTAAAAGTGTGAAAGTAATCATTTAATATTGTCCATACAAATTTCACGTTTATGAAATTTGTTGAATTTTTTAAAAATCGATTTTACAATCCTACCAATCGGAAAAAATGTTCAACGATGTGCACCGCTGGATACAATATCTGTGATTTTTTTTCATAATTGTCTATGAAGCAGATCAAACAAAATCGGGCTTAAACTGTAAATTTTGTTTGAGCCTATAACTACTCTAGCGATAAAAATAGCGATCTAATCCTGCCCAGAAATGGTTGTTTTTGACAGACCAATCGAAGTGTGTGTATAAATAAATGTTTCATTTCGATCCGCTTTTACTTGCTCGACTAGAGCCTTCCAAATATTCTGCAAGTAATTAATTAATACTGCAGGCAGTTATCACACAATTATTCTTGTATTTCCCACATTCCATTTTTCATTGACAAAAGCTACCTATTATAAATAGGCATCAAAATTTGCACAAATCAAGAAGCTACATGAAATAAAAATACAAACTCTACTGATAAAAATTACCAGACGTACCAGTATCCTTTTGGCTAAAGTCTCTTTTCTATTCAAGAAATATTACTGCATATCACTTAATAAAGTCGAAAACACATCGTAGACATTAATTTGCTACTAAAGCACTGCCATCATGAAGTTTAAACTGCAAAATATCATTTTAAAAGGATTTACGCGGAGAGAGGACAATTTTCAAGTATTTATTCGAATAGTCGTGCGCTGGTACATAATAATTCGAAGCGCGTCCACAATCGATGTCCGTGCATTTCTCATAATTAACAGTGCAATAAAACGTTTTTCCCGTACATTATATCCGTTGCATTCGATCCCAGTAAATTTATCGAAATCGAGCCCTTTAAGCGCAAATCGACAGTTATCGCCAGCAACTTTGAATATTAATAGCATGCAAAACGGCACGGTAAAGCAAACAAAACACCAGGAAAATTGGGGAACTGATAAAAACACTTCGCTTCTCATTATCCGGTAGAATCAAACGAATCTCCCGTGGCAGGAATCCTTTGAATATATTCATCGTCCAGCTTTTGTATCCCCGAGGCTTCGAGGGAGCCACCCCGGGAACCGAGCCAGGACAAATTGTAACACGGTGTCCGGTGGAAAGTGATAAAACGCATCGAATCGTAAGCCACGAGCCGTCGGCCCATAACGCAATTTCTCTCTTATCTTTCCCCTACATCGGGTTTCGTCGTCGCCCTCACCCTGCTTCTCGCGTGCACACGTTTTGAAGGAATTATAGCCGTTGTACCTTTATCTGCTTAATCCAATATTCTGCGCGTACGGAACACCGCAACGAACCCACCTGATGGAGACACCCTCACTGTTCACCGGAAGTAAACTCCAGTTCCCCTTCGAAACTACTTTATGACGGTCATTTCTCACAGCGACAACGAATTCTTTACTCTTGACTCGGTTGCACTTGACTGCTTCGGGATTGGTAAGATAGGGGAAAAATGGTTTAATACTTGAACTCAGAGAGCGGCATTTTCCGCTCCTGAAACCAGTGGTTTGAACAATATTGTAGGAGATTGTGAAGCAATTAAAATGGATGAAGCAATACATTGTCGGTGGAGCGGATAAATTGTTAAGCAAAATAAAAGGTGATTATATAGAAAAAGTTTCATCTCACTCACTTGAATGATTTTTGGATATACTGTTAGACTCATGCTTTTTGAGTCATTTTTTCCTATATGTGTAACTCTCGCCCTGCGTTAGTTTTTGCAATGTTGGCAGCCAATTTCAGCTACTACATTGAATTTTGTTTATACGTGAACATTCGTGTGCCTACTATTTCTACGAGTCTACTGATAATAAGGTAGAACCTTCATAACGGGTGGACTCATCAAAAAGGTACCTGACAAGAAATCACTAGAAATATAGTTTTATTGTTTATTGTTAGTCGGACAGCCTCACGATGGCTCTCATTTCATACTATGCCGAACTAACGTTAATTTATCTTTTTTTGTATAACTTTTATAATTTTGTATAAATTTTTGTATAACTTATCTTTTTTTGTCATAACTTAAATATGGCCAAGAGCGCATAACGTAAACCAGATCGTTCAGAGACAGGTAATCGGTATTTAGTGTGCCTAGCAGGGTATCTACCCTCCAGAAATTTGGTGAAATTTCGATGCTCATAACGAGAAAATAAATTAATGTTGAATGGGTATACATTGAAGAGTTTGAGTAATTCTAAGCATTAAAATTATATTTTCCGCACATCCCTTGAAGGCATCTTTTCAACGAGTTCACCCGTTATTTCAACTGTTTTTCGGGCACTGCAGAAACAGTAGATAAGTATGGTAGTTGCAACATGCTGATTCATAGGGTGCCATGACGTGCACGAATAGGTAATATTTAATGTAGTAGTAGCACAAGTCTTTTAGCAGAATCTCGAAAATTAAATCTTTTACTATTGACAATGAGTCCTTTTCCGCGAGTTCGTTAGCACGGTACGGAGCGATTCTGGTGCGGACAGACTTATTTCGATAGTAGTAGAATATACCTTAGAACGGTTTGTGGCACAATATAAATAATAAATTCAAAGTTACAATGCAGGTAATATATGAAACCTAAACATTTATAGTATTTAAAAAATATTCAATTACAAGATACAATCTAATAATTAATATTGATAGAATTTCGTGTGAAATTTTCACGGGTGACTATAGTCATTGCTCGTAGTAAAAGGGTTAAAGACGAGCAGAGGTTAATATATAGGAAAAAAATTACTCAGAATTATAAACGTATGCAAAAAACGCTCAAATCTTAAAAACTCTTAAATAACTCAAATTTTAAAAAATGTTAAGTACCTAAATTCATTTGACTGATTAACTTATATTCATACTATTGTAAAAAATAAAGAAAAGTTTATTTTTTAACCCATTTGCATTATGTGCCTACTTACGGTGCCGTGTCCAGGCATCCACGACGTTCAACTGACGACTGGCCCATATCACCGCGCGTGGTCGGTCGTATGTGCAGACAGTCGCGGCTCGCGGACTATTCCGTGGTTGGTGATAGCAGACAGTCGCTGATCGCGGATTAATCCGCGCTATGATGCAAATGGGTTAAGGTATGTTTCAGGTAGTGTAACAATATGTGATGAAATCTTGCTTGACATATGATATCGACGGGAAACCAATTTTTCTAGGCATACGCATTCATGTTTTATAATACTTGTTCTGACGATATTTCAAACCTTTATTATATGGCAAACAAATTGTAGCGTGCAAAAGTTATGCACCGAACAGGATTCTACGAGGAAACAGTCTGATTTGAGTTTAGTCACATTAGAGAAGAAAACACAGAAATTATAAACTTCTTCGGTATGCCTTCACAATTTACCTATTAATAGCTCAGGAAAAATGTTAGAAAATTAAAATTCTTTTTAATTTTTTTTCTGGATGTTTTAAAGTTAGCTTTGAGGGAGTATACTCGTTTCGCAATATTTAAAAAGTGAAACAAAATTAGTGATAATACATATAGTACAAACATAGACAAATAAAAAGGAAAATCATAAAAAAAGGAGACCGACAATAGGAAGAAGTGGTTGAAAACGATATTCGAATCTGGAGAACGTCAAGGCGTGTCTCAGCGATACAAACTATCGGTGACGATGATCTGAGCAGGCGAGATGCTCTCTCGGGAACTTGGACACAATATAGCCGACAATAGAACACAAAGTACCATACAACACGGAACATAACAAAACAACGCCACAAAACCAGCCGAGGATCCTTTACAGTTACGTCCTGCAATCACCGAATCTGGCAAACAGACAGTACACGAAGTGGACTGATGATAAACACAAAACCGTCATGCTCTGCTTTACGCCGGTTCGCAGCTCGGTACAAGAACATTAGGATACACCCGCAAAATCTAGAAACAATTCACATTACAGCATCCAGAACTATAATTACAAGTAAAAGAATAGAGACTAATAGATTGGAAGTGGTTAATATTAGATCTACCAATGTGGTCAAAATGACGTACACTGAATTTTTTGAAAATGTTCCTAACGCTTTTTTACACTTTTCTACATTTATTTTAAAGACTGTAAGCCGTAAGCGATAGAATCGATCAAGTTTTTTGTCCCCTTCATTTGTTTGATTCGAATAAATTTATTTGATAATTTTTTATATATTGAATTAATCGTGGATAGAGCTAGTGTTAATAATTACACACAATAAATAATCGTTGCATACTATTAATATAAGAATTAGTAGCAATACAATGAAACAGGCAAACAGAACAAACCACATAAAGCACCATAAGCAAAACGAATGAAGAAACGAAAATAGAGTAAACATGGTACACATGGAAACTTATACCGCGACAAACCCTAGACTATACGCAAAAAATAAAATACGTGCTACACAACTAGAAACATCCTAAAAAAAAGGGACCCGAAAACAACAGTAGCAACAGAAGGACAGATAGATAAATAACTCACTGACCCAAGAACAATTCAAACAGCACTAGAATCGAACATCAGTAGTGGCTCTACCAAGAGAAACAGAATATCCAAACCAATACATACAAGATGCGGTGAAATAACATGTACAAGAAAGGACGAGAAGGTTTCTTGCGAAAAAGTAAGAACAAAATGTACAATAACATTTCTTAATTTAATGCTTGGTTTTCGAGGAACTCGAGTTTGAGAATTCAAAGTTTGAAAACATGATTTAAATAAATCTATTTTTTCAACCTTTAGGTTTTAGTTAAATTCTTTGTTAAAGAACGTGCCACTTTTAAAAATACATCTTTACGTCTTCTAGTTAGAAATGAAATTTTAAATCTCAACTTTCAAAGGTATTTTCACCAATTGCCCGCTCCCCTCCCCTTCCCCAAACATGAACAATGATAGATCAAAAAATACATATAACATATTTTTTCAACAACTATAACATCTCACGTAACTTTCTTTAAAATGGGCGTGACCAAGTTCGATATGTTGGGTTTTAGTTGCACCAGCATATGTATTTACGCTGGATTATTAAATTCGATTTTCTTGAAAAGTCTAAAATGCCTGAAATTATAGAATTTTATTTTACATTTTGCTCTCATTCTTTCATAAGAAACCACCCCGTATCCGCTTGTACAGGGTCTTTCAAAAGTAGTTGCCATAGATTTTAAGGGTTATTCGACAGCCTCGGATTGATCGAGATTTGCAGAAGAAATCTGTCGCAAAATTCGCGAAAGGACAGCAAATTTTTTTATTGGCTCATTGCATTCGTCTCGTTACGTAAATAAAATATCTGAACCATGGATCAGGAACGAACCGTTCTCATGCAAATTGATTTTTAATTGTGTCTTCGAGTTTGAATTTTAGTTGATTAAGTCAGGGTTCTAGGTCTCTGACCTTTCGGAAAGAAACACACGAGATATCCTTACTAAGGCATACACGAAATTAGAAAATGTAAGAAGATCTAGAAATTACAATTATATTACCGAACTAGTCAAGAAAGTGCATCTGATTTTTAACATTCATACGAAAGTACGTCCACTAATACGTCATTTTGGGCGTCGTGTCCCCTTTGAGCAGTGTTCAAACATGCTTAAACGTTTATGACATTAAAGTAACATGCAACGTTATATTTGGGACGGTTTTTAGGTTCAATTTTTGTAAAAAAACTAAGAATCATTCCAATAGTACGAGGCGATAGAACAGACATCTTTCCATTATAGATTAATTTACAAATTGAAATTTATTCTTTATCAGCTATTTCATTACTTTATGCGTTATTATATGTAGCTTGCTTTACAAATATATGTTATGTTTATGAGTTACTTTTTGACAATAACGCTACATTGAACAAAGCACTTTATTTGCAACATTTGGTTATATAAATAACTAATATCGTTCAATTCCGTTTACAATTTTAAGATTAATTCTACGAGCAACGAGAGCAATTATTTCCACTTCACTGGCCAAAACGTACTACAACTGCGTGTTGTCAAAACATACTCGGCGGAACTCGGCGATCGTAACCTACAGGTATCCTTTTCGCGAATCTTAACAATAAGTCATTTCAATGCTTGCCTCGTTATCAGTTCCCTCGCGACTGCCGACGAGGGATCAGTGTTCCGTGACCGGGTTCAACTATTTTCATCTAGTAGTGCGTGTATAATGTTTTCGATAACCATATCCTGGATCACCACATACCTCTCTTTTTGCGGGCTACTTGGTAATTCATCCCCTGCTCTCAACCACCAAAGCAAAGAATCAATACGTTTCTGAGGTACATATAATTTTTACTAACAATAAGATTTTATAACGTTTGTTTTAGATACGATTACACATTTTGGTCTTAACACGTTCCGTGCCAAACCGTTTTTACTTGATATGATCTTGAGGCCATTTATTGTTTTGAATAAAAATTGATATATTATCACATAATATGTCATTATATAATCAGTCCATAAGTAATTGTTTAAAGTGGTTATAACATTGTGCACCATTTATGGTACACGTGGCGCTGCGATCAGTTCGACAGTAAAAGTCAGCCAGTTCAAAAATTTTCGGTTAGTAAAAATGGCAGTATGTAAAACGCTTTACGTAAAACTTTTAAATGGTATAAATAAGTAGCATTTGTGCTTTTCCCAAATACATCAGTTATAAACGCTGGGATACAACATAGACCTGTGCCAATAATAGAATTTAGAAAACGATTATTTAATTATTCATGTTACTATTAGGATAAAAACAACAATTGCTCTCCCAAAATTGCAACAAACTCTAGAGAACGACATTTTTAAGCATCCCTTGCTTTAAAAAAGTCAACCATTATATGTAATTAATAATTATTGCATATACAACAATTAAACAAATGTATGTTGTTCTAGATTGAATTTCGTACAATACCTCATCCTTTTAGTGAAAATATAGTTTACACAATTAAATTTGTCATAAAATATGTATTTTCAGCGCATTAAATAGATTTGTATGCGTGTATCATTTATGGTACACGTGGCACGGTACACGTGGCACGGAACATGTTAATGGTTCACGCCTGCGAAGGGTAAAATATCTTAACGCGTAAGTAAGAAGGACTCTTACTAATTGTAAAAAAGGTAAAGCGAGGTGCCTAATTCTTCAGTACCCGCGCGCATATGGTTGCCAAATGTTGGTGTAACAGATTTAAAAAGTGTAGCGCCCGGCAATCAAAAGAAAGATGGACTATCGGTTTCTTCCAAATTCCTGTTTCTCCCTAGATATGTCTTTTGTTTTCGTTAACCATGTGAACACCGATTTTTCTTAAACTTACCAAAGAGGTAGTCTCGAATGAATATTTGACACTTATTTTTTTTAATCAGTCTCTTTCGTCCCCTTTACAACGAAATCTATCTGCAATTTTTCGAAGGCTACGAACCAATGATCCGCATTCGTTGTCAGGATTCCTCAAGGGCTCTCCTGGGGAAAAGAACATAAACACTTGCGCTTTCCTTACTAGTTCGGTGACCCAGTTCTCCATTTTCTAATTTCGTGTAGCTCTACTACGGATATCTCATCTGTTTCTTTCCGGAAGGTCGGAGACCTGGAAGCCTGACTTATTCAGCTCAAATTCACTCACGAAGATGCAATTAAAAGTTAATTTGCGTGGGAACAGTTCGTTTTTGAGCCATGTTTTTTTTCGTACATTTTACCTACTAATAGACGAATGCGATGTGCCTATAAAAAAATTTGCTACCCTTTTAAGAATTTGGTGGCGCTTGTTTTTAACAAATCTCCGTCAATCTGAGGATGTGGAACATCCCCTAAAAGCCGTGACAACTACTTTCTTTCTTTCTGTTACTGACTACCTTAATAAATGTAATATTGTATTTTTTCTGTACGACTTCTACCATTAAATTAACACTAGAACGACCCAGCAAGTCAAAATGACTTGTTCACATTTTTTTTTCCAAAAATTTCCTAAGTTTACAGGAGAGTCTTAGACTAGAAATTCTAAGTTGATCTTATAAAACACAGATCATTAAACCGAATATATTTTCTACCCCTTGATTCCTCTTCTTCCAAAGTTCGTAGTTAATATATTTACATGTAATAAATTTACCGTCGGTCGTACTAGTGTTAAGTAGCTGATATTTCATATCGGCAATGTCTAATGTCTAAAACTAGAGGTTTCATCTTCCAGAAGTAATTTAATTTCTCAGTAGAAAACAAAACTTCTGTTGCAAGTTTCAATTATGATTTCCTCAAGAAAAATATCTGCCATATCGTCTGATGCTATTAGAATTCCTCTTGAGAGTTTAGTTTTTAAAATAAATAGATTAAAGTAATAAGCATCGTTTTATTCCGGAGGGTTGGTAGAAGTATTTTATTAAAGATATATTTAAATAACTATTACGATTAAAATGCAAAGAATTCCAACAGTTTCAACTTTGCATTTTTTTTAAAGCAAATTTTGAACTTTCCTGCCAAACTACAAGAATTAGCATAAATATTCTTTGGGCAGAAGGAAAGTTCAATTTTGTAGGATATTACACGTAGAAAAAGAAGCAAAAATGATTCGGCGTTCTACAGAGGCTTGTTGGAGTAACAATTGTTTTCTTTAATATACATATAAATTGGTTCATTGTTCAGGTTGAAAATTAACGAATAAGTGCATTGAACCGACAAATAATTTATTTGTTATTACCTGAATTCTATACTTCCCTTTAATCGTTGAAACTTACAACAGCGTCATATCCCGAATTAAATCTAGAATGGGCGTTTCGCTATTTTTCAGTATGAATCTATTACAACTATTTAAGCTTAAACTTACAGTTTCCGATGAGTTCAAAATCGCAAAAGTAACGACATGTATTATTAACAATATTCCGATAGATAATTCGTAACCAAACTTATTGTTAGTATTGTTCTTTGCAAGTATATCCCTTCATTTTGACACGTAATGTACAATGAAATAGCATAAGTAAATTAACTCGAGTGTCGTAACTAGACTTTTGCATATTCTACTTTCGCACAATTCGCTATTTTGCACATTTCTAAAAATTCAATATTTTAAAGATTTCTGTATATATTGTAAAAATTGTTCGCTTTTATGCAGTCACTTTCACGGAACACTGTAGTTAATGACCATTCACACATTGCCTACTAAATTGTATGTAACATTGCAATATTGCTTCTAGTATTGCTTACCATAAGCTGGAGAATCTCAAGTTTACAAAGAAAACACTTAAAAGGGGTTACGCCACCTTTGCGCTCGGCAAAATAGGTCTAAAAATAACCTTTTTTTTGACGCAGCAATTAAGTGTATTAAATGATCATTATTATATATATAGTAGTTTTGAAGCAAAAAAAATATTTTTTTATTTATTTAAAGAGGTAATAACTATAATGCGACGTAGGGAAATATTTTAAAAAATTTGGTTGTAGAAATGACACCTGTTTAAATAGAAAATTTCTAATTTTCATCGAAATTTTGATTTTAAAATGTTTATAACTTTTGAACACGGCACCGAATCAAAAATATCCTGTGTCACATTGTGGAGAATATTGTAAAGAATAAGTGTTGTAAATTTTAACCAAATTGGTTGAGTAAATATTGACATATCGTGTACACCAGTTTGAAAAACGTAGTTTTTTGCGTCGTAAGCGTCTTGAAAACTTAATTTTGTTTAATTACATTCAGTCGTTCAAACCTTCACGGCAATTGTTCCCGCGATGTCTTCTTCTTCGTTTTGAGCAGCTCTTTTCAATTTTTATGTTTATAACAATTCAAAGTACTAGAGGCTTTTGCTTGTTTGTCCATTCGTGTCGACTGAAATTGACTCACAATCAGACGTGCTCACTACTAGTTAAAAAACTTAAACGCATTAAATCACAAAATACAATGAGTAACTTTATTAACACTGTCAAACTATAAAGTAAACAAACTCACTAAACATAAACTAACTGTATCGAAAATAAGTCTAAATACTCTAACTCACACTCTCACAATATCTCTAACTCTCCTCTCAAGATTTAATCTCCACTGTTCTCAACTCAGTTCGCCACACTCTGTTCTCATCTCAACTGATTCTCCCAAAAATTCACGCTTGCATCCACCCTCGATACTCTTTCCCACAGTATGCATTCTTCGTCTTTCTCTCAGTATGCAATCCCTATTACACTCACTTATTTCTTCCCCATCCACAGATTAAAACATCCATGCTACCCCTAGCATTTGTCGCCTTCCAAATCATACATTCTAAACATCCACTCTCCCTTATATCCATCCATACTCACTAATTCTAAACTATTTTTTATCTCCAAAAATTCCGTTCCTACACAATTATTAAAGTTTTTTCTACATCCCTCTGCTTTGACACATTCAACATTCGCACACATTTTCAGGACCCAATTATGTGCGAAACTCAATGGTAGTTTAAATAAAATAATATATAAAGGGTAATTTAAATTTGTCCACATTATTTGAAAGACAATAATTGTCTTTTCTCGGCACATGATCCATCATCAGCAAAGGATGAGAACTATTACAATACCGATTAATTCAGTGTAGTATGTTATATCACGCAGGAAGCGTGATTTCATGAAACGAAGAGAACGCAGAGGGCACTGGCAATGGCAAAATCGAGGGTGAGGTCGAGGGTTGCGGGTGAGAATAACGGGTGAGGAAGCGCTATGGAGGGTGAGAACGAGGATGAGGCACATCGCGGCGCCAATGAAACGAATCGCGGTTCACTTGGCACCGTGGGGGCTGATTGGATTTAACAAATGCGAACTGCAAACTAGTTACACACCCCTGCACCCTACCCCTCTCGGGTACAGCAGCACCATTTTCTCTTTAGATTAAAATGCGATCGACGTTCCGTTCACAGCGGGGACGTCGTTGAACCGATGGTTTCTACGTTTTTGTACGCGGCTGGTGCTACGAGCGCTCGTTAAAAGAGTATTATACAATCGGCGGAATGCTGAAATCACGCTGGGAGTATAGCTTTTTCGAACAGCTTTACTCGAGATTAGTTAGTATGTATTAATTTCCATCGGTAAAATTCGTACTAGTATTTTTTCTAGTTGCAATTCCTCGAGAGGGACACATGTTACATACTGATGTCGTTCTTGATGTTTGATAGTAATGTAAGGAAATATTTGGAGATTACGTTGTGAGTGTCGAGTATATGTAATGAGAAGAAAATAAGGAAACAAATAGATAAAAATAATTGTTTTTAAGTTATTATGTAGTTAAATAATCTAATAATATGTAACGATAAGAATAGAGGGATATATAACGCGATTGCAATAGATCCACACTCTTTGTCTTTTATTTTTTCGACAAATATACCAGCGATTAATGCTTTGGCTAACTTAACAGCCCCGTGAAGAAGTTGTTTACTTAGTAGAACAGGGATTGCGCTCAATGACACGTTTACAATTTTCAGTCCGTATATTCATATTATTATAATAAAATAATGACTGATTTGTGCAGTTTTAAAGGAAATACTCTCGAGAAAATTATACATACGTTGTAAAATTATTCGTTTTATTAGGTCGGTGTAATTCGAATACTTTGAAAAACATATCACCGCTCGCTCTGGAGCACATATAGTTTGTAATTATAATTAATTTTGTGCATATAATGTGTCACTGATTAAATATCATTGTGCACATGGACAATAGAGCATTCGATAGGGATGCTGGTTGTACTTCATAAAATTTTACATTTTATGAAAATCGAATAATATTATGAATATATATTATGAATGATACGAAATCATGGAATCTTATTTTCTTTTTGGCAACAATGACTTATGCGTTTATAATAAGGACACTGAAAAGTAAAAATAAAAATATAAAATGACACGACCCGATACGATTCTGAAAAGGTAACACTTCGAAATGCGCAAATATGCTTAAAAGTTCCAAATTAGTCAATACAAACAGTCGAATTAGTTAATCTTATTGACCAAAACTACAGGCTAGTAGAATAAACCCTCACAATCATTTCAGAGACTTTGTATGTAACTACAATTCTTGTGTCAAAAGTTAACGAACTAGGTATTGTTAATTTCTACACTATATCACTACTTTGATAGCAGCGATGTGCAAATCATTTTTTGTAATTACTACAAAAAGTCATTACGATACTTTCAATCCGACCAATAGGTAAACTGTAGTCTTCAAGAAAATTTTAGCATAGCCTTCCTTAATTTTTTACACTATGTTTTCGACTTACGCTGTACAAAAATGGTCATTTTCCCCATCGGTATATCTTGCGTATTCTACCTGTTTCAAGTCACTTCTTTGGTAAATCTTCCAGCTACTTCGGTCATTAATCCTTCGCCCTAACATTTCTTTTACAACTAAACGTGTAACAACTCAGACTTAATTGCTAAAAAAGAGTCATATTACGAATTTCCGATATTCCATATAATTGAACACAATAATAATAGTATAACAATAATTTAATCGTCTCTGGGCTCCCTGATATTTTCAATTTAACAGTTCTTGGAAATCATCATTTCATGTTCCACTAAACACATTAAGAGTGCCACACTTTAATTGTAGAGCAAGGAGTTAGCAAAACATGTCCATCGGAATCAAATAGAGAAAAATAATTGTATTATTAATAATTCAAGATACACAAGGAGGAAATATACGTCTGATAACAAGTTGTCCTTGAATACCTAGTAGGCCATTTGTCTTGGTCGATCGATCATTTAAGACTCTTGTAAATTATATTATAGTTGAGCGCGCAGTATTTTCCTATAATACGATTCCCCGTTGCGATATTCCCTGCGGTCTACGGTTTGATAAACGATTGGCCCCCATCATGCCGGGCGAGATGATGTATCTCGAGGTCACCGTGTTCATACACCACTGGCCGTTTATAAAACCCACCTTCCTATTTTCGTTTTGCCGCACAATGGACAAACGAAAAATGGTTTATTCTCGAAGCTCGATACATCGATAATTAACTAATCATCTGTGTTTTTTGCGAGAAAATACGAACGTCGATTAACGTGCGACACTCGCTATTTTCCAATTTTATCATCGTTTTATGGTTAGCCTTTTGCTCTTGGTGATTATTTGTTCTAGGCTGACAGCTAACTTGGCTTGCGTACGCAGAATACATGGATAAATGTAAAAATTGGATGATGGTTGAATTTACGATTCCTATTAATGTTGTTTTTGTACAACAGTCCTCTTGATATCTCTGATTTTGAAAAGATTATACAATATTTTTATTATCTTTATTTTTCTAAAAGTCGTTACGATGTTACTGTTTTTTATATAACATTTGACTGTTTAGCGATGTTGGTAGTTGTTTCACTATAAAAACCGAAAAATAAATGCTGTTACACTACTTTCATAATTACCGACAAAATTATCTCCACTTTTTCATTCACACTAGATTTACTGCAATTAAATCTAGTTCATTTAAATATATCAAAGAAGTGCTTAAAAAAAAGGAATGAAGTGGTAAAAAATACGATTAATAAAAAAATGTGTATATTCTAAGATATAGGTGACGTTTTTACTGTATTGCTCCTCTACTGATTTGGGAAAAATTTTAAGTAAAATGGAAACCCGTCAATTTGGTGGCTGCCGTAGATCTAACGGTAAAGACATCCGCCACTATTTCAAAAATACGTACGTGTATTTACCTTTTTCTGAATATATAGCATTAGTGGGTGTGGTGCAACTATGAAATCAGCCCAATCGCCACTTTTAAAGTAGAAAGCGCGACGTTTAAATCCAGTTGAGTTGCCACTTTGAATTCAAAAGGTCGATCCATTGGCGAAAGTGGTTCGTTCTCTGGGAATTGAAATGGAGTAGCTATTGAGGTATTTGCACATCAATTCCATCTGCTTATAATTATTTTACGAATGAAAACGTTAATAGGGACACGATTGTAAGGACTTCGAGTGGTGCAGATTACGTTTTTTTACTCTCCTTGTCTCGGTGTCAGGTGTATCTGTAAGATGTTTCAGTGTGAATATTGAAATTACTTAATTGGAGAGGTACGATCTTGTACAAATAAAAGTAATAAACTTATTCTTTTTTCCTCGACGACACTTGCTCGCTTTTATCGTGCTGGAAGATTATTACATCGTATCTCCCTTAAAAGCAAATTGTGAAACACTTCATCGTCAATCCTTAAATTAATGATGTTTGAGCAGTTATGAAAGTTCTGTAAGGTAAGATTTATTTACTAACGTTGCTGCAGCTTGTCGATTTACAATTAATGTAGAAATCTCATTATAGCGTGGTTCATTATTACAATATAATAATAATGAACCACGAAATAGCTACTTCTCAGGGTTCATTATTTTTGTAGGCACTTCAAAGTATCATCAAAGATTTAACAATCTTAACCCTTCAATGCATGATTTTTTAATTTTGTCCGAAAGAATCTATTATATGTAGATTATTATATAGTTAATTTTAATTATTTATGCATTTTATCGATTTTAATTCACTTTTTCTTAATTGAAGTGTTTCAAAAATGATACACCATGCAGTACAAACATAAGTGCTATTGTTTAATTGCAATGAAAAAGATATGCATATATTTACTTACTATTTAAATAAAACTTACCTATAAAATATCTTTTTCGCAAAGATAAGTCGCCAAGAAATGCGGATTTACTTTTTTCCTTTTTGTATACTCCGTTTGAACGGACCAAGGCAATACGGCATACAGCCAGAAGTAAAAATTGTCTTTACGACTAATACTTCAATTAGGAGTTTTTGACAACAAGACACTAGGCATTTAAAAATTAATCTGACGCAGCAATATATTCGAAAATCATTGAAATTGATGTAGTGAGACCTTTTATGTATAGTTACCAAAATCTATCATTTATTAATAAATTGCTCACTTGTCGCAGCGAATTTATTAATAATAATGAATTATAATCATCTTGGAACAAAATAATTTTTCTGTTTTTTTTTTCCATTTCATTATTTGCTGCTCTTAAATAAGTAATATAAACATATGACGAGAGGGATCAATTGTAAGCTATAAATGTTTATGTGATAAATTGACGTGGCGGTGAATTGCAGGGGGTGAATTTTCCAGATGCCATCGAGAATGAGCGGAATTGGCCATAGAAACTCTCAAGTCCACGTCAAAATTGCTTTTTCGCAATGCTGCGAAGGATTTCAGTACCGGAAGACGCTCAACGCTTCTAAAGTTGTTCTCTCTGACATATTCTGACCCACTCCTTTGAACATAAGTGTGAAAGCTCTCCACGAGACTCGTGAAGGCGAGGAAAACGCTGAATCCTCTATTCATTCTGTTAATCGATGAATTATAAATTCAAAGTCAGCCTAGAAAAGTTAATTACAGATACTGCATATAAATCGAAGTTAGAACATTTAAAAAATTCTAATGGTATAGTGAAATAAATATTAAAGCTTCATTTCTTTTATTTAATGGTAACCAGGATTTTTCTACACAAGTCGATTAAAACAAGATAATTACTATGCGATCAATGTTGTTGGATAATTTAACAGATATAGTGTCTCCGTAAAGACAATTATTTAGAAAAACTGTATGCAGAACTATTTTACTGTTCAGAACCTTTTTACTTTGTTACAGGCGAGTGGCAGAATGCGACCGAGATGCGTTATTGCAATTATACTTGCTATAGTCCAAAGATTGCAACGAATTATAGACAATAAGCCAGGGACCGAACTCACTTATCGACTAACTATAAAATCGTCGTATGCCCATTAACAACAAAAATTACTTTGCAGTACTTTCGCACCAGTACACAGTGGAATGAAATGGATAATCTAACAATAAGTAGAAAAAATCAAGTTTGGGATTTGAATTTTAATAATTTTATCTTAACCTAGAATGTTTGCTGAGACCAGTGATAGCAATAATAATTGATTTTGCAATCATCTAAATGTAAAAATCAGCGCTTAAAAACAACAAATTTCAAAAGCGCGAAAACGTACAAATATTTCGCTGAAAAGAGGATACTGTTAGAGGCATTCCGAATTGTGTAAGATTTTTCATTTTTTTGCATAGTTTATCACCATTAGTTAACGTTGAAGTACCCATAAACGATTTTTCGAAAAATTATTTTTTAAACAAGTTATGGAAGTTTTTTCAAACGCATATTTTTCGGCGTAATTTGCAAACTTTTGCAGAGAAAAACTTATATTTACCCCAAAGTCCCCCCTGGAAACTTTGAGGGTTTTTAGTTTAAACCATGTAGAAGCGGCTCCTGCAAAGATTGGCTGCGCCTACCTGCGCCTCTTCTTGTTATGCCTTTTTAAAATTTATGTGACATAGTGCGGCTACCGAGTCTCCGTGGAGCTCGCAGTCACTAAATGCCCGGATGTCTCCAAAGTAAATACCGTGCAACAATTGCAAAATCACATTGGTATTAATAAAAATGGCGACTTCTTGAATATCACTTTTATTACATAATCGCTGTTATTATTAGTTTGCCATTAGAGACGAACAAGCTACTCTCTTAGATCGAACCAGTGAGATTTCACTGGTTCAACCAGTGAATACAAATATCACTGGCGAACCAGTGAAATTTGCGTTCACTGCCTCATCGCCATGCGCCGTGTTTTATTTTTGAATATGCTGACGAGTGAGATTCACTGGAAAACCAGTGAACTTTGATGGCCGCCGAGATCACTGGCGGAACCAGTGAGTGTCAATGGTAAACAAGTGAGTTTCCACTGGCGAATCAGTGAAATTCCACTGGTTCGATCTAAGAGAGTAGGTAATCAGGGTGAAAATTACGGTATACGGTCCATTTAAACATTGAATAAATAAAACATACCGAAAGGTACCTGGTTGAAACTTCGCAGATATATTCCTTAGACTATGTAGAAGTAATTAATGCAAAGATTTCGTGCGCACACCTGCGCTCTTCTTTGCTATGCCTGCCGAAAGTTGGAAAGACACTTCGGCTGTCGAATGTCACTGTGGCGCGCGGTCCAATTAAATATTGAATAACTAAAAAGTATTTACCGAAAGGTACCTGGTTGAAACTTAGCAGGTATATTTCTCAGACTATATAGAAGTAATTAAAGCAACGATTTTGTGCGCATATGTGTGTACTCCTTTGGTATGGCTGCTGAAAGTTTGTTTGGCAGTCCGCGTATCGAAAAAGGCTTTAGTAGGATATTTTTCATTAAATATCCTTTTAATATAAAGTCCAACAAGAAAATGTCTTATACAAAAGTTTCTTCATTTCTTCTGCAGAATGAATGTCTATAAATAAACCTGCCGATTTTTGTATAAAAAATGAAGTTGAACATTAAATAACATTGAAGAAATATAAAAAATAGAAAATTAGTATTACACCGATATTCTTTCCACGATAGTATGAAGCTTTTGTATATAAAATTTTTCTCTAAAATGAACTGTTCTGGAGTTATTATTTTTTTCCACCTAGGTTCTCGATTCGTTCCACTGTGCAATGCGTACGGGGTTACCGCCACTAGCTGGTGTAAGGAGAGGATGTTTGTTGCAGTCGGCAGACTCTAACGTTAACCCGTAACTTCTAATTAGTCTTATTCACCCCATGTGGCTTGAGTGAATAAGGGAGATCGTTGCTTGACGAAAGTGCTGCGTTAAATAAACAAAGATGCTAAACATCCTCTGAGAGAATATATAGGTATATTCTGAAGGATATATAAATTGACTTTTAACTTGATTAAAAATTAGTGTTTGATTGATGTGAGTTATTACCGTAACTTACTTAGTTCTTTAGAAATAAGCTACCCGACAATTCTGACCAAATTAACAAATTACTCTTACGCGTAGATTCGCGGAGGAACTCACATCTCTCAGAGTCGCAGTCTTTGCTTCAGAGAATTTTGTTTAAGAAAAAACTGAGAGGGCAAGAAACAGCCAGCTTATATGCAGCGTTTTTTGGAAGTAGGGTTCTGGAAAATGTGGAAAACTGGGTTGAGATGAAACGATTCTCGCCAAGAAAATTGTCGCCAAGATCCAGGAAGTCGTAAAGATGGTCTTAATGGGTTACGTTTGTTACTGTTGATTGGGAAGTGTCCCTATGAAGTTAGGCTTTTCTTTGTTTCCCAGTTTTTTTTACCAAGTGCCTGACTGGCGCCAAAAGAAAAATACTAAAAATTTCTGAGCTGCATGTAACACTATTCTTCACAATTCACAAGTTGCAGCGTAAAATTTAATATTTGTTGAATTTCTATGAGTTCAATACTACCAATGTTATTATTACACAAAAATCATTTTATTTGTTATATTATTGCTCAAGCATGTAAAGTTAAACGCATATAAAATATACTATCGGAGACTGCTTCGAAAGCTCGGAAATAATAGTAACGGAAACAAATTAACAGTTCGAACTTCGGTAGCTTTGTGTTATCTACTTCTACATTTGGGTGCAGTAAATCGCTTTCTGCTAATTTGCATGCAATAGCTGTAACATTTTGCAAATTCACTCGTTCGTAACTTTAAGCGTTAATGATAAAGAATGTTTCGTTTATTTGTTCACTTAAAAACACAGTTGTTTTCCCAGCTTGCTGTAACTTTCTGCCAAGGAACATACTTGAATCTTTGTGTTTTATTTCCGTTAACAAATTCCGTTAAATAAACCGTGTGCTGTATGTGTTCTGTCGTGTTTATGACATTCGTACTTCACAGAACTTTATAAATAATATAATGTGATACTTCAGAGATTAATTTCTTCATAGTTAGGACTGAATAAGTGTTGCACTCAATTCCCGACGTAGACACAAACACAAAATTGGTCAGAAATGAAAATCCAACAAAATGATGGTTTGATAGTTCTCATGCTTTTATTTGATAACGGAAAAGTAAGCCACCAAAGATTATATCATTGAAGCTATCAGCTATTTTCTCGACACACAGTTAAATGACCTTGAATAACTGAAGAATTTAAATTGTGAACGCGTCAGTCCGACGTTGCACTTTAGTTTAACAATTTCTTTCGATTTTGACCAATGAACCTGTCCACTGAATTTTTGTAAAATTTCGTGGAATATGGTTTCAAGATTTTTTGGAGCCGTCAAAAACTCAATTGATTTCTTTTATTTTGAAAAGGAGTGGTATCTCTTCCTGGAACTTCGTAGTCGAAGGGCTCAAAGGAGATGAAGCCTTCTACTAGACGAAGTAGTAGAGGAAAATGTAACCAGATGAGTTCTAAATATCGAAGACCGGTTAATCAGCTAGAATCTCTCGCCAGAATTGCGGTGTATAGAGATATTTTGGACCACCGCAACATTATGTGGTCTTTACCAACTGATAGTGCACCTGTTACAGATTATCGAAAGCGTTCTACTCAAATCGAATATCTAATATCAGATTCCTCAGTATCTAGACGTTTTGACCTGCTTTCATGATACCCTAAATATAATAATATCAGCAAAATGATTCTAAAATCACGTGGTACTTCTACACGAAGGAAGAAGAATATTTTCCATCTTTTTGAATTTCTTTTCCAAAAGAAGAAGTATCTTCAACATACGATATACAAATATTTTAAAATTAAATTTTCTATCATACCATAATACGTCTCGTATCTATAGGGGGATTTTTACAACTTCCTTATTTATACAAAGCTCTGTACTCTAACGAGCTTTTTCAAGCAAGGAACAAATTTTTCTGAAACATAAAAGTATAATCAGAATAATATCCGACATTAGTTAAGAAAAACTGGTTGTACACGCCAAGAATAAGCTCAAATTATTCAATCGACGAAATATTAAGAATTTTTTCCTCTGTGGACTTTTAATATTTGATTTATGTTACTTATTTGTAAGGTATAATAGTTAAGCATCAGTGTTAACTATATCTTGAAAGTCGCTGAATTAATGTATGGTTCACGTGTTCTCTGCGCTATAAGTAAATATGAATAACATATGATACTGTAGGAATTTTGTAATATCCCGCGCAAATCTTTCTACATTCTTCTAGAAGAGGGATAAGATGATTAAACGAATACATGCATTGATAACTAAAAGAATAGATGTGACTGGATGGACGAGGACATATATATACTTATACATATAGACATATAATATAGTTTAGAATAGCAAGTGTATGTGTGTGCGTGTATGTTATTGTACGTTCAAGTGATTTATAATTAATTAATATGCATTTATTTTAACTAACGTGTATTCGTAATAAATATCCTACAATAGCAAACTCTTCATCTTATTGTCAGTGTTATTATCTTTTTTTTTATATGGGAAACGATTCTCTTAATAGTTTTCAACACGTTGAGTGCTGTAGACACATATGACAACGTCACAGACTTGACTGACAACGAGTCTACTTGACACTAGATTGCCCAAGAAAGTCGTTTTGACTGCTTTTTAATTTCAATTAGAAAAACAATTATGTATATAATGACACAATTTCTTAGAATTTGGTGACCTTTTGTACAACATATAAATGCGTTTATTAATAATTGTAGTTACTTCCGCCCTTCTTTACTTCCGTATATATATATGTTATATCTATATTGCCCAGAAGCAGTCATTTTAACTGCTTGGGAAATTTTAAATAATCAAAAGATTCCTATTATTGAATTGAATAAATTTCTTATATGACCAGTTCGTCTTTGTATTGAAATAACTTTTTTTATTTTTTTTTTCGATTACCGTCACATTCCGATGCATGATAAATTGTCGATTTGGGCATATACTTGATAAGTTGCAGTTGCTCAATAATATAAGCTAACGTAGTACTTGTTATTCGAGTCTTTATGCAGTGTTGTTATAACAAGTTGTTTATTTTATTTCTTTTGCGCCCTAAATTCATGAAAAAAAATGTCGAATAGAAGTGAGTTATTGGAAAAGCTAACGAACATAAGTGAAGAGTGCTCCGATATAGAATCAGATGCAACAAATCCTGAACTATCATCCGAAGATGAAGCGGATTATATTCAAAGTGAAACATCTGACGCTGAAGATAGCTATGAAGAGTCGATCACCAATGATGAAAATGAATGTTACCGAAATCAATTCAATTTTATAACAGTACAAAATTTGGAGTTGATATGGCGGATGAAATGGCCAGAAAATATAGAGTAAAAGCTAGTCCTCGTAGATGGCCCCTCCAAATATTTTTCAATATTTTAGATTTGGCTGCTACAAATGCTTGGATCGTTCACAAAGAAACGACAGGAATACAAATACAACGAAAAGAGTTCTTGTTTCAATTAGCAGAGCAGCTTTCCAACGAACACAGAGCTGCAAGACAGAAAAATTTATCAGAACATGAAGATCCACAAAGATCAACTGCAACATCATCAAATGCAACCCATTCTAACAAACCTAAAATTTGTCAAGTACGACTTTGCCACAACAACAAAACGAATCATATATGTGAAAAATGTCAAAAGTATGTTTGCGGAAGATGTACACATAAAAAGATTTCCACTTTCATTTGCATAAAATGTATGAATAATAAAAGTAAATTATTTTTTTTCCAATTAAAGTAAATTTTTTTATTGTTAATATTTACTAAGAACTTGTTGTATAACTGTAAATAATAGAAAAAATATTAAAAATTAATTTTAAACAAATTTCTTTACACATTAGTTATTCTTTCACAATGCAGTCATTTTGACTGTTTTTGGGCAATATAGGTAAGTATACAAGAAATCTCGGGCAATCTAGTGTTAAATACAATTAATCACCATATTCCCCATGAACATATCTACACAATTGTCGAATAGATCAACAAAAACTAAGTAGTATGTAACACGGGATAGGTACTGCAAAATTAGGCAAGCTTGTAGGATCGTGAAAAAGAGAGGCGCGCGGTAACCCATCCAAGCAGCGTACTCTGGCCTGGGTAGCTTAACGTCGACGATCGCCTGGGTCGGCACGGGACTACTGCCCCAGCAACCTCTCCCTGCTGACTCTTTCTCTTCACGTCCTTTTCCCCTAAAGTTCTTTATAGGAGGGCTCCACCCCGATCCCGCAAATAACATATCGCAAGAAGTCTCAAACCATTGTTTCCAAACCCAGTACGCAATATACGTTGCCCGATGAATCATAACTTATAATCAACTCTGACAGTATACACACGCTACGGATTTTCAAACTCGTTTTTCTCGGAAAATGAATCTTAAATAAAAAAAATGTTATTTCCACGTTTTGCTTTTATTTTTGCACAAGGAATTACCTGGTGCCCGTTTGTACATATTATTCGACCGCACCTTGGATATAAATGATACGGCAACGCAGGAAGCATAGATATCATTCATACGTATACGGCAGGATGTAGTGTGTTAACAGGAAATGTTAACGACGACTCGTGCATTTGGAGCCTCAAGAATAACTGGAAACTGGACAAGGTGATCCAATTAACAATTCAAAGTTTTCGGTGCTTCTGGGGTATTCACGTGTCTCTTCCAGCATAACAGTCCACTGTGTGTATGGGAATTAACGCGCGTTCATTGAATTATTCAGTAGGCAACGTCGACGCTCGGAATACTACCGGAGAGCAAGTGCCGGCTACCTCCGACTTTTTAATCATGTCGTATCACTTTGAGTGTTACCAGAAAACAACCGTTCTTTATACGATGTGCTCAATGCAAATTGTAAGTGATACAAATGCCGTTCAATTGCCGGCTATATTGAACTTCATCGCTTTTAACTATAAAGTTTTCTGCATTCCACTTTCATCCTTTAACCACCCTTTCCTTCTTCCACTCTTCGTTCTTTCTTCTCGTGTTTCATAGAAACGACGAACTTGCAGTTCTTAGAAACTCTCCTGGAAGTTCTTAGGAACGAAGTAGGAGTTTAATGGTTCCGCCGCAATCTGTTCTTTCGAAGAGGTAGATACTTTCTATCGTAGCATTATATCGGGTGCCACAAAAACTTCTCTCGTTTTTTCATGATCGAAAATAACGTTGCTCTACAAAATTCAACTTTTTTTGCCCAAAGAATATTTATGCCGAGTTTTATAGATTTTGTGATACTGGAGAAGAACATGAAATCCCTTTATATTCATCGGATTCTATTTTTTTAAAAATCAGTGTTGAAGAAATATTGAAATTTTCAACTTTCAGACGTACTTGTATTTTAACCGGTAATGCTATATAATTTTTTCTGGCATACAATTATTTTACTAATACTCCCGAATATTTATTTATTACAACTTTCAAATATTATTTTCTCGAGAAAAATCTTTCGTATCGTCTGCTGCTATTATAGTTTCTCCTAGGAATCTCATTTTTAAAATAAATACGAAAATGTCCACAAAAATTGAAGCGTTTTGGACGTCGTTTTCTCTTTGAACATTATATAACATGTGAAATGTTTACAACATTAATGTAAGTAAAGTGCATCGTTACATTCGAGAGATTTGTAGCGTCATTTTTCGCAAAAACATTTAAATGACTTTTACGGTTAAATTAGAAATAATTCTCAACGTTGAAAATTTAATTTTCTTTTTTCAAAACTGATTTTCTCAAAAATGGAGTCTGGTTAAGATAAAGAAACTTTATATTCATCGCCAGTGCCAGAAAATCTATAAGAATCGTCACAAATATTCTCTGAGCAAAAAGTTCCGTTAGTGTAATTAAACTAGAATTACAATGAAATGAAATCTAAGTACTTATCAAAGTTATATCCACCGCGATTAACCAAACTCGCTTAAACAAATTAGAATTCGAAGTTATGAAATAAAGGGAAAGTGTTTCTTTTTTTAATGTCGCAATGTAAACAGATCTCATTTCGTACATGGTTCTTCAGAAATGGAGAAGAATAACAGAATGATTACACAAGTTATAAGAATTATGTCAATCTTAATTTATAAAGCTGCGATTACCACATATTAACTTCCAATCATTGCAATTAATTGACTAATTGAACATATCTGAGACGAACGAGGTTTTAGATGGCACAAAAATACTACTACACAAGCCAATTCTTCACAGAATTGAAGTGAATGAAAGCAATTTACTTCACAATTCTACGTTACACGAAATATAACAGGGTATTCCATATAGGTATAACCCATATAAGCATATTCTTCAATATTTGATGGTGTTGGTTAAAATTTTGGAAAACAAAACTATAGCTGTACAATAAATTGGAAAGAAAAGAATGTTTCTAGCAGCATCTTCAAGTATGTACATTGATGGATAAATTCTTTTAATTTTGTAAGAGTTAATATAACACCAAGTACGTTCGTCGCCACTGCGACGACTGACTCGCGTTGGCATGTTGTCTGAACGACGAGCAGCATTTTTTATAAATATTGAGTCAGTCGTTTATGGAGATTAGAAGGGAACAGACAGATTATTTAACTACAGATATTTAATTTATGTATTTAAAGTTATGATTTATGTTTGAAGTACTATTGTGTTGCCTTTATGTGTTAAGTGTTGTTTTCGGTTACGATAATTAGTTTATGTTATTAATTTGTTAAAATAGTTTGTAAAACTAATAGATTTTGTTCCGGTTTTTCCTCTCTTACAATTTTGTGTCACGAAAATCGAGAGAAAAGTACAAATCTATTTGAAATTATTTATACTCTTTAGTTATTCATTTCATTTCGGCATGGCCTCAAAATATTCCAAACATCTTGAAATTTACAAATATACTTTACTTTTCGTCAAAATTACAATTTAAATAACCAGTGGCAGCTTTTACGCATGACGACTAAACTCGTCAAATACAGATAACTGGATAAATATATTGTAAAACGCACCTTAAATTTACTCAAGTTACAAATAGAGTATGTTATACATTTTCGGTTCCATTATCTCTATCTTGATGTATTTAACACTGGATTTACGGATGTTGATACATCTATTTTTCTAACGTGTACTAATTTGACTTATACAAGAAAACTGAAGTTTTTTGCAAAGAAAATAGCTCCAAATCAATTTAAATGAAAGATTTATTATTAAAAAATTAACCAACTAATATATTATATGTATAGTAATCAAATTTTGAATGAGCCAAATTGGCTCCGTAAATCTAGTGTTAATTCAATCAATTTAATTTCATCGTTTTTATATTTTACAGCTTACTTAATTAAGTGTTTGTATGCAGGCAAATATGTGTGTGTTTTATATCCGTGTAACACAAAATACACGCGCACAGCCTCCGCGACAAGATCAATAATCTTCCTTTTTGTCAAATTAATGCCCTTATAGTAATAAAAAACTGTTCTTCGCGACTGCAGTCAAACATTTGGATTTATTATCGCTTTCACTAAATATTTTATGCACCCAAAGGAATAACATAGCAAAAACATCAGTTTTTTTAAATATTAGTAACAAGGATCAGAATTGTCAGACCCTCTTAGAACATTACTTTGAAGTCCTTGAAAGGACGAACTGACACTCGAGTTAATACAGTTCTATTTTATAGTCTTCTACGAAATCATACTGTTGTTCTGCATTTCTTATCTCTTCTGTCCTAAAAGCCTACTCTCTTAGATCGAACCAGTGGAATTTCACTGGTTCGCCAGTGGAAACTCACTTGTTTACCAATGACACTCACTGGTTCCGCCAGTGATCTCGGTGGCCATCAAAATTCACTGGTTTACCAGTGAATCTCACTCGTCAGCATATTTAAAAATAAAACACAGTGCATGGCGCTGCGGCAGCGGACGCAAATTTCACTGGTTCGCCAGTGAGATTTGTATTCACTGGTTGAACCAGTAAAATCTCACTGGTTCGATCTAAGAGAGTAGAGTCTTTTCCCTTATAATAGAAATTATCGGAACCCCGCTATGGACTACGACAAAAAGTGGTGTCAGAAGCGAGACATAACAACATTACCTACAGTTTAACCGAAACAATTACGAACTACAAATTTCAATTTCAGTTTAATTTTAGTAGCGACAAAGTTAAATGGTTATAATACTTCTAACCGTAACATTATAGTTATCCCTTAATCCAAAAGCCTACGCAAAGACTTCCAAAACCACATTTCTTCAAAACTGAAGCCTCAAATGAAAATTTATTATTCCCGAATTTACAATTCTTTTTTAGAGGCATCTATATCCGGTTATATTTTCTGATCTGAAACTTTTTGTATAAATTGATCTAAAGCGGCAATAAGCGTGCTACACTGTTTCAGACACAACCGTACTACCAGAAAAACGAGATGTGGCTCGTGAATTTATCATCTGCTTCCCATTAGTCGTTCTGTTAAGACGTTGATTGAAGACCCAGATAATAATCAACCCGAATGGTGCCTACGGGTGGCTTCGCAATGCGAATCGACATATTACTGTAATCAAATAGTATAAGTATTGACGCATTTATATAGTCTGTTTTATGTACATTTGAAAGTCTTTTGTTTTAACAACCGATAGAACAGTTTCTAACCTTTGTTAAAAATTGTACGTCACTGCCATTGTTGGTTTGCACAGAAACGATTGTTTTCTGATTGAACGAAAGTACTTTCAGCGATTTTCAATATGTCACCACGATAATGCTGCCACTCACACGTCTGTTCTTGTTCGTTAGTTCTTGGCCAAACATTCGACAAATACCATTTGTCAATCTCCGCGTTCGCTCGGTATAGCACTCTGCAACTTTCATCTATTCGCTACGCTCAAGTTTCTTCGTCGTGACCACCGTTTTGAATTAACAGATAAAAATGAAGAAACGTTCGTTTCAGTTTCTGACGGCTATATCTCAAAATGATTATGATAGCCATTTCAATGATCTGAAAAAACATTAGCACAAATATATTGCAGTGGCAGACGGCTTCGAAGAAGACGAAATAAATATAGATAAATAAATTAATAGTTTACTTTTGCACCTGATACGTTTCTGATACTTTTTAACTGCAGTAATTTCGCAATTTTGAAATTTATAATTATATATGAGGATTCAAAACGGATCGCAATTCCAGAATACACTTTGTACCGTGTTTCCAAATCATCGCCTTTAGCGCTCAAAAACAATTAACGCGTTATTAACTTTCCTATAACGATGGAGCGTACACCTCTATCATTATTATTATATGTAGATCCCAGTGATATTTTCGATTTTGACCAAACGGTTAAAATTTACTTGCTTTGTCCCTCGTTCCATTCGGAGCTAGCGGAGATTATGTTTTATTTAAGAAATACCTGTACCTTTATGGATAGCTGGATTACACACACCGCGAAGGACGCCTCGGAGAAAAAAACGAAGTGTTAAATGTATAGTGACCTTAGCCTGAAGATATTTGAAAAAGCCAAAATTTATGATCTCAAGCTTGCAGATTATGAGAGTCTCTCCCCTCAAGCTAAAGACAATTTCTAGACAAGGTTTTTCTTTATTCCTCGGAAGTATAAGCATGGATTTTTCTTTCATCAAGGAGAAACAGGATGTTGTATAAATAAAATATTAGTAATCCACATAAGACATCTTTTTGTTCACGAACCACCAGATTTATGGAATATGTAATAAAAATACACTTTGAATGATTTTTCTGCCGGTTAATTCTATAATTAACAGACGTCCAACCTCAATAGTAAAAAAATCTATCGAAATGTGAATCATAACGTAACAAGGGTTTAAAATCTATTAACCCCTTGGGGCACGGTGAAATTAAAAGCGTCCCACCTTTTTCATGCGTGAATATGCATGATGAGATATTTTTTGTCCCACCTCAAAAATTTATTTTGTTTTATAACTTTGTTAATAAAATTAAACCAACTTTGGTCAATTAAAAAAACAAGTATTTATGCAACATAGATCATTTTATTTTCTAATTAATTAATTTTATTTCCCATGTTTCAAAGGATTAAACGCTTATATTTAGACTTCACTGAAGAACTAAACGTAAATTAAAGCTATACTCGTCGCTACAGATAGTTAACACTTGAATTTTGGAAGTAATTGCTAGTAAAGAATGTGACTCTAGTGAGTGCGTGCACGCGCGCGCATATGTATGTAACATCTGCTTTTTGGTCATTTAAAAGCTAGCTGTACATTAAGCAAAACAAAAACATTACAGCTGTAATTCAGATGTAATAAACGTGCAAAATAAAAGAACAGTACATTTATCAAAACGATAAAGCAGTGTTCTTTTTCTACTATACATATTTTACAGGTCAACTGTGATTAACATGATTCTATGCTTTACAAAACTTCCATCACGTCTATTATGTCTTAATTGTCTTTCATCCATTCTTTCATGTAGCGAGATCCAAAGATATTTACCTTCTTTTTTAAAGATCATGCCTGGATTTTTTTTCCACAGAAAACCGGATTATTTACACTTGTGAAACGATAGATGGTGATGTGGAAATGTATTAAGTTTTTTTCTCTTCTGCACTTTTCTTCTCTACGACTTTCGACCAAGTGTCTGGTCAGTGACAATTTTCTACCGACGCACAGTGGTCCAGAGCGTGAATTTAGCTGTTCAGACACCTCGCACAGTTTTCGATCTTTTTCAAATCGTCACTAAGAGCGTAAAACATCCGATTTAGCTAAAAATTGGTATTCTAATATTTTTTGGGTCGCTGATTGCGAATATGGCCTCAAAATTTCGAAAAATAAAATGGCGAATTAAATATGACGGACGTCGCAACGCGTCGTGCCGATCCGACAATTTTTTGATACTCGCATCCGCCATTTTGTTTTTGGAAATTCTGAGTTCGGATTCTTAGTCAGCGACCCAAATAATACTAACATACCAATTTTGAGCTAAGTTGAAAAACTCCTTGGAGTTGTGACCAGGATTTCAGCGAAATCGACTACTGTGCGACGCAGATTTTTGGGAGGCAGAGCGAAGTTTCGGGAGCTTTTCTCTATTATATTGGGTTGTTCGGAAAGTAATTTCGTTTTTTTCGGTGAGAATGAAAGACGATTTTCTTGTAGTCCATAAATATGTCACTGAATTATATATTCTCCATTTTGTTCTAATACCTTTTGTCATCTTTCTGGCAGTAGTATGATTCGACGTTCATAAAAGTTTTGATCTTTGCTGGCAAAAAAATCAAAGCCGTTTTTGACGTCCTCATTCGAAGTAAAGGTTTTGCCGTTCAAAAAATTTTGCAATCCAGTTTTGGCAATGGCGTTATGTTAATGCGTCTTCCCCATAAAAATCGAATAATTTTTTTCTTGCTTGAACAGAATTTTTACCGTTTCGATAGTAAAAAGTCAAATATGGCGAAAATGCTGCTTTCGACTTTCCATCTTTAATAGAGCACCAAAGAAAAACTATTGTGTAGAATCAAACAAATTTTTTCACAAACAAGCGTTGCTATATCACCTGTCAAAATATATAATAGCAATGCGAATTAAGTGTGAAGTTAATTGTGAAAAAATATAATTAAGACCTCCGTCAGGAAAAACGAAATTACTTTCCGAACAACCTAATAATTCGATTGGTTAATGTACACTACGGTGCATAAGTATTTGGACACTTCCTCACTGTTAGAAATGCGTGAAATATTCTTTTAGTACAACGCTCTAAGATACACAGTATGACGGGAAAATAACGGAACTTTTTAAATAGAAAACAAACAATCAGATAGTTTGCCAAAATTATTTTTTTTTATTCGAAGTACATCCCTTCCGCATCGATACGCCGCTGGACATGTCCAACCAATGCTAACATCAAATTTTTTATGCCATTTTATGAAATTGCCTCAATGACCCTTGTCACGGCTTCTTGGACATGTATAACATTATCATAAACCGTTTTTTGTGAGAATCGTAATTGAAGCACCATGCCTCGTCATCAGTTACAATTGATTCCAGGAAAGTGCAGTTCTGCCTGGCTGTTTTAATAAGGTCCTTGCAATGTTCAGCATGTCCTCGATTAACGCGTGAGGAACGAATCGAGCACAGACCTTCCGTTTATTTAAATCTTTCGTCAAAATTTCGTGAATCATATTCTTAGTCGTATTTAATTCTTCCGCTATCCATCTCACAGTCGAATTCGAATCATAGGCGATTATTTCTCGCATTTTTTCCACCAATTCATCGTGATTTTTGTTCTTCGGCCGGCTTGGCTTTAAAGAAAATAAATTTTCTTTATTAATTCAAATGTCTCTGTAAAACTTCCACCGAGCTTAAAACAATATTTAATATTAGCTCTTTACTCCAACGTGTCTTTGTGACGAGATGACAAAACGTTATGTCACTTTAAGAGCTATAACTTAACAATACGTTGATTAAAACTATTGAAGGTGGTCTCGTTTTGCAGAGCAGATATACAGCTTTCAAATGATATATTGTTTTAACAGATGGGGTTGGTAGTTTTTTGTAAATTTAAAAAGTTCCGTTACTTCTCCGACATACTGTGTAGTATATATATATATATAGGGTTTAAAAATATCGATGAACTTAATATTTGACATCATTTATTATAAATGAAAAGACAACAACTGAAATCAGTCATTTCAGTATTGAGTGTCCAAATACTTAGGCACGGTAGTGTATGTACATGACTGATAGAGAAAAACTCCCTCTACTGCGTCTGGAAAGGAAAGGGTGTTATTTGGGAAAATGGTAAACCGCGCGTCACTACATACGATATAGAAATCTTGACGATAATTCACGCGCGCCCGTCTTTCTCTTTTAAACATACTCTGACTCAACTCAGAAACTTCTCTTCAAAGCTGTTCTCGCTAACTACTCTCGTCACTTTCGCGCTCTCCCTTTTATCCCATTCGTATCAAAAGACAATCGTTCCCTGGCAACCCATATTCTCCTAGACATTCAATACACATATCTCGCAGTATTCCAGAACTTTCGGTAATTCTCCATGACGGTAGTTTAGAGCTCATCATACTAACATTTAATTGCAAATCTCATTGCATCTCACTCACCTCTCTGAGCTGCTCAGTTGCTTCACGCACAAACACAAATTCTTCTCTCTCATTCTCATACTCTACAAACGGGTTGCTGTTTAAAGTTACAAAGTGAGAACTGCAATAGACATATTTTCTAGTCCTCGGCTATATAACTAAAAATGTAAATATTCGTTTGTTCAAAATCTTAAATCTGCGAAAGTTTTAGTTTTATAGACACATTTATACAGGTCACACCTGTGACAGATAAAAACATGCTTTTTGTTTTTGTTGACGCATGATATCATAACAATTATATTACGATACGCCTATAAATCCGTGGCCTTGCAAAGAATCGACTAGCGATCATCGGGAGCTGCGGAGCGTACCGTTGAAGAGACCTTGCTGGTCATTGTTCGGCAGGATGACCGAAAACTCAGCAAACGGCTAACCCATGTGGCTGTCAGATGTACCAACTCGAAGTCAATCGTCCTGTTTATGACTCAAGTCATAAATCTGGGCGACAGAAAATATTAATTAAATCTTCAAGTGCAGCACGTTTTCTCGGACTAAACCACCGTTTCTTGAAATTCTGACGCCTACAGTGACTAGCCAATCAAAAAATTTATATCAGTAACCAACGTCACTTCAGCTCTTTCTGCTAATCAAAAAATTGTCTTCTGAAAAATATTGATACCTCCAATCGGAAAATTTCTAGTTTCGAATACCACCCCTTCTCGCCAACAGCAATGGGGAGAAGAGAGGCTCGGCTGAAGGGCGATTCGGACTTAGGCAAGTAGAACTGTATTAACCACCAACGAAACAAGATCATTAACACATTATTTTATCTATCGCTCTAATTCTCGCCTGAGACTAATCATTGGACTCTCGTCGGAGGAATCATTCTCATATTTAACGTTATCACAGTTTTAGTTTGTTTCATCAAGTGTTACAAGTTGTAGTTGTTAACTTGTCGTAAGTGGAATGAACTTTATATAATTCCAACATTAACGAGTTCCGTGTTCAATCGGGAGAAATAAAGAAACCAGGTTGCGGCACTTCAGTTAGTCTCGCACCAAACACGTCGAATTCACAATCAGCCGAGTAAGACGTGCGCCTTAACAGTTTTGTTTTTGTGTCTTTCTATTTCATTTAACCAGTCTTGGCCACAACTACCCGTGACCAGCTACAGCCAGTAAAGATATGAATGTATCACTAGGTTTACGGGACGCCTCAATTTGACGCATTTCAAACTTCGAAATGAAATATTTCAAATACCATAGCATTAATTGCAACCACTTTTTGTCGTAAATTAATCATTTCAACCAAAGAATGTATACACTCAATTATTTTTATCCTAAGCCTTCTAATTTTTAAAATCTGTAGGTAGTATACCTACCTCTACGAAACGCGTCGAAGTGATGAATTAGCTAATTTCACGAGTAGTTTTTATATATTTGCTTTGTTCGTAAAATCATTACTTCGGTTTACTTACTACTACAGTTTTTCAAACATAATATGCAAAAAATTCTACAGTTACTTACTGTTATTTTAGACAGTCTTCGCTAATTGTAACATTCAACAATAGGGTAATCGAATTGGAGCACAATATTTTTTTTTATTTTGGTCAATCCGCCTTTTCTAGCAATATGACGTAAATCCAGGAGATATAGTAAAATAAGATGTTGAAAGTATATCATAGTAAGAAAGGGATGAGTATGTTTTTTTTTGTTTTGATTCCGAGGATGAGAGGACGAGCATTCCAAGCACATCCCAACATGTAATGGATAAAATTGAAATTACAGTTGACAGAACACGGTGGATAAAATTGAAAGCAGACGAATCTGTGACTAGGTCGGCCGTTCATTTGATATTCAAGGATATCACAGGACCTAGCTATGATAAGAGAAATATTATCTCAGGTTATGTAACTAGTGCTTTCGAATTGATAATTGACAGACACGTAATAGAACACATAAAAGACTGCACTCAAACGGAGGAACGAAAAACCTCAAGAAAAATGAAAGCAGTAATTTTTGTATATATTGCAAACAGATCATGTGCAGAAAATGCACAAACAAAATTCAGTATGTCTATAAAAAATGTGCTCAATAAATATGATTGCCGTATACAGTTAATACCATTGCTAACATTTCCGTGGTAATTTAAAAAAATAGACTTTTTACTTGTTAATAATGTAACCAAATGTGAACCCTAGTGTTGTTTAATTTATACTAAATTTGAAAAAACTGATTTTTTAAAGAAAATGCGCATTTTTGCTTACTCGTCAATTTGACGCGTGATCGTAGAGATAGATATAGAAGAAACGCCTGTAAACCTAGTGGTATATATATGCGACACTAAAGTGTAACGGTTGACAACAAATGATAGAATATCCAACACACCATAATTCTTAAAATATCTATAATTATTGTATTGGTGTCAGACATGTCATCTAAGGTATGATGCAAGGGATGATGGCGCTGGCTGACCGTATCTCTCTTGCCGTATCGCTATTTTCAAGTACATGACAATGCTTACACTCGGAGGAGCGGGTGTTAAATATAAAAACACACAGTCCTAGTTATTTGTGAAAAATACGAACTTTGATTTTATTTGCGCACGATACTATTCTCTCGAGTCCGCACCCTATCTGCTCGAAATGGGAAGCCACGATCACGAATCGTCGCAAAACAAAGTGCTATCGAGTCTAATTCATGTTCCTGAGTTGCAACGCTGTCGCTATCTCGCATTGAGAATCGACTAATCGAAGTTTTACGGAACAGCTTTTGAGAGAGTTTCGGCATTCGATAGTTCGCTTCCGGTCGGTCCTGTTATGGTCCTGCTCTTTCTCCAGGAGACCTGATGGACTCAGAGGCTAGCTGATTCCATCGGGTATGGGCATTACGACTCCAGAGCTCCGAGTAAAACGGAGCTTCTCAAGACCTTTCAATTTCTGACAGGACGAGGCTTTGCAATCTCGAGGTGTCCCAGGAATACGCGTGCTCCTTCAAGTTCTGACAGTTGGCAGTTGTGTAACGGCGAATAGGGTAATTCGCTCTTAGGATCCGCCAAAATAATAGAACTTATACTTTTGTACTTGTTGTATTAAATATCGTGACTCGTTTGGACAGCGATTTGGCGTATTGTACGTAAACGAAATGACCCTTGTAGGCAGGGAATACAAGGTTTTTAAGGGAGTTTTGGAGAAGGAGTGGGAGTGGTAATAATGGTGTCTGCAAGGAGAAGGTCAAAATTGAGGAGTGAGATACCGGACTTACAATTAGAACAGTGATTTCGGAGATGAGTAGGTAGCGGTGACGGTGCTAGGGAGTTGAAAGGTCGAGATAGAAAAATAGGAGATCCGAAATTGAGCTAGTGAGTCAAAGGTGATTGAGAAACGGCGGATGTTGGGCAAGCCGCTGTACAATATATTTGTATTTATACAATTGTAACGAAGCGCTGCTTCGTTACTCCTCCGCCAGGTGGCGCGCCGCTTTCTCGCAAGAGATCGCGGCCGCCGTCACCTATAAAATCGGCGCCGCGGCGTGGCGGCGGAGAGATTCACTCTCACACCAGAGGCGTGCTATTGGCTGTGTAGAAATACCCACTCAATACCGCTCAAACACACATTTTGCAACTCTCGCCCGCTGCCATCCCGACGGACTAACTCTCCGTACGTCGACGGTGCTTTCCCGCTGGTTCGGGACCGACAAGCATCGAACACAGCGTGGTTCTTAACCCTTCCTTCCATCCTCCGACCGGCTACTGCCACAAGTGACCGATCGCGAGATCGGTTACAAATTTGGCGCCCGAACAGGGACGTTCTCTCAGGAGAAGGGAGGACCCCATGGCAGAGCCGACCAGCTGGGTATACACGATGAGGAAGACCGAGCTGACGAAGGAGCTACGACGGAGAGGGATGGCGACCGTTGGCGATGTGGACAGCGGAGATCAACGGACGGAGTGCCGGCGACCAACACAGCGCTTCTGCTCCCGGTAACCTGCCGTCGAGAACGTCATGACCAAACGGTCACTCCGGCAATCTGCCGTCGAGGACGTTACAGCCGAAAGGCCACTCCGGCAATACGCCGTCGAGAACGTCATGACCAAACGGTCACTCCGGCAATCTGCCGTCGAGGACGTTACAGCCGAAAGGCCACTCCGGCAATACGCCGTCGAGAACGTCATGACCAAACGGTCACTCCGGCAATCTGCCGTCGAGGACGTTACAGCCGAAAGGCCACTCCGGCAATATGCCGTCGAGAACGTCATGACGAAACGGTCACTCCGGCAATCTGCCGTCGAGGACGTCACAGCCGAAAGGCCACTCCGGCAATATGCCGTCGAGAACGTCATGACCAAACGGGCACTCCGGCAATCTGCCGTCGAGGACGTTACAGCCGAAAGGCCACTCCGGCAGTATGCCGTCGAGAACGTCATGACCAAACGGGCACTCCGGCAATCTGCCGTCGAGGACGTCACAGCCGAAAGGACACTCCGGCAATATGCCGTTGAGAACACAGCGGCCAACCGAGCGCACATCAAGGATCTGCGCCCCCCCACCCCGGGCATCAGGGTGGGGAGACGGCCCCCAAAAATGGGATATATAAGGCCGACCAGTCGCTCCGGGACGACACTCGAGATGAGCCAGCCAGCTACACCGAGCAGCCAGCCAGCTACACCGAGCAGCCAGCCAGCTACACCGAGCAGCCAGCCAGCTACACCGAGCAGCCAGCAGATGGAACAGAAGGCCAGCATACGTCGCAGAGCGACGCTCCCCGCAGGCGGCACATTCCTGCCGCTAGGGCGAGCCCGCCTGCCATCCAGGAAGCCGACGGGGTCGCGGCCTCGGCGGGCACCAAGCGTCCGCCGGTCCGAGACGCCGCGACCCGAGCGGCGCAAGAAGACACGGCCGGTTCGGCCGGGGAGCACCCAGTCCGGCGCAGGCCACGCCGACCCCGCCGGGATCCGCCTCCCGGAGGGACCACCGCCTGCCACAACGACTCCCTCGGCCGGACCCACCAAAATCCGGCGCACGACGCTGGCCACGGCCGAGCCGATGACTCCGCCAGCGCCAGCCGAGCCAGCGACTCCGCCAGCGCCAGCCGAGCCAGCGACTCCACCAGCGCCAGCCGGCCCGGCGACTCCGCCAGTGCCGGCCGAAACACCGCCAGCTCCAGCAGGGCCATCCGGCGAGGCCAAGCTGACGGTCCCTGGACACGAGCCAGATCCAGGGCCAACCTCGCCAAAACCACCGAGGGACCCAGCGCCAAGGAAGACCGGTCCAGGCGAACGCGGTGCGGCCGCATTAAAACTGCTGCTACCGCCACCGCCACCGCCGCCACCACCGCCGGCGACGATGCCGTTACGGGCAAAAACGCCGCCACCGACGGCACCACCGTCTCCCACCGGGTGGCCAGCCACACCGGCACCTCCACGTCCGGCCTCCGCCCCAGGCCACTACGGTCCAGTAGGACGAGCCCCACCTCCGCACCACCAACTACACGCTCCACGGTGGAGAACCGCCGGCAACAACAGCCGATTCTGGGTGCCGGACGGCCTGTTGCGACCGGGCAACCACCTCCGGCTCCAGGACGGCCACCACGCCGTGGCGATCGACGTGGGCACAGCCGGGGACCTCGTCCTCACGCTCCTCGTCCAGGACGACCCCCCGCGATTAGGTTAAGTTAGACTTAAGCTTAGGATAAGTTAGGTTAAGTTGTAAATATAGATAAGTTAGGCTAAGTTGTACATTTTAGGATAAGTTAGGTTAAGACTGCAATGTACCGACCCACCGTTGAGGGATACCGCCCTCTCACCGAAAACCCCCGAAATAAACAATGTAAATATTTTAAAATGACCGAATAAAGACAGAGTCAAGAAACCGCGGAAAAGCACCGGAGGGCACGTTTGAGGCGCAGGAAGAGGGGGGAGGATGTAACGAAGCGCTGCTTCGTTACTCCTCCGCCAGGTGGCGCGCCGCTTTCTCGCAAGAGATCGCGGCCGCCGTCACCTATAAAATCGGCGCCGCGGCGTGGCGGCGGAGAGATTCACTCTCACACCAGAGACGTGCTATTGGCTGGGTAGGAATACCCGTCCGATACCGCCTCAACCGCTTTTGCAACTCTCGCCCGCTGCCATCCCGACGGACTAACTCTCCGTACGTCGACGGTGCTTTCCCGCTGGTTCGGGACCGACAAGCATCGAACACAGCGTGGTTCTTAACCCTTCCTTCCATTCATCCGACCGGCTACTGCCACAAGTGACCGATCGCGAGATCGGTCACACAATATAGCTATCTTATGTACTAATTGATCGGAGGGTCGGTACATTACAGTTGGGTACTGATGGTCCCGAAGGTGAACAGAGTTGAAAATTTAAATCAGGGCGCGTTGTACTATGAGGGCCTTCGTGTACCCTGAAACCATAATTAACTTGACTTTCACTGGCAAAGGGCCGCACGTACATTTATAGTTTTTCCATCGCCCGTTCTGAAAACTGTGTGTCCGAGTGGTCGAACACAATCACTAGGATGTGGAGCAAAAAGCGTATGCTAGTATTTGTCGCGGTAACATATTCTTGGTCGCCTGGAGCTTTCAAGATTGCACAATGACTCCTTCTTCTGCCAAAAAAGGAGTGAAATTGTCATTAACAAGAGCGCTTGCGTCGTGCCTGCTCTTGGATTCATTAGTAGACTCGATCAAGCAGACCCAGTCTTACAATTAGACGCAGTGTTCCGTATAGAATATTGTCTACCTACTGATCAATAGGTAGGTAGTGTCTTTTGAAACGTAAAATCCTTCCTTTCACAATTTATTGCTTGCGCCTAGAGGTTCGTCTCTTTCTGGCCCAATCACGAATTGCCAATTGTTTAGATGTAGTCGTAAATAATTTCTCCTTTAGTTACAAATGCCAAATTCATTAGTCATTCTCACTCATCTGTTTGCGTAACGAACATTACAAACCTGAACTAAAATTGACTGCATTAATTTACTTTCTCTCGAAACGTAAAGGTACCTATTCTTAATGAAAATGCGGTATTTCCTGGTTAGTTGTACGACGAAATAGTTGAACTAGTCCACAGTAAGAGGTAATATAGTGATCTGAGAGTTTACATAGCCATACGTATTAAAACAACACAAACGTAGCAACATCCGGTGTAGTAACGTGTTGGTCAAAATGGCACGGTGCAGAATACGGAAATGACGATCTGGAATGATGAAAATGGAGAAAAGAACGGAAAGGGAAGTAGTGTACCTTTCCCTGCTCAACGTGCATTTCGATGTAATTTCCTGGAAAACGGTATTTCAACGTCGCATTGTAAGCATATATAGACCATTCAGTATTAAACACGATTTACTGGAAATAGGGCGGGACTGGTGTACACCGGTTTAGGATAACGTAACGTACGGCTGATTGGTTATAACAAGTGATTGATGTCATTACTGATTCCCATGTAGCATACGTATGTTACGTAGTACAAATTATCTATGCACATTGTACACGTTGCAGGAGTATAAGCTAAACGGTGTTTGCTTTACAACCTACTGATGAGTGATATAAGAGATGCGCTGATCCCAACAATACGAGACTTATGTCGTAAGCATACCAAATGCTTCAGAATCATTGTTGCAAAAGATTTAATTGACTTATATATATATATATCCTGGCCATGTAACGTATTGTTACGAGTCGACCGCGCATGCATAATCCTTTTGGGCATAAATAAATAATACATACTTTTATAGAAAAACTAAGAACGTTTTATTCAGAGAACACGTGCGTCAACCAGTACCATCGACTGTAGAATCCTCATTTATTTATTAACAAACAACTGCTAATGCTCGTTACCCAGCAATATTTAATCTACTGGATGTTGCGTAACATGTACGATATCTATGAGTATAGAACATATACAGAGAGTTTAAAAGTTATATGTCATGGCTTTCAGGGGTTGTTCGACATCCTTGGATCGACAGAGATATGCGTAAAAAACGTCGCAAAATTAGCAAAAGGGTAGCACATTTTTTTATTGGCTGAATGATATTGCCAAAATTTACACTGCCAGAATGAAGTTATTTTGATAGTGGTACTGACGATTGTTCCAAAAGTGTTAAATCGCATATGTATTAACGCATCCGAGGAGATACTGTAAAAACAATTAATATTTTGATAGCGATATAGGCCATGACTAAACCACAACATTATTTGTGTGACCGTAATAAATTGATATAACCATTAAAATAATAGCATGACCTATTATCACGTAATGCAATTTCAGATATCGAATAATATGGTTCTCCTGATAGTGATTTATCAGAAATATTTCACCATACTTCGTTTTTAGCCTATTGTAAGTAGGTACCTTGTATAGTTTCTCATTTTGCTCAAAACATTTAAACGTTCACTAAATTAAGTGTATATAAAACAAGTGAACCTTGAACGTTGCATCTTATTTATTCTAATTTTTTGACTTGCATTAGTAGTTCCATTTTAAAAAAAACTTAGGTGCCATTTAAATACCGAGAAGACATAGACACAAAAAATAATATCATAATGGTATATGAGATGTATATGAGATTTTAGGAAATATTCATATACACCTAACGGCAAAGTATAATATTGATCTGTAGTCGAATTCGCGGCGAACTTATTTTATATTCCACTCAACAGCCATTCGTACAGTTCCTTGCACTTGGTTGAACGTGGTTTTGATAGACTGAAATGACATTTGTACTAAGCAAAATAGTGAACTACTCACAAGATATCGTGACATTTGACTATAAAAAGTTTCACAATGTGCAGAATGTATTGCACGGTTGAATTTAATATTTCAAATGAAGAGATTCAATTGATATTAAAGCAATTTCGAGGTAATCTCATTTTCCATTGTATAAGTAATTCATTATCATTTTATCTTCCATGTTATGATAAAACTGGGAACCATGGGTTCTTTATTATCACAAATAATTTAATTGTGGTACGATTTCAATTCATATAACTATGTCTGTTAATTATATAATTGTTCTCTCGTTCTAAAGTCGTTGCGAATTATTTTCTCCAGCGACTGTCAAAATCAAAACTTCCTGCATGCCTTGTATTGTACGACAAAGGCTTGATGCTTATCCAGACGGTGCAGAATCTCGCTTGCATCTTCTATTCCCGCCTCGAAACATTCAAAATTCCGATCCAATTTGAATATATTAGTTCATTTGGCGAATAGTACGTTAGAACTGATAGTGCCCTAATTGTAAGTAAATATATAGTCCCAAAACCGAAAGATGGCTAGGTAGGGGCCGAATCTCTCGTTTTCTTCGCATATTCCCGCCATTTCGTATTTAAAATTCCCAAACCCACTTATCTAAAATAAGCGCTCTCCATAGTCGTTTATTTTAGCAGGCTGGGATCGAGGATTCTAAAAAAGATATGGCGGGAAGAAACGGTTGAAACCGAGAGGCTCCGCCGTTCCGTAGCCATCTTTCAGTAGCCAGACAGTAAATATTATATAGATGTACCCTTCTTCGCCCGAAGATTGCTCAATTTGCCCGACGGATAGACACATCCCTCATTCTGACGTTATTCTCGATTCTAATGCGTGATTGACAAAAAAGCGTTTAACGACGAAATAAGTGTTAATTTTCGGTTGTCATTTGTCGAGCTCAGATTTCAAGGAACTATATGATCGGAATAGGCGGCACGAGGACAGTCTTCTTTGCCCAAGTCATGTGAAAATATTAGGTTGTATCATATGAAATGCCCGATTTTGGTTTATCATTATTTTAAATTCTGTTCTGCCAAAAATTATTAAACTATTTAGGGATATTTTACATCTATTGTTAAGAGCAGGGTTTCCTTTGTCAGATCCGATCTTTATTTGTTTCGCATGTGCAACTAACTTTGCAATTTTGTGCTTCGATTTACAACATGAATCTACTCGATTTTCGTGTACTTTTCTTGTACGAGTGGAGAAGTGATAACAACGCATCCGCAGCTGCTCGAAATATCAACGCTGCATTTGACAATGATGCAGTCGCTGAACGTACAGTTTGTCAACGGTACCAAAAATTCGAAGCCGGAAATAAAAATCTTGAAAGTCAACCTTGCGGAAGACCAGAACTGAGCATTAACGACGATCATTTGAAGGTTGCAGTTGAAAAAAATCCTCGAGCAACGGTCAGAGAACTTGACCAAGAATTTAACGTAAGTGCTATGACGATTTCACGCCACTTGAATTTGATCGGCAAGAAAAAAAGTTGGATAAGTGGGCGCCACATGAATTGAAATGACAAGGATAAATTAACCAGTAAATTTTTACTGTTTATGAAAGCATTGTATAAAAATATAAAAAGTGAGTATGAACTGTTTGAAAGTAGAATGTGTATTGTTTGAAGGTTGAATGAAAACTACAACAGTCGCCTCTATGACTAAATATCGATGATAACTGATCATTCGCCTTTGAGCACTCGGAGACTGCAACCGCGATCTCCTCGAGCTCTTATCGTAGTGTATTGTTCGGTTTGCCATGCTTCGAATAGCTTCGTATATGTACCTAGTTACGTATCGGCTCGTAAATTCAAACCCTGATTTAAATTTTTTAATTTTGTACAACATAAATATATATTCGTCAGTGTGCCTTTGATGGGAATACATCCCGGCAAAACTGGCACTCTAATACTTACTTTATCATAGATTCAACATAGTTCACCTAACCATGTAATTGCTTAAAGCAAGCCACCATCTGTGCAATAGGGAATATGCATGTATTTTTTTATATTTTTAATTCACTTTTTACATCGTTATAACATAGTAAAATATATAAATACCGTTACAAATGCTCAAATTTTTTTTTAAATAATATTTAAAACATTGCTTAAATTTGAATGTTTGAACGCCGCCATTTTTCGCAGGCTTTGAATGACGTCACAAGCCACGTCCAGTGTTTGTTTACTATGACATTAGCAGTTACATTTGGTTATTTTATACAGATTTTTAGTTTTAATAGCTATTCAAACCATGAAAAAAGCTAAAAAACCGTTTTATAGATATTGTCTTGTACCAATGTGCAAGAAGACTATTATAAGTACACGCGATAAAATGTCTTTTCCTGTTCCAAAAGTTGCGAAAACGCGAAAATATCAAAATTGATATCTACTTCTGTATCAAATAGTTGTTTTTTTTCAAAATTTACGAAAGATCAATTTGATTTGAGTGAATGTTAATAACATTACGTATAATTACTTATAAATTATTATAACAGGAGCAGCAGCTTTAATGACCGAAGATTATTTATAGGTTATGTTTAAGTAAGTACTGCTGGGTGCATTTATGAATAAAAACCTATATAGTAAATTATGATATATCATGTATTATAACAATTTTAAAAAATTAAACTCCTTTGATCTCAGCAGACGTAAAATCTGGATTTGATGCAAAATATACTGTCATCATGAATGTATCTATTTTTGGTCGATTTTTCCGATTGTGCTTTGACAAACCCGCTTTCAGTCATCGTCCTAGATGATTTAATGCTACCAGAAATTGCTCTAGCTAATGGAAAACACTACAGAAACACAAATAAAAACAATTTTTCTTTACAACACAATATAAACAGCAACGCCGATAAATCCGAAAACGTGGTACGTGACGTCACGTTTCGATGCGACCAATTGTAAGACTCAGCGCCAGTGAAGCGTCGAGCCAGGCGTTTACACGCCTGGCTATCGTCAAGAGGACAATTCCTCCAGCGAGGGAGGAAAATGACCCTCACCCCTACTGGGCCTTTTCGGGGAAAAGGAGGTCCTCGAAGGACCCAGCAATAACAACGAGGGATAGCAAGGCATTCGTTACGGAGTCGACGCCTTGCACTCATCGAGGGAACACTCTTACAAGAGTGACGTCGCGATCAAACATTATTTATATTTGTATTATTAGCGCGAAACGAGTCTATTGTAAATTATACTTATCGGCTTAAATATTTATAAACGCCCGTATTGTATTATATACATAAAAGGAGAAAACGGTATCTTACACAATAGTGATGCGTTTCGCAAATTTGAATCTCGCTCGCTTATTTTGCATTTTTTAACTAACATTTTATGCAATTAAAAACAAACTAAATAAGGAACTAATGGTTTAAATACAATGTTAGGACAATATAGATTCGGGAAAAAAAACAATTAAATTTAAACCAAATGCATATTCCCTATAGGATTACAATTTTAACATACGAAATTCTTTCGACGCATTACCTAATGATTTAAAGAATTGCATTGATGAAAGAAAGTTTTGTAACTTAAAATAAAAGATTACTTTCTCTGTGATAGAAGATCTGAAGATTATCACATGATAACTCAGAATCTTTGAAGTCACATTGCGAATCCAACTTTTCATTTTTCATTCAAACTTTCTTTCATCAAACAGAATACGTGCTAATTTCTAGCAGTCCCATTGCAGTTTTCCTTTAGTGAAGACCTAAGTGTTTAAATTGTATTGAACTGTATTGAATTCCATTGCATTTTATTGTTTTTTCTATTTTAATTTTAAATATACTATTCTTTTTTATACATTAAACCCCACAATACATACTAACTTCCAAACGCATTATCAATCTGTGTTTGGTGGCGTCAAGATCTGACGTGGATAGATTCGACGACCACTACTCTCACTCACGATTTGCGACCATTCTGCTTCGCGAGTAAGTAGTTTATCGACGCGATCGTCCTCGACCGACGGAGAACTTGTTCGTTCGCGAGATAGTTCAATACTCCAAAATATATATATAGCAAACTATGATGGTTTTCGTCGTCAGCGAGCTCGGTTTCGTTAGCGTTTCGATGTTCGGAAGGCAAGTGACTTCGAGGATTTTTCCTTCGAAGTCCCTCGACGACGCTATGGGCCGGACATCCCCACTTGCTGAATTTTCGCGACGTTTCAGCAGGCGGGTTTTTCGGATTTTCCGGACAGTGCGCGATGTTGATTGGCCGCACTTTCCTCCGACAGGAGTGACCACCCCCATGGGACTCTCGACGAGAAGGGCCCCACGGAGGCGGGAGTTCACCCCCTGCGAATACGTGGTGGAGGAAAGTGCAACCAGATGTGCCCAAAAAATCCTAGTCCGGCCGATCGGCAGAATTTCTCTTCGAAGGCGCGATTTATGACCGATTTGTCATCGCGAGTCAGCGGCGGTCGATGGGACCTTTCGGGCCGAAGTCCCTGTTTACCACCCGCTGACAGAGCACGACGGATTAACGAAAACGTTCATTCAAAACGAAGGCTGCTTAATTCCTCAAGGACCGGAGTTCTAGCTCCCTTGGCGCACGATGGTCGCCAAATGTTGGACGATAATAAAAAATCTGGCAACCAGACCCGGGCCGCAAAGAACGGCAAACTTTCGCTTCGTTCCGAACTCGCTTTTGTTTCCGTACGACGCAACAATCTGAATGTTTTTGAGGAATTTACGTGTCAACGTAAAAGTTAACGTTATTACGAAAAGTCTTAAGCTCCAAAACTTAAATTCTATAAAAAAAAAATCGAATTTACCTGAAGCATTCATTCCTGAGGTCAATCACAAGTCTACGTATTAAAAACTCTCACGAAACTAATTGAAAATACATTGATGACTTTTTAAACGTTCTTCATTAATCTGTCAAAACTACATCTTCGTTCTTATGAAAACGTTCATTGCCCCTAGAAAATCAAGGTAAGTAATCATCTTTGCCATCCGGCACAGATGAGAACTTGTCGCTGATTGATATAATTAGCTTAACTAAGGCTCTCTTCGTTAATCCATACTTGTCGAACTTCTTGATAAACATTTAAGCTTCATTCGGTAAACTTAAATCTTCTCTTAATGGCGCAACCAAACTTCCAATTAGTTTCATATTAAATTTCTTAGTTAACTTTTTCATCGAAGTAAATTCGTAAGTACGCGAATACTCGAAAGTTTTCGGGCAGGTTGAAAATATTCGAATAATTTGAAAATATGCGAGTAGTTCGACAATATTCAAGTAGTTCGAATGCATTCGGGTAGTTCGATAATATTCGAGTAGCTCGAAAGTATTCAGGTAATTCGAATATTTGATCTGTTCGAAGTTTTCGAGTAGTTAGAATTTTTTTCAACCAGTTCGACGATTCGAGTGCCTTGAAAAATTCAAACGCTCGACTCGGCTTGACTCGTCGATTATTACTCGACTCGAAATTCCAGCACTCGAATAAATCGAGTACTCGTACACCCCTACTCTATACTGCGTGTTCTGTACGAAATTATCGCTAAATGAAAATTCTTTTTATTCACAATTACATTTGTCATTAATTCAATCAATTTTTTTCGGTCGACACTAAAAGGGTTAATTTAATTCTTGATAGTTAATAAAAATTAATAAAAATAAAAAATTAAATAATAAAAATTTGTTAATAAAAATTATTCCAATATACGTTCCTAAAAAATTAAAATCGTGAGATGTAAGTACGTAACCTCTTTAACCCCTTAGCATAGAACAACGTGTGACACTCGTGGCGCGGAAAGTGGAATAGGAAATTTTAAAGTCTTTCAAAAACTATTAAATTGAAAATATCAATCAGTTACGAAATGGTCTCACTATTTCTATATTATTAATATTAGATTTATTTATACGAAATATTAAAAATCAGGGAGAACTTTCAATTTCAGGAATTAATTTTGAGTCATTGCACGCGTAGTCAAAAAAGAAATCCTAGGGCAAGGGCTCAAAATAAACAAAAAAGTAATTATTCTAGCAGATTTCAACTCACGGCATATGGCGTGAAACTGCTTCTACAATAATAGTAATAGTACTTCTGTACTTGATCTATTCATAAAGGTCAGGTTTTCAATTCTTTAATAATAACCCATGTGCCTTGGATCTAACACTGAATGAAAATTTAGATAACACGTTACATCCGTTTTCATTGCCAAAGCCCACCTTTGATCACAACCTCCTACTTTTCGTTTCCAACGGCGTTACTGCTTGTAATATACAAAAAATTATATGTAACTATAAATGTTAAAATTGGAATGAATTCAGGAGAAGGCTAGATTGTATTTTCTATCAGAATTCAAAAATGTTTTCTCCTCCTGACATTGATAGACATTTAAATAAGTGTAACTATTGTTTAACCAACAGCATCCAGGCGACGGTACATACCTTAGAGGTCACTAACAATAAGTACAGTTATCAAAGAATATCGGTTCACTTGCAAATATTAGTACGTACGAATAATAAGATCAGGCGGCGTTATCAAACAACTTGTAACGATTCGTAAAAAAATATTATCTTGTATCTGAAAAATAATTAGTTGCTATCGGTGCATCGTCACAATCTCGCAAGGAACATATTTTTAACTTGTAATCCTACAAATTGCAGAAATCTTTGGAGAATATGGAAAACATAGTGAATAAATTGTGCCCCTATTCCGTTCTGTACTTAGGCAAGCGCTATTTCTGCTTACACCGAAACGGAACAGGCTAATGACCTAGCAGAATAAATTTTAAACTTTCCAAGGTCAGAAGAATATTTTAACTGAAATATTTTCATCCGAACCGCAAATAAGAAATTTGAAAATTGTTTTTTAACAACTTAACTTATTCCTCGGAAGAATTCGAAAATAGAAAAACAGAAAAGCCCTTGAGCCAAATCACATAAATATAGTTGGTCTGAAAATTGTATCCAAGAAAGCTCTGGTCCTTGTAATTAAATAATATATAGGATTCTTATGTTTTCATACTCTCCTAATGATTTGAGGCTGCCAGAAGTAATTCCTCTTCGCAAGCTATTCAAACTTTCTAATGATGCGAATAGCTTTCAATCTATAAGTCATTTAAATGTATTATTTTATTTTTACTAATTAAAATTTAATATTTATTAATTTTATTCTATTATTTAAATTAATACTTCCAATTAGTAAAGTAGTGGAAAAGATTGGGTAATAGAAACTCAAATTTCTGGTGCATAGCAGCAATACATTATCGAGGAACAATCTGGTTTTAAATCTAGAACATCAACTACCTAGCAATTAGTTAAAGTGCAAGAAAACTTTCCGAATAACTTTAATTCTTAATATACGGAGTGAGGAGATTTTTCGATACGCGCCACGATCAGCGAGTTGATCATCTGAATGCATCCAGATTGAATGACGACGACAGATGTACTACTGACGAAACGAGTATTCTTAAATATATAATAATTATAAATAACTGTACTTTGCCCTCCGTTATCGCTGCAGCGGCGGCATTGTAATAGAAGCTGGTAACTCTGTTTTCAGGTGAATCCGGTGTATCTTAATATTTTGGTGTATTCCGGAACTTAATTTTAGAATGTATGCCGTCCTTTTTTAATTGCAAAGCAAGATTTTCAATTTTCCACAGATGTACACACCATGTAAATACCGTATTTTTCGATAGATAATACACACCTATTGTATTACGCACACTTCTATCTTTTCAGCATTCTTTTTTTTCTTAGTTAAAATCCCACCATAGTTTTATTATTGAATTTGACACCCTTCATGTCGCTTTCTAATGTATAACGCGCAGGTTCTTATTTTATCAAATTTTAAACTTTTTGTGTAGATAACGCGCGCGTTACCATTTTCACAGTCAGTCATATGTTAAAATCAAAAATACATGAGAGATGTTTTTATCCCTCGGTCAAATTGGAGCAACCCGCTTATCGAATGATTTCTTTTTGTGGGCCAATAATACCTTAACCCTAGAATTACCAAGCAAGTCGAAATGATTAATTTCCAATTTTTTTCAAACGTTTTCTAAGTTCATAGGTTAGTCATAGAACAGATATTTTACGTTGACCTTATAAAATACAGATTACTGAATCGATTATCTCTTCCACCTCTTTCCAAAGTATTCGATATATTGAAATATAATAGATTTAACGTCAGTAGTTCTAGTGTTAAGAGTTGATGTTGCTGCTGAAAATTACTCGATGTATAAAATACTGTTTGTATCTTTCTTGGCGGTTGGCTAAGTGTTATAATACATTTTGGACAGTGGCATGTAATTTTAGTGAGCGATTGCTCCAAAAATGGGGTAACGACGATCGAAAACAATCAGCTGAAAGGTTTATATAATTAGATTGTTTCTTAGTGTGAACTGATATGATACACTGTACATGTAAATGCCTGTACATTAGAAAAGAAATGTAATCTACGAGAAAATGAGAAATACTTGTTTGGGAGAAACGGGAATATATTATAGCGTTTCGTGCCGTGTGACTTATAATGAGAGTGACTTCGAACAGTGTGATATGAGGAGCAATTATGCTGGTCTGCAAAATTAAAATTTTTTTTATGAAGAAACTTTTTGCTGCAGATACAAATATGAAATCTGTTTTTCTCCAACATCCTGCTTTGTTGAAAAAAGTAATGATCTGAGTCTCTATACAGAGGGAAAAATGTTATTTTCATATTGAGCAAACTGATTGAAAGTATACACTCTGTATTGCCATTTTGTCGTCTTCATATCTTTATTTTTTCGCCGGATTATGCTCGTAACAAATAGGTCATACAGTGTCCATGATATAGCAAACATAATCTTCAGTGGCCACAAGCTTCTCCAAAAATACTACTAATGCATTTTTAAAAGAATGAAAACATTTTCTTTCTTCTTTTCTTGGGAATCCTACAACTACAATAATCCCTTTTCAAAATGACACACAAAAATATAAAAATTAGTGTTAATGTTTAACCAAAACGATTGTTAAATTTCGCAAACATCAAATCATGTATTGAGTAATTGTGCAAATAACTTTTTAACCGTGTAATTTTTAATTCTGATTCTAGGAAGCAGTAAGTAGTCAGAAGTAGCTATTGCATCGGTCCACATCAGCAGCGAGCATATATCTACTAACGTGAGTGTAATTTTATGTGCCGGAAAAAGTAACCGAGAATACAGAAGTTCTAAGAACAAATGTAATGGCAATTCGTAAAAAATTTCGAAAGCAGCATGAGCTTGGTTCCAGTGTATAAACCAACATACAATGTCTGCCATGATAAAGGTTTCTCCCATATTCCGCTCTGCGTAAATATTTTAGATCGTACGAAATTTCCTACTTTTTTGCATTCTCTATGTTCATGAGAATGTAGAGATCCGTTAGTGGTGTCATGTATTTGATAATAAACTTGTCAATTTGATTTCCAGAAGTATAAAATTAATTGATGTTGATACAAAAATGAATGTTATGCAGAGAGTGTAGGTCATAAGATTTTCGAACAACCATTGGAAAGTGAAATGTACCTTGGAAAAATTAACGAGAAAAATTGTTAAACGAACATTTGTCATAGGATATTTATAGAATGCGTGGAAACGAGCAATGAAAGAATGATTTAATTTTATTCATTTAAGAGCAATTTGCTTTATACTTATAGAATACGCTGCGCGTTCTGAGTGCATGAAAAATTTTGCTGGATTCTTAGAAAATAAAAGACTCTTTTATATTACAGGGAAGGTATATTACTGTTTAATTTGTAAAATACTTGAATAAAAAAGAATATAGCCATTATGCATGAAGTATTACACAAGTGTAAAAAGTTATTATTATATTGATAATTTTATTTTAACGCAAGATATAAATAGATTTTGGTGAGAAATCTCAAAAGTTTATAAGTACGATGAGCAAGAGAATAATAATTTCATAACACTCATAAACCAAAGTAGGTCGAATAAATTAAAAATTAATAATTCAAAAATAAATAAACAATAATAGTTTACAAAAAATACTCTGCCATACAAGTTCTGATTGTTTGAACAAATTTAGATATTATCGCTAATAGAATGTGGAAAAGTATAATCAATATTTTGATGTAAATAATACCAGTAGTGTAGCGAGCGGGCCCGTTCTTTACCACCCCGATTCGGGACCGAGGGTGAAAAGAGGGTGCTGAGCCAGCGATGCGTCGATGCAGGCGAAGCTTTACGATTTGGCAATAAACTGAGGCACAGAAGATTGAGAATCAAAGTCAAAAATGTATCTTTACGGTCAAATTTCTTTACATTAGTATAACAGTATTTCAAAAGATGATATTGCACTTTAATTGACGAATAGTGTATACATAACGTAGGCTGTTCGTTTATACCTTTATCCACTCACAATGCAAATACATAAGTGCGTTTCGATGATACTGTCAAGAAAAAATGCGCGTATATATGTGCTTATGATGCAAATGGGACAATAACTCCAGTGTGCCGAAGACTAAAGTGTTCCTCAAAAATAACCTTCGCGCTCGCACTATAAGTCTCTACGGAATAAACATCTGCATGTCAGGAAAATGCTTGAACACTGGAAAGAAAAAAACAAACTATCTTTTCCTTATTAATGGGAAATAGCAAACGATTAACCGGCTTGTCTTTCCATCAACCTTGGTTGCTACAGTTTCCCGGAAACGCAGGGTCAATTTTTAACATAAAAATCCGCAAGACTATAAAATGTCTGTGCTTGACCCTCAAAAACATTTTCATTACTACCCGTTTAAGAGTAGCAATACTAGATGAAGATTACCCGAGTCGAAATATTGAACATCATTTGAACCTTTTACTACCGAACATTTAGGAATTAGAAGTACAAAAATAGGTCTAAATTCAATGTAAAATAAGATCCTATTTGGCGCCAAAAAATTGGCACAAACCCTTTTTGCCATCTTAAAGAGCAAAATAGGACGTCACTTTCAACCTCAGTTGAGGATTTACATCCTATCCAGTTATTAATGTTATTATTATTCTTATTGTTATTATTTGTATATATATACACATAGTTAGCAAAAATAAATTAATCAAAGTCACTAAAAAATAATGGATTTTTACTCGTTTGCAATTACAAGTGTACCACTACTTGCATTAATTTGATAACTATAATTACAAAATATCACTCATTTAATACTTCTACATTTTTGATTAATTGTCATGAAACCAACTATTTTAAGGCTATTTCTGTAGATGCCATCATTATGAATTGTATGTATATGAATTTTGACTGTCAAATGTATGTTTCATTACCTATTAGTCAAAAAGAGCTGGAATAAATAAAAAATGACTGTTTTTTAAATATTTATCCACTAGTTACATTTATGTATGTATACATTCCTTATTAATTAATTATTAAAAAAAGTTAAAGTTCTTTATGGGATATTAAACATATATTGAATACAAAAAGTATTATTTAACCTAGGAGGCGCAACAGGTCCAATTCAGAGGATAAAGGTTTTGGTGATAGCTAAATAGCAGTATCATTTTACTGACGAGTTACAGGTTTAAATTAGGAGTTTTAGTATTGAAAAGTATCATATTAGGTTCAAATAGGAATAAATACCATGAAAATAGGTTCAATATTTCGACTCGGGTAAGCTTAGTCTCCTTGGGAAAAACTCGAACTCAATCATTTGTGTTCTCTTGCAACATCATGGGCAAACAAACCCATTACTATTCTGTAAATTATTTGTATATTCTAAAAAAAAGGGACTGATACGTTCGCATCATCGACATAAACGCAAAATATTGAGCTTTACTTTAATCGAATGTATTCATTTATTTAAAAATATCTATGCGGTACCTTTAAGAGTTCAGCCTTCCCTTTTGTAAGGGTAGAAAGCTGTTAGTTGCAAGAAAACGGATGCTCACCAACTTTCTACTTAAAGCAATATCCCGAGGACCGCAAAAATCCCGGCCATTAGAGAGTTCCGTGACGAGTTCCTCTTTCTAAGACGTCAACTTTTGTGGGGGGAAATTCTTTTGTTCGAACCGAGCCGTATGTATGGACGTGCCGTCATATAAAGGGGATATTTTTAAGCTCAGAGTAGAAAAGCAGCTTGCCCATTGAAGGACGCATTATACGGGCAGAAAATAGTCCCTCATAGACCGAAGTGTTTCCTTCTCAATCTGAAACGTCTCTGCGTTTCTCTGGATGTTATTGCGTTTATTTTTCAATTTGGGTCAATTTGTGGACAGCATACGTGTCCATCCTTCGTTGCGACACGTAAAAACATCGATGGCCCAGTTCTATTGTTTTGCTATACTTTTATCCCGAAAGAAGGAATAATATCCAGCACGTTAATTACATCGATTCTGTAATCACGTCTGTTTGCTTCGTTCAAAGTTTAGTCAAAACGTATTGATTACCAATCGGTAAGCGTAGTAATGTTTCGAACGGTGATGTTTGAATATATTTTCTGAACTGATGCAGTTTGGGTAAATAGATCCGTGGCTCTCGATCCTGGTCCACGAAACCTTAGTGCTCCGTCATTCGATTCTTTTAATTAAATAAATTTACGTAATTCTTGGGTCATATGCTCAATTCATTTTACATTTTTTCTAAATTTGTTTATTATTAAAGACAATCGATAATTTTATCTTAAAGGAAAGGGTTTCGTGCAATAACATACCAGAATTAAGTGCTTCTAGACTTCGAAAAGCCTGAGAACCAAGGATGCATTAACAAGGTTCATCGTTCATTCTGGGAATAAATTATAATTAAACAAAAACAACTGATAAGCATTGAAATTTACGCTTAAGATTTTTACGATTGAGACACATCTCTGACGACAAACATGCTTTTGAACAATTCAAAGGATTTTTTGCAATCTATTTTCACTTACTATTTGTAAAGAACTAGAACATTCTGTCTTTGTTATTCCTACAGATCTTGTATTCAAACACATTTATCTCACACATTAAATTATGACGGATTAATCGCGAATTTTAATTAGTAATAAATTTTGCAGTACTTTTCATAATTTTTACTAAAACTATGTACGTTTTAATACTAACTTCATCATATCCAGTTCACAACGTTATTAAATTACCGGTTCAATGAAGTAATAATATGTAACTTCTTGTATTATTAACCCTAGATTTAAGGGCGCTGAATAGCTTATACTTAAATATATTAAATAAGTATTTTGAAAAACAGAGGAATCATCCGACAAAGAAGATGATCACTCACTGATATTTCACTTGTTTTATCAGTTCTACCGAAGTGATACTTTTCCAGAGATGATATTTTTGCAGAGGAGAAACTTTAAAGGCACTAGTAGATATATATTCAGCAGGATGTTAACTTTTAGACGCCACTTTTTAATTACTGAATGTGTTAGAGAGTTCGTAAATATTACAAATGAAAAATCATTTTCATTGAAGTCAAAGCGCCAGTCACTAGTGACCCCCGTGGCAGTCAAGTGTTATATAATTTTTATATTATAAGATACAGGCGAAACATTTACTGTACCGCATATTCAAGAATTTAAAAACCATTTCTAAAAAAGTTCGAAACCGTCAATTCGACGACTTAAATGTAGTGTTAACTAAAGACAGTTTAGTACGACTTGTTGAGCGACGCAGAAGACATTACTCTTCGATAATTTCTCTGCTTTATTTTTTTTAACGGATAGTACGACAAAACCATAATTGAATTACTTTCATCAAGTAATATAACTTGCAATGCGATCAATTTTCGAAAGTAGAATCATAGAAATTCGAGTACTCGCTACTCTGAAATAACAAACTTCAAACATACCGCGAAAACTTCTTAAAATGTCTACACTTTGCCTGTGGCAAGTGAATGTTTGTTCGTGGTAGATAACATTTTTAATAGATTTATATTTCACCGAAGCAACCGGTCCGTTTGATACGATGAGGGGCGTTAGGTCGACGCGTCGCATAAAGGTCATTAAGTAGCTTGAAAATTTTATAATTAACTTCAAACTTCCTCGCCGTTATAAAGAAACTTTTAACGTTCTAATTAATGCGAAACGCAGCGGATATCTAATTACAATTATTCGTCGTTCCTGGTTAAAGGACATTACGCTTGCGGAATATCTAGCGCTGCTAATTCCGTTCCGTTGTTTAAATTACAGGAAACCTCCATTATTATTCGGACGTTTATCATCTGTATCTGGACGAAGGATCCTTCGCGTTTCAACGACAGTGTAGCATCACGAAAAATTAATCATGCTGTTGTAAAGTTTCGCGCTTAATTAAATTCCGTTGGAAGTGTACGAGACGCAACGTATTTTGCTGTATACCCACAGAAGCAAATAACTTGCCTCGGTTGTACACCGTAAAAACAGTTTGAAATTGTAAACCGTAGACTTTTCACCAAGCCAGTGCGTTGAGACTTCTTTGCTTCCGTTAAATGGCAACTAAAAAACGAGAACGTTTCTTATATAAACACTAATTTCATAACTCTAGATTATAGTGTGAGAATACGAGTGAAGTTTCACAATAATATAGTAAAGATATCGTTGATGCTCATGAAGCGAATTCGGGTGTTATATTTTTCACGTTGAATTTGCAAGTCCATGGAGCAAATTGGCCAGGTTAATTTGTATAAAAGGATTTATAATATCTGACGCAGATGTGTAACAATTACGCGATTTTATGTGGTTTAATTATTAGTCGTATAGAACGACTGGAGCACTACTGCTAAGTACTAGCAGTAGTAGTATAGTTGCACTATTATGAACGTAATCAACATCAAATTACTTTCAACATAAAATTATTACACGGGTTAGAAGAGTTGGCTCATTCTTCTGTAAATTCAAGAATAAAAATGTGAAGAATAATAATTTTTCTTACGAATGAAATTATTGCTCAGAATGATAATAATATATTTCATGAAGGATAACTGGGTCTGGGAGTGATACTTTATTTCATTTGGTTGTCGAGGTGGAGGGTATTTGATAGAAATGTCTTAACTAAGTAAATTGTGATTGGTTATTAATTCGTTTCCACAATCGAATAGTAGGGAAAAACCTTTAAAAATATTATTCATAAAGGGTGTTGATACAATAATGATTCTCACAATCTTCTTAGAACATCGACTTACTTTTCAGAATAAAACACATACCAATATCAATGCGTTTATAGTACGGTCGGGGAAATATTTGGAATTATGTGGATTTTCTCATTGTAAAATTTTAAAACAAAGTCTTCCATATTGAACAAAATAGGTTGCATATTTGTTTTGAATTATCAAAGAATTTTTAGAACAAGTGATTCCAGAAAAAAGATATAATCGAATCCAATTGATGAAGTGAAATGTGAGTCTTAAAACATCCTGTCTCTTCTTTGTTAAAGTTACGTGGAATATTTGTCGAAAGAATTAGACAAGTGCGAGTAAATCTCATAATAAATTTTACTATGTAGCACTGCTGAACGAATCAGTTATTTGAACTAAAAAAAAAGAGTAAGGAACTTAACAATGATAATAACAGAGTTCTTAACTTTTTCAGTTTTTTTTGTTTTTTTTTACATTTGGAATGTTTTATAATGAAGCATGCTTTTTCTAACGTTACAGTTTTGTTAACCGAGACTGCGATTTCCCTTACGCTTGTTATATTTTTCTTCGTCCTTGTGACACTTTGTGAACTTAGCAATATCTGTGTGCACAGTTTGAAGTGTGCGTGAATTCATAAGTAAACGAGAGAACTTCGTAAAACGTAATTCAAATTGAGGTTAAGCGCGAGTACTTAAATGCAACTTCAGCTGCGTTTTAATTAACGCGATAAATCATTTTTTAATAGTCATTCTTTACAAGCTGTATTTCTATGCGACTTTGTCCATAGTTGTTATTCCATTGTTACTGCTATTTTACGGAAAGTACGATACTTTCCCTTCCATGACGGTGAGTCAGTTTGGAACCGTAGCCACTGTTTACACGTTGTCTATGCATTGAATGGAGTCTTTAGAGGAGAGGGTGGCAGATAGCAGACAAAAGCCTTACGCATCGTATCACATTCCAAAGGAATGACGTAATTTTTTAGAGTGTAGTTATAGCTATGAAATAGGCTAGACATGTAAGAATAAAGTATTGGATGGAGGCTGATGACCCGGCTTATAGTCTTGCACATCAGACAAAAAGGGGTGAAATGCTAAAGAATGTACTACTCTAGACAGAATCTATTTACTTATTTCAGAGCGTTACTGTATGTACTAACTTCTGTTGACAAAAGATTGTACAAAACTGTTACGACATAAAGAAGAATACAATGTTCCGGCCCTCCGATAAATTAGTACATAAGATAACTTTAAGGAATATTTTCTAAGTAGAAATATTTTATACTGCGGCTCGCCCAACATTCGTCGTTTCATAATCATCACTGACTTACTGTCCTAAGTCCAAACATCCTATTTTTCCATCTCGACCTGTCAACTCCCTAATACAGTCATTGTTCCTTACTCATCTCCGAAAATCACTGCCACAAGTTCGAAATCTAACTTCCTATTTTGACCTTCGGCTTACATCCACCGTTATCACCACTCCCACTCCTCGTCCAAAAACCTTTAAAAACCCTGCGTTTCTTTTCACTCAGCTCATAATAAGTTGAGTGCATAATAAATCAGTTCACAATAAGTCTAATGATCAGATTCAATTCACGCTCAATTCATTACCAAGTTCATCATTACTCATTGTCAGTTCATTTCCAAGTTCAACTAATTGTTAGAGTCATCTTCAAATTCTAATTCAAAAGTCTCACAAATCCTCATCAAATCATTCATTTCCGTGCAACACACCGAATCGCAGAACGAGTCAATACATTTCATAAAAAATCTGAAAGTATAAGTTCTCTTGCTTAGCGGATCCTGAATCGCGTATCACCCTATTAGCTGTTACAAGAATTATGAATCTTAATTCATTCAGATTGGGTCTATTTATATATTTAAATAATTATTTTATTATTTTATACACATTTAGTTTATTAGTGCTCGAGTAGCAATAAAGAGGGATTGCAAATGGTCAGTATTATATCGTAAATATTCTATTTAGTTACAGAGATCTTCATACTCCACTGAAATTAAATTGTATCTGTATTCACGTACTATTAAGAGGGCCGGAAAAGAATGTCATCTTTTTGTTCGAACACATAACAACGTGAAAAAAGGACTCATTGAATATTTTTAATCAAAACCTAGGAAATTGTATGAGCGAGGTATTAAAACGTTGCCAGATCGATGGAGAAAGATGATATCAAACCGTGGAAATTAAATTTTAGATTAATATTTGTAAATTAAATTCATATAAATATTCATATCTTTTATTTTAAAAAAAACGACATTCTTTTCCGGTACCCCTAACATTTCGACTTTTGTAAGTACCCGAGTCGATATATTGAACCTCTTTCATGGCATGTACACCTATTTGAACCTAATATGGTACTTTTCAATACTAAAACTCCTAATTTAAACCTGTAACTCCCCCGAGTCGAAATATTTAACCTATTTTCATGGTATTTACTCCTATTTGAACGTAACCTCATACTTTTCAATACTAAAACTCCTAATTTCAACCTGTAACTCCTTCTCAGTAAAATGATACTCCTATTTAGCTATCACCGAAACCTTTATCCCCTTAATTGGACCTGTTGGGTAGTAAATGTTGGGTAGTAAAAGGTTTAAATGAGGTTCAATATTTCGACTCGGGTATTTATGGATACCGACCCAATTTGCTAATATAATGCACCCAAAGATTACCACACGTGATACAGAGTCCACACGGGTGTTGTACCCGTGCAGTAGTTTACAACACTTTATTTATTGAAGAACTACTTTGGCGTTCGGCGTTTTAATAAACTTAAAGAAACGTAGTCGCGAGCTGTAGACTGTCAGCGATTCTGCACTATTCCTAATTTAATCTCTCTGATTTTTGAAACAAGACTGGCGTTTTATGCGTTTGGGATAGTGTAGTGGGAGGTTGAGATGACCCCGACTTCTCGTGAGTAAGGTTCCAAAAGGGCGATTGCTTATCCGGTGACGATCGTTAACTCTTTACCGTCCTATGTCGAGCAGTACGCGATACCTACAGCTTTTCACTTGAGTTTGTTTTCCGATAATTTAATACCAACGTTCCAATTTCCTAATGATTTTTTAATATTACCTAAATGTAATGGCGGATTGAGGGATCCGCACTTAAGGTTCGCCAAATAAGAGAACTTATAACCTTTGGATTTTTGTGTATTAAAATAACTTGACTCGTTCGGACAGCGATTTTGCATATAACAGAGTTAGTGAAAAGAATGTACTATGGGCAGAGAATACGGTGTTTTTAAGGGACTTTTGGAGAAGGAGTGGGAGTAGTGCTAATGATGGATGCAAGGCGAAGGTCAAAGTAAGAAGTAGAATTTCGGACTTAGAACGGTGATTTCGGAGATGAGTAAGGAGCGGTGACGATACTTGGGAGTTGAAAGGTCGGGATGGAAAACTAGGAGGTTTGGATTTGGAGTAGTGAGTCAGAGGTGACGATGGAAGTTAGTTTGACGGCGTACAAATGTTTGCGTTTACAAAATATTCCTATAGTTATCTTATATACTAAACAAGCGGAGGGTCGGTACATTACATAAATATCCGTCAGTACCTATAGTTATTGGCATCAATAAAGAAAACTGAATAATCAATAATAGAAAATGGTGTAAAAATTAATTTTCGATTTTGCAATTGCTTTCCCAAACCTGTCACCATGCTGTTTCAAAGCCCTTAAAACGTTGGTTTCATTTCCAAAACGAGAAATTATTGTGTAAAATCGCTGATAGTTCGTACCTTGAGACAACGTTATGATATCTCTTCGAATGTCTAAATTAATCAGGCAAAGCAACAATAGAACCAAAAACAAGCAATTTGTCCGATCTTGAATTTAAGTCACCCTCGCATTTATTTTATAAAATATTTTATACGAGCCGGTACCCAACATTTGAGTTGAACAATATAAACCCAAGCTGATCCAAGTTTCTTTTTTTAACAGTGATATAAATAATTTTTAACAGTGACAAAAATAAAATTCAACAGTAACATAAAGTTAAATGTAAGGACACGTCGAAGCAAAAGACTTTGTGAGCCAAGAATGAGATTGGGCGAGTAACTCCTAAGTGAGTCGTCAATGCATCGTCGTTTTCGTATTATATGACGACTCCTCCGATGTATAGGCCCTTGAAGGGCCTCCTTCACGAAAAGAAAGTCCTCCCTTGCTGGGGAAAGTGTTCTAGAGGTTGGTCAACTGTGGGAACACTCAACATTGCGCTTCGTTGGCGCGAAGTCTTGCAAAAGCTTACACTTTACTCCTTCTTTGGAAGAGTGAAATATTAAAATGTTCACCTCCATGAGAGCGAAACACTCGAAGCCAAAATTCTTGGGAAGAAAGCGGTGAGTCAAATAGGATTTTCAGGAGTTTCAAAAAATTCGTCCGACCGCAAATTAAACATGGAGGTAGTGAGTCGCAGTGAGGAAGATACTTAATTGAAACGTGGAAAGAGAAGTGTTTTTGTTATTAGGACAAAAGAGAAAATTGCTTCAGTACTTGGCCAAAGTAAAGCTTTTTTTTAGATAGACACGAACTGTACTTCTAGACAACGTGGGAAAAAGTTTTTCCCCCAAAGATATTTCTCCAAAGTAATTTAAACGTAATAGTAAATATATAAAATACCTAGATACTGACTTTACGAAATCAAACATCTGAAAAAATAAAAGAAGTCTGTTTCACAAAGAGGATATTTATTTTATGAAATACTAATACAAAAATGTAGGCGTACATGTTGTAACAATTCCGCAGATTCGAATAATCTATCTACGTAATGAAAGACTTAACATCAGAACTACTGGTGTTATATTTTAATATATTGTTGCGCCGGGGAGTATCGCCACACGACATTATTTATTTACAAAAGTTCCAAATTCTAGAATATTCAAGTAGACCAGGGATACGAGCTTCTTCTCGCTGCCGCAGTCGCTAGCAGGCTTTCTAATGTTCAACTGTCCTGTTTAATTTGTTGTTGTTGATATGATGTTCGATTCTCGATGATCAATTGTGACAATTGTTCAGCGGCAGTTAGATAGTGATAGTGACCATTTTTTGAAGACAGTTAATGATAGTAACAATTGTTTGAAGATAGTGATAGTAACAATTCTTCGAAGACAATACGGAAAGTTTTTCTAATAAACACAAAAAAAGCATAATGACTCCTTAATATATTCCAATCGTAAGTTGTCTGAAGGAAGAAAAGCATCGGCTTACTTTTGTGAAACGTGCAATAGATGTTACGAATAACTAGCTGAGGTACCCGGCTTCGCTCAGGGAGTTGGTATGAGATTGTGTGGTTGTTGGGATATGTAAGCTTCTATCGAACATAATATCTAAATTAGCATAAGGGGGGTGGAAGTAAACTCACTGCATAAAAAAATAAATTGATCTTTATTAACCTTTTGACTGCGACGCGTTCTCGGACGAATCCATCTATATGGACGGCGCGTTTTTCGCTTGTCAATCGCTGCGACTACTTGTCCATTGACTAGTGGAAACAGACAGTGACCAAAACAGTACCCGGAAATTTGATGCCATTCTTAGGGTTTAAAAAATAATAATGGCAAAAAAATTAAAAATATCAATTTTTTTTATTTATCTTAAAAGGTGGTAGGGACTGGACTGCCTGATTTTTCGCGAACGTCGTCACGTTACGACACGCCGCGTTGCTCACTTCTTTTTCCTCTCCTTTAATTCGCGACGGCAATTGTTCGCCGTTGCTACTGAATCCAGGATCGCCGCAATCAGCCGTTTTACGCTTACAGATAAAAGGATAAACTTTAAAATATAAGAGGTATATTTATAATGGGATATTTATAAGTGGAATATAATATAATGTTCCACATTGATCTGGGATGTTCCCGAACATTCCACAATATTCTACAATATTCTGTAATGTTTTGGAATGCTCTCGAATACTCTCGAATGTTCTGGACTGTTCTAGAAATTTCTAGAGGGCGAAAATTCCAGCCCTTATATCTTCAAAATCACGCCCTTTAGGTAAAAACGGGAACCTTCTTCATGGACGGTAGATAGAGGGCTACCACACCATATAACTCCCTTGATCGTGCCGGGACTCATTTCTGAGTTTTAGCGGCACGCACATTGTACACTTTGCTTTATAATATATATTGATTGATTATTGGAAACTCATTTTGTAATAACCATAAAAAAAAAATAATTTCTAACCAAAATGGTGTTTTTAAGATCCTGAGAAACTTTTGCACATTTGTTGAGAACAATTACAACCTAGTGAGAATCATGTACACAAAGCTAGCGTCCGATAAGGGTTAAATAAGTACTTTGGAATAAGAGGAGTCAAGATGTAAAAAAAAAAGATGACTGATTCGGTAATTTCTGTTTTATAAGATCAACGTAAGACATCTCCTCTATACGATTCTTCTATAAACTCGTAAAACTTTCGGAAAAAATTTGGAATCAATCATTTTTACTTGCTTGGTAGTTTTACTATTAAAAAAAACTATTGATAAGCGGAATATGAGGAACTGTACTTAAAGTCGATCCAAGCATTCTTTTACGTATTTCTAAGAAACTTAGTTCTCTTTATAGCATTTTGATACTTACATAAACGTATATTTTCTGTGTATGCTTTACAAGCCCAATATGTAGCTATGAACTTACGTTGGTGCCTCTCCATAGACGTGGAAGATAGTAGAGACAGTTTTCTTGCCGTAAATCTCAATGCGGAATCATAATGCAGAAAATGCACCGCGAGGATTACGATCTTATTTGTCGTGCATGAGAGATGTACGTTGGTTTGAAGAAAAGATTTCTCGTAAACCGTAAAACTACCTTGGGAGCGTACCTCGAGTGGTACGCTTGGTATTTTATTATCCGCAGGCAAGAACGAAGTGGTGAAGGAAGGTACGTATGTATGTATGTATGGAAATGTCTATATATAGACAGAGTAGAACACGTATACCTTATTTGCCGTGCACTCGTAAAGCCTGAATTGAAAATGGTGTGAATGTTAGGATTACAAATTTCTTCTCTCTTGCACGAGGACAATTAGACAAACACTTCTTTATACAAACGTACTATTTGAACTGTGGGGAATACGGCTATGAAGGCCAGATTTATGATAGAATTTGAATGTTATTCGGGACTACGAAGTTGGTTTGTTGGATATTAAATCGATATTGTACTAGTATCTATGGCTAAGTCGTCATAATTTAAAATATTTTAAGATTCGTAGGATAATTTTGAAGGTGTTAGGTTTTGTTATTATTATTGTTCATGTTAGAATTACGTCTCTGCTTTTCCTATTACATACTTTGGTTTCCACTGAACTGTGACGGGATGTTATTAAAATTGATTCACTGATTCATTGATTCTAACGTATTTAACCGCTTGCAGTACAATAACGAGTGACACTCATAATGCGGTAAATTGGAGAGGAAATTTTTAAGTTTTACAAAATGTATGGAATTAAAAATATCAGTAAGACGCTGCGAAATAAAATAATTTCTGATATTAGTATTACATTGAATTATGCGATATCAAGAATTACTGATTAGCTTTTATTTTATCAATTTTGAATAATTGTGCAGGCAGTTATAACAGAACAGCAGGCAATTAACCCCTTGCCGTACTATTTATTTTGTGATTGAATGTGCAATAACTCTGAATTAATTGCTGGAATTACAATCTATCCCTAATTTTTAATATAGAACAACGCAATATTGAATAACATAGAATTAATTTTATTTTATCATAACCCACTGATACTTTTGATTGAATAATATTTGGACCACTTCAAAATTGACTATTCTATTTATCAGGTCACGAGCGGTACTCGTTATTGTACGGCAAGGGGTTAAACATGACGGACTTTACTGTCCTTCATGTGAGATTGGATGTAGTTGTAAATATATCAGATGTTACTAAGAATTATTCATTATTATTAATTATTACATTTAAGTTCCGAAACTTTATATCGTCCTGTAAATTTTTAACGACATTACACTCGTATTTGGCTACACACTCATACAAACTATACACGCATTATTAAATTATACAAATGCACAATTAAATGACTGTAAAGTATACAAACATCCAGTTGCATAAACTGTAAAATATTCTCCTTTCTACAACATTAAAGAAATCATATAGGTACTAATGTAAAGATGGTAGCTTGTAATCATTGATCATCATATTACAGTCGTTTCTTTTATGAATACTCTTGAAAGAATGATCTACACTTATTGGAACTACTTTCGGTAAAAGTTACTATAATTACTTAAATAAATAAGACTTTTATCACAAAGTGGTCCACCCTACCTGGGAAGGACAAGTAACAAATGTAGTCCAAATTCAGTTTTCACTTCCAATAAGTGCTAAATGAAACGAAGTAAAAAAACCGACAATGGAATAATCTGATAGTTAAAAACATTATATAACTTTGACATACTACCATCAGTATCTTTCATCGATCTTTCCGTCATCGGTGTTTGAAATACTGATATTCAACTTTTGTATCAAAGAATTTGAGCATGACATATTGAGGCGATTAATAGTAAAACCTTTATATCGGATGTGCACCATTGCAAGATGATATCATAAATAAACTGATCGAATCTGTAATCGTGACTGTTTTGATTTCTGTCTCTGAATCGTTTATGACATACGATTAAATCTTTGCGAAAGCAATATGTCGTGCGTTAAAACAGGCAATTTTTTATGTACTTGTGCTGATATGATTGTGCATGCAAAATTGTAGATGTTTTGCATGAGTGCATCACCAAATACGCATGCATAACCTGCGCGAAAAGAATCATAATTTTTTTCTTATTAAATCTGCCATTAAAGAAATGCCGGACGATATAAACTTTCGGAAATTAAATACTTCAAGTCAAACTGAATTAAAAGTTTCTACATATTTCGAACAATTAAGCCGACAAACTTATTAATATCTAGACACAATGTATTAATTAATAATAATTAACAAATATTTTCCACTTTTCATACAACGTGATAAGTAGATTTTTGATACTTTAAATCCGTTTGTGTAACATGGAAAATTCGTTAATAATATTCAACTTACAATTAATGCAATTTCTAGGAAATGCAAGTTTCGTCATGAAGCTGATAATATTACTGAAACAAGTGTTGCAAGTAAATTAATCGGTGTATATCTTCAAGTTACTTCTTATATTTATAGAAACAAGGAAGTTCTAAGAATGCGACAGAAAATCGTGAAAATTGAATAGCCTTAATAACGTAAAAGTTTCAAAGCGCTTATTTCATAGTCTTAGAAACAATTTCCATAGTCTTAAAAGTCTAACAACAGGAGAAGTTTTTAGAAGCTTTAAAAATCGCATTGAGACTCTACGTAGCAGTCTTGCTTAAGTAATAAATTAAAATTGCATTGTATGTAATATAATAGTTAATTATTCACTTATTAATTCGCAATTACTGTTTAAAATGTTCAAACGTGTCACCGTCGCATTGTAAGTTCTTCGAGTTTTCATTCAGCGAAACTAAAAAGTTTCAATGAATGTTTCAAGTTGTCTTAAGGAAGTTTTTTCCTCTAGACTTCTCAAAAAAAGTTTTCTTTTTTCATTTTTTCGAAGTAGACATACACGAAAGTAAAAATCTAGAAGAATTTTTTCAAATTCGTAAAATTGACAATTATAAATGGTCAAAGATAACGCACAATTTTCATATAACTGGTATGAGAAACATTGAGCGCGTTTTTCTCGAAAAACTGTTTCTTACATGGCGGGTATGATATTTCAAACTCTACTCGATTGATTGATCCCAGGAAAATATTATCAACGATCGTGCTGTCATTGTTTGTACCAAAATTACAAAATAAAGAAATTTTAGTATTCATTTTAGCATGCTAAATTTCGAGAAAAAAAAAAACAAGAAAATCGATATTCATTATTCAGAGTTCTGCCATTTTGTAAATTTGAACAATTTTTTCTTACGTTAGTTCACACTATGATTACAATAATACTAATAAAGAAACCAACGTTTTTTTTTCATTTAAGATAAATAGAATGATTATAATCATGTCAGCCAATTAAAGAGCCTTGTCCAACGGTATATAATTTAGTTTGTTTTGGTAGTTGTTACTTGAAAAAACTTGTGAACATTTATAAAACATGAATAAATATATATATGGAAAAATTTATACTTTTTTTGAAAAAGAATATCTGGAAAGACCAAAAAAATGTGGTTATAGACTAGAAGACTCTCTTTATTTAAATATCCTAACGTTTGACATTTAGATGATAGCTTACAATGTGGTAGAATTTAGAAAGAGTATTTACCCTTAATTATGATAATGTGATGAAATGTCGACGTAATCGAAAGTTTTAACAATTTAATATTTTCAAGAATATCAACAGTTTCGAGCGCATTTAAATTTACGAGACTTTTAAAACTTTAAAGTTTATTAGTACTATTAAGTTCTCACAGCATTTTAAGAACCTGTAGTTTTGCATAATACTGGAAATGTTCCGAAACTCTGGGTATACATATGTAGTTAGAAAACTATTGTGGGACAAATGGGGTAGTAGTATAATTTATATTTTCCTATAACTTAATTCTCTTCGTAAGCACAATGTTGCATTTCATACACTCATTGGCAGGTGAACGTTCTTAAAAAATTCATTGGGTCTTTTGTTTTCGTCCCTTGAAATTAGATTTTTTGGAAAATTAAAACCAAATAACAGAATTGTGTTCCACATTGGAATATGCACTGGCATGTGTTCCTCGACTATTCTCTATATATTTACATAAACAATTCTATAGTGTTTATTTATTCGTCACATTTCATCGCGTTCTCTTCTACAAACAAGAAGATAATGGATACTGACGAGAAAGCATGTTGTATCAGGTAACGGAAAAAATGTATGCGGTTTTCTTTTAAACAATGAATATTAATGAGAGATTATAGTTAGAAATTCCTGAAGTATTTCGATGCCATGAATTCATAGCCAGAAAGAAAATGCACTCACTGGTCTTACATAAAGGAGTGAGCAAGTAAATACGTTACACCTACGCTTCAGCAAAAAACCGCGAAACGGATGGAAAGTTTTCCATCTAATCTGTCTCATCTCGATTGTTATCTATCTCTATTCTAATTAAATCTCATTAACTCTAAAAATGTTAAAGGTGATGCTGTGAACAAAACAGCAATTTTTTTTCGTATTGAATCCAATTTTGATACGAAACGTAAAACTATTGTGTAAAACAAATGTAATGGCGAGTAAGACTATTCACGCTTTTGAATTCGCAAAAAACGTGAGTACTTTAACTTTATGTATGGTATTGGGAGTACAAATTAGTTCGCTCCATTTTTTTGTGGTCAAAAATGCATTTCTTTCAGTACAAAAAGGGATAAACAGATTAATCAAAGTATTGTCCATCACTGGCTACTACTTTTTCCCACCCCTTAGGCAATTTTCGAATTCCATCTCGAAAAAATGTCTCGTCTTTTGAGGCGGTCCAAGTTAGGAGCTAATTTTCGATTTCTGCGAAAGAAGTGAATCGGTGACCTGTCAAATAGTGCTGCATCCGTTGGAACAACCAGTAATCAGAAGGAGCAATGTCCGGTGAATACGGCGGGTGCGGTAAAATATCCCGTTTGAGCGTTTTTAAATAGTTTTTTACGACTTTTACGACATGAGGCTGAGCGGTGTCATGCACAAGAAAAACTTTGTCATGTCTTTGCTCGTATTTCGGCCGTTTTTCTCGTAATGCACGGCTGAAACGCATCAATTGTAGCCTATACCGATTACTAGTAATAGAATCGCCAGATTGTAGCAGCTCATAGTATACAACACCCTTTTGGTCCCACCAGATATACAACATGACCTTCGAATCATGAATATTCGACTTTCGTGTTGATGTTGATGTCGATGGCAACGATTGGCCGGGCATAGTGTAGTATTTTTTCTTTTTGGGGTTGTCGTAGGATATCCATTTCTCATCCCCAATCACAATCCGATGTAAAAGCTGCACTTTCGTTCCAATTAAAGCAGAAAATTAAAACCTCCCGCAAATGCTGCTTACTTAACACAAAATTTGGCACATTCAACACAGTAAGAAACAAGGTTTTTGTATGAAACTCAAAGCGATACAAACTGAATATGATTGACAGATGTCCAACCGCTCTGGAACAACTAAAATCAGCTGTCACTATGAAACACTCATTACAGTCAGAGCTGTAATTTGAAAACGGACCGAACTAATTTGTACTCCCAATATATTTAGATATCGTCTCGTTCAAACGTGCGATACAGCTTGAAAATAAAAATTATTGAGTGATTTAGGCAGGGATATAGGGTTTTTGAGGGATTTTAGGAAACAGAGTTGGAGTGGTGATGACGGTGGTTGGAAGTCGAAGTTCAAAATGGGAAGCAGAATTTTGGACTTGGAACGGTGAATCGGGTATGAGGAAGGAACGGTGACTGCGTTAGGGAGTTGAAGGGTCAAGACGGACAATAGGATTTTTGGATTTTGGCAGTGAATTATAAATGATTGCGGAATAATGAATGTTGGTCGAGTCACAGTACAAAATATTTACGTTTACACAATATTCATTAATCCTAACTTGCACATTAGTAGTCGATCGGATGCTCGGTACATTACAAAATGGCGAGTGTTTAAATCTGAACCTAAGAATTTGCTCGAATTTTTTTCAGATAATAGAAAATGATAAAAGTATTTTAGACGTATATCACTCATACACTACTTATCCTTACAGTTAGCACTCATATCTCGGTTTCGATTAAATAGGTTCAAATCTTGCCTCCATCTTTTCTGAAACTTGTCCAAAATAATCAAAACAATAAATTATCAGATGATTCGAAATTGTCAAAGCTTTACATTCCTTGAAAATATTGCTTTGTTTGAAATAAACGTTATTTGTCATATAATTCCTTTTCGAATTTTTATGAAAAAGCATGCCATTTTAAATTTGCTGTCTGTGCGACAGTAAAAAGGTTATTTGAATATACGATCGAAGATTTGCGACGATTCCGCTCACTAGCTTGTTCATTTCGACCGTGTTTGCCAATTAAGACGGAAACTGGTAATTGGCGGGTCATCGATTGATGACGAGCAACCGAATTTAACAAAGGGTGCATGCCCTTCATACGTGTGTACGCTGGTCAATGTTTAAGTCTGTGCAGATGTTGCGTGTATGCGCATACCAGAGTGAATTTGCACGTGTATCCGTTTGTGTGTCGCATAGTGACGCAAATCTACGAAGCAAGGATATTGTTAGCTAATAGCGTATAGACGTACGATGCAGAAACCAACAGAGATGTTTAAACATGGCAAATATCGAAAAAGCAGGGTTTATGCTTGTAAAAATTACTTTTTATGATATTTAAATTGTTAATCATCTACAGACCATACTATTATTAAAAAAGAATTTTTAATAATAGATTTAACACTTGACTGAACAAGGTTGCCATGGGGGTCATTGGTGGCCGACACTTGAATTCAGTGAAATTTCGTGTAAATTTTAAATTGTAATATTTATGAATTCTCGGACATACAGAATATTTAAATATGGGCATTAAAAAGATAACGGTTTGACGCATGTCTATCTATCTGTATTTTTAAACTTTCTGCTTTGTAAAGATGTGAATTTAATAGAAAAAGTCACTTCAGTAGAAATGATGAAGGCGAAATACTGATGGTGTTCAAAGTATTAACTAAGCTTTTAAACTTTGAATTCTAAAGATTTTCATGGTTATCAAGAAGTAAATTGTAATGCTTGGCAAACTCGAGACATTGATTTTGAAGAATAGAAACTCCGGTAATTCTTTTGTTAATTTAAAGTTACAGGAGCTCATAGAGGGGTAAAATGTGATGGAGCTTTTTATATATCTTCACAGTACTGTGGTATTGAAGAATATACAAGATATCACGGAATAATACATACAAGCCGACACAAGGTGATTACTTGTGACAAAATAAGAACAAAAGATAGACTAAAACTTTTTAACCAGACTTAGTTTTCGAGAAAATCGAGTTTGAATATACCGGTGTTGCTAACCAGGCAACATATAAAACTCGAATATGTCAATTTTGATGAAATTTGCGTGAAATATAGTTCTTGAAAAAATTGTTGACATGTATTTCTTTTTATCGGCCATCATCTATGTTATGGTGGTGAAAGAACCCCTCGGCTCAAGGGTTCAAAATGAATTTTTTGGGATAGTACGGTAACTAAAAGACATAAAGAAATATTTTGCGTTTTAAATTGCATGTTTTTTAACGGAGAATTTAGATGCATAATAAAAATTGCGGAAATTTCTTTATTTAAATAACGAATGTGAAATCTGCATTCTCGAACTCAATTTTTTCGAAAACCACGCCTGAAATTAAAGAAATTTTATTTTATAATTTGCACCTTTTTCACAAGGACTCTCCCCGTATCTGTGAATTGATTCGTGGAAGGACTAGCCATGTCACATTTGTCCAGCCATAAAAATAATCAAAAATATGGGAATGCTACGGCTATTCAGTATGTTTCTCCTGGGAGGGTGGATTTGAGAGTTCCAAAAACGAAATGACGGGAATAGGCGGCTGAAAGCGAGATGCTCTTCCGCTTCTTATGTTAGTCGCCCTTCATTTGTCGGACTGTACATGTTATTTCAACAAATATTCTGTACATAAGAATCTTTTATCACGAAATGTCTTAATGTCTTTATAAATGTATACAATTCATACATAATGTTAAGTTATAAAAATTTTACCAATGTATACAAAAATTACATTTTTTCCCTATATTTTTTGCGTTCAATTATCGTGAAAACTACGGCTACAATAGTGGCGAGAATCGGATTGAAAACGTAATTAAAATTTTCTAAAGCTAGAGAAAAGTATGTCTTAATCAATGCCTAAAGTCGTGAACCAGTCATTCTGCTATTATTTGTATCTTGAAAATAGCATCAGAAGATTTGCATTCTCAAGATGATATTAATAGTATCCTCTCAAACCTATTGAAATATGATTTAAATGTAGTTCAATACATTGAAAGTGGGTCGACATTTCCTCTTGCATATCTTGCAGGAGAAATAGTGAATTAAAAATAAAAAGGGTAAATCTTTATTTGTGCATAGCAACATGGAACTGAAAGACAGGAGAAGTTGCTTTCGTTTCAAAAATGTTTACTGAAGCATGAATTTTGAAAGGTTGTCTTAGTCAACCGACATGCAAACGGTTTTTTGGAAAAACACGGGACTGCTTCTCGACTGCCAGATGAGCGATTCAAAGGGTTGTTAAAGGAGTAAGAGCTATAACTTTCAAACCGGTTGAATGAATGCATTCAGTGAAATATGTTAAAATTTGATGTGCGTAATAAGTCGACAAAAATAACAAAACCTTACTGTGAATATTCCAATTAGAACTTTGCTAATTTATTTCACCAAATTTACATACGATATAAATTCACAATTTACATTTGTATAATAATTAATGTATTTTTCAGATGATTCAAAACTACAGATGTGAGATTTAAACGTTTTTACGTTTTAGAACGTACTAGAAAAGTAATTATTGAACTTCTTTAGAGGCGGACATGTATTATTTAGTTGCAATGATTGTCAAATAGCAGGAATATACGGAGTGTTTCAATTTTTTCCCACCAATCTTTGTCAGCATGTTCTTTACACAAAAGTAAGAAAAAAATGTTATATGAACATATACTCTTCAATGTTTTATTAAGGAGTTATAACTAATAATACAAAATGATAATAAACAGGCATTTCGTCACTTTTTCATAAACACTAACCAATGTGATATTATTCTTTGAGAGAATTTCCGCTGATATTCCTTTACAGCAGCTCGGACACTTCCATTACAAAGGCCAGAAATAAAATGCATATCAGCGTATTCACGATTGGAAAATTCTCGTGGCATCTCGATATGAAGTCGTTCAGCCTACTAAACATTATTGCTCAGTAGCAATCAATGTCGATATCAAGTACTTCAGCAAGTAAACATAAAAGTTTATGTAAACACATATAGAGATAGTCATAATATGTCCGTATGCCAGTTGTTTATTATTAGTTTTATTATAGTTATATTATAAATCCTTAACAAAACATTTAAGAGCATATGTTCATATAACATTTTCTTCTTACTTTTGCATATACAACACGCTGGCAAAGTTTGGACGGAAAAAATTGGGCCACCGTGAATATCTATAATAAATGTTTGTACCAGTGTGACATTTAATTGGTATGAACTACATACATGTTTAGTCATTTTCCTTCGCAGATATGCATGGTGCATCACTAGAAATTGCCACCCCAATTGGCGCCACTACTAATAATAGCAACAAGAAATGCTACGAATACAAGATGAACGAACGATTTTCGGAATAGCATAGTCTAGAGCAGTGATGGCGAACCTATAACCCGTAGGTCAGACACTGACCCACGCATGCTTTTTAAATGACCCACGCGTAGATTTTCATAAACTTATTTTTTCTATCATAAAAGAGAGAACAGACAATAAGAAATTCTAAAACAGTAAAGTATATACATATATCCAATGTCGAATTTATAACAAATATTTCCGATTGAGAACCAACAAAAAAGTAGTTTTTTAACATCATCCCCTCCTCCTTTCCAAGTTATGCCATTAACTCGGTGACCCACAAAGTATTACTGAAAAAAATAATGAACAACATTTTACCTACCCTCAAAAAGATCCGCCATCGTTGCTGCAGATGACATGAAGTTAAAGGTTTAGAGCAGCGGCGGGCGATTATTGCACGCCCGAGCCGCCCTTTGAGAAACACCGCTTCATTCACCCAACATACAGCCGAGATGTCACTGATTCACAACCACTCTGTAGGCGTAACGCTCGTGTCTATTGGCACTGGCGTGGTGCCGCATTTGAGGCGACATTCGTAGTTAATCGCTCGCGCTGGAAAGACGTGCCTCGCGCGTCAGTCGCGGAGATAAGAACGACGTGCGTGGCACGTCGAATCAGAATATTTGTTGAGGAACAGTTTCAGATGGCACTACGTCGCATGTAGGATAAGACAAAAGTATTGTTAGTGAAAAAGTATCCTCAGATATGTTTTAAAACAAATACAATTAATATATTCTAATGTTTTTGAACTTCTGGCGATGGTTTTGCCGAAATCGACCACTTCATTAAGTCTTACGGCACAAATATAGTATTGCGTTTCAGTACACACATTTGTAAATTAATTACTATCGCAAATTGTTAAAAATAACTATCCGATACTAGAACGCTAGGCTTCCTCGTATTAAAGAATACATTGTTGTCGTCGCGGCCGCTGCGGTCCATGCGACGTAGTGCCAAGAACGACGCGTCGTTCTGATCTCCGCGACTGACGCGCGCGGCACGTCTTTCCAGCGCGAGCAATTAACTACGAATGTCGCCCCAAATGCGGCACCACGCCAGTGCCAATAGGCACGAGCATGACGCCTACAGAGTGGTTGTGAATCAGTGACATCTCGGCTGTATGTTTGGATGAATGATGCGGTGTTTCTCGAAGGACGGTTCGGGCGTGCAATAATCGCCCGCCGCTGGTTTAGAGCAGTGGTGGCGAACCTATGACCCGCGGGTCAAATTTATACCTCGAATCTATAATATCTATAATGTTGAATTTATAAAACAATGTTTCCCAGTAGACACTGGCTAACTGACAAGCAAAAAAAGTGACCCACGCTAGTACTTAAAAAAATATTGAGCAAAATTTGACCCACTTCTCAAAAAGGTTCGCCATCACTGGTTTAGAGAGATTAATCTTTTTGTTGGGAGGCGAGAATACAAAGGAATCTGCGAAGATCAGTGGCATTTAACCATGGTATTTACAATTAGTTCGATATTTTTAGTAAAAAAACAATATCAATTTGTATAAGCCGAAAAGAATTATTTTAATGAGAAATTTGAATTCGTATATATATAATATCTTTACAAGTACCGCTTCGGGGAATAATAATGTAGTAGGATTCAGTGAAATAACACTAAGGGAGATTTTAGTTGGCTAAGGTGTAGGCGTGGATAAAATTAAAAAAAAAGAAACTAAATGTCAGGAATAATGAATAGACAAAATACATTAAGAATATAATATAAATAAATAGAATATATATATATTGAGTATATGAAATATATATAATACAAAACGAAATACTAAATAACTAATAATCTAATGTATCTAAGGGTGTCTAAAAAAAGTTGTGCGTCTCACAGTTTCTCTAAAACTCAACTGTGTCTATGCATCCTGAGACGTCTTAAGATGATCTCCCCCACTTCTCTCTAGGTCACACATTTAAGGGGAGAAGTCACTCCAACAATAAGGGCATTGACATCTAATATTATGCCACATTGTAAACATTAAGGTTGTAAAATCGAGTTATTTCTTCAACAATCTTTTTCATAAATGTGGGATCGGGGCGGTTACCGCTCCTAGAAAAGAACTTGGAAGAAAAGGACGTGAGAAGAAAGTGTCGTCAGGGAGAGGCCGCTAGCGCTGTGGTATGGGCGCAACCCGGAAGATCTGCGGGTTAAGCGACTCGGCCGAGGACCGCCGGAAGGATGGGTGACCGAGCGACTCCCTTTCTTTTTCACGATCCTACATAAAATTGACATGTTTGCATTACAAGTATTCAGAAAAAATGGTATTAAGCAATTCATGCTAATAATAATAGTTAAAAAAAATTGTGTTCGTTTAATAAAATGTGGAGAATATTTTGGGAGAAACTATTGTATTATTCGGCAAGTAGCAAAAAAATTCCATTATTACATTTATGTACTTCGCTCATTGACAACTTTTTGAAATTAGAAGATATCGTTTAAATTATAAGAATCAAAGTTATGACGTTTGGAAATAATGTTGAGGGTGGAACGGGGCATTCGTACTGCTCCTCCCTTTACCTATATTTCGCCTTTGTTGGAACATTTGTTTGAAGCTGTCATGCAGCAAGGGACGAAGGAAAAAGGCTGTCATTCTTTATAATCAAACATGTTAGTCCAGTCAAACACATTATCCACTTTTTTTACATCAAAGTAACCGAAACGCATGTTCATTGGAAAATTAGACAGCTTTTGTTTTAAGTACATCGTGTTTGTCATTCACTTTACTTCGTCGTCTGGTCACATCCAGAAATGTTACATAGACCATCGCTAAACCTCTCAAGGGCCTGAGAATATTGTAGGTACGGGTTTGGTGAACCCAAACTGCCATTTGACAATAGTTGAGCTACGCCCACACTACAGGTAAAGTTGATGTAAGTCACCAAACCAGTAAAGTCAGTTAGCTTGAACTACAGGGTAAGGAGACACTGTACTCGCACCAACTTCTCCTATCACATCGATTCTTAAAAACCTGAACTTGGCGAATTACAGCCCAAAACGAAACACTTATATCGTCGTCAAATGCTGTTTCGGTCAGTCACGTATTAGAATCGGAAATACGTGAGGAAGAGGGATAACTCTATCCGCCGAATAAATGGGACCACAGCACTTATCAAGTGACTTCCTTTAGTGGGCCAGTGATACCACGGTTACTGAATTGAGCTCCAGCACTTTGTGCTCCGTCCCAGTCATTAGGTTGTCCTCGTAGGGGTAATAATGTAGCCTGTGTCGCAGGCTGTAGAATCCTGCGGGCCTTATTGAGTCGGCTGCATCAATGGCAGCACGAATCTGGCATGGTATAGTCAGTAGAGTTTCACTAATGTTGCGGAGCAATAATAAGTCCCTGAGGCTCACAGATGTAGCTCAATCCGTCGTAGGGTTTTTAATAGTTTACAGATGTGCATTTTAACGAAAAATAGCTGCCGCGCCTTGCCAATACTTTATTACTTCAAAATCAATGAGTTTTATGGGCCTATTGTCGTCAAGACTTCTTCAGGAAAAGTTTTGTCCTGTAAGAAGTATTGACCGGGGACCTCTTCCCCCACTCGAGCCGGGGTTTTTCCTAAGACACCGAAGGCTGAGGGAGGCTCTTGACCTATGGGCAAAGGATGATTCCTTTGCCCAACAATCGCAAATTTAATATTTGCAAAACTAAAGAGTCTCTCAATCAGCAACGTCCCTGTTCTGCAATAGTGACCGCCCCCGCCAAATCGTGACGGAAGCGCGTTCTTACGCGCTTCCAAATAATCAGTCTTCTACAAACAAGGAACCAAACAACATCTAGCGCTCCTAATAGAAGCTCCGTTCGCGAGGTTAAGACCCGGACGTAATCTCAATAGTTGTACTTGTAAAAAGTGTAAATAAACCACTAAACTAGGCAACTTTGGACCATCTCAACATCATTTTAAACACAAGACCTTCGTACGTGGTTCAATTCGGGTGAGCCTGTTTTAATATACGCTCACTCCAGAGGTGTCGCCGAAAAATCGTGGAGCAGGTATCAACCCACGAGGCGTACATCCGTAACAACTAACAAGGGAACATCCCGAGGTGTAAATCACCGATTTTGATAAAATTTTAGTATGATATAGTCATCGCGAAAATATTCGTCCCGTATTTTTTTTATCGGCAACCGTCCACGTTAAAGGGGTGAAAACCACCCTCAAAGTTGAAAAAAAGTATCTGTTATCATATTGTTTAAACAAATTGGTTTTTAAAAAAAATGTTTATACCACTGGATTCGTTTTCACCCCTTTAACGTGGACGATTGCCGATAAAACAAAGTAGGTGTCAAATATTTACACAAAATCCACCTTATACTATAGTTTCATAAGAATTGGTGATTTACAGTTGGGGATAGTCATACATGGAATTGATGTGACTCTACAGCCGACAGACCTGAAAAATTGAACTATTCTGGGAAGGTGTGCTTTATATATTTACAATTATCAAACATAAACTGCTTTTACTGATATATAGCTGCTTTAGAATGCTCGTGATGGTAGAAAATATTTTTTATGCCAATAACAATGAATACCACTATTGCAGTAATTATTAAAAATTATTTATTAATCAATCGCATTTTTTAAATTTATATAAAAGGAATATGGGAGACTGACAATAAAATCTGACCTTTCAGAGCAGTCATACATGTATACACGAAAGAAAAACTTGACAAGTACGTAAGCGTAAAAATTGAAAATGCAATAACTTTTTTTGTAATACAAATATCAAATTTTCAATTTATGCGTATTTTGTGTTTCGATATGTAGTATTCACAAACAAATATTCAAAAAAATTGATTGAATTTATATATGTATTTTTTAGTATATTATTTAAACAAATGGATTTTTTAAAAAAATGATTATACCATTGGATTCAAAATCCGAAGGCATTAATTTTCATTCTGTACGAAATTTTCGTATCTCTAATAGTTTTCGAGATATTCGATAAAGAAATTTTAGGACCCCAACTTTGAGGGTGGTTTTCACCCCTTTAACGTGGACGGTTGCCGATAAAAAAAATACGAGTCAAATATTTTCGTGAGGACTATATCATACTAAAATTTCATAAAAATCGGTGATTTACACTTCGGGATGTAAGGCCGAATCCTAATCACTGGATAAATGATAGCACGCGTACGCGCTTGATCATTGATACGGGTACGTCATAATCCCTTGTGTTAAATTATTTCAATTCAAGAAACGCATGCAGACATTCTTGTCGGAGGCGTTCACATATTTGGAAGTATTAAATTAAATCATTGTACTACCGGTTATTCGTATTAAATTAAATGCTTACATTTTTAATATCTAGTACATAAACCACGGGAAAATTATGTTGCATTCGCGATTCAATATATTCAATTTTCTGCAAGTAACGTACACGCGCGAATGGTACAGTCCGACAACTGAAAGATGGCTAGGGAGCAACGAAACCTCTCGTTTCAAACGTCTATTCGTGACTTTCCGTTTTTGGAATTCGCAATCCCAGCATTACAAAAAGTAAACACTCCTTGTAGTCGGGGCATTCCCGTGTTTTTACTTCTTTAGCTGAATAAATGCGACATGGTTACTCCTTTCACGAATTAGACCCGTAGTTTTTTGCCTCGCCATTTTTGAGATATTGGACTGTACATCAATCATACCAATGATGAATTCTTATTGGGGAATCTTCGAATCTTTATGGGTATTTGCAAATACCATCATAACTTTATTATAAAAAAATATATCCGATTGCGATAACAATGGTGACTGGTGGATCGATTTGTTTTTCGATGAAAGTTCGGAGATATTTAAACTGGTAATGTTAAACGTGCCACTTACTATAAAATTCTGAGAGTAAAGTATACCGGGATATAAAGGCCCACCTAAGCCATCATGCAAAAAGTACTTAATGCAGTCTTTCTCGAGTTAAGTCTCTTTCAATTACATCTTCTTTACAAACACATTTCACGATCAAATATTTATCTTGTCTTCGAAAGCATCATTCTATCCGTACACAATTCTTTCCCCTAGATAGATATATCTATTGTAAGTAAAAGAAATTAATGGAATCCCAAGGTAATTGAATTACATTAACGGGACATTCTTTTAAGGTCTGATCTCCGAAGTATCGAGTTCAATGGTACAAAACGAAAATTGCCTTGGCGTAAATGGTATCGAATGAATAACCTTTTCCAGGTGCTCGATCCAATGATTCACCTGTAGTTTTGTTCGATCAACGTTACTAAATGAGTTTAAAAAGTCTCTAGCACACCTGCACTTGGCATACTGCCAATACATTTCATGCCGTTAACGCAATCTACGTATGGGAACGAAGAAATATTGTCCTCGTGTCAAGTGCAGGTGCGTCAGAACTTTTTCGTTTCATCTAATGTATAGCAACTTTATATCCAATATTCGGTAATGAGATTTGATCTATTCTGTCGCTTGAAGGGAGAGAATCACGAGATTTATGAGCAATGATGCATTTGAAATCGATATTAAAAGGGAACGATATGATAGCGTGAGGCTATGCATACACGTAAATAACAGCTTGTAGAGATTTTTCGATATTTTTGACTTTTGTTTGGCGTATCAAATGAAGTTTTAATGGAATTAAAAAATATTCTGCGCAGAATGTTATGTGGCAGGTGATACAAAAAATGTAATTCTTTGATTACAGAAAATAAAGTTTTCAACTCGTGCATATTGTATCGTAAACGATATTGAGTTACGAAATTTTGTAACAAAGAACACTCTTCCTTTTTTTAGGGAGAAAGGATTGTATAACATGGCATCCATGATTGAAACGAATGAACGCTCTATTTAAAGACATAATAATAATCAATAAACTTAATTATTTTTAACAAAGAAGTGATCGTTTTGTAGACTACTTACGTATTAAATGTTTGATAGTACTCCTGATTAAAAAAGGTATAACCAAGAAATTGCACTTAATAATACTTAATAAATAAGAATAAGGGAATAAGAATAAGAATAAGAATAAGGGGAAAATAAATAAATGAATGAATAAATAAATTCACAGATATGAATTCTACTTCATAAAATTTTATATAACTAATTTTTGAAATTTTACATAATCTGAGTTGTTTGTAAGAGTTATGGATTTAAAGTAATGGCCAACTGTTTCATTGAGTATTTTCATACGATTTTATTTTTTCGCTGTGTAGTTTGAAGAGTAATACTTGATTATGTATTTCATCAGCTCACTATCAGTGACATTTTTACCATCTATACACATATTAAACATTCATCTTTAACCCTAATCGCACCACTCTGATTATGAGTCACATTTCAACTTAATAATAGCCTGTCTAAAATATGTTATATTTATATATAGCTTTGTTGGATAAATAAATGAATATAGATTATAAAAAACAAACAGTAACATTTTAATTATTCCCATGTTTCTCATAAATGACTGAGCATCACATCGTAGGATGATTCGTTTTAAAAACACATGGTACGATTAGATTTAAAAGGCGTTGGTACGGCAAAGTCACGTTCTTGGTTTTTATTCTTATAGTTACTCTTCTATATTTTATGTGTCACCGTTAGTCGATCCACCTCTGTTGAATTTTTTTTTTCTAATCACACTGAATCATTTACACGTATTGCAGTGCACCTCGTATTATTGGTAACTAACACAACAGCAATCAGTGGTGTCGTCGAAAGGCAAGAGAAAACTCTATTAACGAATTTTTACAAACGTAAACGTTCATTAAGGAACAATTAAAGAATGTTTAACCACAAACATTGTATGCTTTTTGCTAACGCCATGAATAATTACCATAGTATTCACATCTATCCTAGAGAAGTAAAATCACTCTAAAAAAGTGAGTGATCTTCCACTGGTTTTTGTGTGCGAGAGATAGTGTTCATGAGGGTGTGGCAACTTGATAAAAAGCTTGAAGTCTAAACCGCCATCGCAAGTTTCAGTAGGGTCTATACTCCATCTGTTTCATATCTAATAATTTTGAGGAAGCGAGGTACAGCTGTAACGACAGTAGGATTAAAGAGGAAATTGAATTTTCCGAAACTCGGCAATAAGAACGTGGCACTGCTGAACAAATAGCCAGAGTAATGAACGAACCGTACTTTGAAAGTTTGCCAATCGAAAGTGTTTCTAATGATATTCACATTTTGACAAATTCACTGTGCAGTTTGCCTTGCAGTTAACACTAGGTTTACGGGACGCGTCAATTTGACGCATTTCAAACTTCAAAATGAAATATCTCAAAAACTATAGTATTAATTGCAACCACTTTTTGTCGTAAATTAATCATTTCAACCAAAGAATTTATACACTCAATTATTTTTATCCTAAGCCTTCTAATTTTTAAAATCTGTATGTAGTATACCTATCTCTACGAAATGCGTCAAATTGACGAATTAGCTAATTTCACGAGTAGTTTTTATATATTTGCTTTGTTCGTAAAATCATTATTTCAGTTTACTTACTACTACAGTTTTTAAAACATAATGTGCAAAAGATTCTGCAGTTATTGTTATTTCAGACAGTCTTCGCGAATTGTAACTTTCTGCGATAGGGTAATCGAATTGGAGCACAATATTTTTTTTTATTTTGGTCAATCCGCCTTTTCTAGCAATATGACGTAAATCCAGGTGATATAGTAAAATAAGATGTTGAGCAAAATTGTCAAAATCAATGAAGATTGTTGTGGGGATACCTCCGAAGATGACCAATATGAATTACTCTAAAGCGAAGATGAGAGTGAAAGCTCCGAATGCATTGAAAGTGGAAAGATAGAAGGATTTTCGGGTAGTAAAGAGGAAAATTTCTTGAAAGTATATCATAGTAGGAAAAGGATGAGTATGTTTTCTTGTTTTGATTACGAGGATGAGAGGACGAGCATTCTAAGCACATCCCAACATATAATGGATAAAATTGAAATTACAGTTGACAGAACACGGTGGATGAAATTGAAAGCAGACGAATCTGTGAGTAGGCCGCCCATTCATTTGATATTCAAGGATATCACAGGACCTACTGGCTATGATAAGAGAAATATTATGTCAGGTTATGTAACTAGTGCTTTCGGATTGATAATTGACAGACACGTAATAGAACACATAAAAGACTGCACTCAAACGGAGGCACGAAAAACCTCCAGAAAAATGAAAACAGTAATTTTTGTATATAGTGCAAACAGATCATGTGCGGAAAATGCACAAACAAAATTCAGTATGTCTATAAAAAATGTGCTCAATAAATGTGATTGCCATATACCGTTAATACCATTGCTAACATTTCCGTGGCAATTTAAAAACATTGACTTTTTACTTGTTAATAATGAATCTAACTGTGAACCCTAGTGTTGTTTAATTTATATTTAATTTGAAAAAACTGATTTTTTAAAGGAAATGCGTATTTTTGCTTACGCGTCATTTTGACGCGTGATCGTAGAGATAGGTATATAAGAAACGCCCGTAAACCTAGTGTTAATAAGAATAGTCATTGACGTCGCGGAATAAAATACTTATAACAGTCGGATACAAATATTTTCACATAATTCTGTATCACAGCTTTATAATATCATTAGCATGCAGTAGGGGATATGGTAGTCATGGAACAAATCCTCGACATCCCAATTAGTGAGATTGAGTTTAAATCCTCTCATCGTCAATTCTCGAAAATTTTTCCTGCGTAATACATATATACATGTAGATATACCGCCTATTTGCAATTAGTAGCTCGGATTCCGCCTAAAGTTTTATATACTTGACGCATTGATCGGAGCAGTTGAAAAAACAACAACAAAAACCGTAATGTGGAATCGGTAAAACCTTCGAAGAAACATGATAATTCAGTAGAAAGTGATGTTTATTATACTATCATAAACTATCTCGATTTAAACGTGTATTCGAATCAATTGAATCTCCTCCTCTGGCGAAAATTTGTGTTAACTCTAAATATCATTGACACTTTTGAATTTCATCTTTCATATACAGGGTGGATCTTCTAATGTGAACAGGACACATTTAGCTCGTAAATAACGAATGAAATATGTATTGAATGAAAAAATATTTCAGCCAAATGTTGCACGGTTACGAAGAAGGCGTTCTACAGTATTTATTTTCTGCTGTTTCACTGCTTTCCTGAGGTATGCAGATTATCTTCATTTTTTTCAGATGGAATACCTACATTTTCTTTCTAAATGTTAATAAAACGACGAATTCTGCCTAAAACGAACAATTGAAAACTCTAAAATATAATCATCCTGCATTACAAGCCATGCTCATTTATTCGCACGGAAATCTTATAATTTGAAAAACAATGTTGTTTACCATGACATATAATGCTCTTTAACACGATTCTAGACATTCTTTGCTTTGCCACAATTTACGAAGTAAGTTTAAGCATTCCATTAAAAAAGTGAAGTTAATTTGCATATCTTAAAATTAGTGAAACAGCAAAGAAACAATATTACTCCTTAATCACTCCATCGTAACCATGAAACTTTCGAAACATTTTTTTATTCCATACATATTTTCACTTTAGGAGAGGAGAGTCACCTTGTAGACGTTCTTATCTTTATCATATTTTATTACTATTTGACATTAATTGTGAAAACTTCAGTAGCAAATATTCGGAGCAGCTTACAACCGGTAACTTTACAACCCGAGCACTTTAATACAAACAGTTAACAAGGTTTGTTTTAGACAGGCCAGTTTCATATGTCTGTTTGGATATAGGAATCGGGCAACATTCATGGAAAGCATACTTACACATATCCACACACATAAGCACTCAATTCAATGGAAGGTGAATTAAATCATAAAAATATTCGCTTATGTTAGAATATTAAATGTTTCTGATCACCTTTACGGTGTAACGTATTTCATAATAATGAATATTCCTTGTGAACTTCTGAGAAATTGCAAAACTTTTTGCTGCTTCATCCAGTAAGAACGTTGTTGGCATCGTCATTGTTTCTTTGTGTGCGCTGATTGCCGCTATTACTCACAATCAAAAGGGACATTCGAATACGGAAGATATTAAATAGAATTACTATTTAGAGGTAGCCATAAACATGATCATGAAAATTAACTCGCAAACGAGGGACTATTGCCAGGTTAAGTCCATCGAAGGTCTAAAAGCCAATTTTAGTCTACTGGTAAATTAATTAACAATCGCAAATAGCCGTCTGTTGGTCCGTATAAGAAATATTTCTGTGTTGAGGACGTTGACTGTAACTCATGTTGAATTACAGTTAATTTCTAGGGTGTATCATATTATTGGAGTCCAATAGAATGGTTCATAATTAATATTTGCTGGAATAATTCTTACTAAGGAGCTGGTATATGAGAGAACTGTACGATTAGAAGTAGTTGTATGTAATTCCTTTATATATGTACACATTTTATTCATCAGAAGATGGGCGTAACCATCACGACACCTAAGGGAAATTTTTGGAATAGCAATATTAACTTTAACCAGTTAACTGTGGCGAAAATTCTTTTGCATTTTAAATCACGAAAATCGAGAGATGAGCAAAAATCTGTTTCAAATTATTTATACCCTTTAGTTATTCGTTTTATTTCGACATGGCTTCAAAATATTCCAAACATATTGAAATTTACGAATATATTTTAGTTTTCTTCAAAATTACAATTTATATAACCAGTGGTAGCTTTTACGCACGACGAGTATACTCGTTAAACACAGTTAACTGGTTAAGTAAAATTATGCGATTTAATATCGACATATTTTAAGCGCATATTTAGCAACAGAGTACCTACGTGTTGTGTCATATGAAAAAAATCTGAACTCTGAGAATTTAGTAAAAATATTTATCAACACTTACTGACCGCTCGGCTATATACTCACGATCAGCCATTAAAAAATTAGACAGCCGCGCCGTCGCTGTATCGTTCTTATTAATCTGTTTTGATCCGTAAGCGATTATTATTTGAAAATGTAACGTCAGCCACAATGCAATCGTAAAGTGCACTCTCAGAGCCAAATTCTTCTGATTAGTGAGACTAAAAATTAAGATATAAGAGTACCACGTAATGTAAAATTTTTGGTAGGCACCTGATTATATTTTTCCACTGCGTTGAAAAGGATGTAAGATTCAAAAGATTTTTTGCGCCTCCAAACGTCAAAAAGCCCGTCCTCTGAAATGTGACGAAAATTTGGCGGGTAAAAATGTCTGCACTTCGACATAGTCGATCATGTGAGAAGTAGAATAATTTGATTTCGACTTTAGCACATTTAACTTTCAAATATTCAATATCAACGTCTCGAAATTCAAACTTCAAAAAAGAAGAAACACATATATACTTCTTACACTCACACTTCGGAGCCTTTAGAGCAATTTTTACCGTATTATTTGTATTTAATATTAAAATGAGTATTCCTGGATAATCGACTGCAATTACACTGAATAAACAACACATATGCAAACGGGAAAGTGTATTGTGTTCACAACAAACAGTATTGAAAACAATGCACTAATTTCAAACTCAAACAGTCGCAAGCGGTTCATACTTTATGTACACACACTAATAGCTGTGTGACCGGTGCTAAGAGCTAATGTCAATTAAAATTTCAAAGTGAGAGCGTTTCTATGCATTACTACTATTGTTCCGTGAACGTGTTAAGTTCAAAATCCCTTTAGTTTAATTTTGTATAGTTCGTTGGTATGAATCCAAAATGGCTGCATAGTCGTGAGAGGATTTATAAAATTGTCTTATCAGATTTAGATTTCCTTTGAGATAGTCCTCTCTGAATGGTTGGTTACCCTTCTTTCCAGCTTTTCATGAGGATGTAAAGTTCCGAAAATTTCCTCTCCTAGGAAATCTAAGCAGAGAGACATCTGACAAATTGAAGTAAAAGATGCAACGGTGATGACGTTTCCCAAAATCCCCCATGGCTAAGTCACGAAGCTCGTATAACCCTTTGCGGTCCGAATTATTTTGTCAATTTGATAGTGAGCTAATTGAAATTAATTTCCCAATATTTTCTATCACTGGTAATTAATTTTTATGTATTGATAGCAATAACTATAGGTGGTGACGAATATTTATTTGATATTACAAAATCATAATGAAATTAGAAAGTCCATATTAAATCATTATAGAATAAAATGAAGTGAAATTCTGTGTCGAATGCAGCTCGACATAGGACTGCAAAGGGTTAAGCTTATAAATTAGTTGCAGGTGTGATTCGCTAATTCCTGGTAAGATTTATGGCAAGTTAGCCACTATTGATAACTAGATGAGCAAGAAAATGAAATTGTAGTTAGCGAAAGTTTTTTTTGTCTCTTCAACAGACAAAAGATGGAGTGCCTCTCTAAAAAGTGGTGCCTCTTGAAGTGTATGCGGCATAAATCTTTGCACAAAAATGCTTGCTACGAATTGGGAACATCTATATGCTCAGTTCTGCATGTATCAACCGTATTCTTTGTTTTTACTTTGCTATTTCTTATTACATTAAAGTTTAATATGCCTTTGAAGCATTGGCTAAGCAGTTTTTCATCATTATCTATTATTTTGCGTCTAATTTGTACCACGATTGTCAGAAATTGTAAAAAGAGAGGGGTGAATTAAAGACACATAATGGAAATCATATATTAAATTAATAATATTACTCTTATTAAATGTTTTTATTATCATGAAGAGACATTAAATATGCTCAAAAGCTGTAACTAGTTGTTTGCGACAAAGTGCATTCTTTTGCCTTTACTTTATGGTTTACCACTGTACGTTGTTAACACCTTAGTAATCGGCATCTCCTACATTCATGATAATATTTCTTGGAATAAACTCAAACGTTTACGAAAATCCGAGTGCATGAACGTGACTTTTACGTGTAAAACTTGCTCTTTACGCTATACGATTGCTGGTTAAAATTGCGAAATAGCAGGCGCAACTACAATCTACATAGCATGTTTTTTAGACTTTTTTAATGCGCTACTATTCGGAGTCAAGTGTTACATTTGCATTTTTTTCGCATTAAAATAACAAAAAAAAACATTTTAATTGTCATCTCTTTTATTGCATTTGTAAATATGCAATTACAGATGTAGATAGAAGAAGCGAGCGTAGTTACGATGTACAGGGTGTAACAAAATGAATGCTCATAGCTTTCAGGGGTTGTTCTACGCCTCTTGATCGATGGAGATTTGCAAAAAAAACTGCCGCAAAATTCGGGAAAGAATAGCAAACTTTTTTATTGGCTCATCGTCTTCGGGTCACGAAATTGGAGTACGACAATTGGTAGATGGATAGAAAGATGAACAACCACTTATTACCGCCGTTTTAATTTTGGAATCTCCAAATCGAGCCACCAAAATTAACAACTATGCAGAGTGTTTTGAATTACCAGACAGCACAATGCTTTTATACATTTTATTTTTTAACGTACCACTGTTTGGTGTCAACGATCACATTTGGATTTTTTACGCGTTAAAATATCGAAAAATGTTTTATTACTCATCTTTTTTATTGCATTCATAAGTATGCAATTACATAGATAAAAATAGCAAGCTTTATAAAACTTCTGCAATTTAATCATACTAAAAGCTTTCCAATAAGTTCGATTTAACTGTGTACAAGGCATTCCGTCGTCCATATTTCATTTTCCATATCAAGAAACATGCATCAACTACACGCTTAATGTGAACACAACAGTACACTTATGTTCTAATGGCCATAACAGCCGTTGTTGTGTTGACAACACGTGTAATGCAAATGCTTAGCTTGCATTAGATGCAGCTCAATAGGCAGGAGTAACGAGTGTCAGAAATGTCACTCTTCTCTTCCTCTTTGTCTCGTTCTTTCAATGAGTCCTGACACGGAGACATCGAGTGCGGACAATTAATGACAATCACTTAATCTCTAGTACTTTTATTCGTCTACTACATGGCATGCCAGCCTTACCGTAGAAAATACTTTTAAATTGCAGTAGTGAAATGGAGTATTCGTAAGAATTTAAAACTAATTACAATTCTCTTATAATAACAATAAATGATAATAGAATATAATAACTAATAATAAACGATTTCATCTACAGTTCTAAAATTTTTCGCTGAAAAATAATGACATATTAATGTATTAATAGCTTTTTAAATCGCCCTCATTATCATGGTAAATAGGATTGTAGTTACCGTTAATCGTTGTTACTTTTGGTTGTGCATTTCGGTGTCTTTACAAAGTTTATGTCATACCACTCCCGAAATAAATTTCGAGCGGTTAAATTAAAGATAGTGACCTAGATCTTGTATCTTTATAAGATCACTTTACAGGAAATTAAAGTAGAAATTAAATCACGATCGGGGACTGATTATATTTTGAAATCAATCTTTATTTAGGTCCTGAAGTAATTTTAACTCTCAATAATTAATCCATCTCGTTTACAATGCTTATACCTATAATTTTGTGCCCCATTTTTCAAATGTCTACCAATCCAAATATGTAAAACAACGCCCAATACTTCATGAAAAATCATTTTGAAGCAACTTGTACATGTATTTTCAACGGATTATAGTCATTTATCCCTTCTCATATAGGTTTCATTCAGAAGGTACAGGTGGCGGAAAAAAGAGAATGTGGTAAATACTACTGCAAAGAAAGGTTCCTCTACCATTCAAAACTTAAAATACAGACGGCCCTCGACTTTCGCACATAACTGGTTCCTGAAAATGTGTGCGAATGCTGAATGTTCGAAAATAGAGAAATACAGGAAAACTATAAAAAATTGTATTGTAGCCATAACTCGATCGTGGATGTAGGAATGCAGGGTAAATCAGGAAAGGTTTTCTGGGAAAAAATTTCATTTTATTCATTACCTCTCTTTCGAGGAAGATGGATAATATACAGATAGGATCGGTAGAGCGGACAATAAGGTTTTAACGCAAAAACGAACAAACATAATAGATTTAGAATCGACCGGAAAATCGACTAGGCTTGACTATGAAAATGATTCTGTACAAATATAACCTCTCGCGATTCCACCCGTGACTCTAATTACGCGGCTCTATTTTACCGACGGGCGTCCAGGAAAAGCATCCGTACTCTCCATACCGAAACGAGGACCCAGGAACACTCACGTACTCTCCCGTGTCGTCACTGTATTTGGGCGTCCAGGATATGCTCTGTACTCTCTCGATCGGTAGGCGTCCAGGAAAAGCGTCCGTACTCTCCATACCGAATCGAGGACCCAGGAACACTTCCGTACTCTCCCGTCTCGTCACTGTATTTGGGCGTCCAGGATATGCTCTGTACTCTCTCGATCGGTAGGCGTCCAGGAAAAGCGTCCGTACTCTCCATACCGAATCGAGGACCCAGGAACAATCCCGTACTCTCCCGTCTCGTCACTGTATTTGGGCGTCCAGGATATGCTCTGTACTCTCTCGATCGGTAGGCGTCCAGGAAAAGCGTCCGTACTCTCCATACCGAATCGAGGACCCAGGAACAATCCCGTACTCTCCCATTTTCCCTCTAGCAGGCGTCCGTACTCTCCTGCCAGAGGTCCCTATTCTGCATACCGAGAGCGACCGTGGAAACCCTCGTTCTCTCTCTCGGAGCAGAAGAAGAACTCTGTCGTGTCGTGCACCTTCTTTTATACTGGACCGTTGCTACCCTCGGTCTCCGAAATCAACAACCCCGTCGTCAAGCCTGGTCTCGCGGTCTCGCGCTTCGCGCCTCCACTCCCTTCCGCGGTCCATTGCCGATCTCCGAAGCTTCTCGATGCTTCTCGATGCTTCTCGATGTTTCCCGAAGCTTCCAGAAGCTTCTCGGTGCTTCTAGATGCTTCTCGATGCGTCTCGATGCGTCTCGAGGCCTCCAGAAGCCTCTCGAAACCTTCCGAAGCTCGTCGCTTCGAGCGTTTATAATTTTCGCCACGCTACAGTATGTTAATGTGGTTTCTTTGTAAAATTGAGATTCTTTAACATTTAGTGGATAATAGTAGAAACAATATTACAATATTAGAAAACCTCTAATGGGCATTGTGTGCATTGACTGCATGGAAGCAAACGTTTTTTGAAATAATGAAAAAAATCTTTAAAAAATTTGATTTTTAAAAACGTGCAAAATAGCGAATTGTGCGAAAGTAGAGTGTGTGAAAGTTGAGGGCCGCCTGTACTTTAAAAATTACTCGAGGCCTGATAAACTGAGATATTCACTCTGGATTAACGTTTTACGAAACGACGTTTTACTTCGGTACCTCGGTGCCCGACCAAGCGTAGATTTAGCTACCCTTAACGGTTCAACAGGCCGTCTCGAAAGCTATTTTCCTCGTGATAATTTCTATGCCACTATAACTTCGACAAAGTTTTTGTAAATTTTAAATGATAACATTACAGATAGATTATATTATTACTTGGGAAAAATAGCCGGACAATTCTTCTTCGTATTTAGATTTATGAACCTAGCAATGACATTAACGTTGATTTCGTAGGTATATACGTTCCCTTTTTAAAGGGCTTCGTTGGTCCTTGTCTTTTCGTCAACGTCTTCCTCAGTTGACGGAAAAACGGCACTTACACCACCAAGCACTTTGGCAACCTCAAGAACTTTCAGAGGGCAGAGAGGCCCTACGTTTCAAGAGCCGTTTGCCTTCTAAGTCTCTGCCTTTCGTTCACCGAAATGCCTAAGTACTCGGAAATTCCTTCGTCTTATTCTAGTCCCTTAAAGCTTTGGAACGAGCACTCGACATTCTTTCTGATACTACAATATTGACGATTACCGTGATATATTCAATATACAGGCAATGGAGCATACTAATTGTAAGTGGCATGATATTGAATAGGTAGGGTAAGGTTGCGTAAATCGTACCACCGCTTAAGTTGTACCTTCTAAATATTGGGCGTAATATCATGCTAACTGCACATTTTCCGGCAAAACGAGTTACTCCCTAGTCAATCATATTGTTTCACATTGTATTCATCTACTGCCATTACCGTAGAAAGGCAATTTCTCAAGAAGTAACTTTATCGTAATTTTCGTTTAACTTCTACTGCCTGTTTAGTAGTTCATTTTGCAAGTACATTATTGATAAAATCATGCGTCATATTTTCAAGTCATGTAAGTAGTAGCATTTAAGGAGTTGTTTACCGCAAACAAAATCGTTTTAGCTTTATTCAGTGTTTATCTATGGTTATTAGGATTATAAATTGTGCCGTATCTTAAATCGTACCTACATGAAATTCCCAAATCGTACTGGTACAACTTAGGAGTTTACTATTTATTATTACATAACTTTGATTTAACCCCTTCGGTATTACTGCCGTCCATTGACTTTGCTTTAGAATCGTTAATAACACTCGGTATTGTAATATTGGTGCCTAAAATGCAAAGGATGGATACATTTATGTGCGGGAGTTGACAAAAAAATTAAAAAATATCTTTGTGATCATCGTTGTAACTAAATGTATAAATAAAATTAATCTAGAAAAAGAAAGATTTATTTTAGTTGCCCAAATTTAAACGTCGGTACGATTTAAGCTATATGTGGTACGATTTAAGATACTGATTTCCTAAATCGTATAAAGTGCGATTTCATACATTTTATTAATTTCATCCAAAAGAGTAAGTTTGCAAGAAATTTTAATGTAATAAATATCCTCAACGAAAACACATGATACTAATACCACACATAATTTTTATTTTTTCATAAGGGGTACGATTTACGCAACCTTACCTTACTTGCTTCCAATGTCTATCATTTACTGATAGAAGCATGTTGTAAAGAAATTTGGAGATTTATCGTAATTGTTTTTAAATTCCACCACATCATATATGAAATCAAAATAAACGTTCTTAAAGGGGTTACGCCACCTTGGCGCTCGAAAAAAATAGGTCTAAGAATAACCTTATTTTTGACACAGCCATTAAATGTATTATGTATAGTGGTTTTGTGAACAACTTGCAATATTAACACTTAAAAAAAATTAAAAAATGGAGGAGATACGAGAAGATAAGTAGATTAGTAAGACCCTTTTGAACATCCTCATTGACGGTGTACATTATTTCCCTGTTAGGCATCAACTGAAGCAAAAAAATGTTTGTACTTATTTAAAAAGATAGTAGCTACAATGTGATGTAGGGAAATATTTAAAATTTTGCTGTAGAAATGACAGCTGTTTGGATAGAAAATTTCTAATTTTCTATTTTTTTTTAAAAGCATGTATTGGTTTTTAATAAAATTAGGAAAAGTATACAAATACTAATTCCTTCCCCTACCCCCATCTTATGTCAGTTCCAAAAATACGTGCTATACCTATTTTGCCTGATGTGAGTGAAATTGACTCATTAACACTAGATTTACCAAGCCAGTCAAAATGACTGGTACACAATTTTTTCCAAAAATTCTACGGGTTTATGAGAAAGCCGTAGAATAGATATTCTTTGTCCATCGTATAAAACATAAATTACCGAATCTATCATCTTTTCCACGTCTTAATTTTCCTTGCTTTAAGGTACATATTTAACATATTTAAATATAACAGATTTCACGCTGGTAAATCTAGTGTTAAATATTTTTACAGTTTGTCGTATTAAACACATTTAACATATTTCTTGTGCAAAGAAATGTTTGTAAACAATCTGATGCGACAGTTTTCATGTTCAAGCTTGTCAATTTGGTAACAGTAAATTGCTAATATACAGAATACTGAAAAACGGTCGAATTATGCAGTTCAAGTACCATGCAAACAAAATAGAAGTAAGGCCGTCTGTGCTGAATGTAATAAAAAAATCTGCAGAAAATGTATTTTAAAAACGGAATATACATGTAAAAACTGTTTTGATTAAAGTTTTGCTAAAATAAAATTTATTTTTTTAAAAAACCTTCAATTTCGATATTTCAGTGAAATTGATTAATTTCGGGCAAAATAAATGTATAAGTACCCAATATCCGGCAAACTAGTGTTAATATCAATCCTACAATACAAACTGGAATAGATATTGTATAAATCTGAGGCCCTCGTACTATGCAGATCCGATGCTTCGGCGTATTCAAAACGATGAACATTTTTCAAGGAGTATACAATTTCGCACACATACTGTTCATACTTCTTGCCTTTGTCTGCGAATTAAAGCCTACTCGCATAAGGAATCGTTTGCTAAAAGCACAGTTGCAATCGCGAATTCCATTAGCCCATTTGCCACTTACTCGATATCATTGCCACTTATGATTGCAACGATGCATAGAACAGACTGATTGGAGAGGAGAATATCAATCGTGATTTTCAGCGACGAAAACAGACTTTGTTTGAGGATGAACGATGTCGGTATACTTGTTTGATGGAGATCCGGTGAACATTTACATCCCTCTTGTATTCAACTAACAATAAAACATTCTGTTTTAATGCTTCAGATTGTAATATGGCCACCAATACGTTACAATTCCGATAGACGATGTTTGTTCGCGCCTTGCAGGAACTTCCAATTAATAGTAGAAGGTGTTTAACACTAGATCTATCAACGATCAATCTAATATATTTAGAAATGACAAATGAATACGTTAGAATAAGAGAAATGGAGAAGGCATAAAACTTGATCAATTTTCATTGCTTTCAGAAGAGAAACAATTTTGGGCATTTTTTGGGCAGGGTTAAGGAAACGGGTTTCAAAAATCAAAAAGGAGTATTAAGTATGTTTCTCCGAAAGCGTCTACCTAATAACGAATTTTTATCGTTTTCAATACTTCAAGGGGTCGAAATTGTTTGGTATGAGGCATTCAGAATTTTCTATTTCAAGTTCGGCGATTAATTCATTTAAGATGTTCCTTTTCCTGAATGCGATAACATGTTTTAGCGATATATTATTACAAATTGTACACGTATAGTAAAATTATCGATTAGAATAAATATAAATTACTAATATTTAAAGTATATTAAGTTCATGTCAATGAATGTTAGAAATCGATGACAATACAAGATTAATTTTATAACACTGAGGTTTAACAAATTAGAAATATTTTCTTTTTTTCTAATTCAGTTCTATTACGGGTTCGGTGTAAGTACTGTTTGTTAGACGAAAAATAGTTAACTATTAAATGAAATATTAAATATTCATGAATTACCTGTAGCTGATTCTGACATTCCGATTGCTATTAACAAATGCCAAAATCACGCTCCTTAAATGCGCACACCATTGTGAACTGAAAAATGTAATAAAATTGTAATAAGTTTATATAAAAAAAACTACTACTTTTAATTTCTGTTAATTGAGCACTTTCTAAGAAGAATGCAATTAAGACCGTCTAGAATAATTAATTACAGCAAAGTGAAGCAGTTGAAAAGAATATAAACCTTTGTTCTACTATTTGTAATTTATCTGCGTAAATATTAAATTTTTGTTGAGGTTCGCCGACAAATACACTTTCTGCAATTAAAAATAGAAATAAGCACAGGTGAAGACGTTTCTCTGCAAGTACATAAGTTTCTCGATCTATCATGTAACTGAATTGGTTTAATGAAGATTTACAAGGAACGTTCTTTGCAAGATAAAAGAGTAATGTGCACATATAGCAACTGACATACTTTTCTTTTAACAGATGATTAAATTGTTATGTGTTTATTTTATGTTTTGATCCCCGTGCTGAACGAATTCATAATTCATAGATATAATTTAATATACGATTAAATATAACTTGGATATTTTATTTATTCCATTTAATTGCAAGGTATTCGCCATCAATGGAGGAATTGCCTTTAATGATTCTCATGAACATTAGTTCCTACTGACATACATTCTGGAAACGATTATTTCAAGCTACATAATACCAATATATTCATCAGTTCTAGAATTAATTTACAATTTACTTCCAAAATGGTTGAGTTTTGAGAGTATTATAACCCATGGTGTAATTTTTCATGTGTAGACAACGTAAAGTCTAACGAAATCAATGACTTTCCAATCTATTTGTACCGACCGTCAAAGTAGAAATTCGCCCGACGGATAGAGACATCCCACAGTTCTCACGGCATTTTCGATTCTAATGCGTGATTGGTCGAAAAAGCTCATGGGAAAAGTTATGGGTAAAACATAATAAGTGTTTACTTTTCGATTGTCATTCCTCGAGCTCAGATTTCAAGGACCGATATGATGGCGAGGACGGCGACAAAGTGACTTCTATGTTTTGGCGATCAGTATATTTCTATAGTGTGCGCACAGTATAAAGTAGCTTGGTATAGCACGTGCATACTATGATGTCACTTGGTGTGAGGTATAAGGTAAAGAGAGATTGTCCCCGTACCGCCCATTCTTACCGTATCGGCCCTTGAATTCTGAACTTGACGAATGACAACCGAAAAGTAAACAATTCTTTTCCGGTTAAGTGCTTGTTCGGCCAGTCACGCATTAGAATCGGAAATACGCGAGGACAAGGGCTGTCTCTATCTGTTGGGCGAATCAGAGCTAATTATTTATCAAGTGACTTCATTGAGTGCATGAACTATACGTGGCGGAGCAGCTGCTTGAGCTCGAGTGCAATGCATGGGGTCTTTTGACCCAACACCGACACTTGATCGAATTCCTCATGGTGCTGAATCGACATAGAGTTGGTTTTTCGAGCTTAAACAGGTGCGTTAATATACCGTGCGGCTCGTCAGACCTGTCACCTAGGAGGTAAGCCTGTTTCGGCAGAGTCTGATTCGCCAGGCGTCAAGCGTCATGCCTCTTGTCACACGTACACGAAGGCACTTGACGTTCTACCACGCGATTCGTTAAAAGAGCTACACATGCATATCGAACTAAAAGACGAAGAGAGAGAAAGCTGCAGATCGAAGCAAGGGAGATAACGCGATTTGGGTGGCGACAGTGAGGACATCGGCGTAGGCATCAGATTTCTAACATCTCTATAGTGAAAACAGAATAAACTCCGGCAGAATTACTCCCACCACATGGGGAGATTCTCCTTGATGAAACGAAGCGCGCGACGAGACAACAATGTAATACAATGTCTCGCTCCTCCAGACAAACTAATAAGAATATTTGAATGCTACGACTTTATCGGGTGCTTCCTTTAAGAGGCTGAGCGAGTGGACTCCAAGAAACAAAATGGTACGAATAGGCGGTTGAAAACGAGAAGCTCCGCCGCCCAGGTGACAGCCTGACGAGCCGCACGGTATGTTGTTACGAGTCAACCGCGCACGCATTATCCTTTCGAGCATAATTAAATAGAACACAATTTTATAGAAGAACTGAGAACGTTTATTTAAAGAAACACGTCCGTCAACGAAGACCACCAACAGTAAAATCTCTACTCTTTATTTATTACAAATAATTGCCAAGTCTCGTTTCCCAGTAACATTTAATCTACTGGTTGCTTCGTAACAATATATTTCTTCAGAGTAGGTTTATTTTCGGGGAAGTATAGTAGTAAATAGTATATTTCGTAATTGTGAATGCATGAAGACGTAACAGTAACGGTAAAAAATAAAATGCGAAAAAACAATATGAATATCGTGATCTTGTATGCATTAACGTTTGCTTTCTGGCGGAATCACTCAGGAGAATTTAAAGTTCTTTTATTCCCAAGCACGTACTAAAGACACTAATCAAAAAATAAAGCGGCAGAAGGAAACGTTTATCCATCAATTATCATTATAACTCAGTCTCTACAAATGATTTTTCATTACATAAAGATTTCTTAATCAAAATAGGTAATCGAATTATCTGTGTCGCTAGTTTCATTTTTAAGTTTAGTTTGGATATTTTCTTTAGTTGGTTTATATGCCAGGGAAATAATAGCTTCTAGTCACGTATTCTAGAAGAATGGAATGAGTTCGAAGAAAGAGCAAAAGAAAAGATAGATTTGTATGTGATTCAGGCACCCTTGGGAATAATGGAACACCAATAGATAGCGCCGCTTTTCCTTTACTCTTTCTGCAATCTTTCCGACGAATTGTAACCAAATCCGGTAATCACTCTTTCTGGACGCACCTGATCCTAAAATTGGTTTTTTATGGACAGCGCCGTTCGTCATTTTAAAAAATGACCTTCCAGCGTCGAAAAGCTATTCGATCTAACTACTTGAGAAAACGATAAAGCATACATACCGGACATGGAACTTTCGCGGTTTGTGTGAATGTACTAATTAAAAATATCTCTATTTAACATATACACATGGAAATTTTTGGAAAATATCGTGGAAATTTCTCAAACTATATTTTCATATACAGTGACTCACGAATTTGATAACATTCTAGCCTTGTCCCTTGTTTTCGCCTAATATATTGGGTTGTACGGAAAGTGATTTCGTTTTTATCGGTGAAAATGAAAGACGATTTTCTTGTAGTGCATAAATATTGAATGAATTATATATTCTCCATTTTGTTCCAATACTTTTTGTCATTTTTCTGGCAGTAGCATGATTCTTGCTCACAAAAGTTTTGATCTTTGCTGGCAAAAAGCTGATTTAACCCCTTGCACTATCGGTAAACTCGCAAGAATTCATGCCTAAATCAAACGCCCGATATACGATATCTTACGACTGACAAAGATTACCGCGCTAGTATTTACTTCACGCAATGGAACTTCTGTGAAACTCGAATGAGTTTGAATCAAAGACTAAATTTAATAATCCTGCACGGGGACATACGATCTTATTCGAGATATTAATACTTTGCCCGAGATTAATACGAGTCAGACTCGTGATATTCAAAGGGTATAGCCGGTTAAGATGATCAAATGTGCCCTTGAACCGAATTCAAATCGCGATGAGTCATTCGAAAGCTTATAAAAAAATAATGATTTCTGCCAAGTTTCAACTTTGTATCTCGACCCGGGGGGTAGTGAAGGGTAAAAATGGAAAATCAGGTTTTTGCCGAATTTCTCCTATACCAGCGGATGAAAAATTTTGAAAAAATTCAGAGGCATTTCTGTTGTCAGGGCACATACTAGAGAATTGTTTCAGATTTTTAAATTGAAAAACCAAGCTGTGAAAAATAAAAAACGCCAAAAAATGCTGAAAAATGCCGATTGTGTATCGAAGCAGTCTTGGCACTATAATTATATTTTTACTGTAAGTATGTATCATTGTTACTATTGTCCTGAATTTTTTTCAGATTTTTCAATTTGGTGCGCCGCAGGTAAAAAAATTAAAAACCGATTTTTTCGTCGTTTTGTCCGTGTCAGAGTAACTTATACGTCGAATTGCTTCATGAAATAGGTATTTTATGCGATCTTCTATGTTTATACGTACAGAAAAACATCATAGGAATTAAAGAAACTGAAAAAACCGAATCATTTGAAACTGTTATGCGCCTTATATTGTAAAGTATCTACCGTATTTTCTAACGGCGTCGGTGGCGCAGTGGTAGAGTGTCGAGCTGCTATACCGCTGCGAACTTTTTGAACGTAGGTTCGAGCCTCGAACTTCCAAGTCCCTTAGGCTGTTTATTTTTTTTTTTTTGTTAATTATATATATTTCCGAACTTTACGACACAACGATCAATATTTATTATCAAATGTTTTAAGAATATTTGAAAAACATATTAACCTGAAATATACGTAAATATGAGTTTGGACTGCTTGTTATGCCGCCGTTTATCCTGTCAATTCCGGCATTGTTTGAAATTGGTTTTCAAATCTCTTACCTTTAACAATTATGGATGGATGGCAACAAAAATCGTGTTGTTGTTTTTCTACTATTTAGCCTTTTCGTCTATTCGAATTAGATCATACAATTCTATTCTCTCTTTTATTCAAAATGTATGTTAGAATTTCTGTCACGGGTTCAATGCATGAAAGGTAAGAGATTTGAAAACCAATTTCAAACAATGCCGTTATTGACCGGATAAACGGCGGCATAACAAGCAGTCCAAACTCATATTTACGTATATTTCAGGTTAATATGTTTTTCAAAGATTCTTAAAACATTTGATAATAAATATTGATCGTTGTGTCGTAAAGTTCGGAAATATATATAATTAACAAAAAAAAAAAAAAAAAAAAAAAACAGCCTAAGGGACTTGGAAGTTCGAGGCTCGAACCTACGTTCAAAAAGTTCGCAGCGGTATAGCAGCTCGACACTCTACCACTGCGCCACCGACGCCGTTAGAAAATACGGTAGATACTTTACAATATAAGGCGCATAACAGTTTCAAATGATTCGGTTTTTTCAGTTTCTTTAATTCCTATGATGTTTTTCTGTACGTATAAACATAGAAGATCGCATAAAATACCTATTTCATGAAGCAATTCGACGTATAAGTTACTCTGACACGGACAAAACGACGAAAAAATCGGTTTTTAATTTTTTTACCTGCGGCGCACCAAATTGAAAAATCTGAAAAAAATTCAGGACAATAGTAACAATGATACATACTTACAGTAAAAATATAATTATAGTGCCAAGACTGCTTCGATACACAATCGGCATTTTTCAGCATTTTTTGGCGTTTTTTATTTTTCACAGCTTGGTTTTTCAATTTAAAAATCTGAAACAATTCTCTAGTATGTGCCCTGACAACAGAAATGCCTCTGAATTTTTTCAAAATTTTTCATCCGCTGGTATAGGAGAAATTCGGCAAAAACCTGATTTTCCATTTTTACCCTTCACTACCCCCCGGGTCGAGATACAAAGTTGAAACTTGGCAGAAATCATTATTTTTTTATAAGCTTTCGAATGACTCATCGCGATTTGAATTCGGTTCAAGGGCACATTTGACCATCTTAACCGGCTATACCCTTTGGCCTAAAATTTTCATCACGAGTCAGACTCGTGGAAATAGTGCAAGGGGTTAAGCCATTTTCGACGTCTTCATTAAAAGTAAAGGTTTTGCCGTTTTAAAAATTTTGTACAGACCGAAACAAGTGGTAATCCGAAGGTGCCAGATCTGAAGAATATGATGAATGTAGTAGTGAATCACATCCAAGCTGTAAAAGCTTTTGGAGAGTTACTAAACTTGTATGGGATCTCGCATTATCTTGATGGAACACTACACCTTTTCTGTTCACCAATTCTGGTCTTTTCTGCGTAAGTGAATCATTCAATTTGTCCAGTTGATGATAATACACTTCAGAATTGATAGTGGTATTATTTGGTAGAATCTCAAAAAAACGAGTCCTTTAAAATTCTACCAAATACACAGTATCAACTTTTTTGATGCATTTCAGCTTTTGAAGTACATTGAGCTGGTTCATCTTTTTTACTCCATGATTTCTTGCGTCTAATATTGTTGTAAACAATCCATTTCTAGTCTCCAGTGATAACTCGCTTCAAAAATGGATCATTTTCTTGACGTTAGCGAAGCAAGTCACAGATGTCTATGCGACGAAGCTAAGTGTTTCTACTCGTGGTTCGGCGCTCGTCGATCGAGTTAGCGAAACTTGGTTTATTTATTTCAAAATTGTTAGCTCGAAGGACCACCCTCGTATCGACGGAAAATAGAACTATTTATAATAAACAACACTTTATTACACATGGGATGTACTATCCCGGAGAGTACACTATCTCCTGTTACGACAATGTCTTCGAGAATATAATATCTCTTCAGAATTCAATATCTCATTTGCGAGAATGTAATATCTCACTTGAGAGAATGTAGTATCTCGTTGAGTATTTAATATCTCATGAGAGTGCAATATCTAACTTTGTCGCTCATTGCGACGCTTTATTTATAAATTTGGTTTGGGGGCGTTTCCGTCTACCCCCAACTCCCTTCTTCAAGGCCCGGAGCAGTGGGACTTGTGGGTGGGAGACGTCAACGCCCCTATCCAAGGGTGGAAGGGACATTGGCAACGTCGCAGATTTCCGAGATTCCGTCTTTCCGTTAACCCTCAAGGTTTCCATGAAGACCGAACAATTTTCTCGGAAGCACATCTGCGACGCACGTGCAAATGGCACGGGCAAGCAACGATCGCCTAGACCCTTTACCAATGTCCCTGGTTTACTATACGGCCATATTTTTAAGAAACATTGAAAGTATGAAAAAATCTCAAACTCGTGGCCGAGGAGAATCCTAACGGTCCGCATAATAAGCCTTGCAGATGTCCAAGGCCTGTGCCTGAACACTAAGAATATGGGGAATCCATATGTCCCGTTTTGAAACTAATCTAAGGCGTTTGATGTGATCATGAATGGTTGAATTCAATAAATTTAATCTTTCAGCGATCTCACGAGTTGTTACTTGGCAGTTTGTATCAATCAATGCCTTTATTTTGTCTTCCTCTGCTTCAATCAGCCTTCCAGATCGAGGTGCATCTTCAACATCAAAATCGCCAGAACAAAATTTTGCAAACCAGTTTTGGCACTGGCGTTCTATTAATGCGTCTTCTCCATACACATAGAATAATTTTTTTCTTGCTTGAACTGCATTTTTACCTTTTCTATAGTAAAAAGTAAAATATGCCGAAAATGCTGCATTCGACTTTCCATCTTTAATAGAGCATCAAACAAAAACAATTGTATAGAATCAAACAAATTTTTTCAGAAACAGGCATTGCTATATCAACTATTGAAATATAGAATGGCAGTGCGACTTAAGGTTATTGGTCTAGAACCGTATTAGTCGTTAACGGTTTGTATTTTTTTTAATTTTTACACAGAACTGAATAATATTTCATTGAATTTTTCACGCTATTAATAATTAAAAATTAAATGCTACTCGATGATCGTATTATGTGTCATATAATAAATTTGGCAACAACGCATGGAAATGTATATGCATATATATTATGTTCATCCATAATTAGTGTATTGTAAACAAATAGTTTTATTTTTATTTCCTTGTCAAATTTTTTTATAGGTAACCATAGAATGAAAAATAAATATTATTATAAACGCAATTATATGTTGTCACGCTCAGCAGTAGATAAACTATATGTAGTTAATTTTTTAATTTCGCGCTTTTTATGCAGCGTTGCCAAATTTCTTTGCAGTCAAACATGAACCAAGCCTCTGTCATGGCTGATGGTTGTCTCACTAGTTTTTCATTATTTTGAATAAATATTGGTCTAAAATTACACGTGGATGTATATGTTTTATAATTTTTATACTAATTAAAACGGTTAAAGTTTTGAATAATAAGTTTTTTGAACATTTTTGAATAGCCAATTATGTGAAATTTCAATAAATAGGATATTTCCGGCAAGTTCTCCCATTTACCATGTGTTAAAAGTCGCATTTTTAATATTTAATTATTCAAAAACTATACGACCAATATTTTTCAAAAAAATCAGTAAAACGTATGAGCTGTGTATAAATAAAATATCAAAATTCTAGAATTTTATCTATACATTGCTCTAAAGGGCGAATAACCTTAAGTGTGAAGCTGGATGTGAAAAAATATAATTATGTCCACCGTTGAGAAAAAACGAAATTACTTTCCGAACAACCTAATAGATTTCTTAGAGCAGTTAACGCCCGATCAAAGTCATAGAAGTTGTTCGTTTATGTCTCCCCTTGACACTGAAATACAAACTTATTGTTAGGTGATAATGTCTTTTAGATTTAACTAGTAGTGCTGGAACTGTTGCTTAGCGTACTTGATCAATTTTGTGAGTGTTGACTTTTTTCTTTTACGAATAGAGCATATTGGAACGTATAAAATCAATTGTGTATTTCCTCCAGGAATGCTTAAGAGGTTGCAGCTATGGAACTATGCAATCTGTTTATGCTCACGCTGAAAAGGGTTCTTACAATTAGACCTGACTAAATTGTTTAAAAACCTCAATTTGTGACTTTCGCTCGTACTAGAAACACGTACACTCCTCATATATTCTAGAATAAAGTTTCTAGTTGATTTTAACAAATTGTTTTTACTCAAAGCCTTAAAATCCAATGGTGAGTTTACGTATTTAAAGTATAAAAACATTTTTTGTGGTTCTGGTTAATTTTTATCCCGGTATTGTAAACTCAAAAATTGATGCCAAAAGCGTATATATTGTAATATTAAGACTATTTGGTGCAAAGTCACATTATTGATCAAATTCAATATTTTGTTTATTATATAATTGTTGTTGCAATAAATAATATTTTCGACATATGCTGTACTTTCTTGTTGTGACAATAACTTAGCTTATTGATCAAATACATTTCCATACATATATAATTAGTTATTTTACATTTTATTTGTATGAAAAGTATAAAAATGACAAGTACTTGATCAATTTCGTGGGTCACTGTAGTTTTTGATATTTTCTAAATAGAAGTTTGACCAAATTCTTTTATATTAAATGTCGATCTTTTCATCCATAAATATTTGCGCTACACTATTCATAATTATATAAATTGGATATATCAAAATAAATGGAAGTGCAGACCACAACATTTAACTATACAGTAAAGCTTAACATTTAATCGATAACGGGATGATAATGACAAAGTTCTCATTGTTTAAGCGAGTTCAAAGACCCAAAGGCAATCTTGACGACGAGCTAAGAAAATTACTTTGAAACGACTGATGTCACAGCACGTAAATTCCGATCTTGGAAAAAGAACAAACTTTTTTCCTGGCTTGAACTTGAAAGTTGACACTAGAGAATGCCGCAGGCGTTACAACCGGCATCCCTTCCACTCATTTTCTTTTCTTTTGCATATTCCCGGTGAAAGAAGCTCGGCTCGAAGCTCTGTTTGACCCTGTCCGAAGTAATCAAGACTCGTGTGAAGGAGAGAGATGAAAAGTGTACCCCGGGAAAATGTAGGGGAGACCGGGGTAAATTGAACCATGAAAAGTTTGAAGTGATGAAATAATTTATTTTTACAATCAATTCTTTCCTTAATAATTTTAAGATAAACTTTGATCTTTAGTAAACACTATTCGGCCATGATAATTAATCAGACTAAGAGGAAGTTATTATTATTCATAATTATAATGAAGTAGATGAAAAGGTTCAATTTGCCCCAGGACCGGGGTAAATTGAACTTGAATCGGGGTAAATTGAATTCATGCGAAAAAATATTAGAATATCATTATGTATGCAATTGAAATTGTTCTATTTGAAAAAGTACAATATTCTTCTGTTATTAGACACTAAAATAACTGCAAAACATGAAAGAAATTTTAGTCTGTTAATTAATAAAAACTTATAACACACTTTGTGTCAGACGAGACAGGCATTAGACCTATTGCGCATATCTTACGCGCAATCTTCTCCTAACGACATCTATTGAGAACAATAAAGTGGCCGGCGAAAGTAATTAAAAAGGTCAGGAATTATTTTCCAATAGTATAAAAAGAAAATTAGAATTTTTACAATAACTCTTTTTAAAAAGAGTTTTTATATTTCCGAGACACGATGAAAGATTCTAGAAAAAAAAAAATATTCAATTTGCATCAAGTACAGGTTTTAGGTTAGAAAACTTTCTTAATCTTACATGTCGAACACTATGAAAATAGCCATAGTTATATATATGCAAATACATCAATAAATGGTATATAATTATTATTAAAAAGTCAAGAATTTAAAACAATAATTATTTCAATTTACCAAAAGTAAAAACATAATAAACTTTGTGACAACACAGCCTGCGCTATACCGGCTACATACGATTCGTGTCCACAGTGATTGCGCATTTCTTATGCGCAGGCAATTGCTCCGTCACGAAATCATTTTGCCCCGACCAATTTGCCCCGAATCACATATTTATAATAATACTCATATAAATAAATATATTGTACACGTTAAATATTTTTATGATAGTTAATAAATAGTTTAAAGATTGTAGAAATCGGTAAAATAAATTTTAATGTATTAACTTAATGAGAAGTAGTTGCAAACTAAAAATTAAAACCGCAAAAATTATGGTTAGGAAGCATGAAAACCATAATTTCGTGTTTTTTGCTCAGAAACACGACAATAAGAAGAATCAATGACTTCTTTACCTTTACTATGCTATTAGACATTATTATTTTTAAATCTATGTGTATACATGTATTCATATTGAAATAATTACAAAAATTCAATTTACCCCAAAGTTCATTATACCCCGGTCTCCCCTATTTATGATGAGCCAAATTGCAGGGTTGTACTCCATCATCTCCCCCCTCCCCTCTCTCTCTCTCTCTTTCTCTTCTCGTTACATGGAGGAACTTGAAGTTAACCCTCGAAGTACTGAAGCATCGGATTCTATGCCTGAGCAACTTCTGACCTGTCACCGATAGTAATATGATAACTAGAGCTCTTCACGGCTACTGAATCAACAAAACGTTGATTTCACACGCTCAAGCGAAATTAAAAATTTGCAGATATACTACAACTAACGAGTTGGTCTTTACATTCTATACGGATTTCCGTAGTATATGTAGGGTGAATCAGGCAGCGTGACAATTCTAAATAACTCATAAAATATATACTGTATAAAAAAATATCTCAGATAATATTTCCGTGGTTATAAAAGGTGCATTCAATAGTGATATGGATTTTATACTGTTTTCTTCAAGATATGCAGATCATTTTAATTTTGTAGAATGCCTACATTTTCTTTCCAAATTCTGACAAAACATTGAATTGTACTACATAGGGTCTAATACAAATAATTATTGAGATAGTCAGAAAATAATTATTTTCCATTACAAGGCATGCTGTTTCAACGGAACTGTTATAATTTCACCCTTTCGCTCCGAAGGGCGTATTTATACGCCCTCGAAAAATGAACATTCATATACGAAGAGCGTATATATACGCCCTCGAAAAGTGGGCGCTCGGGTACGAACAGCTTGTTATAAAAAATAAGTTATATGATTATTAATTTTTATATTTTAAAAATAAAATGATATTACTAAATATAATAAATTTCATTGTAAAATTTAGAGAACAAGAAACAACTTGTAATTACTTCGTAGCATTCCGTACCTCAGTGTCGACTAGTCTGTTATGCGTTCCGTACACAGCGATCATATTTTGTCACAGGCGCGCCGTAGCGATAAGGTTAAGGACATTTGTGTTTAAGACTACAGGTAATGTTGTTACGATTCTATGCATTAAACATCGTCAATATGAACTATCATTGAAGCTTATATTTAATAACGATAGACGTTGTTCACTTCACGACAGCTAATTATATTATTATAGAATAGCTGAAAGATGGTTGGAGCATTTCCTTTTTAAAATTCCTAAACACACTCTCCTACATTAAACACCGCACATAATCATTTGCTTTAGGAGACTGGGTTCGGGGATTCAAAATTAACGACTCCTGTTAAATACTTTTGTAAGATATATCCTAAAGTCACTTAGATCTCAGACAGGACGCACTGTTTCTTTTTGGTCAGTTATTGCTTTTTCTAAACGTTTAGAAAGAATATTTTATAATGTATAAAAAAATATTTTAAAAATATTTCAGATCCATCAAGCGATATTATAACATTCATCTTTTGGAAATCCTAGTCGTCAGCATTAGGTTGCATTAGCCTCCTACACGGTACTGTGAGGTATTTGATACGTGGAACGCGCAGTCCGTTCAATTTTATTTAGTTAGTTTCGCCATTTATATTAAACTGAAATTTTGTCTACTAGAACCATATTTTCGCAAAGCAGAAACCATAGAGACATAAACAGACATATAGTCAACAGAACTGCACTTTTTTAATATCAGTTTTTAAATGTTGAATGTATTAGAATATTCGGAAGTATTACAATTTAAAAATCATATGAAATTTCACTGAATTTAATAACGCCGGTCACCGGTGACCCCCATTGCGTACATGTTAAAAGGAGGACCTATGGCTCGAGGGAAATACAGTTTTTAGTTTAAAATTCCGCTATAAAGTTATATCGTCTGTCTGCGTTTCCATCCAAAAGTCCGGAACCTTTTCGTTATAATAAAAATTGTTGGTATCGTATCACGAAAGACATCATAATTAAAATTTGTGTTAGTAGTGGGATTCGAACACAATTTTAGTACGAACGTGATGTTCTTTAAACGATCCCAAGTTTTAACTTACTTTAAACATAATTATTTTTGACGTATTTTTTAAATTTGCATCATTGTAGACATAGAGAATGAGAGATAGAATTCTGAGGAACATGCACTGTTTCTAAATTTTCAAAATAGATTTTCTCCAAGACATGTATTTTGTTAAGGTAAAGAATAAAAATGTATAAGAATTAGTACTTTTCGGATATCGTTCACATTTCAAATATTATTTAAGTATATTTAAATATCTACGATATTAAAGCAATATTCATTGTTATGCTTGAAAGGGTTTAAAGAATTGTGTTCTGCAAAAACAATTTACACAACGTTTAAACCTAGTTGCATAAAGAACATTCTAAAAAATAAGGGATAATGTAATAAAACAAATATTACGTTTATATTTAGCTATACAAAACACGTAAAAATCAATTACAAATGTTCATTCTGATGAAAATCGTACCCACCTGTATAATTGCAGAAACTGTCTAAAAAAGTACATTAATAAATTATCACGATACATTTCCAAGTTGTACACAAAGTAATTCCCAAGTGAAGTACTCTCAAGTGATCGAGTGGCATACTCCACTTGAAACATTGTTATTTGCCATTCATGATTTATTAGTAAATCACTGGCCCCTGCATTGTTTGATCGAAAGTTTGCTGTTTGCTATTCATAAGTGACAACACCTCCAACATACAAGGATCATGCTGGCGCCTTGATTTATAATTGATGTGTTTAATTCCCAAATGTAAATTTAATAGTGTTTGCTGATTAAAATCGTAATATGCGTGACACCTCAAATAATGTGTTCATTTTACAAACAGTACACATACACTTTATGGAATTCTCTTGAAGATTCAGTAGACTGTGAATATTCTATTAAGATATTTGATATAAACGTTTAATTACTATTGAGGTTCAGTAATTCTTTGTACAATTCAATCAATTTACTCGCTGATCGATTACAATACAATCGCATTTGCTTTTAAAAGCTTGACGAATTTATACGTATATATTCAGTTGTAAAATGTGCATTAGTGTGCTATGTAGGTCAACGTTTCGTCCTTCTATTTGATCGCGATACAAATGATCGCCGAAATCGCAGTTTGAAGTATCTCTCACAAAGAGGTCATACCGTTTATTTGCAATACCAATGTAACGCACTTAAAATAAATTTATTCCGCTCGAAATAAAGTATTATTAGACATTCAAGAGTTACTATGAGATGTGAGTATCTTCTTGTTGACTTTGATCAACTTAACCCCTTGACTACAGCAGGCTTTGAGACACACCGGCCTTGCTATACGGCAGGAATTGAATTACGATGTACATACTTCTAGAGCGGGCAAGTTCTAGGTAGAGATGCTTTTTTGGGAAAACAAATTTCAATAATAAAAAAATTCAATTTCGCTGCATTTAAATAATACTGTTTTTTCTCTAAACCGAGTTACTATAAATATTATAAATTTAAAAGTATTCTGAGTGTCAGAAACCCAAATTATAGGGTGTACCTTTAGGCGCTTACCTTGTCAGAAAGCCAAACGGTATCAAGCACCTGTAGGCGCTCTCAGTGTCACAAACGCAAAATTTCTAAATGCCTTTGGGCGCTCACAGTAGTCTAGAGCAGGGCGTTTAGCTACTTGATCATTTTTGCGTCCTTGGAGCAGCTACGCCTGCTTCTCCTAACTATCTGTTTCACCCAATCAAGTTTACCTGGCCCCTCACCTCGCAGGTTCGGACCTATGAGCACGAGCATGGTAGATGTTAAATTTACCGGATTGTAGTTTAAGAGAGAATCGCTTTGTTGTGTGGTTTTACTTGTTTCGTATTGTTATTTATACTTTCATATGTGTGGCTTTATTTCGTATTACATTAGTATTTTGTTCTTTGTTTACTGAAGGAAGTTTATCTGGTAAGGTAGATGTCAAAAACAATCGTCATTGTAGGTATTTTGTTTAATGTAAAAGTTGAGTATCTTGTAAAAAAATGTTGGATCAACGTGTACTAGCGTTAACCAATCCCAAGTAGTCTTACACAATCTGGCAACGTTGCATTATTTTCTAGATACTAAGAGAGAAGGACGACGTCTTTCTTCTCTGTGTGGAACTAGTGCGACAATATGTAGAAATCTAACCTCTTAGTTTTGTTAATTTAAAAAATTATAAATTCAGATTAATAAAATGTCAGAAATAATGAGATATAAGGGAAAATTCATGAAAAAAAAGTAGTGGAGAAAAGGTTAAAAGCATTAGCAGCAATGTCTGCAGCAAAAAACTCGTTTTACATACGAGACATAGCGAACGTTAGATGTGTTGTTGAAATCCCTGAACTGGCTGAAAATTTAACGTGTACTTCTTGTAAGAATGATATTCATTTAAAAAATCTCATAAGTGTTATAAATTTTACTGCAAATGAAATTTGAATAAATAAAAACTTGTAGTAACCTCATTCTTTTCATTATTTTAATATATATTTTCCGATTCATGAAGCGAATTGCATTTATATTATACGGACATAATTCAAATAATAAATAATTAAAATTGATAATATTAAAACATAATTGGATTTTTAAAAATTAATTATTATAAAATGTCTAGCACAATATAATAATATTTAAATAACTCGCGCGTACATATTACATCCTTCTTTACCGCTTCATGACTATGCAGCTTTGCCAGCTTTCTTTTCAATATTTTCTCTGATGTCATATCAGATCCAATTTTCCAATATTTATTTAATAATAGCAATCAAACTGTGCGGTCAAAATATTAAAAATTTGGCCAGCTGTATTATAACATATCACTACATCATATACCAGTTTTTCATATACATAATAAGAACTGTTCTATTTTTATTTTCGAAAACATATTTTTTTGGTGATGTGACATAGACCTTACAATGTATAAGAGACTATAAAACATCAAATTCAAAGCTTAATATCTTTGGTTCTAGACCGTCGAAAAAAAATTTCCGGATACCGTTGTATGCAGAAATTTTCAAATTTTAAGTGTGCAAAGTTTAAATCATTTCGTGAGAAAACCTCTCATTCGAGAAAACTATCTTAAATAAATTTTTTTGTTTTTGAATATTTAATTCCTACAGTGTTAAAAAGGGTAGGAGCCAATACCTGACGCGGTCCCCAGCATAAAATTAGCGTCAAAAGTAAAATTCCAATAGTATGTTGTAGCAATATACAGGGTGCCCCAGTCGATTTAGATATCTTGATAATTTCGGTACTGTGGTATGTAGCAAAAAATGTTTCATAGGAAACTAAAATGGTATCCAGTGGGGCATAATCTGATGTAATTAGTTTTTCCGTAAGTGGCCGCGTCAAGGACGTATGAAGATCAACCTTTTTTTTTAAATAGAATGAGGTACTTTTTTATGCATCAAGCGATACAGCTATCCTTTATAAAAACCATTTAAGATTCCTTTGAAATATTTTTCGCTACTTACCACAATACCGAAGTTATGAAGATGAAAAAATCGGCTGGAACACCCCGTATATTGCACGAGTGTTTATTTTTTAAGCAACTGAAGTCTATCGTGTTTTAACTTGATGCACTGACATTTTAATTTTAGTGGATAAAACAATTTAGATTAATTTTGAATATCTAGATGTATCTTCCAGTATGTACCCGGCAGACTACGATGTGTTTATTAGTTTCAAGACTATATTACGCCCGATAGAGTGAGTAATGTGCTCATGGTTGGACGATCAGTTTCCTAAGTGTGGAACTCATGTTGCTCCTGAGGGAAAAGAAGAGCGGGAACTAGCTAATTGAGGATCAGAGTCGCGTGATTCTCATAAGGGAAGGTCTTATCTTAGAATATCACTGAATAATGCGAGAGATTATTTTCACTGAAGCATGCTTGAGATGACAGTAAATTTTCAAAGCTCCTAAATCATTAATTTTTGAAGTGAATTGATTCATAATACGCGGCAAGTTTTTCTTAGAAATGGGATTGCAATTTTTATAAATTTTCGCCTTACTATAAATACGCGGAAAAAGAAGTTGTACGTCTCTAGGAACACGGATTGGTAAAGAAGCTGTTTATATAACTTTTGATCCGCAAATTTACGTTACGTCTTTAATTATATTTTTGTAATATAGCTTTTAATCCAACCTTCCTGCATAATGTAAAACTAATATTGTTGCTTTGTTAATATGCTACGTATACACACTTTCCAGAAAGTGCTTCAAAGAAAGAGGTGGAGTAAACATTTCTTTCTAAAATAACAATATTTAACAATTAAATATCACATACATTAGATACACTCCACATTACATAGACTTATGTAAGTCATAAGACTCCAGATAGACATTACATTAGATAGACAGTCATTAGATAGAGAGTCTCTTAGATAGACTCCAGATAGACAGATTGATTGCTAGGTAGTATACCATCCTTAGATAGACGTAGATAGACTCATTAATTATGGTAAACAGTAATCTACCAGTTTTACTTTATTTCCCCAATTAACATTTTAGCTTTAATATCGTAAAATGTATGTAGTATCGCGTGAGTGTATGACCTTCGAGTGTGTATGGAGTGTATGCATGTGTGAATGCGATCGTCGTTTGTATCTCGAGCTCGTGTGCCTGCAGGAAGAAACGAAGAGCAGGTCTCCTCGATCCCTTGTACAGTGTACTTATTATCAGTATTTCTCTATTATTCTCCATTATTAATAACCATTAAATACTTTTTTGTTTTATTTTTATTATTAATCAGCAAACATCATCTTCTTTTTATTACCTTCTTTTATTACCACTTCTTTTTATATCACTACCATATCCTACATGTATTATACTTATTGAGAGGAAGTAATTTGTGACAAATTGTTATTTCCTCTAGTACGACGAACTCTCACCTTTCAAGGTTTAATGCGCCTAATTATAATTCTCAAGAATCTTTATATGTGCCTCCACTTCACATGATTGATTCATATTTAAAAGCAATTGGCATATAATAAACTGGCAATGAGACGTGCAGACCTCGGTTATTGGATGCGACCTGCTCGGACCCAGAAAATTTCCAACCTCTCCCTTTGAGATCAGAATGCGGCATGGCGAAGGGGTAAATGCGCTGCCCTTGGAAATTCCCCAGGGTGGTTGCCATTCTCGGAGAGAAAATGTCTTGGAGGGAGAACAAAAAAATGCATGGACGTTTCGTTGTATAATATAAGAGGAGCAACATCATCAGATTCATGAGTTGCAAATTGCTATGTCTCTCAGTTATTGTTAGTCATTGAGCACTATATAAAAACCGTCTTATTTCTAGCATCGTTTGATATCGAGGGTGATTAATAAATACTAACATTTCGTCTAGCCACTGCGTGCTACCATATGCCATTAATAATTAGTATATCCTATAAAGTTGTTTTGTATTTTTGTCTACAAGAGCGAAAATAGTTTTTCGTGATACAGTTAGAGTAACAACCATCATACGGACAATAAATATACGAAACCTGAGGAACCATATTTAAAAATAATACACAAGAAAATAATAAGTAAAGCGATTAACTTGTTTATTTTGTTTCTGCAATATGTTCCTCCTGCAAATATTCTTTCCGCTTTAAATATTTAGTTATGAATCTTTCGATCAGAGGTTAATTGAAGGTGGTATAATTCTATTTTGTACCAAAATCTATTTAAGTTAGATTCAGCTAAATATACATGTTCTCTTCTCATTTTAAATAGCAGATTTAATATTCAGTAAGCAGAATGAAATATTCACAGGATATGTTCGAAAATGATAGTTTCTACGCACGTCAAATATCAAATAACGTTAGAAGGAAAGGAGGTGTAACACTTTCAAATATGACGAATCATATATGCATGATTGGATGTGTGAAGGAATCATTATTTCTTTGTAATATGACAATGAATCTTAAATTATTAATGCTAAATCTACCGGCGTTAAAGTTGGTACATGTAAATATATTAAATAAATACGATATTAAATAAAACGTTTTGCATATACGCGATAAATAGTGACGTCTCCTGGCTGAAGGTGTCATTTATTGCAATAATATTTACAATTATGGTAATTATAAAACCTATAAAAAATGAGAATAGAAATCAAAGCAGAGTTAAGCAGACAATTTTAAGGTGAATACCTTCTTTGACGATGAAAAGTTCGAAATTCCTACTTTCATGATCTTGAAAATTGATACTCAAGAAAATTGATTAACATTAGATTGAAAAAACTATCAAAAACATGCTATTTTGTAATATATTACTTAAACAAATTGACGCTTTACAATATAATTTATACCAATAAATTCGCCATAAAAACGTATTCATTTCGGCCAGTTAAATAATTACTACGTCACTCATAGTTCCCAAGATACTCGTCGAAGTATACTTTACAAGCCTATCTTTGAGGATTGTTTTCACCCTCTTGATGTGGACGATGGCCAAGAAAAAAATAGATATCAATTATTTTTATCAATACATATTACATTGAACTTGAGTATCATAAAAATCACTGATAGACGCATCAGGATGGTTTCTTATTAGTTCTGATGCAACTTATTCTCTTCGTCACACGGTCCAATTTTAATGTGTAACTTTTTCGACAAGTAGCGCCGTAGAAACTACATGTGAGCAGGGGCTTGACTCTTGCCTTCTGACTAATCATACCCGGATTCCATCCCCAATCCTTCCGCCCGTCTTTCAGCAATAGGAATCGGCAGCGTTTGATGTTGTGAGTATGCCTGCTCCCGCTTACAGCTTCAAACGTGTGGCAATTTCGGTCAACAGGCGCGTTAGAATCGAAAATACGTGAGGACGAGAGATGTCTCTAACCTCTACCACGTATCACGTGGTTTCTTTCGATGCTCCAATAATACTACCCCTCAAAGGATATACAGTAAACCCTGGATATATGCACAGAATTCGGGACCGAAACTGTGGAGTTACGAAGTGGTGGTTTCTATTTTGTGTTTACGTTCTGGCTCCAGCCGAGCGTGAACTTAGAAAAGAACAGACAGTAGAAGAGACAGAGAGATCTAAGCTATAGGGGGACCGGCCCGATCGTGTCCATGAGCCAATACTAATCGAAGGACTGAACTTTTCCGTTTTTGATTATTTTTCGTTAAAAACTTCGCTATCGTGTTTGTGACAATTTTGTGATTAAAATGATACCAAACACGACATAATTTGAGCAACATTTACTTAATATTTAAATCGCTTATTTGCTATATAGATAATTCAAACATGTCGTGTTTGGTATCATTTTAATCAGAAAATTGTCACAAATACGTTAACGAAGTTTCCAAAACGAAAAAATTGAAAATGGAAAAGTTCAATCCTCCAATTAGTATTGACACAGCGATATGTTCGGGCCGGTCCCCCTGTACGTTGGGCCTCTCTGTCTCTTCTACTATCTGTCTTTTTCTAAGCTCGGCACTCGGCTCGAGCCGTGAGATAAACACAGTGTTGACATTCAGCTACGACCAGTGCATATAAGTTTTGCACAGGGACTCTATAGCAGTGCATATATAGAGTTTGGTAACTATTCAATGTTTACGAATTTAGAAAGGGGTAAGCAATGGGACAACGTCCTCCCCCCCTCCAGAAGATGAAGGGGTTGATGGAACCGAGACTCGCCTTCGATGCACACGCGATTGACGGCGATGAGTCCGTTTCTACGAACGTTTTAAGGAGCATTCTTTGCACCATGCACGAGCTGATGAAACAAATTTTTACGATGCCTACAGTTTGTTAAATGCCTGTGCTATGGAGAGACACGTTCCTCAAAACGTTTGTACAGGGTGTTTCAAAAATATTTGTCATGGCTTTCAGGGGTTGTTCTACACCTCTGGATCGATGGAGATTTGCGAAAAAAACTTGCCGCAAAATTCGAGAAAGGGTAGCAAATTTTTTTTATTGGCTCATCGTATTCGTCTTGTTACGTAGGCAAAATGTCTGACAGGAACCATGGGTCAGAAATGAACCGTTCTCTCGCAAATTAACTTTTAATTGGGCCTTCCGATTAAAATTTCGCCGATAGTTGAAGCAGAGGCGACGTAAACGAAGCTAGAAAATAGGGCACTGTGTCACCGAACCAGAAGAGAAGTGTAAGTGTTTATACTCTTCTTCCCGGGTGGGCCCTTGAGTGAACCCGACACCGAACGCAGGTCATTGACATTTTCTAGTCTTTTTCTCTCTCTTCAATTATGTTGCCTCTGTTTCAACTATTGGAGCTAGCAAGGGTATCTTATGTGTTTCCCTTCGAAAGGTCGGCGACTCGAAGGCTGTCGTATGGGCGAAATTTTAATCGTAAGGCCCAATTAAAAGTTAATTTGTGAGAGAACGGTTCATTTCTGACCCATGGTTCCTCTCAGACATTTTGCCTACGTAACAAGACGAATACGATGAGCCAATAAAAAAAATTTGCTACCCTTTCCCGAATTTTGCGGCAAGTTTTTTTCGCAAATCTCCATCGATCCAGAGGTGTAGAACAACCCCTGAAAGCCATGACAAATATTTTTGAAACACCCTGTACATACATACGAACAGAGTCATCGCTGTCACAGTTTTTATCCTTTATCCTTTGCATCTTCGACGGGGTGGTTTTTCACTGTTTTCCGCTTTTTAAATTCGCGGTCAACTTGAGCTGTATGAAAATACCGAATTGTTATTCACGTCAATAGAAGCACAGCAGTGTCGACAGGTGTGCAATGTTTAAATGCACTGTGCTGTGTTTACGTCGCTGCTCCAATTGAGCGCCGAACTTAGAAAAGACAGTAAGTATAATTCAAAGCATATGGTATTGGGTATCATCTTAATCAGAAAAATTTCACAAATACGTTATCGAAATTTGCGAAAAAATGGAATATCAAAAATGGAAAAGTTTTATCCTCCGGTTTGTGAAATTTTTCTGATTAAGATGATACCCAACACGATATGGTTTGAATTATACTTACTGTCTTTTCTAAGTTCGGCGCTCAATTGGAGCAGCGACGTAAACACAGCACAGTGCATTTAAACATTGCACACCTGTCGACACTGCTGTGCTTTTATTGACGTGAATAACAATTCGGTATTTTCATACAGCTCAAGTTGACCGCGAATTTAAAAAGCGGAAAACAGTGAAAAACCACCCCGTCGAAGATGCAAAGGATAAAGGATAAAAACTGTGACAGCGATGACTCTGTTCGTATGTATGTACAAACGTTTTGAGGAACGTGTCTCTCCATAGCACAGGCATTTAACAAACTTTAGGCATCGTAAAAATTTGTTTCATCAGCTCGTGCATGGAGCAAAGAATGCTCCTTAAAACGTTCGTAGAAACGGACTCATCGCCGTCAATCGCGTGTGCATCGAAGGCGAGTCTCGGTTCCATCAACCCCTTCATCTTCTGGAGGGGGGGAGGACGTTGTCCCATTGCTTACCCCTTTCTAAATTCGTAAACATTGAATAGTTACCAAACTCTATATATGCACTGCTATAGAGTCCCTGTGCAAAACTTATATGCACTGGTCGTAGCTGAATGTCAACACTGTGTTTATCTCACGGCTCGAGCCGAGTGCCGAGCTTAGAAAAAGACAGATAGTAGAAGAGACAGAGAGGCCCAACGTACAGGGGGACCGGCCCGAACATATCGCTGTGTCAATACTAATTGGAGGATTGAACTTTTCCATTTTCAATTTTTTCGTTTTGGAAACTTCGTTAACGTATTTGTGACAATTTTCTGATTAAAATGATACCAAACACGACATGTTTGAATTATCTATATAGCAAATAAGCGATTTAAATATTAAGTAAATGTTGCTCAAATTATGTCGTGTTTGGTATCATTTTAATCACAAAATTGTCACAAACACGATAGCGAAGTTTTTAACGAAAAATAATCAAAAACGGAAAAGTTCAGTCCTTCGATTAGTATTGGCTCATGGACACGATCCGAAAGTATCATGTTACACTTCCCCGTCGCTGAATGTGGCGGCTCGCCGAGGGGGATCCCCCTATGTGGTGGGGATGGTCGCGATGCAGTTATCGAGGGCCCCTCCTTGTGCATATAACCAGGGAATACTGTACAGTGTAGTGTGTCTTTAAACTACCGTCGGCCCTCCAAAAAAATTCGCTTGATAAGTGGTTTGCTCTGATTCGCCGGCAGATAGAGACATCCCTCGTTCTCACGTAATTTTCGATTCTAATGTGTGACTGGCCGAAAAATCCGCACAGTTGTCGTTATGGGAACGGCAAAATAAGTGTTTAGTTTTCGGTTGCCTTTTGCCATGCACAGATTTCAAGTCCTTACCCCGCACCACATATCAAGTGTCTTCTTTTGCCTTGGGCACTATAGCCGAAAGGGCAACGATTGCCGATAGATCGGTAGTGGCATGCTAAACCGTGCTGCTAGCGCACAATTCAATCCTCAGTCTTTCACCGATACCATATCAGAGTACCTTCTTTTTACAGTTATGAAATTCTTTTTTCGTGATATCCACTCCGGTCACCTTTTCGTCGTTAAAATTAAATCATAAATCCATTCGATATACTTGTCGCGGCGCATCGTCGCGACAGAACTTCTCACCTTGACTGTTAAACGCGGAAGCTTCCTGCATGGTCTGTACCTAAGTACGATCATACAAATCAGCGGAATGTGCTCCAAGTCAGTCAAATGTTTCCGCGTTTGGCAGAAAGGTTGTGCCCCTTCTCCGGGCGTACGCATACCGCCCCTTGAAACAATTGGTATGTAAAAACCGAGCACATCGGCTCGGCCTCATTATACAGAAAAGATTCAAAGGGAATGGTATGATATCTATTTAACTCGGCATTTTAAATCATTTGTAACGTAGTGTTAAGTTTTGTAAATATACATATTCTAAACTCAATGGACAAAATTAATTACTGATCGAGCACCCGCGATCGAATCGCCCAAGAAGCATACTTTCTTTACGACGTAACACTACTATTGTAGAAGACAGTGGATGCTCCTAATAACTTAAAAAGTTCGATTAGGTCAGACAAAGAAGAAGAATATTTAAAAAAAAAAATGAAAATGGTGAAGAAAAGTAAGTGGTATTCCTTGTTTGAAAAGAGCTGCCGGCATACCTAGCAAGATATACCGCTCAACTGACCTCCGCCTCATTCATCTCGCTTCAAGAACGTCGCCATTCCGCCGCCACCGACACCGCGCTGCAATCCTTTAATCCGACCTTAAAACCTTTTCTGTATTCTTCTCGCGTATCTGCGGTCCCGTTGAATGTCAGGACTTTCATTTTGCAGTCGCTTCAAGGAATATCACAGAGTTTCACTAACGCTTTGGAAACAGGGTTGATCCATGGTAAACTTTACAGTTATCGTGTCGAGGATAAAATACGTAAACTGCTGGACGATATTCATATATTCGTGGACAAGTAACTTTATAATTGCTCGGATAATACTGTAGATAACAAATATGTGGTCATGTTTGAGAGAATTTACAATAACATTTGCAATTATGCGCTCATATATTATTTGCGCACTTATGTTGTTAAGAACTTTAAAAAGAGGAATTGCATAACATTGATGCATTGAGTAAGGCACTCTCCTGCTTCAACGCGCTTGCAACAACTGCAGCTTTTTAAGCGCTCCAGAAATTTTGTACATTTTATATATTCGGTTACTTTTTTACTCTTCCGGAAATTCGATTCATATTTATTTCGTTAAATATTTGTCATGATAATATTCAACGCTACATTGCTTTACAGTTAGAAAAATACGAAATAAATCTATTTATATTTAATTTTTTTGGGTCGGTTTGCTAAATACGAAATATCTCGTCACTTTTACGCAATGTATTAAGTCTTTGAACTCGGACTTTTTCTCTCCTAAAGCTTACAGCAGCTTAGCCCTTTTTTTGCTGTATCTGGCTATGTATTGTGTGATTTATTTGTAGATAAAATTTGCACGCAAAATTTAAAAAATAGGATAATTTAATGTTACTTTATTATTATCATAATATGAACATTTTGTAGATGAAAATTTTAATTATAAATTATTTGCAATTTTCAAGTGTATAATACCGTTTAAAGCAATTAGCGGGATGGAGACTTGGTTGACAGTATGTAACCGTGGTGAATAGTATTTTATATTTTTATCAGCCAAACAAATAAAAAAATAAAAAATGTTAGAGTTACAATTTTACGTCATTTAAAAGTCAAAAAGGATTATTTTTGACAAGCTAAGTTACATTCTAAGCGCGTTTTTCTGGAATACACATGTGGAGAAAAAAATAGACTTTGGATTCCAAGAATAAATGTTTCTAACTCTCTTACTCTTAATGGTAAATGACGTGCCATAAACCTGTCAAAGTATTTCTGGATCATGTAAGTGTAATGCACGGCTCCGAGGTCAGTCGTAAGCACATAGAGACATTGCTGTGATCTATAGTGTAAAATGTCAACGTCAACACTTTCTGCCTTCATTCGTTATTTCTCACGGATTACATTTTCTTTGATACAGTAATCCCCCCTATAACACGGTACTCTTATAACGCGTTTTCATATAACGCGATTTCATGTCCCTCGTATAACACGTGTTTTCCCCCATATTACGCGGGGATTTCCCACGTTATATTTCTGTACTGTGAAATTTTTAATGAATTTGTACATAATCAATGTCGCTTACGTTTGCACATTATGTCAATTGTGTTCTTATAAAATTTGTGACAATGCAGATTTAAAAAAAATGAAAAATTACAAAACAGTTAAATAATGTTAAATTGTTAGTGAATTAATAATTTTTGGTTTTGAGAACTTTTATATTCAGGTGACTGATGCCAAATAAAAATATGACTTAGTGACCTGGAGCCATACAGTCTACCATGAAATAAAAGTAGGATTATTTTGAAATTAACTGTTTTTTAGTTACGTATGTATAAGTTTTATATTTAAAATGTTCTTAGTTTGATTTTAATGAAATGCACATATTTCGCACATGTTTAGTTTTTCCTCAATATTCGATTTACTTGAATCATTTGTACATAACGCGTTATACGAGAATACTCCTACAACGCGTTGTCCTATAACGCCGAACGAATCTACCGTGTTATAGGGGGGATTACTGTATTTACAAACGGAATAAATCTTCAGGGTACTGCCATCCTCGTGAAAAGGAGAAAAGAATTGTCACTCACTGGGTTTAGGTTGTTGAAATTAGAATAATGAAATTAGTTGTATATTAATTAGCAACTATATATGTAGGAATTTCTGGATGAAGCAGAGAGATTTTCCTTAGAAATAATATACATATTTACAAGAATAAAAAAAATTAATACATATCGTCACGTTTACTTCCACGTTTTCTTATCGACTCCTCGCCCTCGTGCTTCGCAATTTTTTCTACCTCACCCCAAACGCTCTTTTGTTTCAATCGTCTCTCTCTCGCTCATTCGTTCAATCATCTCTCTCGCTCAATTCATTTAACCATCTCTCTCTTTCTTTCATTCTTTCTCTTAGCATCTACACATGCATTCCCACATATATGTATATCGAACTGCGGCTTGCATGCATACTGTGAGCGCCTCTCCTACGTTTTTAATGCGGCTCTAGTTGAGGAAGAAAAACTATTGTTGGATGGCCAACCTATGTTATCTACAACGCGCTGCGTTGCCTTAGTGACTCAATGTCCTACGCGTCTTTTAGAGAGTCACCTCCGAACCCTGAATCACGTTGGTCAGGGTTCACTTCTAGGATTTGGTCATTCTCGCCCTCTCCCTTCTTTATTATCAGTCTATATCTTAAGGTATATAAGAAACCTCGTGCGAGGAACTAAACACAATATTCTCGATTCATTACTCAAGTCAGTGCTGAAATTCTGTCGGACTCCGCGGTTATACATTCGCTCTTCAAACTTATAACAGTTGTAACAGCCGTGCCACTGTAAGTCGTCTCACTTATCCACGGTATACAACACTATCGTTAACACAAATTAATTCTTTAGCATGAAAACATTATTACAAATTCATGCAGCAGCTGCTTCTACTAGCAAAGAATACATTTTTGCTTTAAGTATCTGGAATGCATATAAATGTGTTTTTTAAAACAAATTATATCATAAATAAATATAAAGATGGTAAAATTTACATATTACATAATTTCAATATTGGTTGAATTGCAACTCTTGAAATTCTGAAGTTACGATTTGCGGCTCTTGTCGAGTCAAAGTCTGGACAATTATAACATATGTATGTATATTAACTTCTTCGATAACGCTCAAATCTTGATTTCTGAGGTTTTGTTACATGGGGGTTAGCATTTTCGAAAAACTTTCTCTCGCGTCATTTCTAATTTTTGTTTCGTCAATCCTGTATGTTATTCCTCCAACGCTCATACACGTTGATGATTGATATATAATTAAAATACATAATTAAGTTGACTTTACAATAGCTATCACTACTTTACCTGTAAGAAATTAATGGTCTGCACCGTTCGATGACAGTATTCGTAGAGAACTATGTTTGTTAAAACATTTTTTGAATTATTCCAATCCCTTGAGAAATATTTGATCGTTCCCAATTAAACGAAATGTGCTGTATATGCAAGTGTGCGTAGAGCCAAAGATCAAAATGTATGAAATATGTAATCTTAAGTAATTATTAGTTAATATCCATTTCCTGCTATACAATTTTGAAATTGTGAAGCTTTCCTCGTTCTACAATACAATTATCTTTTCACAAACATTTATAAACCTGTCTCAATCTATGTATGTAGACACATACAGTGTATTATTGAACAGTGTCTAGAATGTATTTTCTCTTTGCATGAATAATATTTTAATCCTTTCCGCAGTATCAACTTATTGAATATATTATAATTATAGAAAATTGGTACCTATCCACTTCCCAGGTGAAATAAAATATTTAGCGTCCATTAAAGTGAAATAATAATTGCATTAAAAATAAGTAGTGTGCAGTTTGGTATGCTTATTTAACGTTGTGCAATGGGTTCTCTGCAATAAATTTAATTTGAGAAATGGCACGTTTTCATATATGCCGAGGAAAGCCGGTTATGAGTAACATGCAGTATTAACAGTTCAAATTAATATTGAAAACAATAAACATTATTACCACGTGTTCTTCAGCTTGTTGAAAAATAAAATAAATAATGAGACCAAATAATGGACAACAATAATCCATCAACGTATATTCGCCTATACATATTCAAATATTTTCGTAATTCATGAGATATTCATGGAAGTAATAATTCATAATGGAAACTCCAATTAGAGATGTCCGATAACAAATTCGTATAACAGACTTTGTTTTTACAAAAGTAATTTATAAGATTCTCTATATCTGCCACAGTTTAAACAAACATTTTTTACAATTTACGGAAAAACTGTATTTATTCAGTCTGCGTATAAAATAATGTTATTGTCAGACAGCTTACTGAATTTGTTGTGCATATAACTGTTAAAGTATGCGAATGAAAAACGTCCATAATTTGAAAAATTGGATAAAGACGGCCTTGGAAAGATTTAGCAAAAAAGTTTGAGAGTGGTGTGTTGTCGCCTATATTCAAGAATATGAAGAAACACTCGTGACGCTGAGTTCCTGAAAGGAAAGTCCCCGTAGCCCCTCCATCTGAAGATTTCATGGTTAACACTAGATTTACAGAAGCCTTCAATTTGACGACTTCCTATGTTTTAAAAAAATTTTTTAATTTATAGAGAAGCAGTGCAGTATACAGATATTTCACGTGTATCTTATAACACATAAATTACTTGATGAGGAGTTTACTATCGAGTATTTCTATATTTGAAATGGACTGTATATTTATTTAATAATGTCTATGATGGGTTGCTGGTTATGAACTCTTCTGAATATATAATAAATATATAAATAATTTATTACACAAAAAATAGAAAGATAAATTTAAATTCACCTGATTGGGCCTTGCATTTGTTTAAGGCGGCCATTCCAAGGTGGTGGGTCGCCCTCCTTTCCTACCTCTTTCGGGGTTGAAAAGTTATAAACTTTCCCTCTCTTTCGAAGATAAGGAGGGGGATCCTTGAGAGGCGTGGGAAGAAGGACACTCACAATGAAGTTTTTCAGATCGAACCCTGGTAAAAGTCCCAAAGTTCTAGGGAACATTGTTGTGTATAAATTATTCCTGGGTGGTCTAGAATAGCGGTCGCCAATCTTTTTGACCTCACGAACCAGTAAATTCATAATTTACATCCCGCGGACCACTAATAGGATTTTTTAAGTGTTAAATATATTTATAAAAAAAATTGTGATCTAAGAACACATAAAATGTATTGTTATGAATTGAATTATTTTTCAATGCATCTTAAAACATAACTTAACGCGATGAGTAAGTATATTCCACATTTTTCTGAGGACCAGCTAAATTTTCTCGCGGACCACTAGTGTTACGCAGACCACCACTTTGGCGACCACTGGTCTAGAAAACCTCGCCGAGACATAAGGCTCGCCATGCACTAGTGAAATCTGAAGAGGCAATAAATATCTTAAAGAAGGTTACAATTCAATGTCTCTCCAGCCTGGTAAAGAAAAAATCTGTTTGTCATAAAGTACCATTTTCAAAGCTAGCGCCTTTTGAAGCGTACGTAACTTAAATCTCGACCTCACTTGTAAACAATAAGTAGGAACATCTGTGTCCATCGATAAATGCAGATACCCCTCCTATTGTTCGTAACATTACTTAACACTAGAACTACTGAACAAGTCTGGATGATTAGCATACAATATTTTCCAAACATTCTTCAAGTTTATAGAAGAGTCATAGAATATATATTCTACGTCCATGCCAAAAAATATAAATTACCGAATGAATCATTTTTTGCGTCCTTATTTAATACATTGAAACATGATAGATTTTAGAAGGTCATCCCACGAGACATTTTTTTAGCTTCTTTTGGGATTTTTTTTGACGAGCCATTAAAATGTATAATATTGGAACTTTTACCACACGTATATTGATACTTTCATAGTTTATCTAAATTTTTGCAAGCAAAAATACCGATTTTAACTGACTTTACATCGTTCGAGAGACACTCACATAGTTTTGACGACTCCCATGATTTCACAAGTTTGACCCATCTGATATAAAAAAGTCAAACGGTTTTTTACTTTGCCAACCTAAGACTATCGCCAAAAGTAGAATAAAATAATAATATCGAAAATTAAAGATTTGGCACAGCTTTAAATGCTAAATTTCAAGAATCATACTTCTTCATTTCGTTATATTTTTTCGGCTTTTTCAGCTTAAAAAAAGCTATGACAGATATCAGAATTATTCTAGTTTGGTCGGAAGCTACAGATGTATTATACTTACTATACCATACAAAAAGCAAAATTCGTTCAGTAGTTTTTGAGATATCGTGGAAGCCAATATAAAAAATACCCTTTTAAGAAAAACGAGTTTAAAGATTCAAGTACGATTTACACAAAGAAAATAATAGCTCACTATCAGTCTATTATGTCGGGCCCGTATACCACGGCTTCCTCTATCTCATAGAAGATACGCAAAGCAGCTTCTTCTTTCCTGGCTTCGATCCTGGCATTTATAACAAACTCTATGGACCATCGCTTTAAGCCAGTGTTTCGCAACGTGGGTCCCACGCCCCACAGGGGGGCAATTCGAAAATGGACTCGACATGAGTTTAACCCTTTCGCTCCGGGCCATTTAAATGCAATGCTAGATTTCGGTGCCAAAAACGGAAAAAGCAAGCATCAAGCGCAAGGATCTCACTAAATTAAAATAATAAATTAATTAGAAAAATCTTTATTAAAATTATTTGGAATTTGAATTTCAGTTTTTCATTACATGTTTTGAAAATTTACTTACTGTGTTTCGTTAACAATTTCCTAGTGATTTCTTCCTAAAACCTATCATTTAAGTTTCTTAAGTGAACAATTCAATTTTTTAATATTAAAAATTCTGTAGGTTACATAGGGGGGGGGGGGGGGGCATAAGAATTTTAGAAAGGTTAAGGTGGGGCATGGCACAAAAAATGTTGGGAAACACTGCTCTAAGCGGTCAATGTGAGCTTGATCCCGATCACTAGCATAAGGTTGGGCTCTGCGACCATTTTGCATCCCATTATGTTTATTGTCTTTAAACTTGTTTTAAAGCCTTCATTGAATATTATCACAACCAATAAGAAACTGGCACATCTATATTTTTATTTCCTAAAAGTTTCTTCGCTGATGTTGACGTATAATCTATTTTCTGCCCAGCTTAATAAATATGGATCTGCAATATTAACACTAGATTTGCCGACGCGAAGTCTGTTACACTGTCATATATTAACCCCTTAACCTACGATTTAACTCGTGACTGCCTCCGCTATAATTCAAAATTTAATCGATAAACTAAAAACTGAACAGTGATTTTTGACCTAACGTATAATTTAAAAATTTGAAAATTTCAGAAAATTTTCTATCCCAATTACCTCATCACGAGCGTCGCTCGTTATTGTAGGGCAAAGGGTTAAATAAGGACTTCGAAAAAGGATGCATCAAACGGCAAAGACGGTAATTCATTAAGTAATTTTTGTATTATAAATATTATACAATAACCGTGAAATATCTACGGTACAGCTTCTCTGCTAATTTGATAAATGTTTATTAAAAAAGGTAGAAAGTCGTCAATTTTTCAGCTTCCGTAAATCTAGTATTAAACACCGAAAATGAAAAGATAAAACGAAAAGTTTTTTTGTCTTCCTAGACCATTCCCAAAAATATTTCCGAATCAAAAGCTCTGACGGCTGCTGTTAGTTTACGCTGCAATTTCGAACACAACGTACTCGTAGATCTTCGAAGAATGTACGTGATCTTTATGGGCGTTACCGAGAACAATATTGGCCATACAGCCGGTTCAATGGTAAATCATGAGAGAACCCTACGTGTCCTCGATACAAGATGGCACGTATGTACAAACGTATGTTTGGTCAACTGTCCAAGGAAAGTTATCCGAGGCAATGCGTCGAAGGCAGACCAAGCGAAAAAGTGGGCGGCAGCTAGAAGAGTACGAGGACTGGCTGGTTATTGCGAAGGGTCTCTATCGTGCAATTCCATTCCAGAAGAGGGATCCACCTAGGAGGGTCGCGCTTTTCGGGTCACTCTTTCCGCTCTTTTTATCCACAAACCTGAGATACCGAAAAGAGAAGTATGCCGAGCGTGTCGGGATCGTTCCCTTGAAGCATCGTCGTCATTAATTCAACGTTCGTTTCGTCGTGATCCGCATCGACTACCGAAATTGCTATTTTACGCCGGCAAGGAGTAACCGTGAATTCAGAGTGAATTGGGAAAGGTGTACGCGTTTTAGTTCCCCGTAAATGTACATTACGGACTAGCTCGTTGGTTCTCCAAAAATGTTAGTCCAGCGCAGAGCAAACGGTGATTTCGTTCGTGCGACTCAAAGTAAATAGAAAACGGAAATAGATGAATGAAGTGCACTCACTTTTCCTTGGACTTTGCTTAGGTTTCTGAAGAACAATCAGGACTTCACGAATTATTAGCCAGTGAAGTCGAAGACCTCAGGGATTTTGTTGAAGTAATGCTCAATCCTCAAGTTTTTTGCAAGACCAATAATAATGTAAGGTTCGAAGTGGTATCGAATAGAGATTTCTGTTAGCAATACAGATACAGTGAGCTATAATAGTAAAAAGGGTGAAACTATTAAGAATTCTAAGTAAGGTCAAATTTCCCTGTGTATCAATTACAATCCGTTTAAGATATTAGGAGGACCAGAAATTAAAGTCGTTTTTTACATTAAATCCAAACAAATAAATTTGTAACAAGTTTTTATCTTTAGTAAGTGATGTAATCACCCAATTTATGAACAACCTTTTGTCATATAGTGTACCAGTTTTCAATATCGGATCGAAACAAGTCAATTGATTTTTGAGCAAAATATTAGGAAGAACGACATTACTTTCCGGTCCCCCTAATATAATATGTAAGATAACATTTTGCTCCAACAAAATATTCTATGCTTTCGTTCCATACTATTATTCTTTAATTTGTTGCTGCGTGGCATTCCTACATTTTGTAGTGGAAAATAAACAATATTCATTTCCAATTTCGACTGTCGCTGCTAGTTAGAACAATATTTTAGTTTTGAATAAATACTGAAAATGTCGTTGAAAACTAGATGGAAATCGTATCAATTCTGTTTTAATAAATAAAATAGCTGTGACACATGCGAATGATCGTACGTAACAAAACGTACATGAATATAAATGAATATATCAACAAATTACTATTTTGAACATTTTATATTTTGTACTTTCAAAGATTTAATATACCTATCTGATTCCTTTAGCTATCAATTTCGTTGACTAACGAATTATTCAACTAAATGAAGAAAAACATGTATGACGTCAATTAAAAAACTGTCGTTATAGTTTGGAGTGCACGGTTGAAATTACGAATGGTTTGATTCATATTCACATACTCCAAATTTGATCCAGTAGAAGAAATCAAAAGTTTGGGTTCGAACAAATGTGAAACATACAATCAAACTCAAGAGATTCAGCGTTCGAACAAGTTTGTATGAAACAAAACGCGCAAACACATGGCTAACAATATCCTATAATATGAAGTAATACAATCACATTCTTCAATAAAACCTACATAAGGTATAGAAAATAATAATCTAGGTCGGCTAATACAAGCGCGCTGTGGTACGAAATGGGTAATTTAGTTATAAAGAAGATCATGTAAGCGAATGAGTTTCTCATAATTTCATCTTAATCTAAAATGTTCGCTGAAAATAATTAATTAATTTATCAAACATCTAAACGTAAAAATCTATGCATAAAGACATCAAGTCGTAGCAGTACAAAATCACCGAGACAGTTTACGTAAAAGAAGATGCTATAGAGCAGTTAATAATTGCACGAGAATTTTATTCTTCGTGGAGATCATTATCATTAGTTGATGTGCAACATCGTTCACTTTATTGCATAACTAAAATATACCAAGGATTGTCGGCTTAAAACTTTCAAAAAACATTAGTGTCGACTAGCTACCCTACGATTAGCTACCCTAATCTGTCAGACTGTTGTTAGTTTCTAAAATTGGGTAAGACACGGTCTATAATCTTCCTAAGCTCCTTTTTGTTAAATATCAATGTATTTCAACGTAAAGTCCTACAAGACAATGACTTATACCAGTGATGGCGAACCTATGACCCGTGGGTCAGAGACTGACCAACGCATGCTTTTTAAATGACCCACGCGTCGATTTTCATAAACTTATTTTTTATATAATAAAAGAGAGAACAGACAATAAGAAATACTAAAAAAGTAAAGTATATATATTCAATGTCGAATTTATAACAAATATTTCCGATTGAGAACCAAAAAAAAGTAGTTTTTAAGCATCCTCCCCTCCTCCTTTCCAAGTTATACCATTGACTCGGTGATCCACAAAGTATTACTTAAAAAAATAATGAACAACATTTTACCTACCCCTCAAACAGATTCACCATCGCTGCTGCAGATGATATGAAGTTAAAGGTTTAGAGCAGTGGTGGCGAACCTATGACCCGCGGGTCAAATTCATACATCGAATCTATAACATCTATAATGTTGAATTTATAAAACAATGTTTCCCAGTAGACACTGGCTAACTGACAAGCAAAAAAGTGACCCACGCTAGTACTTAAAAAAATATTGAGCAAAATTTGACTCACTTCTTAAATAGGTTCGCCATCACTGACTTATACAAAGGTTTCTCCGTTCCTTCTAGAAAATAAAAATTCGTAAAAAAAATATAGATTTTCTCAAAAAAGTATGAAGTTGATCTTTAAATAACCTTGAAGGAATATAACAAATGAGAAATAAATATTGTACTTGCAGTTTGTTACCGATACTACACAACTTTTTTAAACATTTTATCTGTAAAATAAGTAACTTTTCAGTTATTATTTTTTTTCACTCAAAATGTCGATTTGTTCGATTATCGGGCGGTACAAATGCGCCTCGAATGCTCATGAGTATAAAGGTTTGGAAGAAATGCAATGTGTCCATGTGTATGCGTGCTGTATGAGAAGTTCTAGAAGAATATGTTATCATGGTATGATTACTGTCTGCGACCGAACGTGACGTGTGTACATAAATATGTATGTGAGAATTACCGAATGCTCGAGAACTGGGTACTGCTAGGGAATGATAGACATTTTTGGAGGAGTATAAAAGTGTGTGTGCAAGAGGAGAAAAATTGTTGTGTCCCAAAGTACGCGATCAGCCCTCGGACTGATCTTATTCGAGTCGTAAATCCGAATACCTCACTTGGTTTCCGTGAGGGGCGTAAATGGGTAACGCTCCTCACGAGAATTTGGAAATTGGACTCGGGAGGTCGTTTCGGAGGGAGTGGAAGTAACGATAATGATTATGAATCACTCCGCTCTCGGGTTTTTGAACTTTAACAAGCTAACTGTACAAATATTATAATACAAACTTAATGGAACTTGGTGGAACTCGGTTACAAAATGACTGTTTCGGATGATCCAATGTTTGTGTGTTGGGTGTTACGGAGTGACTGCCTCTGTCATTTTTTAAAGAGTCCTACGTGGAGAAACGTCTCCCTCCACAGTCCGGTTTTGCCCCCAAGAATGATGCTTGCGCTCTACCGGAAAAAGCGGCATTACGGCTTCCCGGACATGCAGTGTCAATTTTTCAAAATAAAAATCCGGCAGGCAATGAAATGTCTGCGCTCGACCCTCAACAATATTGCTACCCATTCAAAGGTAGTAACAGAAATTAATAAATTATTTGTGTTATGTTTTTACACGGTTCGTGCGGATTATATTAGTTGAGGTTTCGGTATCATAGATTGAGACGTTCTTAAATGGCGAAATACAGAAATGAATTTCTATCGCATCACACTTATCCTTCAACATTGTTCTGCGTCTATGTAGAAGGTGTCACAAGAGTTTATCAAGGGAAACGTTTCTGTTGCATTTTCAAAGTCGCACATGTATTTTCTTATACTGTACTTTATATTAATTTATTTATGTACTGTGGTAAATCGAAATGAAAAGCCAACAGGTTTCAATATTAGATATTTCAAGGCTATTTAGCTTTGACATTCTAATAACATTTTTTATAGTCATAGTGAAGCAGTAATCTGTTTACTTGTTAATTTTTGAACGTCCTTAACTTGTTTATTTATGTATTTTCTCTTCTGATTGTTATTTCATTATGTCTATTGGAACTCTGAATTTCACGTCATAGACATGAATCAAATAAAGAAATATATTAAGAAACAAGTTTTAACATCGTCGATTCAAAATTATTTAGAAAAAAAAAACTATGATTAAAGCCGCATCGAATTTTAGATGAGAAAAAAGTAAACTAGCGGTTTTGAGCAAGAAAGAATCCGTAATTACATTAAAATGGATGATAATGCAACGAGTGCTTTGAGATAGTGACGATTAAACTTTATTAGATGTAGGCTAAAGAAAAGAGAAAATTAGAATTATTATAATCTCAATATGATTGATTTAAAAACTCAATGGGGGCTCAGAAAAACACAATTTATTTAAAACACTGAAATTGCAAATTTCCAGACCATTATCTCAAAATCTACTATTATAATTGAATTAAAGGAAACACAGTTATGAGTCCAATTGTAAGTTATCCGCTAGGATTAAACGGAATAAAAGAGTGGGCAATCTCCATTTTATTTAATTGATTTAATAATTATGTGTACATAATTTAGCAGATTCCCTGAAACCGCTAATAACCTTATTCGTGTAAGAGGGAAAACGTATATTGAATTTAAACAATGTTATATTAACGATCAATGTATTGATCTCTGAAGTTATTCCAAGGAAAATTGAAAAAAAAGTATAAATATCTATTTACTACCGTACAGTCCTGTATTATTCGGTGCGCTTCGTAAATCACGGAAAATATTTTCTCTCCCGTTAAGAATAATCCTTTTTGGAGGATGCAAGGAGAACTGGTGAGAAGAGAGAAATGGGATATTCCACAGAATGGCCAGGAGCATGCTTGTCCTGATAAAGTATTATCATTCCGCAAGTTTCCATGCAAGTCTCTCTAATGAAATATTCAACTCTTCGTAATCCCCATCCTTCTTCCTGTTACGTTATTCTCTCCGATTCTCTCCTGCTTTGGCTAGGTATAGTTGTCGCACTAAAAAGGGAGATTTCACTGCCGAAAAAAAGACTACGAATCGCATACACGAACAGTCAGTTCTCCACGGTTCACCAGCTAGTTCATTCAAATTGTCGTATTTTAAACCACGTTGTCCACGCTAATTGCAAGTGATAAATTTTGTTTTGTACTGTTACACGGAAACGTTTATTAAATATAGATAAAGTCCAATTATCGACTGTACGTATATATGTATTGATATCGTAATAGATAATTTATGATAGCTGGGGAATGAGAATATCGGAAGATAACGTACATGAAATTATACATGAAATTATAGATTCTCTATATCTGTGATTTTAAAACTCAATCCACCGACGATTAATTCAATATATTTAAAATTGTAAAATAAGTATGTCCAAATGAAAGAAGTGAAGGAACAACAAATTTAATTGATTCGATCGCCTACAGTTTTCATAATAGTCGTTGAGAATAGGAAATGAAACAGCGTTACACATTTCAGGAACATTTGCAAAAATTCCAGGGTAAGTCATTTCAATCTCTTGGTAAAGCTAGTGTTAAAAGTGTCCAATGTATAAACATAAAAATGTAAATGTTCGTTCGTTCTAAATCTTAAATCTTCGCAAGTTCTTCATCACCTGCTTTGATATCTTGACACGACGTTGCATTTTAATGCGCGCGTGTTTTTATATACCTATTATATAGATGCCACACCTACGACGGGTAAAAACATGATTTATTCAGGCTAAGCCACAACGCTGAAAATATTTAATAGTAATCTCGAAAGAATAAATTAAATTTTATTTTCAAATTCTTGAGAAGTACGATGACAACATCAACTCTACTCCAAAAACGATGAGAATGGCATAATTTCTATAATTACCTGCCGCTAATACAATGATAACTCATCGAAATAATAGTTCAAATAATGCGCAACGTTTCCCTTTTTATCAATGTGTATAGCATATTAGAGGTCCGTATAACTTCCACGAGGATTTCTAAAAAAGATGCAGAAATTAAATGAATTTTACATTCGTTCAAATAAAAATGTTTACTACCCAGCTATTACTAATGGTAAAATAAATTATTTCTATTTAAAGAAAAAATAAAGTCTATCTAAACCTACGTAAAAAAACTTAAGTCTAAGACAGCCGAGTTTCATATTTCGAAGTTGGAATCACTGTGATCTATAACTCTTAGAACAGTTGTTAACGCTCCATTGTATATTCGGAATGATGAAATCCACAAAAACCTGGACATGTCGTCAGAAATTCTTCGACTATGCGGAAACTAGGAGACCAAGCTGGCTTAGCATGCCAATTCTGCATTGCTTCTCCAATGGGACAAGCGTCTTCGTGTTACAATCATTAATTGTTAAATTAATTCACCATTCAACCATTAATAAATATCCAAATTCGAAGAAATTGTAACGTTTAAAGGTCGTGATAAAAAAAACTGGCGAAATATTTATAAACAACGGCACTTTTCCTTCGATAATGTGGATGTCCTAAGTACGAACAATACGACACATTATAATGTCTGGAATATTCAGTTGCGCATGTATACAAATCGCTATGTGTCAAATTATCTCTCCCTGTTATGTTTCCCACATTTCGATTTAGCTTGTCCCGAGTAGCACGTGAAGTAAACACCAAACGATTCATCCAATAGCACAAGTATCGATACGTCAGAGTACGAAACTTCAGTTTCTATTCTAAATCGAGCCAATGACGATGAAACCCTTCGGAAACCTCACAACCCCGAATATGCGTTCGTCCTACAAGTGCGAGCAACCGAAACTTTATCTCTGCGTAAAACGTGATGCAGAAACTAAATTCACTTGGTAGTTTATTGTCAGTGATATTTTTCTGTCGTGACTGACATTTTTCTATTGTAATATTACAGGCATTTTTGAACAGCACTGTAGAAAATTATCGTTGTAACTTTCATCAAGTCATTTATTATCATTGTAATATATTGTTTCGTGTGGCATTTTTATTAATTTAAATATTATATTTTTATTATGAAATTGATTTAATGATAATGCAAATATGTAATGCATGTGTAAAGAGATTTATTATCGATATCTTGAATGTCGGATGTACCTACTTCGTTTGTCTATGTGCTTCTATAAAATTGAAATATCTTCTGTCAACAAATTTACCGCTGCTTGTTTTTCGTTTTTTAACATTGAAGGATATTTAAATTGGAAAAAATTGTAATGCCGGGAAATATACGAACTGTTGTAGTTTTAAAAAGCAGTTGATATTTTAAAAGATTGGGTTATTTTCGGCCCGCAGACGGTGTGGTTAGTTCCTCAAGTTCCTGAAGATTGTAGAAAGTAATGCAAGTGCAAATGCGAGAAAGCTAGTGATTGTGTGAGAAAAATGTAAGATTGAATATAAATAGGCCTAGATTTAAGGGGATATTTCTATTTCGAAGGTTGGAAAACTCGATTTCTTCTCGTAGTTTTTTAACTCTTTCGCTTCGGCAATCCAGTCCGCCGAAGTGCCGTCACCGAACGAAAGCATGCGCCAGAAATGTGCACAGTGCGCGTGGTTTTGTATATACGTTCTTCTAAGTCTTAAATAATTACTATGCTTAATAAAAACAATTATTGCTCTAATATAGCACGTATTCTTTACATTTTTAAAATGAAAAGATTTATACAAAATTATATTAATTATTCTAAAAACATTAGACCAATTACAGTTGACATGTTTTTAGGTATTTACGTACATTTACAGTACTTCACAATTAAAAGTTTAATATAATTAGTAATACAACGCAAATTATTCGTATATTAATATGCAGAGACTAATAATATAATTTTGTATGATGTATTTTGAAACATGGATCTATATATAATCCAACAGTGCAATCTTTACACTCTTATTGCGCTCGCACGCACAAGTCGTTTCGCGGATGTCGAATATATCCAGCGCTCGAAGCAAAAGGGTTAAAGCATATACCTTTCAAAAAAATCCCCGTCAAAGGATACTTCGAAATTTTGGATATCTAAGAAGCACTATTGTGACGTTTTCTGCAGCATTACCTTTAAACCCATTTTACTTGAAAAGCTGTTTTTAAATATGATAGACATGGTATCTCAAGATCTTGTTATCCGGCTGACTTTTTTGAATGTCATGTTCCGGAGACATGTTGCTATAGCCGGTATTACAATATTTAAGTTGTCTTTACTTTGCCCATTTTTTTATAATGCTAAAACTGAAAAAATAAACTGAAATATTCCATTATAAATATAAAGAGACGCCACTTTTTTGAACAGTGAAACATTACATTTGTTTTGGTACAGGCTATAACCATATTTATGCTGATGAAAATGGCACATCGTTTTTTTCTGTCAGTCTACTACAATGGTCGGAATGATGTCAGCTATCATAACATGTATATACTTAAAACATTGCTTTCTTCAATGATGCGTATCTGCCGCAATTTTATGTATTTTGACGTTAAAAATGTATATGTTGTAGTTAACATATTAGTAAGTACAAACATTCTCAAAAGAATAATGCAGTACTGTGTTCTGACTTTACAAAATAAATTGCAGAAGGGAGCACAAAAATAGATTCAAACAAAAGAATAGATTCAGTTAAAAGTTTTAATTTATATGTACGTTCAGGTTTAGTTATGCCATAGCAATTTTAGTTGTGTGATCTAAGAGTTGTGAGTTGTGAAGAGTAATCAGTTGCCACCTTATATTATGTTGTATTTGCGTTGCCAAAGTTGAGTTGTAGTCATAGATTCATGAATATTTTGTTAAAATGTGTAACTGTTATTATTGATGAGAAGAAGAAAGGACTCCCTCCGTTCGCGTTGAAATAAATCTCAGTAGCGTTGAAACTAAAAAGTTAATAACAAATAATGAGGAAAAAATATTATTATAAACGAAATAAAATTCTTAGAAACATAAAATATTTTAAAACTAATACTTGCAATTCAATCAAAACTATTTAATGTGATGACTAATCATGACTGACACTAAAAGGAGCTTCAAGAATGACATCAATGAACGTCAGCGATAATTAGCAGCAGAATTTCAAATACCGTGTATTCACGTCAAAAGCTATGAATATTTTAATGGTATGCTGTTTATGTCTATTTGTATTTTGATATTGCCCTTTTGAACAGTACGTCAGTATTATCGTTGAAACTAACTGAAACATGTAGGGAAGGCTCATTCATGAATATTACAAAGGCTTACTTTTATATTATAGACTGTATTTTTGTAAAAATCAGTACTGTTATGTAAATGAATTGTAAAGTGTGAATATTCGAGGAGTACTAGATGAGATATGAAATTCACTTTACATTAACCCAGAATTACGGCCCTTAAGTCTAGTATACTGAAATATATTGTCACGAAGCACTCAATAGATTCAATGTTACTGGGTAACGAGACATGTCAATTGTTTGTTAAATAAAAAGAGATGAGATTCTACGGTCGGTACTCCTCGTAGGCGGACGTGTTCTCTTAAATAAACGTTATCGCTTCTTAATTGTGTTTTAATTAATTATGTCCAAAAGGACAAGACGTGCGCGGTCGACTCGTAACAATATTAAATAAGAAAAAAGATGGATTAAGCGGCAAAAAAATGCAATCAGTTAAATAATTTGTGTATTATAAGATACGCGAGAAATATCTGCTTTACTACTTCTTTATAAAGAGAATTATTTTTAACAGAGTAGAAACCTGTCAATTTGACGGCTGCCGTAAATCTAGTGTTGATAAGGACATTATTTAACTATGTATGATATCCAGAATGCAAATAATTTCTTGAGGATCTGTAACGCATTTTATAGTTAAAAGTCAAGGTTGAAAACTTCCATGGTTCAGTCAAGTTCTGCTGAAAGTAATTCGAACGTACGAAATGAAATGAAACTCCAAGTCGAGAATAAAGAGCACTAAAGGTCACAAAGCAACTTCAATGTGCAGTAAAATGTAATAATCTCTCTAAAATAGAATCCCTGGGCTGTGTAATTAAAACATCGTTCATTGAAACATCTATCGTAATTAATTGCGCAATATTGATTAATATAACATCGACTGAGACGAGTCAGATTCCTTTAAGATGTTTGAGACACTAAAAAACACACTTTAAAGGACTTAACTCTCAATCATAAAGAAATATATGAACGTAGCGGTTTATGACGCCATAAAAAGAGTATTTGAAATCTTTGCTGAAAGTGACCATAATATTTTCAAGAGGAATCTCGTCAACAAAATATCAAAATTACGTTTCTCTAAAAATATCAAGCTGAAATTTAAATTCTATAATTTTGTCATATTTTGTTGACACGTTTGTATAACATATTGAGAAATGTCAAAATTGTAGGATAACATTGTTATATATTGATAGAAGTTTTTGCAAAAAAAGAACATGTTATTTTCAACATTGAAAAGTGAAAACATTCCGTCATAAAATATTTTCATAATTCCTATATCAACGTTTAGCAAATTTTCAATCATTCATGAATAACAAAACAAGGAATTTAACCTGCGTTTTGTTTTATAACCGACACAATATTAAAATCAAAGACTATTCTTACGAAAATTACAGCATGATTACAATTGAAGGGTGAAAACAACTGTACAGGGTGTAAAAAAATTAATGGTCATGGCTTTAAGGGGTTGTTCTACACCTCTGGATCGATGGAGATTTGCGAAAAAAACCGGCCGCAAAATTCGGGAAAGGGTAGCAAATTTTTTTTATTGGCTCATCGTATTCATCTTGTTACGTAGGTAAAATGTCTGAGAGGAACCATGGGTCAGAAACGAACCGTTCTCTCACAAATTAACTTTTAATTGGGGCTTCCGATAAAAATTTCGCCATTAGTTAAAGCAGAGGCGACGTAAACGAAGTTAGAAAATGGGGTACTGTGTCACCGTACCAGAAGAGAAGTGCATGTGTTTATGCTCTTCTCCCCGGGTGGGCCCTTGAGCGAACCCAACACCGAACGCAGGTCAATGACATTTTTGTAGTCATTTTCTATCTTCGTTTATGTTGCCTCTGCTTCAACTATTGGAGATAGCAAGGGTATTTCTTGTCTTTCCTTTCGAAAGGTCGGTGACTCGAAGGCTGCCATATGGGCGAAATTGTGATCGGAAGGCCGAATTAAAAGTTAATTTGTGAGAGAACGGTTCGTTTCTGACCCACGGTTCCTCTCAGACATTTTTCCTACGTAGCAAGACGAACACAATGAGCCAATAAAAAAAATTTGCTACCCTTTCCTGAATTTTGCGGCCGGTTTTTTTCGCAAATCTCCATCGATCCAGAGGTGTAGAACAACCCCTTAAAGCCATGACCATTAATTTTTTTACACCCTGTACAGCTCTTTGATATTAAATTAAGAAAATCAGAGGTTTCGCGCAATTGAAAAGAACAAAGGAGAAACAAGAAACTAAGAGAACTATACAAAAATTTAAATCTTTTAATTTATTAAACAAGTCTTTTCTTTGTTACGCCGCTTTTTTTGCCAGTCGTAGAGTCATTCATTCTTCCTGTTTTTATACGCTGGCTGCAACGTGGGGCGTAATATATCGGCATATATTCCCTGGAGAAATAAGCCCAGCCGTTTCTACTGTTGATATCTATGTCGCTATCACTCAGAGATTCTCACGATTCTACTTGCCTTCCTTCGTTTCTCGAAAGGAGGTTTCTCCAAGGAAAGAGAATTCTCCTATTCGGTAGCTCATTTTATAATTCGTAATGAATATTCAGGAACATTTCTGTGGTGTGGAGCGTGCACTAAAGATTTTTCGGACCTTCGAATTTTAAACATTTAATCGAAGTGTGTCGTTTGAAAAATCGCTTGGTGAAGATTTTTTCCAAAATAATTGTCTTTGCCAAATGCAATATACGGACCGATCCGAGGCTGTTATATACGACCGCAGAACCAAATGTCGTATCACCATCTATTAGAAATTAATTTGAACTATACTAGCTTCAATTAAAGTACATAAGCTACTTGTATCTTGTCGTGACTTGTTCTTGTAAAGTAAATTTAATTAATTCGTAATACACAAAAGAATTGCAGTCGCCTATAGTGGGCTTTAATTAAAGTAGATAAGCTATTTGTATCTTGTAGTAAATTGCTCCTTTAACAATTTCACTGCCATGGAGGTTACCTGTGATCGCTATTGAATTCAGTGAAATTTCGTGTAATATGTCTTGAAGACCTTTAGTCTTAACGAATGTCGCCGAAAAAGCAATCGCCCTTTTGGAAGCTAACTCATGAGAAGTCGGGGTTATCCGAACATCTCACCACACTGTCTCAAGCGTATAAAACACCAGTCTCGTTACCAAAATTAGAGAGATTAAATCAAGAAGTGTACTGAATCGTTGACAGTCTGCAGCTCGCTACCACGTTTCTTTAAGTTTGTCAAAACGCCGAAAGCGAAAGTAATTCTTACTAAATAAAATGTTGTAAACCATACTCGGTAAACAACATAAATTTTTAGGAATTCTATGAGATACTGAATATTTAAATATCTACGTTAAAAAGATAAATATCTGCCGAAAATCTATTTATCTACATGTTTAAAGTTTCTGCTTGGTAAAGGTGTGAATTTAATAGAAAAAGTTTCACTTTAGTAGAAATGATGAAATATCGGTGGCGTTCAACATTTTAATGTAAGTTTAAAATAGTTAAGCGAAAATAGATAAGTATTGAACTATCGATTTTGTTCATCACTTGAATTATGTTATCCATTGCGTATTTGAAGTTGAAAGAAGGATAGCAGAAAAAGTGCAACTGTAATCCACGCATTGAAGTCAGACCACACGAAGAAAAGACTGAATGAGCCGAAGGTTCGAGCGAAAGCCCCCTCTTGTGCTTGTACCATCCCGCTAGCCATCTTTCCAATACCCCACTGTATAGCGTGAGCTATCAGAAAGAACGTTAGCGAAAGAAATGCAAATGGAACACAGCTCTGATTCACACATTGGAATCGGATGCCAAGTTGAAAATACTGAATGAGTCACATCGAAGCTGACAATGAGTTTGAAAAGGTTCAAGCGAGATGTCCCTCTGGCCTCTATGCAATCTCGCTAGAATTCTTTTTAATACTCCACTGTGGCTCTGTCACTCATGGTGGGTAGTATGCGTGGTACAAGACGTATATGCAAGGAAGCATCCTTATGTATCGTTCGTAGTTAACCCATTTGCATCATGTGCCTACTTACGGTGCCGTGTCCAGACATCCACGACGTTCAACTGACGACTGGCCCATATCACCGCGCGTGGTGCAGACAGTCGCGTGCTTGCGGAATATTCTGCGCTCGGTGATAGCAAACAGTCGCGCCTCGCGGAATATTCTGCGCTCGGTGATAGCAAACAGTCGTGGCTCGCGGAATATTTCGTGCTTGGTGATAGCAGACAGTCGCTGATCGCGGATTAATCCGCGCTATGATGCAAATGGGTTGATTAGTAACACGTTCCGTGTCAAGTCATTTTTGCGCGATAGGATCTCCAGGCCATTTGTTGTTTTGACTCAAAATTGATATATTATCACATAATATGTATTAGGTGGACAAATAAGTTCCTTTCCCTTTTTTTTCTACGATCACAACTTTTGACAGTATTATTAGAATTAATTGATTGTGGTGCCATCTGAAAGAGCATTCTTTTGTTTTTAAGAAGAGTCATAATGACCGCTCTAAGAGTTCCCAGTCCTAAGCAACAATTTCAAACAATATGGCGTGTCAGAAGCATCATTTGCGTCACTGCTTACTCTTTACATTCCAGCTTAACCCATTCGAGACCGTGAAATTTTTTGGGAGACTATCCAGAAAGACCGATAACTTTTGGCTTTATATGTACCACTTCTTGTATTTCTAATGATCGTGGCTTTGGGTCACCTACTTTAGGATCGAAATTGAACCAAATACCAAATGTAATGTTTACACATTTGTAATACACCTTTTATTTTAAGCTAGTCTTATTTCGAGGGTTGTTTTTCTATAATGACTGATAATTGCAATTCAAGATCATTGCACACACGGTGTGCAATTGGTCTCGAATGGGTTAAGAAATCAGATGTAGAAGCTACTGAAATGGTTTGTGCGACACTGGGAGAGAACGCTGTTTCTTACAGAACATATAAAAAGTGGTACCAGAGATTTAAAGCCGGAAATTTTAATTTGGAAGACGACAATTGTTCAGGTGCCTCGAAGAAGTTCGATGACGATGAGATAGAGCACTTGTTCAACGAAAATCCGGCCCAGACAGCAGCCGTCATTCTTCAGGGATGGGACTCATAATTTACCCACCAGATGGGAAAAGGTTATAGAAATTGTGGGTAAGGACTTCGAGATGTAATCTTGTACCGAATTTATATAATAAAATCTTGAATTTCGCAAAAAGGGGGGAAGAACTTATTTGCACACCTAATATGTCATTATATCATCAATGTGTAAGTAATTAACTTGTTTACAGTGATTATCACACCGTGTACCATTTATGGTACACGTGGCGTTGCGATCAGTTCGACGATAAAAGTGAGTCAGTTCGAAAATGTTTGATTAGTAAAAATGGCAGCATATAGTAGCCCTTTACGTCAAACTTTAAAATGGTATAAATAAGCGATTGCCCGAACAAGCCATTTATTATACATCTCTTGCTTTAAACAAGTTATCCATCACATGCAATTAATAATTATTGTATATATAACAATTAAACAAAATGTGGTTTGTTCTATATTCCATTTCGTATAATGTCTCATTCTTTTAGCGGAAATATATTTTACAAAATTAAATTTGTCATAAAACATATGTTTTCAGCGCATTAAATAAATATGTCTGCGTATACCATTTATGGTACACGTGACCTGCAGATCAAGTTTAACGTGTACCATAAATGGTACACTTAGCACGGAGCGTGTTAACGATATAGTCGAAACTATGGAAGAATCGAAAGAATGTAATAATTTATGACATTCTTTCGATTCTTTCATGGTTTCGATTTTACTAATGCATGTGGGATCGGGTGATACCCCTTCTACTAACACTAGAACTACCAAACAAGTCAAAATGACTCGTTCTCAATTTTTCCCAAGAGTTCTCCCAGTTTATTGGGCAGCCATAGAGCAAATATTCTACGTTGATTTTCTACAATATAGATTACGGAATTCATCATCCTTTCCATCTCTTGATTTCTCTTTTCTCAAAGTAGGTATTTAATATGTTGAAATATAATAAATTTAATGCCGGTAGTTGTAGTGTTAATACGTTGACTGCCATGGGGCTCACCGGTGACCTGCGCTATTGAATTCGATGATATTTCATATAACTTTTGAATTGTGATAATTATGAATTTTCGGGCATAGTGAATATGTAAACATTGGTGTTAAAAAGATAAAGTTCTACCGAATATCTACCTATCTGTATCTGTGATGTTTTCGCTTTATAAAGATATGAAATTAATAGATAAAATTTCACTTCGGTAGAATGGTGAAACTAGCGAAACAATGGTGGCGTTCAACGTGTTAAGAACTTGACATTAAATGTTAGTCGCCAACCGGGGAGATCTCCCCATTTCAAAGAAAGACAGTTGATGACCGAACGGGGAAATCTCCCATTGCTATCTTACGAATTCCCCTTACTATATACTAAGAAGTGTGCGGTGTATAACGTACAATTTGTTTGTTTTTTCTTAGCGGTCTTAAGGTAGTTCTAGCACTTGACCAAAGTCTGCAAATAAATTTAATGTTAAAATATGATGTTCTTGAGATTCTCACGAATAAGTTACAAGCAAAAAACAGCTCAGTTATCGGGCGTTTCGATGAAAAAATCGAATTTAAAAAGACAGTTTCATACATTGACGTAAATGAGAGTGAGAGAGAGAGAGAAATAGTACTTCCGACTTTATCGTTCAATTTTCCAATCTTCCATACTGCAAATACTTACGAAAAACGAGATCATTAATTCGGGAACGTTTTCGAATAGATATTTCACAAAAGATAGCAGCTGTGAAAACTATAAAATCATGCATTTCACGTTTACAATATGGCCACTGTTTGTGAATGTGAGTGTTTGGCAACACAGCATTGTCGATAAGTACGCGTACATGAAATTAAAAATTTTTTAAATTATAGTTATAATCAATACTTCAATAAATTATCATTCGTTTTATAGAAATTCAATGGGGCCCATTCATAGCACCCATAAAATCCGCTCCTATGTGAAAGAACTGCCTTAAATTATAATATATATGTTTGTACCTTATCAATGTAATTCTGAATTATTGCGGAGACAGTCATGAAAGATATCATATAGCAAGGGGTTAATAACTTTCCACATCAGCCATGGGGTGATATTACCGATGTGCTTTCTTTAGCAGTGATTCTTCTTATAGGCCTACTCCACTGTGTCGATGATATTTTCTACTACGTGCATGGTGAAAATTCGCAAGAAAAAATAAATTCCGAAATTCTTTAAAATTTGGTAGTTAAAATTTGAAGTGGATAATAACTTTTTTTCATTACATTCGGAGTAGTGTTTCGTCTCTTTTTCGTTACCTTTGCCCTACAGAATTCAGGAATCCTTGGAACAGCCATAAATCGATTGTAAAATTTATGCATTCACACCATCGATGAAGAAATCTATTTTTCAAGCCCAACGCAAAGTTAATTTATCATCTAAGATAAAACACCTCGCGCTTTTTACTAAACTATATATGAAGCTGTACTAATTGCAAGCGTTGCGTCATCAAGACTTTATTTGCAGTATCCTTCAACACACACGTTTAGAGAAGACCACGCAACCAAAAGCTTCCAAGTAGCGAAACTCTCCAATAACCCAACGAATTATCCAACCTCAAACTGGCTACAAATAAATTAAGTTGTCTAGCGGCAGGGATAAGACTAATAACCTCATCTACTGAATAATGCCAAACCTGGCAACGTTTCTAGTGGTTCTAGCTGGATATGAGTCACCTTGGTAGGAAGCGTTACAAAAATCTTTTGACCTCACAAAGTAGTATCATTTATTCAAATTCCATAACTATTCGCATCACGTACATAACACTTTTGTATTTTTTTATTATGAAAGACATATTTTTATTAAGCTGAAAGTATTACCAGAATTTGGTATGTATGTTATGGTACCGAAACAATTATTGTAGAAAGTTCCTACTTAAGTGGTTATGTCCAATATTGGTCAAACACGAATTGTAACATTAGCAATATGTTCGGACGATTTATTATTCCCCAAAGAAACAACAGAGTTACAAATAACGACACGATATGTTTATGTGCAACAAGCTTGATAAATAAATTGCCAGGTCAGTTTCATTACTCGCCTGGGAGAGGAAGGGGAAAACGTAAAAGCGTGAATGATGCAAACTATAACACAAAATTATCAATACGCTGTTAAAATTTCGCAAATTATAAAAGAATAATTCATCTAATGATCCATCATCTGTGTTAACAGAATTAAATTTCTCGCTATAAACACATAGAAAATGACGATAAGAATTTAATTAATTCCGTTTCCTAGTTTAACCGAACTTTAAATAGTTGGCAGCGTAAAATTATATAACTATTTAAATTACCACCATGAGCGTTTTCATCTTGATAATATTTAAAACATTTAATAGAATTCTCTGTGGTAATGAGATTTACATGATAAATGAATAACTTTGGTAAAGACATAGAAACAATTTAACACATAATTTATCGTTGAAAATCATTTCATACAATTTTGTTGAGGATATTTAATTCTCTTAAACTTTATAACGAGGTTTATTATAATGTTCATAATTTTTAACATGAATTTCCATCATTAAATTATATTAAATCCACGAAATCTACATTGAAATTAAAAATGTCTATTAATACAGTTTCTTAAACAGTTATCTTATATATAAAGCTCAAATACCACTGACTGACTGACTCATTCATCCACACATCACGAAATCTCAAAAACCACAGAACGGATTGCAATGATATTTGGAACATACCTTCCCCTTGGGTCTTAGGTGCTCACTAAGAAAGGGTTTTGAAAAATTCGAAATTTTAAGGTTTTTTTTTAGTTTCGAAGCACATCAAATATTGCAGGTTTTTAAATGATTTAATATATATTTTCGAATATGGATTATCAACGTTAAACTTAACTTTTACTAATTTAAGTAGTCCTTAATCCTAATGATATTAACCCGTAGCGAAGCACGGGAACTTTCAGCTAGTATATTATAAACAATTTAATATCTCCACAATTCGTAAAACTTATTTATTTAGTCCAGTATCGTAACATTTTTGATGCGATATGTCTTAATGATGTAAAATAATGCAGGTACACATGGATCATCGACTTGACCGTAAACAGTAAAAAATTTTCTCATCACAGTATACTATCGTTAACACGTTGGCTCTGATGGGAGCCACAGACAACCGGCGCTATTGAATTTAATGAAATTTCATGTTACATTTAAATTCCAATATTTATAAATTTTCTAACATATTGAATATTTAAATATTGACCTTAAGAAGATAAAGGTCTGCTCGATATCTATCAATCTGGGTTTTTAAAGTTTCTGCTTTATAAATATATGAATTTAATAGAAAAAGTTTCACTCCAGTGGAAATGATGAAAATAACGAAATACCAGTGGCGTTCAACATGTTAACCTTTTAAAAGCTGAACAAATTTTCATTTTTCTCTTTCTTTATTTCAACCTTACAACATGGAAGCGGCAAATAAAAAATGAAACACGGATTTGGACTTGATATCCACACGCTAAATTTTTTGCAACGTTTCAGTTGACTAGGTTTTTGGTTTTTTGTGCAGAGCAAAAACTCCACCTTGTGGGAAACTGCAATTAGATGGAAGCCAAAAATCCCAGTCGACAGATTATACTGAAAGTACTAATTGAAGTTGCGATTTATAACCATATAGCTTACGCTAGTTGATAACGATCAATATTACTTGTTAGTCCGATGTCCGCAAATATCTCTCGCTGACAAAGCACACCGGATTAACGATAGTATTGCAATCAGAACTGTCTAACGTAGAATTAGTATCTCATTTTTTAGTAAACGCACCAGATGGTTGAGGAACAATAAAATTTCACTTCGTGTTGAACTAGTTTTTGTTCTGTATGACGAAACAGCAATAATAAATTATTATAAAAACGTCTAAAATTGAAAAAGTTGTAGATTTACTAGCAAGATAATCAAATTTGTTTGTATTTTGAATATTTTTCTAGAAGCAAAGGTAGCTTTCAATTTTAATGGATTACTACATATTTTTTACATCATATTAAAACAGTCATTAAAACGTGTCTATTAAAAATGTTTCAAACAAAACTAGCTGGATTATAAATAGGGCACTCAATAGTATTATAGGTTTTTTCCTGTTTTGCTGTTTTATAGAGATATGCACATGACCTTCATTTTTTTAAATGAAATAGTTATAAACATTTTCGTTGTAAGTTCTGATAAAGCATCGAATCCTGGATAAACAATCATTTTAAATGAAATATAAAATTTCATTTAAAAAAAAAGTAGAGATGACATTGAAATCTCCTTGATGCCTCCAACCACAGGTAAATGATGTTTGTGTCACGGTATGTACCCCTCTATAGGGTGCAAATATATATATTATAAATATATATTTCTGAGTTAATAATTAAAGTTTGAGGAATAATTTAGCACAATATTTTAAAAAGTTACGGTTCATGCCACTACAATATACAAATCTAAGTTTTTCATTCACGCATACCATGGAATTATATTATACTTATTTACTTATCTTTAGTTTCCAGTACCCAAGGGTGTAGTCTGTGCTTACATCCATTTTAAAATTCTTCCTTGGCAAAAATAATGGTTATTCATCATTTTACTTGGGGTAATGAAAATACGATAATGCGGTGAATGGTATATTATTGAACGTGTGTTCCACTTGATCTTTTTGCGAGTGTTGTGGTTTTGTTATATCATATATATATACATATTTATAAATAAAAGTAGATTCTATAAAATTGCATCTATTTATCATAGACTGTAATTTTGTGAGAATCAGTTAGAATTTATTGTTCGCGTTTGTAACCAAATGATTATAAAATGTTGCAAAGGAGGGATTCTTAAAGACAACACGACAGTTTCAAGTCCGTTTATGTGTCTAACCATGTCAGAAGGTTGGAGAAGAATAATTATGTCGGTTTATCAATATTTATTTCATGTATCGATTCTCCATTTCTGTTTGTAAACCAAACATTAATTCAAGCCGATAATTCCTTCGTATTGAAGATAAGTTTTCAACCGATTCAAATGCAAAATTCATTTACTTATTATAATATGAAACTTCCTATTGAAATATTGTGAAATTGATTTTAAACGAGTCATTACCCCTAATTGCAAGGATAGTGATTTATTAAACAGTATACCCCTCAAACGGTAAAAAATATACAGTAACAAAGATATTTGTTAAAATTAAGAAGATCTGATTTCACAGCAGGTGGAAGATCATTTCCATTGCTTTAGAATTGGGTTAAGCATTGAATTATTGTATTCAAAGATCTCTCGTTTCAATTAATATTGGATTTATAATAGACAGTAAAATATTAACAATACCGTCGTCAACAATAACTACTGAGGTCAGTATCCTATCGTCGGAGGTTGAACCTTCGAATTTCAAAGGTGAACCACTAGAATTATCCGCGCAAAGTTTCACCAAAATTGGCGGCTACCATTTACCCGACTTTCCTTATCAAACGCTTGTTACATTGTCAGAATCTAGCTTTTGAATAAAATCCTCTATTTAGTTTCCGAAAATAACTATGTTTGCTGGTAACCCAGTTTTCCGAGTTTACGAGCCAACGATGCGCAACATTTCATCGGATATGCCCGTGGACTTTCAGCCGTTGGTGTATTTCACTTGAAATACAGAAACGCACGTATATACATACATATATCTGCGGGCAGACAGAAATCGAGGGACTAAGTCAGGATGTCATGGACGTTTAAGACAATGAGCAGCAACGTTATGAGCTCGAGCAAACATTTATCCTACGTAGAATGTAGGCTCTGGATACTTGATTGCTCGAAACCGTCTCTACACCATAATACACGTTTGCTTTCGTCCACTACTGCCACCGACAATACCTTCTCGGGTAAACGTTGCCTCGTACTTTGTGAGCACTGTCTTTGCCATAAATCAGTGTATTTAAACGTCTTTCTCACAGAATTCTAGCGAAACATTCAGGGTAGATTAACTAGATTTCATGCCTCTCCAATATCATATACTAGGTTGAGAATATAGTGAGGGGTTTGTCAAGGTAATTAAGAACGATTTGTGTAGATCAGCTATAGAAAGACTTTTTTAAAAACTGTCCAAAAATAAGAAGAAATTTTAGTTTGTATGGAATGTTTTGCACATATGAAAAAGATACATGAAGAAAATTTCTATATTATTATTTTAAAACTTGTGCTTAGTAGAACAGAGCTTCGTAAGGACTGTCTTAACTTTTGTATCGCGTTTACTTGAGACGTTTCGTGAATCTGCAATACAAGATGTGGTGGTATCTGCCCCTCCTAGCCGATTGCACCAAAGCAGAGGATCTTTTCGAATACAATCGGTATACTGGACCATAGAGGAAAAGAATTTCATTGTAAATGTGTGGTTACATGTTAGGGTATAAATAAATCTTATTTTGTTTTACTCTTACTTAACATTTCCTAGATATCATAATTAACAACGTCGGTATAACAAAATTAACTCTGTTCAATTAACAGGAAGGACTGCTTTAACGTTTGTGGTTGATTTTGAGCTGCTCGTAAGAGAATGTAGCAGTAGATTATAGTCTTACTCTATTAACACTTTACCGACCGCTATTTTTTAACATCCTAGCCACTTCTGATCGGTCATTTGCCCGCAAATATTTCCCCGATACTGATATCCCTTCGAAAGATGCAAAGTTTCTTCATTGAGTCCTTGGCACAGTTAATCGCAATGATAAATAATAATTAATTAATTGCCGTACCACCCAATTAATAAGTTAAAAGTCCAGAAGTGTTGAGCCCGAAAAACCGATTAATCGGCTACCGGTCGGCAAAGTGTTAACAGCACAGTCTGTGATCGTTCGGAATGAAATTGGAATGACTGCACGATTGAGTAAATGTAAAATATACAATAATGGGGCCAAAAAATCGCGTTGGTGTTTAACTTTTGGAACGTCGACAAATCTAATGTCAAACAAACAATTTTTTCAGAATACACGTGTTAGCCGATGTTTTAATTGGAAACCAGTGCATTTGATACTTTAATAATTTTTATAGATATGATAAATTACTTGTCTGCGTAACGGCAATTTTTACTTTGTAACGAGGAAGAGCAGAGTTTGGCAAAAATCGCATCATGTAAAAATTATACCGAACAGAGCATGAAAGTTGTGAGAGTTTGAATTAAAATTATATATCTTAATCAATTTTTAAGTTACATTTACTTAGGAGTTTGTTGATCATATTTTAATAGTAACAAATAATATTCAACTCGCCACAGCAAACAATTTGCAGTGCGGTTTTCAGATAAATATGTGATGCAATTATTTTGTAGCGTTGATCAAGTTAATCAACTTAGATTAATGACTACGCCCTTATTATCTCCTAATTACGTACACTAAACATAATATACTTGATATTATTATGGATAGAATACGAATTTCAATGCATTCAAAGCGCCAATATAAATACAGTTATCTAACATACTTAAAAATAGTTTGTTTTACAAACTATTTAAAACGTTATCAAATTACGTATTTAAACTGTTTCACAAAAGTTTTATAGCAAACTTTTCTTCTGCTGACTTATTTAGTTAAACTATATAATCTATATATCTCCAGCTATTTCATTTAAAACTTACGAACTTGATTTTACTATGTTCAAACCAAGAGGAACTCGAGGTACAATATATATACATATTATACATAAGTTGAATTCAAACCTCATCGTTATCCCTTGAATATCGCATATGGTATTCACATTATATCGAGGATGCCCTCACTCAGTTTCAAACTATTCTTAATTGAGGCATTTAACATCGAAGTTGAAGAAGAAAGAAGTAAATTACATGAAATAACACAAAGGTATATCAACTAAGTAATTTCCTAATAAGTGATATTTATTAATTAATGTTGTTACTGTTACGTCGCGAATGGGTGCAGTTTTCTTCTAAGTATTTTTTTTTGTTTGCCATACACTGACGGGCTATTTAGGAGATCGGGAATTGCGGTAATTTATTGCCATTTTCCTGGAACCCGGCTACCCGATACTTGGTCACCGAGTTTAGCTGCGAGTCGGCCAGTTGGGCCCCCTTCCCCCATCTCCTGAAGATGTTCCCCTTATTTTGCCACCTCTTGGGCTGTGAAGTCAATGTCCGCGACACCCGTCTGCCCCTCATGCTTGAAGGGGGAGACTAAGTTTTTGAAGCTTAACGAGCAGAAGCTCTGAGACCACCATGAGACACTGTCGACCACACGACGATACATAACTTATTAAAATGTCCTTGAAATCAATTTACATCGCCTCATCAACCATCGAGGCGTCGAAAGAGTTACTACGAAATCGACGTGATGGTTTGCTTATTTACTTATTTACATGAAACTACGAAAAATTCATGATCTGATAATTCTATGGTAACGATGGTTTGACGAAGTGTACATAATTATTTTCCCTAATTAACAATAAAACGATCGGCAATAAATGTCGTATTTTTAAATATATTAAATAATCTTAGTTACTAGTAATTCTAGTGTTAAGTTATTGTTATACTGCAAGAGGTGTGCTTTTTGACAACCCGCTCCTTGCCCGGATAAATTCAATCTGCGTACTTAGGTAGTAACGTCAGTTGCGCATATGTGAGTGACTTACAAAAATATTTTTCCAGAAGTTCATTCTGATTTCTCATATTAAATTCTGTCAAATGGTACAGCTTTTCATTCCTTCCAAATATCGTTAACTTCATTTAAGTTTCTGCACATTATTTGATCATCTATTGTATTCATATTTTTCTATAATAAGTTATGTTCTAAGTCGTGTCCTGTCCTTTACTGATCTGTTGTTCTAACAGCATGCAGGCACTATCTCATCAACGGATAATCTGTTGTGACGTGTAGATATTAACTCATGAGCAGGTGATAGCATGTGACTTATTGTTAGAGCTTACGACATTATCTGAAACTAACATCATAACGATTCACTAAATAGATTATTAAGAAATCTTCTATGCTTGATGTGTGTATGTATATATTACTTATACTCAAATGTTTCTTATATTAGGGGGACCGGAAAGTAATGTCGTTTCTTTAAATTAAATCCAAGCAAATAAATTTATAACAAGTTTATATTTTTAATGAATTATGCAATTCATAATTGTTTATAACCCTTGTTATGAGCAACCTTTTTTCATTTAGTGTGCAAATTTTCAATAACGGATCGATAAAGATCAATTGGTTTTGAGCAAAATATTTGAAGAAACGACATTACTTTCCGGTCCCCCTAATATTTACAATACACCATGATCAAAGTGTTGTAAAGATACTACTTTGGATCAACACAAAATTTAGCACACTTGAGTTTTGCTATTTCGCAATGATTTCTACTGTCATATAACATTGGTTTTTAATTATTTTAAAATACTATAGACCAGCTTTTTAAAGCTGGCTTTAACAGCTTTCTAAAGCTGTTTTATTCTCGGAACCCCTGCCGAATCTACATATTCCAAAATCAACTTATAAGAAACTTTTACACTAACAATAAGTACAGTTTGCAAAATAGCCAATAATTTTTGTAGGGTTTATACAAATTTATTTTAAATCAGAAAGAGTATGTGTAGGATACAGGGCCGTATGTTCAGGCTGTGCTAGACGTGTGCCATACAACAAAATGTACGGAGAACATTAAGTGTTATGTTAAAAATTGTAATACGTGACGTAATGTTTACAGGTTGTTACAATGTATTTTTAGAACGTAGTGTAGCATATCGGGTGCAAAAGAATTTTTGGCCTGTGGCAAGTATTTTGTTCTGATGAATAGCAACACCCCTCGTTCAGACATCATTTTCGATTCTAACGCACTACTGGCCGAAAAATCTCATGATTCTAAGTTAATATTCATTACTTCAATGTCACTCTGACATAGTTTTAATTTTCGTGAAAAAAAAGATAACAGTGACAAACTTGTAAGCATAAAATATAAACTTAATTTTTTTATTCAAATATTATACAGTAGAATCCCTCTAATGTTGACAACTCGGGCCAGGATCATTCGCTAATGTTGACACTTCCCTTTATCCCCACTTTTCATGACTTACTTTCCCCTATGCGCATAAGCATGCGCAGAGTTGAAACTTGAGTGACGGATTCATGTAAACATCCATAACCTACATAACGCGCCACGAAACTAAAATTCTATTGGGCAATAAAAAGTCCAAGTGGGGGAAAATACAAATAACAGTAACGGGAGTATCCTGTCAACATTAGCGAGAAAGCAACGTTAGAGGGAGCAGCATTAGAGCAATTCTACTGAATAAGTATTGTGGGGATTTTATAAATCCCGCGAAATGGAATAATCTAAAAAGACCCGAAATAAGATAATTGACTGACGAAAAAACGAACGTCGACGGAACGTGGCCGGCACGAGAACGATACCAGGGTGAAAGGACAGTTAAATATACAGAGAGTAGACGAACGTCACAACAGATAGAACATAACCCAGACCTAACCCAGACGTATGAACATATAGAGTTAGAAAATAGACGAACGTGCATAGATGAATAGATGAATAGAGTTACAGACGACTAGACGAACAGAATTATAGACGATTAAACGCATAGAGGTACTAAACGAGTAGACGGACAATTAGACGTGACTAGACGTATTTTATACTTACTTTGTATTTCATATTATTTAGAGACAGAGAGAGAGTGAGAGAGTGTGTGTGTTTTAGAGTACTGTGTTCCCTACATATCATATTAAATTTAAGTTTCCAGTTGTACATATTTATCATAAGTGTATTGGTAATAAATATTCTGCAATATTAATTTAGTATTTTCCCTTTAAAAGATTTTCATGATTACATTTGGTATTACTAGGAAGGCGATTTTTGTGTCTTACAATTAGTTTCTCTTCCTTAATGTGAATGATCTTAAAATAATTAATTCCAGATGACATCATTATACTGAGCATAAATATTTGCAAAGTTAAGAAAATATTTTCCTATTGTTCCATTTTCACAATCAATAGATTATATAGAGATGCACTTTAAACTTTTACGGTGCAACAAGCGTGATACTGTATTTGAATCTTACATTTTTATTGTAGCAAATATAGTTGGATTGCAAAACTGTTAAACTGATATTCTACTTTCACCGCTTTTCTCTAACAATAAGTTTTGCTGAATTTTCAAGTCACAGTACATACACTTTTAAAAGAAAACATATATAAAATAGTATTTTTTGAATTCTCATTAGAGGACAAACAATCTGAGCTATCATGATGATATAATTACACTGTTTCTCCTAAATTATTCATTCTGGCAAAATCAGTTATGCATTAAATATTATTTATGTATTGATAAATGAAATTCTTCATTTTGAAGATTCTTTTTCTTCGCTAGTGTTGTGGGATCGGGGCGGTTACCGCTCCTAGAAAAGAACTTGGAAGAAAAGGACGTGAGAAGAAAGTGTCGTCAGGGAGAGGCCGCTAGCGCTGTGGTATGGGCGCAACCCGGAAGATCTGCGGGTTAAGCGACTCGGCCGAGGACCGCCGGAAGGATGGGTGACCGAGCGACTCTCTTTCTTTTTCACGATCCTACAGTATTGTCTCTTGATACTAAAACTTGAAATACTGCTGAATTCAATGTGAAAGTATATTTAGTTCCATATATTGGCAATTTTGACAATGCGGATGAAATTTAAAAAATAGTTAAATTCGTAATAATTAAGTTTACCTAAAAATTGAAAGATGTGTCAAATAAATGGCAGATGTTACGGAATATCGATTTTGATTGATGGCTTTGCAATTTTCCACTGCAATATAATTTACAGTTGAATTCGTCAATAATTCCCGTTTAAATATTTACTTGCTGCTATTATTATTTCATTTGCATGCTTCTATTTGTAACATACTCTACTGAAACGTGAGCATTCGGTATATTTATTAATGCCAACCTTTTCAGTTTCTTATGCTTCCCGGTATCCACAACCCGTAAATAATAAATTTCCATCAGCATACGAGTAACGGTCCAATTACTAATAATTAAAATCTCTAATTAAAAATATTAAACGAGATAGATTGATCAACTGATAATTAATTAAAATAAAAAGAATATAACATTACTAATATTCGAAGTACGTAAAAGTATCATAAATGAGTACGATTTTCCTCTTAAATGAGTGGCTGTGCACTGTAGTAAAATTTAATTATTGTGAATGTTGAAGAATAATTATCTTCATTTGTAATTATGTTCATGCAAATCCACTAACATTGAAGTATGCTTTGGTATCGTTTGCTATTTACTTCTGTTAAAGCATAATAAGACTTTTAAGATGTATCACGTCGATTACACTGTTCAACACGATTTTTTTTCTCAAATATTCAATGGGTGATCCTCGTAGAGTTAGTCATCCTAAACACGAATCCGTCGGCAGAATTGCTCCATCACCCTCAGTTTTTTAGTAAAATGAGTTTTTGTAAAAACACCAAATTTTGGCAGAAAATGAGGTATTACGGGAAAAGTATAAACGATGCGAAGTTGAAATTGGTCTTAAACGATAGAGGAAATCATGCCGAATATTTTAGTGTATATATTTATTGAAATTGGTTGTTGCAAATAGTAACAAATGACCGTCAAATTTTAAAAAAGTGCGGATGCGCGAACTTACTATGCTATACTTTTACATTTTTATGAAAAGTTATTTATCTAGCACGAATTTGCTATACTGGATCGCATTCCTTAGACATTTCTGAAGAGAAAACTGCCCCCAAAAGTTTCGGGAACTGTTTTCAATCCCGACGGGTCGAAAAAATATCCGTCGGGAACGTGTAATCGGCGTTCGACGCCATGCTGCTATTGTACGCGGGCCGCCAGTGAGACAGTGCCGTAACTACGCGTTATCGACGCCGATCTGACAGTACCATCTGAGGGCTCTTAACTCTGATAAATATAAATAAATAATTGTTTGTTTTCATGTTTTAGTTAGAACTCTAATCTGTTTAAAAAAGCGATTGGCGTAATTCAAGTCTTCAAACCAAGAAGCTCAATCATTATTCTCAAAAATAAAAAAAAAGCAACTGATATCCACATGATCTCGATAAATTTTCCAAATCGATCATTTTAAAAATAATCTCTGTCAGCACAAATGTATTCTACACTTTCGACTCGGATTTTCACGCGCTAATACACTTTTTCTACTCATACTACGAATTAAGAGACATCATGTATAGAGGATGTCCACGTTAAGCTTTCAACTTTTAATACAAAATGTTATGAGTAATTATAATATCGAGACTTTAGTATTAAAAACAAAGTTCAGTACTGGAACAGTATAGTGCAAAATCTAGTAGAGATGACCAAATTTTCAAATTTGTAATTTTTAAGGAAATAAATGTTGATTCAATGGAATAATTATCATTTCCTTTAAAGTTTCGCAGAAAGTGATTTTTTGAAAGAAATACCGTTTAATCTCGGTTAGGCGCGGTTAAACGAACGAATGGTTTTGTTAAAATTAAATATGTTCCTTATTTTATAATTCCACTTACATTTCAGAAAAATGTGAATGAACAAAGAAGTTTTGAGTTGAACGCCCTTATAAAAGTTCTTTATTCAAGCTGATATTCGTATTTTTAGATTTTATTTATGGTTCATGTCATATCTAAAATCCGCGAATAATATCTCAATTAAATGCTTCCTTAAATAGCGAACTACTTTATAGAATAGATATGAGAAAGAGAGTTTTCAAACTGGCTGCCACAATCCTTTTTCGTGCCAACATCTTTCATAATGTATTAAATATAGAATACTAACCTTTTGCCCTACAATAACGTGTGACACTCGTGGTGCAGGATATGGAATAAGAAAGTTCTTAAAAGATTATTAAACTGAAAATATCTACGCCGTACATGGACTTGTGCTCGGGTACTATGCCCGGGTGCTTTTGATCCAACACCGATATTCGCTCGAAATCCTCACGGTTACTGAACCAACATAGCTTTGATTTCCCGAACTCAAAATAAAGTACAATGCACACTGCGACTTGATCTTTGACTTTATTCGAATTTTCGACGTCTATATATAAAAAAATTACATCGTGGATTATAATGCTCTGCTATTAGAACTGTGTTTCAAATCTTCCTCAATTTCTGTCTTTCAAAAATCCTCAAACACAGATGATTTATCATAATGATATACGTCATCGCCATTCAGCGTGGCGTCACAAATATGGTTACAATTAACATTAATTTTTAAGTAAACAAAAACAGCTCAGTTCTGAGCCATGATTTTTTTAGACGGTTTACCTACGCAAATCGAGAGGAATGCAATGAGCCAAGAAATTGTTCGACCTTAATTTTCAACCCTTTCCTGTTTTTGGCGGCCTAGTTCTTTTAGAAATGTTTATCTTTCAGGAGGTGTAGAACAACCCCTCGTAGGTAGGGACGCAATTTTGAAACACCCTCTGCACGTCGGTTAAAATTGACATTAATTTGAACGAAAACGTTCGGTTCTCTCACAAAAGTCTATCTTTGAGAACGTAGGGAACAAGATGAGAGAACAACTTCTCATAAGCGGGAGCGTATAATTTTGAAACACCCTCTACATAACGTTAAAATATTGTTAACATGAAATACGCCAGTACTGCGCACCGGGAGCGTAAAAATTTGGTATACAACTATCAAAACATGTTTTTCCTAACGCTCGTATCATCGGATCTAAAAAGTTTGAAAAATTCGGTTGCGCGGTATCGGTTGTATGGACACTATTGTACCGAAACTAATCGGTGGCTCGTAGAAACATTTCTCCCGATCGCATTTCAATGCCGGAAAACACTTTCGACGGTAAAACTTAACCTATATTCGAAAAAAGGTCCGCGTGCCTTCGATTCGATGCTAATTACACACTCGGTTGCTTCGATGATTACATCCGTACGTATAATCGCGCGGGAAAGCCGTCGAGTGGTCTCATTAGTTATTCGAGCGTAACCTACCGAACGCGCATGCGCAAAATTGCGTGGAAAAAAGCGATCGATGACCGTAGGGTTGAAAGGGTGCGACGGGCGGAGACGAAGAGGGGCGAAAGAGAAGGGTGGGAGGAGGGAGCGAAGGAAGGTGGAGCCTTGGGTGGGGAAGATCTAATGAGACCGCGTGGCCGCTATTTTTACATTACTGTACCGACTGTACGCCGTTAACTGCGCGCTTGCTCATTAAACAAAGACAAATCTTTGTTCAGCATTCGAGTTTAAGATCGTTCTTGAACAAGCATCATCGCGGTAGACACCTGTACATAGAGATATATACTCAACGACGAGTAAGGAAAAACGAGAGTCACTCGCAGGCCTCCCCTTCTCGAAGAACTCCTTCAACGGATTCTACACTCGAGCCATTTTTTTTTGTTCATTATCAAAGCCTCCGTTTGCCTTCTTTGGTCTGTTTGAGAGCTGAGTATCGTGAGAGTACTTCAAAAGGTTTTACATTTAACTTCATTTTCGAAGAAATTCTTCTTTTCGTCATTGATATATTTATAGTTACGAGTTTCAACGGATATTGTTAGATGAGAGAATTAAAATACAGAGATGGAAGAGATTTGCAACTGAGTATATCTACAGGCTTCTATTATAAAGTAGACGTTTAGTAGCAGAGATTATAGGTAGGTATATGGAACATACATCAAACATTATAGTAATTCCGGTTCAACATTATATTAATTTTAAAGGTAGAACGTTGAGGTGAAGGAGGAATAAAAGAGAAATGATGTGTCGGTATAAAACGTATCATTAAATTATTATACCGATGACAATTCAATCTCCGTAAAGTTACTTTCTTATCCCTCGTGGCATCCCATTCTTGTCTGCGAAGAATGTTTCATAATGCATAAGAATATTAGAGAAATTAAAATCTAGTTACTAAAATAGTTTCATGGACCATAATGAATGAATGTGAGGTCTGACAACTTACCAAGTGTTACTACTTGCTAGTGAACACATATGAAATATAAATACTATTTCTATTTCCATACTCCTATTTGAAATATACTCCACTTAAACCTGATTTATTAGGTATATTTACATTAGGTGTATGTACTTATGTTAAACTTTTCAGTTTCTTGTATATACTGATAACCATATTCTGTAAATAAAAAATTGCCATTGTCATACAAGCAACTTCTGTGGTACAACGATAGTTTCATGGTCCGTAATGAATGAATTTGTGGTCTGACTACTTACAAGTGTTACTACTTATTCGTGGACATGTATCGATTAAGACGCCCATGATAAGTAAAATCATTCGCAAAAAGAAAATACGTGTTAAAAATTAACTTTTTTTATTATATACAACTTAATGAAACGTGTGATTATATACTAATAAGAAAATGCAATATTTCGTTAGAGTTTTTCAAATTAGAAACTTTTATTAGTTTTGTTAGATTTAGTCTACTTGTGCTCGACATTGTTTTGAAAATTTAGTAATTACTGCCATTAACATTATTTTGCGTAATAAAAAATTACATAAATTTCAGATACAATATTTAATCATTTCAGTTTCGATATTTTTGATGAATTGATCATCACACAGTATCCCTTAAACTTTGGAATTAACATTTTTTCGATTACTTCTTCAAATTCAAACTGGCAATGCTTATTAATGATATGCTTTATGCAATAATCCGATAGTAATTTAATACGGCCAGAGTTATTGTTTTTATTGATATATGAAGGGTACCGAAAAAGAATGTCGTTTTTTTGCAACACATCACGATGTGAAAGAAGATCAGATTAAATGTTCTGAATCAAAATCCAGTGAATTTTATGAGCGAGGTGTTAAAACTTTGCCAGATCGAAAGCGTGGAAATTATATTTCAGATTAATATTTTTAAATTGAGTTCTTATAGGTATTCACATCTTTTATTTCAAAAATGTCATTCTTTTCCGGTACCCTTATTAGTTTTGACGTCATGTCGTACGTTCTTTGTCACACCACTCTCAATTTAATGATTTATGAAGGATATGCAATCGCAGTACATGAGCCATTTATTTTGAAAGCGCCATAAGTCATTTCAACGTAATAAAAAATTATAGTTTTTTGATAACTATAAGAAATTATTTATACTGAAAAAATTAAGTATCCTGAAATGAGAAATGCAAGTAACTCTTTTGGGAAACTGGTATCAACATTTTTAAGCCTTTTAATGCGGAATCCTTTAAATAGTTCAATTTACAAACAAAACGAATTCAACCATTTTTTAAACGGCTCATATATTGCAATAGGTAATTAAAACTAATTGTAAGATTAATTTTTTCCGTTTAATACATTGGCAGCATATGTCCAAAAATTTACAAAAATGTTAATTAAAAGTGTTATTATAAAACAGTGTAACTTTAACTGATTAACAGAAAACGAGAGAAGCAAAGCATAAAACTGATTTTACGGCACCCATTCCATTTAATCTTTATTATATAAACTCAATTCTGACTATTAACAATTCTTTTTTTAAATGAATATTTCGGAAACGAGGCAATGGTGGCAGCACTTCACAGATCCTTCCTATCTTTCTCTCTTACTCTACATCTGCCCTGTTGCCATCGTTTAACGAAGCCTGCGCACATCTGCGCATGCACACCGGAAAAAGATCCAACTCGACCGGATGTACGGCCATTCTCTTTATCCTTAATCTGCTTTCGTCGCCTACAGCATTTTCACCACCTCGACATTCGCCTATAAAGATTGTGAAAAACATTGAGGTACAAACATCATTGATCAATCTTTGGACCATTCAACGCAGATGGAACAATAATATTATAGGACAAACAAAAGAAATCACTTGGTGGAAAGCACGGCGAGAGTGTCGTTGGCGCCGTCTATTTCCATCATGACTTGAACTGGACAACAACTTTTTCGGCCAGTCACGCATTGGTATTGAAAATTACGTCAGAATGAGGGATGTCACTGTACGTCTGGCAAATCGGAGCAAACTACCTATCAAGTGACTTCTTTTAGTTGGCCGACAATATCTATCTGTATATCTACCAGTTTCGGAATATTCATTCAATGAACAGTAAAATGATAATCTCATTTTCATTACTCACTACTCTAGTTAATACTTTGAACGCCGATGTTTCATTAACACATTCGCGCCGGCCCCGCGATAATGCGGCATTTTTTGTTTCTTTATAACACCCATAGAGTCTTTGGCGTGTTATGAAGAATTATGAAGGTATTAGAATTATTGGGTAAGGGAATAAAATTGTTGTGAAAATGTATAGGGTATGAAATATTTTTTTTAGCTACTTCTTGTTCGGAGACAAGCAAATGAAGTCGGCGCTTAATGTGTCAATTTCATCCCTTGTACCGAAGTGGAACTTCTTTTATTAAAATCGCATCTCCACAAAGCAGAAAGCTTATAATTACAGGCACAAGTACATATATAGTCAACAGGACACTGTTCTTGTAATACCGACATTGAAATATTAGATGTATTAGAAAATTTGTAAATTAGTATTTATACATAAGTCTCTCTATTTTTCAATTAATGCTCTCCTAGAGGATATTACTCTCTGGGGGTTGGTACATTACAAGATGCGAATTTTAAGAAACTGTCGGGAAGATTATTAATAGTAATAGCCCCCAGATAACTGTCTACAGTGATTGCAGTTCGTTTCATCTATTTAATAATTATGAAGAACTAGCTGAAAGTTCCCGTGCTTCGCTACGGTTTAATCGAAACTAAAAAAAAACCTTAAAATTTCGAATTTTGAAAAATCCTTTCTTAGTGGGTGCTTATACCCTAGAAGGAACGCTCACGCAAAATTTCAAGTTTCTAGGTCAAGTAGTTTCGGCTCTGCGTTGATGAGTTTGGCCCATACTTTAACCCCCCAAAACCCCCCCTAAAATTTCGAATTTTTCAAAACCCTTTCTTAGTGAGCACCTAAGACCCAAGGGTAAGGTATGTTCCAAATTTCATTGCAATCCGTTCTGTGGTTTTTGAGATTTCGTGATGAGCGAGTGAGTGAGTAAGTCAGTCAGTCAGTCAGTAGTATTTAAGCTTTATATATCGATACCAACTTTCTAATATGTCGTATCCCACATTTTGAAAATTTTTCGGGAGACGATAAAAACGTTTCACGGTCACAAATTAAATAAATTACGTATTATTTTGTTTTTACGTTTGTTTTAATGTACAAGTAATATAGATTGAAGTGAGAAAAAAAAATTAAACAATTTTTTAATTATTACGTGGGTTATTATATATTGATTGACGCTACATACATTGTGATCAAAAAGTATCCGGAATTTCTCATTTAAACGAACCACGCTTGAGATATTGTCGAAATCATTTTTTTTCTAAGTTGGTATAGTTGTCAGTTGTTTACATGTCAATTTTAAGCGCAATCTATCAGATAGTTTGTGCGTAATAGCCTTGTCAACAAGTCATTCTTTGGTGTACTCTGCGAATTTTGCTACTCATGGTTTCTTCACCACGACAATGCACCGGCTCACACCTCTCATCTTGTACGCGACTATTTGACCAAAAACAATGTTAATATCGTTCCGCAAGCTCCGTATTCACCTGACATGGCCCCGTGTGACTTTTTCCTATTCCCACGACTCAAGTTACCACTTCGCGGAAAGCGTTTTCAGACGATTGAGGCGATAAAGGAGAATTCGCAGAAGGAGCTGAAAGCGATTCCAAAATCAGCCTATGAAAAGTGTTTTGAAGATTGGAAGAAGCGTTGGGATACGTGTATTGCTTACGATGGAGATTACTTTGAAGGGAATAAAATAAATATGGATGAATAATTGAACCGTTTTCGTTTTATTGACAAATTCCGGGTACTTTTTGATCACAAGGTATGTGGGATACGACATATTGCGAATAGGATTCAAACAGTAGTAAAAGAAAAAGAAATTAGTACAACATTTTAAAGAAATAATAAATTTTATTACTTAATAGTAATAATTATTTTTAACACAGTTTCATATATAACTATATTTTAAACGGACAATCAAACTTAAAATATAATCACAGCTGCAGGATACTGCACAAGTCTTAGACTTTCTTTTTTTGAGAAGACTTTTTATTTTTATTATCTTTAATACTAGTTGGTATCGATATATAGATTGCTACGTGGTCGGTGTGTAAATATGTCCAGGTATATGACAGTACTTATTGCCTCGAGGCGTTGAATAAAATAAATAAGTAGAGAGAGTAAAATAACACAGATTAAAATGAGATGAAATTGAGTAAATTAGAATAACTTAATTTGGTTGTCTGGATACGTCTGACTAGCTTCCATCTGCCATTTTACTCGATTGCAACGGTTGACCAATAAATCGTACGAGTAGTTTAATAATAACATTAAATTGACGCCATATGCAAACTCCATAGATAAATAGGTAAAAATACAGTAAATTAGCATAAAATACAGTATATTAAAATATAACAAAAGGACAGAATGAAAAAGAGTGAAATAAATAAAGATACAGTAATGTTGTATAAATTAAAAATTTTAAATATTACAATTTAAAAGTCATATGAAATTCCATTGAATACAATGGCACCGTTTACCGATGACCCTTATGGCAATTAATGTGTTAATGGATAAAATGTACTAAAAGAAGTACATCGGCCTTGGTGAATCTTTAAACTCACAAAACGCTCATTAGCCTTACTCATTCTATTTTCGCAAACTACAAAAATTAACACTAGAACTACCAAGCAAATAAAAATGACTCGTTCCAAAAGTTCTCCAAGTTTATAGGACAGTCATACAGCAAATACTCTACGTTGGTCTTATAAAATACAATTTACTAAATCGATCATCTTTTTCACCTATTGATATCTCCTTTTCCATAGTACGTATTTACTTAATGTATTAAAATATAATAGATTTAACGCCGATTGTTCTAGTGTTAATGACAATAATTAGTAATGTTAATGATTTAACAAGAACGGACATATGCTCATAGCCGTTACAGTAATATTTTAATCAGTCATTTTTTAATCAGAAGGTTTATAACAGTGTTTGAGGCAATAATAATTTTTGTATGAACTGCCACAAGCAAACGCTGTTGATTTCACAGCCGTGTCGTTATTATTCTATCATTAAACCTGTACAACGAAAATTTTCAGAAAAATACAAAATTCGAGTAAATTGGTTTGAATCTAATTATGCAGCCGATAAAGACGAATTTACTTTCCAAGCACTACCGCTGGACAATATACATATATAAGAAAAACTGTGTGCTCGTTACAGTCTATACAAAAGTATTATTGTTTCAAACAGTTTATAAAGCTTTTGATAGAGAAAATTAGCATAAAGATAATGAATAATTACCCGATGGTATTAACTCATTAGTATTAATGTCTAGTATTATTAACTTTCGCAATTATCAGTGTAAAACATCGAGTATAGTTAATCCTTTGTACTCGTAAGTTAACAATATGTCGCCAAAATTTTGTACTCTGAAGTTAACCATATGCTGTAACCTAATTTATTATGTTAAATAAATCCTATAGATACGATTTTCCTCAAATAATGCTTTGTTAAATGAATTTGTTTAAAATCACATCTAAACGTATGTACATATTGTAAACTATCTAGACTCATGCGCAAGTGCAATTGCACCAAAAAATATTAATCTTATTAAAAAAAAAGAAAAATCAGGAAAAGTACATTTTATTCCAATATTTACATTACGAGGATGAAAATTTAAAAATGTCTGGAATTAATTGCGAGGTGGTGCTATCATGACGTGAAAAATAAATATATACAAAATTGTGGAAATATATGATGTTATTTATCAGAATGCGATTTTATTTTATACAATTGTAACAAATTAACATGTTAGTTGCAATTGTTGCGCGACGAGATACAAATCATTACGCACGAAAGTATGTTTTGAACTATGCGAAAATTGACGAAAATCTTATATTATTCCGACGACAATTTCACATCTTCATTCCTAATCATTTTAATATACCTAGCAACAAAATAAAACTGGAATCACAGTAATCATATTCCAATAAATAAAACTTGCAAAAGTTTAATTCTTAGCGTTTCTAAATAACTTTAAAGTATTACTAACTATCCGAAATTTTAATTCGACTAAATGAATTTCATACATTTATGTTGCGACTCGTCGGACAGTTAAGTCGTTGGAGTCTAGTTTTGTTCTTCTCTCGGAGATTAATAAACACTACACTCCCGAAATGGTTTTGGTGTTTGTTTATTGTAACAGAGAACTAGTATATACACGGAAACAAATAAATAACAAAAGAGAATAACAAATAGATAACAAATATAAAATACGAGCGAGCCAAAATGTGTATAAAGAAAACTTGTCGTTGCGAATAGTATGTTACGGGAGAAAATCTAAAGATTTGGCTCACTTTTCGGTTCTTTTATCAGTTTTGCAAGCACCCCTTCCTCTGTCGGCAACCCCGACGAGGAGGAAGGGGTGGCTAGATAGGGAGGAGTATGTTGGGCCCTGGTGAAATGTTATTGGTTCTGCCTGGGCTTCGTGGGTGGTTACCAAAATGCAGCGTTTGCATTGGTTTTGCCAAAATCCACTGAAGGCCCAGGCAGAGGGGGGCCTTGGGCCGCGAGGGTGACTCAGGTGTGGACGAGAACTGCTAGATTTATGACAGGTGTCATAAATCTAGCGCAAGAATTCTGAAGTGCAAATCTGGTAGCCACGTGCCATCCCTCAATATTCGAAGGTGGTTGCCAGATGGACGGGTCTACACAGCTGCGACTCTAAAATATAGAATTTAGAAAGCTTGCCCCCGCAACTTCAAGGCCCGCGCTGCAATTACGCCTCAACAATTTAGTCAAATTAAAACTTCGGATAATTAGCAATTTTCTAATTTTTACAACTGTCTTTCTTCTAAGATAATAAATGAGTGTGAGATATAAGTCATATTAATCTTATTTTGAAAAAAAAAGTCTGTAAAAATACATTTTATTTTAATTTAAAATTCGTAGCACGCAACCTGGAAAACATCTGAAATTAATTACGAGCTAGCGCAACACCGATCTAAAAAAATGACAGTGCAAAGGATTAAAATACAAAAACCTTTGATTAGTAGCGTAACTTCCTTTGGTGTGCTATCTCATCAGTGGTCATCAACAGAGTCCCCAAATAATTCTGCATAAGAACCTGAGCGATCCACAACCGTGACGAATGCTTGTTAGTTGCATTGATTTATTGTCATTCACTTATGAAATTCTATATTTATGTAAATAAGGCTAAACAATTTTGAAAAAGTGTTTCAATTATAATTTCAAGTCGCAACACGTATCTATAATACTTTTCTTTTTTTACTTATGTGGACCTGTTAAAAACAGCTTGATGGAGCTCTTTTAATCAATATTTTCATACCTGCTGCAACATATACTATCAAGCTATATATCATAAAATGAGGCTGCGCAATTCTATCATCAAACGAACAATGTTCCTTTCAAGAAACAAATATAAACGAAATCATCTATTTTCCATGGATAAAGTCCCTTCACTATAAAATGGTAGCAAATCGAACCCAAAGATTTCCGGAGGCACATGGACTGAGAGTTGAGTAATCAACACTCCTGTTTACCTCGTTGCTGATGCCTACTATACGAAGATCGATATTGAAACTGTATTAAACCCATGGAAGGTAAATGAAGTAGGAAAACAAGAATTTTATTGTAATAGACTGAAATCACCTTGTGGCCCATATAAAATACAACATTAAGATTACATTACTTTAAGGGGTACAAATCTTCTATTATATAAAGCTCAAATACCACTGACTGACTGACTGACTCATTCATCCACTCATCACGACATCTCAAAAACCACAGAACGGATTACAATGAAATTTGGAACATACTCTTGCCTTGGGTCGTAGGTGCTCACTAAGAAAGGGTTTTTCAAAATTCGAAATTTTAAGGTTTTTTTTTTTTAGTTTCGATTAAACCGTAGCGAAGCACGGGAACTTTCAGCTAGTAGATTATAATCGAGCTACATCATTATCCGAGAAGGTTATAATATTCACGTGTAAGTTTGAGCACGCTATAAAACACCGTAAAAACATTTTATTATTACAATTTTATCGATTGTTGCTATATGCTGTATTGAAAAGCACAAACTGTTTGGGAAAGTCTTGGGCTTGTAGATTCCACAAGTATTTTTCTCCCAACGCATTGCAAAAAATTTTCTAAAATTCACTATTAGTCTAAATACTAGATGTTATTTTCATTACACATATACGTACATTTACTTCAAGCTTTTGATGAATAAACGGTGAATAGTATTGCATAAAACATTCAGATGATTAAGAATTAGAGAAACAGGAATACAAATTTTCAAAATACTTCATTTGGATTTATCGATTATAATATTCATAGCATGTACATGTACATATTACATAATTAGATTGAAATTAAATTATTGAAGAAGAACAGACTAATCTTGTTAAAGAACTAAAAACTAATCGTTTCAACTGCCTCGATTTTAATGCTGAGACACTGTGCCATTCCCCCGGCAGGGATCAGAATCTTCATGGAACAATAAAAATACGGAACTGCGAAAGTATTTATAAGAAATACTTATTTATTTAAATTACTCATTTCCCGATTTGCAACGAACCTCCAAATCCATTACTCATAGATGCTAAGAGCTTCAATTCAAATACCTTGGAGTTCGTTATTGAAGTTTATACTGATTCTGAGTTAGAAACACAACGAGAAGATACATACAGGGTCCGTCAGCAAAATCCGGACAAAATTCTATTTTAATTTCCTGCTATATGTAATGTCAGCAGTAGATGTTTGTTTCTTTTCAAGCAAGGCATATGTACGTACAATACGTATGTAACATCTAAATGGCAGATGTGATTAGATAGTGTTTGGAATATATTCACAAAGCAGCAATAACTGAAGCGCTTCGCGCGGAGCGTTCAGCTATTGAAATTATTCGATTCTTTAGATACCCGAATTCTACTGTTTATAATATTGTACGAAGGTATGCGGCTGTAGAGAAGCACGTGGAAGGCTCTGCTAATCGGTCAAGGCGAATTTATTCCAAAGAAAAGTCTGTAAGCACAGCGGCTGCCGACGAAAGAGCTCAGCAACCCGCCACACTTATTTAAGAAGGGTAAAACCATTAACAATAGACTGTACCTCCGGATCATAATTTCGGTAGCGAAGCCAAAGATGGAAAGTGTAGCATTCGGGAAATCCCACATTTTACAATAGGTTGGCGCACAAGCTCATACGAGTCATTTAATGCAAAACTGGTTTTCCGATAACGTCGAAATATTTCGGTCCAAAGACTTCTGGCCTCCCAATTGACCAGACTTGAAGCTTCTAAGTTATTATGTTTGGAGCGTTATTGAAAGGGTGTCTAATAAATCCAGGCACCCCATCGTGGCATCCCTTCACGTCGCTCTAGAGGCAGCATTCGCGAATTTGGACAAGGATCAGGTGAAAAGAGCATGTTCGCGCTTCAGATCAAGAATCCAAGAAGTGATCGCAGCGGAAGGAGGTTATACTGAATAATAAAACTTAATAAGGATCCCCTAATTAATTTACACATTTTTTTTCATCAATACAAGTAATTTCTAACTAAACATGTGTTTGAATGAACTCTTAATTTTGTCCGGATTTTGCTAACGGACCCTGTATATCAAAATCTTGTTTGTCTCTTGTTCTCTCGATTTCCAAAGTCTTTATTTAACATATTACGGTGTAACAGATTTCACGTCCGTAAATCTAATGTCAAAGACCAGACGTACAGCATTGTTCTTTGAAAAACATTAAAAGTAACAATAGAAGGAAAGAAAATAATAACATTACTGTATTACAAACGACTGTCGACTTTCGCACATAATTAGTTCCCGAAAATGTGTACGAATGTTGAATGTCCGAAGGTAGAGGGACACACGAAAAATATTACAAATTGCATATTAATGTGATTTCTTTTCAATCTTGAGATTCTCTAACCCTTAGTAGGTAATAGTAGTAGGTAATTAAAATTAGAGATAATATAACAATATTAAAGAACCTCTAATATGCAATGTGGGAGTGAGCGCGAACAACAGAGCTCCAAAGGAGTGACTGTATAGAAGCAAACAATTATTGAAATAAAACAAAAATCTTTAAAAAATTGAATATGCAAAAATGTGCGAAATAGCGAATTCTGCAAAAGTAGAATACTGTAAAATACTGTGAGTCCTAGTTGGTAAAGATAATCAAAAAATTTTATGATGGCTTATACGTATTTTTAAAACTGAACGACGTATTACTTTAAAACTATCATAATAATAATATGCAAAAGGTCTAGAATGGTACTGAAACTAAAATCATTTCAAAATAAAAAAATCCTTCTAAACTGTTCTGAAGATTCACGAAGTTTATCACATACTTTCAGACAGTCACACATTTTCGTAGTAGCAATCGCAAGAAAGCATCAGATCTACATGACATTTCATTTGTAATGAGCATATTAACATACTGTAAGGGAGGAAAAACCGGAACAAAATCTACTAGTTTTTCAAATTATTTTAATACATTAATAACATAAACTAATTATCGTAACCGAAAACAACACTTAACTCATAAAAGCAACATAAATCGTACGTCAAACATAAATCATAACTTTAAATACATTAATTAAATATCTGTAGTTAAATAATCTGTCTGTTCCCTTCTAATCTCCTAAACGACTGACTCAATATTTATAAAAAATGCTGTTCTTCAGTCAGTCGTCGCAGCGGCGACGAACATACTTGGTGTTATATTAATATATACATTAACACTCTTACAATATGAATGTTACTGATGCAAGGGTAAATAATAATTTTTAGAGTAGAAGCAGCGACGAAATACTTCAAAAAGAAAATGTCAGAATTTTCAAAAAACTGAGTACCAACTCCGGATTTATAATTAAAAGATCACAAAATTTTGGCATATTCATCTCTTTTTCAACGATAATTTAACAATAACTAAACAGATCAGTACTTAACCGAATGTTTTTAGCAGTCTACAAATAATAGTACCAAGAGCCATAAGAACATTCAGCTTTAAGTCAGAATTAAGGGACAAAAACGAGACGGAGAAATGCACGACTAAGCAGACATTACAGTGGATGAAAAACAAGACACTTTAATGGAAAGGAGCTCTGGAATGATACTATCTCGCGAGACTGAGAAAATCCTGGATTTGAGCCTATGAGTACCAGGGTGAGTGTGGCATTTTTCCTTTCACTGACACAAACAGTTACGAAAAAACAAAGATGGACAGTCTTTTAAAAAAGATACTCAAGAATATAGAACATATGCATATTTATTTATGTCAAAGACTTAAAATACGGTTTTTTGCAAGTTAAGGTTAAAATTTGTTTTACCTGATTGAACTTTAAAACAGAAGCCATCTAGTCTGTAAGTAAAGCGTTGTATTTAAATTATTCCTCACGGGAAGATCCTTAATAGAACCCGAGACCGATCGCAGGCCATTGATATCATTAATTATAGCCTTAAACTGGTAAATGTGACGTTTCTGCCAATAAGGATAATTTCTGTGTTTCTTTCTTCTGTCTGGTTATCCCATTGTTGTCTTATTGATCGAAAATCCTATTTCGGTATTGAAACTTTGCATTACTGTGACATTAATTTGAAAGAGAACGGTTTATTTCTGATCCATGATTTCTCTTTGTTAAACATTTTACCTGAATGAAATTGAAGAGAACCAATAAGCCAATAAAAACATTTGACCTTAATGTCCAATCCCTTTACGAATTTTTCGATTCTTTCTTTCTGCAAATGCTCACCGATTTAAAAGTGTGGAATAACGCTTGATCGACCGTGACAATTAATTTTCATACAACTTGTACAGATACTTAACGTTAATCCATTTCTGTTCATTGTTATATTTTAATTGACATTTTTAACACTTTGCATTATGAGGTCACCTCTGGAGTGACAAAACTATTCTCTAAAACTGTTAAGTCACCACTGCCATGACACTTCATACAGTTCATAAAGAGAGAACTGGTGAGAAGCAGTCTTATTTAAAGAATTCTTTGAAATGATGTATATGTACATAAAAGTCTTGTATTATAAACATCTCAGTGTAATAATATTAGTGTTCTTTATCAAATGTTTAAACGCGAACGTCGAAGGACAGTCTATTTGTTACACATCCAACAGGAAGCCATTTTTACATTAGGGAGATCGTTTTAACTCTTTGAGGTACAGCGGGATTAAATGTGTCCCATCTCTTTAATGCGTGAAGATGCATGGCGGAACATTTTTTGTCCCACCTCGAACATTTTTTTTATCATATAACTTTATTAATAAATATATACCAATTCAATTTTAAAAAATGCTTCTGCAATATGGATCATTTCATATTTTAAATTCCCATGTTCCAAAGCGTTAAAAAGTACCATACTTTAAAAAAAATATAAATAACAATAAACTAAATTCTTCATTCTTTACGAATAATCGTTTTACCAATAAATCATCAATTTTTAAGTAACTGCAAGCAATTACTTCGTATCTACCATGTGGTATCAAAACCAGAAAAATCAAATCACAATTGGCCGTTGAAAACAAACTAGATTAACTATTAAAATTGTTCCGAAGCCATTCAAAGATATAAAAAATATTTTGCATATAAAAATAGAGCAATAAAAAATTCTACGAATGCGAATGGAATTAAATCTGAATGTGAATACTTTTTAAGGCCGTTATACTTGGAAAGCATACTTCATGAATTTTTCGATGCTGCAGCGATTCATCTGGGATGTTTTATTCGCATATCGAATTCACGAATTTGAATGAATGGTGGCGTTTTAAATTTTCATGTGAAAAATTAAATATGCTTCCCGTGATACTAGCGTAACTGGCAGCCCCGAAGAAAATGTTGAAGATATGCGCATACCAATAGCACGGTAAAGAAAACCATGCGCGTATACAGTAAAGATGCTGTGAGAAAAAGAGAACGAGGCTATTTCGCTCGCACGTGCGACGCAAATAACGAGAGACTCGAATGTTTAAACCAATGCCAAGAAACGAATTCGATCGAAGTCTGAGGATATTTTGCCTCGAGGCATACGCTCTCAACTGGAAGATACGTAGTATGTACAATCGTCCGTGGTGTCGCCGTAAAATTTCAATTTTCCCATATCGCGATATCTAGGAAATGGAGTAGGGGTTGGGGCGAGAACCCCTAACTCTGACCGTTCCCGCATGCACACCCGATATGTGATAACACGGGAGTACCAAAGTCAAGATGAGAATCGATACCGTCAAGTCGTTCGATCCTTCGTCTCCCTCTTTCCTGATCTTCCAAAAAAGAAAGTTAAAATGCACGACTAACCGAAAAGGATTCTTTAATGCTTGAAACGATCAGACGTTTCGAGCGTAGCAATGTTTTCACCATAATGGTAAAGATTTTTTTAGTAGAGAGATGGAAGATTAAATGTCGACTGCTTTCTGAAAGCTCATCAGTGTTATTCCATTTTTCATGATAGTTATATGGAAACATTGATGAACTAGGAAGTTGTTAGGAGTAATGAGGAATTTGATAATTATTAGAATATAGATACTTCTTTTGAAGAAAGAAAGCACCTGTTTTTAGTTGTACAAGGTTTTTCAAGGTTCTTCGTTGTACAATTCAGATTACAATACCTTGTATATTTACATACTGCATTATTATTATATAATTGCATTATTAATATGCATTATTATTATTATATTTATATAATAAAGATGTTAAAAGTGAAAGAATAGCTGGTGAAAAATAATAGAATAAACATAGAAAAATGAAAAAGTGGGAGCGTTAGGAACTTTTTCAAATTTTTGAATGACATTTACAATCAGTCATTTTGTCTGTCTTAATAGATCTAATGTTTAAAGCATTTTACACGATAATATGTTCGCGATGCAAATTTTTGTAACCTTAATTTGAAGTTAATCAAAACATCCTGAAGTTTATTTCAGAACTATACAATGCCTGCTAATTGTTATGACGAGTTATAAAATAAATTGTCAGGAATAATCAGCACTCATCCTGTATCGGATATATTCATTATGTTATCATACAATAACTGACGATATTTATTTTCTATTTTAATATTATCTATTAATATGTAATATTAACACTAATTGTAGTCCTAATCTAAGCAGAGAATTATGAAAACCAATGTGCATCATTTACATCTACCTATATTGTAAAGTTTATATATTCTTTTATTTATTGATGTATATTTCACCAAATCGATCAACCTGAAACTATTATGCATAACATTTATATACCAGAGGATTGACCTCAATCATTTTGGTGGTTATCATTTCAAAGGTTCTTTGTGAAAACCACTCCCAACAAATTAATTACTTTCTTTCTACCGTTAATGAGCGTTTGAAACTTTTGTCCGTTCAGCGAATGTATAGTTCACCCACAGTTTGCATAGAAATTCTTAGAATCTGTCCCCCTGGGGTGCTTTTTTTAATTAAAAAATCAGCAAATTACCAGCAGCTTCTGTGCAATATTACAACGCTCGATCGACCACGAACAAAAATAATAATAGAACCTAAATCGATACTGTGAAGGAAAGTAAACGTGACAATAATTTTCTACGCTCTGATGAAATATAGCAAATTGAGAATAGCAAATTGAAGACATTTGTTGAACGGATGACTCCGATTGAAGCTATCTTTATAAAATGGTCATGGTTAATAGCGTACTGCGTGACAGATAGTAATTATTAATGAATATTTGCGCACAATGACAGGTGTAATTTGTTCCTTTGTATGAAAGCGAGAGATCAACCGCGTGACCGAGTCAACGTAGCACGAATCTACGTAATCTCGAGCGATATCGTATCCGCTTTGAACACGCTTCGTTACATCAAGGCGATTATTCCATACCTCGATCGATAGCTCATGCATATTACCAATCTGACAAAATGATAGCAAGAGCCATTCGTCAGTTCTATTTCTTAGTCGATTTTTAACGAGAATTGGCACCCCTTAATTAACATAATGCAATACTCTCGTTGTAACAAAAAAAGTGTTCTGCTTGTTATTTTCTACCCTTTTAATCAATTTCGACGCTTTTTGATTAAATCCTGCAACAGTGAGAAGATTAAAAAGTTACGTATTGTCTTCGGATTATCTACAGTTCGGCAATGAGAGATGGCTAGGTAAAAGAATGTGGGTCTGATTCGTCAGGTGTTAAGGGTAATGTCTTCGCTCTCACGTATACTGAAATGTAATACTTAATATTTTATCGACCGGTATTTTTTTAACGTCCTATGCACTTCTGACCGGTCATTTTCTGTAAATACTTCTTTGATATCGAAGTCTCTTCGAAATTTACAAATTCTCGACACAGATAGTGAGTCTTTGGCTTATTGTTAGTAAATCACAATGACAAATAATAATTTATTAACTGTCGTGACAACCGATTAATAAATTAAAACTCTAAAAGCATTGAGCCCGGTGTCGGGTCACGACCTTGTTCGCCTCTTTCGGGTCACTGGACCAACGGGGTCCTTCCCTGGGATCCGCCCCAAATTAACCCCAAAAATGAAAGATATTAGAGAGAATAGAAAGGCTAGAAAAGAATGGGTTAAACGCCCTACGGCGGGAGCGCAAACCCATATGAAGGGACCAACCTGAACACCCTATGACGAGAGCGCAAGCTTGATGGAAAGGAATGGGTTGAACGCCCTATGGCAAAAGCGCAAACCCTTATGAAGGAACCAAGCTGAACGCCCTATGGCGAGAGTGCAAGCTTGGAGGACAAAAGGTATTTGGAAACAAACAAAAAAAACGAGACGATTGACTTACGACAAGAAATATAGGGAACCAAAACTACACGAAGGGAAACTGTCTCCGACTGACCTCGTCAAGATTTTTGTACCTACTTTTTTCGTCCGTGATTTTCTCTGTCTTTTTATAGGTCCCAGGGTTTCCTTTGCTACAAGAGGAAGGAGAATCCCTTCCTCACCACTTTTCCTTCCCTTCGTATGTACTTCCTTCCCTTTTCCTTTTTTATTAATTATAGATAAATTACAAGGTTTTCCTTTTTTTATATATACAGTTTTATTGTATTCACGACATTAGGATTCTAATGATTTTTGAACGGTATTTATACCTTGATTTTTAAGAATAATGCGGAAATTTATTTAATTAATCGTGAAACATATATATATGAGATAATGTTTTTTGTTAATATTACCGGTGAATCCAAATATCGTGAATGTTTATCCTCCGTTCCAGAAGGAAAAGCTAATAATTATCTGTTTTTACATTTGCCTAAGCCAGTCAAGTCAAGGTCTTGCTCGACAGAGCCGTTTCTCGAGCTGCTCCGCCTGCTACTCCTTCCTATACACTCGAGAGCTCGCTGATTGACTTTGCCTCCCCTTAATAGTAGCGGACCTATTGGCATGAGCACGGGCGTATTCGGGGCGACATTCGTAGTCAATCAGTCGCGCTGAAAAGTCGTGCCTTGCGCGTCAGTCGCGGAGATTAGAACGTCGTGCGTGGCACGTCGATTAAGGTTATTTGTCGAAATACAATTTCACACCGCACTATATCGCATGTAGGGTAACACAAAAGTATTGTTAGTGAAAAAGTATGCTCGAATATGTGTTAAATAAAGTACAATTAATATATTTTAATATTTTTGGGCTTCTGGCGACGGTTTTACCGAAATTAAACACTACGTTATACATTACGTCTAGGGATTGCAATACCGGTATACCGGAATACCGAATACCGGTATTTTGAGCCATTTGTACAATTTTGAAATACCGGTATTCACAAGTTTAATACCGTTTTTTCGGTATTTACTAGAAATTTTTAAAATTTTCCACTATATGTTCAGGGGTCGCCAACATAGAAAAATAGTACCTATACGTTTTTGTGTACGATATGATCACGTTTATAGTAAATTTTCTTAAAATTTTTTACCCACAAATCTATCTACATTCAGAACAATTCGGTACAGTTATCGAAGATGATGATGACACTAATGTCGATAGTGAAAAGGAATTGTCTCTTGAACAAAAATTAGATATAGCGATAACTAAAAAAACTTCAACAAACCAAAATACAATACAGAAATCAGTTATATTCAAAACCATTCGACAAGAAATCGATTTATTTGAAAATGGGGATTTAGAGGTAAATACTTGGAAAAAGTACATCGCGCATTGCTGACAGTACCACCAACTAGCGTAGATGCATAATTACATTCCAGGCTTAATGACAGTACACTTGATGCATTATGTTTTTTAAGATCACATTTCAAAAATATGTAATAGTACCATAGACTGAATAGTGATATTTACACTTTTTTGTGATGTAAATACAGAAGATGTTCCTTGTTCCTTTACTTTTTTGTTATTCTTTATATACTGTTATAATTTATAAGTTACAAATGATTTTTTGTGATATTTATTATCTTTAATAAAACTGACAAATGAAACAATTCCTACTACCGGTATTAAAACCGGTATTCCGGTATTAAGATCTAAAAAATACCGAATACCGGTATTGAACTTTTGGCCCGATATTGCAATCCCTAATTACGTCTAAATATAGTATTGTGTTCCAGCACCAATAGTTGTAAATCAATTATTAGCGCAAATTGTTAAAAGTAACTATACGATAATAGAACGCTACGTTTCCCAGCGAAAAAGAACACATTGTTGCCGCCGCAACATATAGAGATGCATCTCAACGGTTTCTTTCATCTGTATGATTGTTAAAAAACATTTTCTTCATTTATATTTTAATGCGATTTCTCGACAACGATTCAGCGGAAAAGGACATTGATACAGTGGAATAGATTTTCAGAAGATACCTTTGTAACAAAGAGTGCATTTGCATATTTCCATGGGTAATGTGGAAACCTATATTACCTCTTTACTGTTAAAAGACAACACAACATTGTACAATGTATCGCCCCAATAACTTCTTACATTATTCTACATTCTTTGAGGCGAACATGTTTGGCATTTTGCTGTCGCAAAATTTTTAAATTATAAATGTCGCCCCAATATACCGCCACATGCTACCACGCTTGTACCAGTAGGTACGACCGTAACGCCGCCGGAGTGTCTGTGAATCAGTGACATCTCGGCTGTATGTGTAGGTGAAGGAGGCGGCGCAGCTCGAGAAACGGCTCTGTCGAGCAAGACCTTGACTTGACTGGCCTAAGCAACTTGACTATTTTCTTCGGCTACTTTCGCCTGGTTAGTAGGGGGGGAAGTTGACATTTGCCACCACACCCTTTTGTTCGGTGGTGCTGGCCGATGTCCTGGGCCCTGTGTGTGGTCATAAACCCAGGGCCGTGTTTAGCTTTTCCCTCTGGGGGTGCCGATCTTATCTATTATTATTTTTTTTATAATATGAGTTAATACAAGGGGAGGGCGCGACGCAGGATGCGACACCGGAAAACCTAATAATAGTGTGAGATCCAGTTGGAGCACTCCTAAAAAGAACTTTAAGAGAAAACGACGTGAAAAACCGGACCTAGGAGTTCTTCGATGTTAAACTACTAAGGTCGAGTATGCTACTTGGATGGGTTACTGCGCAACTCTTCCTTTTGTACAACAATATGCTATCGGTCGATAATTAATTAACGTTTTACATCGTTATTTCCTGAAGAAGCTACTACGTTGAAATCAAACTAAAGGACAAAGAGAGTGAATGCTTCGGATCGAAGTAAGGGAGAGAACGCGATTTGGAAGGCAAAAGTGAGGATATTAGCGTACGTACAAGATTTAGAATATCTTTATAGAAAATGGTGGATAAATGCAACATTACTACCCCTTGTACATGGGGTGATTCGCCTTGGCGAACCGCGATGCTCGACTAAAGAGAGCAGTGTAATCCAAAATATGATTGCAACTAATACAATTTAACCTATTTGTGAGATTTTTCTGACTAAAATTATATCAAACACGATGTATTTTGTATTATGTTTACTTACTATTTATAATATATATAGTTCAAGCATATCGTCTTTGATATTATTTCAATCGGAGAAACCTCAAAAATACAAGTATGTAACGGAGAATAAAGTGATTAGCACTTTATCATCCGCCAAACAGAGAAGTTGTACTTTCAAACTTTTTATATTAAATATCTTGACTCATTCTGACAGCAATTCGGTGTGTTGTACGGAAACGAATGATTTGATGAGGACTTGTGAGAGTTTTGAATTAGAATTAAGAATTGGAATTAGAATTTAAAGATGACTCTCACAATTAGTTGAACTTGGAAATGAACTGAGTAACGATAAACTTGGTAATGAATTGAGCGTGAATTGAATCTGAGTTTGACGAGGACTTGTGAGAGTTTTAAATTAGGAATTGGGAATTGGAATTAGAATTTGAAGATGACTCTCAAAATTAGTTGAACTTGGAAATAGCGCCTGGTGGAAAGACACACGGCAGAGTATCTCATGTGTTTCCTTTCGAAAAGTCGGCGACCCAAAGGTTGCCTTAAGGCGAAATTTTAATCGGGAAGGTCCAATTAAAATTCAATTTGCGAGAGGATGGTCCATTTCTGACCCATGGTTCGTCCCAGACATTTTGTCTACATAACACGACGAATACGATGAGCCAATAAAAAAAAATTTCTACGCTTTCTCGAATTTTGCAGCCGCTTTTTTCGCAAATCTCTATCGATTCATAGGTGTAGAACAACCTTTGAATACCATGACTATTAATACTATTTCTACCACGATTTTGTGTATACCTATTTGGACCAAAAGGTGTCTTTTGACACCTTTTCGTATGAAAGCAAATAATTGCCAAAACAGTTGAAATTACAAATTATCAGTTAAATGTACATAATTTGAGGAACATATTTATTGATACATTGATGTGTATTTATTCGAAATTGTTTAATCAGCTTGCAAATTGTAGCAGCGGTGTACAGTTAGTTGTAAAGTCATTGCAACGATGTACGCTAAAATGTAACATGGCGCGAAATAAGCGAATGTCAAAGTTATGCTGCAACTCCTGTATTTTCCATTACAACTGAAATCGGGATTCTCTAACCTCATTATAATTGATATGATGATGTAAAATGGTATTGATATTTACATATAAAATGGTTTAAAATTAGGCACTGTCATGAAATCCTTAAAGTGTCAAGAGACACCTCATGGTAGAAATAGATATACCATATGCACATTTTTAGATCTAGGATGTACCGGTAGAAAATTATATCGTTGAATTAATTTAACAACTATTGTATGAAAAGTCAAAAAATTAATTACGGAGAAATGATTCAATTTAGAGAATAATTTTAAGTTAAAATTTGAAAGGTGTCTGTTGACACCTCTTGGTAGAAATAGTGTTAACTTTTTACACCCTGTACAGGGCACACACAATCTTACCTCATTTCGCAGTCTGGGTAAAATTATTATCGCGAGGCAGTTTAGGCCCTGACAATGAACTTTCTTTTTTTAATTCAAAAGGCCTATTGACGTTGTGGACTTATTGTTAGAAAGTATTCTCGCAAATCGAAGAGTAATACAACCTATAGGTTTTTTTTCGTCATCCAAAAAGTTGAAATCCCGCCCGCTAAATTAACACGAAAATTTAGTGAACAAAAATGTCCAATTTTCAACTACTTCAGTTTTGTGAGATAAACGACATTCACGTTTATTTACTACACCACTCATCATTCATTTTTCATGTCTTCAAGTATCGACATTTCAACGTACCCAAATGCACAGATAAATACATACAAACATACTCAAATCTATTCATTCGCATACAGGAGTTAAAGCATTCATGAAGTAGTCATTGGACTAACGGTAGTTCATATTACCTTGACTATTCATGTGTATTATTTATATTTATATTCAATAAACGTTATATAAAATACGCAAACCAATATATAGCGGATTTGGGATTTAATACAGTACACTGATTTCAATTTAACACATACACATTAAGTTAAGTACATATGGTACTCCTGTTGGACAGCAGACCTTTTTTTACTTTAATGAATAATAAAAATAAATTCTTCGAAATTTATTCGTCATGAGAACAAACGCAGGATACGACGTATCTAGAAAGAATAACAAAAATATTCTAACATTGTCAAGCTCTTCCTCAAATACTGCTCTATATATTAATTTATTGTAGAATGACCAAAAAAATTGATTGCTGCTCACATGCGGTATTTACTCTATTTAATAATTACATAAAAATATACGTTCGATTTTCGGTCATTAATTGCAATTATTATTTTTCGAAATCATCGAAATAATCCTTGATATATTGACCCAATTTCGTTATGACCCGTCCAAAAAAATATGACCCTAATAAGTAGTGTGTGCATAAGTTCCAAAACTTGAATAATTGGAGAAAAATGGAATTACGCGAAGGATGACAAAAAGTGCCTTTGCGGCCCGAATTATATTTCGTTAATTTTGTACTGACAATGAGCTAAATCAAATTAATTTCACGCCATTTTCTATGATTGGTTATTCAGTTTTTTAAGGATATCAATAACTACATATAAGTACTAATGGATATTTAGATGATATTACAAAAGTATTATAAAATTGGAAAGTCGATATTAAATTATCAGAAATAAAATTAAATGAAATGCTATGTCGAGTACTGTTCGACATAAAACCACAAAGGGATAGAACAGGGGGGGTCTATAAATAATAGATTAAAATAACATTGTTCAAGAAAAACACTGAATAGAATTATAAGTCTGGGTTAGGTCTAAAATAAGTCTAAACGAACTTTATGACCAATCCAATAAATAAATATGTACATGATTTTTTTCCTCTTGACTTTTACATTGACTACCTTCCGCTTTGAATACATCGAGTAACAACTAAAATGTCAACAAATCACTGTATTTAATAATACATATACGGCAGTTGTCTAATTGACGGGTTCCTACTTTTTAAACTGTTTCTCAAATTGATAAAGAAGTAGTACAGCCAATATTTCACATGTATCTTAAAATATACAAATTACTTGATCGATCGTATTTTTTACTACTTGATCCATCTTTTTTTAAAGTAGTTCTTTAATATATTTAAATATACCAGATTTAACGACCGTAGATCTAGTGTTGAGTTTACCATGCTGAAATATCAGCTTTCAATTAAAACTATCAATAACAACCTTTTCTCAATGTCCTTATATTATACCCATCTATCGAGACCTAAATGATTTATCACAACCTCGGCATACTTTCGAGACTGTAATAATAGACATAAGAGAAATGATTCTTTCGTTTCGGCATCATTCCGAAAATTACCTGCAGTGGCTACCTGCCGCATTTCCGATGAAAGGGAGAAATTATCGTGTGCCAGATAATTGTGACGTGAGCTCGACGTCGTCGCATCCAGTCGTTCATTAATAACTGCTATGCTCGCTTGATTATACCAACCATAATTTGCTTATTGGACGTTTAACAACGGCTATGCCATATAAAGTGGTGAGTCTCTACGTGCAGAACGACACGTAGTACGTGTGTATATAATATATATATACGTAGATCTATTTGTAGTGTAGCCCTGAATTCTTCTCTCTTATTCCTCATCAAACAATAATCGAAGCAACCGAACGTGGAGTTGATTAACCACTTCATTTACGATACAACATATTGATAAGGAAATATTTTGGGCCTTAATTCCATACAAACGAATTCGCCCCTTCATTTTGCTTAGACTTTACATTTTTAGTAAGCTGTATTTTATTCTTAAAAATGTTTAACAATATATTTACAATCTGTGACAGTATTGTTACCTTTCGAGATGATAATGATTATATTATGGCAAGTGAAAGAGAGAGAATGAAATAGGAAGAGAGAAATATCAGCATGACAGAAGTGGGAATGTGATCATGTGTGCGTGATGAGCGAATTAGAATGCTGAATGTATCGGATAGTTACTTTTTGACGCAGGAGGTGCGACAGGTAAGCGTGAGCAAGGTGTACATAGAAAAGCGAAAGAGAGTTACGAAAAGGCTAGCAATTTAGGTGGATGTGATAGTTCGTACGGAATTTTAAAAAGGAACATTGCATTATTCCTCTATATTATTGACATTAAAATTTTCATGTATATCATTCCTACAATATGTTTAACACTAGATCTATGGCCGCCAAATCTTGCAGGTTTTAGCATATTCAATAAGTACCTTGCAAAAAGATGGATCAAGTGGTAAAAAAAATAATCAGTTAAATAGTTTATATGTTACAAAAAATACGTGAAATATTCAGTGTACTACTTCTCCATCAAGTTGAAAAAAATTAAAAAAAAAAAGTAAGAAACCGTCAATTTGACGGCTTCCGTAAATCTAGTGTTAACGGAGCAATGGCTTCGAATGTATTTGGTTTGTATATATTTTTAGGAATTAAGAAATATTGGTTTTATGGTTAATGCGAAACTGACCCTTCCAAAAGATGGGAGAGTCTTTTGAGAGCATATGTCTCCCGCCATCGACCGGTTACGCCCTCAAGAAAAAGCTTCGTGCCCCCGGAAGTGACGATATGTTTATATAATTGTAGTAAAGTAAATGCCAGAAATTTCTTAAGACACGCGAAGATTTTGGCAGGATAGTTCCATGTTTCCTTGAACAGGAATTGGGAACAGGAGTCCCTGAACGGGTGATACTTGGGTCAGTTTGACTCCTGGTGAAGGGGCTACGGCCGTGAATGGTGGCAGTGGACAGCTCGTTGGCACAGGCGAAGGTTTATGATATAGCTATTTTTATTGAGGGTAATACGAGGGAAAATACGGAACTTAATTAGGGTAAGAGGGAAAATTGGAAACTTCACATGTTGATGGAAAGCCAACATTCCCATAAAAATAGCATTGCCGCTCGTATCGTAAGCCTATTGCCTACATGAGGCTGGACATCTACAGTGCGGCTCGGCCGACTTGGCACCTCGGCAGCGGAGCTTCTCGTTTTCAACCGCCTATTCGCACCATTTTATTTCTTGGAATCCACTCGCTCAGCCTCTTAAAGGAAGCACCCGACAAAGTCGTAGCACTCAAATATTCTTAATAGTTTGGCTGGAGGAGCGAGACATTGTATTACATTGTTTTCTCGTCGCGCGCTCCGTTTCATCAAGGAGAATCTCCCCATGTGTTGGGGGTAATTCTGCCGGAGTATATCCTGTTTTTACTATAGAGATGTTAGAAATCTGGTGCCTACGCCGATGTCCTCACTGTCGCCACCCAAATAGCGTTGTCTCCCTTGCTCCGATCTGCAGCGTTCTCTCTCTTTGTCTTTTAGTTCGATTTCTTGTGTAGCTCCTTTAACGAATCGCGAGGTAGAATGTCAAGTGCCTTCTTGTACGTGTGACAAGAGGCATGACGCTTGACGCCTGGCGAATCAGACTCTGTCGAAACAGGCCTACCTCCCAGGTGCCAAGTTGGCCGAGCCGCACTGTACATACCAGGAAAACACTGACTTTGATTAGATGAAAATACTAAACCTATAAGTTGGACATGGCCTGAAAGGCAATAGGGACTGGCGCTCCATGGCGGGACCTGCGGCCCAGCGAGCCTTGGGTTTTAAGATTTCCTGGACATGCATTGTCTATTTCGGCATAAAGATTTCACGAAACAATTAAACTCCTGCGCTCGACACATTTCTACTCATTCAAGGATGGTAACAAAATACATCTCATACTTTAATTCCATCTTGATGATTAATTTAACCTTTTAATGGATCTTCTCTGAGAAACATTTACGAGTCTTTTGAATATTCACAATGTAGCGGTAATAAATATCTGTTTAATAAACATTCGTTGTATGTAAAATGCTAATTACAATGCTATGTTTATATCGTTTCGGTAGCTGTTTAATAAGTAGAAAAAATATCGGCGATCCCATTAAACGACCTCGTAATTAATGACCGTCCTTATTCCAGTAATACCACCATTACTGGTAGCGTTGTTAATTGAAATTATATAGCATCAACTGGTTATGCTTATTTCGCGCGAAACGAATGTTATGAGATAAAACGGAAAGTTGCAAATGCAGGTGATGTTTCATTAAAGAAATAATAACACATTATCGTACGGCATAATCTAGTATTGTTCGGATACTTTTTGTTTTTGATATCACTTTTGCCGGTGATACGTATCATTACGTTTTCACGATATAGCATCGTACAAAGATACTTTTAGTGTCCAAAAGTACAATTACTATTATAAAATAATTATATGTACGTAGAGACGCGTGTTTTATAATATTTAAATTGAGAGTTCTTAATCACTTGAAAATAATTCAGAAAAATATTAGGGGTACCGGAAACTAATCACAAATTTTTTTTGCTGGCGAAAAACATTTCTTTATTAAAGAAATCTTAAACACTAATCAAGAAAATAATTTCCATAATTTTCCAACATTTTTTGCCAGCGTAAAGATAGTTGTTCGACTCCCTTTTTAAAAAAGTCCTTCGATTTTTTGTTGAAAACCGTTTCCAATTACGTTTTCACTTCTCCAATTTTGATTACTTTTCGGTACCCCTAACATATAAATTAATAGTGTTCATATATATGTATGGTAGGGAAATTATTTATAATGATAAGAAACAAGTAGTTTATCACTTTTAGATATACAGAAGATACACAGAATTGAGTTCAAGATATATAACACGATCATGTAAGTTACATCTATACAGTATATAAAATATTTATTTCTCGTTTTTAGTTATACCTTTCGTCTACTTTCTCCAATCATTTTTTATGAGAGAAGCGCGGACTGTGAGGGTGTTCTCGGTAAAAATAACTATTGACACTTAATGTTGAAAAGAGATTTATTCTGTATGTTGCCTTGTAGATGGGTCGGCTACAGACTAACTACGTACAAAAAGATTCGTCCCAGAGGGTAGGACAGGCCCCACGATGCCAGGCTCGTGTCGCAATATAGCGGGACCCCGTTCTAACAATTTTTATTTAACTGATACTACGAAATTATCATTGTCATGATAACAATCACGACCATTTTATTGTACGTTGATATGTTTTGACCTTTACTTAACGAATTAGAGTTTTCTCCTAAAATTCATTTAGAGGAACAGGAACTGGCGATTGGAATCTTTGTCATAGTAACAGAATTTCGGTTCTGAAGTTTTAATGTCGAACTTCGAAAGTTAAAATTGCTCGTACTATAACAGCTTATCTAAGCGAAGTTAGGAAATGTATATGGCTCTATAAAAGAAATTTTCGATAATATTACCTTTTTTATTATCCACTATATTCTGTCTTTATTTCTTGAGTTGGTGAAAATTTATAGAGAACATTATTTCGTATTTCTAATAGATTAACCCATTACCTTCCATGATCCTCATTTCGGAATTAATTCATTTTCTAAGTCTTTTAGCATTCAATTTAGATATTTAATGTACTTTTGAGATTAAATGTGTTTAGCACTAGATTTGCGGCTGTTAAATCTGGTATATAAGCGGCAAAAAAAGCAGAGATTAAGTAATTTGTTTATTACAAGATACGCGTGAAATATGTATTGTATTGCTTTTCTATAATTTTAGGAAATATTTTTCAAAAAGTAGCGTTCCGTTAATTTGACTGCTAACGTAAATCTAATGTTAAAACAGTCTGTTTTAGTTGAATTCTTATGCAGTAATTTTCATGAATTATTTTTATTTTTACACTGTAATACTCCTTCTTTGAGAAACAATCAAACCAAGAAAAATTTGGAAGGGAATAAGTTAAAAACAGTTTTCATTATTAACTTGCATACATAAGTCACCATGATAGCATGCATAAATGATATCAGCTAGCTATTGCACGTAATCAAATAATTCTTATGGTCTTATAAAGTAAACGTGCACAAATCACGCATCACAATTTTGTACTTTTACTGCAAATATAACTAATGTTGCAGTATATAACAACATAAATCTACATGCTCCTATAAACTACAATTAGAACGTATTTAGTTGTAGGTCTCATTTTAAACGTTCCACTCTTTATCGAGCAGTGTATAGGTTTATAACCTGCTCTCTTCTCCTCAGGTAATCGATAATTTAATACGCTTACCTCTGGTTAATATTATATTATCGCCCGTTGAAACGACTTGCATAGTATAAGTTAACGTTCGTGACGTACATACTTTCAGCAGAGTTTTAAATCGTCTCTTTTGCCCGGCGCGTTAAACTGTTGGGGGAAATTGGAGAAGTAAAATCGCGGCGATTATTCAAACCACAGCTAAATCTTTCCTTAACGCGTTGAATGCCATCCGTATTTCTCTACCTTCATCATTTCCACCGAAGCGAAACTGATTCTATTAAAACCACATCTTTATAGAATAGAAATGTTAAAAATAAGAATACTTTTATACATACAATTAGTAGTTCTTCACTTTTCTAACAGAAATAGTTTAATATTGAATGTATTATCATATCCGTGAACATCACAATGTAAAAATCATAAGAAATTTCATCAAATTAAACAGTGCTGGTCACCGATGACCTCCATGACATTCAACGTCTTAATTGAGATACTTTCCCATTGTTTATTCAGTGTATAATTATGCAGCAAAAACAAAATTAGAAAATAATAGAATTACAACCATTCCTTATTTCCAATTAATATTGGGTTAAGACATTCATAATCATAATTAGTACTATACTTTTAAGTAATTTTAGTACTGATGAGATATCATATTTTTCTATGTATTTATTTAGATTAATCCGAGGTGGAATTTTCAATACGAATGATATCGCAATGCGTAATTGGTGCGAAACGCAATTTTGTATAAGAGAAAGAAAAGTTCATGATTTTAATAATTCATGTGCATATTTCAGCGCATAGTTTAACAACGCGTATAAATCACACTCAAGTCAGGTACATACAGTAAAACCTGTTCTTGTGCGGTAGATAGGGACCGCATAAAAGAAACCGCACAAAAAAAGAAATATTCAGAAATTTCATAAACACTTATAACAAATAATTTTTTACAACATATTAGAAAAAGTTTTGTTTACGCGGTGGATAGGGACCGCATAAAAAAATCGCGCTTGAAAAGCATGTCAAAGATTTATGAAACACTGAGAAAGTGCTTTCAAACAAAAGTGATATTAAATTATACATGGAAACGTTTAAAGAAAAAAATTAATTTCTCATTTCACACATGGAGAAATTTTCAAAATATACATAATTTACCGCTGCTCGTCGTAGTCCAAACGCGCATCTTCTTGTGATGCGTATTCTGCTGATAATAAATGAACATAGCGCCTGGAGCTGAACAGCGTTTTGTAGTGTACATACATGTGCACACTGATAGAAAACTTTGCAACAGTGTATAATACCAACACCAATGGAATTCATATACCGCACAAAATAAATCGCGCAAAAATAAAATCGCATAAAATAGGACCGCACAAAATCAGGTTTTACTGTACAATTATAAAGTGTAAGAATTTTTTTTTTCTTTCACTTGCACTAATTCCCTATTAAGTTCTTCTACGTTTTAGACAAGAATATTCTTTTTAAGTAAATATCTAATATCTTGCATGGTATATCGTTGATTTTGTTATCTGTATTTTTCTTAATTGTCAAACGAAAGAAACTAAATTATTTTTTTTAAAAGTAATGCATGTTATTGTATACAAATGCCGAGTAATGTAATTTGGGACATGAGTAATGAAAGATCAAATTAGAGTTTATTTGAGGTTGAACGCGGGTGATCAATATTTATTGTCAATTTCAACGATCCATCTACAATTTTAACCAACCAGGCATCAATCTAGACCATCAGTACGTACGCACTATAAATAATTTGATTATTTACGATCAGTGTACACGGAAGGATGTCAGATCGCGATAAGACTTGTTTGTTTTATACGCGGTTTTAGAGAACGTTTGTTAAAAATACTTTAAACAAATTGAAACGAAACTTGCCAAAATTTATTGATAACATTAACATAATCATACTTCTACATATAACATGTAATTATAAAAAATACTGATAACAATCCTTTATTACAAAAAGGAATATAATTGACACAAACATAAAATATTGACGTGTTATTAAACTCGATTGGTTTCCTTAATATTTTAAGTATTTATGAACAATAAAGGACGAGTAAGGTAATTTAGAATTAAGCTTATTGTTAGAGGAAAAATTAGAAATCAAATATTTTGACTGAAACATCGGATATAACCTGCAGTAATGTATGTACAATGCAGAAATGGTAAATTGCCATCCAATGAAATTAGTTTTCCTACCACAGTCTGACGTATATGTTTCTTTTCGTCACTGTTGGTTGAATCAGTCACATCTACTGGCCGCAACAAACCTGATGGCTCGCGGTATATCGGTGCAGCAAGAGTGGCTTGTCGCTCGCACCACCTATTTCCACCATATAGTTCCTGGAAACCTCAAACTCAGCCAACAACAACCAAAAACTAAACACTTCTTTCGTCGTTCACACAGCTTTCTCTTACTTTCTTTACCACGGATCATTTATTCTCTTCGTCATGCATTCGGATTTAAATGTGCGGCTTTTTCGGCCTATAGCGCGTTAGAATCGAAAAAAAACGTCTTAATGAGGGATTTCTCTATCCGTTTGTCAAATCAGATCGAATCACTTGCCACGCACCTTCAGATGTTTCTGCCTGGTATTAGTCGCCAAGCCATTGAAGTCACTCAGCTTGAAATACAGTAAGAAATGGATTTTTCGGTCAATCAGGAATTAGAATCGTAAAAACGAGAGAGGTCTCTACCCGTCGGGCGAATCGGAGTAAACCACTTATCAAGTGACTTCTTTTCCTGGGCCAATGATACCTTCGCGGATACAAAAAACTTTATCTCTTTTCACGGTGTTCGAATTGAAAGGGATAAGGTCAAGCTGTAGGCCCAATCACTATGCTCCTGTATCCTGTATCGTTCAGTTTGCAGGAATTTGGCAGCTTACCATCTCTAGATAATATGCAAGAGTAGATTTCTGAACTTCATTTACTTGATATTAAGTTTGCAATAGTTTTAAAAAATGGGTACTATAAACATGTATTATTCATAACATATTTATTACATAAATGTATTACAAAGACAATGCAAATAATAGCTGAGAAATAATAATTATTTTGTCCATGTTATTTAACCCTTTGATTACAACACATTCCGGAAAGCCATGAGATAAGCTCGGCGGAATATTTACATGATGATCATTAAAACTGGATGGCACGCGGCATTTATACTGCAACAAAGCTGCGGCTATAGCGCATTGCTAACAAAATTCTGGCAGGTTTGTAACTTTGTGTTCTGCAAATATTGATAAGTATGTAAGAACGCATACGCATATGCATTTACAACCAAAAGGATGAAGCAGTGTGTATAAGTACAGTCAAATACTGGATAATTCTTATGAGAAGAAATTTAACAGAAGCGGGACATGACAAAAATATTAATAAAACTAGATTTGAATGAGAGTTGCCGGGACCTATAATATATTTGGTATCTAACCAAAATTGATGTCCACTGAAAGTTCATCAATTCTCGAATCAAATTTATCTCTAAACTTCAGTTATCACTGAAATCTCATACAACTCATTTGTGACGATTCATGGCCCCTTCAACACAACCGATAGTTATTTCTAAACGATTTTCTGACGTTCGATACACTACAGCCGAACATATCAGAATAGTTTCACCTTTCAATCAACGAAAGCTCCGGAGAGAAATTACGGAGCGCGGAAACGATCAACTTCAGGTGAATAGGGTTCTACTTGAACTTTTTAGCCTTCTGAAAGATTCTTCTAAGGAAGTAGCAATAATTTACTGCTGCATTTAACATTGATCGCAGCTGCATGGGTGTGCAATAAAATGGCAGCTAACAGCTCGTTCCAGTTATCCTTTGCTGCAGCGCTATACTTATCTAAATCTTCACACTCTTATACCTACTCGTATTGCAATAGAACCTCTCTTACTCAACTGAGTACACGAAACGCCATATAATAGCGTTGAACGCAGCACGAAACGTGAATCCGTGGAATAGGTTTTGTATCGCACGTGCTTTCGCATGTGTAAGTAGTATTATGATATATGTTCGTACATCTACTGTTTGAGTATGTATATTCTACTTGTGCACAATATGTGCTTGTATGCGTTTGGACCAGATCATAGCAGACTAAAACCTATGATATGCGGTACAATTTTGTGCAATTTTTTGTTAGAACAGACGGATTTTTCTTTTTATATAATAATATATTATGGGCATATATAAATATGCGTGGATAAATACAGTATATACGATAATCTCGTCCCGAACTGATAAAACAAATACTAGTATCTCTAGTTCGCAATATTACTCTCGCAAGAGTCCAATGAATTCTTCCCTCGACGAGTGCAAGGCGTCGACTCCCTGACGACTCCGTGATGACTGCCTTACTGGCTCTGCTCCGCTATTGCTGGGTCCTTCGAGGACCTCCTTTCCCCGAAAAATCCCCGTAGGGGTGAGAGCCGTCTTTCTCCCTTGCTGGAGGAATTGTCTCCTTAACGAAAGAACGCGTGAGAACGCCTAGCTCGCGGTCTCGCTGGCGCGCCATGGCGTGGGGACTTTCATTTTTTCCGTAGAATATAAAGAAGTGTCAATTAAAATATTGGGTTGTCGGAAAAGTCATGACGCATATTTTTTACATATTTCAAAATCATTTATTTATATAGAGAACAAAGATCAATCAATGATATATTGTCCATTTCGTTCGATGACCTTTTGCCATGTTTCAGGTAGTTTCATAATTCCTCGTTCATAGAAGGACTTATCTTTATAAGCGAAAAACTGAACAAGGTGCTGATTTACCGCCTCATCGGAATTAAAATATACACCATGCAAGGAGTTTTGTAGAGCACGAAACAAATGGAAGTCTGATGGTGCAAGGTCAGGAGAGTATTCTGGATGTGACAGTACATCCCATCCAAGCTCCACCAATTTTTTACGTGTGATTAAACTTGTATGTGGCCTCACGTTGTCGTGATGAAACGCCACTCCTTTACGATTAACAAGCTCTGGACGTCTTTGGATGATCGATTTGTTCAAATTGTCCAATTGCCGACAGTACACAGTCGAATTAATACTTTGGTTCCTTGGTAGGAGCTCGAAAAATACGACACCTTTAAAATTCCACCACACTGAGAGCAATGCTTTTCTCTGATGCATGTCTGCTTTCGATGTCGCTCGAAGCGGACTACCATGTCGGGACCAAGACCGTTTTCGGGCCACATTTTGTGAACCATCGTTGGCGCTGACGTTCCTGTAGAGCATCATCACCGTAAACTTTACGCAATTTTTCACAAGCTTGACACGCGGTATTCCCTTTACGGAAATAAAACAGCAAAATATGGCGAAAATGCGCACTTTGGTCTTCCATCTTACTCTTACTCTAAAATCTCTAAAAATCAACGATATAACTCAATTGTTTTTTTAAAATGGCGCTGAAACCGTCAGCTGTTAAATGATATAGTGATAATATAGATGTGAATGACTCTAGTGCATTAAAAATTGATCGACCGCCACCTGTTCGCAAAATGCGTCACGACTTTTCCGACAACCCAATACATAATATCAGTGACAAGTAGGAAAGTGGATTATCTTGAGATAAGATTGTGTAAGGCACGAATTAGTTCATTACTAAAAGTATAGGCGTATATAAATATGTTGTTAAATACAATATATACAATAATCTCGTTCACAGTCAATATAACAAGTAATAATGTTTTTTGTTTGCGATGTTACTCTCTTAAGAGTCTAACTAGTTCTTCCCTCGACGAGTGCAAGGGGATAACTCTCCGCGACGTTTGTGAGCGCTATCAGTCACGGGTTTTTCGAAGACTTCCTTTGCCCGAAAAGACTTGAGGAATTGTCCGCTTGATGAAAGCCACTAGTGAAAACTCGTGCTTGAATGCTCGGTGCATCGCTGATGCGGAGCCTTACAATTTTTTGAATGCCCAAGTACATCGACTTCATTGTATCAGAAAAATAATCAGTTCAATTCTGAACTAGTGCGAGGTAGCATCTTCAAATGACGCAAGTGATTTTGAATCAGTTGTCCAAAAGGAAAACCGTGTTCTTGACTGCCAAGAATAATTTCTATTACACTTTTCGAAGTTTTTGTATGTGTAATATGTAATGTATAAGTGTTTAAGTAGAATATTTAAAAATGTTTCCAGGTGTACATTGATTTTTGATTTTGTTTGAAGAAACAATTAGCAGTTTACATTGTTGAGTTATTTTTTATACGGAACTTTTTTTTGTGCGGTCCCTATTAATCACATACAATTTTCTTTAAATGTATAGTGAACAATATTTGTTATGACTACTTATGAAATTTCGGAATATTTTTTCTGTGCGTTTTCTTCTATGCGGTTCCTACCTCCCATACAGAAACAGGTTTCAGCGTTTATTGTCGGAATAACTAATAATAAGAAAGTTAACTTCAAAGGATTATCGCTTTGCAAGATCTTGAATGCTATTACAGGCAATGTCACGTCCGAAATGAAAGGATGTGCGATGAATTTCTGTTTCAAAGTGCACAGTCGACGTATCAACTTTGTAGACGACTTTAGAGAAAAATGCTATATACAAAAGTATCACATTATCGTAGAGAGAATGCTAGTGCAATAGTTATTTTTAGGTTGTTATACTTTTCCTATTTAAAAGGCAATTTCACTTTTTATATACACCAATACCTCGCTTTGCGTCGTTTCGTTTTGCATTTTTTCGAAGTTGCGTCGCTGCTTAATTAGTACTAATTTTCACTGTGCGTCGTTAGATTTTCGAGGTTGCGTTGTTTCGGGTTCGCGTCTTTAATTTTTTTTTTGAAACTTTTTGAAATTTTCTTTTTTTCTAAAAGATGGCACCACTTTTGTTTCTAATTGCGCCATGCCATCAAAACTCGGGGATTCCCTTTCTAACTGAAAATCAACGTAATTTTAATACAGTTTTATTTTCACTTTGTTTTGCTAATTTTAGAGTTAAGTTTCAATTATGTAGTGTGTTGTGCTTTTTGTAACGTTTCAATTAGTGTGTTGTGCTTTTTTTAAAAGAGAATAATAAATTTTTATAAATTTTTACGGGTTGTTTCTGGTTACAAAAAAGGTAAATATTTTTCCAATTTATTTATTGGCAGAGTTATATTATTTTTTTTTACAAACACTTGTAATTTTTTTAGCCAAATGAGTTGAAAGAGCGCTGCTGGTAGAATTACCATTTACTTTGTTCAATTTTCTTTTTATAAAGTAGTATTTCCGTAACCCTGGAACCGATCTTCGACTTTTACATGGTTTGCTATAGAAAATCTAAATTCACTTTGCATCGCTTCAATTTGCGTCGTGTTTTTTTGGAACGTAACCCCGACGCAAAGTGAGGTAATGGTGTAAATCTGTATTTGTAATCCGAATTTTGCGGCCGGTTTTTTCGTATATCTCCATCGATCCAGAGATGTAGAACAACCCTTGAAAGCCTATACGCGCATCGAAAGGTGTCATCATGATAATGGTATAGACAGGAATAACGTTTAACCTGTGTAAACTAAGACATAAATTACAAAAATTGTAATTACAAGTAAATTCTCTGTTAAAAACACACACTCTAAATACTGAAATTATTTAATCTCCTATAGTTACTATGATATTTCAAAAAATACATTTTCGACCCCCTTCATGAAGGAGTACTTCTCCTCTTGAATATGGATAGCAACCGATAAAAAAAAATACGTTTTAAATATTTTTTCCTGAACTACATCTCACGAAAGTGTGATCAAAATCAGAGTGCACAAGTGTGATGTTTACTGTCGTTTGTTAGTACAACGTTTACTTGATGTACTTTATCAATTGTTTAAAGAAATAAAAGAAAAATAGGTGCTACTGTTACTGTTATATCATTGTTGCGAAAAACATTGGTATCGGATACATTTGGCCACTGAATGTTTCAGGAGTTAAAGCTCCGTTCAAGAAAAAAACCCAAAGCGGACATAAAGTAAACATATAAAAGTCTTTTCCGAAGGCGGTGAAAATTAATTAAGAAAGTTATTATGAAGTTAATTATCCGTGGCTGCAGAATCATTCTATTTTACTAAATAATGAGGAGACGGCTTTATGTCATTTTCAATCTGCGGTAAAGAACTCGACGGCTAAATATCTGTATGCTGCTTAAGACGAAGTCTTTAAAGAGCGGATAATTGAAGGAATCATGGCGCGTTTCAAACTATGAAGAAGACAATTGAGGCTATTATTCTCCTTGCCGACACGACGTTAACTACGACCAGAATTAGTACCAGAATTACTACTGCCAAGATGCGGCAGTCACTGTGGTTGAATGAGTGCTTTCACAAAGGACAGAATTTGATCGAGTAGGTGTCGACTATATTTGAGCCGTTTATTTTGAAGTGGCCTAACTCCATTTATACTTAAATTGAAATATTTAAGGGTTTGTGTTTCAATGCAATTAAAAATATACGTACAGGATACTAATGAGTCATACTGCTTAAGTGTATCTAAGGGTGTTAAATTTGTAGTTCCTATTAAAATAGTGGCAATTATTAAGTGAATAATATGCGTTTTCTTATCAAGAATGAAATTAGGCCACTTTCAAAATTAACAACCAGATTCATTATAAAATTTGAAGGTGCCCAAGTCAATTCAACATAATTTAAGATGCTTCAAATTGAAAAAAACAATGCTCAATTTATTTTACATATCTTTAAAACACTTTGTAAACATAATTTATGCGATTCAAAACATTTTTTTAACTACATAACGTACAAAATTACAAACATAAATTTATTACAAAACAATTGACTACTCATCTACATTTTGTGTGTGTGAAAGGGATTTGAAGAAATCATGATGTTCCGGTGGTATATATCGTAATTGGTCAATTATGTCCTTGAATTTTGCTGTTGTAATTTGTCTGATATTTTTATACAGTGGTGCCAATACAATATTTTCGAACTTTCTTGTTCTACCTCGACGTGGTAGTAAATTCAGGGCTTTAATATTTTCATTCTCATTTGTTGATGTCTTATAGAAAATTTTATACAGTTTATTTCTGACAAAACGCATCCAACATATTTTTAGCCAATTTATTGATTCTCCATCAGAATTCTTTACCCTTTTAAAAATTGCGTCTTCGAATAATTTTGTTGATACAAAATCTTCTTGTCTCATTTCATTTACAATAAAGTTATTTCCTTTCCGACACTTTTTAATAATATTGTAATAATCTTGAGGAACGAACAGTAACTTATTTTTTTAATGACATTTCTACCATGCCAAAATCTCTACCATTTGGTAAAAACGAATGTCCTGATATTAAAAATTTGTGATCTATGATGTCCACATTATTTTTCAAAGTTCGAACAATTTTTAACCACATTAAAGCTACTTTAATGTTTCTATTTTGCCCGGCGCACATGTCACTGTATGCCATAATGTGTCTTTCACTTCTTAAATTTTTAACATGTTTTAATGCATGCATGAAACAATTTCTTGAGCACCTCTGGATGCAATAGTTTCATCCCAAACGTACATACATGTAAACATTATCGTTATGAAAATTGTGAATACCCAAATTTGATAACTTGATTGACTAACAAAATTTAAATCTTGATTTAAGTATAAATGGAGTTAGGCTACTTTCAAACTACACGATTCAATTATTGAACTAACTCTGAAGACTTATGTGCCAAGAAGTATCCTATTTGCTCGGAATATAAGCAACCTGAAATGCTTTACTGATAAATAACATAAAGTTGTACATGTAACCATGGCAACCGGAAAAAATTGCCAAATGGAGATAGGCCACTTTCAAAATAAACGGCTCATTTGTGCGCTTTAGAGAAACTATGATAGACTTTGTTTTTAGTATCAAATAAACATTTTCCCTTATCATTATTGGTGAAAGGAAGTAAGTATTTTTTCATTTCTTACGAACTGATAAAAATAATTCTACAGTATTTTTTGGTGTTGGTTGAGATTCCTTTATATTGGGAGTATCTATTTCTTCAGAAATTTACCTTCTATCTAACATTACTTATCAAACCTATAGAAAATTCTGACAGGGTCCGCCTCTTTTTAGAAAGGGCTTTACAGACATTTGAAAGTTTTTATATCGCAAACGTTTTTATAACGGTCCCAGCTGTTTTTGACCTTTGATCGAAGTATAGTAATGATAATTCCCACAAGCACAAATCTGGGATACTAGAAAATGCTTTGAATAAAAAGTTTGATCCACTATCAATAATCGTGTCTAAACTTCTTCAAAATTTTCTAGTATGATAAACACTCAAGATGTTACACCCAGGAGCTAAAACACCTTCGCGTTTTTTTGCAACAAATATTATTCACTACATAAATTGACTCTGTTTTATTGAACGGCATATTTTTATGAAATTTCACAAAATCTACAAGTTTGCTGTCTATTACATCAAGGATCTTGGTCGATATGAATTAGTAATTAAAATTTTACTTGAGAGGGCTATGCAACAAAGAGAAAGAAGGTGAGGGAACGTGCTACTTGTAACCGTGGTAAATAGGCACGTATGTCGATCTTATCCGAACAACCTTAAGTCAGTTTGACAATGCTTTGCATGTATTATACGGGAGTCGTTATTAACACTAGATTTATGGAAGCGGTCAAATTGGTGAGTTCTTACTTTTTTATAAACATTTCCGAAAATTACAGAGAATCTGTGCAGTAGATATTTTACGTACATTTTATAATGCAATAATTATTTAACAAATAATAATCGTTGCCGCTTGATTTCTTTTTTTCCAATGCCCTTATTTAATATATTGCAATGCAACAGATTTCACGTCCGTAAATCTAGTGTTAACGACGGAGACATTTTTGAATATTGAGAGACAATCATTTATTTGGCGATCCAATAAGACCTTTTCATCTGAAAGTCATGCTAATAATATATGTAAATTATAACCTACTATTTGTGTAATCATATTTCAACGGTTTTTCAATTTTGCAACTTCAACCCTATATACACCTTGCAATAAATTATAATTGCATTTTTTCTCACAACATATACCTATATGCGACGCAAGTCCTCAAAGGGTTAACCTTAAGCACTCCTTAATTTTCTTTTACTTCCCAACTCCTTAATTCATACGCAAAATGTATTAAAAATGGGGGTCTCGATAAAAAGTTGTATTGCAATAGGAATTGTTATAATTATGTTATCAACGTTATCATTATCATTCCACAAATTGCGTTGTGCAAAGTAGAGTCCAGCTCGACATTAAAGTTTGCGAAAAAAATGTAATATCGAGCCACACTCGATATAGGATTGCTAAGAGTTAAAAGATCTGGATGATTTAATACAGAAGACGATTTTTTATTCTTTTCGCAATAACGTTTGTCATATAAGCACTGTGCTTAGCTTAGTGTTTTTGTATTTTCAATCAACAAATTACAATCAGTGATTAACACGTTTAAAATGTCTTACGTAGTAACATTTTTTTTTATATTTGATTCGAACATGTCTACGTGTTTGTATCAATTGGTTTGTGGTTTTTTGTGTTTGACTATATTCTGTGCTTAAATTAATTTTGACCCGTAGGAAGACTCGCTTATCCTTTATAGCGCTGCTTAGTTTAAATGTTGCACAGAGGGCAGTAGGAGCACCTCCGTTGCCAAGGGAGGGACGACGTGCAAACGTTTTTAGCTTTTTTTTTATGTGAACCAAAAACTCTGAGCCTCTCCAAGCCCTTTGTGTATTTGAACTGGGCCTCAGCTAGGCCCGCTTTGCTTTGCGTATTTGCACAATATTCTGTTTATTGCCTCGACATCAAAGTGACTGTGGAGAGACTCAAAAGATTGTAAAAATGATGCCTGTTGTACTTTTACTTTGTGCGGGGATGTTAAAAATAAAGGAGATTTGTTTTATGTCTTCCATGGCCGCACCAAGAACGTTGAAAACATGAAAGCGAATCAAACTCGCATGCGCGCATTTTTACCGTAGATTATTTTACCAAAGTTTGAAAAGAAGATCTCATATGCTGGCAATAATAAACTCTCGTGGATACTTGCGTTTCCTTTTGCATAATAAACTTTACGGTATTAAGCTATTAAACCTTAACAAAAAGGAATATTTGTTTCTTTGTACATCGAGCTTCTGATCCACTGGGCTTTATTTGTCCGATATTGCTTTCTGCGCGAATAACATGAAGCATGGAATAATAATTAAATATTGGACGATGAAGTTCCAATCGACTTAAAAGATCGATTTTTATGGTAGCCAAGTGATTTAAAGTGTTTTAAAGTTATTAAATATACGTGATGTGCTTTAGGACATGTTATATAAATCGATAACGGCAGTTTTCATACCTTTCGCGATGCTGGTAAACTCGCGTACGCTGCAGATATTTCTGTTTAATGTAGAAAATAGTTCAAATTTAAAAGTCCATTTTGTTTAAGATAAAAGCAGCCGAACCTATAATACAGCCCATACTGATGCACAAGACGGATGTGTCTGATAATTAGAAACATTAACAGCTGCGATAAGCATGTGATCAACGAAAAATGTTTTAAACTCCCTTAATTTAAGCCTAATCGTACCACCGTGTAAAATATTTTATGTTTATATATACCTTGTGTAGATAAATAAATGAATTTAAACTATGAACAAATACAATAACATTTTACTTATTCCCATGATTCTCATAAGTGACTGATTGTGAATCACATTGTGGTATGATTCGTTATAAACACACGGGGTATGATTAGGGTTAAAAAAGGCAATGATTTATCATTATTAAAGATGTATAGCTGTAAAAATATATATAAGATATAGAAACGTGTATGTAGTACTATATATTGCATATAATACATGCTATGTAGTCTAGTATATCTTTTTTGGAACCTTTTAGGTGACTATTTTTTTACAACATTTTAGAATACTTGCGGACCCTTTAAAATTAACTACAATTAACACATAGGCTCTTGTTAGTAAAACGTATTTTGGCAAACTGTTCATTCAGTAAGTGGTAAATCTTAGCCACCAAATATATATTCAGTAGAAAGGGTGTATTCGTTCTGTCCAAATCAGACCAAAATTTCAATTAATTGCTAGTGATCCTTTCGTGATTCCTTAGAGTAGTGTTTTCTAACCAGGATTCTCCGAAAGCATGAGGTTCCGCAAAACATTGTTAAGTGTTCCGCAAGAAATGAGGAAATAACAAATACTGCTTAGTTATCAAATATAAGTTTTAGAGCTTCGGATATTCTCGAATTTGAGCAGATGTATAGACAGTACGCACTGATAACTCGATGATTAGCTGGGTACAGTGCAGCATTAAAAGGAAAACTATTATAATATTGTTACATGGACGCTGAGATTCGTTAGATGTTGAAAATTGTAGCAAGGCTTCCATAAAAGTGAAAAGGTTGGGGAACGCTGGTTTAGAACACCGTAATTGCGGTATACATAGTTACACATTACTGCAAAAGCCGAAATGGCACAAGAATTGTTGATTTCTGTGTATGTACATGTCCTAGACATTATTTGGTACTTAGAATTTGGAAAAGACACAATTCAAACATCATGGCCAGCCGAATTTTTATATTAGCATTTTGCCTACCTGAAACCAATATGTGTATTCTGGTATAGTTATTGGAAAATATATCTAAGTGTGTTTCACTGTTTCAAAAGACCCAAATTGATAACAATAACATAGCTGCGTTATATAAAATGTACATATAATCATAGGAAGCGTTTATTTCCAAGTATAAAACGAATATTTCGTTCAAGTAGTTGGATCATACGCTTCAATTTCTACTAACAGCATAGTATCATACATATCTCAAATCGAATAATTTTCTCAATGTTTGATAAACACTCGTCAATAGGGCATGAAACGTAGTTTTAATGCAGCATTTTTGACTGAATTGAAATTTTTCTGAATGCCTTACACCAGGGGTGGCCAGCCCAAATGATCTTACGGGCCACTTTGGAAATGCATCATAACTCCGCGGGCCGCATATCAAATTATATATCCCTATAAATTAGATTCAGACTCACTATAGGCACTTTTTCAGAGTGAAAAATTGAAATATAATGAGTTATTATTATTGTCTTTACTATTATTCTTACATGTAAACGTAAATAATATATTAATAATGATACTGATGATAATCTCGCGGTACGGAAAAATGTTCAAAGCGGGCCGCGGGTTGGCCATCCCTGCTTTACACCTTGACAAACACAAACAACGTGGAAAAAATGATGCGAGAAAAATATAAATTACATAGACATATACGCCATTGGAATGCTTCAATTTTTTATAATTTTTTGGTATCAGTGTCGGGTGGATATCTTATTTTTATTAAAAGTTGCAGTCCATAATACGGAGGACACCGTCACCGTATCCGTGAAGTTCAGGAAGAAAGTTTTTTCACGGAAACAATGTTAGACCCAAAAGGGCTACCAAATTGGCAAGAGTCAGAAAAATTGGTGGCAGACAATTTTGAGCTGCTTTTGAATGAACGCCTTTAAAAGTCTCAAATTACGTAAATTCACGTCAGCTGTTACAAATACGTTAAATAATAATAAATATTTGCATCCTTTTTTTACTTTAATGTTTATGAAGTCAAAGATTTTAAATAAAAGTATTTTCAAGATTTAACATAAACAGTTTGTATGTCATGTCAATCTTAGAATTATAAATAATTAGAATGCAAGAAAGACTGATTAGAATAAAAATTTACAAAACATTGGAGTAACAAAATGAAACATTCCAAAAATATACTTCGAAGACTTATTTGTTGTCTCTTACATACGTAAAATAATTAAACATTGCATAAATAAGCATCTTTCAGGTTGCTTACAATGCAGTGTAGATGATTATTATTGCAGAAATTGTATTATTTTTATGTTCATTATTATCAACGTCAATTTATATGGTAATGGCTTTTATTTTCATTTAAAATATCATCAGTTCTACCTGACTTTTCCTGCACAGCCACTCTTAAATGTTACCTCCATGTTATATTGGTTCATTGTCAGTGCCCCGTACGTCGATACTGTCAAATAGTTAAACATTCTCCAGCACTACCGAACATCGTAATTGGATAGACGGAAGCAGTTTTGAAGTATCTAACAGATTAATCCGCTCCCATACATCCCCTAATTGTAAGTTGGATTAGTAGCGTCAAGATACGTTATTAGCCAGGTTTCTCGACCAATTTTAAATTTCTGATGAGCTTTGTAGTAATCATTCTTTTTTCCTTATTTCAATAACAGTGCCAGTCTATGAATGATCGATCTTTTTCATTTTACTCGGTAGTATAGTGTTTAGTTTTAGGACGAGAAAATAAGAATATTGAATTTAAAAAACAAAGTGAATACAGTTTCAAAGATCAGTATTGTGGATCTTATAAATACAGAGTTTTCCTAGCTCACAACGTGTCGTCTTACCTTTTATTTCTTAAATGTTATCTTATATGGCAGTGCAAAGCGATAAGCATAATCTTATAACATGAATTTCCAATAGAGAGAAATACAGAAACTTTGAAGGTTTTGTACTGCAAGATCACGTGGGACATGTGGCCAATCTATTCTACTAAAATAAAACGACGAGCTGAAGAAACTTTCGTAAATGCAAATTGGCACACTTTAGAAAAATAGATGTATCAACATCCGTAAATCTAGTGTTAATAATGCATTCCTCGCGCATCACATCTAATATACATTTGCAAGAAATAAACAGAGGTCATATTTTAGTCTCATAAGGTTCAACAGCCCGTTCCCAAGGCAGTATGATCTTAGTTAGATGATTCCATGCATACGTAAGAAGAGTCGCCAGACGACGCCAATGGTGGTAGCCCCTTGCAACTTCTCCCTGCAGGCCCATTTATCGATCCTCTACCAACGGAAAGCTTTCCATTAACGGCGAACCAAGACTCCTGTATACATGCAATGCAGCTATTTCATCGACGTGCATTTACCGTATTTATCGTGTGCAGTAATTCTGCCTATCGTAACCAACCGATCGCCATAGAAGACTGTGTTCGTAAACGTGAAGAAAACGGGTTTGCTTACGTATAGAGCAATACATGTTTTATCTTTCACAGGTCTGGTTTATATTTGCAAGAAATCGACGATTTTGAGAATGGAAAGAACAGAGATGCTGCAAGTTTGATTTATGCAAAATTAGTATAGCGGGAGCTGAGTTTTGTGGTACCATATAAAAATATGAAACGTTCATCGTTGTTTGAATGCAGACGTTTATTGATATAATATTTGCGCTCTAAAGAGGAAATATGATTGTAATAAATTGAATTTGCAACACAGATATCTTAAAGAAGATACAAAAATATAGTGTAGGATATTGATAACAAATATACTTATAAATATATATATATATATATATACAAGTGGAAACTTCTTAAATTTAATGTGAAATATGGTGATCGCTCTACACCATCATACATACATACATACATGCACTCTAAATATAATTAACAAATAATGAAATAACACAACTATGATACTAAATGCGTTCCGTGCGACTTTTCGTCTACTCGTCTATTCGTGTATTCTATACGTAACTTCGTCTATTCGTCTACTCTATACAGTGCGTTGCATAAATATACCAACCCCCCATATTTTTAATAATTTTAGCTTTCGATAGAAAACTACGGCCAATATTCTCCAATTAATAATGCATAATTCACAAATAATGAATTATACACAAAAAAAATGCCATTTTATTGTAAATATTAAGCTGAATTATATAAAAGTTGATTTTTCAGGCGTTTCATGAATATACCAACTCTTAAGGAACTGTTTTAATGTTTTTTTATATACAAAACTACAAATCTTAATAATTTATTGTATTTCCACCACCACGAATTACATTGAAAATTCGATTTTCCATACTATTGATGAGATTGGTTATTATATTCTCCTCTAAATTATTCCATGTCTCAACAAGTGCCAATTTCAACTCATCGACAGTGGAATAAGTACGATTGTTGAAAAAAATTCTTCTTACTAATATTCCCCATAGATTTTCTATGGGATTTATGTCACGAGACTCCACTCGTATCGCCCTCGTGCCGTCCACGTTTCGTCGTCGATCGTCTTTTTTGTCAGTGAATTGTCTCTTGACGGATCTTTCTAAATAATTCCATCGGGATTTATAAAATCCCCACAATAGATACTTGTACTCCTTTTTGCAATTTTGGTTGGTGCCGAAAGATGCTTTCAAATCTGTAGGAAGTTTCCGGTTTCAATCCAATTTCTATTTGACGTTGAATATCATATAAGTGATGTCGTATTCCTGATTTTCACCTGACAAGGAAACGTGAGAAGAGAGGGCAGAAAGAAAGTTAATGTACAGAGCGAGTCACGCAACGTGACGATTTTAAATAACTCATAAAACATCTATTGTATGAAAAAATGTTTCTAACAAGAATTGCACGTTTACGAAGCAGGCATCCAGTAGTGATACAGGTTTTTTGCCATTTTACTGTTTTGTAGAGACATACAGAGCACCTTCATTTTTTTTTTTTAATGGATGTCAATCCAATTTTTGTTTGACGTTGTATATCGTATAAGTGATGTCGTATTCCTGATTTTCGCCTGACAAGTAAACATGAGAAGAGAGGACAGGTAGAAAGTTAATATTCAGAGCGAGTCACGCAACATGACGATTTTAAATAACTCATAAAATATCTATTGTATGAAAAAAATGTTTCGAACAAAAATTGCACAGTTATGAAGCTGGAATTCAGCAGTAATACAGGTTTTTTGCTATTTTAAATGTTGTTATTTAACAGCAATTAAACATTGCTGTTAAAGCATGTCAATACAAGGCATGCTCATTCAACAGGAATGTGATAATTTGATGGACAATATTGTTTACAATGATAAATCATGTTAAACACGATCTTTCACATAAAACATCGTTGATATAAAATATTTTTCATGTGCTAAGATGTGGATAATCGACAATCCTGCTAAAACAAAAGTATGAGATTCTTCGTCATTGATCATCCTATCATATTCTGTTTTTGTACGTCGCTTTTTTACGCCCTTGGTCACATATGTGGACATTTAGATTTTTTGTAATTATAATTACTGTCTATAAAAAGAACAAAAATTTGATGATGACTTATTCACTGCAGAATCCCTCAGCAAGTAAAGTAAAAACTGTATCGTTTGGCTTCACTGATAATGTTATTTTCGATGTACAATTAGAGACATGGAAAAAACGTGAAGTAATAAATCCTCCCTGAAGAGGTTAAACATACTGGCTTCTTTGAGATGCTTAATAAGCCTTAAAAAGGTAGAATGCGATTGATAATTTCAATTTAGTTATTCATTTTCACACAATAATTTAATTCTGGCAGCATTTTCATCTTACGCACCGTAAATAATAAGTATATCATGTTTCTCTCTGTTACTGAACATCTTACTAAATGTACTTTTGTTTGTAAGACTCATATCATTACTAAACTTAGCTGATATTTCATATCGTCAATGTCTAGTGACTAGGATCGTGTTTAACAAGAGTATCTGTCGTCGTCAAGAAAGTTGTCCTCTGAATTATAATACTCTCGTTGAATAAGCATGACTTGCAATGCAGGATAATTATTTTGTGAATATCTTACAAATAATTCATTTTAGACTCTACATTGTGTAATAATTTTTTTATATACGCTTCGATGTCTTGTCATAGTTTAGAAAAAAAGTATAACTATTCCGTTAAAAAAACTGAAGATGACATTTCGATAAAAAAGGAAAGCAGAATAAAACTCATATTAATATTGAATGCCTTGCACAACAGTGCAACTTTCATCTGAAACATTTTTTCTTACTGCACATAGTTTATGAGTTGAGCCATTGTATTTCAAAGTGGTAAAAGTCCCATTTTTCTTATATTAAGATATATGCGTGTTCGTACAAAAGCTTTTATACTATAACATGTAACCTTTGACCCTCTTTGGACGAAATCATTAGGATATTTCATCCTATTTTCTTCCATATTTTAAACGCGAAAGGAAGACGCTTATATTTGGGTAGAACTGATTTAAACACAGCTTCGTTGAAAATTAAATTATAGACATTTTGAAAAATAACTGTCACAACTATTAAAAGCGACACGTTGAATGACTTACACTGTATATCCCGATTTTAAACGTAGGAATAAGTTCTATTTCAAAGCTTTAATTTCATACAGGTTTTTATTTATTAATTATAACACACATAATTCAACGCACACACTATCTGAAGTTTCATGATATGCAACCTCATTGTATGCAAACATAAATATTAAATCTACAATTCTTTGATGCATCCTTTTATGTGATCGTAATGATACTTTGACACGCATCGACACTCTCACAGCTAACAACAAATGAAATGCATTTCTGTAATGCCTCCATAAAATATTTGATAACAAGTTCAAACGAGCTAACAATCATACTTAATTAAAACATATACCAAAGTTCTGATTTCTGTATAAAAATGTACTCAACAATATGTTATTTTAATTTGCAATTAGTCTTTAAAGTTTACTACTTTATCCTATCTGCTACTGTGACATATAGGTAGATTGTATTCATTATTTTCCTTTCATTGTCAGTCTTTTTATATAAATATAAACTTCAAGTGATCGTGAATAACTTATTTAGGTATAGAATAAAATTAATAAAGTATCGTATGTACCATAATTGTTCAACATGATCTGATAAATGTACAGGATTTCAGGAACATTTCGGCAATAGATTCTGCCCGAGGAAATCCAGATATGTTCGTTATATTAACGCTTACACTAAATTAATTTTATTTCGCAAATGCCGTAACTTCATAATAAAGCATTTAGCATGTATGTATAATGTTTTTTTTTACTTATTTTCAGTTGTAAGATATACTAGCATCATAGGATAAGAAAATTTAAAACTCTCTGTATATTATTAATAATTATCAGCTTTCTCTCTTTTAAATACTGTTAGATGATCAACATTGAACAATTATCCATGCACTTAATGAAACGACAAAGGAGATAGGGCTGACTACCTTTAGTCACTGAATGTATAATACTTTGCAAATCCTTAGTCGGTTACTGACAAGTGCACATGGCATAATAATACTTTTCCATCTTTATTTCTTTCTCAGTGTGTCGTCTCTATGTGTGGTAGCTTCCACGGAGTGGTATGAATAAAGGGATTGTGCATTTTAAAGCAGAAAGTGGAGTGCAGTATATCTTTGCATCCGAGCAAAAGAGATGGACAGGCGAAGAAAGGAAAAAGTAAATTTCTTTCAGGAAAAGAATTATAAGAAGACGGTATTGGAAGGAAGACGGAAGATAGTCATCCTCAAAAGTGTGCTGACTTTTATCACTCACATCGTTCCACACATTATAGATATTCTATACATATATTGTATATTGATATACACACAGTTATACTTTCGGTTAGCGAATTCATCACATTCTCCTGCGAACGAATTTCACTATGCCATATCGCCGCATCGGTTCTTTGTGTCAATGAATGAAAGCCACACGTCATAGCGTGAGATATAGTTGTATGCAACGTCAATAAATCATGTATAACCCAAATCCTTGCTTTAGATTGTGTTTCCGAAAATACGGGCATTTCGTACATTTTTATCCCGTCCAAATAGATTTCTGTTTCTAGCTATTTCATCGAAACGCCTTGCAATATCTACGATTTGTGACTATTCCCTTGTCAATATATTTGTAGTTTCTCTTATCAGATTAAAATGAACGTCGATTATTGGTTTTGGGAATTTCGGGTAAATAAAGTTTTGGATTATATTGTAAAGCAATTGATCACACAAGGTATTCAAATGCGTTAAACAAATGTTCAGATAAGTTTTATATGCAGTTTGTTGAATCAACGAGTTGTATGAAATTTCACCAAACGTATGATTAATGCAATATTCTTTCACATGTCGATTTCAGAGGAATTGAATGATAAACTTTACTTACCGATGTACCTGTATACTGGTACTGATCTGTATTTCTATATTTATTTGGAAGTAGTGTTCTTTCTTTTACTATTTGTACAGCGATTATTTTTTTTCATTCTATTTAGCTTCTTCTCGAAAATCCTCAGGACGACCGCGTGTCAACATTCTTCTTATCGGTCCTCCCTACTCTTTTTGGTAATTTTGTATCCCTACTCTCGAACAACGGGAGTAGGGGAATGTTTTTATACTTGTTTAGGTTGGCCCCAAAAAATTGTTAAGGTTGCCTCGAAACGTTCATAATCTGTGGGGGTGTCCTTTGTATGGACAATTCCACATTTGGTAAACGCCCCCAAGACCCAACCGTCTCGAGATGGAGTACCTATCTAAACAATAGAATTTTTCTTTTTTAATAGTCCATGACTCGGTTCCTGTCCATCGCGGACGATCTTATAATTATATGCGAGTAATCCAAAGCGTCAGGAATTTATTAATTTATAGCTAACCGACCCAGTGAAAAATCGGTCATCCGAAGTCGAACAATTGCGAAGATCAGGTCGTAAAACATCATTCTCACACATAGATACAAACAGAAATGTTATCTTTTACTCGAACTTGGAACCGCCTCATTTCATAATCAGATAAGTTGACTTATTTCATCTACTGTAAACGATTTTGTCTTGCATTTTATACAAAAATAACGAAGGAATTCAATGTTACTGCTCTTTATCACTGTTTTCTTGCATTGCTGTACAATACGTATTGTACCAGAATTACACTATTTACAGTTTTTCACAGATTCTTCTAAAACAATCTAATCGTAAGTATTTATTTGCATACATCATCAATCCATATACTTCGTGTATAATGTTTCAGTTACAGTTTACACTGCATTACGTCTTTGCTACTTACTCTCCCTCTTCATCCTCGTCTTTTATATTGTTTAAATGGTTTAGATAGGAACTTCTGTTTCTTTCGCGAGTTAAACATAAATTATATAGGTAATTTCTAAACTACCGAGGTTATCATGCATTATAACGTAGGTATATAAACCACATAGGAAAGTTTATATGCTTAAGATCAGTGCTCATTTACTGGCTTCAGTTACTCCCAAAGACCTTTTTCTAATATGTATAAATTGATAATAAACCGATTAACGGTATCCATTTGAACGGTTTATATTTTTAGACTGTATTCTCTAATGAGTCCTAGAAGTCTTATTGTCCTAATTCTGATAGGGAGAATCTCCAAGTATTAATAGTTCATATTTACAAAATTGTTGTTTATTTGGTTTTGGACAATAAGGAGAGATTTTATTGTTATTTTAATTCCAGCACAAATACAGTTGAATTTCTGCGAGACAAATCCCAAACCTAACTGGATTAATGTGATTTTTTATACACATTGCAGTAGTCATCCACGATTCTAAAACCTACGATAATCCACACGTCATGCCACAGACCAACATACAATCTTATTCCTACTTACCGCTATACTCATAGAAATTAATAATAACAATAATGATTTATACAATTCTACTGCCGTTTTGCAGCAGTTGTTCCCTATTCTGATTATGTCGGAATCATTTGTTGCAACAGTTACCCTATTACCAAACGTAAAAACTTCCATTTCTGTGATAGTGTTCGACATTATTAACCGTTTTAGCGCCACGCAGCGCGATCGCGCTGTTTGCGTACTGTGATGAAATATGCCACGATGTATGCTACGATCGTTAATTCGAAGCGCTATCGCGCTGCATGGGCACAAACCGACATGGATTTTTAAAAACCCTGGCACTAAAACGGTTAAGAAACCCCATGTCCAAAGTTTTAAGAACACAGTTACTTCCTCGATTTACTCCGAGAAATTGTAAAACTCTGGAAGATTTTTGCGTTAAATGAACGAAGGTTTGAATAGAATGAAACATGTGCTTCAATTTAAAAATTCTTTTAACCGCAGTACACATTTAACATGAAAGGAATTTTCAACACTTCCCGAGTCGAAATATTGAACCTATTTTCATGATATTTACTCCTATTTGAACCTAATATGATACTTTTCAATACTAAAACTCCTAATTTAAACCTAATTCCTTCTCAGTAAAATGATACTCCTATGTAGCTATCGCCAAAATCTTTATCCCCTGAATTGGACCTATTACTCCTCCTAGATTAAATAATAATTTTTGTATTCAATATATATTTCATATCGCATAAAGAACTTTAATTTTTTTTAATAATTACATAATAATGAATGTATACATACATAAATGTAACTGGTGGATAAATAGTTCAAAGACAGTCATTTTTTATTTATTCCAGCTGTACGGGCTCGATAAAAACTTTGAAGAAAGTTGCGTCCCGAAGAAATTTTGCACTGAAGTGCCTCTATGGTAATGCTTCTCGAAGGACCACCCCGTTTTGTCGGTAAAAATGGGGAAAAATAAATATTTGGAACTTGTGCGTGGACTGGTAAAATGGATGTACTGTATTCGTTCTAAGCTCGAAAAGATCTGAATTACAAGCAAAAAACTGTCTGTGTCAGCGGTGCAATGCGCCCCTCTCTTCGAGTCGTGTACGAAATTTCTGATTTTCGATGGGGGTGGAGAATCATGAAAGTAAGCAACTATTGGTTACTAGAATAATTTTCTCCACCCCCTTGAGGGCTAGAAGAGAGGGAAGGTGACGACATGTACTCAGTACCTGATGGAGGATTTCAAAACTTCCATCTGCTCACGAGCAAGACCCAAAGTCCCGTTAGAGTCATCGGTAGGTATGCACGAAATTCCTTACATTAATTATGTACAAATAAATACAAAAACGTGCACACCCTGACCGAGCCCCAGTCGCGCCTTCGGGTTTATTGCCGAAGACAGATGTCGACCAGACCTTTGCCGCTCCACCAGGCCCAAGGTTTATGATTCCTTAACATGCCGCCCACCTTGAACGCATTGCGTTCAATGAATATAACGGTGTGTAAGTATATCTTAGGCTAAATGGTGAACTGTTGTAATGCGTGTAGAGTAATGTATGTGTCTCTTAATCAACTTGATAGTAATAGTAGTGCAAAAAACTAATATTATAAACAAAAACAATATATAAACAAATGGATAATAGTTCGTTAAACTATAGGCTGTTGTTGTCCTGATTTTCCATGGATGCTGCAAGGTCAATCTGCACCTCCACGTCCTGTCTCTCTTCTATTGGAAGTGTGAAGATTTTCGTCACAGGCCGTCGTAAGATGCCGTCTCTCGTTCTTACAGAGACCACTCTGGTCACTGAATCCGCTCCTGCATGGGTGTCGACGACTCTGCCTAATCGCCACTGCAGTGGAGGAAGATTGTCTTCCTTCACGAGCACCATGGAGCCATGCTCTATCTGTTTCGAAGGCTGCATCTTCCACTTGTGCCTCTGCTGTAAATCGTGCAAATATTCCCGCTGCCATCTTTTCCAGAAATGCTGGAACATTTGCTGGACCAATTGGTATCTGTTCAGGCGATTTTGCGGAATATGTTGCACGTCTGGATGTGGCAATGCTGACATCGTGTCGCCAATTAGGAAATGGCCGGGTGTTAAGGGATTTAAATCGTCGGGATCGGCAGATAATGGACATAGAGGTCGGGAGTTTAGGCAGGATTCAACTTGAGTCAGTACTGTATATAACTCTTCGAAAGTCAATCTTTGTTCGCCTATTACCCGCCTCAGATGATGTTTAGCCGATTTTACAGCAACCTCCCAAATTCCGCCAAAATGCGGAGCTCGAGGAGGAATCAAACTCCATTCTATCTGTTCCGAGGTTAAGTAATTTACAATTTTTGTATTGTGTGTTTCGCTGGAAAGTAGAGACCCTAGTTTGTTAAGAATATTGCGAGCTCCTACGAAATTCGTGCCATTGTCCGAATAAATGTGTTTACATCTTCCTCTACGAGCAATAAACCGCCGAAGGCAGTTTAAAAAGGCGTCAGTGGAAAGGTCGGTGGCTAATTCTATATGAACCGCTTTCGTAACGAAGCATACAAAAATGCACAAGTACGCCTTAGAATTGACCTTGCTTCTCACTCTATCTTTGACTGTAAACGGTCCCGCGTAGTCAACGCCGCACGTGGAAAATGGTCGTGACGGTGTCAACCTCGTAGCCGGAAGGTTCCCCATCAGGTATGCTGTACCTGCTGGTTTTGTTCGAAAACATCGAATGCATTTTCGAATGACTCCCTTTACTACGCGTCGGCATGACAATGGCCAAAATCTTGCCCGGATTGACGCGATTACTGAAGTCGCGCCTGCATGTAAAAGCCGTTTATGTTCATATTCGATAACTAATAATGTTAATGGATGTTTGGCTGGGAGAATTGTTGGATGTTTCTGGTCGTATTTTAGCGCAGAATTTTCAAGCCTACCGCCCACCCTGATTAATCCCATATTGTCTAAGAATGGGTTTAATGGCAGGAGAGGACTTGAATTTTTTACTGTGTTCCATTTTTTTAATGAGTTAAGCTCTTCAAAGAATGATTGGTTCTGAACTAATTTTACCAGTGAGGTTTCAGCGTGCAGAATCTCGGCAGTAGTTAGGCATCCGAAGTTCGAACTTTGTATGTTGTCGTCAGTGAGATTTGTCGAGTTGACTCTACGCCTCCCTGCGACGCGTGCTTTGAGAAGATGGATAAATCGAAAGCAATAAGCCGTTACGCGTAATAGACGCGTCCACGACGAAAATCTCTCGATTAATTTAAAATTCTTTCCGACGGCTGTGGATGCTATGCAACACCTAACTTTTGCCTCTGGGACTTCTTGAAGGTCCATACGGTCGCGAGTATTTGTGGGCCATTGTTCTTGTTGTCGCATCAACCACGAGGGTCCTGACCACCAAAGCGAGGTTGAAGACAATTCGGCTGGATTCATACCCCGTGATATGACGTCAGCCGGGTTGTCTTCGGAGGAAACGTGATTCCATTGATTTTTATTCGTTAAATTTTGAATTGTCGCCACGCGGTGCGACACATATGTTTTCCACTTGTTGGGTGACGCCTTAATCCAAGCAAGGGCTATTGTGGAATCTGACCAAAAGTGGTCACTATGGATTTCTAATTCTAATGCTATTTTTACCTTGTGTGTCAACTGTGCAAGTAATACTGCACCGCACAGCTCCAGACGCGGCAAGGTTATTGTTTTTAACGGTGCGACTCGCGATTTCGCACACAGTAGATGGACTAAAATTGTTCCGTCTTCATATACGGATCTTAAATAAATGCAAGCACCGTATGCTCTTTCTGACGCATCTGAAAACCCATGCATCTCTATAGTAATGGGTTTGCTATAGAGAACGCATCGAGAAATTGATATTTGCGTCATGCTATTGAGTCCATCCCGAAGGGATTTCCACTGTGCGTGAATGTCCTGGGACACCGATTCGTCCCAGCCTACCTGGGATTGCCAGAGTCTTTGCATGACCAGCTTGGCTTGGGTGAGAACCGGCCCTATTAAACCAAGTGGGTCGAATACCTGAGCTATTTCGGACAAAATTATGCGCTTTGTTATCCGCGAGTGTGACGGCCTGACTTTGAAATGTAATTGGTCTCTCTCTGGAGACCATAGCAGTCCGAGAGTTTTCGGATTCTTGCTCGAATCTATTTCTATACTATCCCGTGCCTGCTCTGTATTTATTAAAATATTTGCATCATTGGATGCCCATTTACGAAGGGAAAATCCAGCCTGTTCCAAGATTTCTGATAATTTCTGTTTCAATTTTACTGCTTCTGTAACTGTCTCGGTCCCTGTGAGGAGATCATCCACATAGAAATCTTTGATGATTGCGCGCCCTGCTACTGGGAATTCTTTTATATGAGTTTCTCCTAGTTTGCGTAAAGCCCTAGTCGCGAGGAACGGCGCGGAAGCTGTACCATACGTAACGGTGTTTAGTTGATACGACCGTATAGGAGATTGTGGATGTGAACGCCATAGAATGCGTTGAAATTGACGCTCGCTCGGCTTTACCAGTATTTGTCTATACATCTTCTCAATATCTCCGGAAAGTACGAATTTATGTTTTCGAAATCTAATTAATATTGAGAAGAGGTCATCCTGAACTGTGGGCCCTACACGCTGCGTGTCATTGAGCGATATTCCTGAGCTTGTTTTCGCCGATCCGTCAAAGACTACGCGAACCTTTGTGGTCGTACTACCTTCTTTTATTACCGCGTGATGCGGAAGATAATACGCAGGTCGGTCGCCTACTCGATCGTCAGGTAAGCACGTCATATGGCCCTGCGCTTCATACTCTCTCATGAAAGCGTGATACTCCTGGTGGAGAACTGGTTGTTTGCTCAATTTTCTTTCCATTGACATGAGTCGTTTTTCTGCCTGGTCTCGCGAATCCCCTAGTTTATGTAGTTTTTCGTTGAATGGGATGCTTACTACGAATCGTCCGTCTTCGTCACGTGTTGTCGTTTCTTGGAAATGTTTTTCGCAAGGGTCTGTATTGTCTATCTGTCCTAATTTATTTGTACTGCAGTCTTCAATATGCCAAAAGGTCTCTAATTGTTTGTGTAGGTCGTCGTTGCTAACTATGTGGCAGGTAGACCGGTTGCTCTCTTTCGAGAGCCAACTAATTTTACCTGCCAGAACCCATCCTAGCTTGGTTTTTTGCCATGTTAACTGTCCGTTCCCGACCTTAACTTGACCGACGCAGAGAAGGTCATAAAAGATTTCTGCACCTATAATCATGTCAATTTTCCCACCTTTGTTGAATTGCGGGTCTGCAGGCATAATTCCCGGTGGAATTAGAATCGCGGATTTGTCACGCGGAATGTTCGGCATTTCATCTGTAAGATGTTCCATCACCCAACACGGAATAGAAGCTCGATAACCCTGATTTTGTGATTGAATTTCAACATTGGTCATGAATTTAACTTTGTTTCGGTTTCCACCGAGACCCCCTACTGTGGTTGTGGCGCGTTTACATGGTAAACGGACCCTTTTACAAAATTCTTCAGTGAGAAAATGAGCTTGTGATCCGCTATCTAAAATGGCTCTACATTGATGTAATCGACCCTGACGATCTTTAATGTAGACGACCGCGGTTGAAAGAATTGTGTAGCTATTGACCTGCTGCGATATGTTTGCAGAATATACCTGCGGATTGCTTTTGCCGTGCTCACTTGCCGACGACGTGGAAGGTTGCGTCGTGTCAATTGAAATCGGCGATCCTGACTGCGCTTCTACATGAATTAACGTGTGATGTTTCCGCCCACACTTACGACAACTACTTCTAGTACATTTCTGTACACTATGGCCGGAATTCAAACAATTAAAACATGCATTTACTTGTTTGATTGTATTAATCTTTTTTGGATGCGGCAAGCCCTTGAACATCTCGCAATGGTATAACGCGTGGCTCTTTTGACATAATGGGCACTGGATAGATGCTGAATTTGTTATGTAAGATGTTACTCGTTCTGGTTTTACAACAAGTGGTTTAACTGAAAGACTATGTGATTTGGAAGCCGGTGTTGGATTGAGCCATGTCTTGCTTTGCAGATACGAACACCGCTTGTTTACAAATTTACTAAAATCTTCAAATTCTGGTACCGTTTCAATATCTGTTAGGTATTGTGCCCATTCGTCACGCGATTTAGTATCTAATTTTTTAGCAAGAATATGGGTGACGATGGCTCCCCACCTCTCTGTCGGTAAACCTAGTTTATTTAAAGATTGTAAATGATTTGCTGCGTCGTCTAGAAATCGTTCTAGAGTCGTGTGGGATTCTTTGGAGATACTCGGCAATTCTATTAATGACTCTAAATGATGCCTAACTAATGCCTTTGGATTCTCATATTTTTCTTTAATTTTTAACCATGCACCGGTATAATTAGCCTCTGAAAATCCTAATGTCGATATCGCACGTGCGGCGTCTCCTGTCAATGCTGACTCTAAATACTGATATTTTTCTATATCTGACAGCGAGTTGTTATTATTTATGACGGTTTCATATGTATCGCGAAACTTCATCCATTTGTCGTAATGACCGTCAAAGGTAGGTAATACAATGGTCGGCAATGGTGCTGGCCGTCTGTTCATTGTCGCGGAGGAAGATGTTGAAGACAAACCGCTCGACACTGGGTTTGGTACTAGATTTTTAATATGTTTAGTTAAAGTTCCGATGGTTTCAAAATACATATTTTCAAACTGATCTCGTTCCGCGGGCTGAGCTGACTGCAATTCTGTATTCTGAACTATGGTCTCTATGCGAAACTGCACGGAATTAAACTTATCGAACAGATCAGAATGTGTATCTAAGCGCTTTTGCAATGCTTCTGCCGAACTAGATGACATTGACTTGTCTACGAATGTTACGAGACGGGTTAATGTGCCCTTGATCATGGCGCGTTCGGTAATCAATGATTTCAATGACGCTTCCATGACTGCTAAGAATTGACTTTACGAAGAAGAAAAATACAGAACGGACTCACGGTTTAATTTGATGAATGAGAAGGATGGATTGGTCGACACGGCTCGAGCTGTCCTGTTGCCAATGACCCTTCCTGACGATGTAGATTCGAGAGTCCGGAGTCTGTTGTCTCTCTGTGGCTGTGCAGCTTCCTTTCAGCTACTGTGGTCTGTGAGGCTGACTGGATTCGATGCTGCGACTGGAGTTCCTTGTGGAATGTACTTCGCTGCTTCGCTGTGTCCAGATGCGGGAGTCCTCACTCTCCCTTTATTTCCACGCACGGTTGAATGTTCGTTGCAAAACTGATCGTTTCACTTGACTATTACTTGACTGTATCCGGCTCGAAGGACCAAATGTACGGGCTCGATAAAAACTTTGAAGAAAGTTGCGTCCCGAAGAAATTTTGCACTGAAGTGCCTCTATGGTAATGCTTCTCGAAGGACCACCCCGTTTTGTCGGTAAAAATGGGGAAAAATAAATATTTGGAACTTGTGCGTGGACTGGTAAAATGGATGTACTGTATTCGTTCTAAGCTCGAAAAGATCTGAATTACAAGCAAAAAACTGTCTGTGTCAGCGGTGCAATGCGCCCCTCTCTTCGAGTCGTGTACGAAATTTCTGATTTTCGATGGGGGTGGAGAATCATGAAAGTAAGCAACTATTGGTTACTAGAATAATTTTCTCCACCCCCTTGAGGGCTAGAAGAGAGGGAAGGTGACGACATGTACTCAGTACCTGATGGAGGATTTCAAAACTTCCATCTGCTCACGAGCAAGACCCAAAGTCCCGTTAGAGTCATCGGTAGGTATGCACGAAATTCCTTACATTAATTATGTACAAATAAATACAAAAACGTGCACACCCTGACCGAGCCCCAGTCGCGCCTTCGGGTTTATTGCCGAAGACAGATGTCGACCAGACCTTTGCCGCTCCACCAGGCCCAAGGTTTATGATTCCTTAACATGCCGCCCACCTTGAACGCATTGCGTTCAATGAATATAACGGTGTGTAAGTATATCTTAGGCTAAATGGTGAACTGTTGTAATGCGTGTAGAGTAATGTATGTGTCTCTTAATCAACTTGATAGTAATAGTAGTGCAAAAAACTAATATTATAAACAAAAACAATATATAAACAAATGGATAATAGTTCGTTAAACTATAGGCTGTTGTTGTCCTGATTTTCCATGGATGCTGCAAGGTCAATCTGCACCTCCACGTCCTGTCTCTCTTCTATTGGAAGTGTGAAGATTTTCGTCACAGGCCGTCGTAAGATGCCGTCTCTCGTTCTTACAGAGACCACTCTGGTCACTGAATCCGCTCCTGCATGGGTGTCGACGACTCTGCCTAATCGCCACTGCAGTGGAGGAAGATTGTCTTCCTTCACGAGCACCATGGAGCCATGCTCTATCTGTTTCGAAGGCTGCATCTTCCACTTGTGCCTCTGCTGTAAATCGTGCAAATATTCCCGCTGCCATCTTTTCCAGAAATGCTGGAACATTTGCTGGACCAATTGGTATCTGTTCAGGCGATTTTGCGGAATATGTTGCACGTCTGGATGTGGCAATGCTGACATCGTGTCGCCAATTAGGAAATGGCCGGGTGTTAAGGGATTTAAATCGTCGGGATCGGCAGATAATGGACATAGAGGTCGGGAGTTTAGGCAGGATTCAACTTGAGTCAGTACTGTATATAACTCTTCGAAAGTCAATCTTTGTTCGCCTATTACCCGCCTCAGATGATGTTTAGCCGATTTTACAGCAACCTCCCAAATTCCGCCAAAATGCGGAGCTCGAGGAGGAATCAAACTCCATTCTATCTGTTCCGAGGTTAAGTAATTTACAATTTTTGTATTGTGTGTTTCGCTGGAAAGTAGAGACCCTAGTTTGTTAAGAATATTGCGAGCTCCTACGAAATTCGTGCCATTGTCCGAATAAATGTGTTTACATCTTCCTCTACGAGCAATAAACCGCCGAAGGCAGTTTAAAAAGGCGTCAGTGGAAAGGTCGGTGGCTAATTCTATATGAACCGCTTTCGTAACGAAGCATACAAAAATGCACAAGTACGCCTTAGAATTGACCTTGCTTCTCACTCTATCTTTGACTGTAAACGGTCCCGCGTAGTCAACGCCGCACGTGGAAAATGGTCGTGACGGTGTCAACCTCGTAGCCGGAAGGTTCCCCATCAGGTATGCTGTACCTGCTGGTTTTGTTCGAAAACATCGAATGCATTTTCGAATGACTCCCTTTACTACGCGTCGGCATGACAATGGCCAAAATCTTGCCCGGATTGACGCGATTACTGAAGTCGCGCCTGCATGTAAAAGCCGTTTATGTTCATATTCGATAACTAATAATGTTAATGGATGTTTGGCTGGGAGAATTGTTGGATGTTTCTGGTCGTATTTTAGCGCAGAATTTTCAAGCCTACCGCCCACCCTGATTAATCCCATATTGTCTAAGAATGGGTTTAATGGCAGGAGAGGACTTGAATTTTTTACTGTGTTCCATTTTTTTAATGAGTTAAGCTCTTCAAAGAATGATTGGTTCTGAACTAATTTTACCAGTGAGGTTTCAGCGTGCAGAATCTCGGCAGTAGTTAGGCATCCGAAGTTCGAACTTTGTATGTTGTCGTCAGTGAGATTTGTCGAGTTGACTCTACGCCTCCCTGCGACGCGTGCTTTGAGAAGATGGATAAATCGAAAGCAATAAGCCGTTACGCGTAATAGACGCGTCCACGACGAAAATCTCTCGATTAATTTAAAATTCTTTCCGACGGCTGTGGATGCTATGCAACACCTAACTTTTGCCTCTGGGACTTCTTGAAGGTCCATACGGTCGCGAGTATTTGTGGGCCATTGTTCTTGTTGTCGCATCAACCACGAGGGTCCTGACCACCAAAGCGAGGTTGAAGACAATTCGGCTGGATTCATACCCCGTGATATGACGTCAGCCGGGTTGTCTTCGGAGGAAACGTGATTCCATTGATTTTTATTCGTTAAATTTTGAATTGTCGCCACGCGGTGCGACACATATGTTTTCCACTTGTTGGGTGACGCCTTAATCCAAGCAAGGGCTATTGTGGAATCTGACCAAAAGTGGTCACTATGGATTTCTAATTCTAATGCTATTTTTACCTTGTGTGTCAACTGTGCAAGTAATACTGCACCGCACAGCTCCAGACGCGGCAAGGTTATTGTTTTTAACGGTGCGACTCGCGATTTCGCACACAGTAGATGGACTAAAATTGTTCCGTCTTCATATACGGATCTTAAATAAATGCAAGCACCGTATGCTCTTTCTGACGCATCTGAAAACCCATGCATCTCTATAGTAATGGGTTTGCTATAGAGAACGCATCGAGAAATTGATATTTGCGTCATGCTATTGAGTCCATCCCGAAGGGATTTCCACTGTGCGTGAATGTCCTGGGACACCGATTCGTCCCAGCCTACCTGGGATTGCCAGAGTCTTTGCATGACCAGCTTGGCTTGGGTGAGAACCGGCCCTATTAAACCAAGTGGGTCGAATACCTGAGCTATTTCGGACAAAATTATGCGCTTTGTTATCCGCGAGTGTGACGGCCTGACTTTGAAATGTAATTGGTCTCTCTCTGGAGACCATAGCAGTCCGAGAGTTTTCGGATTCTTGCTCGAATCTATTTCTATACTATCCCGTGCCTGCTCTGTATTTATTAAAATATTTGCATCATTGGATGCCCATTTACGAAGGGAAAATCCAGCCTGTTCCAAGATTTCTGATAATTTCTGTTTCAATTTTACTGCTTCTTCTCTAATAAACCACATAGGAAAGTTTATATGCTTAAGATCAGTGCTCATTTACTGGCTTCAGTTACTCCCAAAGACCTTTTTCTAATATGTATAAATTGATAATAAACCGATTAACGGTATCCATTTGAACGGTTTATATTTTTAGACTGTATTCTCTAATGAGTCCTAGAAGTCTTATTGTCCTAATTCTGATAGGGAGAATCTCCAAGTATTAATAGTTCATATTTACAAAATTGTTGTTTATTTGGTTTTGGACAATAAGGAGAGATTTTATTGTTATTTTAATTCCAGCACAAATACAGTTGAATTTCTGCGAGACAAATCCCAAACCTAACTGGATTAATGTGATTTTTTATACACATTGCAGTAGTCATCCACGATTCTAAAACCTACGATAATCCACACGTCATGCCACAGACCAACATACAATCTTATTCCTACTTACCGCTATACTCATAGAAATTAATAATAACAATAATGATTTATACAATTCTACTGCCGTTTTGCAGCAGTTGTTCCCTATTCTGATTATGTCGGAATCATTTGTTGCAACAGTTACCCTATTACCAAACGTAAAAACTTCCATTTCTGTGATAGTGTTCGACATTATTAACCGTTTTAGCGCCACGCAGCGCGATCGCGCTGTTTGCGTACTGTGATGAAATATGCCACGATGTATGCTACGATCGTTAATTCGAAGCGCTATCGCGCTGCATGGGCACAAACCGACATGGATTTTTAAAAACCCTGGCACTAAAACGGTTAAGAAACCCCATGTCCAAAGTTTTAAGAACACAGTTACTTCCTCGATTTACTCCGAGAAATTGTAAAACTCTGGAAGATTTTTGCGTTAAATGAACGAAGGTTTGAATAGAATGAAACATGTGCTTCAATTTAAAAATTCTTTTAACCGCAGTACACATTTAACATGAAAGGAATTTTCAACACTTCCCGAGTCGAAATATTGAACCTATTTTCATGATATTTACTCCTATTTGAACCTAATATGATACTTTTCAATACTAAAACTCCTAATTTAAACCTAATTCCTTCTCAGTAAAATGATACTCCTATGTAGCTATCGCCAAAATCTTTATCCCCTGAATTGGACCTATTACTCCTCCTAGATTAAATAATAATTTTTGTATTCAATATATATTTCATATCGCATAAAGAACTTTAATTTTTTTTAATAATTACATAATAATGAATGTATACATACATAAATGTAACTGGTGGATAAATAGTTCAAAGACAGTCATTTTTTATTTATTCCAGCTGTACGGGCTCGATAAAAACTTTGAAGAAAGTTGCGTCCCGAAGAAATTTTGCACTGAAGTGCCTCTATGGTAATGCTTCTCGAAGGACCACCCCGTTTTGTCGGTAAAAATGGGGAAAAATAAATATTTGGAACTTGTGCGTGGACTGGTAAAATGGATGTACTGTATTCGTTCTAAGCTCGAAAAGATCTGAATTACAAGCAAAAAACTGTCTGTGTCAGCGGTGCAATGCGCCCCTCTCTTCGAGTCGTGTACGAAATTTCTGATTTTCGATGGGGGTGGAGAATCATGAAAGTAAGCAACTATTGGTTACTAGAATAATTTTCTCCACCCCCTTGAGGGCTAGAAGAGAGGGAAGGTGACGACATGTACTCAGTACCTGATGGAGGATTTCAAAACTTCCATCTGCTCACGAGCAAGACCCAAAGTCCCGTTAGAGTCATCGGTAGGTATGCACGAAATTCCTTACATTAATTATGTACAAATAAATACAAAAACGTGCACACCCTGACCGAGCCCCAGTCGCGCCTTCGGGTTTATTGCCGAAGACAGATGTCGACCAGACCTTTGCCGCTCCACCAGGCCCAAGGTTTATGATTCCTTAACACCAGCTCTTCTTTATTAATAGGTAATGAAACATACATTTGACAGTCAAAATTCATATATATATACAATTCATAATGATGACATCTACAGGAATAGCCTTAAAATGGTTAGTTTCATGACAATTAATCAAAAATTTAGAAGTATTAAATGTGCGATGATTACCATTCGCAACAAAAACAGGATCACAATTAAATTCTTCTATAATAGAATAGTGTTGATTCATACAGTTGCATATCCTATAATAACAATAATAACTGGATAGGATGTAAATCCCAAACGGAGGTTGAAATTGACGTCCTATTTTGCGCCTTAAGATGGCATAAAGGGAAATTTGTGCCACTTTTAGGCGCTAAATAGAATCTTATTTTACATTGAATTTAGACCTATTTTTGTACTTCTAATTCCTAAATGTTTGGTAGTAAAAGGTTCAAATGAGGTTTAATATTTCGACTCGGGTTCGACTTTAACCAAAGTTATGTATAATGAAATGCAAACTGTCATATAGAGATGGGTTATAATTGCACATAAAGAATTTCTCAACACGTGAATACAGACATCCACGCGAACGCTTCACCGCAAAACATGTGATAGAAGCTTGTTCAACATTCCGATTGATCTTGGAAATCAGCTTGGACGAATTAATCTTCCTATAAGCCGATTCTGACTAATGCTAAGCAATTCTAGAGTTTGTGCAACAGGGTCTAACGTAGACCAACAATCAATGAAGTATTATTAACTCCTGTACGCGGACTGTATTAAATTATGACAGAACAATTACAGTAACAATAACAGTAAAATGAACAGTGAAAACTCTCGGCCACTGAAGAAGTACCGTTGACGTACTTCTCAAAATCATTTTCGCAATTGATATAAAGACTTAGGATTCGAGATTTTTCGATTATCGCAGATGATATGATCAAATGTATGGGATGTTGGTCATCACTAAACTGTGGATGTTTATTTACATTCCAAGTTTATGAGCTTTATAAGTTTATATTTTATATAAAGCTAATGAGGAAAAATCCAAGTAGAGGATTCCTTCGATTGCTAAATGTCGCAACAAATGCCATATCTTGCATATTTTATATACACATTTTTATATTACATACTTTTTGTGTATGTTAGTAGTGTTTAGTTTGTCAGGAACGCTTAAAAATTCGTAGTCTATTTATCACATTTGTGCACAGCTTGCCATTTTGATCGTTCCAATTTCGAAGTTCTCCAACGGTCGAGAACTGTCGCGCAATTAAATCAATTACTCAAGGAACAATCGACACGGGCCCGCGAGTGGTAAAGTGGTGGTGTTCAGAGTCATCGTATTACGGACTTCGATGCCACAACAATGGGTTGGTCTTCTTGCTTGCTTCTCACCTAAACATTCCTTCGTGAAAATAACGGAAGAGAGAAAATTCGTAAAAAATTATTCAAACGAGATTGACAGTGCTGATTTTTTTTAGAACGTTCAGAGTTTGTTCCGTCGTACGGAAACAAAAGCGCGTTCGGAACGAAGCGAAAGTTTGCCGTTCTTTGAGGCCCGGGTCTGGCTGCCAGATTTTTTATTACCATCCAACATTTGGCGACCATCGTGCGCCAAGACAGCTAGAACTCCGGTCCTTGAGGAATTAAGCAGCCTTCGTTTTGAATGAACGTTTTCGTTAATCCGTCGTGCTCTGTCAGCGGGTGGTAAACAGGGACTTCGGCCCGAAAGGTCCCATCGACCGCCGCTGACTCGCGATGACAAATCGGTCATAAATCGCGCCTTCGAAGAGAAATTCTGCCGATCGGCCGGACTAGGATTTTTTGGGCACATCTGGTTGCACTTTCCTCCACCACGTATTCGCAGGGGGTGAACTCCCGCCTCCGTGGGGCCCTTCTCGTCGAGAGTCCCATGGGGGTGGTCACTCCTCTCGGAGGAAAGTGCGGCCAATCAACATCGCGCACTGCCCGGAAAATCCGAAAAACCCGCCTGCTGAAACGTCGCGAAAATTCAGCAAGTGGGGATGTCCAGCCCATAGCGTCGTCGAGGGACTTCGGAGGAAAAATCCTCGAAGTCACTTGCCTTACGAATACCGGAACGCAAACATACCGAGCTCGCTGACGACGAAAACCGTCATAGTTTGCTATTATACAATTGGAGTTTTTAAAATCATCTGTCAAACGGACAAGTTCTCCATCGGTCGAGAACGATCGCGCCGATACATCACTTATTCGCGAAATTCACGCAAATCGCGAGTGAGAGTAGTGGTCGTCGAAGTCATACCACGTCGGATCTTGACGCCACGAAACAGAGTTTATCATAAATTCAATTCACACTCAAAAATTGTACCTTTCAAAGCGTACATAATGTACAAATATGATATACAGTGCTGAATGTTAGGAGTATCTACGTTTTTCACATTATTTAAATTGTCTAAATTACCGACTAATAGGATTTCTTCTAACAATAAGTAGATTCACGTCTGAAAATCTTTAATTCCATGCTTATAAATTAACGTATTTATCATATTTATTATTTGCAATTAAATTGATTAAATTTAGTTACTTTAGTTTAATTTAGTTAATTAACTAGTAATAATTAATTATTCGTAATGCAGGGTCTTCGTCGAAATTTTCCCCGCTGAGCCCCCAAAAATTTTGGATACTCAGCTTTTACATGAAATCTAACAAGTTCTCGAAACTGTTATACATAAATTTAAAATATCACATCGTCAAAACTAACCGTATGAAAATAAAACAATGAATAGCTTTATTAAAAATATCTCTTTTTTAACTTTATTATAAATATATTTCACTTTGTTCTTGAAGAGAGAAATGCTTTCTAAGTGATTGATGAAAGTTGAAAATCTTTTTATTATCCTTTGATTTTTCGAATCGCAAAAGAATAGTTCAATAGATTTACGCAAAGTTTGAGAATAACCATGTTCCTTGAATGTTCCGCTGCTTACATTACTGAATATACCTTCTGAAAACATTCCGGAATAATTTCCAGTACGTTCTATGTCCTCTTTTGTATTATCGATTAAATTACTGCATAATAAACTCACTGGTATGTGTGGTTTGGCACGAAACAATGTTATCTCAGGTACTAATGAATAATATTTTGGACATTTATGGAAATTTATGAGAAACGCTTGCATAGTCTTATTTGAATATCGTAATCATTTCAGTGACGAAATCTATTGCTACGGTTTGTACATAGAATAAACTAAATAATCAATTGTGTTAATTTTTCTTGATAAAAAGTTTTAAAATCCGTATAAATGCTATTTACTAAATAGATTGTTTCTACAGAATTATTATATTCATGACAAATATCGGTCTTTTTGAGGAAAATTTTGTACGATAACAAGAGTTTATTTAATAGTATAAAGTACCGGATAATAAGTAATGTCATTATGAAATTAATTCCGTTACTTTAAAAAAAAATTGGTTTCAATTAAAAACGATTGCTCCGTCATAGAAGGCAATGCCAATCAGCTAGCTCTCGAGTGCAAAGGAAGGACTTAGCAGGTAGAGCTGACTCAAGGACACACGAGGTGATCAAATAAACGGACGTCCTGATATCGACAAGGGTAAGCTAGGACAGACCTTGATGATGTCCTCTAGGTTCATATACGATATTTATTGTTGAAACTCTTGACAAACAAGTGAATACAGTCAAATTCACTAAAATTGTCTCCGGTCACTAAAAACTTGAAGGACAGTGTCCACTGCGTTATAAAATTATTTATTGAAAAAAAAAAACAAGTAACAAATTAAACTTTGTAATAAATACAAATTTGATATAAACTTTTTGGATATTTGCTTGCCCGAGAAACCTCCGAAAACTGAAAAGTATAATACCGAATTAAACCTCGTATATCATAGAAATTCGTCCGTTAAATTTTTCCTATCAAAGCCGATTGCACTGCGCTACTTAATGTAATCGGGCTGCCCGAGTTTTTGTTCGACTCAAATACTTGTATAAAGCCGACAGACTTTACCCGATTTGATCCATACAATCGGATACCGGACACTTTTGGTTATCCGCATCACCTACTAACTTCGAAGTAGTAGTATCCTTATGTCCATCTCATAAAATGCAAGTGTATTTCATTAAACAAGGAAAAATCCTAGCACAATTATCGTCAACGAGATAATTTCGTCTCACTATTACAGAACAAAAGGTAAGACTTTATACTGATCGTTATTATGGGCTTTCGATAAACACTTATAAAAACGATCAATTTTCCAATCCACTGTGAGTACCAACCCAAACTTTGGAATCATAGGAATTCTACATAAATCCATTATTAAAATAAAGAAAAAAAAAAGAAGAAGAAAAAGAAATTAAATTGTGAACAATATAAATGAATTTATATCAGATACAAATAATGGTATGAATTAGTATGTATTTTAAAATAGCATTAATGAAGAACTTGATCCATATTTAAGGCGACTTTTTTATTTAATGAACTCTGCAGTGATTTCGTTAATTTAAACGTTTGACTTGACAACTTCAGGAATAGTGTTCCACTTGATTTATGTAAGTAGTAACTGGGAATAGAAAGTCGTTTTAATAAATTTGGTAAATGTGATCGGTATCCCGGTTTTTATTGCATTGCACACAGTAATGAAACCACCCACACACGGGAAACAGTCGGGGAAGTCTGACTAGTAGGGATTGAAAAAAAACAGGAATCGTTACAACGATACTGCCCAAATGTGTCTCGCCACCCTTTTCCACTTTCCGTGCTATTCATTGAATTTACACGGTAAACCATTACGCGCGACATGAAAAAGCTGCGCTTTGAGAGAAAATCATTCATTTTTTATTGAACGTGTGCTCTATTACTGCACTTGCATGCTTTGACAAAAGTGGTGATTTTATTGAAACTGATGAAAACATTATCAAATTACTAGCATCATTATTTCACATTTCATTTTCGACCATAACAATATTTCACCCTGTTTCCGCATACCTACATTTAACATTATTTACATTCCGCAATACAATTTCGAAATATTATATATATATATATAATTGCCATAGTTCGTTACCCAGTAACATTAATTCTACCGGGTTTTGCGTAACAATATATACAGTATTAGAAAACTTCAAAAACCTCAAGGGGCTAAGTAGTTCAGTTTCAAAACTCACAAAGGGCTACGAAGGTGAAAATCGGATTCGGTCAATTTCAAATATTCTAAAATCTAGAACAGTGCTCTGGAATTTACTAAAGTACTCCAAATAAAAGAAATTACTCGGTATGTGGTGCGAGGTAAGGGGAGACTATCTTTCGACTATTCCCATTATATCGGTCCTTACCAATGACAATCGAAAACTAAACACTGATTTCGTCGTTCTCATGACGACATAACAAGTATGCAGCTTTTTCACCACTTGTAAGTCGGATACTTACATGAGCAAACTACAACTCGTTATATTTTGCGTAACATAGCATAACTCTACAAATTGTATAGTAACAAGTTTTATAAGACTTGTGAAAACAATATATTCATTCAAGCAATTTCTGTGCATCTGGACGGTGCCCAATATTCGTATTAATTCAGCAGGTGGTATTGCCACCATTAGAGGGGTGTAATAATATTCAATCTAACTGTAAGAAGCAACACAGTACAGTTTTCTTTAGGTTTTAGGCATTTTTTACATCGGATAATTCGTAAATGAAAAAATAATGAGTTACTAAAAGACGAGGTAATTCATCATCGATTGCACTATCTGATTGCCTTATTAAAACTAGAAATACTAAGCCAGAAAAAACAGTTCCCAATTTTTTCCGAAAATTTTCCAAGTTTATAGGACGAACATACAGTAAATATTGTGCGTTCATTTTATCAAATGAATATTACCGAAGACTATCATCTTTTCCACCTCTTAATTCCTCCTTTCCAAGCTAATCCGCTAGTGTTAAATAATATTGGTCAACATGATTTCTTTTTTAAATAATTTAGTATGTAACATGGCTAATTGTAAGAGAATTTCAATTTATGTGAGTTTGGAGCGATTTAATGCTAACAATTTATAACATTGTGTATCATTAATACGTTCCGTACCGGATCATTTTTTAAGATTTTCTGTTTAGGCCGCATGTGGCGTATACGATCCATACTTTTACGATTAAATACATTTTTTTGCTGTGTAGGTACATGCTATTAAGATGCCCATTATTTAACTTTACAATGTACTGTTCACAATAAAATTCTTTGTTTTGCAATGAGAAATGCAAGTAACCAAAACGGACAGTTTAATGGCAGTCGTAAACGCCCCTCGCGGCAAGGAACGTGTTAATTATTTTTTAACTTACATTAGACGACTTTGCTTTCTCACGAATTTTACTATTAACTAGTGAGTTGAAAATAATTTAAATTCATATTGTTGAGAATTAAATAATTCTCAATTCAAATCTCCCAGCTAATCGGAACTTTGTCGGCCATCTTGGGAAAGGTCGATAATCAATCAACTAGAAAATCAATATTTTTCAATGTAGACACTCAATTGACCAACAATCTAGTCACCAACTTGACTAGCGGGGTTCCGGTAGCCATTCCTTTTCTGTTCACAAGTGCTTTCACGTGAAATTCTTTTTGCTTTTCCAAAAATCGACTCGTTAGAAGACAATCAGTGCATCATAGTTCACCATAGTGATCTAAATTCTTTTCTAATACCCTCGAGACAGTCACTCAGTGTATATTTCATTGTGAACTTCATTCCTTAGTGAAAATTCAGTTTCATTCGCTGTTGTATTGTACGCCGTGCTAACGCCACGTGCACATTCGTTCTTTTCATTCAAACAGCATAGTGTGTTGAACTTGTGTGGGCGGTAAATAGTACCAAACACCCTGTTTGAAGATTTTTACAGACATTCATAATTCCTTTTGTTTATGCAAGGTTAAGATAATCAGTATTCTATCGGTGACAATCATACAAAAAATTGATTGTGTTAGTGTGTGGGCGTTGAGTTGGTACTGTTTTAATAAACAACTATTATTTTTGAACCTGTGTGCTTATTTGCTCGGATCCTGCACATTCCTATCTGACCTTACCGGTCAGGATATTCCATAGTTGATATCCTTTTGTCACCACATATCAACGGATGAAAATGATTAAAGACGTATGAAAACCTTGGCAGAGAAATTATTTTATTATGTTAATTACTGCGAATTTCCTTTTTAGTGGTTACAGAATTCAATGACTGACTAGAACACGTGTAGGCGAGAGTGTAAATCGAAGAGTTCTTGGCCTTTCATTACGTCGGAGGCTCTATACCTCGAAAATCAGCTAATTTTCTGCAGCCGACCTACCGATCGATAGCGGAGAAATTAATCGATCAGGCCCTATTTTCCTTGCACCCGTCGTGCACATTTCAGTAAAATGAGGAAAGTTTTGCCAACAAGCTTTCCACCGTGAAAGGTTTGCAACGTGCGGGTTTCCTTTGGGCACCTGGGCCTCTGGGCCATCTGACACGACCCACCGCTGCACAGTGGAACGAATCGACCATCTAGGTAGAAAAAAATAATAACTCGAAAATCGTTCATTTTAGAGAAAAATGTTTTATACAAAAATTGCATAATATCGTGGAAAGAATATCGGTGTAATACTAATTTTTTATATTTTATATTTCTTCAATGTTATTTAAAGGTCAACTTAATTTTTTATACAAAAATCGGTAGATTTGTTTGTAGACGTTCATTGTACAGGAAAAATAAAGAAACTTTTGTATAAGGCATTTCCTTGTTGGACTTTATATTAAAAAGATATTTAATGAAAAAGACTCTACTAAAGCCTGTTTCGATAGGCGGACTGCCCAACAAACATTCAGCAGCTATAACAAAGAATTGCACAGATATGCGCAGAAAATCTTTGCGTTAATTACTTCTACATAGTCTAAGGAATATACTTGCGAAGTTTTAACCGGGTACTTTTCGGTACTTTTTATTTATTCAATGTTTAAGTGGACCGTGTACCCTGATTTTCACTCTAATTACCTAGCTTGTTAGTCTCTAATGGGAAATTAATAATAAGAGCAATTAAGTAATAAAAGTGACATTTCAGAAGCCTCCATTCTTATTAATGCCAATGAGATGTTACAATTGCTGAACGATATTTACGTCGTAGACACTGGGCATTTTGTGACCGCGTGCTCCACGGGAAGTCGTCAACCGTGCTGTGTCACATAAACTTTAGAAAGGCATAACAATAAAAGGCGCAGGTAGGCGCAACCGATCTTTGCAGGAGCTGCTTCTACAAGGTTCAAACTAAATACCCTCAAAATTTCCAGGGGGTACTTTGGGGTACAATATAAGTTTTTCTCTGCAAAAGTTTGCAAATTCCGCCGAAAAACATGTGTCTAAAAAAACTTACATAACTTGTTCAAAAAACAATTTTTCGAAAAATAGTTTTTGGGTACTTCATGGTGATAAACTGTGCAAAAAATTAAAAGTCTCGCATAATTTAACAATTATTAACATGCCTCTAACAGTATCTTCTTTTCAGAGAAGTAATTGTACAGTACGGCTCGGCCAACTTGGCACCTGGGAGGTAGGCCTGTTTCGGCAAAGTCTGATTCGCCAGGCGTAAATGTCATGCCTCTTGTCACACGAACACGAAGCCAGTTGACTCCTACCTCACGATTCGTTAAAAGCGCTACACATATAAATCGAACTAAAAGAGGAAGAGAGAGAACACTGCAGATCTGAGCAAGGGAGACAACGCGATTTGGGTAGCAACAGTGAGGACATCGGGAAAAACAGGATAAACTCCGACAGAATTACCCCCACCAAATGGGGAGATTCTCCTTGATGAAACGGAGCGCGCGACGAGAAAACAATGTAATACAATGTCTCGCTCCTCCAGCCAAACTACCGTGCGGCTCGTCAAGCTTGTCACCTGGGCGGCGCACAGTGGTCGATTTCGCCGAAATCCTGGCCAAAACCCCAAGGAGTTTTTCAATTTAGCTGAAAATTGGTATATTACTATTATTTCGGTCACTGATTAAGAATCCGAACTCAGAATTTCCAAAAACAAAATGGCGGCTCTAATATGGCGGATGCGAGTATTGAAAAATTGTCGGATCGGCATGAAAATCAGTAGTCTTATGTTTTTCCGGTCGCTGATTAAGAATCCAAACACAGAATTTCCAAAAACAAAATGGCGGCTCTAATATGGCAGGTGCGAGTATCGAAAAATTGTCGGATCGGCACGAAAATCAGTAGTCTTATGATAGCCCGGCCCTATGTCATAAATGCACTTCCCCGAGCATGGCGCGCGCGAGCATGTCATTGCTGTTCCATCTCCGAATTTCTCTTTATTTAATAAACATTTCGGTCGAAGGAGAAAGATGAAACATTGTAAGGAACAAATATTTCCCTCATACCTGCAACTAGCCAGATTTTCATTAGAATCGTCAAAGATCTTTCGGTTTATGACGGTAAGCGGTCGAGGTAGCCGCGGCTATCTATTGTTGCCTCGAAACAATAGGCCACCAGCTTGTTTAAACTCATTCCGATTTTTAGCCCCATGAAATAAACATATTATTTCGTTAATTGCCAGGTTGATCTTAGAGAAGGATTAGCAATATTCATTAGGTAAAGCACGATAGCCCGGCTCTATGTCATAAATGCACTTCCCCGAGCATGGCGCGCGCGACAAACAAATAACAATTACTCGAAGAATCGCAAAAAGTCGCAAGAAAACTCAACGAGGTCTTCTTCGGGAAGCTTCAAAGTTTAATTTAAAAAAAAAAATTAGCTTGGATGGTTTTGGAATTCACAACTATTTCACTAGCAGAAGGGAAAAAATATATAGGATTTACATTCTGTGCCATCACAGTTGTAAAATATTAAATAAAAAAATTAAACCAAGTTATTTATAAATTAAAAGTATAATAAATAGCTACCAATACTGAAAAAGTGGATCAAACTTTAATTTCACATTGAAAACGTATTCTCAATTTCGACGTGAAAACATTACATTATTTAAGTGCCAACTTTGACATTGCATATCTCTAAGAGTATTGTTCAATAAAAATTTTTATTAATGGAAAACAATGCTCTGATGTGTTACAAATCAAACGCAATTGCTAAATTTTGAAAATTCTAAAAAAAAATTTTGGGGTTTTGGCCAGGATTTCGGCGAAATCGACCACTGTGCGGCGGAGCTTCTCGTTTTCAACCGCCTATTCATACCATTTTGTTTCTTGGAGTCCACTCGCTCAGCCTCTTAAAGGAAGCACCCGACAAAGTCGTAGCATTCAAATATTCTTATTAGTTTGTCTGGAGGAGCGAGACATTGTATTACATTATTGTCTCGTCGAGCGCTTCGTTTCATCAAGGAGAATCTCCCCATGTGGTGGGGGTAATTCTGCCGGAGTTTATTCTGTTTTCACTATAGAGATGTTAGAAATCTGGTGCCTACGCCGATGTCCTCACTGTCGCCACCCAAATCGCGTTGTCTCCCTTGCTTCGATCTGCAGCGTTCTCTCTTTTCGTCTTTTAGTTCGATTTGTTTGTGTAGCTCTTTTAACGAATCGCGAGGTAGAACGTCAAGTGCCTTCGTGTACAGGGTGTAAAAAAATTAATGGTCATGGCTTGAAGGGGTTGTTCTACACCTCTGGATCGATGGAGATTTGCGAAAAAAACCGGCCGCAAAATCTGGGAAAGGGTAGCAAATTTTTTTTATTGGCTCATCGTATTCGTCTTGTTACGTAGGCAAAATGTCTGAGAGGAACCATGGGTCAGAAACGTACCGTTCTCTCACAAATTAACATTTAATTGGGCAGTCTGATAAAAATTTCGCCATTAGTTAAAGCAGAGGCGACGTAAACGAAGTTAGAAAATGGGGCACTGTGTCACCGTACCAGAAGAGAAGTGCATGTGTTTATGCTCTTCTCCCCGGGTGGGCCCTTGAGCGAACCCAACACCGAACGCAGGTCAATGACATTTTTCTAGTCATTTTCTATCTTCGTTTATGTTGCCTCTGCTTCAACTATTGGAGCTAGCAAGGGTATTTCATGTGTTTCCTTTCGAAAGGTCGGTGACTCGAAGGCTGCCATATGGGCGAAATTTTGATCGGAAGGCCGAATTAAAAGTTAATTTGTGAGAGAACGGTTCGTTTCTGACCCATGGTTCCTCTCAGACATTTTACCTACGTAACAAGACGAATACGATGAGCCAATAAAAAAAATTTGCTACCCTTTCCCGAATTTTGCGGCCGGTTTTTTTCGCAAATCTCCATCGATCCAGAGGTGTAGAACAACCCCTTAAAGCCATGACCATTAATTTTTTTACACCCTGTACATGTGACAAGAGGCATGACGCTTGACGCCTGGCGAATCAGGTTCTGCCGAAACAGGCTTACCTCCTAGGTGACACGTCTGACGAGCCGCACGGAAGTAAGAATATTTTAATACCACGACTTCGTCGGGTGCTTCCTTTAAGAGGCTGAGCGAGTGGATTCCAAGAAACAAAATGGTGCGAATAGGCGGTTGAAAGCGAGAAGCTCCGCCGCCGATGTGTCAAGTTGGCCGAGCCGCACTGTACATACTCACGCTGTTGAAATTTGTTGTTTTTAAGCGCTGATTTTTTCATTTCGATGATTGCAAAATCAATTATTATTGCTATCACTGGTCTCAGCAAACCTTCTAGATTAAGATAAGATTATTAACATTCAAATCCCAGGCATGATTTTTTTCCACCTAGGTTACCCATTTCGTTCCACTGTGCGGTGTCGCAGTGCCCACTGTTGTGTATTTTTCGCAACACACAGAACTAATTTCACATGTAATAACTATTCGGATTGTTCAGCAATTTCTAAGCTATACCTCGTCGACGTGCAGATAAAAAATCGAAATGGGCAATTTTTTCAAAAATAATTTTGCTGACAAAAATAGTATTAACCCCATTGCAGTCCTATGCCGAGCACTACTCTACATAGATAGTCACTCAATTTTATTTTCTGATAATTCAATATTGACTTTCCAATTTCATAATGATTTTGTAATATCACCTAAATTTCCGCCAATACCTATATGTATTGATATCATTTTATGAAATGAATAATCAATGATAGAAAATATTGTGAAATTAATTTTGTTTAGCGCACTACTAAAGTAACGGAATAGTTCGGACCGCAAAGGGTTAAGCAAATAAACCTTTTGTACGAAAGCGAAAAAGTTGCTCTATTAAAGGTCACTACAAATGAAATCTGAATTGTATCGGATAGAAGGAGAAAAGAATTTTCCTAGAAAATCGTTGAAACTGCTTCGTTGAAAATCGCATGTATCGCGAACGACAGAACCAGTTGACCCATTTTTCCGTCCATTTCACGATGCAGTGCTGACCTTGATTAACTATTCACACTGCAGAAAAAGTAGAGATGATATCGCGTGAATGATCTAAAGAAGAATCTAAAGAAAAAAAATTAAACAATATTTCGCCGTCGAAATTTTAGTTGATGAGAAAATTAAGTTTGGAGATATGCTGTGTACATATACTATTGCATATGGAATTTAATGATACTGATACATGATATATGTAACGACGTATAACAGATACAATATTTTTTCCATATTCATGCAATATTTATTATTACTTTTTTCTGTTTTATAGTGTTTTGTTTCTTTGTACTTTTCCAAACCTACTATTTCGTACACATTGCATGAACATTGTAAAAAAAATGGTAAGTGTTTTCACAATTTAGTATATTGTTATGCTACTAATATATTTTATTAACACGTCAAGCGCCGGCTACTTTCAGTAATTTAAGCCTAAACGCCGGCTTCATTTGCACATTCCTGAACAATAAGTAGTTAAAGAAAATATTTAATACCTTATACATTTTCGCAAAATTTTTTCCCTTACTCAATAATTCTAACCCTTTTATAGTTCTTCATATCACTCGAAAGTATGTGAGGGTGATTATCTTTTGTCTTCGAAATGTAGGAACATCCATATAAAGAAACAAAAAACCCCGCAATATCACGGGCCGGCGCCCAATGTGTTAATATTTCTTATATTTCGGGTGTACTGAATCTTATTCTAATACATATAAACCATATGTCGATCAACAAGCCCCATATTACTGTATCTCTCTCGGCTGTAAGTCGATACCAACGATTCTCAAACTTTTCTAGAATTTCTTGCGTGACGGCCTTTTGTACAATTTCTTAAAATTAAATCGCCCGCGGAGCCATAAAAATGAACAACATTTAATATATAGAACATTTTATCATTTTAAACAGTTATCAAAGCATTGTTTTACAAATAATGATTAATTCAGAAAATACCAAAACTTATTGATCGAACCAGAGGTTCCCAATCTTTTTCGGTTTGAGGCTCCCTAAATAATCGGAATTTTTTTCGCGGCGCCCTTAATACATCAGATTTTTTTCTAAATTTTTAACTCTCTTGAAAAATTGGAATACACGATTGTTGGTGCAAAAATTCGAGAATTGGAAATTCCAAGAAAATTACCGAAATGTTTAATTGAATGTTTCGCGGCACCCTTATGACGGTACCGCGGCGCCCCGGGGAGCCGCGGTGCACACTTTAGAAATCACTGGATCAAACTATTCACAAAAATTTCAAATGAATATGATCAACCTTTCGCGGTGCCTTGCAAGACCGGAGATACACGATTGCGAAATACTGGTCTATATGAACACTAGAGTTTTACAAATCATCTTTTTTAAAGCCTCAACTTCAAATTACAGATGTTACTCTATTTATTCCTTCTCAAAAACAGATTCTAGAAGCAACAACCTCGTGGTCATGTGTATATAATTTTCGATCGCACTTTATTAACAGTACAACAGTCAGGGCGATAGCACGTAGCTATTTGTGTGAAATGGTATTCCTAGAAATTATAAGAGAAGAATAATGTTTTAACATTATCATAAATGTAGTTAATACAATTATCTATTGACCCAAAAAAGCATACAAATAAACAGTATAAGTAATAAAGTGTAATAACTAACTTTATTTGATTTCTTGTGTCTCCAAATATTTAGTAGGTATTATGTTATATAAAATAATAAAAATATTTTGTACTGAAATCGAATCGGTAATTATCACTTTCAGGCCAGATTACAATAGCTAGACTTCTTCAAAAGATTGATAATTAAAACAGTCGTAATTAAGCTGGAAAAATAAACATGAATCAATATTTTGGATTAAATAAATACGGACTACTTTGCAAAAAACGTTGTTTCGTGTATATATATACCTATATTGATGTTAAGTTACATATACTGTTTTTATTTCATTATTTCATTTGATTTCATTAATGAATGTAACACCACTTTTATACTGTACTATACAGTCGTTGGTTATGCACAAATTGAGATGTGCGCATTTATGAAAACAATTTTGAATTTATATTTCAACTAAAGTAATATAAAAGAGTTGTTTTCCTTCTATGTTTATGTGTTTCGCAAACTGTATAATGTCGCAAATTCTCCTTCTCGTTCTTGTCTCTTAAACTTAATTTAAACGTATCACATGACCACTCGTCCTGTATTAAAAATAATTCACCTACTAAAAATAAAACTGTCTTGGATTAAAGAGTGATCCAATATAGTATAAAAAATATTTATTTTACTCGCACGTATCTGCAGGAGTTATATTTAAGAGACTTTAAATAGTGCACATTCAAAGAGCCGTTTTCACATTTGCTGAAAGAAATGTAAGCCCTTTTATTTACACAAATTTTGTATTGCAATGGATCAATTAATGTCTTACTAAATATCTAATAAAATTCAGAAATCTAACTACAATATTTTAATACTCGATGTTGCTATAATCACATTTTCTTCCTAACACTATAAATACCTTAGCCCTTTGGCCTACGATTCATTTTCTAACTGAGCGGACAATTACTCGAAATTGATTCCTAAAATCAAATGTTCCCAGTGATTTTTGATATTTCATATAACTGGACGTAATATTAATAGTTTCGAAATAATGAGACCATTTTGCGACCGGAAGATATTTTCTATTTAATAGTTTTTTAAAGACTTCAAAATGTCTTATTCGATTTTTCGCGCCACGAGTGCCACACGTAGTTATAGATTAAGCATTAACAAAAAATTTAAAAAAATAATAAATTTTATCTCTATATCAAAAATTGGAGGAAATAGTTCTTGACAAACTTTCAAAAACCATAAGTTCAACACTAGATTTATGAACTCAGCCAATTTGACTCATTCAAAATTTAATTACTAACAATAAGTATATATAGAAAACCGTTAAATATCATTTTTGAAAAACATATGTTGGTTTTTAGTCACCTAATGAAATATATGTAAATGTTGATTCCACTCCCCCGCAGACCCCTTTATTTCGAATTATCGAATGTGGTATACCTGTTTTTACGGTTGTGAGCCAATTTGACTCATAAAATTACTCAACAGTTAATACCATAACACATGAAATTTGTAGCTTCCATCAGACCAGGCTATCTTGCAGCTTTCAAGTCGGACGTGATTTTGTTTCTCCTCTAATTTTTCTCTCCTTAGATACAATGTTTATTTGTATAGTGCGACAACTGCAAGATGGCTATGGAGTAACCGAGTCTCTCGTTTTCAACCGCCTATTTCTGCCATTTCATTTTTTGCAAACCCTAAACTCAACCGCCTAAAATAAAGAGGTATCTAGAATGTTTACCTTAGGCGATTGATTTTGGGAATTTCAAAAATAAAATGGCGGCAATAAAAGTTTGAAAAGAAGGGGTTTTGTCCTTCTCTGGCCATCTTTCAATTGTCGGACTATACGAGAGCCATTTTCTAGTTTTCGCGACCCCGCTACATTATCTTTCTTACCTACCCACTCTTGTAATGATTTCGATTTGTACATCGCGTGTCAACAGAGCATTTTTAGTGAAAATGTATATCAAAAACAGCGTTTCTATGGAAAAAAGGTTTTCAATGGATTTTTAATAATAAATCTTTCATTTCAATTGATTAGAAACTATTTTCTTTGCAAAAAACTTCAATTTTTTTGTGTGTGTCAAATTGGCTCACTTCAGTAGAAATAGGTATATAATCAACATCCATAAATCTAGTGTTAATCTTCCAAGTGAAATAAAAATCGGTAAATGATCTTCTATGTTAAATAACTCGCGAGGAACGTGAGTCATTCGGTGAATGGAAAACCCAGACTGTGAATCTTCATTCAGAACCAGTTTCATGGGAGTCACTTTCTTCTCACTTATTTATTCAACATCTAAAATTGACCATACTTCGATTAACGTGTTTTCATTATTGTGTATTGTGTTAAGGACTTGATGAAGAGGATATGCGTCGAAGAAACCATTGCCCATATAAAATATCAATTTATTTAACAATGTAGATTCTTCTATTTTTTTTTCTTTTTTACATTGTTTAGTCATTGACTTGAATCACGTACTCTTCTAAAAGGGAACGTGAACAGGCGAATTATCTCGCTTGTATCCAAAAAAATCTTCAATTCTTTTTTTATAATAAAATGATTGGGCTCGTATCAAGAAATATCATTTTAAAGATGTCAGAAGTAGGATTCCAACAATAATACTCTAATATCTATTTAATGACCTGCTTTTGTTAACTAGTTTAATATTTTAATTAGGGTAAAAATATTCAGAGAGGCTAATATCAGCACAAATAAACATTAATACAGTTCACTGAATTCAAAGTTAAACTCCTCACTAATTGAATCGAAAAACATCATTATTGTTTGTACGTTACCCCAAAACATTTAACGTAACCATAACATCATGAATTAAGCTTCACACCGTCTTTTACTGTACGGTTATGGCCAGTCGTATTACGAGAATTGACCCAACTGGATAAATTCTATATAAGAGGCCTGGAAAGTACTCGATTCGCGAGAGCCTTGGATAACTGAAGTGGCAAGAACAGTCTTTCGCCAAACGAAAGGTCTCGAGATCTAGTCCGTATCGTAGAGTGGGTTTCCAACGACCCGATTATTTTTCCAGCACTTATCCTCCGTAAAAGGTGAAATCTATCCGTAAAGTAAGTGGTATATTTCTACTTTTTCTCGCTTTAATCTGAAATTCAACAAAAACGAAGAATAGTAATCGCGATAGAAACTTAATATGGTACTTAAATCTGCAAAACTACACGAGAGAAAGGGTCTAGCGGGATAAGGATGTAAAAAGTGCCCCTAACGCAAATTAATCTTGAAGCTTACTATTCAATAGATCTCTTAGAAAAAAACCTTCCTACAAAGCATAAATCCGCTACTCCTACCGTAGGGCTACTTGCAGGATGAAACGTATTTTACAGTTTTTGCCCAATTTTGCCCGATTGCCTTCATAGAAAATTCTGAATAAAATCACAGATATTACACCCAGAGGTGTGCATACTTTCGAATTTTTCCAGATTTTTTGGTTGGCAAATCAATTTTTACCAAATTAATAAAGTTTAAAAACATTAATTTTCTATTGAAAGTATGAAGTTACCACTTTTATACTTTTATAGTACTTGCACCATACCGTAAATATGAATGTATTAATCCATACGGAAAGCAACGGTACACTCCAAATAGAGACTTTGAATACGCATTTTAACTCACTTTCTTTAACGTAAGTTATTACCGCACAAATTTCTAATTATTAATAATTGAAGGAATTGGAATAGTAGTTGATTGGTCAACCAAAAAATGAGAAAAAATTCAATATTATGCACTTTTATATGGCATTAGGTGTAATATCAGTGATTTTTCAGAAATTTCTATGAAACCAAATAGGAGAAATCGCGCAAAAAATGTAAAATACGTTTCACCCTGTAACTACCGCTGCGAAAGGGTAGCGGATTCATACTTTGCAGGAACGTTTCTTTTAAAGAAATCTATCGATTAATATACCTGAAGAATAATTTGCATTGGTGGAATTTTTTTCCATCCTCATACGACTAGACCAGTGATTCCCAAAGTGGTCTATATCGACCCCCAGGGGTCGATGAAGACCTGCAAGTGGTCTACGTGGGCGAAAAAAAAAATTGGGGGTCTATGAAATGAAAATGGGGGTCAATGGCAAGAAATTTCAAAAATTGCAAAAAACAGTACAATTGATATAACTTTGACATTAAAAAAAAATTACAAAAATATAATATTATTAATATAATTAATATCGTCGGTCTAAAACTATTTTCACTTGATCTCGGAGCATTTTATACGCGTCTCACTCACTCCACAGTGTGCGTTTTACTCACTCCACAGAACTGTGAGTCTTCTAACAGAGAAACAACGATCGGTGCTTTCACTAAGGCCGCGCGAAAATAGTCACTCATCGCATCAACTCATAAATTTTGTGTATTTTTGTGTATTACAATGTAACCCCTGTAATCCGTATATCTTATTCTCAGGCCTCATTCAGATTGTTCGAGTTGTTTGGATTAACGAAGACACAGAAATTGTATGTTATATGATTGTATGTTAGGAAATATACTGCAATATAGTTAGATAGACCCACAGCAGGGGGTCTATCTAAAATTGAAAAACATGACAAGGGGTCTACGAGAAAAAAAAGTTTGGGAACCTTTGGACTAGACCCTTTGAGAAAATTCGATTGAACTGTAAGCAGCTTCTTAACATCTATTTGTCAAAAATTTATTTTTGATATAATCTTTCATCAAGTATTACGGTTAAAGTGCTGTCATTTTACTTTAATAGAGATTTTGGATTTGTATTGCAGTTTAGAGATCTGTCGCTTTTGCTTCTAGCCAGCATCACAGCACTCTCGGGATCGAACGAATGCTCTTTAAATGGCTGATATGGTAGCGATAACTCTCAATCGAAGGAGAATTTTATTTTCGAGAAGTTCAATCGACGGAACTACTCGAAGTTGCAACGTTAAACGATAAAATAGCAAACATGTATTGACGGATTTAAGATTAACGATTTAAGACTAGTAATTTAAACAACTAACGGACGAGAATGTCTCATGCTAAAGGAATATCGATAAATGAATGATGTGAAATAAACGACAAACTGTAACGGATATCGGTAAATAAATTACAAATGGATATTGAAAATCGAATGATCTGCATTTTTACAACTCATTTTTTTGCGCCGCGCAAAGAAGTTGATTGGTTAAATTTTCCTCCTAGGAGAATAATCATTTTTCTGAGCCTTCATCCGCGGTAAGCCTTGTGAAGATGAAATCTCACCCCCATGTTGAGGCGGTGAAAGAAAATACAATCAGGTACAATCCAAAAATCCTATTCCGGTCAATCGACAGAATATCTCAGCGGAGGCGTGCTTTATTACTGCTTTGTCCTCGAAACGGTAAATATCTATGGGATTTTTCGTCTCGATGCACAGTGATTGATTTTATGAGGAGTAGAAAAGAATTATTTCTGGTGGATTTCAGGAGATTGCTACAGTTATATGCTAAAAAATACGATTTCAATCTTTTAACAACTTGAATTGCTGACTTCGACGACGTAGATTTCCATGATAATCTGAAGAGAAAGAGATTTTATGTTAGGTAAATTCTGCGATATTCATTGCGAAATCAAATGTAAACACTAAGGATGTTATGTTTTTAATGGGACATGAAAGCATTCTTATATTACGAACTGTTAAGCCCGGGAAAACGGGTTCGCAGAACGTCGTCTGCCATAATCAAGAAAATTAAGCAACAAGATCGAGTGGAAAAGACAAGTGTCTTATCAAGGAAGTCATAAGATTACCATGCTTTACAACAACGATCCTCCACATGCATCCAAAACGATAAAAATTCTCATCTTCAAGTCGTGTTAGAAACGTAGTTTATTTTCCAAATATGGCCCTATCTGATTTTTATTTATTCAAATCTCTTCAGTGTCATTTAGAACAAATACAGTTTAAAACACAAGGATGAGGTACCGAAGAACCAAGACTTTATTGTCCCGAAGCCAACGGAGCAAATTTTACCGAACCGGGATCCACAAGTGGCCAAAGAGGTGACGAAATACATCTATAATAACGGCGAATACTTCAACAATTGAGGTGTGATACCTTTTCGCAAGCAAAACTTTCATTTTATCAAACAGTAGGAAAGAATTTATATCTGTACCTAATGGAAACCGAGCGTGGACGAATTCAGTTTCAGTACCAAAAACTTCATGCTTATACTGAAATTTCGTTCATTGTTCAATGCATGCTTATGTTACCGTTCTTTTGAGACTGTATCTGAGAAACCTCGCGAAGACCTCGCTCTAATGCCACGCGTGACACCCATATAACAATTTTAGTCGTCTCTTACGACAGGCAGAAACGTCGTAGGCCTATTCTCACAGAGTCTCCTGCAGCCACAGAGAAAATCAGAATCTAGCAATGCAGTCATGAACGCTCGAGGCGAACAAGACTATGCTTCCATGTCAAATAATGGCGTACGCAATGTTCATTCCCTTTACTCTACCTCCTAGCGATTACCTTTTAGCAACTGCCAAGTTAACAGAACAGGCGATGGAAAAACTAGAAATGTCCGTGCAATCGTTTTCGAACAGAAGTTGAAGTTAGCTACGACTTCTAAGCTACACTAGCATTCCACCAGAAGCCGCATTCGGAGGAACTGAACACGAAGGTCTGATTGGCCGAAAGTTTCATGGGGATGGTCACTTCTCACGGAGGAAAGTGCGGCTAATTAACATTCCGCGCAGCACAGACAATCCGAAAAACCCGCTTGCTAAAACGTTGTGAAAATTCAGCAAGAGGATGTCCGGTCATTAGCTTCGTCCATCTTCTAGAGGAAAATCGTTCGAGCCACTTTGTTTTTGCTCCCCATGGCGATCATAACCGTTTCCCGATCTCGCTGATCGTCAAAATCATTCACTGTTTGCCATTTGGTATTTTATAAACTTTGTTGAAAACTTGCCAAGTTCTCCGTTGGTCGAGTGCTATCATACCGAATAAAACAGCCACTCCAGATCAAATCGTCGTGACAATTCTAACTCATTGAATTGTTCAACTTGAGCGTAGGAAGAACCGTTGACATCTGCTATCTTTGCAAATTTTATAGTTCTAACAATGACAGAGGTTCGAAAAATCGACTTTGTACACGAATGCAAAAATTGCGTAGAAACTACTAACATAGCTTTCAGGATAATTGCAATATTAATGAATATGATAAATAACTTGTCAGTAACATCTGATACAAGTAATCATAAATATTTTTATACAAAATGTTTCATAATACCTTACGTGTCTATTTCAGTATTCAATTTGGCTGATACATCACTACTTGATAATTCTTTCGTTTGAATGTATATTTAATAATAATAGAACGTCTGCGTAGAACCATTGAAAATTCTGTTATCAAGATTCCTTGTCATGTTACCTACAGTTGCTGACGCACTGTGCGTCATAGCCTATTTACATATCAAAGAAAGTTATCACAACAGCAATCAATACCAGGGCATGTTTAAGCGTAGCTTTTGGAGGAAATTGCGAGTTAAAAGCGTTGCTTATACTTTAACGAGTAAGAGTTATCTATACGTTAATGATAACTTTCAAGTACTCGTCACAGTTATTATCTGCCTACACTTTTCTATGCCCTTATTAATCGAATAAACCTGTTATACCTCCCTACATCAATTTTTTTCTAATAGACGTCATTAATTTTCCGGTTTCTAACGAAATTAATGAACCACGTTATATACAATTTTTCCAGATAACAAACGTAGGAGACAAATATACCTAAACATAAATATTTAACTAACTATTTGATTGGAATATGTTTATTAAGGGACGAAATTTCTATATAACTCAAATATTTCTATGTACACTCCGGGACAAAAAGATAGCACATCGTATAACTTTTCGTATTTGATACTATAAACTTAACAAAATGAACAGTTTGATATGTTAACAAATTTGGGCATACCTGTACGTATAATGTATTGAATATCATCAACAACATTTACTACGATAGAATTTTAGGAATGAAAACGTAAATATTGTGGTTCGCAGGCGGGACAAAATGATAGCACACTTAACAAAAGACGTGAAATATAAAACAATTAATCAATCTTATTCAATGCTTAACATTTTGTAGAGCTACCTTTACATCTAATAACTTCAATCATTCTATTTGGTATAGATTTCTACAGTATTTTAATACTTTTCTGGCTCATGTTCTCCCACTCGTCCAAAATGCATTGCTTAGATCATTAATATTTTCAAATTGTCTGTCATTTTGGTATACGGCTCTGGCAAGATATTTCCAACAAATTTTCGATGATGTTGAGATCGGGGGATCTGGATGGCCAATCCAAAACACGAATATTTTTTAAGAAAAAGTATTTTTTTACTACTTTCGCCGTGTGGATTGCGGCATTATCTTGTTGAAAAATGTATTTTTTTCCGGCAATTTTTTCAGCATATATGTGTAATTGTTCATTTATCATTTAAATATATTGTTTACTATTCACTCGTCCTTTTATAAATTTTATTTCTGTTTTACCTCGATATCCAATACCAGCCCAAATCATTACACTGCTGCCTCTCATATGACGACGGCTTAAAAATAGCTGTTGTTTTCTTAAATTATGGTAGTAATAATTAAGGCCGTCCGGTCCATCCAAATTGAATTTCTTTTCGTCAGTAAATATGATCCTTCGCCATTTTGTCCCCAAATTTATATGCTTTTCGGCAAATTGTAAACGGAACGTTTTATGATCCTTCTTTAGCCAAGGGTTCTTCTGTAATTTTCTCCTCACTAAGTGCTTGCATTGTTGTAAAACACGACGTACATTCTTTACGTTAGTGTTTATACCAACACTTTCTGCGATTTGTCTTGCAGTCATCTTCGAATTCGATGCTGCTCTCAATATTTTACGTTTTTCGCGAGCACTTAAACTCTGTGGACGGCCAGAACTCTTCTGTTTTCCGTAATTTTCAGGATTTTTTAATAAGTTCATAATAACTTTTCGGCTCCTATTTACAATTCTTGATATTTTTGTAATTGAATATTGTTCTTCCTTTAACTTCGGTATAATTTGTATTGCACATTCATTTAATTTCTTTTCACGGCCCATTGTTAATATTTTACTATGTTAATATAACAAATAAACAAAAAGAAAAGTAGTACATACTTTATGATTTTCGTTTTACAATGAATACTTGCTATAGAAAACTTTATGTACAACTGAAAAGTGTAAATCTGCTGCGTGTGCTATCATTTTGTCCCGCCTGCTGAACCACAATTTTTACGTTTTCATTCCTAAAATTCTATCGAAGTAAATGTTGTCGATGATATTCAATACATTATACGTACAGGTATGCCCAAATTTGTTAATATATTAAACTGTTAATTTTGTTAAGTTTATAGTATCAAATACGAAAAGTTATACGATGTGCTATCTTTTTGTCCCGGAGTGTACGTTAATAAAATTGTTTTCACTGTACCTATCGAAGGAAAAGTAAACTGTACACTACGTTTTAACAATGGATGACCAGTTGAAATTTGATAGAATCTATGTTCTTAATGTCAAGCCACACTATTTCTTATTTTATAGTACTACAATTTTATCATAACTTTGTGTTTTCGTAACATAAAAAAATGTTGAAGCTATAAATCGTCGCATTTAATAACGTGAAAAAAATATTTAAAAGCTAGAAGTTTTTCGTCTTTATATTACAACTTACGAATTACGATGTATAATTCATAAATATCCGACTGTTCGAGGTTCAATTTACCCTCCTCGGAGTGAATTTCTGCAGGAAAAATCTAGAATGATCCATAGCCATATTTTGTTTAACTACCCCGAAAGTTTCACAAGTTCCCAAACTTTCAGGTTAGGAATATTCCCTTATAACTTGCTCATTGGTTTCTTCAATATTATACATGTTTCTAATAAAAAGTTCAATATTTTAATTAATTTCATCAATATTGGTCGTACACTATTCGTACATTCACTTTACCACGAATACATCCATAACTTTTTTACTACTATGAGTTGTTAAGACCCACAATCTTTATATTTCAATGTTTATGATACGAATGTAGATGCAATTTTTTATTAGAAATTGTTATTTTTCGCTGAACACCATAATTTGGTCATTCGAACTTAATTAGTTTCGAAGTTAATTATATAATACTAATTATTGCTGAAATTACTTTTATATGATAAATTAAATTAAATATCCTCAAATGTTTCAAGATAGAACTTTATAGAACTTGTTATTTATTTAATTTTGAAATGCACTGTCTGACATATAAAACATATATTTTAAAAAAATAGAAAAACTATTGTAATGATTAACTAACAAAATAATTGATAAAACATCGATTTTTTCACTTAGATAGTTACTAATTGTAAGTCAAGTATTATACCTGTCATTAATCGATTACCTATTTTGTTGCAGCTTTCGTTTAAAAATTAATGGTTGAAGGAAAAATTGTCGATGTTTGCTCGTCAGTCATAAACAACCACACCCAGCGAAAAAAATCATGAATAACATCCAATTTAATTTACGAATAAGATGCATTGAGCAATATTTATAAATTTGAACAGTGGCTTTTTTGCAATATTAGAGTCTACTATAATTTTCATGTAACACATAACCGAAGATTCACTGGACGTCAAGATATCTCAATTTTTTAAATTAGTTGTCAAAGTTAATTTTTGGAGAAACACGTGTCATTGAAAAAGTAAAACATTTAACTCTCCGCTGTTTGATGGATTCTAAACAATACTAGCAATCTGTCCCGTACGCTATTGTGTATGCACTTCCTTTTTTACCATGACTCAATTTTCTTTTTTTCCAAAATTAAAGAAAGTACAAATCAAAAGCCGTAATTTAGAAATTCTTCTCTCGCACTCATGCCGGTAAAGACCTAATCTTTCCTTCCAACGAATATCTTCCTGCAGAGAAGAAAAAGTTATCTGACGTGGAATTAATTAAATAAACGACGACTGACGCGTTTGACGATGCGACCGTCGTATTGAAAGGGGAAGATTGGGAGCGGAAAGGAAGTTAAAGAAGGATTGAAGGAAAGGAAGAGATACGTATACAATTATCTTTTCCTTTTCCTCCTGATCCCTCCACAACTTTTTTCCTTCTCTCTGCCCTGTTACTCATTATCGTAATCGATAATAATTTCTCGGGCTGCGACCCCATGACGGCTTACAAGACCGGTCTGATGGGTTATTGGAATTGGTTGAGATCGAGTATAAAAGTACAGTCGAGAAAAAAATAAAGGTAGAAATAGTGGAATAACGATTCTTCAACATTGAGAAAAAGAGATGTATTTCTTTGAGGTATCGAATTTCGAGACATTTTTCGCTGTGATAATTAAAAGTACCCATTCTAATACTTTTGTAGACATACGCTAGTTACTTGAACCCTTTAAATCAGTGATGGCGTACCTATGATCCGCGAGTAAGACGCTATCCCATGCAAGCTATTTAAATGACTCGCGCGTTAATTTTTTTAAACTTATTTGTTATATTATAAAAGAAGCAACAGACAACCAAAAGTATTAAAAAATTAAAGTTTATATATCTAATGTCGAATTTATAATTAAATATTTCCAAGTGGACATCACTTAACTGAGAATCAAAAAAAGTAGTTTGTAACCATCATCCTGTGGACCAAAAGAAAATAATGAACAAAATTTGACTCATTTCTCAAAACGGTTTGCCATCACTGCTTTCGATTACATGTTGAGAACAACATCGATCGCTGGGGACTGGCTGTGGACTATTTGTTCAAACAGCGTTAATCTGTAGGACTAACAGTAATCTTTTTGTCGTGACGACATTGGTTCGTGGGATCGGAATTCACCATTATGAAATAAATGTTGAAAATTTAATGAAGTTTATTAACATGTTAACACTATTCCTACCGACACTTCGCATATATACCTATTCCTATACCGCGACCGGTCAAATGATCGGTCTTTAGCAAAACTTATATTTTTTAATATGGAATGAAGATAACAGCCAATTTGACAGTATAGATATATAGGTTCTTTTATTCAGTAGTATATAATATACATATTATTCGTTTTCACCGCATTTTTTGCAAATCGGCATCTCTATTATACATTTTCCACATACGTAGTTTTTACATTTTAGATAGACTTTGTCAAGCTTATTATCTTTACAATGTCTTATCTGATATGTTTTTAGTTTACGGAAACCTGTAATTGCATTTGTGACGGGTGTTAGTTGATTATTTTTTGCCTAGCTGTAGCACTTTTTTGATATTCGATGGAAAGTTCTGCTCATTGAAGTAAAACTTCTTGTCTCAAAATATCTTCTCCCGTGGTTTCTTTATACAAAACCCATGCATTTTATTCAACTGATAAAATAAAAACTAAAATATAAAAATGTAAATCACAATGGATAAAAAAAATGAATAACAGATCAAATATGAAACTTACTACGAAGTATTGTTGGTTTTGTTCACTTTTTTGAAAATGACACTTGTAACACGTAATACAGTATAAAATGAGAATAGAATAGTACTAATAGAATAAAAATAAAAATTAACAAGTTACAAAGTTTACTGATTTGAATTGGAGAGAAGTCACACACACACACACACCCCACCCCGCCCTCCAAGGCCTCCTCTTCCGCTATTTTATTTATTTCACGATCATAATAGTAAAGACGGTACAAGAAAATCTACGTTTCTGGACCACTTCGGATACCAATGAGGCAAATAAGCACCGCAAGGCCGATTGGTGAGCGAGAACTCTAAACACTTGGAAGTGCTGTCAAACAATTCCTGGAAGCCACTTTTTGGATAAAATCATGTTACAACTGCGTTACCTTTCATTTGAAACGACTTTATCGTTTCGGAATTGAATCTTTGAGAGAATACTATTATAAAAAGATATATATCGTTCAACCGGTCAAATGACCGGTCGTGGTAGGCAAGGCAGACTACAAATTTTTCTCAGAAAATAAACAATAAAAAAAGAAGTGAATATTGAAAAATGTATTACACGTATGTTTCAGGAAAAGTCGTGAAGTTTAAAGGCGATTGAATTACGTTGTATATAGGAAATTCTAATCGAAATTTTAAAAACGGTCATTTGACCGGTCGCGGTAGGAATAGTGTTAAATGCGAAGTGTTCACCAATGATTCATATAACGTTAAAACTATAATGTTTACGAATTTTCTAATTCACGTAGGAACGTCAGAAAGAAAGAGAAGCACGGTAACCCTTCCAAACAGCGTACTCTGCCTGAGTATCTTAACGTCGATGATCGCCTGAGTCGGCGCGGAATTACTGAGGAAGTGATCTTTCCCTGCTAGTACTTTTTTCTCACGTCCTAATCTCCTAACCAGAAGAATTTGTATGTTCTTCGTAGGAGGGTACCGCCTGATTCCCATATATATTTCAAACTTAAATATTGGCATTGAGTAATTAAAACCATGATGACTAAATATCCATTTTTATCTTTAAGGTTTCTACATTCTAAAGATGTGATTTTAATAGAAAAAGTTGCACTTCGGCAAAAATAACACAGGTCCACAAAAAAAAAAAGTGGTCTGTGCTGGGTGTTGGACAGAGATTTTCCGACGCATTTTTTACCGCTGAACACGAATCTGAAGTCAAAATTGGGGGTCAAACTCCAAAAAACGGAGAAAAATAAAAAAAACGATAAAATCCACGATCTAATATTATTTTCAGTATCTTATTATCAATTTGCAGTTTCTGCTTGTTTCTCTCTGTAGTATCCATCAGTGATTCGCAAATATGTTTTTATGCCGCTTATTGTGTCTTATTTAACCCTTTTAGTGCCAGTGGGCCGATAGATCGGCCCACGGTCCTTATGCGAAGAGTGCCACGGGCCGATGTGGCGCAGTGGCCCGGCCGGCAGGCCGAGCGGCCGACGAGCTCACGGGCAGAGGGAATCTTGCTTTAGTCCTTATCTCCAATACAATGTAGACCACACCACGCTTGTGTTTACATATTTCATTTAGTCCTTATCTCCAATGCCAATAGTATAGGCCACACAATGGTTCGGCTCATTTGGTTTTTCCTCAGTCTTTCTCTAGCGTCAATTAGGCAAAGTCGAAGCGTGGTCCTGAGTTCTCCTATTCCGATATTTGATTTTAGTCAGTTTGTATTTTATTTTGAACTAATACTTCGGTCAATAATGGCAGAGCAAGTTGAAAAAGATAGTGCAGAAATTATAAGATTGTTATTATCATGCAGAAAAAATTATTAGATCCTGGATTTTATGTTTTTTTTTATTTTTCTCAGTTTTTTGGAGTTTGACCCCCAATTTTGACTTCAGATTCGTGTTCAGCGGTAAAAAATACGTCGGAAAATCTTTGTCCAACACCCAGCACAGACCACTTTTTTTTTTGTGGACCTGTGTAATGAAACTAGCGAAATCGTAGTGACATTCAATGTGTTAACACGCTCGCGGGCGTGAATGCCAAAGCATTCATGTTATGGCAAATGATAAAGCTGATTATAATTTATTTATTTTTATATAACATAAATTTTTTGCAATTATTATGCATTTAAAACTAATGGCCAAGTTATTTGTTGAGTATTTTCATATTATTTATTCTTTTATAACATTATTTATTATATTAGTATATTATTTTATTATTCTCTATATGATCAGAAGTGTAAGTTGGAAGTGTAACATGTTATTGCCTATTTTTGCAGCTCATTGAAATTGTTACTGTCCGTGAATGTGTTAAAACATTCTAAGGCAAGGATGTGGTTTAGATTTACACAGATTACAAAAAGTAACGATTTGTTTAGTCAAGTTTGTAGCTAAATTACAACATTTATTTTATAACCTTGTAGGAACAGCTGATCGGCGCGGCTCGGGGCCGCACGTCGAAAACAAAGAGAGAACGCCTGTCCTACAGGAGGTCGGCCTATGTTGTCACGGGATGATCGTTACTCGGCCGGAGCGTTCGGCGGTTTCCGACGGGAGCTCGGCACCATCGAAAAAAACGGCCGAGAGGCGTTTAAATCCCGTCGACAATAGGTCTCGTGAGCGATTGCGAAGGCGATAGAGCGAGCGAGGAAAGTGCGAATTATAATCGGTATAATCATTTGTATTGTCTCATTTGTTTCTTTTCTTTTGTATTCTCTGTGTGTTATTCCACTAAAATAAAAGGACCTAACGAAACTAAATCCCACAACCTTGACAATGGTGTATACTGGGTCCGTGCGCCAATGTCGTCAAGAGAAAAGGTTCGCTTTCAGTCCCACGGATCAACGCTGCCCAAATAAAAAGTCCACTGTCATTCCCCGAGAATTGATGCTTCCGACAGGAAAAATTCACTGTCAGTCCTTCATCGTCAGGACTGACGATGCGCTCTACGTGATAAGTCCAATCTATGCCATTTGCGTATTTTAACGGGGCCTCAGCTAGGCCCGTTCGCTTTGCGCATTTGTACTTCACTCGGTTTATTTTCTCAGTAGCAAAGTGAGCGTAGAGAGACCCAAAAAACTCTCATTATACGAATTTTTCCAACTACATTTCTGCCCTAGGCACCCGCGTAAAAAAATAAAGAAGCTTGCTTTGTGTTCTCCACGAACACACGAAGCTTGTTAAAAGTTACTTTTGATCTTTATTACGGTAAACAGGAACGAGCATCTTTCATCTTCTACATGTCAATTAAAGAATAATTATAAAAGAAAAGTTTTCTGCGGGCCCCGAACATCATAGAGAACTGTGAATGTATGTGCAAGTGAGCAAGTGAGTCTGAAAGAGAACGTTGAATTCTGCGTCGAGAATGAAATTTACACTTGTACTACTAACAAATATGTAGACGTGAAGAATTTTATTTCTAGAACACCAGAGTTCACAGGTGGATATACGTCGATCGAGATTACTGCGACAAAACTTTTCCATGAAACGCCAAAAACAGAGCTGAAGCCCAGAGTTTGGAGGATGTTTTTATAGGCACTGTGAAACGGTTGAATGATTACTTTTTCGTTGCATCTTGCAACGCAAGTGTTAAAGTTACTTGGGTCCTTTTTTAATAAAAGTATGGCAGGATAACAGCAAACAATAATATTTATTATATACTTATTGTGTCCTATGATTACAAAATATCTTTCTATACTTTTCGGTTTTACACTTCTGCCCGTTTCTTCTCTTATCTCTCACGCAATCAACCACTCTTCTCGCACGTGCTTTTCTATCTATCTTCCTTTGTCTTTCCCTTTTCTTCACCTTTCTCTCACGCATGCGCTCAGCATACGTACGATTAACTCTCTTACAGCAAGTAGATACAGAAATGGTAAGATTTAGTCCAATCAAATTATTGGGTTATTTGGAAAGTAATTTCGTTTTTATCGGTGAAAATGAAAGACGATTTTCTTGTAGTGCATAAATATTTTATTGAATCATATATTCTCCATTTTGTTCCAATACCTGTTATCATCTTTCTGGCAGTAGCATGATTCCATGCTCATAAAAGTTTTGATCTTTGCTGGAAAAAAACTGATCTAAGCCTTTTTCGGCGTCTTCATTCAAAGTAAAGGTTTTACCGTTTAAATAATTTTGTAGAGACCGAAACAAGTGGTAATCCGAAGGTGCCAGATCTGAAGAATATGGAGAGTGTGGTAATGAATCCCACCCAAGCTGTAACAGCTCTTGGAGAGTTACCAAACTTGTATGGGATCTCGCATTATCTTGATGGAACACTACACCTTTTCTATTGATCAATTCTGGCCTTTTCTGTGTAAATGAATCATTCAACTTGTCCAGTTGATGCCAGCACACTTCAGAATTGATAGTGGTATTGTTCGGTACAATCTCAAGAAAACAATTCCTTTAAAATCCTACCAAACACACAGCATCACCTTTTTTGATGCATTTCAGCTTTTGAAGTACGTTGAGCTGGTTGATCTTTTTTACTCCATGATTCCTTGCGTCTAATATTGTTGTGAACAATCCATTTCTAGTCCCCAGTGATGATTTGCTTAAAAAATGGATCATTTTCTTGACGTTTGAGAAGCAACTCACAAGATGTCTATGCGACGGAGCTTTGTTTCGTTAAGAATATGGGGAATCCATATGTCCCGTTTTGAAACTAATCCAAGGCGTTTGATGTGATCATGAATAGTCGAATTCAATAAATTTAATGTTTCAGCGATCTGACGAGTTGTTACTTGGCGGTTTGTATCAATCAATGCCTTTATTTTGTCTTCATCTGCTTCAACCAGCCTTCCAGATCGAGGTGCATCTTCAACATCAAAATTGCCAGAACAAAATTTTACAAACAAGTTTTGGCACTGGCATTCTCTTAATGCGTCTTCTCCATACACATCGAATAATTTTTTTTCTTGCTTGAACTGCATTTTTACCTTTTCGTTAATAAACAAGTAAAATATGCCGAAAATGCTGCTTTCGACTTTCCATCTTTAATAGGAATATCAAACAAAAACTATTGTATAGAATCAAACAAATTTTTTCATAAACAAGAGCTGCTATATCAACTGTAGAAATATAGAATGGCAATATGAATTAAGTGTGAAGCAGGATGTGAAAAAATGTAATTATGTCCACCGTTGGGAGAAAACGAAATTACTTTCCGAACAACCTAATAGCTTTTTTGTTCAAGTTATACGTATTTTTTATTTTTTTTCGTTGCTATTGACTGAATCAATTACATCTACAAAATTGGTGCGCGACAGTGGTCAAGAAGAAGTAATCGACTCAGGATAATAAGAATTAACCCACTATAGTCCGAATTTTTCGTGGTGACCGAAGATCAGTTTCACGATAGCATAATTAGAAAATGATAAAAATACTATTTTCATAATAGATTAAACCTGATTTTTAAACATTGAATTGTAAAGAATCTCATAATATTCACGAGATACGTTATAATATTTGGCAAAGTTAAAAATTTAACTTTGAAGAATAGATGTTTCCATGTGTCTTGCGTTACCTCAAAGTCCGAGGGGCCCATAGAGAGTTGACATTTATTAACAGGAAAATAATACGCTTTGATATTTTAAGAGCATTAAAATTAAAAGAGAATAACAAGGTAGATGTACCGGTCCTACAACACACCATCCTTTAACACGGTTTCCCTATAACACGCTTCATAAATTGCAAGAATCTTCCTACAACACGGTTTCACTCTAAAACGATAAGAAAATTGCGGAAACAATTGTACAATATTGTACTTCTATACCACTGAATAACATAATTTTTGTTTAAGATATTTACAAACTAAATTACTTTTAAATAATTACGAGAAGGTATAATGAACTATTCATGTCTCTACATGAAAATATATAAATAAATTATGATTTACCCATTTGGTACACTATTCCGATGTTACTTCCGATTTCAGAGATATGGAATCTAAAAAAAATTGTTTGCTTTTATTAATTTTTCGGAACATAACTCCTTCTATTGTATTGACTCTGGGTCTTACATAATACGATTTCCTAGAATTTGGTCACTTTCACCCTCTCGCTTTCTTGTTGTACAAAGGTCTTATTTCTCAAACATATACACTGCCGCTCAAAAGTATGTGGACACTTACCACTTTTATGAAATTTTTGATAGATAAGGTATATTTTTGTTGTTAATCAATTTTGTTGCTAAATTCTGTTTACGAATATGTATGTAATGTATTCCAATAGTACTAGATTACAAATATTGTTATTCAATTCTTTTAAATAAAAAATCGATCCAGTGGGAGGAAAACTGCATTATATTGCAGTGCATGCGTAGTATTTTTTAAGTTTTTCTCTAGCAGTTTCCAGGGACTGTATTGCTTAAGTGAGGTCTCTTGCCTTCTCTAGAGTAACATAAACATCTATAAACATGAATGGCAGCAAAATAATTAAAAGATTAATAGCCAGGATGCCACGATTAGTAAACGCGGTCATAAAATCACGCGGTGGATATGTAGACGAAAAGAAGATATAATTATCTTTTATCATTATCGGTAAGATATTTAATAAATTATTATTAAAATATGTTCTCCAATACCGTAAAAACAGAAATACCTACAAGATAATCTATTTTGCCAAAGATATAGAAACTTTTTTCAGGTAGTTATGAGAGTTAAGGAAGTATCTACATACTTTTGAGTGGCAGTGTAAGTAATCGAATGCTAAGGAGCCGACAATCATTCCATCTCTATGTTTTAGTTACGAATCTCTATTGGACTTACCACTTGTACAAGTTGTCTTCGCTTTATATGATTGTATTATTCGTGTAAGTCTGATTGCAAGTTCTTAAATACACTTACATGCAGTATACAACAATATGCTACATAATTTATTGTTAATAATATTAATTCTACTGGATACTTCATGCCGAACAATATTATTAAACCCACTCATAAAGGAAGGACAAATCTGTTGCCTTGTTTCAAAACTCGCTTTTGTTCCCGCAGAACGGAACAGTAATTAAACTGCCGGGATAAGAGTTGCCCGCTTTTACCATGTTATATTCTTTAAAATAAAAAAATGGTATGGTCGAAATATATTAAAGTTAGTGGGAAAAGTGTATATAATTAGATAATAGCAGTTTAATGGCACAGAAAGATCGTTACATATATGTATATGGCTTTTAGAACTAATTGTAAGAGCGCGTACGTACAAACGGAAAAATGGAAGAACGGAACCGAAAGTAAGAAATAGAAATTCATGGCGTTCCATCTTATGAACGCGATTTGCAAAACACGCTTTCCAACAAAATAATATTATGACATTATGAGTAACAGATTTTTTCAAGGTGAAATCTTTCAGAAAAATCCGTACTTTCTTATTTCCTCTACAACGCGTTGCAACGACACGAGTGTCTTTCATTATTGTTGAGTAAGTGGTTAAACTGTTCGCTCCATACTTTTAACACTAGATTTACCAAACCAGTCAAAATGACTGGTACACAATTTATTCCAAAAATTCTACGTGTTTATGAGAGAGCCGTAGCATAAATATTCTTTGTCCATCGTATAAAACATAAATTACCGAATCTATCATCTTTTCCACGCCTTAATTTTCCTTGTAATAGATTTCACGCTGGTAAATCTAGTGTTAATGTAATTTTGATTGTATTTTACGCAAGGATATCAAACACGTACAGTAAAAGCTGTTATTTTGAACATTTGAAGATGATATGTTCGCCTCTTCCACACATATTGTAACTCTTTTTACAATTTTAGATTTACTGTACATTACAATACATTTCTATCCTAGATATTACCTACTACATAAATATCTAGTGATAAAGATTACCGTATGACCTTTAAATAAATTTCAGGAAAGCAAAGCATATTCAAGATTAGAATTATTTGATGTTTATACATCTGTTAGACGTGTAGATAAAAATATAAAGAGTAATATCCTAAAATTCTAATGGTAAAGGCCACATGAAAGCCAATAAATAATATTTATAGGTGTATCAGCCTAATAAACATATTTTTTCATGAGTTACAGTACGAGTTACAACATACATACAACAAAAAAGTGTTTGGTTTCAAGTGAAACATCTTACATTTATATACCTACGTGCTTTTTCTGGAGACTTCTCGGTAAGAAAAAGCTAAAGTGAAATTTTAGCACACTCGAATCGCGCAAACATGAGCCTGGTTAACATCAGACAACTTTTTCTCGACAAGACAAGACGGTTGGTTTAAATGAGAAATAAAATAATAATATTCCATAATATACTCAGTTCTTTCTTACGTTCCCATTCTGTCTTTTACACGCTCGTTCAGATCCCCTTACAATTAGAGCGCGAGCCCCTTGCACAGTGTATTCTTCGGATAAAATTTTAAACAAATTTCCTTTCTTATGTTTTCCTCGTAATATTAAGATCTGAGTTTTAAAATATAAAGATCTTAAAACGCTTTCACAAACAAATAAATTAAACTTAATGTGTTCTTGCTATTAGTGTTTTCAGTTACGATATTAATTTTAACCTTTTGTACTTATAGCAATTTTGACTACGAATTACCAGCTACTCTAGCTCATCAAATTTCAAAAATATGCCACATTGCTAGGTACTATTAACGCCTTTTACAAAATGCTGTAGGATTGCGAGAGCGTGAAGGGATAGTGAAAGGGCATTTAGAGAGATAAGTGCGAGAGACAGCGACAGAAAGAGAAAGAGAGAGAGAGAGGGCAACGAAGGAGCGTGTATGTGTGAGAAAAAGTGAAAGAGGGTTGTAAGAGAAAGTGCCTAGAAAATGATGAGGTTGTATGCCTGTGTACGTTTGTGTGTGGGGGATGTAGGGCCTTCGGGGTAAAGACAGTGCGTTTGAAGGCCCAGAGTATATTTCGCCGTAACATCAAAGAATACATTTCAGCATTACTGCCGACAGAGAGAGTTTTTCTATCAGCAAATCGAGTTTGGAAGCAAATAGTAACTTTTGACAGCGTAGTAGTTTTTGTATATTAGCGTATTTACTGTATTTTTGTTTTATTTTATATTCTTTATATTTTAACAAACAAGTTATTATTCTCTATTTAAACAATTACTTCGGATATTTTTGCGAGCTTGTCCGGGATCTTCACATTTTTAAGCCTCTCGTCCGGGATCCTACAATGCTCTCGGATTAATTTAATTCCTTGAAATCCGCTATTAACTGGAAAGGCAAAAAACACAGAGCAGAAAATGACGTTTGCGTAATGTTCATCGTGAAAATTTCATGGCTCAACGGTTTTCTCGTACACCGTTGGTAATTAGAATTGGTGAGCCGTCATGATGGCCGAAGAAAACAGCCCAAGGGCCTTATTCGCAGTGGAAAGTTTGTTCGACTTCATTCGATTCCCTGATGGGCAGAATTAACGGACGTTTCCGAGTTTAACTTCCAGCCGCAAGCTAGTCAAGGCTCTCAGCTGCTTCGAGGGACGTTCTCTTTCCTCTTCTACGTCCTTCTCGGGGGTTACTGTCGCGTCGTCGGGAAAGCTCTCCTTACTCTTTCACGAAGCGGTTCATGCCTTTCTGAAATCCGGATAATTAGGGGTAATTTCGTCAGAAATTAAAGTGCGTGGTCAGATTGCTTCTGTTCCGCTTTCTTGTCGCTTATGTACCATTTGTGTTCTTTTTTTTTGCTAGACTGCGCAAGTTTTATGCTGGCCGTGCCATAAAACGACGGTGTTCCTTGATTGAACGCGTCAGACGGATCCGTTTCTTCCCTTGCTCCTTCTTATTCCTCGTTTATGGCCACCGTTGAATTTCAGCATCTAGTAAAATGGTCGACCACGTCTGAAAGATTTTCGTTTGTCTGATGTTGAAAGCTTTAGGAAAAACAGTAGTTGATAGGATTATTTAAAGGATCAAATGTATTTCGTTTATTAAACTTAACATTTTCGGTATTTATTATATTGCAAAAAAAGCAATTAAATTGGCATGGGACTTGAATTTTTTAATTGTTTACTCACAGTATCAGGCCAAATTTCATTTATAGTTAACATGAATATTGTAATTACGTATTGAAAATCTGTTGATTGCAACCGATAAAATTAAAAAGTCTGTTCAATTTGCAACAGTTTTCTGGAATACCTTATATTTTTGTTATCAACACGGAACGTAATTTATAGTAACATCCTGTAATGAATAATTTTGACTATGAGAAACATTATTTCATTCAATGGCAAACAGATTAATATGTTTGTTGCAAGAATTTTACATTCGAATAATTCAAACACGTGTGCGTGAATTGACAACTACTGCAATTGTACCTGATTAGAAAATTAGGATAACAGATATTGACTAATTTGTGCCAACATTGATAGGAATCGAGATTTCCACAAAATCATTACTTTAGTGACATTTATTACTGTTTCTGTAGCAACTAAAGTTTAATATTTGATTTTACAGAAACTTTATAACTGTTAATCAAATACTTTATTAACATGTAAGTAGTATTATTAATTTCTAACTCCTTTTATATGCAAAAGACGACTTTTACTAGTTACGATTCTTAATACATTCAATATATTTTCTGGTATGCACTTCAAACTTAACTTTATCATTTGTGTCTATTGTTATTGATCAATACTTCTCACTCTTTGCCATTGAACATCTGAAAATTTAGCATTCTGAAGTAATAGCTTTGTATAACATAATTTTTGTAACATAATTTAGCTTTGAGACCAGAACGAGCTGTATTATGTTGATTTGTATATCAATGTTTAGATTGTAACTTTTTATATACGGAATGTACACTACGATATGTATTGACAGTTATTAACCTCTTGCGCTATCAATTAATTAGCAGAAATGTGTGCCCATCCCACCCAAAGAAATTCCAAATGAGCTTTTACTTGGAATAATTTCTGTTAAAGCTTCAAAAAAATATTTATATATATTAATATTTTATATATTGTATATATATATACAACAAAAATTTCATCTCATTTTTATATATGTAAAAGATTAACGGTTGGTTTCCGTTATTACAATTTCTTAAAAATCTTCTTGCATTTTGTCCTATAACTTCAAGTGTTGATTTCTCTATATCGAGAATTCTCGAGAAATGCCATACTTTATTATTGTTTGGTTCATTTTCCCACACCCAATCAGTTCCATCTTCTTCATCTAGCATTATACATTTTTTTCGAAATGGAAAAACAATATTGCTAGACTCGCTATCAGCCTCCTCATCCGCGCTTATCATTGCTCGCCTTTTTTTGAAAGTAGTCGAATGATATTACTACCTTCACTCTCACTTTCCATTTTAGGAATCAGAATAAAGATAATGCTTACTAAAAATAACAATAAAACTATTATTATACTGACTAGGTTTTAATTTGATATATCGCTATAAAACTAAATAAAAACTTCATACAATTTCATTGATAAATGCAGTTCTGTGTAATTGCACTAATTTCACCATTGAATATCGCTGTTCTGCTCTTGTACTAATCTAACAGTAAAGAGCAATGACCAATGTGAAAAGCAATAAAATGTGTTAAGCAAGGAGTACAGTAGCGCAGAAAATTCAGAAGACGTACGCTGTACGTCAGTCTCGGTATAGGCAAAAATTACCAATGACGTATATTGTACGTCGAAATAGCGCAAGAGGTTAACATAAAATTACTTGAAGCTGAAATATTAATCAAGTGTTTGATTAAACTTTTTTAAAGTTATCGTTAAATTAACAAATTTTAACTGGTATAATTATTATAAATATTTAAATGTCATACCTATAATACAACATAAACCGTACATGTACGTTAGTATAACATCTTCTAACCAGAAAGGAAATGACGGATGCGATAGGAATATAATGACATCAACATCCTAAGTTTGCAACAGAGGCAATGATAACACTGTCCAACAAATTTGAAGCTGTTTTCTGTTTTCCTATAGCCACTATATAATTCTTATAGAGTTCGTCGTCCTGAACACGAATCCGGCAACGAAATTTCTGGATCACCCTCTGTTTTCGAAAAAAATCAGCATTTGTAAAAACGCTCGTTTTCGGTAAAGAAGCTGGTATTACGTGAAAACTAAGAAACGTAGGTTGTTGTTCTTGGTCTCAAAAAATAGGGGAGCGTTTCCCGAGTATGTATATATAAGCATATTATAATATTCCGTATTGATTAATAGCAGTAAATCACTGTCAAAGTTCAAAAACGAGCGGATTCGCGAATTTTTTACGCATTCATTTTGCATTTTCACTTAGAGGACTGTTGCTAGCACAAAGTTACTGTACACTATTGGATTCTACGTACATTTCTGAATAAAAAACAATCCGCGGAAAATGTCATAACTGTTTTCGTTTCGCCACAATTTAAGAAAATATCCATCCCGAACGTGTTGTCACTACGACGCCATCGCTCCCTGTAAGCGCCGTAGCTACGCGTAATACTTTCACGGGCCCCGCGCATCCATACATTCTGTTGAGGTAGAATTCTCTACCCCTTTACTAAAGTGTAAGGTAATACTTATTTATTTATTTTTTTTATAGAGGAGAAATGCTTTACGCACACTCGCAAATGTCTTAGTTTGCAGGTAGTGTGGAACTCCGTAGGCTTATTGCTTTCGTATACGCTCTGAAATCCTCTGTGCTTTTCTCTTTAATTTAACTAATGAAACAATACTCGCTTCAAACAATGAATAAGAATTCTTTTATATGTGCGCGATAAATCTTATGATCATTATTTTCATACATATTAAACAAAAGAAAAAAATCAAAGGGGAGAATGTTGTAGTACATTTGGTAGGAATACGATAGCGAAATTTTCTTTATTTAGAAGATTTGAAATGAAAGAAATATGTGGAACATGTTATAATATAGCATTTATACATATTGTTATGAATAGAGAAAAAATTGGTAAATTGTGCTAGAATTTCACCCCTTTGGTTTCTATGTAATGCTTGTCATTTACGAGAAAAACGATGGTAAAATGTATCACTAACAGCCTGAATAAAAAACAAAGCAAAGTAACAATACTGAAAAAGCAACTAATTTGGCGTAAGCCAAAGTCTGTCCGAACGTTTCAATAGGACCTATTCGTACGAGATTCTGACAGAAGTGAGATCTGTTCAGAATCTTGGACATACAATGTCTAGAAAAGTTAAATTCCGCTTAAAAAACAGAAGCGATGTCGAACAAACGAAAAGTCTTTGATTCTTTACATCCGTCAAAGTAACAATTTAGTAGAAGAATTTATGCACATTTGGCAATTTCTTATTTGTGTTCTCCTCTATAAAAAAAAAAAAATAAATAAATAAGTATTACCTTACACTTTAGTAAAGGGGTAGAGAATTGTACCTCAACAGAATGTATCGATGCGCGGGGCCCGTGAAAGTATTACCCGTAGCTACGGCGCTTACAGAGAGCGATGGCGTCGTAGTGACAAAACGTTCGGGATGGATATTTTCTTAAATTGTGCCGAAACGAAAACAGTTATGACATTTTCCGCTGATTGTTTTTTATTCAGAAATATACATAGAATCCAATGGTGTACAGTAAATTTGTGCTAGCAACAGTCCTCTACGTGAAAATGCAAAGTGAATGCGTAAAAAATTCGCGAATCCGCTCGTTTTTTAACTTTGACAGTGATTTACTGCTATTAATCAATACGGAATATTATAATATGCTTATATATACATACTCGGGAAACACTCCCCTATTTTTTGAGACCAAGAACAACAACCTACGTTTCTTAGTTTTCACGTAATACCAGCTTCTTTACCGAAAACGAGCGTTTTTACAAATGCTGATTTTTTTCGAAAACAGAGGGTGATCCAGAAATTTCGTTGCCGGAATCGTGTTCAGGACGACGAACTCTATATGAATTATATAGTGGCTATAGGAAAACAGAAAACAGCTTCAAATTTGTTGGACAGTGTAATTATAATCTCCCAGCCTTCTGATATCAGTTAAAAGTTGTAAACAACCTATTAAAACACAGGAAGATCCCTTGCTCATAATAAAACGAGCAGTTGAATAATCCAGTTACTGACAAGGGGAGGACCAGACCCGGGGGTCACCGATTTTGATGAAATTTGGTACACGTCTTCTACTTGGAAAATCGTTAGACCCATGTTTTGCCAAAAGTGTAGATAAGTCCAAATTTTTGAAAAAATCAAGGTCAAAAAAAAATTTTTTGCGATCGACTTGAAACTTTGTAGACATGTTCTACGAGCCAAATTAAGGTATACGTATTGTTTTATTTCGCTGTAAAAACATTTTGAAAATTACTAGGTACCATTAGTACCTTAGAGATAAAAATGTTGTCAACGAAGCGGCGTAGCGGAGCGCATGAGGTAGCGTACTGCGGGTACTATGGACGCAGGATCGATTCCCGCATGGTGTTTTTTGTATTTTTCTTTTTTTTTAAATTTTTTATCTCTCTACAAATACATATAAATTATTTCTAGACAATATTTTAAAACCGTATGTACAAAATAACAAGTTCTGTTTACTAATTGACTCCTGGACCGGCCAAACTGATGGTAGTACGTACGACGAAAGCTAAAAATTTTAGCTAAAAATTGTACCACCGCAATGCACATCCATCTGTCAACCGTGCGATGTCTATTTTTATCGGCAGGTAAAAATTTTACTGAAGCAAATACAGAACGCCCCGTCAGTGATACAAGAAAAAAGGTCCTTGCATAAAAGAGCTGATGCAATTAAAATACATGCGATAATCCATAACCAACTATCTGCTCCGATATTTACAAACATGATACAATATGCGTGGTATGCATCGAAATTAACACAGACACGTACCATATTTGTTAACGTTAACCAAGTTTGTTTTCCAAAGTCGGATGTTAATAAGAAATGTACTTGCAACGCCGTATCCTTTATCACAAGTTCTTGGTGTGAATATCGTTTATGTTCTCAATGTTTCTACGACGAGTACCACCCGCACAAGTGTGTAGTTTTTAATGAGAAATAAATTATTTTTATTAAAATACAAAATTGTGAACTTCATAGTAATCCTAACAAGAAATCCATAAATAAAATAGAACACAACGCGCAATTTAAAATGTATAAATTAAATACTAGACCATATTAAAATAAATAAAACATGTGACGTATGGAAAACGATTGAGATAAAAAATTAAAAAAAAAGAAAAATACAAAAAACACCATGCGGGAATCGATCCTGCGTCCATAGTACCCGCAGTCCGCTACCTCATGCGCTCAGCTACGCCGCTTCGTTGAGAACATTTTTATCTCTAAGGTACTAATGGTACCTAGTAATTTTCAAAATGTTTTTACAGCGAAATAAAACAATACGTATACCTTAATTTGGCTCGTAGAACATGTCTACAAAGTTTCAAGTCGATCGGAAAAAAATTTTTTTTTACCTTCATTTTTTCAAAAATTTGGACTTATCTACACTTTTGGCAAAACATGGGTCTAATGATTTTCCAAGTAGAAGACGTGTACCAAATTTCATCAAAATCGGTGACCCCCGGGTCTGGTCCTCCCCTTGTGAGTGAGACTAGGTTATTACATAAGTTAAATGTGTATCGGAAATAAGAATCACACGACAAAAGTGAATATTTAAGGCATTTCGTTCTTGAATGATATTCTTCAAAAATGCAGTAACAATCAATACTCTTAATGTTACCATATTACACCTTAAAGTTAGAAATGTCGATGGAATTGAATTAATTGGTTCGCATTTTACTTATCAAATTTTACCCATTTCTAATAGTTTATTTCTTTATAAATGATTAAATCGATCATTTCTCCTAATTTCTAAATTGTTTTCTGTTTGCGATTGTAAGGCCCTCCGCCAGTTTGCGCCGTAGCTGTTGGCGCCTCAATACGAGCAGTAGCAGTCAGAGCTCGATGAGCAACGCACATCAGTTTTTTGTTACGCCTACGGGCATCATTTTATATCATTTTATATCATATCGAGCAACAATAAAGTATCAATTTACAAACTAGTGCGAGTACAATAAACACGTGCGCCTAACCCACAGTTGCGCGTCCATAATTGGTCCTTCGAGCCGGATATTAAGAGCACCACAGTGATCTCAGTGTTGAACATTTACATTTATTCACGAACATCAGTAAATCATTGGGACAATTGATCTGTGAACCACAGATTTGTGTAATCTCCAAAGACGTTGTCCATCGCATACCACAGTGTGCGCATTCTCGAGGTCACCAGACATCATCGCTGCTATTTGGAAGAAGTATTTGGGCGTCTCGGTGAGTTTCCGATCACACAGTCCTTTACATTCATTTAATCTTTATTTCCCAATTTAACACCACCCTTCAATTGAGTCAATAATAACTGAGATTCAAAGAGTAGAGCTCAAGGATTTGATAGCGAGGCGTGGACGGGCCAAGGCCGCATCTACTCGAGCAAATTCTTATATCAAGGCTATAAATCTCCACGACGCATCGTTGGTCGAAATTAAGCTACGCAAATCTAAGTTTGAACAGTGTTGGGAAACATTCGGCGCCGCGCAGGATCAGATTGAAATATTGCAAGAAGGGCAAGAGTTCGCAGAGAGTAATGAAAGGGAAAGGGTGGATTTCGAACAGCAGTATTTCCGTATAGTTAAGGATTTCGAGGAGACTATTGCGATGCTTGTGGGGCTGGTCGCGTCACCGAATGCGTCGTTCACGGGTGGCGACAGCGTTGCCGGGTCCGCTCTTCCAGCGTGCGCTCGGATTCGCTTGCCCACGATTGATCTGCCGAAATTTAGCGGTGCTTACGACGAGTGGTTCCCCTTTTACGGCACCTTTAATTCATTAATACATTCTGATCAAACGCTCAAAAACAGTCAGAAATTCCAATACCTAAAGTCGGCGTTGCGGGATGAAGCGGCGACGTTGATTGAATCATTGGAAATTTCTGATGTTCATTACATTGAAGCATGGGATATGTTGAAAGAAAGATATGGTAGCAAACGGGTTATCATACAAAAACACATTAGAGCGATTTTTGATTTTCCCGCGTTGACCAAAGAAAACGGTGTAGGTTTGCGGCGGTTGATTGACGGAATGTTAAAGCATTTACGCTCTTTAAAGGCTCTCGGCCGACCAACAGATACATGGGATGATATCGTGATCAGTATTTTAACAAGTAAGCTCGACAACGCTACGAGAAAGGCATGGGAGGTCAGCTTTCCTGGCTCGGAAATGCCTACATTGAAGGAGTTGATGAATTTTCTTCTGCAGCGTTGTCGTGCGCTAGAGACAATAGCAAACGAGAATCAGGACAAGCATGTCCCTAATAAATTCGCACGAAACAAAGGCTCTGTCTCGCATGTGTCGGTTGATGGCAAATCGTTTTGTCCGTCCTGTAAGGGAAACCATCATTTGTACCAATGCAATTCATTCTTGCAATTAGATGTCGATGATCGCATAAAGAAAGTCATGGCTCTCAAGTTGTGCCTTAATTGCTTGCGCACTACAGCCCATCGAGCTAATGCGTGTCAGTGGGGCTGTTGCAAAAAGTGTGGCAAACGGCATAGCACACTATTGCATAAGACCAACGCGCCTTCGAACCAAGGTCTTCCGGCTGGCGACGCTCAGATAGCGACGTCAACGGGTGATCGAACGAAAACTGCCTCCGTTGTGCAGCAAGTTTTGATAGCTAGGGCCGATACTTTGTTGTCCACCGCAGTGGTAATTATCAGGGATCGGCATGGCAACGAACACGCTTGTCGCGCATTTTTGGATTCGGGTTCCCAGTCTAATTTCATAACTGAAAACATGATCCGCAAGCTCACGTTGAATACTCGTCCAGCCAACGTGCCGATTCTAGGGTTTCGCCAAGGCCATACACAGATTAAGCACGAGGTAGAAGTAGAAATTAAATCCAGAGTAAATAACTATAAAACTAGGTTACATTGTTTAATTATCGATAATATAACCACCAATATACCGTTAGTTTCATTTGAACGCTCTGCTGTGAAGGTTCCGTCCAATATAAGGTTGGCGGACCCAGATTTTCACACATCCGCGGGAATAGATCTTCTCATAGGAGTAGATGCATTTTGGCGTCTGTTATGCGTCGGGCGAATTAGAACGGCTGACTCACAGCCGCTGTTTCAAAAAACGCGTTTAGGATGGATCTTAGCAGGGGACCTTCTACCTTCACCGTCCGCAAGAAGCGCGAAATATTGTAACCTCTCAGTGAGGCATAGAGTAGATTCTCTTTTAACGCGTTTCTGGGAGCTGGAACACGGGTCGGGCACGAACGAACATTCACTCGAGGAAAAGAAGTGCGACGAACACTACATTCGCAATTATAAGAGGCTTTCAAATGGTAGATTCGTTGTTAATTTACCTGTAGATACAGAGAAATTAGAACAGCTTGGACGATCCAAGGATATAGCTTCTCGCAGGTTTTACGCATTAGAACGTCGGTTAAATAGAGAACCGCAAGTAAAATTCGAATATTTAAAATTTATGCGTGAGTATGAACAATTAGATCACATGCGGGTAATTGATGACCACAGCGAGACCGGTATCAGTTATTATTTGCCACATCATCCGGTTTAAAGGAAACTAGCTTGACAACAAGGCTTAGAGTAGTTTTCGATGCATCATGCAAGACGCAAACCGGTGTCTCTTTGAACGACGCGTTGATGGTGGGTCCCACGTTACAGGAAGACCTATTTTCCATATTAATTAGATTTCGAGCGCATCAATACGTTTTAAGTGCGGACATTGCAAAAATGTATCGCCAGGTCTTAATTGATCCGTCACAAACACCATTACAGAGGATCTTATGGCGTGAGTCTCCTCAAGACGAGCTTAAGACATATGAATTACTCATGGTAACGTACGGCACCGCCTCGGCAGCATTTTTGGCCACTAAAACACTTCGGCAACTAGCGCTTTTGGAAGCCCAAAGGTATCCGATAGGTTCCGCGATAACACTCCGCGATTTTTACGTGGACGACTTACTGTCAGGTGCAAATTCAATCGAGGAAGCTATGATTATTCGTGACGAGATCATAAAACTCTTAGCGTCAGCAGGTTTTGAGTTGAGAAAATGGCTCTCAAATGACCCAAAATTGTTACACGAACTACCTATAAAATCTGGGGAACACACAATTTTGCAATTAGATAAGAGCGAATTCGCTTCTACGCTGGGCGTCAAATGGAATGCAATTCAGGATCACTTCCAGTATGATTCGGCAAGTATTTGCAACACGGGTGAACGCATCACCAAGCGAACTATTTTATCCGCCATTGCCAGGATTTTTGATCCATTGGGATTATTGGGGCCGATCATGTTGTCAGCTAAGTTAATAATGCAGCGATTATGGATACTCAAGGTCCACTGGGATGAAAGCTTGCCCATGGATGTTCATGCTGCATGGAAATGTTTAGAATCAGAATGGGTTCAATTACGAGAAATTTCAATACCGCGCAAGGTTATTACAGATGGCCAACCTCGCGAGATACAATTACACGGTTTTTCGGACGCTAGTCAGGATGGCTATAGTGCCTGCATTTACATTCGATCTACAGATCAAGGGGGGAACCACTGCGTTAGATTGTTGTGTGCGAAGTCTCGTGTCGCTCCTGTTCGAAGCATTTCGTTACCAAGACTTGAATTGTGTGGAGCTTTATTGCTCACAGAATTAGCTACAAAGAGTCTTAAGGCGTTTCCTGTTAGTTTCACAAAAATTTATTTTTGGACAGACTCCGGGATCGTCTTGAGTTGGATTCATTCACCAAGTAGACGTTGGGTGACATTTGTTGCGAATAGGGTGGGAGCGATACAAGAACAATCGGGAGCTGCGAAATGGCAGCACATTAGTGGTAAAGAGACTCCGGCAGATCTCATATCCAGAGGCGCGACTCCTGTAGTCTTGAGACAATCAGAGTTGTGGTGGCACGGTCCGGCTTGGCTCTCAGGTGACGCGTCGTCTTGGCCTAAGCAAGCGAAATTTGCCTTCTCTCAGGACTTGCCTGAGCGGCGCTCAACAAATGTAATCGCGGCTGTTGCAGCGGAGCCTGCGGTCTGCCACCGTTTCTCTTCATTCTCCAAATTGGTGAGGGTCTTCAGCTACTGCCAAAGATTTGTACACAATATGAAAGCAAGCGGATCACAGCGTTCTTCAGGCCATCTGTCGGTACAAGAATTGAATGATTCCACCGACGCTCTCGTACGACTGATTCAAAGAGAAACTTTCCCAAGGGAATTTGAGCTTCTAAGAGAAGAAATGATGGTCTACAGGGGCAGCAAATTATTGGGACTCAATCCATTTTTGAAGGATGGCATAATTAGAGTAGGAGGAAGGCTACGCAACTCAAGCCTTCCGTTCCATTGGAAGCATCCTGCCGTATTGCCAGCCAAAAACCACGTCACACATCTCATAATCGAGGAGTTTCACAAAAACCAGCTTCATGCAGGAGTACAAGGCACACTCGCTGCTGTACGCGAGCAGTATTGGCCGCTGGCTGCACGCAGCACTGTGCGAAAAATAGTCAGACGGTGTTTGAGTTGTTTTAAGGCAGCTCCTCAGCCGTCTCAACACATTATGGGACACTTACCTGCACAACGAATAACTTCCAGTCGCCCTTTCTCCATTGTAGGTGTCGACTATTGTGGCCCATTCTACATTCGCGAAGGGCAAAGAAAAACCCTGAAGCGGATCAAATCATACGTCATCATCTTCGTCTGCATGAGTACCAAGGCGATACATATTGAATTGGTGCTTGATATGACAACGGAAGCGTATTTAGCCGCCTTTAAAAGATTCACTTCCCGTCGTGGTCGACCGTCTGAAGTTCATTCGGATAACGGCAGTACGTTCGTTGGTGCCAATAACGAGCTAAGGGAGCTTCATGATATGTTCCACAACGAAGAACGCTGTTCTAAAATTATTGATAACCTCGCGATGGATAAAATTTCATGGCGTTTTATTCCTCCGCGAGCTCCGCATTTTGGGGGAATTTGGGAGGCAGCCGTAAAGGCAGCGAAGCGACATTTGACTCGCGTGGCAGGTGCGGCTTCGCTAAATTACGTACAGCTGTACACCCTTTTGACTCAAATTGAGGCGGTGTTAAATTCTCGACCCCTCACTTCCCTTTCCTCTGATCCCAATGATTTTTCCTACCTTAGTCCCGCTCATTTCCTGATCGGAACTACTTTGACAGCTCAGCCAGAGCCTGATTTAACGCTCACAAGGCAAAACATGCTATCAAAATGGCAGCATGTGGAGCAGCTCAAGCAGCACTTCTCGCGCCGGTGAGTCAAAGAGTACCTGCATCTGCATCAACAAAGAACGAAATGGCAGGAGAATCGGGGCCCGCAGCTGACCATCGGGGATCTCGTTATTATCCGCGAAGACAACGCTCCGCCTTTGCATTGGAGCATGGGCAGAGTCGAGACTATCCACCCTGGACAGGATGGAGTGGTGCGAGCCGCATCCGTGAAAACAACCAAGGGGTCGTTCAAACGACCTGCCAACAAGCTTTACGTGTTGCCAGTGAATGAGCATTGACACTTAACCATTGTGTTTATTTTTTCTTTCCTTTTTCTTGGTTTTAGGCATAGCAGCCTTAGCATCATTTGTATCGAATGTTTCTCATTTATTTACATTTTGTTATCCTAGACTAAGTTATTTTAAGTTTGTACACTTGTTGCTCATCTACATAGCATTTTTTTTGCAGCTTGCCTGTATCTCTATCATTAATCAATAAGCTGTGTGTAGTTAATTGAAAACTTTTGTTTGTCAAGGCGGGCGGTATGTTTGCGATTGTAAGGCCCTCCGCCAGTTTGCGCCGTAGCAGTTGGCGCCTCAATACGAGCAGTAGCAGTCAGAGCTCGATGAGCAACGCACATCAGTTTTTTGTTACGCCTACGGGCATCATTTTATATCATATCGAGCAACAATAAAGTATCAATTTACAAACTAGTGCGAGTACAATAAACACGTGCGCCTAACCCACAGTTGCGCGTACAGTTTTCATTCCAAGATATTTGTGCATTGTGTTTAAATACATATACTGTATTTCAAATTTTTCTTCAATTTCTATTGTTAAAATTCTTTAACTTTTAATAGATATCTTGAAACATGTCTATTGAACAACTTCGTATATTCATTGTTTTTTATGTTTAATAACACGTATTTAAGATTTATGCGGTTAGTTTTAATGTCCAAAATAAGGCAGAAACAACTTTTGATTTATTCTATGGATTAGTGACTCGTATTTGTTGGAATTAAGATTTTATAAATGAAGTTTATTAACGTTAAAATTCATATTCTTAAATGGAAACGCCAAACATTAAAACTTTACCGACCAGAAGCCTATTAATAGGCTTTTCGGACCCAGCGCCTTTGAACTTTTAACTTTTTAATTGGTTCATTGCAAATCCAAATGTGTTAAAAGCGGGTTACTTAAATGCACCAAAATGTGTGAGCACACTTCATTAACACGTCTAAACGTGTAAATGCAATTATGTGTATTAAAATAAAACACTTGAAAAAAAGTAACGTGTAGTTTTAACACATCTAATGCATTATTTTACACGTTTTATCCGAGTAAATAAATAATGCATTTTTTTGTGTGTTACATTTTAAGCTCACTTCATATTTATGCACAAAAATGTATTAAAATTAAACGTTTTGTTAGAATTATACGTTTTGCGCGTTAGCCGTTTGTATTTTATGTATTTAAATGCATTATGTTTGTTCAATCGCTGGACGCTTCGTACTGAAATTTCGCCACGATGTGTCGTCCGAATTTCTCGAAGTTTATTTTATATATTCTGGTGAATAAAAGACGAATAAAAGTCAGGAAATGAATTGCATCCCCGCCTTTTGACTAACAATAAGATCAAAATGTGTAGTACCTGTTGTTATCAGTTTAATATCTGATATACTCCTCATCGAGTCGTTTACACGACTGTGTTATTTAATAGTATATATAATATGTTTTTAAAATATTGAACAATCATAATAATAATATTTAATATAATTTTATTCAGTTCTGTGAAAAATTGATTTACCTATGTGTGTGTGTGTGTGTGTGTGAGTGTGTATATATTTATATTTACATTTTAAAATAATACATTTATGTGTTTTAAAATAACACACTGGGAAACGTCTAAATAGTGACTACAAGGAAATAATACGTTTATGTGTTTTAAAATAACGCACTTGGATTTTCAGTGAATTGAGACTCCAATTAATAAATTATCATTCATAATTGCGGTTACCTGTGTTAAGGACTCAATGATGAGAATTTGTAATTTTCGAATATATATTTGTATCAAGGAAATATTTGTGGACAAGTGATCGGTCACAAGGGGGTAGGATGTTAAAAAAATACCGGTTGGTAAAGTGTTAAATAACGTTTAAAACATTCACAATATCACAAACAGTACATTGCATAATTTCAAACTACATGAATCACACTTTCTACATTAATCTTAACGTTCAAAATCCAAATCACAAACCATATATTGCGAGATTCGAAGAAAGTCATAGAAATCCTTGGACTAGTCGAATCGGGGATATTTAAATAACGTAATTGTACGTTGAGCCTACTCAAGGTGCACTCACGAAATAAATTCCAAAATCTCTGTTGGTTTAAAAAGAATTTATTGAACCAAATTTCAACACCTGTACTAATGACAGAAAATTAAACACCTAATTTGGACGAATATGTTTAATATTGACGGGTCGTAGGACAATGTAGTTAGCTCTTCGGTGCTTATGGTTGAATAGAATCTCTGGAACCAAATAATGAAGGGACAATTTCCTATGCCAATTTTCCTTCCACCGCTCATCATCCAAAACTCTGCCTCTCATTGTCAGTTAACTGTTACTTTTTTTTTATTGTCCTTGCCTCCGTTTCGATAAGCTCCCTTAAGGGCAAATCTGTAACTCTACAATAAGGTAATGCCGCACGGAGTTTTTCCTAGAAACCCAAACAGCAACCCTGTTCCTTAATTCATCCCTTTGACTGTGGACTGTTGTAATTTCTGAATTGAAGTGTATCGATTGAGCGGCATGCAGTGTGCAGATGCGATCGCTGGGGACTGAATATGTTACTACTCTTGAATAGATAGTAATAGTTTTGTGAATTAAGCACAGACGTCCCATTGTCTCGCGAATATTTATGTTAAAAATTAGCCCTGCATATCAGGGAACCCGTAACATCCAAGGTTGATGGAAGGACAAGCCCGTCAGCCATTAGTATGCATTGTCCGTTAATAAGGAAAAGATCGTTTGGTTTATTTTTTGAAGTATTCAAGCATTTTCCTGACACGCAGATGTCTATTCCGTAGGGACGATGAGCTCACGGTGTAACCACGAAGGCCATTTTTGAGAGCTGCTTTAATCCTCGGCACACACGTCCGGCTAAGATCCTCAATAGCTGACTGACTTTAGGACGCAATGTTTTCGCGCAGTATGGATATACGATAGAAATAATTGCCGAAAATACATTTGAGATCATAGTAAACGATCAAAGCCTTCGCCGTACTCGTATTTGCGTTTGTAATCTGTGTCAAGCTTGGTCAACCCAAATGATTGCAGGGGCTACTTTGGTAACACGTAACGTTACAGTGAGCTGCATGCTAGCATTATAACAATGACGGATGCAAATCTTCATTTATTTAATATTCTTTTATACAAATAACGAGAAACAGAAGTTTCAATAAAAATATAAAATCGCCAGAGGGGCCGCACAAATTAAAGTGGCAGGCTACGCATTGGTTTATTCCATATCGATAGCTTTCTCAGGCCGCACATATGCGCCCATAGCAGTGAAACGGTTAATGGAAAAATGTCTGTAACTTTTTGAACTTTTTGGCGTTGGTCGACAAATCGGAATTAACAGTTCTTTTCATTCAGATTCCAGGTGGTTATTCAAACGTGACTTGCACTCTCACAATCAGCTGTTTGCCATGGCGGCAACGGATCAATCGATCTCAAGTACTGATTCTCTTATTTAGAACAATTACCGTACCTATCTGTGAATCTTTCAAAATAGTTCCAGAGTATCAGTCTTCCGCTTAGAACTTTTACTGCATCTATCCACTTTCAAAGTAGTTTCATACAAAAGCTGATTTTTAACAGTATGGTATTCCCGTTTAATTAAAATCAAATTGTTCCCAGTATTTAGGTTGACAAAATATGGTTAAATTTTTAAATTTTTATTCCAGTTACGGAATGTGGTTCGTCTTCTTCACAGCAACTCGACATTAAGACCGAGTATGTAGAAGACAAATTTTCAAATTAACATCTTGACTCAGAATAAAACCCGAAAAACTATGGAAACACATAAGTTTCGCGATAAAACAAACCACACATAACACAGAAACTCCTGAAGAGGACATCGTAAGATGTCGAAACATGTAGAGTGAAAAAAATTTTTTAAATTTAACCATATTTTGTCAACCTAAATACTGGGAACAATTTGATTTTATTTAAAACAAGGTTGAAATATAAAAATATACGTTATTCCCGTTTAATCTTTTGCTGGTGTATATTCTTAAAATAAAGTATCTTTAAAGTATTGGGTTGGCAACTAAGTGATTGCTAATTTTGTCAATAGATAGTTTTAGCGCATTCTTTTGGTTTGTCAACGTGTTGAAAGCACCGAAACTATATTGTTTTCTGATTATTTGGACTTCCACCTTTAATTCGGTAAAAAAAATTGTCTCTACACTGCAAATCCAAGTGTGTTACTTTAAAACACACAAACGTATTATTTCCTTGTAGTCACTTTTTAGATGTTTCCCGGTGTGTTATTATTTAACACAGTACATGTGTGCTATTTTGAAGCATGTAGGTGCGTTATTTTTAAAACACATAAATGTGTTATTTGAAAATAAAAATATATATGTGAGAGGAATATTTTATTAGAACAAAACGATTAAACTATTAGAACAATAAATACAATACAAATCAGATCAACTCGGACTCAAAATCGACTTCTTCACACCACTGCTAAATCACGACTCTATTTACAAATGTTACCACCGCTTGTTCAAATATTCCAATCCTACATATAGGTATACATGTAAGGAGATTGCTTTTCTGATGGTGTCCACAGTCTTCTTGCTATTAACTAACATTTATTAAAAAGATACATAAAACCAACAATAACTATAACATACACTTAGAAACTAATAAAAATAAGCAGTAACAGTTATGGCGTCTTTTCGCTTTCACGTTTCGTTCTTCACTACTGTTTAGCATTCTTCTGCCCTGTCTTTTGTTTCTCACGCCATCATCTCGTTCTCTCTGTCATTCATTCACTTTCTCACTCACTCATTTCATCTGTCTGCATTAGTTATTTAGTTTCGTTTTTATCTCATTTTAAAAATGGAAGAACAAGACGGGCATTTCAGACATATTTTATTTTATTATTTCCGAAAAGGCAAGAACGCATCGCAAGCTCACAAGAAGTTATGTGCCGTATATGGGAATGAAGCCTTGAAAGAAAGGCAGTGTCTAAATTGGTTTACCAAATTCCGTTCTGGTGATTTTTGAACAGCGTATAAGGGTTAAGATTCATGCCATACTAATTGTATGTACGTAAATTAGCACTGACAATGAGTGTAATTATCACCATTATTATACATTATAGTCAATGTATAGCCGCTTAGCAATTATTTTAATTATCATTACATTTTAAATGTTTATAAAACGAAAGTTCATTTATGCTGAAAAGTAGTATTCTCGTTTACAACATTTTGTCCCCAAAGTTTCTGACCTGTGCCTAAAGTTTATGTAAAAAATATACCAAAAAAATAATTTAAACTGCATTAAGAATATTTTATATTCCGATTAACAGACTAATAATAATAGGTGCTATGTTATATTTGTATCATATGATTTTTAACACTATTCCTACCGCGACCGGTCAAATGACCGTTTTTAAAATTTCGATTAGAATTTCCTATATACAACGTAATTCAATCGCCTTTAAACTTCACGACTTTTCCTAAAACATACGTGTAATACATTTTTCAATATTCACTTCTTTTTTTATTGTTTATTTTCTGAGAAAAATTTGTAGTCTGCCTTGCCAACCACGACCGGTCATTTGACCGGTTGAACGATATATATCTTTTTATAATAATATTCTCTCAAAGATTCAATTCCGAAACGATAAAGTCGTTTCAAATGAAAGGTAATGCAGTTGTGACATGATTTTATCCAAAAAGTGCCTTCCAGAAACTCTTTTACAGCATTTCCAAGTGTTTAGAGTTCTCGCTCACCAATCGGCCTTGCGGTGCTTATTTGCCTCATTGGTATCCGAAGTGGGCCAGAACCGTAGATTTTCTTATACCGTCTTTACTATTATGATCGTGAAATAAATAAAATAGCGGAAGATGATGCCTTGGAGGTGTGTGTGTGTGTGTGTGTGTGTGTGTGTGTGTGTGTGTGTGTGTGTGTGTGTATGACTTCTCTCCAATTCAAATCAGTAAACTTTGTAACTTGTTAATTTTTATTTTTATTCTATTAGTACTATTCTACTCTCATTTTATACTGTATTACGTGTTACAAGTGTAATTTTCAAAAAAGTGAACAAAACCAACAATACTTCGTAGTAAGTTTCATATTTGATCTTTTATTCATTTTTTTATCCATTTTGATTTACATTTTTATATTTTAGTTTTGATTTTATCAGTTAAATAAAATGCGTGGGTTTTATGTATAGAAACCACGGGAGAAGATATTTCGAGACAAGAAGTTTTACTTCAATCAGCAGAACTTTCCATCGAATATCAAAAAACTGCTATAGCTAGGCAAAAAAGAATCAACCAACACCCGTCACAGATACAATTACAGGTTTCCGTAAACTAAAAACATATCACATAAGACATTGTAAAGATAATAAGCCTACCAAAGTCTATCTAAAATGTAAAAACTACGTATGTGGAAAATGTATAATAGAGATGCCGATTTGCAAAAAATCCGGTGAAAACGAATAATATGTACATTATATACTACTGAATAAAAGACACTATATATCTGTTAGAAATTTACTGATTTCTATTACGGCCGATATACTGAATTATTTTTTAGTTAAGCTTGCTCGGAGGTTCTGGGGTAAGTGCCGTGCGGTTCCTCACAGTCCGCTTACCAAGAGTCATTTCTAACTCTCCCACTCTGTGGCCAGATCCCGTAAAACAACCCCAACTTTTAAACAGACTATGTGGCACCATGACCTCGAGTCACAGGCCACTTTTCCATAGTTCAGCCATGGGTCTAATTTATAGCCCCGGGCCCATCAATACTCTAAATAATCTGTTCCTTGGAATGCGACCGGGTGACGAGACATTTGCCAAACACCCGTCACCTTCCAAGAACTCCACTCGAAACCGAGACAAACCCCAAGTACACTGGCGACGGTCCCACTACGGACCGAACCCATGCGCACTGCGGGGTATATTACCCTTATAAAACGCGCTAGCGCTAACATATCTATACTGTCAAATTGGCTGTTATCTTCATTCTATATTAAAAAATATAAGCTTTGCTAAAGACCGGTCATTTGACCGGTCGCGGTAGGAATAGGTATATGCGAAGTGTCGGTAGGAATAGTGTTAATATAACGTGAAATATTATATTAGCCACTCAGATATCAAATCCATTAACTCCACAAAACAACAAGTAGAGAAATATGAAGAAATTTAGAATGTAACATTGTAGAATGTATAATAACAGTTGTACCTAGCTTCTATCCGACAACAAATAAAATCAATAAAATAGAATAAGCTTAAAGTAATAATTATTAACATACATTTTTGCATGGCTAAGTGAATTAATAGATTCGATAAATAACGAAAACAATAATAATATAAAATTTGTGAGTCAGAGTGAAGTGATGCCTATTCGTCGCTAGGTCGAACGAGACTCGAGCCTCCATCCCGCGGGTCACTAACGCGTGGAGTATCCTCTCCGAGGACGTATTCGAATTACAATTCTAACATTTAGTCTTCAAATTATTATTTTTGTCAATTTTCTGTTAAAGCTTTTTCACAAAAATTAATAATTCTGTCATTACGATATATCAGTATATATTCTTGATTTAAGAGCATAGTATAAATAATGTCTTCTTCGCCATTTTTATGATAATCATGTTTAACAGAAAAAAGGAATTTCAACAGATCTATCATGTATTTTTATACGCAATAATAAAGCACCTTCACTTAACGCGCGTTCTTTTTATATCTTATCTGTAGAAGCCCTCCTATTTTTAATGATGGCCGCAGTTAACAATTGAACGTTATCATCAAGCATTTGCTGCTGTACGGTTTTAATCAAATTACGTTAGGAAATAAATTATTTATTATTTGTTGGGCAAAGAAATTTTGCCCAAGAAAGTTTATTATACATATGAAAAGTTAGGGCTCATTCAAGTGCTTTGGTAGCAATATTTCTGAAAATTCAAAATATGAAGTACAAAATTATAGAAATGGTGTAACACGAATTCAAACGGATTTTGGAAATTATTAAATAAATATGCAATATCATAATCAAACAGTTCGAAACATTCACATTCCAGTATTTAAAATTGGATAGAATTCACTTGCAGCTATGCACTATAATTATTTAACCCTTTGACCTACGATTTCTTTTCTGACTGGGCGTGCAAAGATTCAAAATTAATTCCTGAAATCAAAATTTTTCACTGATTTCTGATATTTTGTACAACTGAATGTAATATTAAAAGTATAGAAATAATGAGACCGTTTCGTGGCCGGCTGATACTGTCAATTTAATAGTTTTTGGAAGACTTCAAAATTTTCTATTCCATATTCCACGTAGTTATGGGCTAAGGGGTTAATTTAATGAACCTTTTCTTTTTTTTGGGTATTTATTGTTGAATATAGACTATAAACTATATCGTTAGACATTGAAACATAATTTATAACTATTATATAATGTAACAAAAGTGTGTTGCCATTTAAAATATTTATTATACGCGGCTAGGTGTAAAAAAAAGCAAAAAATTAGTTCCTCTGTAACTTTTGTAAAGTATTCATTCTGAACACTAGATCTACAGTAGCCGTCAAATTAACGGGTTCCTACATTTTTATAAATATTTCTCAAAATTAAAGAGAATCACGACAGATATTTCACGTGTATCTTATAATAAACAAATTACTTAACTGATAGTATTTTCTGCCGCATGATCCATCTTTTTTCAAAGTACTTATGTAATATATTTAAATATACGAGATTTAAGTAGTGACCGTAAGTCTAGTGTTAATTTCGCGATCTGGCTCTTTCAGGTACATTCTGTTATTATTGCATTTTTCATTATGTAAATATGATATAAGTTAAATTATTAAGATAATAGAAGATCAAATTCTATACGTTTTTCCTTCGGATTTTCCTGATTAGAAATGTCATAAAGTTTGATGAAAATAGCTCTTCTGAAATTTTTGCGATATGTCACAGACAATAAATTGCATACAGTGAGTACAATTGTTGCAAAGTTAAACATTTCTATGACTAAGTCGTGCGAATAAAAGTTTGTTAATACTGTAATTTAAATTTATGCTTCTCTTATAATTACGGGCACCACAGAGAATGATATATAATGCATATTTATAAGCAATTATTTCATTTGCCATATGTATTCGTATAATGAACAATTAAATGATATTAATATTCACAAGATGCATATTGTCTGCTTCATTCCATTACCATCGTTATCTACCATACGCAATTAACGCTATGGAGTGCAGTTTCCGTAATTAATAATACAAACGATAAGAAGGTAATCGAAGTAAATAAAAAGATAAATCAGTGGTTTAAATGGAATTCCTACAGCTTGAAATTAAGAAAAAAAATACATGATTGAATAAAATTTTTGTGCCTATATTGTAAAATAAATAATGTAATTAAATGTGTCAGGTTTAGTTATCTCTACCTGGAAGAAAAACAAAAACACCACGGAAGAAAATCTGGGTAGCAAAATAGATGCTTGATTCTCCCAAATCTCAATTTTTCAACATTTTAAACTCATTGATTCATATGTAAACGTACTTCATATGACTGTTTTTAGACTTTACCTACATTGTGTTTAATATTCCAGGAGAAAACCAGGCAATAAAGTTATGGTGAAAAATTCTAAATATTTTGCAAAAAATTTACCAAAACAACGTAGTTATTCGCAGGAAGGTGTCCATTGTATAAGAAATAAAAAGAAATGGTTCCGGTAGTTTATTTATTCCAAATTAAATTAAGTTGACGCGAAAAGTGAAAAACTGCTATCTTAATTCCCTTCAATATATACTGTATATGGGGCGTTCTACTTTTCTACCGACAATGACGTGTCCTCTCTTGAAAAAAAATCGGTATTCGTCCAAAATTGCAGTTTCTCAAATTTTATTTTCACAAGATTTTTGTGGACCATACAGAGATTATAATAATACTAAAATACCGTCTTTATTTTTTTTGCTTTTTACACAATCATTGTGACATAGTATTCGAAATGTGTGACAGAGGTGTTTTACATACAAATAAAATGTGTCTCTTTGCGCCGCCTAATGTTACAACATGATCTCGCTTAAAAAAATCATATAGAACCCTTTAGTATAAAATTATTTATCGAACTTCTGAAATATTATCATTAAATTAATGAGAATATAATAAACGTAAAGGTTCATACTATTAAACAAAAAAATATTTTATCGTTGGGTCCGGCTATGCATGTTTTTTCTTGCTATCTCCCGTCACGCATTTCGCAAAACAAAAAACGCTTCTGAGTTGTTTGATTTTCAACACTAAGCAACAGTACGGTTTCCTCTTCCCCCTTGGCCTCACCTCTTGAGGCCCCACCTGCGAGCGAGCCTAGTTATTCGCTCGCAGAAAGTGAATAGAGGTGCGTGTGTTTATTCGGCGACCGCTCTGTCACGTTAGTTACTACTTTTAAATTTTATTGTAATCCACGTTTATATATGTAATATTATTATTTCTCAGTAAATCTGTCATGTTCACCCATTTTTACGAACAAGTCGTAATTTCGTGAACGCTAAAATCCTCGAACACTGTTATTTTACACTTCTGTCACGAGACACCTCTGTCACAAATATAGGGGAGGGTGGGGCAAAGTGGGCCCCTTCAGCAAAAAATAGTCATATCTTTATTTTTTTTTATTCGTTATAGGGGAGAGGGGTGCAAAGTGGGCCCCTTCAGCAAAAAATAGTCATATCTTTATTGTTTTGGGCTCCAAAATTTTAAGGGGCCCACTTTGCCCCCAGGGGCCCACTTTGCCCCACCCTCCCCTATATATATACCGTGAAAAAAAAAAATATATATATATATATATTTTTTGTGACTGAGGTGTTTATTTTTTCTTACTCTTCCGATAAAACTTAAAATAAATAAAAGCTATAAAATAAAACTTCGATGCATTATACGTTTCGAAAATCTTCGATAACTGGACGACAATTTAAAAATACATTTCATAAAAGAAATACACTTTTATTTTTTTTCAAAATCACAAAATTTGTCACTCATATTGTCGGTAGAAAAGTAGAACGCCCCATATATATATGTATTTCCGCTTTTGCTACATTAGTTCTATTTCATTTTTCAGTAAAATGTTAACTTGAATAGTATTCTGTTTGTTTTATGCACCGTGTTATGATAAATGGTAAACCTAAAGAAATGGCTTTCAGTTCATGTTACAGAATGAAACCGAAAGGGGTGCTATTACATTCGATATTCAGTTGTTGCTCAATGGTGCACGAATTTGGTCAAAAATAGTGATCATCCAAATTAATTTGCTTTTTCGTTTGAATCGTTATCGTTGATGGAACTGTTCATTTAAAGGTATTCAAAATGAATAAAGAATGACTACTGCATTTTCATGAAAACTTTGTAATATATAAAATTGTAAAAATTGTCATAGTCACTAGGAGCTTATTCCGACATTCGTGACAAAAAAAATGTAAGTTTTTATTACTATGTGAATTTTTTAGTGTATCTTTTATAAACAACTTTTATGGGAATGATAACAATCTATCAGAATCACATTTATTTCGCAATAAACAGCACGGAGAGCATTTCATAGTAAATATGTATGTCGCAAAACCGTTGCATAAATAAATAAATCTATACAGATTATAGACATTACGATATATTAAACTGTATACGTGAATTGTCAATTAGAAATTACTATGACAAAATCAATTAATAATATTATATGTCGAATAATGCTTTTTGTTGCTAATACATGAGTACAGAGATATTCGAAATATTCGATGCTTCAACGAAAGCTATATGTGCAGTATAATTGAGATAATGATAAATTTTTAATTACTTAATTACGTGGTAGCGCTATGATTCCAGATAATAAAATGAAGACTCCTCCAATTAAATACGCAATTGGTGAGCAATATTATGTTTCATAACAAAACGTTATCGTACACTGACAATATACTGTTAATTAACAAACAATCTGTCAAATCATATTATTATACTGAAATATGAAAAGAAATGAAAGCACATAATACACGAAGTTATATCATTGTATTATACTGTATAACATTTTCCATACAGAGAACGTTTTTTTGTAACTATTCCAGACAATATTATTCATTGAAACAATCATTCACCTAATAAAAGATCACTGTTTGATGAAACGGTGAACACAGTTAAAATCAAACTTCTGTATATACTGATAATGTAGCATTCGGTGTAAAAAAAATAGGATTGACCTTGAAATCTCCTCTATGCCGCGACCCACGGAAGAAATGTTTGTATCGCAACATATTCTTCTGTATATCGTGCAAGTTTGTACATTGTCATTTTTAATAGTATATTATAATAATATTTATGTGGGAATGCATGTGTTGGATAATAAAAATAAGAGAAAGAAAGAGATGGTTATATCAGTGAGCGAGAGAGATAGTTGAAACAAAAGACAGTTTGGGAGAGACAGAAAAAAATCGCGAGATACGAGGGCTAACAGTTAGTGTGTAAGAAAACTTGGAAGCGAACGTAAAAGATGTGAAACAATTTTTTTTTATTCTGTAAATATACCATTTTGAACTAAAGTCCCTTCGCTTCTTCCTGAATTTCCTACATTTATGTTTCTCACCTTTGAAATATTTCCAGGAAGTCTGAGAAGGTGATGTGTCAACGATTATGTATGTACATATTTATTATGAGAAGAAATTTCGGTCCGAGCATTGAAATAGATTTAGAGAGAACATTTAGGTAGACTTTCCTTCAGTATTACTTTAGAAAGTATACCTAATCTTAAAGCTATTTTGGATTTTTCGTCAGATTCTATTAAAATTTAAATATGTAAGTTTTACATCGCTATCATATTATGATATATATAACAATTTTTTTGCATCACGTGCCTTTGAATTATAAATTTTTCTTTTGTATGTGATAATCGCAAAAATAAATATTGTTTTAAAGAAAGAATTTCTTTTAAAGATAGTTTTAAAATACCACATACAGAAAAGTATCAACAAATATAAATGCAACGAAGGTATAAAAACTAGATTCTTTAACAACATCTTTATTTCGGAATAATTGCTCTCACCCTGCAGCTTCTTTTTCAGACTAATTTTACAGGTATCTTCAACCCTTTCAACTCATATTATTTATATAGAGTACAAATAACTTTTTCTACCAAATCATAAATACGAAAAACGTATATCATGTAATAAATTTGTTTACAATGTATCGTATTTTTCTTTAGAGAAGTGAAATACTGGGTCGTGGTAAAATTTTAAAGCACGGGTAATATCATTCTAACTGAAATGGGTGACAGCACACATGTAAATTTCATATATATTATAATTTTAGAACTGAACCACTTTATCTTACAAAATGTCAATACTACAAAATCAAACTGACTGGCAGTTACGTAAAATGAATAACAAGTGTCATAAAGAAGTATTACAATGAGCACTAAATTACAATAAAAATTAGGGTGTAACATAAACTATAAAATGGTAAATGTCATTGTACACAATTAAATAACGTAAATACATTAAAAATCGAAAACGGACGAATTCAACGTACCATCATTGATATGTTTTTGAATTATTCACTCATTGCTTACTACGATATATTAAAGACTCAGACTTTCCATAAGAAGAGAAATCTCTTTCACTATCACAACCAGACATTTATATCGAGGATCTTGAATTCGATGGAATAAGATTCCACTATGAAAAATTGGTAATCGAAAGCGGGAGAAGGGAAAGAATAGTGTAAGTGGTCACAGAGGGATCGGAATGTTATAACTGAAATGCAATGTTTACTTCTTCCAGGAGAACTTGGAACCTCGCGAGAATGCGGGACCGGCTCTCGTGGTACATGGTCTTTTTGATCCTGCCGACAATACTCCTGGCCAGGTCGCTCGACAAAGGTAAATAATATTCTCGATACCACCTATCCAGCTATTTTTCGTAAATCTTTCGAGAATAACATAGAGCATGCATTGAAATACTCACATATTTCCGTATGGTTCTTGAAATACATTTTTCATGTGCGAGTAAATGTCAGTACCAAAATATTATTTTATTGTCATCACACTACAATACACGTATACATGTATATAACCGCGAAAAGTTCAGAAATGTGTATAGAAAGTAACACACTTGAAAGCATAGTTCATTGTATATTGATCAGGAAGTATTTTATAGAATTTTTAAAAAATGTTAAAAACTGTCTGTTCTGTGACTAACTTCTGGAGCAAATGTTTTATGAGAAGTTAAAAATAATACTGCACCACTTCTAATTGTTAGAGCTGTAACAATTTTTATTAATCTAATTAGAAGTGGTTCAAAATAAATGTAAATGTTAATATCCGAAATATCACCACTGCAAATCCAAGTGTGTTAAAAGCGGGTTATTTAAATGCACCAAAATGTGTAAGTACACTTCATTAACACGTCTAAACGTGTAAATGCAATTATGTGCATTAAAATAAAACACTTGAAAAAGTAACGTGTAGTTTTAACACATCTAATGCATTATTTTACACGTTTTATCCGAGTAAATAAATAATGCATTTTTTTTGCGTGTTAAATTTAAACACACTTCACTTTTATGTGAACGAAAGTGTATTAAAATTAACCGTTTCGTTAGAATTATACGTTTTTACGCGTTAGCCGTTTGTATTTTATGTATTTAAATGCATTATGTTTGTTCAATCGCCGGACGCTTCGTACTGAAATTTCGCCACGAGGTGTCGTCCGAATTTCTCGAAGTTTATTTTATATATTCTAGTGAATAAAAGACGAATAAAATTCAGGAAATCCATTGCTTCCCGGCCTTTTGGCTAACAAGGGAACATACCGAGGTGTCCCCCTCCGATTTTGATGAAATTTGGCACAGTTGTTCAGTACGCGAGAATAATCGATACGTATTTTTTTTATATCTGCTAAGTCGCACGTTTAGGGGGTGAAACCACCCTTCAAAGTTTCGGATTTTTTTCTTTTTTTGCTTATAACTTTGAAACGGTTAATGATAGACATTTTTGATAAATGTACGAAATATTTGTTTTTTCGTCTACTAAAGGCCTACGGAACTTAAAATTTGATTTAACGATTTTTTGTTAATTTTTTATTAAAAAATAACGTGTTTTTCGTTATATCTTTAAAGTTTACGATCCGATTTTAACCAAACTTTTTTTAAATGGTAGAGAAATCAAAAATAAAAGTTACGTGTTTTTGCGTTTCTCCATAATCTACTCTGAAGTCGTGAAATTAACCCTTTTCTTTTTTAGGGTTTTGGCACTTTACGTTACTATATCTGATCAACGAATGATGATGGGAAAAATGTATTATGCAACAAATACTTCCTTTCTTATCTACTATATTATTGTTTTTGTAAAAAATCAAAATTTGAAAATTTTTTGTTTTGCTTTATAATATTTAGGCTGCGCACATCCGCCAAGACGCGTCAATCACAAACTATCGTAGATATCATAAAATTTCATAAGGGAAAGTTTCATGGATTTTTACATATAAAAAGAATATATTTATAATTTATTTAAATCACAATTTATTTATAACAAAAAAATAATTTAATTTATTAATTTAATATACATAAACTATTATGGTTTCTATGGTTATATATATATATATATATATATTTTTAAAATATTGAACAATCATAATAATAATATTTAATATAATTTTATTCAGTTCTGTGAAAAATTGATTTACCTATGTATATTTATATTTATATTCATATTTATTGATGAGTATATAAGCGCCTCATGCTTGTGGCTGTCTTTTTCTAAAAACATTGGCTATCTTTTTGGCGTAACGTGGCTGTTCGCCGTGCCACGACGCTGCAGTCAGTCGTAGACATGTAACGCTAGGTTAAGCAACCTTTTGCTACTGTATCATATATATTAAATATAAATCTTCTTATCAACTATTCTTCTAACAATAAGACTCATTGATCTGCCCACAATCATCCTTCAACAGGTTATGGGCCCAGTGACTTCTGTCGGTTACTGAATTGTGAGTGGTCATTTGAGGTTATTGGAAGTGTAGTGAAGAGTGTGTTGCTGCGTAGTTTCTTGCCTGACTTAGTTTGAAGGTGTTTTGTGCCTGCAAAAATGGCTGAAGCAAAACTGTACTACCTTCATCGTTTTAATGGACAGAACTATCAGCTTTGGAAAAGACAAATGGAAATTTATATGGTTGAAAGTAAATTAAAGCCGTACATTGATGGTTCGCTTCCTAAACCTGAAGATGAAGCACATGTTGTATCATGGACTCAAAAGGATGCTGAAGCTCAAGCGTTTCTGATGAGGGGTCTTGAATTAGATCAGTTGAGGCATTTAACGGATTGTTCTACCGCTGCACAAATGTGGGCAACACTGCAAATAATATATGCCGAGAAAAGTGATCAGTCGGTACAAGTACTTCTAAATCAATTTATCAATGCAAGTATGAATCCGAAAGACTCGATTGCGGATCATATTTGAAAAGTTGTTTCGCTGGCACAGAGGCTTAAAGATATGGATATGGAACAAAAAGAGCCTGTTCACTGCAAATCCAAGTGTGTTATTTTAAAACACATAAACGTATTATTTCCTTATAGTCACTTTTTAGACGTTTCCCGGTGTGTTATTATTTAACACAGTACATGTGTGTTATTTTTCAGCATGTAGGTGCATTATTTTTAAAATATAAATATATATGGAAGAAGAATATTTTATTAGAACAAAACGATTAAACGATTAGAACAATAAATACAATACAAATCAGATCAACTCGGACACAAAATCGACTTCTTCACACCGCTGCTCAATCGCGACTCTATTTACAAATGTTACCGCCGCTTGTTCAAATACAGGTAACCCTCCTATAACACGGTAGATACGTTCCTAAAAAATGCCGTGTTGTGTGAAACCGTGTTGTATGAGACCCAGAGCAAGTACAAAAAGAGGGGTTACGTTCCGAAAACTTATTAAAAACAAATTTTTTTTTTTTAAATTCCACATAAACAACTTTATTTTTATTAAAAATATATAAATGTATGTACAACACAAAACAAAAAATATTATTTTAATTTAATCCAACTATAATTTATTAAATTTCTTCATCGTCACTGTTCAGTATAATCAATCGAGAACGTTTTTTTAGTGGAATGATATCGCCTTCAATTTCAGAACTTTTTTCTCCATTTACAGTTTTTGTATTTTCTTTCCTCTTTAAAAAATCTGTAATTTTACTTTGCTTTCTGGTTCTTACCCGATCAATGTTAATTTTTCCTTAATATTTTAAAGACGAAAAAGTTATTCTTTGACACACCGTGGCTCGACGCAGACTGTCGATCAGCAGCGTGAAATACTTTTGTTTTCAAGCCACGGAGATGAAATCAAAATAGTTTATGCCACACTGTATCTTTAAGACGGCAAGCCTCGTCGCGGCTATAGAAGTACAGTGTTGTATAAAGGTTTTTGCAATTTTCTTACCATGTTACAGCGAAACCGTGTTGTAGAAAGGTTTCCGCAATTCATAAATCGTGTTATAGGATGCCGTGTTGTAGGAGGGCTACCTGTATTCCAATCCTACATATATATATATATATATATGTAAGGAGATTGCTTTTCTGATGGTGCCCACAGTCTTCTTGCTATTAACTAACATTTATTAAAAAGATACATAAAACCAACAATAACTATAACATGCACTTAGAAACTAATAAAAATAAGCAGTAACAGTTATGGCGTCTTTTCGCTTTCACGTTTCCTTCTTCACTGCTATTTTGCAACTGTTTTGTTTCTTCTGCCCTGTCTTTTGTTTCTCACGTCATCATCTCGTTCTCTCTGTCATTCATTCACTTTCTCTCTCACTCATTTCATCTCCCTTCTTACATATTTATAGTTAAATCAATTACATATTCACAGAATTGAATAAAATTATATTAAATATTATTATGATTGTTCAATATTTTAAAGGAGTGCAGGAACTCCGGTATTAATATGCAACCTACCACATTCAACAATATTTCGATATATTATAGATGAGAATGATTGGTTAACGTGTCAAATGATGCGAACCAATAATGCAAAAATTACAGTTATTGTTTTTCTGCTCTTTTAAGTGGTAATAATAACTGATAAATATCTGGTCAGTAAATACATAGAATACAAACGGCTAACGCGCAAAACGTATAATTCTAACGAAACGTTTAATTTTAATACACTTTTGTGTATAAAAATGAAGTGAGCTTAAAATGTAACACATACAAAAATGCATTATTTATTTACTCGGATAAAACGTGTAAAATAATGCATTAGATGTGTTAAAACTACACGTTACTTTTTTTCAAGTGTTTTATTTTAATGCACATAATGGCATTTATACGTTTAGACGTGTTAATGAAATGTGCTTACACATTTTGGTGCATTTAAATAACCCACTTTTAACACACTTGGATTTGCAGTATACTTATGAATTTCAGGATTTATTTATTCTGTTCCAATTTTTATTTTGTGTTTGATTGTCAAGACGCAAAGTATAAAGCAATCATCCGTTTTTACTATATTGTGAACGGTATATTAAAAGGTTCATTTCATGAACAAACTCATGATTCCTTCTGAGATAATTTCAACAAACTGGAACTGAATCGATCATCCGATAATTCAACGAGGCCGTGACGGTGGTCCTCATTTTAATTAAAGTTAATCCTGCTACTTGTCTCAATAACCATTGAGTTAATAAACATTGAGGATCATCCAAAGTTACTCTCTTCGTTGGAGCATAGAAGAAAAAATTTATCCATCTAGTTATCATGTGATAAGTCCCACTGCTTCTGCTGTAAATTACTACGCTTTTCACTCTAACTGATTATTTGATAACCCACACTGAAGGAAATCGAGAACCCTTTGATCAAAGGTCTGAATAGGAGGAATGCTCAAATCATTGTATTTTGTCAAAACCACGTTATACTATAAGATTTTCTAAGTTTTAGTTAGTCATTTCGTACTTGTATGACATTCCACCCCAAACTCCGAACAAGCTTGACCATGTGCATCGTTTTTCTTCTTTTCTAACACTAAAGATTTCATTGGTCGGAAGGTACAGGGTTTTTCAAAATTATTTGTCATAGCTTTCAGGGCTTGTTCTATATTCTTGGATCGATAGGGTTGTGTGAAAAAGAAACACAGCAAAATTCGCGAAAGGGTAGTTAAATTTTTGATCGGATCATTGCATTCGTTTTGTTACGTAGGCAAAATGTCTGAGAGGAACCATGGGTCAGAAACGAACCGTTCTCTCGTAAATTAACTTTCAATTGTGTCTCTGCAATTGAATTTCGACGAGTAAGTCAGGCTTTCAGGTATCCTACCCTTCGGAACGAAACACACGAGGTATCCTTGGTGACTTGAATAGTTAAAGCTGAGGCGTGATAAACGAAATTAGAAAATGAAGAACTGGGTCACTGTACTAGTAAGAAAACGATTACGTCTTTCAAACAAAAATCGACATCGATGGATGCTAACATGCGCTACATTAGCGAATATGTGGTGGCACTTGTAAGAGACTTTTTCTCGAGGTCAATAACTACGCTTATTCACGGATACAACTACCAAATTCCCCACAGAAAAAAGTGACATTCTTAGCACTGTTACGAGTCACTATTCCTACACTCTGCTCACAGTCCTTCTTCTGTCATATTTCTTTCTTAAATCTTTTCCAGACTTCCCATCTGCCTACTTTCACCCCTATAAATCATCTTCCAGATTCGTCACTTGGCCTTCTCAAAAATTCACTACCTCTGCTTAATCCTTGTCTATACTTTTTAGTCACGTACCTTAACTTCTCATTACCTTCCTTGACTTTCCTATCGTAAATCTTTCTCTTCCGAACGTTCTCCGAATATCCGAACCTCACACGTGCACTTCTTGACCATTTCCCTCTCTTCCTTAACTTCTGAATTTCCTTCTTCCAATCCTTGTCTTCTAATAGGTCGAATTTTCGACCTATTAGAAGCCAAGTTAATGCAAAATGCCCCGATTCATCAACTCCCTTCCTTGCCGAATTTCCGACTCGTCGTCCTCCCGATCTCTTGCCCGAGAACTCACTCGAATCACAACCACAACAGTATACACTACGTTCAGCATTACCGCCACTCGTATACACATCAATCAGTACTAGTTTTATAACAAGTGTACATAGAATTCTTAATATAAGACGAAACATCTAGTCACCATCATAACGTGTTTTAACTTATTATTCACCAACAAACGAAACTAATTCTGTTACGAGAAATCGCATACAGAATCGCGTTCGGCCATCATCGACGATTATCGTATCGCGGATTTACGACCCGCGTGGATCCGGTATCCTTATACCGCGTCCCGGTGAAAGGTCGCGCGCAGTTCGCGACAGCTAAACATCGTCGTGAACAAGCACTTTCCTTAAAAAATGTTCATCACAAGTTTGATCATCATTTCCGCATCTCAACTTCCAAAAAGTCCAGCAGCACATGATTCGTCACATTTTGTTCTGTCGGTTAAATTATTAAATAAAAGTGTTAAAAAGTTATTTGTCATTAATTTGAAACGTGGTTTACTGCTACTTATTATATTTCAGCGCACGATTGTTACCAGAATAAACAGTATGTGGAATTATTTCAAATTTTAATGGCGTAAAGAACTACAATATTGGGACTATAGTGTGCTAATTGTATATCTGAAAAATTTTACTGTGTTTTGTCTGTGCAGCAAAACAAACTGTTACAAAAATTCTACATATTTAATGTCGTTATAGATTAAAGCGGTAAGTACTTACTTTGCAAAGCGGAGAAACACGCAAAATGTTGTTGCGTATGAAGCATCCAGTAGAACTGATATTACTGGAATACGAAATGTATCAATTCTTATAAATAATAGAACAAAGAGATTTTCCTGTCGGTCTATAATAATAAACGTTAAATATTTTATTAAATAGTGTCGATTCATTTATAATGACGGAAAGGCTCTCACGTGCACGGTTGCCGTATAATAACATCTAATGCCGTAAAAAGAATAATCATCAGTAGCAGGAAGTAGAACAAAGCAGTAGAAAATCTTTGCGATCATGAATACAATCATTGAACGAGTTAAATATAAATTGTCTTTCAAAGATACAGAATCATGCATTGAATTTTTCCCTTTTTTAAAGCTCCACTCCGTTAAATATACAGAGTCTTCGAAATTGGATATTAAAACAATTTTTCTTCAAGCAGTAATAAATGTAGGGTCCATTTTTACTCAATTAGATGGGACAGGAATTGGCAGTTTCAAATAATTATAAAGTTGCTGTGGAGAGGAGACAGAAGATATCATTCATATTTTTTTAATGGGATGGGTAATTAAATTTGTTCTCCAATTAAATTCTATTAAACTGAATGCCATTTAGTTGGCGCATTTTGTCTTTCCTAATTAAAGATTGAAACAATTAAATTTTGATAAAATCTTATGTTAAAATGTGTGTTGAATAATTAGGTACATAGACAGTAAAGAAACCGAGGAAAACATCTTTATAAAATTTTGGCCTAGTTAACTTTTTGATGCTGTAATATTCCTGGTCAGGTCAATGCAACCCATTGAACTTCACCCCAAGTAGAAACGTGACTGAGCAGTACCTACCACCAACATTCTGAAAAATAAATAACTCTAGCGCAATAAAACCGATCATAAATAAAAAAGTACTCCTTTCATGAATTTTCAAGCCTAAGTCACTGCTTAGGTTTCCCAGAAATCTTTTACAGACTGTTATAGAAGCTCAGACAAATTTGTTGTTAGCAAACTTATTGAAGATAAAATAGAAGCTATGCATTTGAATCAATAACGAGGACCTGGTTTAACCTGTCACTTTTGATTCCTTCAAAATCTTAATAATGTGTAGAACAAAATAATCGCAGAAAGCTTGGAGAGCAATCGTCATATTCCTCAGTCGTAAAATAGTAATCATATCACACTTACAGTAGTTAGTCAAACGCGACGATTAGAGCGAACAGATATGTCACTCCTACTCTAAGTTACGCTAACCCATGTTTTGTAAGTTCATCAATAAACCAAATGACTGAGTGCATTGGAAAATTATACCTCGTAATCGATCCTATAAAGTTGCTCGTTCCAATTAATTTTCATTTGAGAGCAACAGTTGTCAACGCTGAATAATTTAGAGTGTCGACGTACAAGACGAACTTATCTGACATCTGAAACAGGAGAAGACATTCCCAGACGTTGCATTAATGAAATTGCAAAATGAAGGACATGTCACTTTACCCTCGCGAGGTCTAACACTGATTTTCTGTGCATTCAGTGAAATAAATGGTGTAAGATCTCTAAACGAGTAAAAGTAATGTAATGGTAACCTATAGGCGTGAGTTTTATATAAATGTGTAGATAAATAAGTGATATGCACAATTTCCACTTGGAAAGTATTTTTATTAATTTTGCCATTTCTGAAATCGACGAACATGTAGAAATCGATTTAAAAGTAAAAGAATCGATACGGTAAAATTGATTTTTTAGTTAAAGCGCGATTAATCTCTCACGCTGAACCACTGTGCGCCGCACGAAAAGTGTGCAGTCTGCGTGAAAAAGATTGTCAGTAGCTGCACTTACGCCTCACTGCAACAGAGTCGTTTTGACGTTGTTTTTTTTTGGAAAAAAAAATTTCCTTCTAATGCCACATATCCAGAGTAAAATATTCGATGCGCAATGACTCCAATCGCTCGTGGTATGTACAATATGCTGCACTTTCTGCAAGGCGAATATATTCGCCTATAATAAACACCAGTGGTATTTTATGTAGAGCTACTGTAGTCGCTCGTAGTATATCAGTGGCACTTTATGCAAAGCGACTATAGTCGCTTGCAATAGCAAAGGGTTAATGTGGAATGAAAATATCATTAGATACATTATATCTGACATGAAAGGAACATGTGCATGTCGATCTGCTGATATTTTGCGAGAAGTCTACAGGACACTTTGTGTGTAAACGCTTTTTCTTTGTTGCTTTAGACAATGAAATATTTAGACCTATAATTTCCTAATCACGCTGTGCTTTAACTTTGTATATATTTATTTATAATCTACAATCCATAATCTATATTATTCTAATAATAAATAAACTATATTACTGTAGCACTAAACTTATTATTAAAGATTCTATATTAACACATTCGAAACCGGCAATTTTTCCGTTTCCAATACTGAGTACCGGCGAAAATAATGAAATTCTAAATCTGGTTGCCGCAAACTTGCATCATTAAAGCAAAAATAAAAATTATAATATTTGTTTTGAAATAACAATGGTGCAATTATGTGTTGTTTAATAAAAAGATTTTCATAATTTGTATACACGCAATTCTGTTGTTACACAAACTTCTTTTATACGACTTTGATTTAACACGAATTAGGACAAAAAGTTAATTCTCTCTTTTCACGACTTATTTTGATTTAACACGATCGACCCAAATTCTAAGAAAAATATTTTGCTTTAGTTTTATTTTTATAACTGCGAGATTGGAGACGAGGAATTAATTTTGCGTAAAAGTCAATAAATGGAAAGTTTTAAAACCTTTGTTTTATTAACCCCTTAGCCTACATTTCGTTCTTAAATCCACTGAAACATCGACACCACAGGAGGCTGGTCCTAATTTTGTTCAAGAGATTCAAGAAAGAATTTCACCAATGGAGCACGAAGACGATAACCAAGTCATTTCTAGTGATGGCAGTAATATTGCAGTCTTATATGCGTTTATTGTCAGAAAGTGACAACGAATAAAATCTTTTTATGTGTAACTCATATTCTCTAGCCTAATTTTAGTGTTCATGAATTAGTGACATGTTCTTTTTCCTTTTCAAATGATAATTTACTTTGTATGATACATGTGCAATCTTTATGAAATACAATGTTTAAGATCCTAACATAGAAACTCATGGTTTATTGTATTATTTATGCTGATTTCGTGGGACTGGAACCAATCTTCTATTTTTCCAGAGACGCAATATATTTTTTTACACGTATTCTCCGGGAACGTATCTATCGTGTAAAAACAGAATTAGGTGTACTTGCTTTATAGGTAGTTACTAAACTACTTGTTATTACTGTGATTAGCTTATTTAGCATTATGTTACATGTATTTTGGAAAAGCAGAGTAAAGGCAAAATTTAATATTTCTGTTTAGTGTGATAAATAAAAAAGCAATGACTTTTGCATAAAGGAACTCTACAGAATTTACATATATATAAAGTGTCACGACTTTTTCGACGAGTTTTGAATACTCGACAATGTTTTTGTGGATATTTTGATTTTCCCGATTATGCAATTCTTTCACCTGAAAGCCTGTAAGTAGGTATGATGAAGTAGTCTCATTGTGTTGCCGAATTCAGAAACAAAAACTCCAGGATGCGAATTCACGTCAACCGCAATCACGAAAAGAACTTAAAATGACGTGAATTCACGTCAGCACGCGTGAATGTGTTAATAGGCATGTGAGTTGGTAATGCATCAATAAAACAGGACAAGACATGAAGAAAACTATATACGATCAAAATTCAAAGATGTTTATGCGAAAAACTCGTAGTTACGAGCAGGAAAAATGTAGCAACATATTTAAATAGAAAAATAACAACCAGAAATTCTGCTAACAGTAAAAGAAACTATTAAAGCTTGCACATTTTTTTGTGTTGGGGATTCCCTTCGTCGTTGATACGAAGGATGAAATACACTTCAGTCACTGTCGTTCATGCAACGGATTTTTTTTCTGCGAACCCACACGTATAAACATGCATGTGGAACATAGAACCAGGAAATATTGGCATAGACTGAGAGTAAAAGGCGGAAAAGCGAAGAAATGATGTACACGAATAATCGACATGCGTCTTTTTTAAAGCCGGGTTTATTCAGCCACGAGGTACAACGCGTCATGCACTCGGAGAGGAGCAAGGTGCATCGTTGAATTGTAAATAGTAGAAATGCTAGGACGATGTAAAAAGCATGTTATTGGAAAGGTTTATTCGTTTAAATTTGTCGCCGGCTGTCGCGACAGACGAATAACAGAAATGCTAGATGGGAAAACGTAGAGAGACACATCGTATTTTGACGAAGTAAAAAGGTATACGAATGTTGAAAGAGTATTTTTCAAAATAAAACTTCACAAAGAAGTGCATCAAAAATGATTCTCTAAATGTCGCGAATTTATGCGAGCGATGAGATTTCTCAGTGATGAATAAATTCATTTTCAAAAATGACTTTCTTTGATAACGCCGCTTTATTATGGAATTTCAAAAATAGTCCTGTAAATGTATAAAGACAAATTATTTTTTACACTTGCAATGTTTTCAATAACTATTGAAATTTATATTATTTACTAACGATATGTACAGAGACTTTGTTTTTCTAAATGAACCGCCTTATCTTTTACGCAAATTAAAAAAATTATTAATTTTGAAATAAAAACAGTGTTAAACATAAATCTTAAAGCTAACAATAACGACATATATCTAAAATCACATAAAATATATGGCACATGTAAATATATATATATTATTCTAATTGGATAAAAAATATTCCTAACGTGACTTTCACCTCCTTTGCGTATCTCACTTTTTTTTTACAATAATTTCAAAATTTTAAATGATTGTTATGCAACTGCATAATAACACACGTAAAAGTTAAACTTAATACAATATACCACTAACAAAAGAAGTTTCATGTAAATATGTGTAACTAATCGTGCACGTGCGTTTTTCTAGATGTTTTCGAGGAAAAGTACTTTTCGAAAACGAATAGAAGTATACCTAGTTACTACCATACAACACACGTTGTAATTATTGTCAGAAAGTTTAAAAAACTTATCTTTTCGCCAGGACAATATAAAATAAAATATTACGTGTAAGTGTTATGTTTTTCGATACATATGTGCAGTATATTTTATCTTTCATCATTAGATAGCTCTGAAGATTCTCAATTCTTTCGAGAAATTTGACTCTTTCGGGAAACCCGACTCTTTTGGGAATTTCGAACATTCTCGGAAACCCGACCCGATTCAATTATTGCTTTCTCAACGTTTTCGGGTTCTCACACCCCTCTAATAGTAATAAAATCTTATATAAATGCTCTCTTCCCAATGTTATTTATACATTGTTAAGGCCCAAGCCCTTAATGTATAAGGTTTATTGCATGGACTAAGAGGCAACTATTTTTGAGGAAAACAGTTAGTTAACGGGACGCAGAAGTGCCAGATGTGGAACTTCTGCGGACCCTCTTTTCCAAGAAATCCTCGCCTGCGAGTTTGATTATTTCCAGATTTTCAGCAAAGACTCAATGGTTATTGCCGTGCAATAAACTCAGTACGCCGGAGCGCGTTCTTCGGCCGTCGAACAGCCCTCGAGCGGGCCTCTTTCTCCTACCGCAGGCCTTTGCCCCTCCATCGGTCCCAAAAGGGGGGCGCGCCTCCACAAGCGCGCCAAAACAGCGCTCGCGCCAAATCACCTACGCGCTAGTTACTTTTGGGAAACCGATTTCCTCCGTACAACTTCCGAGGGCGCAAAAATCACATTCTTGTTAGCAAGGTGCCCTCGGAAGGGGAAGCGCGGGTAAAGGCCTCGCGACATTCGGTCATTACAAAATTCATCAGTCTGAAAACCGCCGGCACGAGTAGCGTCTCGTCCGGATCTACCGGTCACTCATAACTACGAGGTCTACGAGTAGCGTCTCGTCCAGACTCATTCACATCTCCGGCACGAGTAGCGTCTCGTCCGGATCAAGCAACTAAGCCGTAACTCACATCACTCGCTAAGTCAAGTTCACATCAACCAATAAGTTTTGTTACTCACAGTTTGTTATACAAGTTAAGTTTGTTCAATTCTATAATAAATAATACAGTCCACTTAAGCAAGAAAGTACTTGCTAAATCCACGGAAGGGCGAAATTGTCATCTGCACAATAACACGCTCAAACCCGTAAACATACATTGTACTTCCAAGTAAATTAAATAAACATTAACTTTAGAACTACCGCTTTTAAATCTGTCATATTTCAATATACTAAATAATTACTTTGGAAAAACAGGAATCAAGAGGTGGAAAAGGTGATCGATTCGATAATTTGTGTTTTATAAGATAGACGTACAATAACGAGTCTATGCGGATACTCCATACAAACTTGCTGATTTTTTTGGAATTGCTAATGTTAAATAACCATAAGAAAAAAAAGGGCGAGTTACTTTAACATTTGGCCGCAGAGAAATTCGAGTGCAAAGGGTTAACACCAATCAATAATTGGGCCGTTAATTTTAAAAATCGTACAAGTTATCGTCAAGAAAAAATGATTTCCCCTCCGAGAAATATTTCCCCCATTTCACGATTTTTACGATGGGGTTGATAATGCCTTTATTTCCGCACTTAACGTTTGGCCTTCTCAGCGTAAGAATTGAAAACTCGTGATCAAGACTTTTGAAGGAAATCGGTGTTCAGATTTTCCCGTGCAAGTTTAGAGTTTACCATTCGAATATATCTATCAAACACGTTAACATCTTCCTTCAGCCTCCATTCTCCGCATCTTATTTTAAAACTTGTTCAGTACAATGCCATCTCGTTGTTTGTTCAGTTCAGTGTTCTTTAATTATAACATAAACTGTTGTATAATAGAAAAAATCAATCTTGGTTCATTAAATTAAGTTGGAGCGGTAGGCCGTGAATTATTGAATTCACGGTACAGTTCTATCTTCCTTCTTTTTCTTCTTTCTATCTCTTTTTGCACCTTTATTTTCTTTTCTTTTATTAAACCCGCACGCGCGTCATGTCTCGGGAGGATAATGGTGGAAAGCATTGATAACTTTCATTTCTTTTGACTCAGACAGTTTTATTTTTAAACTCATTAAGAAACAACCGAGTCTGAGACGCGAGTTACCGTCAATTTTAAGATATCTGAGCCAAGTGCTCTCTCCATTTACTTGGTCGGTTTACATGCTAATTTTTCTTTTGCCACACTCTATAATTGACAATAATTTACATATTTTAATCTTGTTGCTCTGTTTTTGCGTAATGTTTCCAACAATAACATAGAATTCATATCAAGCATTAGAATATAAATTTACACTATATAAAAGAGCTACATGTCATTCTTTAATTGAAAAATAAGATTTCTACATACATATTGCACAGGTTTTACGGATATTATTTGTGATTAAAGAAAAAAGAAAAATGTAAGAAAATACTGATGTTTAAAATAATAGTATTTTTTGGCAATAATTATGAGATTGGATCATAGAAACAATAAATCATTAGCAATAAGTGAACTAGTAAAGGGTTTAATATCGTAATGTCTTTGACCTTTAAACTCTGCCTGACTTTGCTCTTTAATTACAGACGACAATTCACGTAGTCACGCAGGCACACGTCATGTGTGATAAATCTTACAAAAAGTTCTAGGGATTGTTCGATTAGCATCATCATTATTTTAATGAAAACAAATTATGTATAAACTTTGAGATAAGTATATGCATTGTGTTCCGTCGTACGGAAACAAAAGCGCGTTCGGAACGAAGCGAAAGTTTGCCGTTCTTTGAGGCCCGGGTCTGGCTGCCAGATTTTTTATTATCTTCCAACATTTGGCGACCATCGTTCGTCAAGGCGGCTAGAACTCCGGTCCTTGAGGAATTAAGCAGCCTTCGTTTTGAATGAACGTTTTCGTTAATCCGTCGTGCTCTGTCAGCGGGTGGTAAACAGGGACTTCGGCCCGAACGGTCCCATCGACCGCCGCTGACTCGCGATGACAAATCGGTCATAAATCGCGCCTTCGAAGGGAAATTCTGCCGATCGGCCGGACTAGGATTTTTTGGGCACATCTGGTTGCACTTTCCTCCACCACGTATTCGCAGGGGGTGAACTCCCGCCTCCGTGGGGCCCTTCTCGCCGAGAGTCCCATGGGGGTGGTCACTCCTCTCGGAGGAAAGTGCGGCCAATCAACATCGCGCACTGCCCGGAAAATCCGAAAAAACCCGCCTGCTGAAACGTCGCGAAAATTCAGCAAGTGGGGATGTCCGGCCCATAGCGTCGTCGAGGGACTTCGGAGGAAAAATCCTCGAAGTCACTTGCCTTCCGAACACCGTAACGCAAACGATACCGAGCTCGCTGACGACGAAAACCGTCGTAGTTTGCTATTTTATATTTTGGAGTTATAGTCATCTTCGCGAACGAACAAGTTCTCCGTCAGTCGAGGACGATCGCGACGATAAAATCACTCATTCGCGAAGTATAATCGACGCGGACCGCGAGTGAGAATAGTGGTTGTTAAAGTCATCCACGTCGGATCTTGACACCACGAAACATTTTGGTCCTTCGAGCCGGATCCACCCTAAGGACGAGCAGCAGCTATCCAGTGGATCCAAGGGAAAGGCGAGACGGAAATCACAGCTTGAAATCACCAACCTGGGAGCAGTCAACGGCAATCGAGCGGACCGGAGACAAGCCATCGACCAGGTAGGCTCGTTAATATTACCAAGTCTGAAGTGATCCGTCCTTTCCATCTCAAACTCCTTTAAAAATGGCAAACGTGAACGCGACCGCGAACGAACCAAGCGCATTCTCCGAGACCGACATCCGCGTACGAAGACAACGGCGTCGTACGTTCAAATCTCAGATCACTACGGTCGAGAAATACGTCGCGTCATATAAGGACTCCGAGACAGAGCGGATTAAGCTCCGTAATAAAATAAAACGTCTGGAGCAACAACTAACGGCATTCGACGCGATACAAGATGATTTGATACTCATCGACGGTCCAGACGAAACAGACACGCAGTACAATGAAATCCTAGAACGTTTTGACCACGTTCTCGCGACCGCGATGCACGTGCTGCAACGTGCGGAAGCATCGGCCGAAGCAGCGGGTAACGTAGAAAATCGTGCGCAATCGGCTGCACCGACTCCATCGACCGCGACCAGAACGGGTTCGGACGAAACTCTTCCGAAAATCGATCTTCCCAAGTTCGATGGCTTGGTCGAAAACTGGATCACGTTCAAGGACGCCTTCGTGGATATGATCCATAAGAACGATCGATTAAGTAATTCAAAAAAGATGAATTACTTATACTTATCGCTATCGGGAAGAGCCCTCCGCTCGATCAAGGGCTACAAGGTCTGCGATAAGGATTACGAGCTCGCATGGAGACAACTTGTCGAGATATACGACAATGAACGTACGCAGATTCTCCGCCACGCCGCATTAATTCGAGACACGCCGACGATGCCCGACAATTCGCCGCGGTCAATTCTAGATCTAGTGACTCACATGCAGCAGCATGTGCGCTCTTTGGAGTCGCTGGGTCGATCGCGAGAACAGATCGCGAGCGATCTATTGACCAGCATCGTGGTGTCACGAATGGGAAGGAAGACGCGATCGAATTGGGAGCGGACTCTAAAGACGAAGGAGATGCCCACCATCGACGACGTTTTTGGATTCCTCCTGACGGTGGTCCATCAGGCAGATGGAGAGGACATAAAATCTCCCTCACCGCGAACAGCGAGTTTCTGCTGCACCAGCGAAGACGAAGAGCACGAAGGGCAGTGGGAAACACCAAAGAAACGAGGAAAGAAGCGACCGACGTCGCAATACTCGTCGCCACCTTCTTCGCCTCGTTCTCCGGTCCAGGAACATCGACGTCCATCACCGCCATCGAAATATCGGTCGCAGCCTCCGCGTCCTTCGCCGCAATTGCGATACTCGCAGCCACCGCGTTACTATCCGCGAAATTCACCGCCGTCGCCAACACCGTCCATTCGCGGAAAGAGGCAATCCTTCGCGACATCCACCTCAAAATGCCGGATCTGCAAACAAGGTGCACATCCCGAATACGGCTGCCAACAGTTTCTTGCCCAGACGATTCAAAAGAGAATCGAAGTCGCGCGAAAGGCAAATCTCTGCCTTAATTGTCTGCGGTCAGACCATAAAACCGAACAATGTAAGGCGGGCAAGTGCCGCGTATGTAACGGCGCACATAATACGCGACTACACCGCGATTCGGCAAGTCCAACGTCGGCATGACTGACCTCGCCAGACGATACACGACGTAAGCGGCCACGGAACAGACCGAAACACAGCAAGGAGACGCAAGCCATCGACAATTCGACCAACGGCCTGATGACCACGGCGATCATCAAAGTTCTCGATCGCGACGAGAGAATGATCGACTGCCGTACGTTGGTGGATACGTGCGCGAACGCGAACTTTATAACTGAAGATCTCGCCACGAAGTTGCGTCTTCCTCAGAAAAGGTTTTCCGTGGCCATCGAAACCTTAAACGCGGCAAATACGGTCTCGAGTAAAATCGTCGCGACTACAATCAAGTCTCGCATATCGAATTACACGCGCAATCTGACTTTCTGCACGGTGCCGAAAATAGCAGGATTGCTCCCGGATACACGCATCGATAGGGCGAAACTTCCAATTCCGGCAAATATTCGACTAGCCGATCCGCACTTTCACCAACCAGCGCCCGTGGATATGTTGATCGGTAGTGGCCCCGCACTCGCGTCGTTATGTGTGGGGCAAATCGATCTCGCACCGCGAAAGGGAGCAGATCTCGTTCTTCAGAAGACCCAGTTCGGATGGATCATCGGGGGGAGCGCACCATCCATCGCGCCAAGGACGAGACGCAACGCGTTCATCTCTACTCTGGACTTCGATCTTCGAAGGTTTTGGGAGATAGAAGAGGGCCAGAGCGGACGGCATCTCTCCGAAGAAGAACGGGACTGCGAGAACCATTTCGCGAGACATATCCATCGCGATGATTCGGGTCGATACATCGTCGCGCTGCCGTTCAACGAGAAGAAATCGCAAATCGGGGAGTCACGTGCGCGAGCACTCAACCGATTCTTCTCGTTGGAACGAAAGCTTGATCGTGAGCCGGAGTTAAAGCGCGAATACTCGACCGTCATTGAGGAATACCTCTCTCTCGGGCACATGAAACAGGCAGAAACCTTCGACGCGCCCGGATTCTACCTGCCTCACCACGCGGTCGTGAAACCTTCTAGTACAACGACAAAGGTTCGCGTGGTTTTCGACGGATCGGCAAAATCCAGCAGCGGCGTTTCACTCAACGACGCTCTGCTAACGGGACCTACGCTGCAGGACGATTTATTCGCCTTGCTCCTGCGGTTTCGAATTCACGCGTTCGTGCTGACCGGTGATATCGAGAAGATGTACCGCCAGTTCATCGTGCGGGAGGAGGATCGCCGATACCAGCGCATCTTGTGGAGAAACGAGCAAAACGAGATCGCCACATACGAGCTGAACACCGTCACGTTCGGGCTTTCTTCAGCTCCGTTTCTCGCCATAAGATGCGTCCAACAACTGGCAGACGACGAACGGACCGACTTTCCCAGGGCTTCAACGACGCTGAAGAGGGATCTGTACGTCGATGATCTTCTCACCGGCGCCGATACGCTCGATCAAGCATTGGCGCTTCGAGATGAAATCATCGATGTACTTCAACGAGGAGGCTTAAACATCAGGCAGTGGGCATCCAACGAGCCAGCCCTCCTTACCGGACTGTCGGACAAACAGATCCATCCGAAATTCTTCGGCGACACCGACACCGTGAAGACCCTGGGAGTAATATGGAACGCCAACGAGGACATCATCACCTACACCGTTGATCCACACATCGCGCAAAGAGTGACGAAGCGAGCCATTCTGTCGACCATCGCGAGAATCTTCGACCCTTTGGGACTGCTCGGTCCGGTTACCATTGTGGCGAAGATTATAATGCAACGATTGTGGCAGCTGAAACTCGACTGGGACGAATCGTTGCCCGCTCAGTTGCATACAGAATGGTCCACTTTTGTGAACGACCTTGCAAACTTAAACAAGGCGTCGTTCAAACGTCACGTTGCGCAACGGGAACATCACCGTATGGAGCTGCACGGGTTTTGTGATGCCAGCGAACGGGCATACGGAGCGTGCGTATACATTCGCTCGGTCGACGGAAACGGACAGTCGGAGACGCATCTTCTGTGCGCGAAATCACGAGTCGCGCCTCTCAAGACCGTCACGCTCGCACGACTTGAGTTATGTAGCGCCGCGTTACTTGCAACGTTATACTCCACGCTCCGAGAGGCGATGGTTGAAGAAGTTGATCGTACGACCTTCTGGACCGACTCAACCATCGTCCTCAACTGGCTCAGACGATCACCGGCCACGTTAAAAACATTCGTCGCGAATCGTGTGGCGGAAATACAGCGCAAAACCGACGATAAAGCATGGCGCCATGTTCGGTCGGAAGATAACCCCGCCGATTTGTTATCTCGCGGACAATCGCCGAGCCAGTTGATCCGAAGTCGCATCTGGAAACATGGACCGCCCTGGCTTTCAAACATCGAATCGTCTTGGCCAGTGTCGCCCATTGACGAACTAGAAGAAATCCCCGAGGCCCGTACAATAATCTGCCTCGCTACGACCACCATCCGCAGCGAGGAAATTCTGGAGAAGTATTCGTGTTTCTCTCGGCTAAAGAGAATTGTGGCTTACTGTCTTCGGTTTGGACGGCCCGATCGCGACAAGGGACCTTTAACCGTCGAAGAACTACAGAAGGCCACAGATCGGATTCTGCAACTCGTGCAAGCTCCCGCGTTTGCGCAAGAGTTGCAGCAGCTCAAGGGCGGGACTGAATTGCACCGCAAAAGCAGACTCCTACCACTGCACCCTTTCGTGGACGAAAGGGGTCTCCTGCGAGTGGGAGGACGTTTGCAAAACTCGGACCTGTCCTTCGAGCAAAAACATCCGATAATCTTACCGAGGGGTCATCACGTCACTGGCCTCATCATCCGGCAGGCTCATCTCCAGCATCACCACACCGGAATCACATCGACGCTAAACATCGTGCGACAAACGTACTGGCCGATCGACGGACGCAACACAACGCGAAAAATCGTTCGACAGTGCGTCAAGTGTTTCCGGGTGAATCCACCTGAGACCCAGTACATCATGGGTCAGTTACCTGCGGCGAGGGTAACGGAGCACCGACCGTTCTACAACACAGGTGTAGATTATTGCGGGCCATTTCACGTCAAGGAACGGCGCTACCGAAACCGCAAACAAGTGAAGGTGTACGTCGCGGTCTTCATTTGTTTTGCGACAAAGGCAGTGCATTTAGAGGTTGTCGGGGACCTGACCTCGGAGGCGTTTATGGCGGCGCTTAAACGCTTCGTCGGTCGAAGAGGACTGTGCCGGAATATATACTCGGATAACGGTACGAACTTCGTTGGCGCGAGCAACGATTTAGCGGAGCTGCACAATTCCCTACCTGGGGACGAAGGGATCCGGCGCTTCCTCACGGAGAGGAACGTTACGTGGCACTTCACGCCGGCTCTCTCGCCTCATTTCGGAGGCCTATGGGAAGCAGCCGTTAAATCGTTTAAACATCACGTTAAACGCGTCGTCGGCGAGGAATTGTTCACTCTCGAACAATTCAACACGTTTGTCATCGAAGTCGAAGCCATCCTCAATTCCCGACCTCTGACACCTCTATCATCCGATCCTAACGATCCCCTCGCGTTAACCCCGGGTCATTTCTTGATCGGTAACGCCTTAACGAGCCTCCCCGAGGCCGATTTCAGCGGCACTCCCAGCAATCGCTTGACCAACTGGCAACATATCCAGAAGGTCAAGCAAGATTTCTGGACGCGCTGGCATAAGGAGTACATTAACCTCCTGAATGTACGCCACCGCTGGACCAAGGGGAGCCACAACATCACGGAGGGGACGATCGTGGTACTCAAGGAGGACCATACGCCGCCACTGCAGTGGCATCTCGGGCGTATCGAGCAGGTCCATCCAGGGAAGGACGACGTTGTGCGTGCTGTCACCGTTCGCACGGCGTGCGGCGTCTACCGGCGCAACGTTCGGCAGCTGGCACCCCTTCCCATCTACGAGGAGTCATCGCCGTCTTCGTAGATTGTACCGAATCAGCTGGCACCGCTTCAAGGGTCGATGAAGCGGCATCGTTATCATCGAAGCCAGCGTCAGCGAGCGCAACGAATCGGTAACGTAATTGATCGACAGAGTCTCTCAACGGGGGGAGCATGTTCCGTCGTACGGAAACAAAAGCGCGTTCGGAACGAAGCGAAAGTTTGCCGTTCTTTGAGGCCCGGGTCTGGCTGCCAGATTTTTTATTATCTTCCAACATTTGGCGACCATCGTTCGTCAAGGCGGCTAGAACTCCGGTCCTTGAGGAATTAAGCAGCCTTCGTTTTGAATGAACGTTTTCGTTAATCCGTCGTGCTCTGTCAGCGGGTGGTAAACAGGGACTTCGGCCCGAACGGTCCCATCGACCGCCGCTGACTCGCGATGACAAATCGGTCATAAATCGCGCCTTCGAAGGGAAATTCTGCCGATCGGCCGGACTAGGATTTTTTGGGCACATCTGGTTGCACTTTCCTCCACCACGTATTCGCAGGGGGTGAACTCCCGCCTCCGTGGGGCCCTTCTCGCCGAGAGTCCCATGGGGGTGGTCACTCCTCTCGGAGGAAAGTGCGGCCAATCAACATCGCGCACTGCCCGGAAAATCCGAAAAAACCCGCCTGCTGAAACGTCGCGAAAATTCAGCAAGTGGGGATGTCCGGCCCATAGCGTCGTCGAGGGACTTCGGAGGAAAAATCCTCGAAGTCACTTGCCTTCCGAACACCGTAACGCAAACGATACCGAGCTCGCTGACGACGAAAACCGTCGTAGTTTGGTATTTTATATTTTGGAGTTATAGTCATCTTCGCGAACGAACAAGTTCTCCGTCAGTCGAGGACGATCGCGACGATAAAATCACTCATTCGCGAAGTATAATCGACGCGGACCGCGAGGGAGAATAGTGGTTGTTAAAGTCATCCACGTCGGATCTTGACACCACGAAACACATTGTAACAAACGTTTGAGGTTTTTGGTATAAAAAATATTGCAAAAAGAATATCTTTGCTTTTAATTGAAACGCTTAGTTATCTTTTTTCATTATATTTTTATTTGTCATGACGTGACATTTTCAATGAAATAAAAATAAAGTGATGAATACACATAGCTTTTATAAATTTGAAAGTTATCAAGTGAACAATTACCCGTCATTCATTATAGACAATGTACGATCATGCAGAACATTTCACAATTAATACATGACTGAGTAACGCATTAACTGAATTATTAATCATAAAGGATTAAATATTATTTCCGCCTTGCTACGGCCCAATTTGCTTCAAGTTTGTTTACCACGTTCCGTGTCATGTGTACCATTTCTGGTACACGTTAAACTTTGCCTGCAGGCCACGTGTACCATAAATGGTACACGCAGACATATGTATTGAATGCGCTGAAAATATATGTTTTATCACCAATTTAATTAGGTAATCTATATTTCCACTAAAAGAATGAGGTATTGTATGGAATACAATCTAGAACAAAACACATACATTTGTTTAATTGTTATATATTCAATACTTATTAATTACATATAATGGTTGACTTTTTTAAAGAAAGGGATACATAAATATGTTGTTTTCTACAGTTTGTTGCAATTTTAGGAGATAAATTGTTGTTTTTATCCTCACAGTAACATAAATAATTAACTAATCGTTTTCGAAATTCTATTATTGACATAGATCTATGTTTCTGAGTATTACACTATATTCAAGCGTGTATAAGCAATATTATAATCGATGTATTAGGGGTACCGAAAAGTAAACCAAAATTTTTTTTGCTGGCGAAAAACATTTATTTATTAAAGAAATCTTGAATGCTAATCAACAAAATAATTTTCATAATTTTCTAACACTTTTTGACGCCGTGAAGGTAGATGTTCGATTTCCTTTTTTAAAAAATCCTTCGATTTTTCGTTGAAAAACGTTTCTAATTACGTTTTTACTTTTCCAATTTTGATTACTTTTCGGCATCCCTAATATTTGGGAGAAGCTCAAATGCTACTTATTTTTACCACTTAAAAGTTTTACGTAAAGCGCCATTACATACTGCCATTTTTATTAACCGAAAATTTTAAAACTGGCTGACTCTTAGTGTCGAATTGATTGCAGCGCCGCGTGTACCATAAATGGTACACGATGTGATAACCACTCCAAACAAGCTAAATACTTATCGACTGATGATGTAATTAAATGTTGTGTGACAATATACCAATCTTTAGTCGAAAGATCAAATGGCCTGTACAACAAATTGAGCAAAAACGGCTTGGCATGGAACGTGTTAATGTATAACACCGGCACACAAAAAAAATTAAGTAGAATGTGCATTTGACCGGACCTACCTACGGGTACGTATTTTGGTCCGCTGAATCCGAATTCGAGGTCAGTTTGACCCCTACACCCTCGAAATTTCGAGAAACCTTCAAAAAACCGTAAAAATGATGAAAATTGGCAGTTTTAATGATAAAAAAAATTTTTGGAACTAAACTAAGCGTGATTTTCATGTATTTCGATCCGCTGAATATGAATCGAAACTTTATTGAGACCACGAGCCATTTTAAATGTGAAAAAATCACACAAAACTCTCGAAAATTCCGAAAAAATATAGTTTTCATGATAAAAAAACTTCTTCTGGTCCAATTCAGATAAAATTTTATATCTTTTGATGTCTTCAATTCGCATCTTAATTTTTTTAGTCTATTCACCCTCTAAAGCTGGAAAAATTCGAAAAAATTGTAAAAATTACCATTCATAACAGAAAAAAAATTGATTGAACATGATTTAATGCCTAAAATAAATACTCTATAACGTAGATATATCAAATAACTTGAAATCTGTGAAAAACACAAGACATAAAAAGATAGAAAGAAATGATTTTTACGAATCCTAAACTTTCCTTCGTTTGTATCGCTCTCTTTTATCCTCAAATGATCTTCGTAGTGGATTCCTCTTTTTTCGGAATTTTGGAGGGTTTGTGTGATTTTTTTACATTTAAAACGGCTCGTGGTCTCAATAAAGTTTCGATTCATATTCAGCGGATCGAAATACATGAAAATCACGCTTACAAGGGAACATATCGAACTCGAACACACCGATTTTGATGAAATTTATGTCAGAGGTAGTCCTCGTAAGAATATTAGACACGTATTTTTTTTTATCGGCAACCATCCACTCTGAAGGGGTGAAAACACCCCTCAAAGTTGAGGGCAGGAAACACATTTTTGGGAATATCTCGGTAACCAGGGGTCAAAAAAATTTGAATTTTTTTTCAAATTGTTTGTTTTTCGACCAGGAATTTAACTGTGTAAGAAAAGTTGCGTAAAAGTTATTTGTTTAAAAAATATATTAAAAAATTAATTTTTTTTTGTTAATATCTCCCAGAAAACATTCGCAATAAATTAAATAAATTTATGTACACAAACTATGGTCCAAATTAGCGGATACGTGTTTTTGGATTTTTTCAATTTTTGACGATAAGGGTCATTATTTCGCGTTTAACTTTTCACGCTCCGTGCGGGACTAGTCGGTCGAAATGGACTTTTTTCATAACAAAGCTGATTTTGTTGCGAAGACTAGTATTCTAATAATTTATGTGAAAGAATGTTAAACATAAAATAAGAACGGCTAGTGTATAAAACCAAAAAATTATGATTTAGAACTATGATTTAGATCATAGTTAATGTACATACCTACTATTCGATAGCGGAATAAGGCTGATATCTGATAAGATAAAATCAACGCAAAAATTCAATTTTTTAATACACGATTTGTTTAAATGATATATTTAAATTTGAATTTTTTCGTTAATTTTCCCTGATAAGTGTTATTCTGCTATCGTATAACATGTAGGTACAAAAACTATGACCTGAATCAGTGGATACGTGATTTTTTAATTTTTTGAGTTTTGACGCTAATCGTTATTATTTGATGTTTTAACAAGATTATTAAAATTCTGGTCTTTGCCATAAGAACATCTGTATCCTGAAAGAAGTCCACTTCGACTGGGCAGTTCCGCACAGAGAAATTAAACGAAAATGTACTCCTTTCGAAACAAAACTGATGTAGTTGTAAGGACTAACATTTTACGTATATGACAAAAGGAAAAATCGGAAAAGTATAAAAAAAAAATAAAAAACTTTATTCTGTATAGCGTTCACAGTAATGGTATTGTACGAAGAAGTGTGTTAAACATAAATGTACTTTGCACCAAGAACATTTAAGTGTGATCACACAATTGTACTGGAAACATTTCATACTTTCTAATTGCATGAAAGAAAAGTTCACAGGATGTTCGAATGCTTCAGGTCGTTCATCTTTATAGCCACAACTGAACCACGCATATCGAAATAAGTTTTTCAGTAACGGGGACTATGTAGACTAATTTTTATGATTTCATTTATATACTTCCGGATCGTTACGATGTAGAACTACATGGAAAACAAGTCTGCAATAAAATCAGCTTTGTTATGAAAAAAGTCCATTTCGACCGGCCAGTCCCGCAAGGAGCGTGAAAAGTTAAACGCGAAATAGTGACTCTTATCGTCAAAAATTGAAAAAATCCAAAAACACGTATCCGCTAATTTGGACATTAGTTAGTGTACATAAATTTATTTAATTTATTGCGAATGTTTTCTGGGAAATATTAACAAAATAAATTAATTTTTTAATATATTTTTTAAACAAATAACTTTTACGCAACTTTTCTTACACAGTTAAATTCCTGGTCGAAAAACAAACAATTTGAAAAAAAATTCAAATTTTTTTGACCCCTGGTTACCGAGATATTCCTAAAAATGTGTTTTCTGCCCTCAACTTTGAGGGGTGTTTTCACCCCTTCAGAGTGGATGGTTGCCGATAAAAAAAAATACGTGTCTAATATTCTTACGAGGACTACCTCTGACATAAATTTTATCAAAATTGGTGTGTTCGAGTTCGATATGTTCCCTTGTTAGTTTAGTTCCAAAAAATTTTTTTATCATTAAAACTGCCGATTTTCATCATTTTTACGGTTTTTCGAAGTTTTCTCGAAATTTCGAGGGTGTAGGGGTCAAACTGACCTCGAATTCGGATTCAGCGGACCAAAATACGTACCCGTAGGTAGGTCCGGTCAAATGCACATTCTACTTAATTTTTTTTGTGTGCCGGTGTAATGTATAATAAGTGTTGTAATGTGTCGGAACCGACTTGCATAACAGAATTATTATTGTAGATCGCGTACTTTCGATAAACCGGAGGCACATCTTAAATGTAATTTTGATGAAGAGCGGTGTCATATATTCCATTCTCGCTGCGATAACATATTCGTGTTCTACAGCAAATTTTCGTGTATAATAATATATATTTTATAAATAACAAAATGCAACAAATTATTGAGCATGAATGACTTATAAAGAAACTTAAAGAAAACTTCTAACCGGCGCACGCCGAGTTCGGTTAAACATAGGCGAGAGGTAGTTTTCGAAAAAATATTTGACACGTATTTTTTATCGATCATCGTCCGTACCTGAGGGGTGAAAATTCCTCTGAAGTTAAGGATTTAAAATGGATTTTTTAGAACATATCTCAGTAACTAGAGGGTATAAAAAAATATTTCCTTTACATTATACATATATTCTTTAACAGAGAATTTATCTACACAAGTGGATGAATTAAATTATGGATGAAGAATCAAGATACATTTTGATTATAAATATGTATGATGTATAAGGATGCATACTTATTTAGCCTACATATAGGGATTTCTTTAGTGTTTATTTGCAATTTATTTAGTATATTCATCGATCTATTTCGAACGATTACTGGCTAATTAAGTAGAATATGTGGACAATTATGACAATAATTGTGAAAATAAGGAATGACAACTGAAAATAGCTAATTATGACGATGTGAATATGTGACTATCTGTATGATGCACACCCCGGGAACTTGGCACGACATGAAACAAGAGAAGAGAAAGAAATACGTGAAAAAGGATATTACTACCCCTCCCAAGGTAGCAGCATAAAACGTTAAAATAAAGAGTAAAGAGAAGGAAAAACATGAAAATGAATAATAGACACTAAAAGATATACGTCACGTAAATGTATTGATATCTAACTACATACTTTTTGATATTAAAAAGTATAAAACCAATTTTCATAAAGTGTAGCAACAAAGGAGAGAATTATTTTCATGGCGTTTCAATTATTTACTGTATTTTAATCTGTAACAGAATACGAATAATGTCTACAGGTATATATATATATTAAATATACTTGTATATTTATAATAGATTAGCAAGATTATTAAAGGGTCTAGCCGAATAAGGCGGTCAAAAGTGCCCTTGAGCCGATTTTATTCGACGATGGGTCATTCGATAGGTGATGATGAAAAACCATTGCACACAAATTTTTAATCTGATACCTTCACCGGGAGGGTACTTATTGGGTAAAATCGAAAAATCAGTTTTTGCCTCATTTACCACAATTAATGTGGAGCAAAAATTCCAAAAAAATTCTAACACATTCTAAACATGAATGTACACGTTAGGGATTTTTTTCAGATTTTTCCTTTGCAAGTTACATTCACGAAAAATGAAAAACCGAAAAAAAATTTTCTAAACATCGATTTCGTATTGAAATCTTCCGAGCACAACTTTTTCCTTTTTACAGTAGTTGCATAATGTTATCATTGTTATACCCTAATTTCTTCAGATTTTTTGAGTACGGTGCATCACGGTCGAAAAAATCAAAAACCGATTTCTGGAACACATTTTGGGCTGAAACTCGCCCATTATCTGCCATTCTTGCATGATTTTAATACAGTATGTTCATATTGTGACCTTCAATGTTTCTGCATAGAAATATGTAGATGTTAAAGAACACTATCGGGATAATTAAACAAATTGCTGATTGTATGGTATTTATAACCTAGAATTTTAACCGTTCTTTCAAAAGCATTAATGGCGCAGTGGCTATGGTGTCTGCCTGTGGAATCGCTGAACACTTTTTTGTCGCGGGTTCGAATCTCCATGTGGGACTTAATTTTTATTCTGTAATTCTTTTTTTTTATTATTAAAAACATAAGAATATTCAGTAGTAGCTTTAAAATGTTTCACAGATATTTTTATGCCTTTCAACAATATGAAACCTATAGAAAAATAATCGTAAAACATGCTTTTCTTACAATTAGACATGCAACGTTTTGCAATTATAAGTATTCTCAAACATTTTATATTGTTCATAGATATTGGTTTATTGCAATGTATGAAAATATATTTTAAATATGAAAGAAATATAAAATTCAATGTACAGAATGTAAAAAAGTACTTGTAATTGTAAATCGTGACATGACGGGAAAGAGTCGATGAAGAAAAAAGTATACTGTATAATTATTTTTAGAAGTATCTGTGAAACATTTTAAAGCTACTACTGAATATTGTTATGTTTTTAATAAAAAAAAAAAAAAATTACAGAAAAAAACTTAAGTCCCACGTGGAGATTCGAACCCGCGACAAAAAAGTGTCCAGCGATTCCACAGGCAGACACCATAGCCACTGCGCCATTAATGCTTTTGAAAGAACAGTTAAAATTCTAGGTTATAAAGACCATACAATCAGCAATTTGTTTAATTATCCCGATATTGTTCTTTAACATCTACATATTTCTATGCAGAAACATTGAAGGTCACAATATGAACATAGTGTATTAAAATCATACAAGAATGGCAGATAATGGGCGAATTTCAGCCCAAAATGTGTCCCAGAAATCGGTTTTTGATTTTTCCGACCGTGATGCACCGTACTCAAAAAATCTGAAAAAATTAGGGTATAAGATTGATAACATTATGCAACTACTGTAAAAAGGAAAAAGTTGTGCTCGAAAGATTTCAATACGAAATCGATGTTTAAAAAATTTTTTTTCGGTTTTTCATTTTTCGTGAGTGGAACTTGCAAAGGAAAAATCTGAAAAAAATCCCTAACGTGTACATTCATGTTTAGAACGTGTTAGAATTTTTGTGGAATTTTTGCACCACATTAATGGGGGAAAATGAGGCAAAAACTGATTTTTCGATTGTACCCTATAACTACCCTCCCGGTGAAGGTATCGGATTAAAAATTTGTGTGTAATGGTTTTTCATCATCACCTATCGAATGACCCATCGTCGAATAAAATCGGCTCAAGGGCACTTTTGACCCCCTTATTCGGCTAGACCCTTTAGTACATCCAAGAATTTTGAATATTAAAATTTTCTTTTATGTCCTGAGTAAAAAATTTCCAGAAAGTTTTTAAAAATTTCGATTTGAAGAAAAACTTTTGCGAGCTTATACATACGTACTGAAATGGTTTTCTTGAAACCATTATTACTCTTCAAACGACTGATCTCCTATTTAGTAACACCTTGAATACGGACATGAAACAGATATATTTGCGATAAATATGCTACTACTTTGCATTTAGTACTAAAAAAATAATAAATGCATTGCACACCATAATGATTACAATACCGTGAACAATGTTTAATATAAAATACTACATCAATATTATTTACTTATTTCCTAAAACAGTGAATACTTTGCAAGCAATGAAATATAGCTTCATAAAGAAATTTAGCATAATGCAATTGTAACAATGTGGTGAAAATGTTGTCCTGTCTTATACATTTTGAAATATTTTCACAAACTTTTGTATTATATAATATTTGGTATATGACTGTAACACTCGCGAACTAGCTCTCAACAAATGCCAAAATTCCTCCACTACTTTGCTGATTTTTCCAATCTCTGCCAAGACTCGCATATGGACGAACATATTCTCTCTTCCCTTTTCTCCTCATGTTTTTCTACATTTTTCTATGTACCGTCCATCCATTTGTGTCCCTATTCATCGTTATTTTCTTTCAAGAAACGTACATACAATCCCCCGGATAATAGCAGCACTGTTCGATATTTGAAAACTTTCAACAAGACCTAATTAAATTAAGGTAATTACTTTGATAAATAAACTGCCTGTCAGGCGATGAAGAATAAAAAGGATAAAGATTATATCTAAAAATGAAAGAAGAAAGGTAGAACCAGTGAAAGAAGAACTAAAACAGCATGTCCAATAACAGAAGACAGTAAGCGTCGACAAGACGGAATAAATTGATCGCAAAATAGGGGTTGATCCGTTATTTGCTAAACGTTCTTCAGTAGAAGCCATACCTGAACATGTATACTTAGGCGCTTAAGCATTTTTCCCTTACTTTCTTCCGTTTCTTTGCGTCTGTCATACAGCCTTTTATTCTATTACTTTAAACGCATTTGCACTTGTACAGATTGGAACAATAAATTAATTAGACGTGCACACGAGTACAGGTGTATATTATCGAATCTCTCTTTCTTCAATTTAATCACAAAATCATTACAATTAAACGACAAAATATCGTATTAATAGAGAATCGGCGTACAAAAGTGACGTGCTAATTGTAGAATAAGAATATCTATACAATTTCTTGTATCATTTGTGGATTTAACAATAAAATTACCGATTATTAATTCAGTACATTTAAAGATACTAGATAAGTACTTCAGAAGAAAGAGAATGAAATGTGCAAGAAACTAAATTGATATGATCTCTTACGTTTTACAAGGTAGATATAGAAAATTAAGCACGGTACGGGCCTAAAACTTCCAGCAACATTTTTAAATAAAAAATGGAATACAAGTCATTTTGACCCCGTTGGTAGATCTAGTGTTAAACATTACCGATTATAGAAATAAATATCCAAAATATGAAAAGACAATGATGTTATTGCACAGTGTTAGAATGCTGACTGCAGGTAGCCGTTTTAGTAAGAGGAATTGCTAATGAAATACGGCTCTGATTTACACATTCAAATCGGACCACATGACGAAAAGGGACGCATCAAAATTAAGTGAGAGAAGGTTTGTTCTTTTCATAGCACATTGTATGTACAAGTGGCATCATTTAGTTTTGTACAGTAACGAATAAAGATTTTGTAAGTTTTGCAGTGCTAGATAAAGTTTACGATCATTTTTGAAGGTGACGAATCAATAACAACTGGCGAGAAATTGGGTTCAGTGAATGGCATAAAATCAACAATTTTTATCTTCGAGTTAAGTCGACCAAGTTTCAATAAAGCTACTGAATTGTAAACATTGTTCTTATTTTTAAATACAGCACACTTAAGGGACACAAAACATCAGGCCCATTGCTTAATAGATCATGTAATGTATAGAAAAATTCAGTGGATTCAATATATTTTTTAGAGCGTGATACCAGCCTATCAATTATGTTATCAAACATATCTGCAGTTATTCTCCAACTGTTCTCAGTCACATGATTTAACAAATTTTTTAAATGCAATTCTTACATCATTCATGTTATAAAAAACTCTTTATATAAATGACGATCAACGGACGGAGTTAAAATTATACTTATAAACATTATTATATTGGCAACAATATATATTAATTGCTCGATGTTTTAACCTCGTACTAGGAATATATTATTTATTGAACTGGCAAGGTAATTTCAGAACAGAATGAAGCATATTAATTAAGTGAAATATAAATATAGGTACTGCCCCAGATACGACAGGTACAACAAACAAATGTCAAAGTTTACTTAACCGAAACTACTGTTTTACTATATTTCCATCATAACTGTTTCCATAAGAATTGAGAAAAAATATATACATAGGTCTCATATTCTCTTCCACAGTAACTATAAAATGTTAAATAATGAAATATAACTAAAATATTTATTAATTGATAGTGTATCAATTAGCTAGCAACGCTTAAATAAAGAAATATGCATTAATATCACATCAATCTAAGTGAGTTTTAAAAGAGAAAATGCTGTAGAAATGTTAGTAACATGACAAACTAGTTTAGGTCACCTCACGTAGTAGACACGACTTCAATTGTTCGTAGCAGAGTAGCTGCTTCCCCCATAAAGAAAGAATGTCAAGGTCAAGTTTGATTGTTTCTGCAGCATATTAACGCGATTCGTAGTTCAGTACAGTTTGAGTATTCCGTAAATTCAGACGTCAATGGCAATGTTCTTCAACATATTGGACATCTCTTCACTCGCGGCATACATAATTTATTATGAAAATAATAAAAAGATTAAGAAAAAAACAGCGGAACGATGTCTTTTTATGCGCAAACTAAGTGAAGACCTTGCCAAGTCAATGATTGAAAAACGCGTGACGAATCCTCAAGTGATGCGCAATTATACAACAAAAATTGCTGTTGAAAGTATCATAAGTCGTGAAGTAACAACAGTAACAGAAGATCCAGGTTCATCGGTTGACAGAGACAAAACGGGAAGAAAGAAAGTCACGGGATCCTGTCACATTTGTTATAAATTGACCATAAAAAGACGAAGAAAAACGCGCAAGAGCTGCAACGAAAGTCAACGGCCGGTGTGTGATGAACATACAAAAAATATTATAAAATGTATTGAATGCAATTAATAATATTGTTTATAAAGAAATTATTGTTTTATTTATGTGTTTTTATAATAAAATTTACTCCCATGTCCCAACCAGAATTATTTTTAATGTATTTTACATAAAAACTGTTGTGGGTACCCGGGTACCCGGATGCGAATGCAGCGATGACTCAAGTTCAAATGAATTAAAAACATAACAAATAAAAAGAAAAAAAAAATTGAAATACATGATTTGCTTGCTTTTGAGCTAAATAACGAGGATCCGAGAGCTCAAGATCAAATTATCATTTTTTTTCAGTTTTTTTATGCAAATATAGCACGGTGGGTACCCGGGTATGAACACAAGGGTTAATATATCATAAATCACTCGCAATTACTTAATTGTTACAATCAGGAACAGAACTGTTCGATTTCTGGCCAGGGTTTCAGCGAAATCGGACACTGTGTACCGGAAAGTAGTAATATTATACTCAATGTATGATTCAATTTAGGATAATTAAACTGTAGCATAATTAACAGGCGGACAATCAAAATCTATATTTATAACTATGGAAAGAGTATTCGGATAAAATGAAAAACGAGGAAAAGTGTCAATGATGTCAAGAAAATAATCGATTTAAATACACTGTCTCGTTGTGGTAATGAAATACGTGACATTTGACATTCATCTGTTTCAAGTCGTTCAACGTCTTATAAAATAGTTTTCTAGGGAACCACCTCTGCGCCTAGGGAAATCCAATCAAATCCACATAGTACCCAAAAACAAAAACAAGGCCCAGCTTGTCCATTCAACTCTCACTATCATACCCTTTTGAAATGACTAACATTGAGACGACAATTCATGCAATGGAAATATCTCTTGTCAATCACATCAGAATCGTAAAAATCCAGTATTATCACTACTTTCTCTATGTCGAAACAGCAGCTCTTTTTGATACAATAGAGAGTTTCATTAGCACTAGAACTACTAACGCAATCAAAATGACTGGTTTCTCATTTTTTCTAAGAATTCTCCAAGTTTCTAGGGGACCAATAATTAATGAAGAAATTACTAAAATAATAACCTCTTCGACATTTTGATTCCCCTTTTTTTGAAGTACTAATTTAATATTGTTACGGCTGGCGGAGGGTCTACCGCGTTTTGGCATACTTTATTTCACAATTAACTTTCTAGTACACAATATCGAACGTCTGTCTACTTTGACTGCTCGGTAGCGACTTCCTGTGTAAACGTTTCCGGTCGTCAAGCAACGACCGGCCGATCGATCCATCGACTTCGATTCTCGAATCAGGCGGAAGGGACAACTTCATCGGTTCGCCAACTTCATGTCGGCGTAACAATATATTTAAATAAAATATATCTAACGCCGCACAGTGGTCGATTTCGCCGAAATCCTGGCCAAAACACCAAGGAGTTTTTCAATTTAGCTGAAAATTGGTATATTAGTATTATTTCGGTCGCTGATTAAGAATCCAAACTCAGAATTTCCAAAAACAAAATGGCGGCTTTAATATGGCGGGTGCGACTATCGAAAAATTGTCGGACCGGCACGAAAATTAGTATTCTTATGTTTCCCCGGTCGCTAATTAAGAATCTGAACTCAAAATATTTGAAAATAAAATGGCGGATTCAATATGGCGGGCATCCGTATAAAAAATGTTTGGTTGCCCGCCAAAATTGGTATTCTAATGGTTTTTGAGCTATTTCTTACGAACCTGAAACTAAAATTTCTAAAATATACTGATGGTTGCGAAATAACAATAAATGAAACACGATATTCGGGTCTGAGGTCATACATGCACTGCTTCACGGATGGCGGTCAGTGGAAGAATTGTACACTTCTACCTATTGCTGACTCAAAATAAAACTGTCAGACTACCAGTCTACTTAACCCCATTTGAATTTTCAACCTGACGAAATAAATAAATTATTTTGTAAATTACCAGAGTGCCTGTAGAATAAGATTAACAGTATTCATTAAGGCACGATAGCCCGGCTCTATGTCATAAATGCACTTCCCCGAGCATGGCGCGCGCGACAAACAAATAACAATTACTCGAAGAATCGCAAAAAGTCGCAAGAAAACTCGAGGTCTTCTTCGGGAAGCTTCAAAGTTTAATTTAAAAAAAAAAATTAGCTTGGATGGTTGTGGACTTCACAACTATTTCACTAGCAAAAGGAAAAAAATATATAGGATTTACATTCTGTACCATTAAAATTATGAAATATTAAATAAAAAATTAAACCAAGATATTTATAAATTAAAAGTATGATAAATAGCTACCAATACTGAAAAAGTGAATAAAACTTTAATTTCACATTGAAAACCTATTCTCAATTTCGGCGTGAAAACGTTACATTATTTAAGTGCCAACTTTGACATTGCATATCTTTAAGAGTATTGTTCAATAAAAATTTTTATTAGTGGAAAACAATGCTCTGATGTGTTAGAAATCAAACGCAATTGCTAAATTTTGAAAATTGTGAACAAAAATTTTGGGGTTTTGGCCAGGATTTCGGCGAAATCGACCACTGTGCGCCGGTAGTTCTAGTATTAACCCATTAAGGACCAAGCTTTGAAATAACAGAAATATTTTAAATGCGACTATTTATTTGCTATAAGATTACATAAAAGTGTATATAATTGTAAGATTCGCGTACAGCGCCTAGCGGTAGGACCCATTAGGTGCAGAGAGTCGCGAGCGAGCAACCGAACTGTACGCACGTACCGTGCGGCTCGTCAGGCTTGTCACCTGGGCGGCGGAGCTTCTCGTTTTCAACCGCCTATTCGTACCATTTTGTTTCTTGGAGTCCACTCGCTCAGCCTCTTAAAGGAAGCACCCGACAAAGTCGTAGCGTTCAAATATTCTTATTAGTTTGTCTGGAGGAGCGAGACATTGTATTACATTGTTGTCTCGACGCGCGTTTCGTTTCATCAAGGAGAAACTCCCCATGTGGTGGGGGTAATTCTGCCGGAGTTTATTCTGTTTTCACTATAGAGATGTTAGAAATCTGGTGCCTACGCCGATGTCCTCACTGTCGCCACGAATCCTTTTCAATCGAATCATTTTGATGCCTGGCGAATCAGACTCTGCCGAAACAGGCTTACCTCCTAGGTGACAGATCTGACGAGCCGCACGGTACTATACCCTACTTATATTACCTTTATACATCATTATAAATACATAATAAATCTGTAATATCTTTACATTATAAATCGCCCTGGAGTAAATACTACTATACTTTTTCTTTTCTTTCAACAAAATGTTATACATTTTTTTTTATTTTTTCCCGCAAATTTCAGAAATTGTAGGACTTAAGGTGGTGGACAATTAGAGAAGAAAAGTGCATAAATTAAGCCTTTGATATGTTCTTTTACTATGACATAGATTAAAATATAATTCAAATTAATCCGATTCCCCCAAAAAAAAAAATTAGAAGTGAATATCATTCACTACACGAATCATTTTTACTCGTTGAATGCCATAGGGGTTCACCGGTAACCGACGCTGTTAAATATTGACATTGGAAAGGTTATATCTTGCTGACTACATATCTGTTTGTGTCTTTAAGCTTTTTGCTTTGCAAACATGTAATTTTAATAAAAAAAGTTTTACTTCAGTAAAAATGATGAAAGAAGCGAAATACCGGTGGCGTTCAACGTGCTCACAAAACTACTAACGTTTTCTCTAACGCGACGCACGAGTTTCCACCCACTTATTGTTAGAGCTGCCTGACGAATGAAGTTTAACGCTCTGAAGGCCCCTGTGGCTTTGACAATACACACATAAAGTTCTTTTGATTAACATCAAATTTCTAACGTTGGCAAATATTATAATTGAGTCCATAAAAGTCATAAAATTCTTTAAACTTCATTATTTAAAATTTAAGTTTGATCCGTTATTTAAAATAGTATTTTTATAATTTTCATTAAATCAAGAGTTGCATGGTGAACGATATACAATCGACATCAGTAAAACAAATTCCAAAGCAGTTTGCTTTTGTGAAAACATCAACGTCACCTTGGATTTTACACATAGAAGTATATATTTTTTATTATGAATTAGTCTCAAAGTCCACTATAATACGGTAAAGAAAATATGTATTCCTATTTGTAAAATCCAAGATGACTTCGATTTCAGCATGAAAGCAAACTTCTTTTGGACTTTTTTCACTGAGATCTATTGTGCACTCCACTCTGCAACTCTTGATATAACGTTTTTTTTTTTGTCACATGACTGCATAAGAGTGAAATATTGTACGTCGTATTAAAGGAAACATCTTGTATATGTCATAGTGAAGGATATTAGAAAAAACACAACTTCTTAGATTTTGAGAGAAATTATCTTTTTTTACACCAACAATAAGGCAAAATGAGTAAAAAAATGATATTTTTTATGCAGAATTAATTTTCTGTGGAAAACTAATCACTCTATACAGAATTCATTTCATTGGTGTGGGGAAGGGCGTGCAGAAAACAGAAACGACGGTTTGAATTTGTAACAGTATGTAGTTATATTTTACACGTTACCCGTCCGGGTGTCGACCGTGGACTGCCCTTGGCCACGCGCAACGCATGCCGTAATGTCTTTTGTCCAAAACAAAAGACGATCGGCCGACTCTTACTTATCGCCCGTGACATTCGATGTTATACTTCGTCTTACGATTACCTACAGATGTCACAGTCGGTCTTACGCTTACCCTACATTGGTCTATCTTAAATTTTGGAATGACAAATATTAACTAACAGTACTTTATGAATGATTTCGAAATAATGGCGTAGGTTTCTTTAAGGTCTTTTTCCTACGCGATGAGACGAATGAAAAGAGCTAATAAAATCCTTTGATCTTAATTTGCCTTGAGTTCCCAAATTATACGGATCTTTTTGCAAATATCCATCGATGCCAACAACGCCTGGTACGTCGTGACAAATAATTTTTCTTTACTCTGTTACGAGCCGGGCGGTCGGCAGAACGCGATCGGTATTCTTTGCTTACGTTTGCGGAGCCACCAATTGCAACTGGTTTTGGGAAGTAATCCGGGGACCGAACTAGCCTATAGTTTTCTATAGAAGCGTCGTTTGCCCGTTAATAACGAATGTACCTTTCGGTAATTCGCGCTAGTATAACGGATACGGTCCTGCACCAATTGCAGGAACTACCGCCAATAGCTGGTATGAATCCGGGGACCGAACTAGCCTATAGCTTCCTATAGGAGCGTCGTTTGCCCGTTAATAACGAAAGACACCTTGCGATGCTTTCGCGCTAGTATAACGGATACGGTCCTGCACCAATTGCAGGAACTACCGCCAATAGCTGGTAAGGGAGTTGGTATTCAGTTGCAAACGGTGAACTCTTAAATCGGAAACTTGACCCGTAACTTTAAACAAATAATCTTATTCAGCGGCTTGAGTGAATAAGAAGGGATCGTTGCTCGGTTACTCGAAGGTGCAGGTAAATAATAAGAGACTCTAAATATTCTGTTGTAAGAATATAAAGGTATATTTTCTAAATAAGTTAAATACTATCTGTACAAAAATGGTTAACAATGAACACTAAGTCCATTCGGTGGTTACCTTTAACTATTGAAATAGCTTTCAATTAAATGGCCGAAATTACTATAACGCGTCGGTTTGCGGGGGAACTATCGAATCTCGTGGGACGAACGTTACGTCCACGATTACGTTTAAGAAAAAACCCCGAAGAAGCAAAAAACAGCCACCTTATATAGGGCGTTTTTTGGGAGTGGGGTCCTGGAAAATGTGGAAAACTGAGTGGAGGTGGAAGCGGTCTGGTGAGAGCGAAGGGCGTCAAGGATGCGAGTGAAAATTCTCGCCGAGGTTAACGGAAGTCGTAAATTGGGCCTTAATGGAATTTGGCTGTTTGCGGATTGGAAGTAACCCTATACAGCTAGGCTTTTTCTCGCTTCCTAGGCTTTTTTACCAAGCGCCTGACTGGCGCCTGAACTGGAATTCGAAAAATTCCAGGACCGGATGTAACAACTCTGTGTATTCGAAAAACTCAGTAAAACTATTAAAGATGAACGAATCATCTCTCAGTATGTTGTCTCTCTCAATGTGTAAAGAAGAAAACTTATATACTCTTTGGAAATTAATAAAATTTTAATTTAATAAAAAAACTTAATATTATGCAAAAGAGACATTTTTGCATTTGTTCCGGTAACAGTCCTGAAGAGCTTTGTATTTCAGAAACACGCAAATGGAATAATTTATTGGTATATGTCGTCGACTTTCCTTTCGCATACTTAATGTATGTATACATGTAAGCAGAAATATACAAACACATGCATCTCTTATATTTTTCTCCAAAAAAAGCATCGAAGTCCCTGACAGCATCAAACATAACCTGAGGGAAATTTTTGTCTCCCCATGCTTACATTTGTATTACATAACGTTACTTTCACAGGAAATATTTGTGTAAATTCAGAAATAACGGAATTATTCAAGTATTCCCATTTAAATATCTCAACCTGATATGTAAGTTTATCGAGCTGTAAAATGTTTGCCAGATCTTTGCCGTCAGACGTGTACGCCTGCGGCAAGAAAAATGTATAGAGTAAAGGGGAATGCTTTAAAAAATGTGGATGATAAGCTGGAAACAGAAATGCATATTATTCTAATATACTATTATAAATAATCTACTATATAAATTTATTTTTAATTGTCTCTTCATTACCAACACTGTAAGCTCTACAAAAATAAGTTCTATACACCTAAAGGAAAAAACAAAAAACAAAATTAAAATACAAAACACTGTAAGCTCTACAAAAATAAGGTCTGTACACAATAAAAGAAAGTGTCATTAAAGTACATTAATTGCACTAACAGAATATTAACACTAAACCTATAGTTTGACATCTCTAACTTGGCTAAGAAGCGGCGGGGCCTCTGGTTTTCAAACGATTATTTCCGCCATTTCGTTTTTGGAATTCCCAAGACTAGTATCCTCACAAATGAGTATCCGGAGTGTTCAATTTAGGGGACTGGTTTTGGGAACACCGAAAACGAAGTAGCGAAAATAAGCGGTTCAAATCCGCCCCGCAGCGGCGCGCCGCTCGCTAGCCAAGTTAAAGTGACCAAGGTCAAAATCACCGCTTCCCTATTTTTTCGAAAAATTTCCTAAATCTTATAAGAGCTACATTAATTAATTAATTATCTTTTTTACCTCTTCATTCCTCTTGTTACAAAGTTCTTATTCAATATATTTAAATTTTAGTAGATACAACATCGGTAGTTCTAGTGTGAAACATTATGACTCGTTTTTTTGACAAAATATGTAACATTATTTATCTATTGAGACGTGATCGTTCCATCATACAAATTTCAAATATATCAATATCTCTAAAAGCACTTTTGTTATAAATATTATCTCTTAAAAGATATCAAAGGGATTTTATAGCTTAGGAATTAAACAGAGTCATTTTAATTAGAATAATAATCAGTTACAAACAATGCAACATGCCTTTCGCAGTATCCATCTTGTACTGTAAATTACAGCGAAACTTTATGACTCTCGAGAGGTCCTCGAAATAGCATTTCCCCTTGAATTTGCACTGTAAGTACCTAGAGGGTTTATCGAGACAAAAGCAGTCCTTGTAGCATTAGAAGTACAGCGATGCGATCCAGGATAGCAATGTTTTTATCAGTGTTTCCTATTTAGTGAAAAAGCTAAATCTGCGACGGAATTGCGAAACCCCTGTCCATTTTTTACTGGCTTAAATGTGCTCCCCTCTATATCCTACTGTTTTTTTTGTTCTATTTTCACAGCAAGCAGGATAAAGACGTGAAAAAATTTCTTGACCCACTTGGATGAATTGTGATTTATACGAGATTTTCCAAAGGAAACATATTTTACCTCATTAATTGTCTGTACGGTTCAAAGCAATAAGTAGAAGTAAAATTGAAAGAAAAAATTCAGTAACGTGAGAGTTTATAACAGTGATAAGAAATGAATGAGATCTTTTATTTTTGTAGAGATTATTTTAAAATGATTTGTCACGAGATATCAGACGTTCTTCGACAGTTCTAGATTGATAGACATTTGCAAAAAACGAGCCCCAAAATGCTCAAAGGGATTGCAAAAGATCAAATTTATTTATTGACTCAGCGCATTCCTGTTGTGTACGTCAAATATCTGACAGGAACCATGGGACAAAGATGTACCCTTTTCTTGCAAATTAATATTAAAGTTGCAATTCTACGATTGGGTTTCCGATCATTGGCTAAAGTATCACATCCATCAGTTTAAAACAAAGGTCTACTATACGAATTTCAAATATGAATGACGGTAACATTCAGCCAGTAAGTAAAGCCTATGAGTTTATATTCTTCTTGCCAGGAGGGCCCTTGAAAGGCCCAGAACCAATATCAGGTCATTGACAACTTCCTAGATTCAAAGTGATAGATGTGTCACTTCGACTAATAAAAGTGATTTGTGCGTTTCTTTTCGTAAGATAAGACTCGGTCTTAAACGTCGACCACTAGGCAATCTTCATCGTCTACCTTTTATTTGCTGTCATTCGTCGATGCATCCTGAAAATAGGATCTAACTTTTAACTCCTAGGTAGGCACGTACGCCTCCATCGAGACCAAGGTATACTAACTATTTAATCCACCGAAAAAGCTGCAACAATTGTCATTCGTTTCTAAGATCTGTACTATAAAACATTATGCTGATCGTCAATTTAACCCTCGAGAAACGCCTCTACAGCGCTCTGGCGTCCTCGAGCTCTACATGATTGTTTTCGACACAATAAAGTATTCTTATCCCAATTTTTTTCGTAGACCCTGATCTGTCTGCCTTCTCTGTGTAAACATTTTTGAAAATATCTATAAAACATTTGCTTAATTTAGCCAAAATCATCTCGCGATGCTAGTTCACCCGAGCGAAATGTCCTCTAATGCAAAGTACTCGAGTGTAAGAACTACTTCTTACATTTTGTCTGTGAGGTAATACCCTAGAGCTGGCTTACCTGCAAGTTTAACATTAATTGTAAGAAAATGGTTTATTTCTGATTCATGGTTTTTCTCAGACGTTTTACCTAAGCAACAACACGAAGGTGACGAATCAACAAAAAAATTCGATTTTAATTTTCAACCCTTGGAATTTTCCAGCACGCGTTTTTTACTGATGTCCATCGATCTAAGGGTATGCAACAACATCTGGCACTTCGTAACAAATCATTTTGGAACAGCCTGGATCGGTGTCCACACTATCGTTAAGATCACGTACAGGGTGTTTCAAAAATATTTGTCATGGCTTTCAGGGGTTGGTCTACACCTCTGGATCGATGGAGATTTGCGAAAAAAACTTGCCGCAAAATTCGGGAAAGGGTAGCAAATTTTTTTTATTGGCTCGTCGTATTCGTCTTGTTACGTAGGTAAAATGTCTGAGAGGAACCATGGGTCAGAAACGAACCGTTCTCTCGCAAATTAACTTTTAGTATAGTCGTATAGGCGCGCCTATTCGCACCATTTTGTTTCTTGGAATCCACTCTCTCAGCCTCTTAAAGGAAGCACCCGACAAAGTCGTAGCATTCAAATATTCTTACTAGTTTGGCTGCGGGAGCGAGACACTGTATTACATTGTTCTCTCGTCGCGCGCTCCGTTTCGTCAAGGAGAATCTCCCCATGTGGTGGGGGTAATTCTGCCGGAGTTTATCCTGTTTTTACTATAGAGATGTTAGAAATCTGGTGCCTACGCCGAGGTCCTCACTGTCGCCACCCAAATTGCGTTGTCTCCCTTGCTTCGATCTGCAGCGTTCTCTCTCTTCGTCATTTAGTTCGATTTGTATGTGTAGCTCTTTTAACGAATCGCGAGGTAGAATGTCAATTTCCTTCTTGTACGTGTGACAAAACGCATGACGCTTGACGCCTGGCGAATCAGACTCTGCCGAAACAGGCCTACCTCCCAGGTGCCAAGTTGGCCGAGCCGCACTGTACCGCCTCTATGGTGTCAATAGTATCTGAGCCTTTGAGGTTGAATAGTAAATGGTGAAAGGAAGAACCAGTTAGGTTGGAACTTGAAGCAGCTTGCGGCAGAATGTGCATAAAGTGAGCTTCCCTATGGAGAGGAATATTTTTCCTGTCCGTCGAGAACGTTTCCTTTTAAAGTACCGTTGGGACTGAGATGGTGTTTCCCTGACTGTGCTTGCGAGATAAAGCAGTGCATTTTATCCTTTTTGCAATATCTTAGAATATTATTTATTCCATGAGTTTGGACCACTTTTTTTTTATTTAATCACTTATCTAGTTATTGCTATATTAATATAATTTGTCAAGTGAAAAAAGATATGCATGCTGTTAATATGTCATAACTATAAATAATTGCCTGTATTTCTAGTTCAGCACACTAGAAAAGTTTACTTATAATTAGTATTGTTAAATTAGAATAATTTATAATTGTGAACTTGTTCTTTAATTGACGAAAAAGAAAAAGCACCTTTGTTTGTCACGTCTGATGATTTTTAGGCAATATCCAAAGAGGGCTTTTTTGATATATGCGGGCATTTCCATCGTATTTAACTCTTTTATAATAATGGCAATTATGATTTTTTCCAGTAGCACTATAGTTTATTTGTCGATGCATGCCGTTAATTAATATAGGTAGTTTAAAGTGAATCCATATGTATGCCATTTTCCTTACTGTTCAAAGCAGAGCAAATAAATTACTACTACTTGTAAGTATACTGCGGAAATATATGTAAATTCAAAGATTGATAAATGCAGCTAATAAAGAACAATACAAGTACCTATTACACCGAACGCCGTATCTTTGATATTTCACACATTTATTTATATCATATGCTTTTTATGCATCTGATCAGTATTTTCGTCACTATTGCATATAAATTTGCAGTGTATGTATTTATAAGAAATATTGTTTTATGGTTTGGTTTAAATTGCTATGGTTTCATTATTTCTCTTAATACCCACGGTTTCAAGTGGATTAGGAATCATTGAAGCTAGTTAAATCTATTATATTGCCGTATATTAATGATTGTTTCGATAATTTATGTTTTTTTAGATGGACGTAGAATATCTATGGTGTGACTTTTCCGTAAACTTGGAGAATTTTTGTAAAAATTGTGTACCAGCCAATTTGACTAGTTTGGTAGTTCTATAATTAAGTACATGCCGTGTACAATAAAAATAGTCTTCAAGATATAATTACAATTTTAAGTTGGGCATAGTAATGACGGGTTCGCCCTTTACCTCAAACATCCCAGCCACATTAACTACACATTTAATGCAGTGACAGATCACTAAATTAATAAAAAAGTAAAGTGAATCAAAAGAATAGAGTACTCCGAAACTTTCGTTCACGTTCTCTGAATCAAGAGTTTTCAAATTCTAAGCTAATGGAAAAACCCTTCCTAATTAAAGACCTGTGACTAGGGTAGTTAACATTAAATTGTTATTGACGTATACAATACAAATGTAAAGTAAGTCGATTCCTATTGAACTGACATGAGTAGACGGTTGAATGCGTTTTCCTATATTAGAGAAATCAGTGCGAATTACAAAATTTAACATCTAAAGAGTGAGCTGCAAGAAATATCTTTTTTTTTTAATCACAAAATCATCATTTGTATATTTTCCACGAGAGTGTAGTTAAGGTTCTAACAATATCTACAAAAATATAACAATTTCTTTAAACCAGAGACTTTGAGTAAAACTCAGCGTCGTGTCATTCCTAGGAAAGTGGAAGGAAGTTTTTCTTTTAAGACCTTTCGAGGGTGATTTGTTCTCATCTCCTTTGAAAGTTACATTCGGCTCAAGACACTTTGGCGATGTCGTGACAAGGAACGACAGCAGCAGTTTTTGCATAGTCTTTACAAGATGTTCACAGTGGTTGGAATAGCTGTAACTTATCTCAAACGTTGCATTGTATTCAAAATAATAAATGATATATTATATTTATATTATATTGACAAATGAATGTGAATTACATTTAGCTATGGTTTCATAGCAACCAAATCATCTAATACTACATCTTGTTTTGAAATCAGCTTATTTTAAACTTTATCGTGTAATTTTATTTTCTAAAAGAAATACAACTATGTATACTCCGATTTACATGGTATTTTTGACTCTTCTAGTGCCGACCTAAAAAATGAAGTGAATTGATGACAAATGTAGTTGCGAACGAAAAGAATTGTCATTTGGCCATAGTTTCATGTAGAATATAGAGCAATATAGAGCATAAATTGTGCGTTTCCAATTATCCGCTATAAAATTATTGATCTCGTATCGGAAACTAAATAATAATCTTACGATACCCGGCGTCAGGCATATGGCAAACGACAATTATATTGCCGTCCGGCACTAAAAAGGTTAAAATACGGGATAAAAAGATACTTCTATTTTAGGTTGATATAAACAAATGAAAGATTATTAAAAAAAACATTCTATTTGAACTCTCCTTGCATATCCATATCAACATTTGCAATTCGTTGCTATCACTCTAGTAATCGATACTATATGTAGGGGAGACAATTTCATTATCCATAATAATTTGTCACAATATATACATACTGGACTGGATCAGAAAGAAGTCACTTTGTGCTGAAGCACTCAGTTCCATGGCTGCTTCTTTTCTCTCTTTGTCTCACAGTACGATTTGTATGTGTGACTGTTTCTGCCAATAGCTTGTCAAAATCGAAAATGCGTGAGGGCAAGGGATGTCTCGCTCAATCGGGCGAATCAGAGCAAACTACGTCTCAAGTGACTTCTTTTCGATCCAGCCCAATAAGTATTACGTTAATTTATGCATATTTTAATGTGTTTTCGACTTACATGATTTTCTAAGGAATCTATCGTCCATGTAAATCAGAGGATAGCTGTGTCTGAGTTAGTTCACAAAGAAGCTAAACCGATGTAAAATGTTCGTTATAAGTATCTTTTACTCGTACCGAAACTTATTTACCAAAAGCAGTAATATTAGAGCTGTATACAGCAGATATAAATAACTTTATATGCGGAGAGTCACTAAGTATTGCCACCTCGAATAACTGCGAAAGTATAATAGCAGTAGAAAAGTTGTCGAAAGAAAAGTTGCATGGGACAACGGGGGTTATTATATGACATTAATTTTTTGTTGCCCGGTGGAGTCGTTTCAGAGGTTTGAAGGGAAACTTTGTTTATTTAAATGGAATGATATGTTTTGTTACTTATTTTCTGATAGCGATAATCGAGACGAATTCAATGATGTGCAACATGAAGGGCTTTGAAGGTCAACGGAGGTCATTAGTGGCAAAACAGGTAAAATGAACTTTCATTTACGGGAGGTGTTCAAAGTGATTACCATTGCTGTCAATGCAGTGCTACAATCTCCTTATCACGGACTGATCATAACAAATACAAATGTGTTGTGACAGTGGCAAATATGTAAATGTAGTGAGTGTATATCGGTGAGATCGGAAGAAATGACGATCGGCGTGAGGACGAATGTTACGTAGAGAGAATGAATCGAGAGAGTCAAGTGTGAAAGAGCGAAGAGAAAAGAATTGCGACGTTATTTACCGCAAATGACCTTCGTTGACCTTCAAAGACCCTCATGTTGCACATCGTTAAATTCGTCTCGATTATCGCTATCAGAAAATAAGTAACAAAACATATCATTCCATTTAAATAAACAAAGTTTACCTTCAAATCTCTGAAACGACTCCACCGGGCAACAAAAAATGAATGTCATATAATAGCCCCCGTTGTCCCATGCAACTTTTCTTTCGACAACTTTTCTACTGCTATGATACTTTCGGAGTTATTCTAGGTGGCAATAGTTAGTGACTCACTCTGTATAGCGGGTTTGTATAACGGGTATTTGTGTGCGTGGAACGTATCCCTCAGGTCGTATGGGGTTCTACTGTAATCTGTTGGGTCGATTGCAAATAATTCACTAACAATGAAGTACAACTTAATTGATCAGACTATACATTATGTTTGTCCGTGTTCCCATGGAAGCGATATAATCTAACAATAACATGTCATCATTGAAGTATCAATTGCCATTGCAATTCATAATACAACCATCGCGAGCTAGTCATATTGTCTACATGTCAAGAGTTGTAGTGCTGATAAAATACGAATAGTAGGAATATGATATATTAGAGTAATTTTTTACACCGATGAAGAAAAGAAAGAACTGCAGTTTCCCAGGAATACGCTGCGTGGCGTAGCTGTTGGATGACCTTAGGGATTAAATGTCAGTTACATTTAATCATATACAATTACATTAATCAATATCTCAAGACTTAATTTCCAGTTGACGCGGACTTCATCATTAGTTAAATTGGTTCATATTAAATTCTCGTCTGATACCTATGTATAGGATGTTTCAAAATTATTTCCCATGGCTTTCGGGGGTTGTTCTAAACCTCTGGATCGATGAAGATTTGCGGAAAAAACCTGCCGCAAAATTTGGAAAATCTTGAGAGGAACCATGGGTCAAAAACGAACCGTTCTCTCGCAAATTAATTTTTAATTGGGCCTTCCGAATTTTGCGGCAGTTTTTTTCGCAAATCCCCGTCGATCCAGAGGTGTAGAACAACCCCTGAAAGCCACGACAAATAATTTTGAAACATCCTGTACGTATAACCACACATTGACAACAAGCTTCATGGTCACACTTCATTAGACAGGAAGTCTTACTAAAATGTAACAAATGCCGCTAGGAGGATACTGCTGTAGGATATTTATAACAAATATACTTAATATAGATATGTATAAGTGGAAACTTAAATTTAGTATGAAATATGAAGAACGCACTATTTTAGATCACACACACTCTAAATGATATAAAATTAAACTATACAATTCCTCTAGTCGTGTCTAATAGTCCGTCTACTCGTCTAGACTGTCTATGCGTTTAATCGACTATAACAGAGGTTCCCAAACTTTTTTCTCTCGTAGACCCCTTGTCATGTTTTTCAATTTTAGGTAGACCCCCTGCTGTGGGTCTATCTAACTATATTGTAGGATCGTGAAAAAGAAAGGAGAGGCGCGCGGCAACCCATCCAATGCAGGAACTCGGCCAGAGTAGCTGAACGTCGACGATCGCCTGGGTCGGCGCGGAACCACTGCGCCAGCGACCTCTCGCTGATGATAATTTCTTTTCACGTCCTTTTTTTCTCTTTAGTTCTTTATAGGAGGGCTCCTCCGCCCCGATCCCACAATATTGAAGTATATTTCCTAACATTCAATCATATAACATACAATTTCTGTGTCTTCATTAATCCAAACAACTCGAACAATCTGAATGACGCCTGAGAATAAGATATACGGATTACAGGGGTTACACTGTAATACACAAAAATACACGAAATTTATGAGTCGATGCGATGCGTGGCTATTTTCGCGCGGTCTTTAGTGAAAGCACCGACCGTTGTTTCTCTTTTAGAAGACTCACAGCTCTGTGGAGTGAGTAAAACGCACACTGTGGAGTGAGTGAGACGCTAAGTTAGGCGCATACTATGGAGAGATTGAGACGCGTATAAAATGCTCCGAGATCAAGTGAAAATAGTTTTAGACCGACGATATTAATCATATTAATAATATTATATTTTTGTAATTTTTTTTAATGTCAAAGTTATATCAATTATACTGTTTTTTGCAATTTTTGAAATTTCTTGCCATTGACCCCCATTTTCATTTCATAGACCCCCAATTTTTTTTTTCGCCTACGTAGACCACTTGCAGCTCTTCATCGACCCCTGGGGGTCGATATTGACCACTTTGGGAATCACTGGACTATAACTTTATTCGTCCAGTCGTCTAGTCTCTCTATGCGTTTAATCGTCTATAACTTCATTTGTCTCGTCGTCTATAACTCTATTCGTCTAATCGTATATATACGTTCGTCTAGTCTCTCGTTCATCAACCCTCTAACTCTATACGTCTATCTGCTGTGACGATTGTCTACTCTCTATCGTCTCGTCCTCGTGTCGTTCTCGAACCATCCCCGTTCCGCCGACCTTTGTCTTTTTATCAATCAGTTTCTTATGACAGATCTTTTTAGATCATTCTATTTTACGGGATTTATAAAATTCCCACATTATAGACAGAAATATAAATCAGATTGATAATAAAGTATAATGTAGATGGTAATTAAAGGTTTGGAACGACAAACCAATACCTTTTCATGTTTATTGAAATTCATTTAGAATTCACTAAGTCCGCACTTCTCCGTATTCTCTTCGTTAGAAATTACCGTAACGCTACGTAAGCGGATCTTCAATATTATGTTTTGTCCTTCGTCTGTGACTTCCCTTCTTAAAGAGCTTCGTCCATCTTGGTCTTACGCCCAGTATCTTCGTTGGTCAAGGGAAAAACAATACTTTAATTCTCGTGCAGCTCGAGGACTCTACCAGATTCATCGGGTACTACATTTCGAGAGTATCTGTCCCTCTTTATCTTACGGAATTATTTTAATTGTTAATTGAAAGCAAAATAAATGTGGCTACATCTTTTTAGAGTTTCACTAAAAAAAGTATTTTTTTGTCACGCCCTGCTACTCAGTTTACTATGTAAGAATATAAGCTATTTGTAGATGGTTCTGTGCTCAAGTTCAGAGATGTTAATACGTATTTTAACAAACACTGGAAGATAAGTTTCGTGCTAATAAAGCTGGAAACCTACCACAATGAAAAATACGTGTAAAGGATATCTCGCCCTTTCCGTACAATTTCTTTTGCGCCTGTCTCCGCAGTAATTCAGAATTAAATTGATCAAATAAAAGTTGCTCAGTGATTTTTGATATAGTTTATAATTTAGCGTAATATTAATATTATAGAAATAATTATATCATGTTGCGTCACACTGATATTTTGAATTTTATAAATTTTGCAAATCTTGTCAATTTTCTGCCCAATTTATCGCATCACGAGTGTCGCTCTTTATTGAACGGTAACGGGTTATGCACTACTTAAAATGCAAAGCTGTTTCTTGTAACAAAAATAGGGTTGCTGTTAATACTGTCGCGCAATATTGTATAAGAATCTTATTTTAAAATATTGATTAAGTCCTGTAATACAACGGAAAATTTCGTTTTTGAATACCGAGAATTTTGAAGACAAGCCGCGAAATATGGAATTAGATCAGCATAATTATTGCCGATTATTAAAGATTCTCTAATTAATCAAGATGCTTTTTTTAATGTATAAAAGTAAAGGACTTTTCACTGAATACTTTGTTTCATCTGACTTAGAACTTTCATTTTTACGTAATCATATCTCAATTCACCTCACTTTTCGCAAAATTGAAAGTTATTAAGATTGAACAAATCTCATAGTTGAACCTCGTAAAAGTTATTAAATCCTTGTTAAAATTTAAACTTCTATCGGGTATTAAATAAGGATTCGTACTTATAGTCCAGTCAAATTAATCATTAAAATAGAAGTTAGGTTACAAAAATTCCCATAGAGCTAAAAATTGGTATGAATGTTCAGAATACTATTATAAATGAATTGTGAAAAGTCCCCATCAATCCCCCTTGTGCAAAAAATTTTATTGATGGTGAAAGTTTGCAAAAATAGGTTTTTCGCGTTTTTCTGCTAAACGGTGAGTTTTACAGCAAAAATAGTTCAGACAAAAATTGTAGATCATCCGATTCTCTACAAAAAATGTATCCACACTTTTTTTCATAAGTATTGCCATTTCCGTGATACAGCGGTTCAAAGAACTGAAAAAATTATTTTATTCGTAATATGCACGTTAATGTACTTTTATATACATTTTTGAACCGTTATACGAGTACAAATATGAGTCCCTATGTCTTATACATACAAATTATAAAATTCTTAGAATATAAATGAACGTCAAAAACTCCGCCCCTATTTTCATTTAGTCGCATGGCCTTGAGTAACATTTGTCTTCCATTCAATTGTCAGCGTGGCGATGCTCGTATACCTGCTCCGTTTCAAAGGTTTCATACTCAACAAAATACTGTTAGTCGTAAGCATTCCTTCGTAGTGACAACTCGTGGCTATCGCTTATATTTTGTAACAAAGTTTGTGCATTTTACTGTTTTTAAAAAAAAATGTCGCAATTCTGCTTTATTTGTAGTCAACCTTTGACTGAAAGTGGAGTTGTTACTGTTGATCACGGCATGAAAGCATTAATTGATGCAAGTATTGAAAGAGGTGATGAGTTTTCGGAGTACCTGAAAGACCAGACATCTGTAAAAATTCATGTGCAGTTATAATCACTAATGGAATTCACTTTCTTCTTTCTATGTACGGAGCTCCAAAAAAAGTTACCTGCTTGGATAAACTCCGATACTTATCTTTTGCAAAAAAAAAACTTATAATAAAAAACAAGTGCAATTAGCTTGTCTTCCCCCAACCTCTGCTGCTGCTCAACAACATCTATTCCGGGTATATTATCAAGTTCAAGTGTGACTTGGTAATAAAATGGATCCAGAAGACTGGGGTTGGAAGTTGGTTGACAATGCATTGGAACCAATTCATACGTTACTCCCACCTGCACCAGAAAAACTCCTTAACACCATCTTTTGCAATTGCAAAAAAGGTTGCAATGCTAAATGCGGCTGTAAAAAGGTTGGACTGCTTTGTTCTTTAGCATGTACCAATTGTCAAGGAAAGTCGTGCTCCAATGTTGAATCGATACTAGATGAGGATAATTACGATATCAGTGATGAGACATATGATGTAACACTTTTAGAACATATTTGTATCCAGCAGGAAGATGAAGAAAACGAAGACAGTACACTAGAAGTTCCATTGGATTATTATGAATCCGACGAATAATTTTTCCAAATTATTTTTTCATTTATGTATTACATAAATACACAGCTTTCATCATTTTCAATACTCAATTTGAATTCAATAGGATCACAATAGATCGTGGAATAGGCCTACCAGGGAAACCACGTTAAAAAAAAAGTGCCAAGCACACTACCTCATAGGTGGTGTGGAAACGTGTGCATATTACGAATAAAATAATTTTTTCAGTTCTTTGAACCGCTGTATCACGGAAATGGCAATACTTATGAAAAAAAGTGTGGATACATTTTTTGTAGAGAATCGGATGATCTACAATTTTTGTCTAAACTATTTTTGCTGTAAAACTCACCGTTTAGCAGAAAAACGCGAAAAACCTATTTTTGCAAACTTTCCCCATCAATAAAATTTTTTGCACAAGGGGGATTGATGGGGACTTTTCACAATTCATTTATAATAGTATTCTGAACATTCATACCAATTTTTAGCTCTATGGGAATTATTGTAACCTTCAAAGTCTTATTTGACTGGACTATTAGCACAAAAATAAAAGAAAAGAAATCAGAAAAAGAACGAGTATTCGTGAACAGCTTTCATGATATCGACCAAACTTGAATTGCTTGTAAAAGTAGATTCACTGAAACTCTCCACTGGTAGATTACTTGAACATGCAAACAGGAAATACGTGATTTTATACTCCTTGAAACTTTCGACACAATCCTATTTTTCACTTCAGTTTCTTTATACACACGACTTTTTCCTTTTCTATATATTTTTCGTTAATTACTTTTTTCCAGTTCAATTCTGCTTACATGACATCTTTTTTAAAGATAAATAGCATCATGTTAGATCAATTCCAGGATTAATGCTTTAACAGCACTACATCGCATTTAATTCTTACATCTCTTTGCAGTTAATTCCTTAATGTTCTGATCCCTTGAAAAAGTTATTTTATTTATATTCTATTTACGTCTTACATTATTTGATGTTATTCTGTATTTATGGAAGAACTTCAAGGTCACCATATTTTAAATATTGAAGATGTGTAGGGGAGGGCCGAGTTCAACGTGCCGATTTTACTAAAATGCAAGATAGCACCTACACTATGAATGTCATATTCATGCTTTGTATAGTATCTAATGCGAAATTTAATGTAGTTTTTATAACCATACGCTATATTGAAGTATATTCAATATCAATTAATTGATAGGCTATAATATAAAAAAAGTCAGAGGAGCACAATTTACCCCATCAAGGGGCGATTTGTGCCGACAGTGAGGTAAGATGTGCCGCTTATATTTTAATTATGTTGCAGTCAATTAAATGGGAGTTAAAACAACAAATAGACTTTTAATTTGCAAATAACGTGTATTTATTGATAAGTTAACAATTTGTAACTAACATTAGCTTATATAAGTTTGACATTTGTACTTTGTAATGAGATCAACATAGTAACTTAGAAATTTGAAACAAAAAATTATAAGTTACAACATAAAACTCAACATTATCTTTTAATTTAACCAAATAATCATCATGTTCTTCTTTTAATAAATATTTGCATAAATAAGACTGTCATTTCAAGGTTGTCAACAGTGTACCCTGTTTACCTTATTTGAAATAAAACTTTACAAGTTAGAATATAAAACTCAACATTTTACACTAGTTAAACAAAATAAAATAATAGTTTTCTTCTTAACGTTAATCAGTCGTAGTATCTAACCTATATACCTAAATTATTTCTCAGTCTGAAATTAAATTTTTTTTCTTTTTTTTGTAGACTCTCATCCTAAAAACAATATAAATAGTAATTAGAATTATATGGGTATAGTTGTGCCCTAAACGGGATTAATTATGCCGCGGCACAATGAACCCCCGGCCATCGGCACTTTAGACCCCGTTAGTACCATCATCACCTAAACTTCGATTGTTAAAAATATGTTGAACGCAGCGTTATTTTACAGTGTCCTTACGATTCCCTAATAAATTGTCAACAAATTATAAAAATACTCAAAACAATAGTTTACAAAATGTAAGAGATAGACCAAAAACTATTATCACGGAAATATTTACTTATGTGGCACCGGCACAGCACGTGGCTATGAGCTACTCAAGCCGCGATGCAGATGCAACTAAAATTACTGCCGATTGTGCGCGTGGGTAAAGCATTTCACGATGCACTAGCAGAATGTATTTATCTCTTTTTCGCGTTGAAATATTCTCATCGGCACAATCTACCCCCGGCACTTTGAACCCCGCTCTCCCCTAATTCCTAGGAAGTGATATTTATCGGCGGTCGCTTATAAAACGTAATTGCAACACAATTTTTAAATGCCTGCTAACTTGTGCAATATTGCTTTATTGGAGTAATTACTTTCATCGTAATCATTGTGGTAAAAATTAAGTAAAAACGAAAAAGTAATAATACAAAAAAATATGGCAAAAAATGGAAAATTCTCGATCTCCTTAGTAACGAAAATTGTTTACTTTACATGATTCTGCGTTTTTTAAGATATCGAAGGTAAACGATTATTTATTTTGCAGATAGTGGAACACTATAAACAAGCTTAACATCCATAATTTTTTATCACATTGACACGGTTCTACGATTTTTTAAATTTGTCTCAAATTGGTAGAAAAGCGAAACAGTAAATATTTCACGTGTATCCTCAAATAAACAAATATAATAGAATCGCAATTTTTACCGCTTGATCGATGTCAAACACAACAGATTTAGTAGCCGTAGATCGAATCTTAATTAAACTTAACCCATTAACCTCCTTCGTCTTTTCTCAATCGTAGGCGGTTAAAAAAATAATGATTGAGAAACTTGCTCGAATAATTTTTTGGATCAGCCGTGTAGATTGAAAATAACATTTTTACGCGGAAGCAGCAACTGTCGTTGGGTTCACCAAGTTCACATCCGCGTGCACAACCAATAATGCAGGAATATTCATCATCTATTATACCTTTGTTTTTTCATTTGTAGAAAGTTTTACCAAACGTTTGTGTACATGGCAGATATGCATATGTACGTTTTATATGAATGCAACATAAAATATGCATTTGGTTCAAGCACATGGCTTCCGTGGCAAGAAACGTATTTTCTTTTTTATTAAATCAATGTCATTTTAGCAATACAAATGTGTATGACATTCGCGGTAAAACGTTTGAATTTATAATTGTAAATTATTAATTACCCTAGTTATTACTGACTGAAGTTGTTCTTTAATTGGTTTCTTGTTTTCAACGAGCAATTATAAAGTAAATTCATTTTTAGGCCAGCCGTTAGTGCGCAAAGACGTATATTAATTTTCCAACAAATTGTGTTCCCACATGCATATAAAATATACAGTTTTGCTACAACTATCGAAACAAAAAATATCTAAGGTACCTTTATATTCTCAGACTTATCAGATATTAATTAATAACTTTTGTAATTTCTATTATTCTTAATTTTCGTTCTCCAGTTTTTCCGGAATCAGTTGTCAGTATACGTGTTCTGTTGTAAGATATCGCATAGAAATCGCATAATAAGAATATCAGTTTTGCTTTATATCTTCCATTTCAAGGAATGCAGCAGATGCCATTTACGGCTTTATAAATTCAAAGTTTTTTTAATACATCGAATTGCCGGCGACATGTATCCCATAAAAAAGATATTCCCACTTGAGTTACCTGCTAGAGTATACTGCAAACGTGTTTTTGTTATTCGAAGAAATATAATACAGCGCGCGAAAAGATACATTGCCAGGTTTATAGCAGTTTGAATGTTCGATACTGTTTCATATACACACCTTCTGTGTACACATATCTTTATACATATTTTTGCAGTATCTTAATAATCTTAACATTAGATTTACGAATGGTGATTATTATTTATCTATTTTCTTCTGAAATCATTTGTCTGAAGTGAGCCAATTTGACTCGTATAAGAAATTGAAGTTTTTGGCAAAGGGAATAGTTCCGAATCAATCTAAATGGAACATTTATTATTAAAAAATTAACCAACCAATATATTATATACAGTAATCAAATTTTGAATGAGTCTAAGTGGCTCTATAAATCTAGTGTTAAATTTCTATCTAATTGTAAGTTTATCCAATTTAGTAGAATATCCAATGAATATAGTAAGATACTATTACGCATGGAATACCCAGTAAAACTAATGTTACGGGGTTACAGAATACATCAACTGTTATAAATATGAGAAAAAAATTCTACGGGTGGACCTCTGCAGTATTGGCGGTATAATAGAATGGACGTTAACAGTTTTACAACAGTGTCGATTTATTTACTGTGCCCAAAAGGGGCTTATGTGCATACCAATATGTTAAGAAAAGCTGTGAAAGAAATTACAGTTTTTGACTTAATAAAATTATGATTATTATATTAGCTGAAAGTTTCTCTACTGATTACATTCATTGCTTATTTAAAATAGAAATGGTAATTTCCTATTTAGTCTAATAATGCTAATTATAGGTACTTTCACCGTATGCGTTTTATTTGATAAAAGTTTTTCCAAAAAGCATTCACTACGGACGTACGGAAACCGTGTAGAATTACCCCACCTGGTATTATACTTTTACAGCGTCTGGATACTTACAAATATTAATTTTTTTGCTTAGGGTTGGTGGAGTAAAATGTATGGAATTATACCATCCAATGGTTCTCCTGTAAAATATTTTTCCGTGTTTAATTAAGAACTATTTTACTTTCTGCGGTATCTTCTATAAATTCTTTTTTTTTTACACACATTATTACATCAGTGAAAAAACTGCAAAGATTCTCTGTCTGTAATTCTACAAGCAATTATCTAGAATTCCTATTTTAAATTAAATGGTGTAGAATACCAGAAAAAAATGCTAATGGAAAAATAAAAAGGGAGACTTTAAAAAAGACGGTACAGCGCACAATACACTCTCCAGAAGCCGCTCGTCAAGAGGATCGCGTTCTTGTGCTTCTCGCACATTTTTCATATTCCATTAAAACAAATAAATCAACCCCGGAAATGATATAGAATCGTCTCTTTTAGAATCGTGCACATCACACACATACAACGCAGTTCTTCTCGAATCATCCACTTTTCGTGCATACACACACATCTCTTCTTTCTAGAATTTTCTTCCGCAATTCGATTGCATCCGTGCCACTAGAGTTAGCGGTCCTACAATATTTTTAAAACTAATTAATGAGAATAAAGATGATTAATAATTCTAATTTATAACTTTTATCATGTTAATAATTTTGTTAATATCACTATCTTTGTGAACAGTATTGAGGGGTCGAGTTTCAGATGTATCTAGCAAAAAATGAAATTATTTTATAAATCTACCTGTGAAAATTTGCAAAATACAAAATTTCCTCGCCAGTATTGAATAAGTATTGAATGTAGCAGTTGAAACATTATGCACCAGCTAACTTCGCGGCGTAAATATTTTTCATGCGTCAAATCATTTAAAAAACGATAATGAATTACGTGTATCTAAATTTTGATAAAGAGAAATTTGACATCTTAAGTATCATCAGCATTCAGATCATGCATGTTTAGAAATATTGTGTGTATATATATCATCTTGTAATAAAATTGTAAGTTAAGAGTTTGGCGGTCAATTGCAGTTTTCCTAGAAGTAGGGGAGACCGGGGATGGTTGACCAACTTTTTACTTCAGCTTGAATATGTCCGATGTTTAACTTGATATAAAAAAAATAAAAGTTGATACAAATAGAAGAACTATTTAGGTACCTAAAATACTAATCCATAAATTATATATTTCTCGTTATTATACTTATTTAGTCGATTTTCTAAACCCCTGACGCTTGGTCAACCTACCCCATATCCGGGGTAGGTTGGCTATAAGCATGGGGTAGGTTGACTTAGGCAGTAATTAGTATGAATAAAGAGAATTAGTATAAAATAAAACATTAAAATGTACTAAATGATAGAAACTTTTTATTTAATTATTAACAAACTTAAATTTGAGATCTTTCTCAGTTAATAAAAAACTTTAATAAAGGTAACAGTCTCTTCTTGAACTATTAAAAAAAAACTTAAATTAACAATAAGTAACATAAATTTTTGCACTTTCTGTTTGAACCTTAATTGCAACTTGAATTATTCTAATTCAACATACATAAACTTGTGAGTATCTTATGTTTTAAACTATCAAAACAGAAAACTTCTTTTCTTAAAATTATCATAATTATGAAATTATAACAATCAGTCTCATAATAGAGTTTTTAAACATATTTCCTAGCAAAAATTATCGCCTTTGAAATAGTAATTATCATAAACCACTTTAAACATTTAATCTTATGTTTTAAACTATAAAAACAGAAAACTTCTTTTCTTAAAATTATCATAATTATGAAATTATAACAATCAGTCTCATATTAAAGTTTTTAAGCATATCCCCTAGCTAAAATTATCGCTTTTGAAATAGTAATTATCATAAACCGCTTTAAACATTTACCAAAACAAAAGTTATTTTTTTTCTTAAACTAAACCTAAGTATGAATCTATCTAGTTTAGATAAATATCTATAAAAAAGTATAAATTAGTGTTTACATTGATGATGCACATAAACAGTTAGGTAGCCCACACAATTCTTTAAAATAAGTATAAAATTTACATTATAATTATTTTAAAGGGGTTGGTTGACTAATTAGTCTATCTACCCCGAAGAAAAATTGTCAACCAACCCCTGACGCCATTTTGAATTTTACTTCGATAATGTATGCAAACTGGGACACTAACATGGAAGCAATACCGTGTAATATAGAATAAAACTATCATATATACATTCGGTATAACAAAAAAAGTGTTTCAAACTGGTCTATGGGCACAGTAACAAAAAAAAATACGAACAAAAAAATTACTTACCGAGACCAAAAACACAACATGTGATGCCACTCACAAACGCCACGCGACTGCGGCGCCTCACTTCGCACAAGTTAGCGGGTCGCGGGGAGGCATCGTCGCTCATGATTTGTTAATAAAAAACACGTGATGGTGGCGCGTTATTGTTGCCTAGTCTACCTGCCCCTATAGCCAACCATCCCCGGTCTAAAATCTCCCCTACCTAAAATTTAACCCTCATAGGCTCCACGGGTAAAATATCTTCCAACCTTCATTTTCAGATACTGTATAATGTTTAATTTCCTTTTAAATAGGTTACGACATGATTTAGTTTTAGTGAAACATAGTATTATGGATTATGAATAATATTATTTAAAGCGTCAACAAATGGGGTGACATGCCACCCGAGGATGCTTTTTGTAACTATTTTTGAGAAGTGTATGAGGGTTAAAAAACGATACTATTTCTACATATTTCGTTAAAGCTGTCATTCTTACAGCTGGAAATATTTGTATAATCGTATTTGTTATAGAATTTAGATGATGATTTTATTAAATTATTTTACAAGGAATAGTGAAATATATTTTTTGAAAAAGTGAGACATAAAAAGTCTTGTCCTTTTAAATAAAGATGATGAATCCGATAGCAAATTTGTATTTTCTACCGTCACAATTAAATTAATAGTTTGCAATTATTTCTTACTTAACTAAAAAAACGCTATTTTTTTTAACATAAACAAAGGAAGGTACAGCAAGGTCGAAAAACAAACGGAACATGTATCTTTAATTTAATTTTTCTTATGTTGAATCTGCAAAAAATATATGTACTGCTTAACATTGCTTCGTGATATTGTATTGAAATAAACTTTCAAAATTTAATAAAAAAAGACGAGTAGAACTACGTACACATGCTGAGTACACATGATAATGTAACTCCATATTACTGCAGTCGTAGTCTAATTATAAGTTAGAACGGCGTGGAACAAGAAACAATATTTCCAGTCTTTTCAAAAAAGGCAACACCGTACTTTTCACAGTACTTTAGCGCACGATGTCCTATCCTTACAGCACGTACTATTTTTCGTGGTTTTCAACCGCCGCGCACTGGCTACGGTATACGTATAAGCCGCTGACTTGCAATAACCGAGAGTTAATTAAAAACCCTCGATGGCAATTTTAACTTCAAGACTTTTCAAATATTATTTTACGATCTTACGATTTCCAATCGGCGAACAGTCGGTTCGGCATGTATGCACAGACTCGAAGTCACGAGGAAGCCAAAATCCTCGATCCAATCATACAGATGGGGATTCTTCTCAAACAGCCTTCCTTCTCCTGGATAAATTAATACGTGGCTGGAGTTCTTTTCCTACCGATCAATTACAGAAACCAATAATATGCAAAGAAGAAAATTTTCTAAACTGCACTCCCTCACCTAACACCTTGTGCAGATGGAGTTTTTGGTAGTCGTAAAATTCACCGCCGGCGATTCGCTACCAGTAATTCATTCACATGTAATCATTTAATTTACAAATATTTTGTCTGTTATTTTCGTTTTCATTATTCAATAATCCTAAGTAAATAATATTTACATAAATGATATGTAGTTATGTGTTGTTTATAAGATGAATTGTCGTGGCAGTAAACTACAGGCGAGAAATTTTCTTAAGTCCAGAATTCGCACCCAGCAGCATTAGATAGTCGAAAGCATTTCAGCACGGTACTCCAAAAACAAATCCGACTGAAATAAACCAAATGTGACAGGGGATTTAAACTCGAGTCCACTGATTGCATGTCCGAACGTAAAGCCTTCAACTCTCCCATATCTCTCAGTGATCTATTTTCGTGGCTAAAAACAATTGATGTCCCAACCCAATACTAAGTTACGTAGAGAAGCAAGACAGGCAAGTTCATCAGTTTTTCTCTTTCTCACGTCCTTAAATAGAAAATCTGTAAGCTGAATAACATATGTTACTCTATTTTTTATTTTGTTTGAAACTTCTCATTCCTACTCATTCCTGGTTAATGGATATCTGCTTACAGTTGCTTTCGCTACTAACTTTGTCTCTTGCTTAGAACTCTTAAGCGCAGAGTTGCAAACTAGGGGTCGGCGAGACACACGATTGCTTTGAACATTAATCATCCTAACTGAGGAGTGAGCACGTACACAGATGCGATGAGGATTGCTACTTCTGGCACTTGACACTTTAGGTCATTTGCTTGTTCCAATCACTTACTCAGAAGTTTACACAGGAAAGTTAACGTTAGTGTCGCGATCTTTGCAATGAAGTATCATTGATCTTGCTTTCAGTGCTAGGATATATAATATATACCTCAGAATGATATTTGCGCTGCATATGGAGTGAAAACAATGAAAACAGAGACAAAGGAAGGTGCAAAGATCAAAATATTTAGTATAATTTTAGTAATGGGGATGCGACTGGTACCAGTTTCATCCTTTTTCCAAACTGGAGGCCAGTGAAATAGAAAGAAACGTATTTTTGTGTACAAACGACTACTAAAATAATAATACAACAACCGTTGAAGCCAAATGATAGCCAAAATTTGTTGTATCAAATCAGTTGGATATGAAACAATACCGTTAACACTGAATGCATGAAGAAAACAGGTCTAAATCTATAGAATAGTATCAATGTTATATCCAATTAGTTGTCAAGACTGTAGTAATTCACCAAAAAAGTATAAATAATCCAAACAGTGGAATAATGTTATAAGACCAAACTACACTGTCACAGATTTTAATATAATACTGTAGAATTCCATTTGCAGTATTTTAAAAGAGTTCATGGAAGGAGTCGTTCCTTTTCTGCATATGTCAAATTTTCTATGGAAATATTAAAAATATTTAATAAATCATATTAGTCCGCCAAAATCCGCTATAATTCTTTTTTTTGGCTCATTGCTAAAAAAATTTTGCCCATCACTGCTCTACCGGACCGTGAGGGGGTCAATTAGTTGAGCTAGTTTGAGAAAAACGGATGCACCCACCCCATTGAAAGTACGTACATTTTATTGTATATCGACCTAATTCTTTGTGATAATACGAGGGGGGGCCAATAAGTCCTTAGAAATTCTAAGAAATTGCGCTCGTAGCATCGCTACTCATTTGTTTTTAGTAAGCGTCATTCTTCATTAGGTATCTGTCAGAGTTTCAGCCATATTCATAGAGTGATCTCGTTTTTGTCAGTTGAAGAAAACAAGTTTTGTTCAATGAAAAAAATGGAAAAAAGTGAATTTCGAGCGGTGATTAAACATTTTTACTTTGTGACTGGCCGGCTTACTAAGTTAGACTTTTTAAAAAAAAAAAAACTTTATTCTACACTACAATACTAAGGATATTACACTACTACAATATTCTCGTATTCTCGTCGAGATGGAATAATACAATAAGGCTTGGCGTCGGCTTCTTGACCAGCTTGAAACGAATCGGTCGAAAGACTGGAGCAAGATGATGTTCCGCATCGATGATCTCGGGTTTTTATACTTGATCATATACGCACTTTTGGTCATCGGTCAGAACATGGTGACTCGTTGTTTAGTCTACTGATTGTTTAGTCTTCGATCCCATGACAACTTAAAAGGCTTAACACCGAAGGAAATTAAAGCCGAGTTGGATGCAGTTCATAGCACCTCTGCTCCTGTGTTTGCACCTATTTACAATTGGATAAATGAAATTTAAACGTGGCCGTACACCAACAAAAGACGAGCATCGTTCAAGACGTCCCGTAGAAGTGAGTAGCCCCGAAATGATCGATAAAATCCACGACATGGTGTTGAGTGACCGAAGAACAAAATTGCGCGAAATAGTTGGGGCCACAGGGTTGTCAAAAGCTACCGTTGTTTCAATCTTGCATGATAAATTGGCCATGAAAAAAATATCTACAAGATGGGTGCCACGCTTACTCTCAGTTGAGAACAAACGCAATCGTGTGGTCACCTCTAGGACTCTCTTGGAGCGCATAAGTCGTAATCCGGCTGAGTTTCTGCAGAGCTTAGTAACTGTAGACGAAAGATGGGTACACCACTACACTCCCGAGACGAAAGAACAATCAAAACAGTGGATTGTTAAAGGCGAACCGGCTCCAAAGGAGGCAAAGACGGTGAAATCAGCTGGAAAGGTTATGGCTACGGTTTTTTGGGATGCACATGGAATTATCCTCATTGACTATTTGGTAAAAGGACAAACGATCACTGGACAGTATTATGCGTCGTTGTTAGGTCGGCTGAATGAGAAAATAAAGGAAAACCGTCCTCATTTGAAGAAAAAAAAAATCCTCTTTCTCCAAGACAATGCACGTGTGCACACATACGCAGTTTCAATGGCTAAAATTGCGAAATTAAAGTTTGAATTAATAGATCATCCACCGTATTCACCAGATTTGGCTCCGAGTGACTTCTTTTTATTTCTAAATTTAAAAAAATGGCTTAACGGACAACGGTTCACGTCAAACGAGGAAGTTATCGCACAAACAAACGCGTATTTTGAGCAACTTCCTCAATCATACTTTTCTAAAGGCTTAAAAAAATTAGAGGGACGTCTGGTAAAGTGTATCGAACTAGAAGGAGAATATGTTGAAAAATAAAAAAAAAATTACCCCAAAAAAATTGTTTTTCTATCTTTTTCTAAGGACTTATCGACACCCCCCCCCCCCCGTACAATCATATAACGTGAACCGTTACTCATCTTCGATTCCATTATTGCTGTTCCTACAAAATATGTTTTCAAATTCTCTAGTTGTTGCAGAGCATAAATACACCCCTAAAGTTCAAAGGTGTAGCTTAAGACTCATCTTATTGTTACATTATTTGTCAGCAGACATATTTTCTTCGCTAAAATATCAGTCGCGCATTGCAGTTCATCTATGATTACAAGATCAACAAGCTTTATGGGCCTATTGTCGTCAATTCTCCTTCAAAAAATGTTTAGCCCGCCAAAAAGTATGAATCTGAGACTTTGTCTCCCACGCCAACCAGATCTTTCCGCCTCCTTGAAACGTCAAGGGAGGTTCTTGAATTATGGCCAACGGACATTTTCTTTGCCCACCAATTAGGAATATTAATATTTGCAAATTACAGAGCCTCCCAATCAACTGTTTCTCTGCTCGCAATAGTGACCGCCCCCGCAAAATTCTGCTGATAGAGCTAGTCCGCCGCGGCTTCGCAGGGTGGCACGAATCCGAAAGGTCATATTTTCGATGACCCTGCCGCATAGAATCGGCTGAATTTGAGCGATGGCTTCGGTTATGTTGGTTTTGAGGGTATCGGTCGATTGCGTCTTATTGGCATAGACCTATGACTTTAAAAAACCTCTCAAGAAAAAGTCCAGTGGGATCAAATCGCACGATCTTGGTGGCCAATTCACGTCACCTCCTCTTCCAAACACTCCAAAACCCAGTTAGCGAACAAACGGCGTTGTTTATGGTCGTTAACTTTGAGCTCCTGGGTCAGTTGGATTTTGTACGGGTGCGGACCCAAATCCCGGCGCAAAATTCACCAAGTTTAAGTCTGCAAAAGGCCAAGTTCTTGTGCACGGCGTGGAATTGACTGCCTCGCGTTTATCTTAACACTTTCACTAACAGTGGTGATGTTCTTGGCCGATCTGACATTCCTTTGACGCACGGGTGTTGGCTGATTATTTATGGAACCGGTCGTCTCGAATTTGGCTACCAAACGTTGAAGAGATGACTTTGAAGGGCCACTGCGTCTGCCGTAAAATTGGCGCAACGCGTGCAACGTTTGTACTAACGTACACACATTTTGATAATAAAGTTTTATCATTTCGACTTGCTGTTCTATCATATAACTTGCCATGATGATTTGGCATCATTGACTGAATAAGAAATAAAACATTTGACAGAAGTCGCGGAAAAACCATGGCCGTAACCGATTGTCAACATCGACCCGCCCCTACTGGAAAACCCTATATAACTCGTAAGGCGTGTGTCCGTAATATTAGTCTTGTCGAGAGAAAAGTGGTCGCTTTTTTGAAACCTCAATTACGCAAAGTAGTAGTCACCTGAACTTCCCACCATACTGTCCAGAAACCCTTAAAGGGTCAGTTTTGTTCCCCAAAAGAGAGAATTGTCTACAACCGCTGACTGTCCACAACTCACAACGGCATCATCTTTTTGTAAAAATTTCGAACGTCAAAGTAGTCTCTTTGAAATTAAAGTACCGTAAACCATTCACGGAGTACAACAATTTGGTGGCCGTGACTTGCTACTTTCTTAATAGGTAATTGTTGAAACATATTTCGGCAGTTTGTGTGTTTTTAGTTCATTTTAAAAACTCCATTATTAATCTCAAAAATTGTAAAGAAACCGTTACGCAACAAATACTAAAAATGATTAAAAATCACTATCGTAATCCTTCTTCGAATGTGTACTCAAGTTTAGAACTGTGTACTCTTTGCAAAAAAAATGTCTACAGTAACTAGGAGAATATTCAATATTAAAAAAGCTACCCTTGTTGAAAGGATAAATGTAAGCATCCAGATATTGCAATTTCAGGCGAATTACCATCGTAAACAATTTAACAAGAAGACCTGCTATATCATATTATTTTCCCACTTTCATATTTTCATATCCACATGTCACATTACGCTTAGTACGCATTTTTTACCAGTGTCATGAAAGTCCCGCCAAGCGAATGGAGTTTATGAATCGTTTATGATGGCTGACCGAGGCGGTAAATATTACGGCATATACAAATATTACGAATGTTTAATGATTTGTGACTAATATAATCATAAAATATAATTAAAACTAAAACTTTTTCTGATGAACTTTACATAATTATGCAGCTTTTTCTATAAAAAATGGCCATTCATTCAACCTGTTCGTTGAAGAAACCCTCCGCTTTATGCAGTGAATTAATCATTAACCTGGCGTTAATTTTTGAACACGGAAAGACAAAAAATGGTAGTATGAAATAAACAATTGCACTAAAACTCATATGAAATAAAAGTGTTATACCACTATCCATCTTTTCCCATATTAAAACGGCAGGGTAGGTTTTATTACGTGGCGTAAACGTAAGCAAATAAATATTGTGTTTTCGTGAGTATCATGCACTGAAATTCTACAGGAAGGGTTCTAGAACAGTCGTTCTCAAATTTCTGTAAGATTTCTTGCGTACCGGTTTCTTTATAATTTTTGAGATTGCTCGCAAAACCTTCAAAATTAGTTACAATGTGTATATAAACTGCAATTACGAAAATAACTTTGACAATTACCTACTTATTTTGAAAACGACAAATTTTAGTCATCAAATCTTTATTCAATAGATCGGTGGTTCGAAATCTGTCTAATACAGTAAGTCCTGAGAGAGATAACCTTTGCTTTGAAACCAAATACAAAACAACAATAATAACATTCAATGGGATAGGTGTGGTTGCTTCGCCTGAACCGGCCCAGAATATTAATTAAGCATACCTACCCTTTGCGGTCTCCTAGAGGGCCTTTAGTGGCCCCCCAAAGCACTGTGGAACACAGTGTCAGAACGACTGTTTTAAAAAATCCAACTATTTTCGGTTGTGATAATTGCTCCTTACTAGCTTTAAAATATTTAAATTGCATCAAAGATTGCACTCTTTCGAATTTCATATTTCATTGGCCCACCGCGGCACCACTGTAATACTTCTTTTTTTTTACTATTTCTTTTACTTGTCAATGTATATTTAATACCGCTGTGCCGCGGCGTTTCGCCACACGACATTTATTTGCAAACGATAGCAACGATAAATACTACATATAGTATTATACAATACTAACGATAAATTACTACAATATTCGAATAGGTCAGGGATACAAACTCCTTCTCTGCGCCGTAGTATCTTCCAGAATCTGGAAAATGAAACTGTCCTGTTATAATCTATAATCGTTGATACGATGTTCGACTCTCGATGATCGATGTCTCATAGAATACATTCAGCTTCGCTTTATTGCAACAATACCTTAAAATAAAGAGTATCCAAAATTATATTACTCCCAAAAATTTAATATATGTAATATTTCTGAAACTATTTATTATCCATCGGCATTACAGACCGCAATACTGATCGTTCTCTCCAATTAAATCGTGGAATATTAAGACGTGGTAAAATCAGAATCTATTTTTATAATTTATATATATTTGCAAAGACACACGCTAACATCTTTGTTTCTGTACATGGAAAACTTATTCTGATCACGATACCTTACTCTGTGTTTTCGTTTCAAATCACTTAGATTTTCACATAGTATCGGAATTACTGCCTGCTTTCTACGAACACACAAAACTACAAACTTTTCTCCCCAGTGACCAAAATCCTCGACTAACCTGTTAAAAGTTTGTATAAAAATTTTCATCTTTGAAACAAAACAAAAAATAAACGTGCAAAGAAAGGTGAAAAATTATTATGCATTACAAAAAAAACATGAGAAAAATAGTAGTATGAAGAGTATTATAAAAAATTACTTCGCAAAAGAGTCTGAAGGGAAATATAGGGAATGCACGGAGTCAGAGCAAAAAGAAAGATAGGAACGTAAGTAACTGAAGAAAATATCAGAGAAGAAGAGTGAGAAATAGGAAGTTTTGAAGGTATCAAAGTGAAGCAGATAATTAATAAAAGAAGCGGTTCGGCAAAGTATAAGGTATAGAGAATCTAACAATAAGAAAGGAAAGGGAAACGGAGAAACCTATAGATTAGAGGAATACGAAATACGAAGGAAGAGAGAAAGAGGGAAAGGGAGAGAACAGTCTAGGTAAAAGAGGAACACTTGAGACTGAACTTTTGAATGCGGAGCATAAGCTAGCTGCCTTTTGTTTCCACAAGACAATACGGAACCTTATAGAACGAGAGAAGCAGCACGGTGCGAGTAAAGGTGCTCCTACTTTGCTTCGACTAGTTGGCTGGCCGGGGTTGTATTCCTTTCTTACCTCTTCAAGTATTCCCGATCCACGGCCACTTTCGAGAAGAAGAGAAGTACACGCTAGAGGGAAGTCTGCCGAGGTCGGTGAGCCTTTGGATTTCTTCGAGGATTTCATGTCTTCCTTTGACAAGAAACCTCATTGATTTATCCTACGTCAAACGAGATATCTGTTCTTGACTCTTAAATCAAGATTCAAATACTCCAAATTTCTTTATAAAATAGTTCCATTATTTTATAGTGTAGTCGCCAGTGATTTCTATGAGACTTTTTCAACAAGCTTGTATACCCCTTTCTTGTAAAAATCGGAAGATTTATTGGAAAAAAAGTAAATTAATTGGCGTTTTGACCTTGGCATCATTTTTAAAGTTCTTATTGGCAATGTAACTTGAGGAAGATACAGGTAGATAATAATCAGAAGAAAAGCTATAGAAAATTTGAAGGCAGCATTCAGCGTGCTCCAAAATGAATTGATACTTCAAAAATAGCAGCTCTTTGATAAACCTCAATTTATTTTACGCGTATGTGGTTGCCAAATGTCAGTTTAACCATTTCGAAAATCATTGTACCAAGCCACAAAAGAGAAAGAAAGTGATTTAGACGATTCAACCAGTTGATTATCTTGGCCTCTTGGCAAAATGTGCATCTATATTGCGTCTTACAAATTAATTGATGACGGATATACTTGTCAGACACAAAGTTTTCCTCATTTTGGGATTAAGTTGTAATGAAATGACTTTAATGTTTTTAAATTTTATTATTCATATTCGTTTGTTTACTTAAATTAACGTAAATAATTTGCAGATGGACGAAGAAAAACGTGAGAAATCAATTTCTTCCTTTAACCTACTGTTAGATAATGGTATTGAGCAAATCATTATACAATTTATAATGAATCTGCGCAAATTCAACACGAATATTGTGATTCGTTTAAAATATTGTATTTATAACAATGTTCACATCTTCCTGTCAAATAGCCTTTATCCATAAAATCAGGTTTAATATAGATAGCTAGGTTTAGCAGCTTTTCATAATAATTATTTATAAACTTTCGAACAATTAATAAGTATTTAATGAATAAATTCGACTAAGACCCTGTACTACTTTTTACACATAACGAATATACTCGTCGTACAACTTTGTCCTTTTTTCATGACTAGTATACTCTTCAAAAACAGATAACTGGTTAAGGCACTTTGCTAAGGATTTGTTGTAAAATAAGATCTTTCCAAGTTATTTTACGGGTGCTATGATGATGACCATGTCCTGCGATTAGCTTAGAATATTTGAGAGGCTCTTCTCAAGAAAGAAGACGTATGCACAGGTGCTTATATTAGTCAGATGATCGCGACACTGATATTGAGGCGCTTGTATTCTGCTTAATGCGTGAAATTTATAAATAGTTCGGAAATATTTTCTGTGGCTTCTTCTCTGTCTCTCTCTTTCTTTTTCTCTGCGTGTGGATCTCTATTCGTGAAGATTGGTCGATCGATCAGAAAACCTTCAACCCCTTGCCGTACCATTTATTTTATGGCCGGCTTCACAATAATTTAAGGTTAAATTTGTAAAATAATCACTGATCAGTAATTCTTGTCATATCGTATAATTTATCATAATATTATTATTATAGAAATACTTTTATCGTGCCGTCTCCCACTGATACTTTCAATTTAATAGATTTTCCAAAGTTTCAAAATTTCCATTCCAATTAACCGCATCACGTGTCTAACTCGTTGTAGTACGGCAAGGGGTTGACAGTAATCGCATATTAGACTTAATTTGTACAAAAACAGTTCATTTCCGGACCACAGTTTCTTCTAGACTTCGAATCTGCGCAACGAAACGAGTACAATAACCTAATAAAAATTATTGTCCTTGAATTTCTAGGTTTCGGACAATTTTTCAGTGAACTTCCTTTGCAAATGTTCACCGAATCAACATTAAGGAATATCCTCTTTAAGCTTGGAAAATTTATTCATACATTTAGTCCTTGTCTCACACAGAAATTCATCATTTTTTACAATCCATCTCTAATATTACATTACAGTCCTTGCAAGATATCAACGAAAAAAAAAGTACAAAAACGTTTATTCTTTTTAAGTATAGAAGAACTTTTGGAGCATTTAGAGAAGTTTATCTGGAGAAGCTGTAAAAACAGACACGACGTCAGTTTTTCGCCCCCATCAAACAACTTTTTTTTTTAACAAAAAGAGTCTACCGGACGTTCAGAGATAGGGTCCCACTGCTCGGCAGGGATCTCTTGGTTGATCCTGAGTGCTTTCTCCTGCTAATGCGTGCCTCTTTATACCCAAGATTCCGGGGTGCTAAGGACTCTTCCTACCGCGATGAACCGAGGCACGTACAATCTGTACGTGCCGCTTGTCTCCAGGGATACGTGTTCTTTGTTCACAGCTTCAAGATAAATACAGAAATTCGTATAATTTTCTAAAATGCCAAAGATATTATAAAGTAAAAGATATTAACACCTTAAGAATTTAACATTTAACATATTGTTGGCCGTTCACGAGTTAACACGTTGACCATCATGGAAATCACTGGTGATCGGTGCTATTGAATTCAATAACTATCTGGCTAGACCGTTTCATATGACTTGTCAAATGTAATATTTACAAATTTTCTATCACACTCAGCATTTAAATACTGGCGTTCAACAAATACAGTCCTGCGGAATATACGCTGCCGCTCAAAAGTATGTGGATACTTCCTTAACTCTCATAATTACCTGAAAAAAGTTTCGATATCTTTGGCAAATTTGATTATCTCGTAGGCATTTCTGTTTGTACAGTATTGGAGAACATATTTTAATAATAATTTATTAAATATCTCATCGATAATGATAACAGATAATTACATCTTCTTTTCGTCTACATATCAACCGCGTGATTTTATGTTCATGATTTTATGCCAATCATGTTCATAGATGTTTATGTTACTCTAGAGAAGGCAAGAGACCTCACTTAATCAGTGCAGTCCCTGGAAACTGCTAGAGAAAAACCTGAAAAATTCTACGCATGCAGTGCAATATAATGCAGTTTTCCTTCCACCGGAACGATTTTTTTATTTAAAAGAATTGAATAACAATATTTGTAATTTATTACTATTATTTATTACTATTATTATTATTACTATTAATTTATTACTATTATTATTCGTAACAAAATTTAGCAACAAAAATATACCTTATCTATCAGAAATTTCATAAAAGTGGTAAGTGTCCACATACTTTTGAGCGGCAGTGTATACCTATTTGTGTTTTTAACACTAGAACTACCAAACCAGTCAAAATGACTGGTACACAATTTTTTCCAAAAATTCTCCAAGTTCATAGAAGTGACATAGAACAAAAATTCTACGTTCGTCACAAAAGACATAAATCACTGAATTGATCATCCTTTCCGCCACTCGATTCCTCCTTTCTCAAAGTACTGTAGGAATTATTATTCAATAAAGAATAATAAATAGTTTATTAAATATAAAATATATAAAATATAAAATAAAAGCAAAGACACACTAAAACAAAATAAACATAAAACACACTAAATACACAAAAACTATATTACGCTATTCTCTAAATCGCTGTTCGCTGTTATACTCTCAAGAATACTCTATTCGCTGTGACGCACGGTGGTCCAGAATGTGCATTTAGCTGCGCAATAGTCAAAAAGTCGATTTTGGAATTTCGATTTTTTTGTATATATCGATTCCTAAATGTCCACCGACCTCAGAAACGAAAAATTGTTTGATATCGATTAAAAATTGTAATTACAACAAACGCTTAAAGTTGAAACTTTAATTCTAGCGAAACTAGGCAATATTTTTTAATGATTATTGCTTCTATTTGAAAAGCATTCTTCCACGATAAAAATTCACGTGCCAAATATAAAATTATTGTTTGTAGTTTATTCAAAAATTAATGTTGAAAAAATGAAAGAAAATCGTCGAAGCTTTTTATCTTTTGCAGACAAAAACTAAAAAGTCCCACTAGATCCCACTCTCTGATTAACGACACTGTTTTCTGTGATCCTTCCCCTAAACGATCATGTAAAAAATGAATCAGACGCATTTTTATTGTTTAAAGAGTCGCGCACACCTCGGCAAGGCGCTGCTGCGGCACTGTCTCATGAACTTTCGGCAGATCTAACAATGAAGAACGCAGGTAGAAGCACGAAATCTTTGCAGAAATAACTTCTATATAGTCTGAGGAATATATATGGAAAGTTTTAGCCGAATATCTTTCGATACTTATAAGTAGACTGCGGATTTTTATGCATTTATGACAAATTAGATACGGCTAAAATATACAAAAAGAACATAATATAAAAATATATCTAAAATATCCAAAGTATGGTATTTGTTGTAATATAAATCGAGTGCAATTAATCCCTAGATAGGTTCTCGTGTCTAACCTGCATTTGTGAAATTCGAAATTTGCATAAACATCCGCAGTCTACTTATAAGTTATTTAATTTAATTAAAGTGAACCCTACACGTCGAAGACTAGGATTTCCTTTCAATCGGATAACCTAGGTCATTCCTCTTTGCTCGCATCCTAACAATAAAGCAATTAAGTAATAAAAGTGATGCTTTAGAAGTCTTCGTCCTCGTTAGTGCCAATAAGATTTTGTTTTTATTGCACGGTATGTTTAAGAAACCCGGGAATTTACTGACCGCGTGTCCCACTGGATCTATGCAGTTGGTCTGGGTTACATAAACTTTAGGAAGGAATATCAACAAAAGGTGCAGATAGATAAAGCCAATTTTAGCAGTAACTATTTCTAGTTATAGTATAGTTTAAACTAAACATCCTCTAAGTTCTCAGAAACTACTTTGTGGTACTTTTTAGTTTTTCCATTTTGAAGTTAGCAATGTAAGCTGAGTAAGCTAATGTACATAGCAACCCTCTATATATAAACCGCCATTTTGTTTTTAAAATTTTTGAGTTCAAATTCGTAATCATCGACCCAAAAAATAATAGAATACCAATTTTTAACTAAGTAAATCCGATGTGTTTTGAGCCCGTGGTGACGATTTGAAAAAGATTGAAAACTGCGCGAGGTGCGTGACCAGCTAAATTCACGCTCTGGACCACTGTGTGACGCTGGTAACAACTCTGTTCTCTATCGCTGTAAAATATACTCTGGGCCTTCTTACGCTTTCGGATTCCTCCGAAGGCCCTACACCCCATACACACGAACACACACAGTCATACACCCTCATCATCTCGCAGACACTTTCTCTTACAACCCTCTTTCACTCACTATCTCTCTCACACATACACGCTCCTGTGTTGCTCTCTCTCTATCTCTCTCTCTCACTAGCTCTCGTTATCTCTCGCATTCACTCCATCACGTTTTTGCATCCTACAGTACATATTTAATATATTGGAATATGATAGATTTAACGCCAGTAATTCTAGCATTAAAGAGATTTATATACTTATTTGTGCTTTAAAAACATGGGATTTTAATAGGAAAAGTATCACTTCAGTAGAGATGATAAAACAACGGAAATATCAGTGGCGTTCAACGTGTTGGCTCGTTTTCATGCCCAAACGTTGTTGGCCGGTAACGAGATAACACATGTTTGCAATTACCTTAGCAGTTTCGATTTTACCACAGCAAAAAAATTATTAAAATATATAATATGTATAAACTATAATATACAACAGATATGTACAAAATTTCATTTGAAATTCAGTATGTATAAATAAAATATACTGAAAGGGTATAGCAGGATAAGGTGGTCAAAAGTGCCCTTGAACCGATTTCAATGGGGGTAGTCTCATTCGATAGATAATGCTCGGCGATCATTGTGTACCAAATTTTAACCCTTTATCTTGATCGGAAGGGTAGTTATGGGGAAAATTAAAAAAACAGGTTTTTGGCCCTTTTCCCCCATTTATTGAGGTGTAAAAAATCCGAAAAAATTCTGGCATATTCTACACGGTACCGGACATGTTGGAGAATTTTTTCAGATTTTTCCGTCGAAGTACCTAAGCGTGAAAAATGGGCAAAGTCAAAAAAAACGGAAAAAAGAAGATTTCGTATCGAAATCTTCGAGGTACAACTTTTTGTTTTATATAGTAACAATCTAACACCTACGATTGTTATCCCCAATTTTTTTCAGATTTTTAAACCACCTGCGTCATTATGAAAAAAATCGAAAACCGATTTTCGGGACGTATTTTGATCTAAAACGCAAGAAGTACTTAATTGTTATTTTTCCATTATTTTTATAGAGTATGTTCATTTTGTGGTTTTTAATGTTTTACCATTACAGATAATTTCAAAACAATAAACGGAATTGAGATAACTCACTTATCTGTAAACTATGTGTTACATTATGTACCATAATTTTGAACGTTCTTTCAACAGCAGCAGTGGCCGCGCGTCTAGAGTGTCTGCTTTGGAATCGCTATGAACTTTTTGTCCCGGGTTCGCGTCCCGGAAGGTATATTTTTTTTTCTTTTTTTTTTAATCTGTAAATGCATAAAAATAATCAATAATCATTTTTAACAGCTATTGCGATAATCCTAAATGCATAAAAAATGTATATCGTATCGAAAATAGTTTTAGAGCATATCTGTTGTTTTGCCGGCTCTCTCTAGCAATATGTTATCCCATGGTTACGGATATTTTTAAACATTTAAATTACGGAAATGTTAACTTATTATGGTATATAAAAATGTATATTTGGCACCAAAGATCACAACACTTGCACTAACAGAGTATATGCACGTAATGATTACTTTACTTGCATGTTTCTTTCCCTTATATTCAAAGAAGAATCGTTGACATGGAGGGGATATGCTCGAAACTTGGAAAATATTAATTTCTATTGGTTTGTATTATATTGCCATTTTTAATTTGTTAATTCTGAAATGAGCGTAGGGAAGACAGTTTATGGTTGGGTCTCCGCTATTGTCTCGAATGTGTCAAACCGATTTAATGCTGGGTATGTTACCATTTATGAATATTTGTACTTTTTTAAGTATGTACAGTTCCATGTGACTAGGTAGAGACAGAAACCATTTAACAGTGAATTGACCAATATAACATAAATACCTATAGGGGATTAGCTTAGTATCTGCGCCAAACCTTCAATGCCACCAGGTCATTGGTGAAGGCTTACGGACAGGAAGGGTTTGTGTGATATTGGAGCAGGCGCAATAAAATAATAAAATCCTGCAAACTAAATTATATGCCTCTATTTCTTAAAGGTATTTTGAAAGCGATACAAATTCTCATCAGTAAGATATCTAAAAGCTTAAGAAGTAAATTCGTATATAACAATAAAGCAATTTTAACGAATGTATCTATTGTACAGTTATGGCCCTCAAACGTATTATTTATTCTATATGATTTCGGAACAAATAACAAACTAGTACTTATGGCGAAAAATAATAATCTACCAAAAGAAAGGAACTTTTGTTTTCATTCAACATGACTTCGGCAGGAATTTGTCAAGGTATAAACTCCGTTCCTTTAGTGCCGAATATACATTTTTATACACCATAATAAGTTAACATTTCCGTAATTTAAATGTTTAAAAATATCCGTAACCATGGGATAACATATTGCTAGAGAGAGCCGGCAAAACAACAGATATGCTCTAAAACTATTTTCGATACGATATACATTTTTTATGCATTTAGGATTATCGCAATAGCTGTTAAAAATGATTATTGATTATTTTTATGCATTTACAGATTAAAAAAAAAAGAAAAAAAAATATACCTTCCGGGACGCGAACCCGCGACAAAAAGTTCATAGCGATTCCAGAGCAGACACTCTAGACGCGCGGCCACTGCTGCTGTTGAAAGAACGTTCAAAATTATGGTACATAATGTAACACATAGTTTACAGATAAGTGAGTTATCTCAATTCCGTTTATTGTTATGAAATTATCTGTAATGGTAAAACATTAAAAACCACAAAATGAACATACTCTATGAAAATAATGGAAAAATAACAATTACTTCTTGCGTTTTAGATCAAAATACGTCCCGAAAATCGGTTTTCGATTTTTTTCATAATGACGCAGGTGGTTTAAAAATCTGAAAAAAATTAGGGATAACAATCGTAAGTGTTAGATTGTTACTATATAAAACAAAAACTTGTACCTCGAAGATTTCGATACGAAATCTTCTTTTTTCCGTTTTTTTTGACTTTGCCCATTTTTCACGCTTAGGTACTTCGACGGAAAAATCTGAAAAAATTCTCCAACATGTCCGGTACCGTGTAGAATATGCCAGAATTTTTTCGGATTTTTTACACCTCAATAAATGGGGGAAAAGGGCCAAAAACCTGTTTTTTTAATTTTCCCCATAACTACCCTTCCGATCAAGATAAAGGGTTAAAATTTGGTACACAATGATCGCCGAGCATTATCTATCGAATGAGACTACCCCCATTGAAATCGGTTCAAGGGCACTTTTGACCACCTTATCCTGCTATACCCTTTAGATTCATTCAATTTCTTACTCAAGATCAGTTGGGGGGAAAATAGCCGGTGGCATGAGTTAACTTCTATGTAAAGTTGCTGATTAACAATGTGTTAACAGTAAAGGAACGATATTAGATAAAAGCTCTGTTGTAACTTTTTTACACTTACAATTAGTCTATGCCAGGCTTTGAAATTATGTGCTCACAACACGCGTCCTTGGAGGAGTGGCATTTGTATTAATGAGTTTTACATCAGCCATGGGGTACTATTTCCAACACGTTTCTTTTTTGCAGTGGTAAGCCTTGCAGTTCTATAATATCCACTTTATAACTGACATTTTCTATTGAATATCTCCAAGTTCCTGTGACTTTGAGATAACGCAAGACACATCTAAGCCTTTATTCTTCAAACTCACATTTTTATCTTTGCCAAATATTATAATTTAGCTAGTAAAAATCATGAAACTCCTTGAAATTCAATATTTAAATTTCAGATTAAATCCATTATTTAAAACAGTATTTTTAACATTTTCTAGTTGTGCTATCATAATATTGATCTTCGGACGACACAAAAAAACTGATGCTAAAGAACGTTAAAAAATAAATGACAAAAATACTTTGAAATTAGCAAATCATAAGAACTTTTTAAGGATAACAAAATTTTATTTTATTCATAATAATAATATTGCGTTAAAATGTCAAGAATGTCAAGAATTATTAATCAATTTAAATTTCACCTATTTAACACGTTGGCTGCCGTGAGGGTCACCGGTAACCGGCGTTATTGAATTCAATGAAATTTCACGTAACATTTAAATAACAATATTTATGACTTTTCTATCATATTGAATATTTCAATATCGGCGTACAAAAGACAAACGTCTGCTTTTATCAAAAAATATATGACTGCCGCTATCATTAAAATTCCTACTTTATAAAAATATAATTTTAATTGAGAGAGTTTCATTTCAATAGAAACGGTGAAACTAGCGAAATACCGGTGGCATTCAACGTGTTAATTCGGAATTATCTATCACATATACAGGGTGTCCCAGAACTCAACGTCAAGCCGAAACGGGGTGACAGGATTGATTGTAACCATCATGAGAAAAATCAGAAAAAAAATCTATCCCATGCAGTTTGAAAATTATGGGCATTTAAGAAAAACCTAGAAATTTGGTAAAACTGTAACCATTTTTTGGTTATTGTGGTTAATTTTTATTATTTTTGTTCATTTAAACTTTGGAACCTTAACCCTAAATAACATTTCTAGAACCTAAGTCAAAAATAATGACACAATTGCCCCAAGTTTTCTAGAATTAAGACTATTTGTTAAGCTATGAATTTAAAATTTTTATAATTTGTCGACTTTGAAAGGCCCTCCTTTAAAAAAAATGTACTAAAGTGCCTTGGCAAGTGCCATTAAAAGTTCGCGCATTTAATCAGGATTGTAAAATGGTACAATACTTGTTAGTTTCATACTAAAGAAAAACGAGTAAAAAAATAAAAACCTCAAGTAACCCGATTTTTGCTAACCCATTTTACTCAGTTCAAATGTTTTTTATTCGCACAAGCTCTTGGTAGGTTTTTAATTTTACGGCAAAATGATGAGAAAGATGGATAGTGGACATGTTTTGTGGATGTTTTGTGGATCTTTTTGGTTTCACAAATTAATTTAACAAATTACTAATTTAAGCGTAGTTCTCAGAGTTTGGCATTAGAATCTGTTGCACCTCTGCTGCTTTAAGAAGATGAAACTTATTAAATTTTTTTTACCTATTTTAACCATCACTACTCCCCCCCCCCCTGCTACGTCCATGGAGAGAGAGACAGAGATATACAGAGAAAAATTTTTTAATTTTATTATTTCTAATAAGTACATCTTTTTTAAGAAGATGTAGGACGTGTATTGAAGCTGATGGTAAACAATTTGAACATTTATTGTAATAAAAAATGTTATTTCCCTATCTGACTTTTATTCCAATAAACCTAAACTAAACTAGGTCAAGATTTTTCATTATTTTATTAATTTTACTTACTTTTGTTGACTTTGGTAAAAATGGCGTCATTATCTGTCTCGCTCGCTCATGGCAAACATGCCCACTATCCATCTCTCTCATCATTTTGCCGTAAAATTAAAAACCTACCAAGAGCTTGTGCGAATAAAAAACATTTGAACTAAGTAAAATGGGTTAGCAAAAATCGGGTTACTTGAGGTTTTTATTTTTTTACTCGTTTTGTTTAGTATGAAACTAACAAGTATTGTACCATTTTACAATCCTGATTAAATGCGCGAACTTTCAATGGCACTTGCCAAGGAACTTTAGTACATTTTTTTTAAAGGAGGGCCTTTCAAAGTCGACAAATTATAAAAATTTTAAATTCATAGCTTAACAAATAGTCTTAATTCTAGAAAACTTGGGGCAATTGTGTCATTATTTTTGACTTAGGTTCTAGAAATGTTATTTAGGTTTAAGGTTCCAAAGTTTAAATGAACAAAAATAATAAAAATTAACCACAATAACCGAAAAATGGTTACAGTTTTACCAAATTTCTAGGTTTTTCTTAAATGCCCATAATTTTCAAACTGCATGGGATAGATTTTTTTTCTGACTTTTCTCATGATGGTTACAATCAATCCTGTCACCCCGTTTCGGCTTGACGTTGAGTTCTGAGACACCCTGTATATTAAAGTTCACTCGGTCACATGCGGCCAAGTATATAATCGTATTTTAAAATCTTAGAATTTTGGAAATATTGGAAAAAATTATAAATCATAAGTAAAATTTCGTAAAGTAATCTTATAAAGCTAATCTACGAGATTCATTTTAAAAAATGACCATTTTTTATCGCAAAGACAGGAGCGTCGTCTTAAAAGACTTAGGTATCAAGAACGTGTTAATAATACGTTGAAATATAATATATTTTTGGCTGGTAGTTCTAGTGTTAATAAGAAAAAAACATTGTATTAATCTATCTATATAAATAAAAATGTAAATGTTCGTTTGTTTAAAATCTTAAATCTCCAAAAGTTCATCACGGGACAGTAGTTCACGGATTGCTTTGAAATTTTAACACAACATTGCATTCGAATACGTACGTGTTTTTATAAATCTATTATACACATGTCACACCTGTAACAGATAAATCATGTTTTTCTTTGAAAATTAAAATACTCTATATCCACAAGCATTGTGAAATTAAACATTTTAATTTCATTAAAAGAATACATTTAAAGAATACCAATTTATCATCAAGAAACATCTTTGACTTTTCCATATATTTTTAAATAAATTTTCCTAAATACATCTATTTTTCAATTAAATTTCACATATTTTGGAAAATTCACTGTACACCTTTATACTATTTTTGCATTCAGTTTCACAGAATTTAAATCCTAATATCGCATACTATGGTCACAATGTACCATTAAAGTCAACTGTAACTTTGGTGATGTTTCTGCTTCTATAATAATATAAGATTTTGCAAAGCACAGATCGATAAGCATCAAATTTTGTCACGTTACACGCCGTATATGAGCATGTAATATCTCACAAGCTGCCAGCCGTGCTCGGGCATTCGATGTTGATTGGAGTTATTTTATGCATGGAACCTCAGATAAAGAAAATTGCAGTAGAAGCATGGTCGTACTTCGTGGAACAAACTTGACATTTTCTGATCCATTTCCTATCTTTCCTATCTTCCAAACAAACAGTTCGTATTTTATAAAAAGATCGCTGACCGCATTAAAATATAAATAGCTTTGAGGAATAGTATATAATAAAACTGTATTTAATCAGCACGTAGAGATGTTAACCCAATTTTGAAAAGGTCATTTATGACAGTAAATCTATATGTTATTGTTATTTAAAGCCTTAGTTAAGCGCGCACTGTTATTTATTTCCTTTTCAATATGAATTGACATATTTTTGTAAAAATGAGAATTATAAATGTTTCTTGTTTAAAAATATATGATATAAAATATTTCAACTTCGTGCTACGTGAAGTTTGAAGCTTCACTCTTCATATTATAAAAGATTTACCTCAGAAGTTGGATTTTAGTTCGTTAAGTGTAAAAGTTTAATTTTTTACCAGATGTACGCACTTTATTTTACGTTTATAAGTCTCATGTAATAACAGTAACAAACTACCGTGTTTCTCTGAGAATAATGCCCGCTCTGAAAATAAATCCTACCATGATTGTTAAGAATGGTTTTAATATAAACCCTACTGCGGAAATAAGTCCTAGTGAAAAGTGTATACGCAAGGGTTGTATGAGTTTGGCTAAGCGGTTACTAAAAAACATGCATTTCTATAATTATTTCGTTTTACGCGAGAACATAAGACTTTCTTTTCTCTTCTGGGATTTTCTCCCGCAAGTATGTAAAGCCCTACCCTAAAAATATGCGATACTGCTTTTTCTAGGTTACAAGTTAATTCAAGACTGGGGAAACACTGTATTTACTTCCTCTACGATAAAACCAATTTTTATTCGTTATTAATTTCAGTTCTTACTTAACCGTTTTAGTGCCAAGGGTTATTAAAAATCCGTGTCTGATAATGCCATGCAGCGCGATAGCGCTTCGTTCATTTATCTGTGATGATGATCTCTTTTTTAAATATAATTACGAGAGGCAACTCTGATATGATTCGCGATGAACTACATTCGGAACCAAGTGCGTTGAGAATTAACGATTGTGGCCAAACATCGCGACACATTTCACCACAGGACGCTCACAGCGCGATCGCGCTGCGTGGCGCTAAAACGTTTAAACATCTAGGAAATACGGAAAAATTGTGATCACTTATATACATATGTACTATTCATATGTATGTAAATATATTATATTTTTAGAAGTGCAAATTACTGAGTTACGTAGATTGCAGTTTTGGACCAAAAATGTTGGAGAGTTAAATGAAGCTATACGACATAGGTGAAGGGAAACTAAGGAAACAGTTTTTCTATTTGGCACAAAATCGAAGCAGAAAAGTTTTAAATATATCGGCGATAATGCGAAGGTACGGCAGATACCTCTTTCCGAAGGAAACTTCCTAAATATCTGCTGCCGTGACCTCATTTTAAGTTCCAGCTGAACTTTAGCCACCCTTTGTGGTCTGTAATAACATAAACAGCGAACAGTAAGAAAAGATAGCAACCTTCCCTTTTATGATTTCTGCAGAAAGTAGAAAAAATTCTGACGATAGTTTGATTCCCTCTGGAAATTCTTAGTTGATCTTTGCTGTAAAACATTTTTACAATAAGGTATCGTAATATGTACATACTAATTTTAAGAAATGTTTCGATATGTGTCTATAACTTTACGTTGTATAACTTTATCTGTCGGCAAGTCCAAATGAATAGAATTGCCTTTTTTATCTAGTTACTAGATATACTAGATATACTGCTAATATACTAGATTCTACTTTATCATAATTACAATTTCTGTAATAACTCTTACGACCACCGTTTACGTGTGAGTGAGTGAATCGCCGAGTGCTACCCGAACGATTGCTTCCGGTGGTGATAACTCAGTGGAAGATGTTTCGTGTGAGGAAATGTTATTATTTTGGATAAACTAAACTTGGTTATTATTTGACTTTACAATATATACAAGTGAAAGTGTGTGTTACAACTTGTTATTTCGTTTGAGAAGTCGACTCGTCGATTGCGCGGGATAATCGGAACGCGGATGATATTGCGTGGTAACTTGTTCCGATTTTTGAGAGAATCCTCGGTTTTTCGCGGAGCTTGCATTTTTAAAGCTTCGGCTTTCCCTCTCCTAACATCCTTGGGGATGTCTTCGTTAGAGGAGGGCCTCGACCCAACCACTCATAGGCATGTAGGTGGAACTTTGATTTTGTTAAGACTCCACCCATCCGCCGGTAACAAATTTGGGGGCTGGTAGGGTGGAAGTCGAATGCTCTATGAGTGATTAGGCCAGGTAATAAAGCCGAACGCTGATTCTTGGAACTTTTATGGTGCACAGCTGTTGAGGACCTGGAAGGTAAGAAATTTGCAAGGCCCAGATGTTTTTAAACTCACGGTAGAGTGTTCCGTTAAACACGTGGGCCCTTTTCTTCACCTTCCAGAAAAACGGTGAAGCTAGTAATGAACAAAAGGTCTGAAATTGTGAATATTGAAGGACAGCTGTGCACGTCGTCCGCATTGTAAAGTTGCCGGTTCTAACTAATCTTAAATACCGTTGCTTGCGACGGAACAATAACAATTGTAATATTCTTATGACTTTTAACCCTTTGCAGATGGAGACGTTTTTGAGTACTGAGAGATAATCATTTATTTACTGATCCAATATCACCGTTCGATTGGAAAAGTAGAATATTATTGCATAGAAATTATAAATTACTGTTTGTGTAATCATATTCCAATGGCTCTATTTCAATTTTTATACTTCAACCGTGCATACATGCGGCGATAGATTATAATTAACATTTTTCTTAGTTCATATATGTATATGCGTCGCTAGTCCGCAAAGAGTTAAAATTGTTGAAAATACAGTAAAAGAGTGTACTATAACATTCACAGCTCTAGTATATTTATGTAACCTATGCGACAGTTGTAACTTTATCTATTACCATGAAGAGTCTCCCTACCTCGATACTTTTCGGTCTTTTTCAACCTGTTGGTTGTATTCCGATCGAATAAGTACAGCTAGTGACATTATCTACAAGAAATCAAGATGATCAAAGGAAGGGTATAGCAGGATAATGTGGTCAAAAGTACCCTTGAACCGATTTCAATGGGGGTAGTCTCATTCGATAGATAATGCTCGGCGATCATTGTGTACAAATTTTTAACCCTGTATCTTGACCGGAAGGGTAGTTATGGGGAAAATTTAAAACACGGGTTTTTGCCCCGTTTTGCCTATTTATGGAGGTGCAAAAAAATCGAGAAAATTCTGACATATTCCACACGGTACCATACATGTTTGAGATTTTTTTCAGATTTTTTCATTGAAGAACCTAAGTGTAACAAATGAGCAAACGCAAAAAAAACGGAAAAAAGTAGATTTTGTAACGACATCTTCGAGGTACAACTTTTTGCATATTACAGTAACAATCCAACACTCATGATCGTTATTACCAATTTTTTTTAGATTTTTATACCGCCTGCGTCATTGTGAAAAACATCGAAAACCGATTTGCGCGACGCTTTTTGATGTGAAACGCGATAATTCAGTTATTATTTTCTCATTCTCCGATTACAATATGTTCATTTTGTGACTTTCAGTGTGTCTGCCACGAAGCAATTACATGTTAATTAAATCAACTATGACCAATGATGGTTCCTTATCTGCAAGAATTTTTAAGGTCTTTTCAAGTGAGTTAATGGGGCAAAAACCCGTTTTTTAAATTTTCCCCATAACTACCCTTCCGGTCAAGATACAGGGTTAAAAATTTGAACACAATGATCGCCGAGCATTATCTATCGAATGAGACCACCACCATTGAAATCGGTTCAAGGGCACTTTTGACCAAATTATCCTGCTATACCCTTTTAATGAAAATTTAAATTTAAAATTTTTCCCAACGACACCTATCGATATTCAGGGCTCGTAAAAATATTATGCGTAGCTACGGCACTTCCGAGTCCGGTTGAGCGAGCGATGGCGTCGTAGCGGGAAAACGGTCGGCCCATGTTGTTGATGGATATTTCCTTAAATGATACCAAAACGATAACAGTTATGACATTTCCCGCACATAGTTTTTTCTTCGGAAATACACGTAGACTCCAGTAATGTACAGCAAATTTGTGCTAGCAATAGTACTCTACGCGAAAATGCAAACTAAATGCATAGAAAGTTTGGACAACCGTTTGTTTTTAAATTTCGGCAGTAATTTACTGCCATTAACAAGTACGGAATATTATAATTTCTTACGTCTGCATACTCGGCAAACATTAATCTATTTTTTTAAACCGACAGCAACTATCTACCTCTCTGAGTTTTCACGTAATACCAGCTTCTTTCCTGAATCCACCATTTTTACAGAAACTGATTTTTTTCGAAAACTGAAGACGATAGAGAAATTTCGTTGCCGGATTCGTGTTCAGGAAGACAAACCCTATAAGAATCATTCAGTGGCTATCGGAAATCAAAAATGGTGCTGGACACTGTATTTAGTTCAAAAATTTTACTACAAAATTTTTCAACTGCTATATAACCTTTATTCTTCTATGTAAATAACGTATTTTTATATAAATTCTCTGTATACCTAAATCAATTTAATATTTGAAAAGACAAAAACAATAGTACTACATACACCAATATTTTTCAAACCATTCAAATAAATACAAACACTTAAGTATCTCCATATACTTAATATAAAATGGACTTATACAATTTAAAAAAAAAAAAAGCTCAATTAACGCTTGCTGACTTATACCTTGTTACTTGTTATAATTTGTTAAAGCCTTGTTTTTTTTCTTAATTCTGTGTGTATACTTGTTTATCGTTATAATAAACAAAAACAATCCAAGTTGGAAGTGTCAGATTTAGAAGAGGAAAAACTAGGCCCTGTCACTTAATTGTTCAACGAGTCCGGCACATGAGTCAACATGATCCTTCCACTCTAACACGGTGATCATTGTGACTGAAACAGCACAAAGTAATTCTAAAACTTGAATGCAAATAGTAAAATTACGCCATGATTCTACAAGTGCCACGTGATACCAATAAGTAGAAACAGAATCCACTCAATTATCTTTACAAAGCTGGAGAAATGTTCCATTGAAACTTACTATGAAGAAAAGATTTTGTGTAATTTTAAGAATGCAGGGTATAAGAAAAATTGTGCTAGTGTGAACGATAAACTTTTGTAAGTACTTGCAAGAGACTGTGGCAAACACACGGTTATTCCAAATTCATGGAATTTGAAACGAGTCGGTAGTCATTTTCTCAGTTTACAACCATGATTCTACCGGGTGTGCAATGTCAAGTGATTATTATGATCTACACTGAATCGAATTTTCATCGTCCATAAGATAACGATTTAAAAATTGTTACGTTTTACTCATTTTGTTAAATGTTGAAACTGAATTGAATAAATATTTGTTGCATGCAGATACCGTGATTTTAATTTTGTCATTAATATCCCTCAAGATATCAGAGACCACCTTCTTCAGTGTCAGGCAGATAATGTGATGTCTAGTCCGTACTTAGAGAGGTAACAGGTATCTGCTACTTCAGATGGGTAGTGTCGTATCAAATCGCTCGATCATTGGCAAGATACCAAGTCTGGTCGTTTAAACTTTAGCAAGCTAGCAAGAAATTCTATCCGTTTTACCCCGATATGAAATACCACGTTTACTACGATGATAAATTACAAATGATAAAAACATCACTTATACAAGCTAAAGACAAATTCTGTCACTTATTGACGTGTATATAGTTGTTTTGTTTTTTGCTCATTTCTGTAACTCATTAACATTTGTCTATCTATTTTTTTGTTCATTAATAAATATTTATTTGTGAAATTTGATTATTTTAATTCATTGTCCTCTGTCTACAAAGCGCAATGAACTTGTATTACGTAGGAGAAAGGGGTTCTTTAAAACCTGAAGATGAAACAATAACAACCGAAAACAAAAGAGTCATTTCATCGTTCACAATAACAACATAACGGTTATACCGCTTTTTTCGGTCTGTAACGCGTTCTAATCGAAAGTGATTTGCTAACAAGGGATGTATCTATCAGTCCAGCAAATCAGGACAAAACACATACCATAGGCCATCAGGTCGTTTGCGTCCAGTAGTTGGTATTACTATTTAATTAATTATTATCGTAGTCAGATTTACAATGTAATATGGTAGATTAATTACGAATTTCTAAGGATTATATTTCACAAGAGACATTTAATTATCTGATACAATGGAGTTCCTTCGCCAAAAAAATCTTCATAATAGACAAATTAAAAAGTATCTCTTACATTAAGCTAGAATTTAATTACCAATGATGGGGCATGCAAGGTATCAAATTCAGAACATAGATATACCAACATTTTTACTTTTATATAGTCATCAGAATTAATTGCTAAAAATTAATTTACCGTGCAATAGTAAAGTTCCGGGAACGTCGAGGTGCACCGTCGAGTCCCTTGAGCCATATTCATTTATTAGGTACTTACGCTTTTACATTGTATGAAATAGGTGCTTAATTAGATTTGAAAAGATAAATCATGAAGATCACCGATAATGAGAATACCTCTGTACGTTCGTATTGATTTTCACGTAATTTGGAAGTATGTAATTGCTATGACCTAAAAGGATATTAATGTTCTTTTCTAGAAAATAAAACATCATAAGAGTTGTCAACTACTCAACATAGACCTTTGACCTATGCTCTTCTCTTTTTCTGCAGTCTATATTATTTGTATGGCTAATCGTTGGCTAATAACATATACCAGGAAACCTTTAGTCAGTCACTGAATCTCACTTTCAGGGCATAATATGAATCCTGGCTAACTCTGTACCGTGTATTTACTTACTCTACCTTATCTGTAACTAGCTTTAAGTTTAAAAGGGTAAAACTGTTAAAATTAGCAGAAGTAGAGAAAAGGATTTGTGTGTACAAGTTCTGTCTGTGTCTTTGATAACATCGAGTGAAGTTTTCCAGTTGGAACTCCAGTAGTAAGAACATATTTTTCAGACTAAATGGAATTTAGTCAGTTTAAACGGAGTGATACAAAAGTGAAAACTCTAATAATATTTATATATTTTAGTACTTTCAATTTCTCATACTCCGAACTAAAATACAAACACCATTTAATGAAATTAAACATTTGTAAACTGTTTAAATTAAATGAAAGTTTGCTGCCATATTGTTTTCGATCTTGATAAACAAATATAAAATATTTTTATTGCCTCATTTTATTCAAATTGTTGCAAGGATAGAAAGCCTCAATGAAGATATGTAGAAAGGTATCAGTTAGATATTAAGTATATTATATTAAAAATAACGTTAAAATCTTAACAATTTTTCAATTTACAGTGAAAATATTGAATATATACATGTAATTAACTAAAGTAAATGATCACTTTTAAAAAATATTTCTTTATTTAATTTGCAATATTAGTAAAAAATTAATCTACTTTTAACAAAACATGTTTTGCGCAAACTGATTTAATGAGTGGTAAAGACATTGATGCTTTATTTAACAACCTTTAATTACTACCGACAGTGTTATTACCAAAGATTATAATTTCAGAAATTCAAATTTAGTTAATATTCGGACACGATTACCTAATATCGGTTGTAATCTCGTTATTTAAACACATTAATTTAAACTTTCTTTATTTTCAGCACTTCTGATTAACTCACTTCTGATTAACTTTCTGATACTATTGTTAACCATGCTGCCACTGAATTTACCGTCTGTTACGATTGATTAGTTACATCGTATAACAGTACAATACGGCACTTTAGTTTCTGTGCAGGAAAATACTGTGATCGAGAATAGAGAATATGAAATTCATTTCTAATTGTTTTTCAATAATAGTCGCATTTCTCTGTAATGAAACCGCAGTGTATTAATTAAAAGCCCCATGGTATGAAAAGCATCATAATCTGAAGTACTTATTCAGAATACGTACACATATAAAAATGATTACTACGCAATAGAGCTGTTCATTTTGTACAAGGCAAAACTCATTTTCTATTTGAATCCACACATTTGGCATCTGCATCATTACGTGGTTTAAAAATATTGATGCCAATTTTTCGGAAGATTAATTTACACTTCTTATCTTGAATACTCTTACGACCACCGGTGATGTTTTGTGCAATGAATCGCCGATTGCGTACCAGAACGATTGATTCCGGTGGTTAGCTCAGTGGGAGATTTTTCGGGTGAGAAATTGTTAATTTTGTGTGAACTGAATTAAGTATTGTTTGTCTATACACTATATACAAGGTGTGGAATTATACAAAGTTTGTTACTTCGCGTCTGAGAGATAGACTTGTCGATTGCGCAAGTTCATCGTATCGCGGGTGAATTTTCGTGTTAAATTGTTCCGATATTTTGAGAGATTCCGTGGTTTTTCACGGAGCTTGCATTTTTAAAGCTACGGCTTTCCCTCTCCTAACATCCTTGGGGGTGTCTTCGTTAGAGGGGAGCCTTGACCCAACCACTCATAGGCATGTAGGTGGAACTTTGATTTTGGTAAGACTCCACCCATTCATCGGTAACAAAGTTGAGAGCTGAAGGGGTGGAAGTCGAATGCTCTATGAGTGATTAGGCCAGGTAATAAAGCCGAACGCTGATTCTTGGGACTTCTACAATGCACAGCTGTCGGGCCCGGAAGATAAGAAATTTGCAAGGCCCAGATGTTTTAACCTCACGGTAGAGTGTTCCGTTAAACACGTGGGCCCCTTTTCTTGACCTTCCAAAAAAACGGTGAAGCTAGTAATTGACAAAAGATCTGAGATTGTGAATATTGAAAAGACAGCTGTGCACGTCGTCCGCATCGTAAAGTTGTTGGTTCTAATTCAATTTTAGATACCGTTGTAGTATCGTAATTTTAAAAAAATCGGAGATAGCTTTTAGTTAGTGAGTGAGGATGGATTTTGTGTATTAGAGAGTGAATGTTTAGAATACGTGATTTGGAAGACGGCGAGTTCGAGGGTTAGAGTAAATGTTTAGTCTGTGGACAAGGAGAAAATGAATGAGTGCAATAGAGAATTCAAGCTGTGAGAAAGACGAAGAATGCATGCTGTGAGAAAGAGTATCGAGGGTGGATGCGAGTGTGAATTTTTGGGAGAGTCAGTTGAGAGCGTTGAGACACAGAGTTTGTTGCGAGGAGAGATACAGTGGAGTTATATATAGAGTTTAGTGAAGATTATTAGCAATTAGAGTTATTAGAGTTATTTTATTTTACTGAGTGTTTCTATTTTGTTATTTTGTTGTTTAGGCTATGATATTGTTAGTTAGTTTAAGGTGTATATATAGTTGTTAGAGAAACGTATGTAGAATAAATACCTATATATAGATAGAGACAGAGGAGAAATTCTACACCGTTGCTTTGCGACGGAACAAATACTTATACAGGTAACCCTCCTATAACACGGTAGTTAAGTTCCTAGACACTATCGTGTTGTAGGAAACCATGTCATATGAGACCCAGAGCCAGCACAAAAGAAGTTTAATAAGCTTAATAAAAGCAAAAAAAATCTAAACTATTAGAAAGCTTAATAAAAACAAACATTTTTTTAAATTCTGTATCTCTAAAACGGCAAGTTTCGCCACGGGTAACACGTAAACTCCATGCCATTTTTCGTTACAACATGGGAATAGCGTTATAAATGAGTAAATTACCATTTATTTATATATTTTCATGTAATGTTACATACGGCCCTGATTGTTAGAAAATTAGACTCTCCACCTCGCGCTCGGGACCAGAAATCTACCACATGTGGAGCCGGATCCCTCGATCAGACCCGAAGTCGCTCTGTTTGCATAGAATAATTATAATAGAAAATAGGAACTCGAACAGGCGATAGAACACGTAATCATACACACCTTTCCTGCAACGTTCCTCAGAAAATTCCTGGAAATAATGTACCCCACCACTTTTTCGACCTATAAAAGACCGATCAAATATCATGTCGAGGGCATAGTTCTCTGTAAAATTTTCACGCTGTAGGACCGATTAGATCACGCGGATAGATCTTCTCGTAAGACGAAACTTACAATTAGAGTTTTCGCTACGTATTAACCGTATAGAATACGCGCCGAGTCCACGATATCTATTAGGCATTTCAAGTTCTAATAGCCCGCATTCCCTCAGTGCGTTAAAATAGAGATTAGTGCAAGTAAGTGCGTGCGATTACGTTACACAACTCCACGTAATACCTTTGTACAACATAAACAGTACACTTTAACTGGAACAAGCCATTTGTAAGAAAACATAAGTTGTTCGAGTCTTACAATTGTTCGAGATTTACAACCACTTATTAAAAATCACTAGTCTGCGATCACACAGCAATACATATTTACCGCTCGAGGTGTATTGCAAAAATTATAAAGTTACGTCAGCCCTACTAACATTCCCGTGGCATCTCGTGTTAATCATACAAGATAGTTCAAAAGTGTTCCAATCTTCTGTGGCATCTAGTGTTAACCATACGAGATAGTCCACAAGTGTTCCAACCTCATGTGGCATCTAGTGTTAACCATACACAGGATTGTCCACGAGTGTTCCAACCTCCTGCGGCAATCTCGTGTTAGCTATACACGAGATTCTTCGTTACTAACAACTTCTAAAAACCCAACATCCAAACGAACACTCCACCTTACTCTTTTACCTCGGCCACTCGTAACGCTCCTGGTCCCAGCATGTAACAGTAAAAACACTATACATAGTTCATTATACCTTCCCATCATTATTTAAAAGTAATTTAGTTGTTGAATGTCTTAAACAAAAATCATGTTATCCAGTGATATAGAAGTACAGTGTTGTACAAAGATTTCTGCAATTTTCTTATCGTGTTACAGCGAAATCATGTTACAGAATGTAGTATTGTATAGTCCGACAACTGAGAGATGGCTTGTGAGCAGCGAAACCTCTGGTTTTCATTCGCCTATTCGTACCATGTCGTATTTGGAATGCCAAAACCAAACCTCCTAATGTAAACGACTATGCAAAGGGTGTACTTTAAAGAATTGAGTTTGAAAATTCCAAAAACGAGGTGGTGTGTGTAGGAGTTAGAAAACGAGAGGTTCCGCCGCTCCTTAGCCATCTTTCAGTTGCTGGACAGTAGAAGGGATACCTGTACTTTTCTCGGTATAAATAACATTTTAGCCAGTAAAAAATCACCATACTTCTTTACGGTAAAGTGACTCATGACATTTTCAAAATAAATGTTTATTAAAATGCGTATTTAAAGATTTAAAAAATAACTTACTCGTTATTATTATAATATGTAAACATAAACAAGATTAATATGCTAGGTACTCATAGTCATCTCTCGTTAAACTTCATATATTCCATGTTTTTATAAATTAATCAAATTATTTACCTTCGTTCTTTTCAAATTACTCATCGACGTACCACAGCAACCCCGAAAGTTCTACATCTACAATCAGAGAACTTGGTAAAAATAAAATAGAACAAAAAATAAAAGAGATAGTCCTGCTTGATTTCTGCGACATGAACGGTGGACGTAGGAACAGGAAAAACCATAATTTACATATAACGTACTCCTTTATAAAGCAGAGGCTGCATATAGAACGGCAGATTCCATTCCTATGCAAAATACATGTATGTATGCAAGCGGTGGTACTGAATGACACGTTTAAGGCGGTTGTGTCAGATAGGCAGAGGTAATACCATTCTACACAGCAACATTTTGCTGCCGTAAAACGTACTCGTGCTGTTATCCTTCTATCGTTCGTTTCCTGCTTGGTCTCATTCTGCGGACGTCTTTGTGCACATATTTGGCTATCTTTGCTTAATCCTTTGCCCTACGATTTCTGTTTTGACTGAATCCCCAATAACTCAGGATTAATTCGTGAAATCAAAATTTCTCTCTAATTTCTGATGTTTCGTATAGTTCAACTCAATATCAGCAGTATGGAAATAATTTCGTCGTCTCGTGACCGACTGATATCTTCAATGAAATAGTTTTTGGAAGACATCAAAATTTCCTATTTTTTTTTACCGCGTCACGAGTGTCACATGTTATTGTAGGCTAAGGGATAAATGCGGTATTCTCATTTTTCCTTCGTCAGGAAAGTCGATATTTTGGCATTTATACGAAAAACTATAATAATAATTAATTTATGCACGTTTTAATTGTATCTTCTTTGTATTTTATATACTTTTTCAATTTGATACATTTAATATCACAATTTGGATTCACCATGATTTAGAACACTTCACAGAATTTCTTCATTAATGTTTCAAATGATATCTTACTTCTCCTCCTTCTCTTCCCTCCCAGTTGAAGTGAAATATAAAATTCTAGTAAGGTTCTATTTTATATGCTTCTAATTATCGTTTGATCGACAATTAAAAGGAAATAATTATTTTTCGAGAAATAGTGACTGTAAGAAACAAGATGATCGATTTTTCTACAAAAATTTTTCTAATTTTTGCTACTAATTGTAAGAAACGATGAAAGGACTCTTTTTCAACATATAGTTAAAACTCCAATTTGCACGGACCATGATTTTTTGCTTTATCTTGTCAACTACCTGCGAAAATAGTATTTCGAAAAAACACGCATTTGTAGCGAACGTTACTTTTATGAAATTTTTGCGACCATACCGATAGAGAGACAGGTACCATCGAAAGAAATGGGTGCCTTCGGTCAGTAGCACTTGTAGTAGCAGGCGGTAGAGCAAACATTTTTCTTGAAGATATCATAACTGAAAGTTGCAACCCAAGCTTGTTTTTCGACTGAGAAATGAAAATACCTCCGCAAGACACAATGTACCGCCAGCGCTCCTCAATGCTGTCGTTTCACCCACTCTAGTATTGTAGTATACAGCTTGATTTACAAATACATTAAATGTTTATGAGTTATTTCATGACAATAATATTGCATTAAACAATGAATTACATTTTTTAAATTGGATCATACGAATCAATCATACTGTTCAACTGTATTTCATTTCATTCTGTTGCGTGTCAAAAGTACGCGGTCAGGCCTCGACTGAACCTTTTTTTTTTTGTAGAGGAGGGGAAATGCATTTACGCACACCCCGGCATTTAAAACGCCGGGGTAGTGTGGGACTCGCCGGGAGTTTGATCTCCCGGAATACCCACTAAAACCCCTCCCCTGTCCTCCTCATCTTCCATCAAGGGCCCCGGTACCGGGATTAAGCATTACTTCGAGGCAGGCCTCGACTGAACCTGTTCGGGTTGTAAGTCCGAACCCTCGCTTGATTGCCGCGAGGTACGTAAATTGACAACACTCCCCGCGATTTCGTACTGCTGATGAGCGTCGCGAGGTTTTTCCGGGGTGGAGTGGAAGGAACTTGGTTGTTGTGAATCACTCCGATTTTGTGTTTTGTACTTTAATAAAATGAATGTAAACTATAGTAACAAGAGAGAAACTTAACAAACTTAGAACTGACTATTGCGAAATGTAATGCTTGATAGAGGAAAGACTTGTTTAAATGTGAGAATGTTGCGGAGTGTCTAGGTTGATTGATACGGAGTGACTTGTTTACAGATTGAATGATACGGAGTGACTGACTCTTCCAAAACTTGGAAGAGTCCTCCTGGAGCGAATGTCTCCCTCCACCGTCCGGACACGCCCCCGAGAATAAGGCTCGCACGCCAACGGAAACAGTGGTGTGTGTCAACACCTGAGATAGTTTCTCACTATTTCCGAAGGGTGCGAATTCCCTAGAGAAATTTCATTGAACATCCCTTGGACGGTTGGAGGGGACAGCGGTCGAGTCCGCGCGGAGTGTGGGTCCGTGCGTCGCCACCACGGTTTAGGACCGAGGGTGGTTGAGGAGGGTGGTGAGGCCGAAGACTTGCCGGCGCAGGCGAAGCTTTATGGTGCAGCTATAATCTATTGAGGCGCGGAGGAGTGAACCCAGGTGTTTGGTGCACACGTGGGCACCGAGGTGTTACAAGTAATCCTCAAAATAACTTTCTTGCTCGCACCATAAGCTCATTGTCTCTACGAAAGGACATCTGCATGCCAGGAAAACAATTGGGCTTTTGGAAGCGCATTATGATAAATTACGGTCGACCTTCAGTCAACCCAGGATGTTACGGTTTCCCGGACATGCAGTGTCGATTTTTAAGCATAAAAATCCGGGAGACAATGAACCGCCTGCGCTCGACCCTCGAAACCGTTTCTACACGCTTCAGGGTAGTAACACATTCAATTCAAACTTGGAGCACATTCTCTTCTTCAATGATTCTGGAAGCACGTGCTTCCTGCAAGATAATTAGAATCGTTACACAACGATATATGTACCGTGCGGCTCGTCAGACGTGTCACCTAGAAGGTAAGCCTGTTTCGGCAGAGTCTGATTCGCCAGGCGTCAAGCGTCATGCCTCTTGTCACACGTACACGAAGGCACTTGACGATCTACCTCGCGATTCGTTAAAAGAGCTACACATACAAATCGATCTAAAAGACGAAGAGAGAAAACGCTGCAGATCGAAGCAAGGGAAACAACGCGATTTGGGTGGCGACAGTGAGGACATCGGCGTAGGCACCAGATTTCTAACATCTCTATAGTAAAAACAGAATAAACTCCGGCATAATTACCCCCGCCACATGGTGAGATTTTCCTTGATGAAACGGAGCGCGCGACGAGACAACAATGTAATACAATGTCTCGCTCCTCCAGACAAACTAATAAGAATATTTGAATGCTACGACTTTGTCGGGTGCTTCCTTTAAGAGGCTGAGCGAGTGGACTCCAAGAAGCAAAATGGTGCGAATAGGCGGTTGAAAATGAGAAGCTTCACCGCCCAGGTGACAAGTCTGACGAGCCGCACGGTACCTTCTAATGAGCTTCTTAGCCCAAATATTTTATTGTATTCATACGAATTCATCCTAAAGTGAATGAAACGCTGTTAACCCATTTGCATCATGCGCCTACTTACGGTGCCGTGTCCAGGCATCCGCGACGTTCAACTGACAAGTGGCCCATATCACCGCGCGTGGTCGGTCGTACGTGCAGACAGTCGCGTGCTTGCGGAATATTTTGCGCTCGGTGATAGCAGACAATCACGGCTCGCGGAATATTCCGTGGTTGATGATAGCAGACAGTCGCTGATCGCGGATTAATCCGCGCTATGATGCAAATGGGTTAAGCGAACTTTTGTACACATGTTTGTATAATTCGGTGTGATTTCAAACGTAAATTACGTATTAACCCCTTGCCGTACCATTTCTTTTGATTGAATGCGCAGCAATCGAGTGCAACTCGACATTAGTTTATATTTAAAGAGCTCCTTTGTCGAGTCTCACTCGACATTTTTTCAAGTCCAAACCAATAGATGTTAACGCACGAAAGAAAATCAGGATTGCATTCTAGATATTTTTTCAAGAGACACACTTGCAATTTACAAGATGGTATAATAGTGCAAACAAAACAGATATTTAATTGAATTTGTTTCTTCGTTTATTTATTTAAATTGGTCCATTCTTCAGTTCAAGTAAATTTGAAACTAAACACTTAAAAGCGTTGGCACCTACTGGTAATAAAATTGAAATATAATTCGGAGTGCAAAGGGTTAATTGCTGAAATAACTAATTTAATAATAAATTAATTAATAAATAAAAATAATAATAATAATAAATAATACAATTAATAATAAATAAATAATTTAACACAGTATTAATAGCACAGTAATGGGCTACTGATATTTTTAACACTAGATTTACGGCCGCTAAATCTGGTACATTCAAATATATTAAATAAGTACTTTGAGAAAAGATGGATCAAGCAGCAAAAAATATGATTAGTTAACACTTTACCGACCGGTATTTTTTTTACACTCTACCCACAGTAATCGGTCACTTGCCTGCAAATAATTCCCTGATACTGATATCTCTTCGAAAATTGCAATGTTTCCTCACTGAGTCCTTGACAAAGTTAACCGCAGTGATAAATAATAATTTATTAATTGCCATAGCAACCAATTAATAAGTTAAAAGTCCAAAAGTGTTGAGCCCGAAAAGCCGATTAATCGGCTACCGGTCGGTAAAGTGTTAAATAATTTGTGTATTACATGATAGACGTGAAATATCTTCTGCACCGCTTCTCTATACATTTGTCAAATATTTTTGAAAAAGTAGGATTCCGAGAAATCAATGGATACCGTAGATCTAGTGTTAATTTAATAGTTTTCGGAAAATTTGAAAATTTCCTATTCCATTTACCGCGTCATGAGTGTCATTCATTATTGCGCGGCAAGGAGTTAAGACAAATATGTCGATGAGACCCTAACATAAAAACTTGAGACACTATATTTTATCAGCTGAATAATAGAGTAATATAGAGTCGTATATACGTAGTATATGTTGGCCAATAACATAATTGTTACTGTGAATGTACATATAGTTCGAAATAAAGTGATGCAGTTTTAAATATCCATTGTGTTGAAGTTGTCCCTTTCGAACATCAATAGGCTATTCGACCGTGAATTGTTTGAGGGACACTCGTTTCAAGTTTATTTGCTCGGGTAGAAGACAATAGAAACGAAGGTAGACAATGTACCACGCAAAAGGCGACGCTCCCTTTTCTTTAGAACGTTGAATAAATACGGTAAGATGGACATCGGAATCACCTCAAGTTAAATTTATTTTAACCAGGTAAATATTTTTTAATTGCGAGTTCTTGAAAATGTTGGTAACTGGATGAATTGATGCAAAAGAGAACTTTCGTTTCTTTTCTCAATCACTTTTGTTTTATAAGAGGTGTACTTATTTTTGTGAGTTGTACTTACAAGTAACAATGTATTTACGCCAACAATTAACAATACGAAGTAAAATTTAATGTAATAACAATTTATTTGTGTCTTTGTGTTTCGCTTGTCTCATGTATTCCTAACGTGTACCAGTGACAATAAGTATTTGAAATGAATGAATCTGTTTTAACAATATCTTTTGTAATTTCCTACTGACTGACTCTGTGTTTGAATGGGTTCTGGGTTGAGCTTCTCCTTTACAATTTTGCTCCCTTTGTCTCTTTTTCTTAGTTTAAGGGTTGTACAAATGGCACTAGGGGTGGCTTCGCTCCCAAGGCGAGAATGGCCATCCAATTCACGCGTCTAGTTTTCTTGAAACATCACGGAAATATCTAGACACTTCAGGCCCTTTGTGTGTTTTAATGCTAGAATTATCTAACCAGTCGAAATACTAGATCCCAATCTTTTCCGAAAATTTTCAAATTTATAAAATATTTTTACAGAATATATTCTACGTCTATGTCATAAATATAAATAAACGTATCGATCAACTTTTTCACCTCTGGATATCCCTTTTTTCCAAATACTTCTTTGGTACTACAATAGATCTACCAGAAAGCTCTGTCAGAGAATTTCTCTGTGTCGCTCTATAACTGCATTTATAAACATGTGTCCTTTGAAATTAACCACAATACAGATGTATTATGTCATTAAATTAGACGCGATTGCGCAAACATGGGTACTCATAAAGTTTATTTACGACACTGTATGTTGTATGAATTCCAACAGGGTAGAAATGGTACAGAAACGTCTCGGAAATTGTTAAAAATTTTTGGTGGAGATAATGTTTCGGATAGAACGTGTAGGATATGGTTTAAAATATTCAAAGCAGGTGATTTCGACCTTAGTGATAAGCTACGCTCTGGCCATCTTTGGTTCATGACGATATTGTGAAGACTGTGATACACCACGATTTAACTCTTTATAAATTCCTTCGTCTTCATAAACAGACAGAACTTTCCGGTAGACCTAATATATTGTGAAGTCGGGGTAGTTTACCCCTCCTATGGGAATCTAACAATAAGAGAAGAAGAGGACGTGAAACAGAATTAACAACAGGAACAAGCCGCTGCGCTGGTGCTGTTGATTTGCCAACCCAGAAAATGTACCGCGTTAAGTTACCTATGTCAAGTGTGCTGCTTAGATGGGTTACCGCGTGCCTCTCGTTCTTTTTTACTATCTTACAATATTCCAACATATTAGATTTAACCCTGAAAATTTAAATTGTTAGCGGGACCTCAACTTGGACCCGATTGCCTTGTTCATCTGCACCTTATCCGTTTTGTTTCCCCGACAGCGAAGTTACCGTAGAGAGACAAAAAATTGCGAGAATTTGGACTATGAAATTTTTACTCTACGCGGACGAGTAGACATAAACATAACGAAACTTCGCTTTATGTCTTCCACCGTCGCACTAGATGTAGATTCAGGAAAAGTAGAGATAAATCTACACGTATTCACGTGTCCATGCTCTCAACAGGAAGCATCTCCTCAAACAATAGTTTCCAGAAGAAAAGCTGGAAGCTACAGCAGAGTCAAGAGAGTTTTGAGTCTCAAGACAATGTTAACGCATTTATGTCTAACAATAAGACAGCGACGTGATCAAGAGAGCTGTGAAACTATGTCCATGCTATGGCATTTATATGTAAGACTCCGATGTATGTGGCTAAGGGATTATAAGACTCAGAATCATATTATTGCATTAGTTAGTAATGTCTACTTGTAAGGGAGGGTTTACCTAGTGCTCGATGCTTCAAGTTAAACCGTAACAACTATAAGTAAATGCTATTACGACAGAATATAATATAGGCGCAAAAAACGTGTAAAGCTAAAAACGAAAAATACGCAATACTTATGACTTGCAAGTATCAATTTTGATGTTGCATATGAATGGTTGGTTTAGTTAAATAATATATTTAAAAAAATTCTTATTACTTTACTTGTATAACCCCGAGTCGAAAAGTCCAGCCTAAAAAGAAACTTCAAATCCTCGATTCTTTTGATTTCTCATTTACCGTTTAATTATGTATACAATTTTAAACCTCAAAATCCCCAACTAGTGTGTCTACGCGCCTCAAAGTCCTGTAAATATGATTTCTAGGAATTATATGTACTGATCGGTACAATTTTTATTCCAATTTAATCTGACATCCCCCAAAAATATTTCAGAAGTTCCAAGTCTGTCGACTCATATTCTAAAAATAGGGCTTTCAGGAGCAAGTAGGAATTAAATTATCATTTTATTCCATATGAATTCTAAATCTCCTAAAATCACTCCAATTCCAATCCAATTCTAAGACTCCTCATTATAGAATGTATGGCTTAATATACGGCTTACAATTAGATTAATTTTCTAGATAAGAATGCTGAGGATTATTTTGGGCTGTATGAAGCCTAAATTGATCCTAAACTAGGCAAAACTGGCAAAAATGAACAAGTTTAGGGCGATTGTGAAATTAAAATTTGCATTCTTTTATATGTAACATATTTTTCCATATTCAATCTAAATATCCTAAGTTATTTGGTAATTTAGGAGGATTTGGGGCTGAAATTTTCGACTCGGGACATCATCATCATGTAACAGCACGCCAACGTTATTAAGACAACACATTAAATATACATACTTCATACTACACACATTCTGTTTTTTATCTATTACCACATTCATTCATATTACTAAAAATCAATCATACTCACAGAGCACAGATATTTCCGAAACTTAATAACACTATATCTAAATATGTCTGAACGACGAGCCGCATTTTTTACAAATATTGAGTTAGTCGTTTATAGAGATTAGAAGGGAACAGAGAGATTATTTAACTACAGATACTTAATTTATATATTTCAAGTTATGATTTATGTTTGAAGTACAATTGTGTTGCTTTAATGTGTTAAGTGTTGTTTTCGGTTACGATAATTAGTTTGTGTTATTAATTTATTAAAATAATTTGTAAAAGTAATAGATTTTGTTCCGGTTTTTCCTCTCTTACATTTATTTACCTTTATGATCTAATCACGTGATTACGGAAAATCATTCTGGACATAATCGATGCGTAATGTTAGAGATTTTTTGCGTAACTCTGTAACAACATTTTTGTACTTCAAAATTACCTTTACAAACTATTCTTATTATCTAATGCTACACACACGACTATACGAATAAGATATGTCAAAAAAAAGTTGCTACCATTTTACGAATTTTGCGGCTGGTTTTTTCACAAATCTCCATCGATCCAAGGTTTAGAACGACCCGTGAGAGCTATGATAAAGAATTTTGAACTACCCTGTACGCTTACCTGTAGACTATGGTCCGAAAACGCTATAAGTAGACTGTTTGCATCGGAGAAATAATCTGAAGTACAGCAACAAATAACCCGAAGAGAATAATTTGAAATTCAGGTGCAAAATCGAATACCTTTCCGGTAAATAATCGTGTTATATAATTCCAAATAATTAACACTTTACTTATTAGTCCTTAAATCTTAGTAAAGATATTTATACCTAAGAAACATGATGAGTTTTTGCTTTGGTGGCTGGAAGTAGACAGACAATGGCAACAAAAAAAGTGCTTTGATGGCTGAGAGCAGACAAACGACCACTAACTAAGGATTAATACTACTATAAAGACGAATTACCATGTAGCCCACAAAAAGAGAAGTACAGGCGGCCCTCGACTTTCGCACAATTCGCTATTTCGTACGTTTGTAAAAATTCCACTTTTTAAAGATTTTCACCGCTTTTTCAAAAAGTGTATCCATGCAGACGCTGCCACGGAGTGCTATAGCTCGCACTTACTCACACATTGCCTATAATTTTCTAATATTGTAATATCGTTTCTAATATTGCCTACTAGATTTTAAAGAATCTCAAATTCACAAAGAAACCAAATTAACAGACAATTTTTAATATACTTCCTATATGCCTGTAACGCTACTTTCGAACATACAACATTTGCCCACATATTCACGGACCAATTATGTGCGAAAGTCGTGGACCGCCTGTGTCTAGTGATTCAGGATCTCATTTTCGAAAGTATTTTACATGCGCTAACAAGTGAAAATAATTGAACCCGATCACAAAACCCTAAATACTCTACTAAAACAATACTAGCGGTGAAAGTACTTTAGTGTCTGAGAGACTAACAATGAGATCTGACAATGAGTGTCTCCAGGATTTCATCAAGATGGCTGCGAATGTCAGAGAGAAAGGAGAGTGCAATTACTAATTAAACTAACAATGCAATCTTATAGTTCCTCTTCCCGTTGAATTATTACGATTGGATTACAAATAGAATTGCAATAGATTTTATCGGAATTGATGGTTGTTTAACACGTTGAATGTTATGAAGGTCATTGGTGAAGAACGCTACTGAATTCGATGAAATTTCGTGATGACTTTCAAATCATAAGATTCGCGAATATTCTTATTTATTCATTGTACAAATATTAGCGTTACAAAAATAAATGCACTACTGAAGACACATGTATTATTACGATTCATGTTATTTTGCAATAACTCACAGTATGCCACTGAAACCGCTACTTTTATCTATGACTGTTACAATTATTGTTGTGCTAACTATCTTCTATTTGATATTCTTATAATAATTTCTGTACTCACAACGCGTATAACATGAAGGATATAATAAGTCTACTCTGTTCATCCTCCCTTCCCTTCTTTGCTTTCCCGTTAGCTGATCGAACAACACGAAGCAAGAAAAAAAGTGTGCTGTCCCGCGTAGAACTTCTTTATTGATTTTCTAACCACACAGAGGGAGGTATCATCCAGCATGACATTTTGAAGTTGATGCACAGATAGTTGTATGACTAGAAATAATCCATATTTTTTAAGAAAACATATAGGTATACGAATTTCCAATTCATTGGCTAAAAGAATCATCTCTTTCTTTCTTATGGACTACGGACATTTTGAAAAAATATTTTTAAACTTATTAGGAACGCTCCTTATTTCCTGAGCACTGTCACGTGGACTATTCTTTCACCCTAAGATCGACGGACGCATATATGTTTTCAGCAAAAAATCTGATTACAATTTATCGGCGTAATTATAAACGGTTAGAGTTGAAAAATGAAAATATAACAGTTGAAGTATAATCACACAAATAGTAATTTATAACTTCTATGCATGAACACTAGGGTGGTCCTTATTTTTCCACTTTTGATTTTTTCTGGTCTTACCCTTTTAAATTATGATACCTAATGAAAAAATGATATGTGCCAAATTTCAGCGAAATCGGACAACGGGAACCCGTGCCGCATCTGTGACAAAGTATTAGCATTTAACCGCTTGCGCTTGAAAGACGCGCAGCACACGTCGTAATGCTTTTGTCTCAAAATCGCCAACGACGGTACACGTCGGTTCCAGGTTGTTTGGAAAGAAAGTTGTTGTTTAAGTGTAATTTATAACCTTAAGGTTACGAGAGTCATAGCGTGTCATCATTTTTATGTATTTACGCAGCCGTGCAGAACGGGCCTATTTGGCAAAAACCCATTGATGACCGCACGGTTGCACGTGGCCACCAGATTTTCACGGCACGTTCTTGCAAGCTATATTTATGACATATGTCATAAATTTAGCGTTTCCTAAATTCACGTCAATATCGTAGTTCAAGGCCCCCACCCTCTGCCTGGGCCTTCGTCGGGTTTTGGCAAGTACCAATGGAAGCCTTGCATTTTTTGATTACCACCCACAAAGCCCAGGGAGAATCAGTAACATTTAATCGCAGGTCCAATTTCCTTCCTCCTAGCACGTTACTAACAATAAGTCCTCCTCCCACGGTATGTCGACGGAGGAAGAGGTTTTTGAAAAAACTGATAAAGGGAACGGAGACCAGGCCGGAGGAGCATTACATTTTTTCATACCATACACTACATACTTCGCGCTTGTTATATCTTTTTACTTGTTATTTTTTGTTAAATCTTCATTGTCATCTTGAAGCACACGAGTCAACATAAACGCTAGTGCTTCTCCTTTAGTTCTTACAGAGAGCTGAAACTTTGTGTTTCGAAGAGCAACATCAATTGAAATAGTAAGAATATGGAAACTAGAAGTGCTGATGAAATATATCTATTAGGCCATAGTGAAAGTCAAATTATTGGAACGAAGCTTCCTGGTAATGGTCAAGCTTTACGTGTACTCTTTTACAACTTACGTAAAATAAATTTAGACCTTCGATCGAGTGCCGCGATTGTAATAAAGGAGGTGGAAGTCTTTTGGAATAAGCCACGTATTCCCGAAAGACATACACACAATAGTATTAAAAAACTAATAAGATTATATCAGAATTGGCGAAAGTTGCAACGCTCTAACAAACGTCGAAGTGAGTTGCAAAAAAAGAGAGAACAAGAATTTCTTTAATCGATGGATGATTTTTTTGACATCGCTCATAAAGATGCATTAAATAGTATGAACATCGAAGAAGACAGACTTTTCCTTTTAAATCAAAGGAAAAAGGGAAGAGAAGGCTCAATGATAGGAACCGATATGAGTATAATGAAAAGGGAGCTTCGGAGAGCAATTAGAATAGAAAAAGAAGAGTCACGGAAGAAACGACATGGTGCAATAGCAAAAACAGAAGGTAAATATTGGTTAAATACATTTCTAATTCTGAATGTGTTCTTGAAAATGTCTGAATTTAATGTACATTACAGAGTTTATACAATTGGAGTCAACTTCATCTGATGGTGAACAGGATATTTCATCACAATTTGAATTTAAAGATACTGTGTTAGAAGAAGCAATGTGCAAAGTAGCAATACACAAATTTATTTGGCATTTGTGGTACTTTATCCAGAATGTGCAATTTTAGCCTTATTTAGTACACAATTATCATATGATATAGAGGCGTATGCTGCAGAATTTGAATTCTAATAAAATTGAAACTCCCTGTAAAAGGATTATTTTGAAAGACGTAAAAGACTATATTAATATTGGCATAGAAAATTTGCTGATTACGAATTACAATAGCTTGCTTACGAAAAATGAAGATGACAAACAATTTATTTTTCAAGTAATAGAAGATTATCGTCGGTATTACCCCGATGCGAATAAATCAACCGTAATGAAAGTCGGCATCTATTGACTTGTGCCCATTAATTTATAAGTTTTATTATTTATAATTTTATTAAATAGTTATAGATTTAGCTTAAATAATACGATGTAGATGTAAAAAATATTTTCTTTGAATATTTTAAGGACTACTTTAAAACTGCAAATGACATTTATATTGAAATCGGTGTATATAATAAAAATTGTAAAACTTCTCCTTAAATGCGGCACGTGTTCCTGATATCCGATCTCGTTGAAATTTTGGGAACATAGTTTTCTTATCACAAGTTAAAATTTGAGAGGGTAAGACAAAACAAAACTGAGAAAAATTATTTTACTCCTATAGCTAAGGACCACCCTAATCAACACTCTGACTTTCTGATAAAAAGACAGTTTTTGATTGCTAAATAAATGATTATTCCTTAATATTCAGAAAAGCCTTTGTCCGCAAAGGGTAAAAGGTAAAACCATGTCAAATTGCAAGAATTGTTACACTCCAAAAGATTTACTTTCAACCTTTAGTGTTCCACCGTCCTGTCGATGACCTTAGTTTACCACATGACTAAAGTATTATCATTAATCACTACCTTTCTTCCAACCTATACAGAATTAAATGGAAAAGGTACAAAAACAAAATTTGAACGTAACACCCTAGGCACTATTACATAATACATGCCCTTTCTTTATCTCCTAAAGTATAGTGTGTCACATTCATCCTCTAATATACAGTTTTCGTAATCCGAATGAACAAAAACACCAACATGAAATTCTCTGTTAATCCATTCTAATCTTTTTCCATATTTCACTCAATGCCAGGCCTCCAGTGAAATCGCATGCTCACTGATGTCATTTTTTTACATATAAATGTAACGGTTTGCGTTTCGTCCTTGCAGTACGATAAGTTAGTGGCGAAGCGTTTTTTTCATGCCTTCACGGAGACAAAACGTTTTTCTTTCAAATTTAATTTTGACTTCGGCTTCGACTTTATGTGCTTCATGTAACTATGTAAAGTCAAACAAACGCTAATCAGCTCAGTATCGGAAAAGACTCTACACAAGATAAATGTTTGGGGGTGCTTACGCGACAGCTGCATTCATTCTTTGATTTTCTCTGTGAAACTCTGTCGATAATGGTAATACAATGTATTTATTACATTAACCCCTTGAGCTACAATGACGAGTGACACTCTTCATGAGGTAAATGAGATACGAAATTTTCAAGTATTCGAAAACCTATTAAATTGGGAATATTAATGAAACGCGACGGGATTATATTAATTTTCTAACATTAATATTGCGTTAAATTATACGGTATATTAAGAACCAGTGATCAATTTTTTTTTAGTAATTAAATTCTAAACTGTAGCGGAGGCAGTGACAAAACAAATCGTAGGCTAAGGGGTTAAGGCGTTATGCCAACTTGGCGCTCGGACAAATAGGTATAAAAATAAAATTTTTTTTTACGCAGCCATTAAGTGTATAAAATGATCGTTATTTTATACATATAGTAGTTTTATGAACAATTTGTAATGTTAACAATAAAAAAGAATTAAAAAATGGTGGAGATATGAGCTAATAAGTAGGACTCTCTTTTGAAATTCCTTACTGATGATGTACTTGATTTCTCTATTAGGCATTGCCTCAGAAAAAAATGTTTGTACTTATTGAAAAAAGGTAATAGCTAAAACGTGACATAAGGAAATGTTTTTAAAAATATTTTTGTAGAAATGACAGATGCTTGAAAAGAAAATTTCTAATTTTTATTGAATTGCTGTGTTTAAAATGTTTATAATTTTTTAACACCGCACCCAATCTAAAAAATTCTACGTCACATTTTGAAGAATATTATACAAAATAAAAGTGTTGCCAATTTTAACCAATTCGGTTGAGTTGATACTGAGATATCGTGTACACCACTTTGAATAATGTAGTTTCGAGGAAAACGCTAAAAAAGAATAACAATACGTCGTAAGCGTCTTGAAACCTAATTTTTTTTTAATTACTTTTAATCTGCGATTCCTGGACCGTACATGAGGTTTTCTATTGTTGCCATAATAGCTACAATATAAGATGCAATTTCAACAATTTTTGCACCACTGTCATGTTCTTTTGGAGTCGTAGACCAATTTCAGGTCGACTGAAGTCAACTCCAACGCGCTCACTGTTAATTGGTATAACTTTGATAACAGTTTAAATTTTGGAATGGTTAAACGCTTAAAATATTCTTAAAAATATAAATAATTCATCTAGCCAAATAAAAGAATCTTTTTTTTTGAAAATCTCAAGGTGGCGTAACCCATTAACACAAGCTAAGCGAATATGTACAGGATTCTTCAAAACAATGTGTCACGACCCACCGAGCGTTATTTTACAACTTTGAATTAAAAATTTCTATTTTGTAAAAAATTGGGCCAAAAATCCGGAAAACAGTAAAAAATTAAGGCTAAGATTTTTTATTGGCTCAACGCGTTCGCCTCATTACGTAGGTCAGATGCCTGAAAGGAACCGGGATCCAAAAGTTAAACGTTTTCTTGCAAATAAAAGTTCCAACTCGGTGATTGGCTTTCTGATTGAAAGGTCTGCGACACATAGAAAAAAACGACAAGAATTACCTTTATTGTTGGATGTTTACATATCTACCAGTTTGAAACAGAAATTCGTCGACGCAGGCAATGACAACCAGATGATATTGTCAATCACATTCAAACTCTGTGCAATATGCGTCCGTTCGAAACTGGTAGATGTGGCAATTCGACCTATAAACGCATTTTACGTGCTTCCTTTCTTCATGCCCATGAGACCTTTTGATCAGAAACTCAATCACGGAACAGGACCTTTAACGTTACTTTGCAAAAAAAGGGTTCTTTCTGACACGTGGTATCTTTCAAAAATTTTACCTACTGGACGAGACGAGTGCGTTGCGCTAATAAAAAAGTTTACTTCAATTTTTAACCCCTCTCGAATTTACAGTTAGTTTCTTTTACAAAGGTCCGCCGATCATTGTATAACAATGCCTGGTAGGTCGCAACACGTTATTTTGCAACACCCAGCACACTGTGCAAATGACAAAATGGACATGAAGTAACTAATATATACTTTTATAGAATATCAATAGAACGAATAAAAAAATACCTCTCTGCTATTATATTAACCCTCTATGGGCCCCAGTAACTTTAGGATAACGCAAGGCGCATCTAAGCTTCTATTTTCCAAAGTCAAATTTTTGATTTCCTCGAATGTTATAATTTAGCTCGTGAAAATCACGAAATTTTAAAAAATTTGATATCTATAATTCAGGTTAATCTGTTATTTCAAATAGTATTCTTATTATTTGAAACTGATCATCGAATGCCACGAAAAATTCGAACTATAAAGGGTTAAAAAATAACTCGAAGTCCTCTAAAATTTTACCCCTTTCAATTTCAACATTAAAGTCTTGCTAATTACCTTTTCAATAATTCAATATAAATATCTTGAGTAAATGAATTTCTCGCTTAATATAACTTAACAAGCGAGTATAAAATCCATTGAAGTCACATCTAATTACAACAATGTCAATATTCTTTCACGTTCTATTAAAAACTTCGTTATCTCACATACTGAATTAAGAACTCCGCCCTGACATCAAGAATTGATTTGTTGTAATTTAATTTTAAATTTTAATATGTACTTGACGACAGTAATATATTGTGTATATATGTAAATACACGAAGTATTAATTATTTTACCGAATGAGAACCATCTTTATTCAACGTTATGTATATACCTATTTTACATTCAATTGAGTATATTATCCAATTTAAACGTATGCGAATTTACCATTGTTATCGTTATCATATCCTACTCCGTTGACATAAGTAATATTGAGTTCGAAGAATGTTAAGAACATAAAATATTTATTAAGCAAAAGAATTATTTAATTAATCCTACGATTAATGATAATATTTTCATTTGATTACTTTGGATCGAAATTAATAGAACTTTATGATTCGGATATTTGTGTTCTTTTTATATACTTTTACCACCACATTGGATCTTTCATGCCGTTTTCTATATCTATTGAATACAGCACAAAAAAAATAAACGATAAAGGTTATACGGCTGACTGGTATGTCTAAAAGATATAAATCCTTTGATCGGTCTTTAGTCTGAAAAAGCTTATACGAGTTGCTATCTTTTCGAGCTTTCCTTCCAAACCGTTACACAATCTCTCAATGCAGAGATATGTATCAGTGAATATCATTTACCGTAGATCTCAATTACTTGATATGCCTCGCATAATTTTTAAAGAGAAATTTTTAAGTCTTTCTGACAATGAATGAGTAGTGCATGATTGAAGTAAAGCATCTAGATGTATCTGATTGAAAAAACGACATAATAGTTGTTATCTGTCAGTACATGTTAACGATTAGAATCAAATCCTTTATGACGCGTTTCGAATATTTTATCAAAACTTCGACAGGGTAGGTATATATAATAGGGGAGGGTGGGGCAAACTGGGCCCCTTCAGCAAAAAATAGTCATATCTTTATTTTTTTGGGCTCCAAAATGTTAAGGGGCCCACTTTGCCCCACCCTCCCCTATAGTCCAGCGTTTCCCAACCATTTCGCTCTTATGGAACCCTTGCAACAATGTTCACGTTCTAGGAAATTCCACCATCCATGTAACAATATTTTAGTAGTTTTGTTTTCAATACTGATTGTACTCAACTAACCATCGAGTTATCGGTACGTACTGTTTCTATTAGGCTTAGTCAAACCAAATAATTGCAGGGCCCACTTTAATAACGCGTAAAGTTACGGCGAGCGGCACTTTAATATTATAACAATGACGCTTAATTGACAGTAAATTTTCATTTCTTTAATATTTTTTTATGCATACAATGAGACAAAAAAGTTTGAAAAAAAATATAAAATCACCAGGCGGGTCGCGCTTTGGACAGGCCTGGTGTCCCCCAAGTTATATTTGAGGAACAAGCTGTACCTATGTATTATTCCCTTGTTTCTTGCGTAACATTACGGAATGTTTTGCGGAACCTCAGGGTTCCAGGGAACCCTAATTAGGAAACAATGATATAGACAATATCTTTAACTGACAAACACAACGTTGTTGCATTCCTCGATGCAAACGCTAGAAGCGTGAGTTAGCTGCTTGGCACTTTTCGTCCAGTAAAGAACTATGAAAAAAACTTGTGTATGTACCTATCTTAAAATCAGACGCGATTTCCTTATTATTATAGTCCGGTAACCCAGGCTTCTATTTTCTCAGGAAGTTCAGAGACCTGGAAGCCTGACTTATTCAGCTAACCTCAATCGCGAAAACACAAAAAGTTAATTTGCGTAAGAACGGTTCATTTCTGACGCATGGTTTCTTTCAATCATTTTGCTTACTTAACCAAACGAATGCAATGAACAAATGAAAAAAATTTGTTACCCTTTGGCGAATTTTGAGGCAGGTTTTTTCACCTATCTCCATCGATCAAAGGATATAAAACAATCCTTGAAACCCATGCTAATTATTCTTTAAACATCTTGTACTCAAACTGCGTCCATTCTTACAATTAGTTTGCGTGTTCTTACAATTCATAATAAAGTACTAGTTATACGTTATACTTTATTCGCAAACTTTTTACAGTCTTGCATTTATTGCATTACGAAAAATTCAATTTCTCCACTTTAACCTGTTAACCAGTGTTGAAGTGCGCGTCTCGTTCGATTAGTCTCGAAGTTGACGTTTTGGCGCGGTACTAATTAAAGTGCCGCAACCTGATTATTTTGGGTCTTCCGAATTAGCTGATACTCTTGATTGAGCGTAGGTGTAATTTATTTACACTTAATAACGAAATAACAGTAAAACAACAACACGTAAACTATGTATATCTCTTGGTCGAGATGGTTATATACGATGTGGAAAGGTCTTGATAAATTCGTAGTGTAAAACAGTTCTTGTATGTTCGATGGTTGAAAACAGTTCTTGATGATTCGATAGTTAAAACAGTTCTAATGCGTTTGATTGACAAAACAGTTCTGATTCCGTTCTATCCGCCAAAGTCCAAATCGCCCTCCAACCGGCCCCCTCCTCCTCACTGCTGTTGGTGAGAAGGGGTGCTATACAGAATTAGAAAATTTCCGATTGGAGGGTTCGATATTTCTCAGAATACGATGTTCTGATTGGCAGATAGAACGGAAGTGACGTCGGTGACTGAAATCAGAATTTGTGATTAGCTGGTCACTGTAGGCGGCAGGATTCCAAGAACCGGTGGTAACTTTGGAACATCTGGCAGCCAGATGGGCCTCCCGATTTCTGAATTTTCGGTAATCCTGCCGAACAATGACCAGCCAGGTCGCGCCTGGCGGTACGCGATGCAGCCCCGGTGATCGCTTTACGAGGTCACCGATTTCTTAGGCGTATTGTTTATCGCTGTTGCGCTGTCAAGCGTCAACAACCAGAGTGTTCTTTGTTTGACAAGGTCTGTGATAAGACTTATAACAAAGGAACGGAGGGTAAGTCAAGTGGTACTGTTCACTGCAGCAACATGATTCATGGACGGGGCAACTCGTTATCTAGTTAATAATTTAATCATAATAGAATATTAATATATGGCAAACTAACAATAAGAAACGTACAGTTTCCTGTAGATACGAGCATAACAAGCTACATGAAACTTCATCGGACGGATAATCGGACTGCCTCGATGTTACGTACACAACCAACCTTAGCGCGATCTCCTTTGCGGACCCCTTACCGAGGGTCAGGCCGCGCGGTACAAGGAGTTTCCGGTCGCCCCCTTGAGCGGAGGAGTCGATGCCTCCCCCTCTCTCCCAATTTCTCCTTCGACGCGATTGGAGAATGGAATTCGGGTGGGGGGAATCGGCACCTCAAATTTAGTATAAAGGACGGTAATTTTAAGCTAGCTTTAGTGATTAGAGTAGTCACCGACATCATCGGATCAACATAACGAGAAACGTATCCAGCTTGTTGTTAAACCTCTCAAAGTTTAATACACGTTAACCAAGAACAACTCCGGTCTACTCATACATAGTACAAGAACAACTCTCTCTCTTAATTACTTGGCGAATACTAATTTTTTCGTCAAGACGACGCAACTACCTCACGGTTGCGCCGAACACTCGATCATTGATCGAATGTGCCTCAACATTCTTAACCCTTTCGCTACGAGCGGGTTCTCCGCGGCGGTATTCCCACTGAACGGGCTCCTGCGACGCGTTGCGACAAAGTTGCACGCTATGGAAGACCGATTGTCGCATGTTCAGTGATGACAGGACATAGAATTTTTTCCACGCATGCGCACTACCTAATCATCAATAACGTACATACTTCACTCAAATATGGGGTATCGTTAGACCCCTGTGACAATTGAAATACGGTTGAAATTACACGAAGAGGACATTTTACTAGATACGTCCATGGAAACAACCGCCGCACAGTTCATTTGGCCGAAAACCTGGCCAAAAAGCCAAACATTTTTTTCGTGATTTTTAAAATTTAGCAATTGCCTTTGATTTGTAACATATCAGAGCATCGGTTTCCATTAATAAAAGTTTTTATTGAACAACGCTCTTAGAGATATGCAATGTCAAAGTTGGCACTTGAATAATGTAACGTATTCACGTCGAAATTCAGAATACGTTTTCAATGTGAAATAATAGTACAATCAACTTTGTAAGTATTTGTAGCTATTCGTCATACTTTTAAATTATAAGTACCTTGGTTTCATTTTTTTATTTAATATTTTACAACTGCGATGGCACAGATTGCAAAACCCATACATTTTTTTCCTTTTGCAGAGGAAATAGTTGTGAAGTACGCAAAAGTACAACGCGACTTTTTTTTTAAATTAAATTTTAAAGCTTCCCGAAGAAGTCCCCTTTGTAAAATTTTGCGACTTTTTGCAATTGTACGCGATATTCTTATTTGTTTGTTGCACGCGCCATGCTCGGGGAAGTGCATTTATGACATAGACGGGCTATCGTGCTTTACCTAATGAGTACTGCTAATCCTTCTCTAAAATCAACCTGGCAATTAACGAAATAATATGTTTATTTCATGGTGTTAAAAATCGGAATGAGTTTAAACAAGCTGGTGGCCTATTGTTTCAAGGCAACTATAGATAGCCGCGGCTACCTCGACCGCTTACCGTCATAAACGGAAAGATCTTTGACGATTCTAATGAAAATCTGGCTAGTTGCAGGTATGAGGGAAATATTTGTTCCTTACAATGTTTCATCTTTCTCCTTCGACCGAAATTTTTATTAAACGAAAGGAAATTCGGAGATGGAACAGCAATGACATGCTTGTATTAAGATACAGCGGCTGCTGCAGTAAATATCATTAAAACTGCAGAAGTCCGTGGAATAACGTAATATATTTTTTTTTAAATTAAACTTTGAAGCTTCCCGACGAAGACCTCGTTGAGTTTTCTTGCGACTTTTTGCGATTCTTCGAGTTATTGTTATTTATTTCTCGCGCGCGCCATGCTTCGGGAAGTGCATTTATGACATAGGGCCGGGCTATCATAAGACTACTGATTTTCGTGCCGATCCGACAATTTTTCGATACTCGCACCTGCCATATTAGAGCCGCCATTTTGTTTTTTGAAATTCTGAGTTCAGATTCTTAATCAGCGACCCAAATAATACTAATACACCAATTTTCAGCAAAATTGAAAAACTCCTTGGGGTTTTGGCCAGGTTTTCGGCCAAATGAAACACTGTGCGTCGCCACAGTGGTCCCAAATGGCCAAAACATGCGAAAAACCTCAAAGCGTGCTTCAATTTAGCTGAAAATTGACATACCGGGATAATTTGGGTCGCTGATTACGAATCGGAACTCAAAATTTACAAAAAGAAAATGGCGGATCCAATATGGCGAACACATATATCTAAAAATTGCTGATTCGGCATGAAAGTTAGTATCCCAATATTTTTTGGGTCGCTGAATACGAATCTGAATTTAGAATTTCCAAAAACAAAATGGCGAATTCAGTATGGCGGATACGTGTATGTAAAAACTGCTGGTTCGGTGCGAACGTTAGTATGTTAATGTTTTTTGGATCGCTAAATACGAATCTGACCTTACAATTTGCAAAAACAAAATAGCGGTTTCAATATGGACGTCGCGTGTGTCTAAAAATTTCCGGTTTCGCGCGAAAGCTAGTATGCAACTCATATTTTCTCTAATAAGTAATTAAATATGTAACAATAAATATTTTTCGTTAATAAGCAAGAAAATCTATCACAAGTGAATAATTTATTTAGTAATTCCAATAAATTTGTTGATGCAGTGAATTTCAAATAAATAGTCTCGAAGCACGGAAAAAATTGTTCGCTTTGAAAAATTGTTCGCCATCAGCAGATGCTGAAATGCAATAAAGTCGCAAAATTATGCATTAGTGATTATAATAGATTTAAAAAACATAGTTTAACATGTAGTCTAATAAATAGAAATATTCGCATTCAAAGCTCTCAAGATTCACATTCAAATATCCCTCAAAGTAATGTTTGCTTGGTGCAAATTATTCAATAATTTAATAATATAGAAAAATAATAAATATTAGGAAGAATTTAAACATTTTTGATATATATTAATGAAATAAAACGAATGGCTATCGTAACACTTATACTTGCAAGAAAAAAATTAATTTTATCTTTTTATGAAGTATGTATATTAGTTTAAACAAATGTATTATGATTAAATAATAAGTTACTCTCAAATCGTATAAAATTTATATGATAATTTTTTTTGTATCGTCCACGGTTGTCGATGAAACGCGCTTGTAAGCTCAGAACGCGAGTACAACGCTGCACAAAAAATTACAAAAATACCCTAATAGCGCCTAATAGCACCTAAACCTTGGAGGTACAGCAAGTTGAAAGTGTAACCTATAAACCTAAACAAGAATCATAGTGGAACACTGTGGAGCACTTAACTTTTTCACTACATATGTGAAATTCTCACATAAAGATTGACCCCATATTTCCTAATATTTGCATTGCAGTTTTAAAACATAACTGTTACGTCGCGAATGGGCGCAGTTTTCGTCTAAGTATTTTTTTTTGTTTGCCATACACTGACAGGCTCTTTAGGAGATGGGGAATTGCGGTAATTTATTACCATTTTCCTGGAACCCGGCTACCCGATACTCGGTCACCGAGTTTAGCTGCGAGTCGGCCAGCTGGGCCCCCTTCCCCCATCTCCTGAAGATGTTCTCCGTATTTTGCCACCTCTTGGGCTGCGAAGTCAATGTCCGCGACACCCGTTTGCCCCTCATGCTTGAGGGGGGAGACTAAGTTTTGAAGCTTAACGAGCAGAAGCTCTGAAACCACCATAAGACACTGTCGGCCACTGACGATATATAACGTATTAAATTATTCTCGAAATCAGTTCACATCGCCTCAATTGTTTTTTATTACTCCTCACCCACTACTGAGCAACCATCGCGACGAGGAAAGGAATTTCGCCTTTTTAAAATCACGGTGGCATCGAAAGATTGGTCCTTCGAGCCGGATAGAAGCCGGATAGTATATTTTCGCGGTGAGGAGTGTGAGCAGCTGAGGTGCTAGAAGTGCAATTCAGAAGACACATTGAGGATCCACGGAGCTGCCGATTTACAACCGTCAGCCACGGACGCGATCACCATTCCCAGATCGTTCAGAGCATATCAGAAGACTACGCCTGTACTCGAGACCAGACGCAGCATCCTGAGAACTCTGCCTACAATACACGGCAGAAGTATCATCGAGGACATCGCCTGCAGCAAGGTCCAGAGCAGCAACGAGATTCGTGCAGATCAGTACATCCCAAGCAGCATCGGACTCCAACAAAGGCTTGCTGAGCATCCAGACGCAGCAGCATCCACATCAGGGAGACATCGCGAGAGGCATCGCAGTCAACGTTCAGGTAGGCTGGTGGATTCACCTTTCCTTACTCTTTTCGCTCCCTATTCAGTTTCTACCTCAAATACGCGATAATGGGGTCCGATCTCAAAACCTTAATTAAACAACGCGGTGTCATTAAGGCTCAACTCACTCGCATTGAAACATATTTAAGTAAAGTAGGAAGTAATCCGCCTTTAACAGATTTGGAAATACGTAAGACGAGGCTCCAGGAATTGATCAAGGAATTTGAAACCGTTCAATTTAGAATCGAATGTTTAGACGAATCCGAGGAACAGGTAAACGTGAGAATTGAATTCGAGGAGCTTTATTTTGAATGCTGCGGTGAAATCGAAAGTATTTTGAGATCTGTAGTTCCAATTCCTGTAGACCGACGAAATGATTCACCTTCTCAATCAAATTCAAACGCGTGTAGTGGGCAGGTACATTCAATTGTTCCCAAAATAAAAATAAAGGATTTCGATGGCAATTTCGCAGAATGGAATGACTTCCATGATGCTTTTAAATCCGTAATACACGATGATGAAAGGATGCCCGTAGTGCATAAGTTTCAACTTCTAAAGTCACATCTTCAGGGTGATGCGGCCGCAGTAATCAGCGTCTTAAATTCATCAGAAGAAAATTACCTTCTCGCGTGGGAATCACTAAATGAAGAGTTTAACAAACCGAGAAAAATCATTGAGGCACACATTCGCGCTCTCTTCGAATTGAAAACTGCTTCGAAAAATTCTCCAGTCTCAATGCGAATGTTGCTAACAAAATCAAAAACCCACGTTAAGGCATTGCAGTCTCTAGGAGAACCCGTCGATTGGCACGAAATGCTGATTTATATATTAACAAGTAAGTTAGATAAAGACACGCGCACTGTTTGGGAACAGTCGTTAGAAAATGGCATTAGGCCAACCACAAAGGATTTATTTACATTTTTGAGTAAATACGCGTGCGATGCAGAACCGGTAAATCTCGTTACCCACTCGGAAAATCAGACACACCGCACCACCAAGAAAGAAAAGTTTTCAGCCTCGTTCAAGCCTACACGTACCACCCAGGGCTATGTGAGCACATCACATGAGCCCCAATGTGTGATTTGTAAGGGTGCACATCAAGTAGCATGTTGTCCTAAGTTTCTTGCATTAAATCCGAGTGGTAGGTACTCCGCAGCCAGAAATGCCAGTCTCTGTATTAATTGCCTCCGCGCAGGTCATTGGGGTGCTCAATGTCGATCAAGTTCATGTCGGAGATGTCAGGGTAGGCACCACACATTGTTGCACTCAGATTCCGCGACTAAGGAAAGTCCAAATATCGCAGAGGATGCATCCGCGCCATCCACAAGTCAGAATTGTTCCGCGACTCTTACAGCAGTAACAAGGTCCGAGATTCTATTATCTACCGCAAGAATAAAAATCATAGACAATCTCAACAAGGAGCACGAATGTAGAGTCCTACTAGACAGCGGTTCACAAACGAACTTCATAACCGAGCGCTTCGCGAATCATTTACAATTGCCTAAAGCTCGAGTCTATCTACCTGCGTTTGGTATAGGCCAGAAGGCGACAAAGATTTGCCATAAAGTCAAAACCGAGATTAGATCTCGTAATTCATTCTTTTCACAAAGAGTCGAATTTATCGTAATACCAAATATAACAACACATCTACCATCGCAAACAGTTAATCGCGTTGCACTTAATATTCCAAGTAATCTGTCGCTTGCTGATCCGCACTTTCATGAGCCCGCGGAAATAGATGCTTTGCTAGGAGAGCAACTATTTTATAAATTACTAAGTTACGGGCAAATAAGGCTCAGTAATAAAACCACCATCCTACAGAAAACTAAGCTAGGTTGGATTGTCTCTGGTTCTGCCGAAAACATTAATTCTTCTACGAACATACCCATCAGTCATTTAGTTCAATTACCATTAGAAGAGCAGATAACAAAATTTTGGGAAATAGAAGAATGCCCTTCAAAGAAAGAATTCTCGCATGAAGAAGAAGAATGCGAACGTAGGTTTCGTACGGAAACAACGCGAGACCACACTGGACGGTATATAGTTCGACTGCCGTTTAATGAGAAAAAGAAGCAGCTAGGAGTGTCATATAATTTAGCACGGAAACGTTTCTTGTCCCTGGAACGCAGGTTGAATAGGGAACCAACCCTACGCGAGCCGTATTCATCTTTTTTAAAGGAATACGAAGAGCTAGGTCATATGACCGCTATACCGGATACAAATCGACATGAGGGTTTTTATCTGCCTCACCATGCGGTTTATAAATTGTCGAGTGTTACGACGAAAATTAGAGTAGTTTTCGACGGTTCAGCCAAATCGATGTCTGGAATATCATTGAATGACACTCTGTTGGTAGGGCCCAAGATACAAGAAGACCTTTTCTCATTCCTCGCTCGTTTTCGTGTACACGCGTACGTTTTCACGGCCGACATTGAGAAAATGTTCAGGCAGATTCAGGTGCATCCAGATGATGCAATATATCAAAAAATATTATGGCGCAAGGGTACGCAAGACCCAATTCAAACTTTTCGATTAAATACCGTAACCTATGGCACAACCTCAGCTCCTTTTCTCGCAGTACGATGCTTCCAACAACTAGCTCAAGACGAAGCAGATTCTTTTCCTCGCGCGGCGACAGTATTCCTAAATGACTTCTATATGGACGACTTAATAACCGGAACACATTCGCGCGAAGAAGCCAAATTATTAAGAGACGAAGTCATAGCCTTAGCCAGATCAGGTGGTTTTAACCTAAGACAGTGGGCCTCGAACGAAGTGGAGTTAGTTAAGGACATTCGGAATCAAGATAGGGATCGCGAGCATGTCTGTTTAGACTCGGAGTTAGCACCGGTCAAAAAGATTCTCGGCATCAATTGGCACCCGGGTAGCGACACACTTAGCTATTCCATCCATATGTATGACGAACAAAACGATGTAAGACAGCGTTACTGGCCAATCGATGGGAAGAACATTACTAGATTTATCATTCACCAATGTCTGCGTTGTTTTAAAACAAGGCCACGCACTACCGATCAATATATAATGGGAATTCTGCCCAAGGATAGGGTAACATCCATTCGTCCCTTTAAAAACGTGGGCGTCGATTATTGTGGCCCATTTTTTATAAAGGAAAAACGCCATCGAAATCAACGAAAATTGAAGGCTTACGTAGCAGTTTTTGTTTGCTTCGCTACCAAAGCAATCCATTTAGAGCTGGTCAGTGATTTGACCACAGAAGCCTTTCTCGGTTGTCTCAAGCGGTTCTTTGCACGTACAGGCTTAGCAACGAATATTTATTCCGATAATGCTACTAACTTTACGGGAGCAAAGAAAGAATTGGAAGAATTAAAATTTCTACTTAATTCGGCCAAACACAATGAAAGAGTCTCGCAAACACTTTTGGTTGATAATATAAAATGGCATTTTTCACCGCCCAGAGCACCTCATTTCGGCGGTTTATGGGAAGCCGCAGTAAAATCATTTAAACATCATTTTATTAGAACAATTGGTGACGCACTGTTTACTTTCGAGCAGCTGAATACGTATGTAATTGAGGTAGAGGCTATCCTGAATTCACGTCCGTTAACTCCACTCTCCTCTGATCCAAACGACCTAGCCGCCCTAACACCAGCACACTTCCTGATCGGTGAGTCCATCACAACCATGCCTGAGCATGACTTGAGCGATATGCCGAGCAACAGATTATCACATTGGCAGCATATCCAACGGGTCAAGCAGCATTTCTGGGCCCGTTGGCATAAAGAATATCTCAATGAAGTAAGTTTAAGATCCAAGTGGCGAACGGGTTCCACAATTCAGCTCCAAGTGGGAGATCTAGTACTGCTGAAGGAAGATAACATCCCACCGCTGCGCTGCATGTTGGGACGCATCACAGCCACTCACCCAGGAGAGGACGGAATTTTGCGGGTTGTATCCGTCAAAACAATGAGTGGAACCTACAAGCGCAGTATCCTGAAGCTGTGCCCTTTACCTCGCGACCCCGCTATTTAAACTAATTCCTTATTTCTGTATTATATTTATTCGTTATCATATCCCATATGTTAGTTATAAGAATATCCATTTATACTTTACATGTTTTACTCTGGATTGAACAAAATTGTTCAAGGCGGGCGGGATGTTACGTCGCGAATGGGCGCAGTTTTCGTCTAAGTATTTTTTTTTGTTTGCCATACACTGACAGGCTCTTTAGGAGATGGGGAATTGCGGTAATTTATTACCATTTTCCTGGAACCCGGCTACCCGATACTCGGTCACCGAGTTTAGCTGCGAGTCGGCCAGCTGGGCCCCCTTCCCCCATCTCCTGAAGATGTTCTCCGTATTTTGCCACCTCTTGGGCTGCGAAGTCAATGTCCGCGACACCCGTTTGCCCCTCATGCTTGAGGGGGGAGACTAAGTTTTGAAGCTTAACGAGCAGAAGCTCTGAGACCACCATAAGACACTGTCGACCACTGACGATATATAACGTATTAAATTATTCTCGAAATCAGTTCACATCGCCTCAATTGTTTTTTATTACTCCTCACCCACCACTGAGCAACCATCGCGACGAGGAAAGGAATTTCGCCTTTTTGAAATCACGGTGGCATCGAAAGAATAACCATTAACAATTTTAATTTTTCTTTTATCAATAAATGTTGTACTTACTTCCATGAACTCCATCCATTTTGTAGAATTGAAATAGACTCATTTTCACAAAAGTTATTCACTTTATACTGCGGCCAGCAAAACAGTGGTTACGCTCACGATGATTGCAGGAGTAACGAACGCGATTTTCAAAATGCGACAACGTCGCAGGAATACGTAAAAAAACCCTGCCCATCCAGGTTTTCATAGACAAACTATCTGAGTACCAAATGCGATAATAAAAATGGCTCTAACGAAAAGTTCATTTTTGAGGTTTTTCGCACGTTTTAGCGATTTGGGACCACTGTGGCGACGCCTTGCCTACATCGAGGGAACACTCTTACTAGAGTGACGTCACGAACAAGTAAATTGTATTTATCGTCATAAATATTTATAAACGCCCGTGCTATATTATATGTATAAAGAGAGAAATTGGTGTCTTACATAAGTTTGTATTTCAGTGTCAAGGGGAGATGCAAAAAAACAAGTTGTAGGACTTTGATCGGGCGTTAACTGTTCTAATCGTAAGAAATCTATATTTGGCGAAAACAAGAAACATGGCTACAATGTAATCAAATTCGTGAGTCACTATATGTGACCTAACATCCCATAGAATAGAGCAAACAGAGTAAAACAGAGAATTTCATGAAACGATCGCTATTAAATCAAGACGCTATCTGTCGAAACCGCTACTAAACGCACAACGCTATTTATCGAAGAACGCTATTACACGCACAGTGGTAACTATCAAACAATGCTATTAAATGCACCATGCTATCAAATGAGCAACGCTATCACGCGTACAACGTTACCACACCTAGAACACTATACAGGGTGGTCCACACAACGTGTGTACCGTTAAAAACTACCAAAATATGCGTTGCACAAAAAAGTTTTTATATAGAAGTTGCATGGTCTGAAGGGGCACATTATATAGTGTAGTTATTTTTTTTATAGGTGGAGGCATTTCGGAGATTTGAAGGTCAACTTTGTTTTTTTAAATGGAATGCTATATTTTTTATATCAAAATATGGAAGAATGTCGAATTCTGAGTAAAAAAGTATTGACATTTATTTGCCCTAAACCTAATAACTAACGAGTAATTTCACTTTATTTCCTGAAAATTTTCTTCGCGTAATATCAAGTTAGAAATTCAACCTTATCACAGATTTCCGCAGGACAGCGATGTTTACGTGACAGTGTTTATCAACACAACATCTATCATGATTCGCAATCGTCTTCATATTCGTAATCCAGTATTGAAGTTACCTTCGGTGTTGTGTGTATTTGCCAGACAGATAAAAGTAAAAATGAAATTTTGTAATAGCGAAAAAGTTGATATGCTTTTAGTTTATGGTGAGTGCCATAAAAATGCAATAAGAGCCAAAGCCATCTATGCCGAAAGGTATCCTGAACGAAATCAGCCATCTCGAGCCATATTTGAGAGAATGTGTCAATCGCTTCGAAGAACCGGAAGTCTTAATGTTACTAAACGTAACTTAACGAAAACTGCTACTTCTGATGCAAATGCTATTGCGGTCCTAGCAGCGGTAACAGAAAACCCCCATATTAGTACACGACAGATTTCACGAGGATCTGGAATTAGCAAAACAAGTGTACTACGCATTCTTCATAATGAAAAACATCGTCCCTATCACCTAGCACTTCATCAGGAGCTCCATGGAACGGATTATGAAAACCGCGTTCGGTTCTGCCAGTGGTTCATGCATCAAATGAACAGTGATAATTATTTTTTACAAAAAGTTTTGTTCACTGATGAAGCAACGTTTACTAATCGCAGGCAGATTAATTTGAAAAATATGCATTATTGGGCACCAGAAAATCCTCACTGGATGAGAGAAGTCGACCACCAACGTCAATGGAGCGTTAATTTGTGGTGTGGTATACTGGGCAACCAATTGATTGGGCCATATTTTATTAATGATCGACTAACAGGACAAAAATATGCTAACTTTTTGAATGACACTTTACCATCTTTATTGGAAAATGTACCTTTAAATATCCTTACACAAATCTGGTATCAACATGATGGTTGTCCTGCACATTACGCGTGTAATGTAAGGCAAGTACTGGATAGAAAGTTTCCTAATCGATGGATTGGTCGTGGCGGACGATTTATGTGGCCTCCACGCTCACCGGACCTTACTCCTTTAGACTATTTTCTGTGGGGCACATTAAAAGACACAGTGTATCGTGAACCACCAACAACATCTGAGAATATGAAACATCGTATTCGTGAAGCATGCATTACACTCAGTGCGGATATGATTCAGAATGCAGTTTCTTCATTAGTTAATAGATTGCATCACTGTATTAATGCCAATGGATATCACTTTGAACATTTACATTAGTTGCGTTAAGCCACTAGGTCACTCATATTAGTAAACACTGTCACGTAAACATCGCTGTCCTGCGGAAATCTGTGATAAGGTCGAATTTCTAACTTGATATTACGCGAAGAAAATTTTCAGGAAATAAAGTGAAATTACTCGTTAGTTATTAGGTTTAGGGCAAATAAATGTCAATACTTTTTTACTCAGAATTCGACATTCTTCCATATTTTGATATAAAAAATATAGCATTCCATTTAAAAAAACAAAGTTGACCTTCAAATCTCCGAAACGCCTCCACCTATAAAAAAAATAACTACACTATATAATGTGCCCCTTCAGACCATGCAACTTCTATATAAAAACTTTTTTGTGCAACGCATATTTTGGTAGTTTTTAACAGTGCACACGTAGTGTGGACCACCCTGTATAATGAACAACGGTGTCAATTTTTAAAAGGGAACAAGTAACAACTCTCAAATTACGTAGCTACATGTACATATTATGCAACAAAAAACCAACCGTTAAAACTCAACTCAATCAAAGTTATTATCTGAAACTAATATTATTGGGATCAGCTCTTGAGGTAGACGTTGAACATCGCTATCAATTGTTAAAGAGGAAAAAATGAGAACTCTCAAATTAAGCAGCTATACATCTTACGCAACATAAACCAACCATTAAAACACAACTCAACCAAAATTATCATCTCAAATTAATAATTTTGGGACAACCTCTTGGAGTATTAGTTTATGGCGTAGGTTGAAGAGATCTAAGGAAACTTTTTTGGTTTGTAGAAAATTTAGAGGACATTGACGATCAACCGTCAGCCACTAATTGTAAGAAATACTTGCAAGAATGCACCGAAAAATTGATTAATATTTAAAATCATCGGAAAATAGTTCAAAACATTTTTTTAACCCTCGAAATACTGAAGCATCTCATATTACACAGAAGTTGATAGCGAACCCGGGGCCTACGTAGTGACTAATACAAATTTAAAACTTTATACATGTTTTTTAATGTATGTAGCATTTAGATTGGAACTAACATTCAGACACCGTAATTAAATGCTTCACTAACAAAATAATAATAAAAATGTAATAGAAAAACAGAAATATACTGACAAACAATTAAATAGTTACACTGGATATTGTTTCGTGGCGTCAAGGTCTGACGTGGATGACCTAACGCCCACTAACTCTCACTCGCGGTTCGCGTCGATTATACTTCGCGAATGAGTGATTTTTTTCGCGCGTAATTCTCGACCGCCGGAGAATATCCGTTCGTGAGATGATTGTAACTCCAAAAATATAAAATAGCAAACTATGACGGTTTTCGTCGTCAGCGAGCTCGATATCGTTTGCGTTCGGTGTTCGTAAGGTAAGTGACTTCGAGGATTTTTCCTCCGAAGTCCCTCGACGACGCTATGGGCCGGACATCCCCACTTGCTGAATTTTCGCGACGTTTCAGCAGGCGGGTTTTTCGGATTTTCCGGGCAGTGCGCGATGTTGATTGGCCGCACTTTCCTCCGAGAGGAGTGACCACCCCCATGGGACTCTCGGCGAGAAGGGCCCGACGGAGGCGGGAGTTCACCCCCTGCGAATACGTGGTGGAGGAAAGTGCAACCAGATGTGCCCAAAAAATCCTAGTCCGGCCGATCGGCAGAATTTCCCTTCGAAGGCGCGATTTATGACCGATTTGTCATCGCGAGTCAGCGGCGGTCGATGGGACCGTTCGGGCCGAAGTCCCTGTTTACCACCCGCTGACAGAGCACGACGGATTAACGAAAACGTTCATTCAAAACGAAGGCTGCTTAATTCCTCAAGGACCGGAGTTCTCGCCACCTTGACGAACGATGGTCGCCAAATGTTGAAAGATAATAAAAAATCTGGCAGCCAGACCCGGGCCTCAAAGAACGGCAAACTTTCGCTTCGTTCCGAACGCGCTTTTGTTTCCGTACGACGGAACAGATATCTTATTCCAACATTTACTGTCGCAACCCGACTAGTAGCCACGCGGTCGGCCAGCTTCACCTTCCAACCGGTGCTCGATAGTATTTTTCTGCGGTGTCCACGCGTCAAACGCGCAACTTCCTTCATGTATAATACATTATACTTCACCTAAGAAGGACGTCATCGAATTCTTGTTTGGAAAAGCAGTTTATGACCCCAAAAAAGTTGGGAAACTAGGTGTTACATTATTGATTTAAAGAACAGTGGGGCGGTAGATCAGAGAAAGTTAGGAAATATAGTTTATTGTAAAATATATTATCGCAGTGAAGTACGGAGCCCAACTCGCTCAAATCTACCACTATGGGTCTTACATTAGGGGTCTGATAATGAGCGTAACAATACTACTGGAGGTTGTTAAAGTGCTGCAATAGGTGAGCCTGGCAGAATATCTCTTGAGATCGTATGTACACTTTGTTCCACAAAAGCGTGTTGGTCATATTTTCTTTACAAAAAAAGAAATCGCTTATAATCAAACGCATAACGTCAAAACATAAATTTACAATGAATTTATTTAATATTTTGTCCAATTGCCATCGGTGCCAATTATAGCCTGGCACCATTTAGGTATACTTTTAGCAAGATTTTTCGCCATTCTTTCGAATATAGACTGTCGCATTTAGCGGATGTGACAAGAAACTGCCTGGCATTGAATACTTAATTTTCCTTGTGCTTGTCTTTCATCCCTGTTCCCATATTTTCAATGAAATTGACGTCAGACGATTAACAATAAGAGGGCCAACCAAATGTCCTGATTCCATTTTCACGTTCACAGCTCGTGCGCGCACGGTGTAGATTTTCCGGGTAATTATTTCCTCATACATTACTTTTTTTCAATTTCAAAGCAAATAACAGCACAAATTGCTAATTTAACTTCAAAGCATTAAAGTTTAACAAATTGGAATAATCGCATGTTAAGCAAATGCATCAACTACTGACAAAATAACGACATGCTCTTGTTGATCTGACTGTACATCTTTTTTAACATTCTTTTGTTTATGCACAAAATGATTTTACAGAAATCTTACGGCACGGAATAGCTTGTTGGATACCAACTCGATTCGTGTTCCTCAAACTCACTATCTTCTTTAACAATAAGATACTAGATCCAAATATTACTCAACGTGATTCAAGGTCCAAAAGGGAATATTACTCATCCTCGATTCCGTCATCGCTTTTCCTTCCAAAATATGTTTTCTTCGCGAAAGTCACTGGAAAAGCGATCGCCCTTTTGGAACCTTAGTCACGAGAAGTCAGAGTCATCCAAACCTCCCACCACACTAGTTTAAGATCCTTTAAAAGGGCAGTCTCATTACTAAATTCAGACAGACTCAATCTGGAATTTTGTATCGAATCTCTGACGGTCGGCATCTCGCGACGACGTTATTCAAAAATTGTTAAAACTCTGAGCGCGCAACAGTTCTTCCTAAATAAAGTGTTGTTAACCAACCAAGGGATACAACAAGCTCTACACTATCAACAATCGGAAACGTTATAAAAACTTCTTTAGTTGGGACGAGCCGCTCCTATAACTTTCTTTTTATTTGATTCATAACTTTTCAATCACACTGTGTATGTGTGCATCAATTTCTGTTACAGAAACTACAAATTCAAATGACGTCAAAGGAATGAATTAAACGGAGATGAATCTGATGGGTGGGTTACGAAACGAATATACATGTGAATTATTCGATTGCATATTCTGGATCATAAACTATGTATTCTAGGACGATACTAGGTCATAAACTAATAAATGTTTTATGTGCATACAGCATTCGGCTTTATCTTTTATTAGACAACAAATTCAGCAAAATTTATTTTTTCATTCGAACGGAAGCAGAAATTTTGAAAAAAGACTTATGTTGAAAAAGATTTCAGTTTTTTAACATGTAAAATTAACAAACACTTTGTGTACAGAATTTCTTGTAACAACAGAGGATAATGCAGAAATTTTTCGAGAACTCTCAGGAAGACGTGGAGTGTACATACATTTTTTAAATGTTCGTACAATGTAAAAGTGCATCACTTTTTCCGAGTGAATTGCTAAAAGATATTTTCCAAGCTAAAATTATTAATTCAATTATGCTTTAGTTAAAAAACGATGTGAAGTAAAACGAAATACATTGACGACCGGAATTAATCCCTTAGCCTTCAATAACGTGCGACCCCCGTTGCGCGGTAAATGAAATAGGAAATTTTCAAATTTCGTAAAGCCTAAAAATTGAAAATATCAATGAAACGCGACGTAATAAAACTACTTTTACGATATTAATATTACGTTAAATTATACAGTATACCAATAGTCACTAACCAATTCTTCTTTTACCAAATTAAGTCAGAATCATTGCGAAGGCAGTTATAAAGAAATCATAGGACAAAGGGTTATGAAACAAGCTTCTCGATGAATGAAGATCCCTTAATTTATACCAGTCAAGTCAAGGTCTTGCTCGACAGAGCCGTTTCTCGAACTGCTCCGCCTGCTACTCCTTCCTATACACTCGAGAGCTCGCTGATTGACTTTGCCTCCCCTTAACCCTCGCGTTCCTATAACGGGGTCTCTGGAGTTGCGGCGTTTAGCGCACGATGACACACACTGACAAACATGTAATTTGAGTATCACTCGCCGACTTCGGAGCGATGACACACACATTTACGAAGTTGTATTCGATACAATCCAACAGTGTGTAAGTGACTCGGCAGCCAGCAGTTCTTTTCGAGTCGCGTTAGTTCTTTGCAGGGACTGATACAAGTAGGACGTGTGTAGCGCACAAAATTTTACCATAGAAGAATATATTTCATTACATACTCAACATATAATGTACGACAGAGACAGTATTCACTCTCCGCAACCACCTATTATTACATGTAATAATTGCCCCGTAATAAACACCGAATGTAAATATCCTTTACTTTTGCTTGATACAAGTTTATATTTTTCCTGCACATCTTGTGTAAAAACCTTTTTGAATGTTGATACCGGAATTATTACAGAACGTTGTATAACTTATTGATTGCTGATTTCATTCTAATTTTTTTATTGAATTTATTAGTCAAATAGTTGTAGAAAACATAAGTAGAAAATATTCCTTCTCATGCTCAGGAACACAATGCGGTTGTATTAGTAGCATGCTTATCTCATGTTTCGACTCGAGCGAACGTGTAAATGTATTAGTGAGAATTGGTGTGTGTCTCAAGGGAGCCCGCCACCGGGCGCGATTCTTCAAAGTCCGTAGTCCGAGGGTTAATAGTAGCGGACCTATTGGCATGAGCACGGGCTTATTCGGGGCGACATTCGTAGTCAATCAGTCGCGCTGAAAAGTCGTGCCTTGCGCGTCAGTCGCGGAGATCAGAACGTCGTGCGTGGCACGTCGATTAAGGTTATTTGTCGAAATACAATTTCACACCGCACTATATCGCATGTAGGTTAACACAAAAGTATTGTTAGTGAAAAAGTATGCTCGAATATGTGTTAAATAAAGTACAATTAATATATTTTAATATTTTTGGGCTTCTGGCGACGATTTTACCGAAATTAACCACTACGTTATGCATTACGACTAAATATAGTATTGTGTTCCAGCACCAATAGTTGTAAATCAATTATTAGCGCAAATTGTTAAAAGTAACTACACGATAATAGAACGCTAGGTTTCCCAGCGTAAAAGAACACATTGTTGCCGCCGCGGTTGTCTTGGCTATATGTTTTGCAATACTGCCTATTCTCTCGTAAACTAAGTGATAAGTAATAGGTTTCCACATTACCCATGAGGTACTATTTTCAATGCGTTTTTTTTAAGTGGTATACAATTCATTGTGCCAGTCTTGAAAATGTTTTCAGTAACTTTAGTCGTCTCAAAATGCTCGACGCGAAGTTCTAATATAGCAATTAAAACATAATTAATTATAAGAAGCTCTTAGTAACAAAGAGTGGTTCTGCCTCGTTTAATTTCAATGTTGTTTTGTAATAAAATGCCAAAGTATTGCCAATTTTACATATAGAGATGTATCTCAACGGTTTCTTTCATCTGTATGATTGTTAAAAAACATTTTCTTCATTTATATTTTAATGCGATTTCTCGACAACGATTCAGCGGAAAAGGACATTGATACAGTGGAATAGATTTTCAGAAGATAACTTTGTAACAAAGAGTGCATTTGCATATTTCCATGGGTAATGTGGAAACCTATATTACCTCTTTACTGTTAAAAGACAACACAACATTGTACAATGTATCGCCCCAATAACTTCTTACATTATTCTACATTCTTTGAGGCGAACATGTTTGGCATTTTGCTGTCGCAAAATTTTTAAATTATAAATGTCGCCCCAATATACCGCCACATGCTACCACGCTTGTACCAGTAGGTACGACCGTAACGCCGCCAGAGTGTCTGTGAATCAGTGACATCTCGGCTGTATGTGTAGGTGAAGGAGGCGGCGCAGCTCGAGAAACGGCTCTGTCGAGCAAGACCTTGACTTGACTGATTTATACCATTGTAAGGAAATACTATTAAAAACTACTTTACTTAACATTCTCAAATAGAATTCGTGTACTAAAACGTGATTAAACTTTTGAGACTGTTAACCAGCAATAAATTTGCTTAACTGCACTTTTTTCCAGAGTCTCTTCAAAAATCCTCTAACCCAATAAATATTTCACTTCAAGTGCATAGCAGCTTATTTTATCGCCATTCTCTGAAAAATGTGTCAGAAACGAGAATAAAGAACGGGTTTGTCTGACATTTCGTTGTGCGCAAAAAAGTACAACTCACTAGAGAATATTTTTGAAATTAGTAAAATGTATATAATTATTTTAAATAAAGATTAATGTGACACTAAATAAAATTATTTTACTTCTTATCTTTAAATTTTATATCAGAAATTGAATATACTTTCTTGGACATCTCCCAGTATTGATGAAGTTAAAGAACGGATATACCCTGTCGGTCAATTTTCGCGAAGTTTTAACAGGCAAGGCACAGGCGTTTAAAGCTTTTTGGGTTATATTCTGTTCCGAAGAAAATCACTATTTTTTGCGCCTTCGACATCAATCGACCTTCTAGAGGTGTCAATCTCGTCGTCTTATTTACGCGGTGAAGAAAATATAATCAAATGAGCTCCAAAAAGCATAATCCCGCCAATTGGAAGAATCCAATGTAAGGGGTGCTGTTTATGACTGCACTGTTTTCATGAAACAGTATTGTTCAATGAGACCTTTTTTGTTCAATGAGATCCAACGTTTTTAGATACCAGACGTCGACAAGGTTCAACAGCTTACTTTAAGAATTGAGCATCCTAAGGTTACCCATTTGTGCTCACTACACATATAACGTAAATGATAGCTCCTCTTACCTCCACCTGCTGTGGCTGTTTACCATCAACAAAAACAGGAAAAACCCAAAATACCTGTTTGTTGTTTGCCACAGCAAAACGAGTTTAGTTACGGTTTCATTCGTACTCATTGTTAATGTCCATTTATCAGTTTTATATGTGTTTAGCAATATTCAGTGTATCAACGTCCTTCTAATACCATATCTATGGGAAAAAATTATATGTCACCACTACCGGAGTATTATTTTATACCTCTAGATCGGTGGAGATCTGTTTAAGAAATGCAACACAAAATTGATCTTGACCTTCAAAGTCAAGATCATGAAATTGAACAGATCTCCACCGATCCAGAGATATGGAATCATACTATGGTAATTCCGAGATATAATTTCTATACTACCTGCACATATAAAATGATCTATTCTTTTTTAACAGCCATCTAACAATTTAATAGTTTTCAATCCTTATCAAAATAATAGTTGTTGTGATGCAATTACCTTTATGTCCTTGACGAGGAGCACTAGATAAAAAGAGTTCTCTTTCCTTTGGTTTCTGATACAATATCATACTGAAATGCACGAAACATCAAACAAGTAATAACTTTTTGCAAATTTAAGAAAAACGTGCCCTGGTACGAGATTTATAAATTAAGTACTATGTATTTTGTTTTCCATGACAGAACTTTCAGTTGAGACAAACGACTTCATCCCCATTATCTTGTCACATAACTATTACTGATACAATTTTACAATACTTTTTACAATATTATTTTACTCATATCGAATCCTATCATTAATGCCAGAACCATCGTACTTGCGGTAATTAGCAAATGCATAAAGGACACCAAGTGACCCAATTCTCCAATAGGAGTAACGAAGGAATCTATTTGAACCGAGTTGATTGAAAGTGCAACATTACTCACACAGAGAGAGAGACGTACCAAAAGGAACGTGACTAGAACCTAAACTCGTGGCCGCTGAGCGGGTGGTAAATGTACTTCTATTAGCAGATAAGAGTTACACCTTTAATTCTAATTGGTGTATTGCATTACAATTTTAAAAAGTGACCACTTTCAATTTAACCGTTTCGTTCACAGCGTCACATATATGCGGCGACTCAATTTCCTTTCCTGAGCTCGACATCACTAATATGTAACGGGTATTCATTGCCACTCTATGGCATATGTTTGTACCAAATCGCACAGATAACATAAATATAGGATATTGTTCCCATGCCAGTGATTATAGTTGTTTACAAGATCTGAGCGTTGCAAATATGGTTCCTTACCACATTCTCATAATTGAATGTACGAAATGGCTACACAAATTAGTTGAGTTACAAAGTCTAGAGAATGGCAAAGCAAAAGCAATACTTTAAATGCACATCTTTAAAGAAAACTGGGAAAAAGAATTAGATGCCGTGTATGCTCCGCCAATAAACTACGTACAGGGTGTAGAAACATTAATGGTCATGACTCTTAGGGGTTGTTCTACACCTCTGAATTTATGGAGATTTGCGAAAAAGAACGGCCGCAACTGCGGAGGTCCAATTAAAAGTTAATTTGTGAGAGAACGTTTCGTTTCCGACCCATGGTTCCTCTCAGACACTTTGCCTAGGTAATAAGTCGAATGCGATGAGTCAACAAAAAATATTTGTTATCCTTTCACGAATTTTGCGGCCGGTTTTTTTCGCAAATCTCCATCGATCCAAATGTGTAGAACAACGCCTGAAAACCATGGTCATTGATGTTTTTACACCCTGTACATGATCTGTGGGCTGTAAAAAGGATTACTTACATTGTCTCTTATACGTGCCAACTTACAAAGTTGCTAATTTCACTTATTTAATACGTTAACAGTACATCCCTCAAAAATTAATAACGTAATGTACCTACCCTCCGATCAATTAGTTCATAAGATATCTTTAAGGAAAATTGTGTAAACACAAATATTTTGTACACGGCTCATTCATCACCATCATTAGTCATTCTAGAATCACCACCTCAAGTCCAAAATCCTATTCCTTGTTTTGATCCTTACTCATCCACGAGTCATCATCCATATCCAAGGTCCAACTTCCTATTCCTACTCCTAGATTCCCGAACACCATCACCCTACCCCCTCTCCTCTTCTAAACCTTTAAAAATCCCACGCCTCATTAGTTCAGTGAGCTACAACCAGTCCTCAATTCAAAGTCACCAGTTTCTCTTACTCTTACGCTAGTTCAAGTTCATCATAAATTACTAATTCCAACAAATTGTGAGAGTCATCTTCTAAATTTAACTCCAAATCCTAAATCTAATACAAGACTCTCACAAGTCCTCATCTAATCGTTCGATACTCTAAATCTCTCTTGGAACGAAATCGAGTATTTTAATATATAAAAGTCCTGAAGGTTACAAGTTCTCTTATTTGGCGGACCTTAAGTGCGAATAACCACAATTCGCCATTACAATAATAAGTGACATCATATTTAAATAACTAAAAGTCTAGGTTGTAGTTTTTCACCTGAGTAGTAGCAAAAGTTCAGTTAAATATTTTTGTGCAATGGTGTTTGATACAATAAAATGAAATTACTATTGGCTGTACCTATATTCAAGAATTTATACAGTGGCTCACAAAAGTGTTCGAATGCTGGTAAGTAAAAACTAAAACAAAAGATACGTATGTATGTATATAGGAATGTATGTTAAACTTAAGTCTCGAAGGTAGTACTGCAACTACTGTCAGACACAACTATCAGGATAGTACATACATGTTAGCGCCAGCGCATTTTATGAGGGTAAGACACCCTGTAGAGCAGATGGGGTCGGTCCGCATTGGGACCGTCGCCACTGCGTTTGGAGTTTGTCTCGATTTCGAGTGGTGTTCTTGGAGGGCGACGGGTGTTTGGCATATGTCTAGACACCCTGTCGCATTCCAAGAAACAGTTTATGTATTTAGTAAAGTGGCCGATGAACCGACGTCATGGTGCTGCATAGATTTAAAAAGAGACAAACATATTCTTAAAGGATCTGGCCACGGAGTGGGGAAGGTATTGCATCTTCTGGTAAGAAGACTGTGACGAACAGCACGGCACTTACCCCAGACCTTTGGAAGAATACACAGCTTGCTTAAATAACTAACAAAAATCTAACATACATATAAAATTTCAAGACAATCGGATAATGTATGTAGGAATTATGAAGCCTTTATTACATAGATGTACTGTAACAGAGTCACAAAAGTGTTCGAACGGTCGAAATTATTTATATCTATCTCTATATTAATATTTAGTTGGACCTCCTTTCGCCTTCATTACGTCCGTAAGACGTCTTCCTATGCTATATACAGGGTGTTTCAAAAATATTTGTCATGGCTTTCAGGGGTTGTTCTACACCTCTGGATCGATGGAGATTTGCGAAAAAAACCTGCCGCAAAATTCGGGAAAGGGTAGCAAATTTTTTTTATTGGCTCATCGTATTCGTCTTGTTACGTAGACAAAATGTCTGAGAGGAACCATGGGTCAGAAACGAACCGTTCTCTCACAAATTAACTTTTAATTGGGCCTTACGATTAAAATTTCGCCCATACGACAGCCTTCGAGTCGCCGACCTTTCGAAAGGAAACACATGAGATACCCTTGCTAGCTCCAATAGTTAAAACAGAGGCAACATAATTGAAGAGAGAGAAAAAGACTAGAAAATACCAATGACCTGCGTTCGGTGTCGGGTTCACTCAAGGGCCCACCCGGGAAGAAGAGTATAAACACTTACACTTGTCTTCTGGTTCGATGACACAGTGCCCTATTTTCTAGCTTCGTTTACGTCGCCTCTGCTTTAACTATCGGCGAAATTTTAATCGGAAGGCCCAATTAAAGGTTAATTTGCGAAAGAACGGTTCATTTCTCACCCATGGTTCCTCTCAGACATTTTGCCTACGCAACAAAACGAATACGCTGAGCCAATAAAAAAAATTTGCTACCCTTTCCCGAATTTTGCGGCAGGTTTTTTTCGCAAATCTCCATCGATCCAGAGGTGTAGAACAACCCCTGAAAGCCATGACAAATATTTTTGAAACACCCTGTACCAAGCTTTCGGTTACTTGGGGCTCAATGGAGTTCCATACTTCTAAAATTTTTTGTTTCAATTGTTCTTTTGAAGTAATGTCATAACTGTTTAATCTTCTCCCTATTTCCGCCTACAAATGTTCAATCGGATTAACCCTAGATCACTAACCTTATTTTTCGACGCTTAACACTAACCTTCATATCTTCGACTACGTGTTTACAAAAGGGGTTAGAGGGTATTATTTAAATAAAATTTAAACAGGTTTTTTTCTATTATTAAAGATAAGTATTTATTTATTACGATAACGTTAACTAATATGGCATACTTATTAAATCCATGTCGTCGAATCGACGAAGGTTAGTGATCTAGGGTTAATATCCGGACTTTGAGCTGGTGTATGCAGCATATGTGGTGTATTGTATAGTAACCACTCTTGTACAATCCTAGCCTTAAGCTTAGGATCGTTATCCTGCTGAAAGTAAAAATTGTTTAATAGGCCTAATTTTGAGGTACATTCTCTCAAATTGTTTTTTAAAATTTGTAAATATTTGAAATTGTCTAATGTGCCTTCTATAAAGACAAGATTTCCTGTGCCACTGTCTGCCATACACCCCCAAACCGTCTCCGAACCACCTCCGTGCTTTACTGGTGGGCGTAAATGATGCATATTTAGTTCAGTGTTCGATTTCCTCCACATATAACGTTGTCCATCTGACCCAAATACATTGAATTTGCTTTCGTCGGAAAAAATAACTGAGTTCCAAAAATTATTCTCCTTATTTTTATATTCTTTTACAAATTTTAATCGTTTCACTTTATTCGTTTTACTTATGAATGGCTTCTTTCTTGGTACTCTACCATGAAAATTATTCTTTCGGAGTATTCTGCGACATAATTCGGGATGAACACATTTTCCAAAGTAGTTATTGATCATTTTTGCAAGTTTTGTTGCCGAAGTATTCGGATCTTTTTTTATTTCTCGAACAACAAACTTTTCTTCCCTTAAACTTAACTTCGTCGGTCGACTTGTACCCACTTTGTTCTTTATTGTACATTCAGTTTTCGATTGTTTTACAATGTAATGCACTGTGGACACACTTCTACCTATACAATTAGCAATTTGTCTATAGGATTTTCCGTCTTTATGCATTTTCAGTATAATCTGTCTCTCGCACATTTGTGTTTCTGTTCTTGAATTCATTGCCATTATAAACACGGTGATAAACAATTAACAACATAGAACTTACTACACGATGTCTAGAGACTAACTGAAGCTACACATCGTTTGTTTCATCCAAGAAATGAACAATCTTTTGTTTCATAACATTGTTTCCCCTACTGATTTCTACACGTTCGAACACTTTTGTGAATCCGTTACAGTATATCTATATAATAAAGGCTTAATAATTCCCACATGTATTATTCGATTGGTTTGAAAATTTATATGTACTATCCTGATAGTTGTGTTTGACAGTAGTTACAGTACTACCTTCAAAACTTAAGTCTAACATACATGTATCGATTGTTTTTGTTTTTACTTACACGCGTTCAACACTTTTGTGAGCCACTGTATGTAAGACACCGATTTCTCTCCTTATACAGGGTGGTCCACACAACGTGTGCACCGTTAAAAACTACCAAAATATGCGTTGCACAAAAAAGTTTTTATATAGAAGTTGCATGGTCTGAAGGGGCACATTATATAGTGTAGTTATTTTTTTTATAGGTGGAGGCGTTTCGGAGATTTGAAGGTCAACTTTGTTTTTTTAAATGGAATGCTATATTTTTTATATCAAAATATGGAAGAATGTCGAATTCTGAGTAAAAAAGTATTGACATTTATTTGCCCTAAACCTAATAACTAACGAGTAATTTCACATTATTTCCTGAAAATTTTCTTCGCGTAATATCAAGTTAGAAATTCGACCTTATCACAGATTTCCGCAGGACAGCGATGTTTACGTGACAGTGTTTATCAACACAACATCTATCATGATTCGCAATCGTCTTCATATTCGTAATCCAGTATTGAAGTTACCTTCGGTGTTGTGTGTATTTACCAGACAGATAAAAGTAAAAATGAAATTTTGTAATAGCGAAAAAGTTGATATGCTTTTAGTTTATGGTGAGTGCCATAAAAATGCAATAAGAGCCAAAGCCATCTATGCCGAAAGGTATCCTGAACGAAATCAGCCATCTCGAGCCATATTTGAGAGAATGTGTCAATCGCTTCGACGAACCGGAAGTCTTAATGTTACTAAACGTAACTTAACGAAAACTGCTACTTCTGATGCAAATGCTATTGCGGTCCTAGCAGCGGTAACAGAAAACCCCCATATTAGTACACGACAGATTTCACGAGGATCTGGAATTAGCAAAACAAGTGTACTACGCATTCTTCATAATGAAAAACATCGTCCCTATCACCTAGCACTTCATCAGGAGCTCCATGGAACGGATTATGAAAACCGCGTTCGGTTCTGCCAGTGGTTCCTGCATCAAATGAACAGTGATAATTATTTTTTACAAAAAGTTTTGTTCACTGATGAAGCAACGTTTACTAATCGCAGGCAGATTAATTTGAAAAATATGCATTATTGGGCACCAGAAAATCCTCACTGGATGAGAGAAGTCGACCACCAACGTCAATGGAGCGTTAATGTGTGGTGTGGAATACTGGGCAACCAATTGATTGGGCCATATTTTATTAATGATCGACTAACAGGACAAAAATATGCTAACTTTTTGAATGACACTTTACCATCTTTATTGGAAAATGTACCTTTAAATATCCTTACACAAATCTGGTATCAACATGATGGTTGTCCTGCACATTACGCGCGTAATGTAAGGCAAGTACTGGATAGAAAATTTCCTAATCGATGGATTGGTCGTGGCGGACGATTTATGTGGCCTCCACGCTCACCGGACCTTACTCCTTTAGACTATTTTCTGTGGGGCACATTAAAAGACACAGTGTATTGTGAACCACCAACAACATCTGAGAATATGAAACATCGTATTCGTGAAGCATGCATTACACTCAGTGCGGATACGATTCAGAATGCAGTTTCTTCATTAGTTAATAGATTGCATCACTGTATTAATGCCAATGGATATCACTTTGAACATTTACATTAGTTGCGTTAAGCCACTAAGTCACTCATATTAGTAAACACTGTCACGTAAACATCGCTGTCCTGCAGAAATCTGTGATAAGGTCGAATTTCTAACTTGATATTACGCGAAGAAAATTTTCAGGAAATAAAGTGAAATTACTCGTTAGTTATTAGGTTTAGGGCAAATAAATGTCAATACTTTTTTACTCAGAATTCGACATTCTTCCATATTTTGATATAAAAAATATAGCATTCCATTTAAAAAAAGAAAGTTGACCTTCAAATCTCCGAAACGCCTCCACCTATAAAAAAAATATCTACACTATATAATGTGCCCCTTCAGACCATGCAACTTCTATATAAAAACTTTTTTGTGCAACGCATATTTTGGTAGTTTTTAACGGTGCACACGTTGTGTGGACCACCCTGTATACAGGGTATTTCACCTAACTTGACGACCTTAAATATATCGCTTATTTTGAATGATAAAAAAAAATGTTAGAGAGAGAAAATATTCTGTTTGAAGACGCCAATACGGTGATGGGCCGAATTCTTTTCTCAAGATCATTGTTTTCAAAATTTCAAGGTCATCGTATTTTTTTTAATCGGGAATGTATACTAACAACTAAAATACTAAAATGTATACCAACAACTATTGTTATATTTATCAGCATTTTTTATAGAGATAAAAATCTATAAATCTCTGAAGTTTTCTTTACTAATATTTTCTACGTCGTCGATACCTTACTCCGATATTTGTGTATTCAAACGGACGAATGTAGTAACAAGTTAGACGCAAAATAACAAGTTAACAAGTGACAAGAACTAACTTGAGATCTAAGTTAACAAGAAATCAACATCACGATAGAACTAAAATAGAAAGTCAACCAGCTGGGTAGTAACATGTATTATGTTTCTGCAATATTATGTAACACGAAGCACAGTAATAAATGTTCTCCTGTATACATTTTGAAAGTATCCAGCTAAAGAACAAAGAAACATATTGGTAGAGAAGACTCTTACAACACTTGCAATCACCATACTTCTGTATTATGATAACAGTTATTTCATCCGTAATTGGAAATACATTTAAAAAAATGTAACATGATTCTATACTGTCAAATACGTTGTATAATAAATCTTTTTATGGTCAATAACTGTCGTAACGGCCACTGTAATAACCATTTCCCATGTTTGCGTGCAGTTGAAAGACCGAACGTTAAAAACAGTCGCCCGACAGTAGTGGTGTATTCTGTAATACGGTTCCATAATTTTATTAAAAGGAGAAAGACTCTGAACTTTCCGCTGCAAAAGATACGATCGTAGACTGTTATAATGACTTCGTGAAGTCTGCAAAATAAACTGTTTTAGCTAAAGCTCCAATTGGACCCTTTTACCCCTTGCACTACTTTCACAATTTTGACTTGCGATCACAATTTCAGCCGGAATGTCACTAACAGTGCGCTATTTTCTTAGGTTTTGTTTCATATCGCAAAGTTTCAATTGTTAGAAAAGTTTGCGGCAAGCGTCGGTTGCTACACGTCTGTCTGGGATCTCAGCCGGGTAAATGGTAGTACAAGGGGTTAAAGACACCAAAATAATATGGTATGAGGTTTAGACAACTTTGGCTGTCATAAATAAAATTCCAAAACGCGAATATTTTTTCTATGAAATCATTTGACATGTCCAAAATATTTAGAGAAAGCAATGACTGGACCAAAAATAAGCTGTAAGTCGCGTTAGAAATCTCACCTTATTAGTTTCAGGTATGTTTTGTATAATACTTCAGACGAGCCGATATCTAATTGTAAGATAAGTTTTGGATTTTCTTACGCTATATTAAGAAGCTTTGGACATTCATCTACTATTCATTGTACAGGGTGTACAAAAATTAATGGTCATGGCTTTAAGGGGTTGTTCTACACCTCTGGATCGATGGAGATTTGCGAAAAAACCTGCCGCAAAATTCGGGAAAGGGTAGCAAATTTTTTTTATTTGCCCATCGTATTCGTCTTGTTACGTAGGTAAAATGTCTGAGAGGAACCATCCGTCAGAAACGAACCGTTCTCTCACAAATTAACTTTTAATTCGGCCTTCCGATCAAAATTTCGCCCATATGGCAGCCTTCGAGTCACCGACCTTTCGAAAGGAAACACATGAAATACCCTTGCTAGCTCCAATAGTTGAAGCAGAGGCAACATAAACGAAGATAGAAAATGACTAGAAAAATGTCATTGACCTGCGTTCGGTGTTGGGTTCGCTCAAGGGCCCACCCGGGAAGAAGAGCATAAACACATGCACTTCTCTACTGGTACGGTGACACAGTGCCCCATTTTCTAACTTCGTTTACGTCGCCTCTGCTTTAACTAATGGCGAAATTTTTATCAGAAGGCCCAATTAAAAGTTAATTTGTGAGAGAACGGTACGTTTCTGACCCATGGTTCCTCTCAGACATTTTGCCTACGTAACAAGACGAATACGATGAGCCAATAAAAAAAATTTGCTACCCTTTCCCAGATTTTGCGGCCAGTTTTTTTCGCAAATCTCCATCGATCCAGAGGTGTAGAACAACCCCTTAAAGCCATGACCATTAATTTTTTTACACCCTGTACATATTGTATCACATCGTAAAATAGACTCTACACAAAGTTGTACAAACCACTATCGCTTCGAAGTTTAACCCTTTCATGGAAAAATTATTCTTACTTTAATTTTATTTTCTAATTATTACAAATAATATTACTACTGTTTACTCGCTTTTTGCCCGAGGGTTAGATACAGATATCTAATTCGTTGGACAATTAAGCCGTCAGAATCTGATTTTTTCTCTTCTCTCGGAAGCAGACTTGTTTTTGCTTATTATAACGATAATGAACAAGCATATACCTACATGAAAACAACAAAAAATTAACAAAATATATCAAATAACAAGAATATCAGAATAAGCACGTACAACGAAATTTAATTGTTTATAGTGAATAATAGTATTGTCTGTTTGTAAATGTTTGAAATAATATCTTTTGGGGCGCATTTTTGGTTACTTATTAATTTCCCAACTACCCCTTCCTCCGTCGACATCCTTTGTGAGGAGGAAGTGATAACTTTGTAAGGAAGAGGATACAGGATCTATGATCAAATGTTATTGGTTCTACCTGAGCTTGGTGGGTGGCTACCAGATATTCAGAGTTTGCATTAGTTTTGACAAAAGTCAGAAAAGGCCCAGGCATAGTGGGGCCTTGTGTTACAAGACTAACGTGACCTCAAAAAATCGCTAGATTTATGACAACTGTTACAAATCTAGCTTGGAGGAAAGTGCAAAACCTGGTGGCTACGCGCGATCCTTCGGTCATTGAAGGGTGTTCGCCAAATGGGCCAGATCTGCAAAGCTACGAAAATTGTTAAAAAATAGAAAAGGAAAGTTGAATTATCGCGACCTCAAAGCACGGGTTGTAAGCAGTGCTTCAACAACGTTTATTAATGTTTCCAATAGATGACAATAGATTGGGAATATTTGAAAGCAATGGTGGTTTTAGAGCTTTAAACTACATGGTAATTATAAAAACCACTATCTAAGAGAGGGTTAAGATGTTAAGATGGGTTAAGTACGGTACAACGTGGCAAGAAATACGGCAATTTTATGCGACACATAACGAATGTCGTGAAATCTGCACCTTACAATGAGTCTATTTGATTGATTAGTGACTAAGCCGCTGGATTTTGCACCGATTAACTGCTTTTCCTACTGTACAGAGATGGTAAGTTACCTAACGCTCCAACTTTATCCCCTCCAGTTCAGACACAACGGACAGGAGTTAAGCTTTCGTTAACCGTGGAGATATCTGAACGGTCTCATTAGCTTATAACGCTGTTCAACACGATTTTTTTTCTCAAATACCCAATGGGTGATCCTCATAGAGTTAGTCATCCTAACCACGAATCCGTCGGCAGAATTGTTCTATCACCCTCAGTTTTTTAGTAAAATGAGTTTTTGTAAAAATACCAAAGGGTATAGCAGGATAAAGTGAGCAGAAGATGGTGTGGATACGAAGTGTAGATTAAAGTCCTGGTTGGTTGAGGTGGAAGGTGAGTACTTCTACACCGTTTATTTCAGAAGTTCGGTAGACTGCTCGCGATCAAGTGTCTAGTCGGTGCGAATTTTCCACCGACGTAGACTTCTTGTAGGCGGAGCGAAGTTTTGGGAGTTTTTCTCTATTACAGTTTGATTGGTTAATTAACCTGATTGGTAGAGAAAAACTCCCTCCACTTTGAAGGTGGTGACTGGAAAAGAGAGGACGTTTTTGGGGAAAACCTGGCCGGCGGTGAGTCACGCCGTGGCCGAGGATTTTTGGCTTCCTCGCGACCCGCGGTTTATGACGGTGCATTCCAGGTGGTCAGCAGATGGCTAGACACAACCGTACGCGAGCAAGAATTTATTTATTTATTGTCCATTGTCGTCAAAAACATCTGCGACTTGTAACTACTTTTGAGGATCATTGTTTTGACCCTCGGCAGTTCCAAGTCGGCTTAAGGAATTCCGAGAAACAGTAAACCGCGTGTCGCTACATCACCCCCTTTCCAGTGTAACGATATGGTATTTACAAAACATATACAATACTTAAAGCTACTATTTACAAAAAAAAATGTGTTAACATTTTGTATGTGTAATATGTACAAGAAGCCTGCCGTCGATTAGGCTTGATAACGCTCCGTAAAGCGCACTCTGCGACCGGAACGCGTTATCACTTGCCCGTTTGACGGAGTGCTCGGGTTTCTCGCGGCAACGGGTCTCGCGGGGATCGCGGAGCTCGCGTTTCTCGCGGAAGGTGTCCTGGAGGCGGCACTCGTGTTTGTCGCGGAATTCGCGGATTCGGAACTCGCGTTCGAGGCGGCACTCGCGTTGAAAAAGTTACTCGCGCTGGAAGCAGCACTCGCGTTGGCGGCGGCACTCATGTTAGCGGAGGCACTCGCGTTTTTATTATACACGACGATTGTTCGTGGTTGCGCGAGCGGTTGGAGAGAGTTATCCGAGAGGAGGTGAGCGGGTTTCAGTCGATCGATCGAGATTGTGACCTCTCGGTCCCCGATTCGAACAATGAAAGTTTTCTCACCTCGTCGGATAACTTCGTACGGTCCATCGTACGGAGATTGTAGGGGCTTCCGGACGGCATCGTGCCTCACAAAGACGTGCGTCGAAGACGCCAGGTCTGAGTGCACGAAGGCGGTCCTCGTACCGTGTCGAGATGCTGGAACGGGACGGATGTCCCGCATCTTCCTTCGCAGTTGGTCCACGAAGTCGGAGGTGAGGTCGTCCGGATCCGTGACGAAGAATTCCCCAGGGAGCCTGAGGTTCGTCCCGTAGACGGCCTCGGCTGAGGTTCCCTGAAGTTCCGGCTTGTAGGCGGTGCGGATTCCCAGCATCACCAGTGGCAGTGCCTCGGTCCATTGCGCGGTCGCGTGGCATTTGATCGCAGCCTTCAGCTGCCGATGAAACCGTTCGACGAGACCGTTGGCGGCAGGATGGTACGCAGTTGTCCGGATGTGGGTGGCGCCTGTAAGGCGCGTTAGCTCCTTGAACAACTGCGACTCAAATTGCCGTCCTTGATCCGTCGTGATCCTCGCGGGCACGCCGAATCGTGAGATCCAGCCGCGCAGGAGGGTTGCTGCTACCGTTTCGGCGGTGATATCGTCCATAGGGATCGCCTCGGGCCATCGGGTGAAGCGGTCGACGCAGGTCAAGCAGTACCTCGAACCTTTCGAGATCGGCAGAGGTCCCACGATGTCGATGTGGATATGCTCGAACCTGCTAGTCGGCGTTTCGAAGTTTCCGATCGGCGCTGTAACATGTCGCGTTACTTTATTTCGCTGGCACTCCACGCAAGCCTTCGCCCAGAGGCCGCAATCCTTGTTGATGGATTGCCAGACGAAACGGTCGCTGACGAGCTTCCTCGTTGCCCGAATGCCAGGGTGAGACAGATTGTGCAGCGCCTCGAATATCCTTTTCCGGAACGGTCCTGTGACGTACGGACGTGCTCGTTCCGTGGAGAAATCGCAGATGATTTCTACGGGGCCGGATGCTGTCGGAAGGCTCTTGCGCTGCAGTTTCAGCGATGACTCCGACTGAAGGAGACGTTGGAGCTCCTCGTCAGCCGATTGTGAAACTGCAAGAGCTTTCAGGTCGACGACTGTCGTTCCAATGCTCTCGATCCTCGAGAGAGCGTCAGCTACGACGTTTTCCTCGCCGGAAATATGGCGTATGTCGGTCGTGAACTGGCCGATGTAGTCCAGATGCCGGAACTGTCGTGGGGTACATCGCTCCGAATTTTGCTTAAAAGCAAACGTCAACGGTTTGTGATCCGTGAAGATCACAAAACGATGTCCCTCGACGGCGTACTGGAAACGGCGGACTGCCGAATAGGCGGCCAGCAATTCACGGTCGTACGCGCTGTATTTCCGCTGGGCCGAAGAAAACGTCTTCGTGTAGAAGGCAAGGGGCTGCCAGGTGTCGTTGACCTTCTGTTGTAAGGCCGCGCCCATTGCGTAATCCGACGCGTCGACCACGATTGACAGTGGAGCGCCGGGAACGGGGTGAGCTAGCAGTGTGGCCCTTGCCAATTCGTCCTTCGTCTGCTCGAAGGCTTTCTCTGCCGCAGGAGTCCAGGTAACCGGCGGGTTACCTCGGGCAGGTAGTCCTCGGAGCAGGTCGGTGAGTGGTGCCAGCAGTGTTGCGGCACGTGGTACGAAGCGGCGGTAGAAATTGACCATACCGAGGAAACGGCGCAGGTCCTTGATGGTGGCCGGTTTCGGGAATTGCGCAATGGCTGCGACTTTCCCGGCGTCCGGCGTTGTTCCCTGCTTCGTCACCGTGTAACCCAGGAAAGTTATCTCCTCCTTTCCGAAGACGCACTTCCCTGGATTAACCACGATGCCGTACTCCTTCAGGCGTTCGAATACCTGCCGTAGGTGATCCAAATGCTGCTGCTCGTTCTCGGACGCTATAATGATATCATCGAGATAAGCATATGTGAACGTTAATCCACGTAATACCTCGTCGATGAATCGTTGAAACGTCTGGGCAGCATTCCGAAGTCCAAACGGCATAACAGGGTACTCGAACAGTCCGAATGGAGTGGTGATGGCAGTTTTCTCCACGTCGCTCGGCTCCACTGGAATTTGATGATACGCTCGTACCAAGTCGACCGTGCTGAAGATCGATTTCCCATGCAGCATCTGCGAGAAATCCTCGATATGCGGCAATGGGTACCGGTCCGGCACGGTTCGAGCGTTGAGTGCCCGGTAGTCGCCGCAAGGTCGCCATCCGTTGTCCTTCTTCTGTACGAGATGGAGCGGAGACGCCCATGGGCTCTTCGACGGGCGAATGGACCCTTCCTGGAGAAGATGCTCGAACTCCGTCCGAGCGGCTTTCAGGCGGTCCGGTGCGAGCCTCCTTGGCTTCGCGTAAATTGGAGGTCCGGGTGTCGTCTCGATGTGGTGCGTGATTTTATGTTTCGCGGTCGGACGCAGCGCACCGGGACGAGTAATGTCGATGAATTCTGTTAGTAAGGCATGGTAAGGCGATGCTCCTACTACAGTTTTCACCGACTCGTTCGACTGAAGGACTCGTCCGATGGCTGAAATCGTCGTATTGCTGTCGACTAAACGCTGGTTGCGTATGTCGACGAGCAATCCGTAAAACCGGAGAAAATCAGCACCGATGATCGGCTTCGAGACGTCGGCTATGACGAATCTCCATTTGAATGCTCGGCGCAGGCCGAAATCTAGTTGCAGCAGGATGTCGCCATACGTCGAGATGGTCGACTCGTTCGCTGCGTACAGGGTGTACGAAGATTTCGGCGGCCGGGTCTTGAGAAGCGTGCACGGGTACACGCATAAATCGGCGCCTGTATCGACGAGGTACTGTACCTTACTGGCTCTGTCGGTAACGTACAGGCGGCATGTAGAGGGATCGACGTCGGTAGCCGCGCTTACGGTCGATCTGATCCGTTTCCCTGCCACTTGCAAGGCAGGAGGCAGCGTTTCGCCAGGGCGCCGTAGGTGCGGTGGTAACCGCATACGCCGGTTTCGTCCGCTTCCCGGGACTTGGATCTCGCTCGACCGCGGGAACGGCTCCTCCGTCGATTTTGTCGCTGCTGCTGGGGGACGTAGTGACCTCGCTGTTCGATCCGCTCAATGCGCTTCGCCATGCTTTCGAAGGCTTGTACGAGCGCCTCGAAGCGGTCTAATTGCTGGTCGCTGGAGACGGCCGAGCAATGTTGGCGCGAGGTCGACTCGGCGTATTTGTCGGCCAGTTTCGCCAGTTTGTCGAGCGGAGCACCTTCTATCGTTGAAAGAATCCCGCTCATAGCTTCGGGCAAACGGCTCAACCACATCGTCTGCAGAAACTGGTCGTTTACCGTTTTTCCTGCGAGCTGGCGCAAATGACGGAGAAACTGAGAAGGCGTTCGATCGCCCATCTCCTCGTTTTTTAAGAGAGTCCGGATGCGTTTCTCCTGTGACGTCGAAAGGCGTCTTATGAGCTCAGACTTGAGCGTCTCGTACATATCGACTTTTGGGGGATTAGTAATAACATCCTCCACTTCGTCGATATATTTGAGATCCAACTGCATCAGTACGAAATTGTACTTGCGTGCGTCGGCCGTAATATGGTGGTGCGCGAAATGTGCTTCCACGTTGAGAAACCATAGATGCGGTTTCTCTGGCCAGAAGGGCGGCACTTGAATAGAGACGGCACTGACTTCCGGCGCGGTTGTTTCGACACTTTTCGCCATTTTCTTCGCGCACTGGTTGACCGGATAAAACCAAAAAAAAAAAAAAAACTTTAACACTACTTCGCGTTTCCACGATCACGGAAGTAATCACGTCGACGGGTCACCAATTTGTGGATACGAAGTGTAGACTAAAGTCCTGGTTGGTTGAGGTGGAAGGTGAGTACTTCTACACCGTTTATTTCAGAAGTTCGGTAGACTGCTCGCGATCAAGTGTCTAGTCGGTGCGAATTTTCCACCGACGTAGACTTCTTGTAGGCGGAGCGAAGTTTTGGGAGTTTTTCTCTATTACAGTTTGATTGGTTAATTAACCTGATTGGTAGAGAAAAACTCCCTCCACTTTGAAGGTGGTGACTGGAAAAGAGAGGACGTTTTTGGGGAAAACCTGGCCGGCGGTGAGCCACGCCGTGGCCGAGGATTTTTGGCTTCCTCGCGACCCGCGGTTTATGACGGTGCATTCCAGGTGGTCAGCAGATGGCTAGACACAACCGTACGCGAGCAAGAATTTATTTATTTATTGTCCATTGTCGTCAAAAACATCTGCGACTTGTAACTACTTTTGAGGATCATTGTTTTGACCCTCGGCAGTTCCAAGTCGGCTTAAGGAATTCCGAGAAACAGTAAACCGCGTGTCGCTACAATGGTATGACTAGAAAAACTCGATAAAGCAAAAAGTATGTTCTGTATTAATTTATATTTTTCTGGACCTTAAAAATACTCTTAAATGTTTGAAAATAGCAACTAATTATTGTTATGTAGTTGACAATTTTTAAAAATGAAAAAAAAATCAAGTTCCCCATGGGGATTCGAACCTGCGACAAAATAGTGTCCAGCGCTTCCGCAGGCAGACGTACTACCAACTGCGCCAAATCGTTCACTTGAAAAAATCTTAAAAATTCTTGCAGATCAGGAACCATCAAAGTTCACAATTGATTTAATTAATTCGATTCACTATATTAACATGTAACTGCTTCGTGGCAGAAACACTGAAAGTCACAAAATGAACATACTGTAATCGAAGAATAAGGAAATAATAACTGGATCATGGCGTTTCACATCGAAATGCGTCGCGCAAGTCGGTTTTTGATTTTTTTCACAATGACGCAGGCGGTTTAAAAATCTGAAAAAAATTGGAGATAACAATCATGAGTGTTGGATTGTTACTGTAATTTGCAAAAAGTTGTCACTCGAAGATCTCGATACGAAATCTACTTTCTTCCGTTTTTTTTGCGTTTGCTCATTTTTTACACTTAGGTTCTTCAATGGAAAAATCTGAAAAAATCTCAAACATGTATGGTACCTTGTAGAATATGTCAGAATTTTTTCGAATTTTTTGCACCTCAATAACTAGACAAAATGGGGCAAAAACCCGTTTGTTGAATTTTCCCCATAATTAGCCTTCCGGTCAAGATGTAGGGTTAAAAATTGGTACGCAATGATCGCCGAGCATTATCTATCGAATGAGACCACCCCCCATTGAAATCGGTTCAAGGGCACTTTTGACCACCTTATCCTGCTATACCCTTTTGGCAGACAATGAGGTATTACGCGAAAAGTATGAACGCTACAAAGTTGAAATTAGTCTCAAAAGATAGAGGAAATCATGCCGAATATTTTAGTGTATATATTTATTAAAATTGGTTGTTGCAAATGGTAACAAATGACCATCAAAGTTTAAACAAGTGCGGATGCGCGATCTTACTATGCTATACTTTTACATTTTTATGAAAAGTTATTTATCTAGCATGAATTTGCTATACTGGATCGCATTCCTTAGACATTTCTGAAGAGAAAACTGCTCCCAAAAGTTTCGGGAACAGTTTTAAATCCCGACGGGTCGAAAAAATATCCGTCGAGAACGTGTAATCGGCGTTCGACGCCATGCTGCTATTCTACGCGGGCCGCCAGTGAGACAGTGCCGTAACTACGCGTTGTCACCGCCGATCTGACAGTACCATCCGAAGGGCGCTCAACTCTGACAAATATAAATAAATGATTGTTTTTTTTTTTATGTTTTAGTTAGAACTCTGATCTGTTCTTACAGTTGTTTAAATTTTTCATGCTATGCAATTGAATATAAATATAATAATAATATAAATAATATAAAAAATAAGCATATAAATAAAATAAGTATCGACCTATCTATATATATATATCGATATTCATCTTATTTTATTTATACACTTGATTCTAAAATAATAAATTAATAACAAATTATATTTAAACTTTATAGGAGAAACTTTTTGTGTATATGTATAGGCAGATTTAAGGAGCAAGTGGTTCATACTAACAAGGAGACATTACGACCGTGGACATGGGGATTTTAATGAGCTTCATATTAGGTGAAAGTACATCGAAAAATATTTGTGTCATGTCCGGGCGTTTTTGTGAATGGGCCCTCAATTTTGAGAAATCGCATTTTGAAAAACGCAATTTTTCTGTAGTACGTGATATACTCTTAAAGAGAACGGGTCTATCGAGTAAGTGCGATGGCTCGGCGGATGCGTGCTTGGCTTATACTTTTGCACTCCGCCGCGCTTCAGGTTCGAATCCTGCCTGATGAATAATTTTTTTTTTTTTCTTTTCTGTAATATTTCAATCCTCCTAAATATCATTTAATTGAAAATTTGTATATCGATAATATATTATAACTTTTAAAAAATGTTTACTACAAAATTACATTTCTTGGATGCAAGAAAATAAAAGGGCAACTGTTTTATTACCTGGTTCGCTATTCGTCACAACGAATATATTTACCGTTACGGTACCTGTGTTTTATTACTTTACCGTAAACTTTTTGTAACTTTTCAAGTGTTCGGTAAATATTTCAAAAGCATTCATTCACAATTTTAACGTGATCATTAGTTTCCTTGCAACTACAAAATTACACATTCGTATACCGCCCAATATACTTTGACCCTTTCCGGTAAGTTACTACCTGTGTTTGCAAGAGCCGAAAGGTACCTTCGGTCCTAAAGTTACGGAACAGATACAGCAATGCATGGACCGGTATAAATATATACATATTGAATGTTCAAAATCCGGAAAAATGACCCACCTTTAACTGGCGTTTATTTAAAAAAAATAATTAAACCTTATGTTAAAGAAGACAAGTTTGTAATGATATTAGATTCGTGGAAGGGACAAACAAATTTATCATTATATGATGAAACATTTACAAACGGAACTAATGAGGAAACTTACAAAGTAAAAGTTATCCTTCCACATTGTACAAATATTTGCCAACCACTCGATGTATATTTTTTTAGACAGTTGAAAATATTTATCAAAAGATTGCAAAATAATCCACATTTGCTAAATAGTCAAAAAGAAATAAATTCTAGAGAAGATGCTATAAAGATCCATGCATTGGCACATAATCAATTATGTGCACCTGTTTTTGAAGACATGTTGAAATATGCTTGGTTTGCTTCAAAATTACTTTCAACTAGAAAAGTTTTTATGAACGTAAACCAAGCATGTTTTCCGTCTGAAATTTCTAGATCCAAAAGTTCTTGTTCGGAAGCAGCGTTTATAAAATGTTCCTGGTGCCGGAAATTTATATGTTTTGCCTGTTTTTATGAATCATTTCATCCGAACACTTGTGAAATCAGTAATTTGAATAGATAGATAAATATATTAGTTTTAATCCGTTTTGAAATCAGTTATTTAAAACATTATCTACTAACAAAAAAAAGAAAAAAAATTATTCATCGGACAGGATTCGAACCTGAAGCGCAGCGGAGTGCAAAAGTATAAGCCAAGCACGCATCCGCCGAGCCATCGCACTTATTCGATATACTCATTCTCTTTAAGAGTATATCACGTACTACAGAAAAATTGCGTTTTTCAAAATGCGATTTCTCAAAATTGAGGGCCCATTCACAAAAACGCCCGGACATGACACAAATATTTTTCGATGTACTTTCACCTAATATGAAGCTCATTAAAATCCCCATGTCCACGGTCGTAATGTCTCCTTGTAAGTGTGAAGTGGTAATCGTTTTGTATCATGTCTTAAGTGTGTGTCGTTTACTGCAATGTTTCGCAAGTGCAAGAATCAACCAGACTCGTTCTGTTATGTCTGTGGAGAAGTGGTACCAAAATCGCAACGACGAAGTATATCACCGTTAATAACATTTGCGGTGATCAAATTATAAATAATATTTTTAAACAAAAATTAATGAAAAATAATTGATCATTTATATTTATCAGAGTTGAGCGCTCTTCAGATGGTACTGTCAGATCGGCGTCGATAACGCGTAGTTACGGCACTGTCTCACTGGCGGCCCGCGTAGAATAGCAGCATGGCGTCGAACGCCGATTACACGTTCTCGACGGATATTTTTTCGACCCGTCGGGATTTAAAACTGTTCCCGAAACTTTTGGGGGCAGTTTTCTCTTCAGAAATGTCTAATTGTAAGGAATGCGATCCAGTATAGCAAATTCGTGCTAGATTAATAACTTTTCATACAAATGTAAAAGTATAGCATAGTAAGAACGCGCATCCGCACTTTTTTAAACTTTGACGGTCATTTGTTACTATTTGCAACAACCAATTTTAATAAATATATACACTAAAATATTCGGCATGATTTCCTCTCTCTTTTGAGACCAATTTCAACTTTGTAGCGTTTATACTTTTCGCGTAATACCTCATTTTCTGCCAAAATTTGATGCTTTTACAAAAACTCATTTTACTAAAAAACTGGGGTGATGGAGCAATTCTGCCGACGGATTCGTGTTTAGAATGACTAACTCTACGAGGATCACCCATTGGATATTTGAGAAAATAAAAAAAGTTAAAATTTGTTGAACAGTGTAATTAGGGATTGCAATTTCGGGCCAAAAGTTGAATACCGGTATTCGGTATTTTTTAGATCTTAATACCGGAATACCGGTTTTAATACCGGTAGTAGGAATTGTTTCATTTGCCAGTTTTATTAAAGATAGTAAATATAACAAAAAATCATTTGTAACTTATAAATTATAACAGTATACAAAGAATAACAAAAAAGTAAAGGAACAAGGAACATCTTCTGTATTTAAATCACAAAAAAGTGTAAATATCACTATTCAGTCTATGGTACTATTACATATTTTTGAAATGTGATCTTAAAAAACATAATGCATCAATTGTACTGTCATAAAGCCTGGAATGTAATAATGTGCAAAAATTACCAGCTGTCGAAAACGCTCCTTCAGCATCTACGCTAGTTGGTGGTACTGTTAGCAATGCGCGATATACTTTTTCCAAGTATGTATTTACCTCTAAATCTCACATTTTCAAATAAATCGATTTATTGTCGGATGGTTTTGAATATAACTGATTTCTGTATTGTATTTTGGTTTGTTGAAGTTCTTTTAGTTGTGGCATAATATTTGGGTGTCAATGCCCTTAGAATGACTTCTCCCCTTAAATGTGTGACCTAGAAAGAAGTGGGGGAGATCATCCTAAGAGGTTACGTCTCAGGATACGGAAGACACAGTACTCTCTTAGATCGAACCAGTGGAATTTCACTGGTTCGCCAGTGGAAACTCACTTGTTTACCAATGACACTCACTGGTTCCGCCAGTGATTTCGGCGGCCATCAAAGTTCACTGGTTTACCAGTGAATCTCACTCGTCAGCATATTCAAAAATAAAACACAGTGCATGGCGCAGCGGCAGCGGGCGCAAATTACACTGGTTCGCCACTGAGATTTGTATTCACTGGTTGAACCAGTGAAATCTCACTGGTTCGATCTAAGAGAGTAGAGTTTTAGAGGAACTGTGAGACGTACTACTTTAGAAACCCTTAGATTCATTAGATTATTAGTTATTTAGTATTTTGTTGTTTTTCTTGTATTATATATAGTTCCATATACTCAATATATATATGTAGGATTGTGGAAAATCAAGGGAGCTGGTGTAACGTGAAACAAAGAAATATTTATTTTAGAATATAAATCACGTTCGTGCTGTACGATGGCTGCTAGCCGACTACTGTTTTTCGGCTTCCTTACGTATCGGTAGCACACATTGATTCACACACTCACACACACATTCACCTCGCAATCATGCTCGGCAATCATGCTCGGCAGACCTCGGATCGTCTTACTTCGCGCGGTACGGCACAAAGAGACACAACACACACACTAAAAACTAACCAGTCCCACATATATATCCTATTTATTCATATTATATTCTTAGTGTGTTCTATATATTCATTAGTCCTGACATTTAGTTTTCTTCCTTCTTTATTCTTATTTTATCCACGCCTACACCTTAGTGCTATTTCACCGAATCCTACTACGTAGTTATCGTTATTTCTAATTTTTGTTCAAGAAACAATTCCTTTTCACTATCGACATTAGTGTCATCATCATCTTCGATAACTGTACCGAATTGTTCTGAATGTAGATAAGTTTGTGGGTAAAAAATTTTAAGAAAATTTACTATAAACTTGATCATATCGTACACAAAAACGTATACTATTTTTCTATGTTGGCGACTCCTGAACATATAGTGGAGACAATTTAAAAAATTTCTAGTAAATACCGAAAAAACGGGATTTAAACTTGTGAATACCGGTATTACAAAATTGTACAAATGGCTCAAAATACCGGTATTCGGTATCCCGGTATACCGGTATTGCAATCCCTACTTATAATAAATTTAACTCTAGATATATATTGTTACAAGTTTCTGGGCATAATTAAATAAAACACACTTTTATAGAAAAAGTAAGAACGTTTTATTCAGAGCACACATCCATCAAACAAAACCATCGACCGTAGAATTCTCATTTATTTATTTCTAAAAGTAACAGTAACATTAATTCTACTGGGGTTGGGTAACAATATGTTTTCAAGATCGAATTTTCGTCGTAAATATTTTATTGTCAATCTTTAATAATTTTAACAACCTTAAAGTATTTTTTATTCTGCTAATAAATATTAATTATTGTTCTTGGCCGACCATTACGTCAATGCATTTCAGCCTTTACTCGTTATCACAGTATCTCATCCTGTTTAAATGCTTCACCCTGACAACTTCTGTCGCGCGGTAAACTTGTGCACTTAACTAGTTTGCCTTTACTTATTGGTGCACAGATTATTTATTCCTTCTACCCATAAGGACCATAGCTACTCGAAAAATGAGTATAAAAATAAATGTAATGTCAAAAGAAGTGAAAGTATTGAGAGGGATTAATTTACAACATCATCTCAACCGCCTTTTCTAAAATACTTATATGACTGTCACTTAGGAGATTTACATTGCCCCATATCATTTACGCAATATCATTTAATTAGAAATACAGCTTGTTGTACAGTAAGATATACAAAATGTTATATGAAGATCTGGGGCTTTACTCAAAAATTTTATTCCAAATACAAAATAATGATGAATAATAATATTACAAGATGATGTGAAAAACTATAGACAAGTCCTTAGCAACTGTTTAGTACGAATTATGAGTTCTTTACTATAAAAGAATATCGATTCAAGTATAACAGAGCAATGTAAAGCGAATGATAGCGTACTAAGGGAATAAGTACAGTAAGATTAAGGAGGAGGAGCAGGATGTTGTGACGTTTATAGCATAGTTAAGAGCTAGAGCAGCGGCGGGCGATTATTGCACGCCCGAGCCGTCCTTCGAGAAACACCGCCTTATTCACTCAAACATACAGCCGAGATATCACTGATTCACAACACTCTGTAGGCGTCACGCTCGTGCCTATTGGCACTGACGTGGTGCCGCATTTGGGGCGACATTCGTAGTTAATCGTTCGCGCTGGAAAGACGTGCCGCGCGCGTCAGACGCGGAGAAAGAACGACGTGCGTGGCACGTCGACTCAGAATATTTGTTGAGGAATAGTTTCAGATGACACTACGTCGCATGTAGGATAAGACAAAAGTATTGTTAGTGAAAAAGTATCCTCAGATATGTTTTAAATCAAATACAATTAATATATTTTAATGTTTTTGAACTTCTGGCGATGGTTTTGCCGAAATCGACCACTTCATTAAGCCTTACGGCACAAATATAGTATTGCGTTCCAGTACGCACATTTGTAAATTAATTACTAGCGCAAATTGTTAAAAATAACTATCCGATACTAGAACGCTAGGCTTCCTCGTATTAAAGAATACATTGTTGCCGTCGCGGCCGCTACGGTCCATGCGACGTAGTGCCATCTGAAACTGTTCCTCAACAAATATTGTGAGTCGACGTGCCACGCACGTCGTTCTGATCTCCGCGACTGACGCGCGAGGCACGTCTTTCCAGTGCCAGCGATTAACTATGAATGTCGCCCCAAATGCGGCACCATGTCAGTGCCAATAGGCACGAGCGTGACGCCTAGAGAGTGGTTGTGAATCCGTGATATCTCGGCTGTATGTTTGGGTGAATGAGGCGGTGTTTCTCGAAGGACGGCTCGGGCGTGCAATAATCGCCCGCCGCTGAGCTAGAGTACAGTGCGGCTCGGCCAACTTTGCACCTGGAAGGTAGGCCTGTTTCGGCAGAGACTGATTCGCCAGGCGTCAAGCGTCATGCCTCTTGTCACACGTACACGAAGGCACTTAAGGATGACAGTACGCGACGAGAGCTCGTAGCGACAACATCTCAGTGCTCGTACGCGACATAACCAAAATTCTTAAGTGCCCATACAGAGAGTCATTCGTACTGTGAAAGTGTATCTTGTTATACTCCAAGTGATCGGCTAATTTTCGTTACTATTATTGGGGCTTGCTTTCGCAAGTCCCAATACAGTTCTTCATTTTTTTTCATTTCTGACCGTCCATTTTTATGGAACATCATATTACACGCATAGACGCTAATAACTCTTCCGCATCGGTGGCGGCCGATGCCTATAATTCTGACGAAAATTTTGCATCCCTTGAGACTGCTAGCTAGGGATCGCTATCTCTGTCTCTAAAAAGACATAAATCATCTAATCCGTCTTCATCCGAGGACATTCAAATGAAGAAGTCACGCAAAATTTCCGCTTCACGCACAGCCGCACGGCAATCTGCCGACGCTAAAGCGGATCTAGTTAACACCATGGACAATGACACAGGATTGAAATCGCTCGATCAACAATCCAGCGATGCGATGTCCACAGCATCATCCAAACAAGGCGCTGAAGCATCTTATAACAAAGACAATCTAATACGTGAAAATAAAAGACTCTTAAACGAAATAAAATTGCTCAAAGAGCAAATCCAAGCGCTCGCTGGACCCTCTACATCTGCTCGGACCATTGAATCGCCAACGTCGGAATGGATCACCATTGGATCCCGTAGACCTGCAGGACGACACGCGCCTTCTCCGACGCCGACGCTGGACAAACCTCCCACCGCCAACCGTTTTCAGGCCTTTGCCGAGCCCAACGCTCTACCGGAGGTGTCAAGGGACCAGCCTCCCACCTTCAGGCAGCCGACCCCACCACAGAAAACTATTAGACAAGATAAGTCTAACAAACCACCACCGTTGATAGTGCATGTGGCTTCACCACAATTAATAATAAATATAACTAAGAATGCCCTTCAAAAGGCATCCTTCACCATAAAAAGAAGTGGCTCGAAAAGCCACGTCATATACCCGAATTCTCTCGAAGCTTATTCAAAGATCAAAGACATTATGATGAAAAACCAGCTCAAGTTCTTCACTTATACGCCGAAGAACGAAAAACCAGTGACGATGCTTCTCAAGGGTATCGACCCAAACACCGACAAGAATGAGCTGTTGTCGGAAATCAATTCCATCACCGCACCTAAAGCTAAAGCCACTCGTATTTCCAATTTTGTAACCGCGAAATCGAAACAATCCGGCTTGCCCCTGCCTATGTTCGTAGTGCAATTTGACGCCAATACAGATATCAAATTTGTTCAATCAATCAATGTTTTAAATTATCAACGCGTCAGATGGGAGAAATTGCATAGGCAGGATCTTTTACAATGTTTTAACTGTCAACGTATAGGCCATGCATGCGCTAACTGTCATCTAGATTTTAGATGTGTTAAATGTAATTTATCTCACGAGCGTGGGAAGTGCTCGGTCACAGAAGCAACCAAACACGACGCAATTTACTGCGTCAACTGTGAGAAGTTCGGCCACCCCGCGTCATATCGAGGCTGCCCGAAATTCAAAGAGAGAAGAGCCGTTGCCGCCCCTACGAGCAACAGAGCTCCCCAGCCAGCCGCATCCAGAAGACTTCCATCTCCCCTCGTCAATCCGATGACGCTATACAGTAGTGTTGCGAGTGGAGTGGGGGGCCTAGTAGGTAAGGCCGCGCATGCATATTCATCGAATACGTTGAACAGAGGATCAGTCCCTCTCGATGCTACGTCCAACGAGCAACAGGTCGATTTAAAAAACATATTTTCGGCCATCAAAAGTATAGCCGATCAATTACCAATTATTTTTCAACGCATCGACGAAAATACCGAAAAAATTAATTTCCTCCTTCAATCTTTTATAGATGATAATCATGCTCAATCTGTTGATTACCATGGACGTACCACGAGAGGCGTTCGAAATGATTTCCCACAATAATGGCCACTACCGATCAAAACAGTATCCCGTTGGTCAATCTCCGAATCATTACTGTCAACGTCAACTCTGTTATAAATCTTCACAAACGTGCATATTTGCAGCAATTTTTAAATTCTCATCGACCCGACGTATGTGGTCTCATTGAAACGAAGCTAAATTCGAGACATAATTTGGAGGTTCCACCACAATTTGTAATAATACGCAAAGACAGAGCAAACAACCGTTTCGGCGGCGGTGTCGCTATGGTTATTAATAGAAGATACAAATTCACTCGTATAGAACTCTCCACTTCTCACGAAAAATCTTTAGAAGCCATTGCGATCCGCTTGGATCTTTCGGCTGGTAGAAGCCTCGTGATCGCAGCGGTGTATAGCCCTTTCAATGATAAAATCGTATTCCTTCGTGACCTCGATGATCTATGTACTCAGTTGCGAGTTGCAAATGACTCGAATCACTTTGTGATCGCGGGCGATCTTAACGCCAAACACACATCATGGCGTAATACAGTCAACAACAGCAAGGGGTTAGCTCTTTTTGACTGGCTACAGTTACAGGGTGCTATCTTCCGCGCTTCCCTTCTATATTCGGAAATACCGACTTATCATCCGGCTAACTCGAACTTGGACATTGCTTTGGTGGACAGCAGGCTGATCGATCGTATTAACGATGGAACGCAAAGGCTGGGTCTGCTGCGCTATGATAGCGATCATTGGGCCATAACGATTAATCTCTCTCTCCTCGGTTGGAATACATACGTAGAACGAGCCCCCAGAGTACTGACAATGAGACTAAATTATCGTTTGACCAAATGGAAAGAATACAAACTCAAACTCCATAATTATATCAACAGCCTAAATCTCCCATCGTTACTTAATGCGTCGATCGAAACGATTAATTCTTCAATAGAGGCCCTCGAGGAAAATATTTCCGTAATTCTGATGAGCTGTACACCTACCGTGGAGGCTCTGAACTGCCCGAGAGAATATGACGACCGACGCATTAATAAGCTCAAAAAATTTAAATCCAAACTTATCACCAGATTATTTCGTTTATTGCGCCTTCGCGACAATTTAACTCCAATACAGTCTAACATGATCAAATTTTATAAATCAATAATTCAGCGTACCAATTACAGACTCAAAAAACTCTACTCTGCAGTTGCAAATAAATTCTGGAACGACAGACTGTCCAAACTAGATACTCGTGATCGCATTATGCTACACCCTTTTATAAACAGAATTATAAATCCAAAAAACATTGACTCAATTCCGCCACTAAGAGGCGCGATAAACGACGATTTTCTTTGGTCTGAATCCGGAATAGATACATCGACACTCCAGAAAATAGATAATAACTTTGTAGTGTCAAGCACTGACGATCGTTTGACCTTACTTGGGGTGCACTTTGCCAGAGTACATACAAAAAATCTGACTCCTACAACCGAGGAAGAGAGGAATCACGAGCACGAGGTAAAGCAGACTTACGATCGAATACGGGATTCGCGTGAAAATATCAATTGGCAATTCGCTTCACTACACGAACAGATATGGCCTTCAATTCACACAAACTATCTAATAACTCCCACAATGATCTTACGAGCCATCAAATATCTTAAAAACAAAAAATCCACATCGTTCGACGGCATACCAAACGTCGCCATCAAACGCCTTCCAGGCTCTGTTATTGAATATCTCACGCTAATTTTTAATGCATGTTTACGTCTATCTTACTTTCCCATTCGTTGGAAAACGGCCAAGCTCGTCCCATTGCACAAAAAAGGGAAAAACCTTTGCGACTTAAATAATTACCGGCCGATCAGTCTGCTGCCAAACCTGGGCAAATTGTTCGAGATCATGATTAACATACGTTTGAATCATTTTGTGCGGTCCAATAAATTAATTTCTGATTATCAATTTGGTTTCAAACACTCGCACTCTACGGTTCATGCTATTGCCAAATTGACTCGCGACATTGCCGACTCGCTCAACAGCTCAGCTGTGACTGGGGCTTGTTTAATTATTGACCTCGAGAAAGCATTTGATACTGTTTGGACTACGGGATTGATAGTTAAATTACACAAAATGAATTTCCCCCCCGAGTTGTTGCTTCTAACTGAGAACATGATCACTGGCCGCGCTTTTAAAACTTTTCACAATAATACTTTTTCCGTTCGTACTTTCAATATTTTAAATGGTCTGCAGCAGGGCGCCGTAAATTCTCCTCTACTATTCAACTTATACTTCTCTGATATTTTAAACAATTTTAACAAAAGTAACGATACTTGCAAAGCTTTGGCCTTTGCTGATGATTTAATCATATATAAATCCGGCGTTGATCCTCTCGACATTCAGTCCCACTTGCAGAGGGCTTTCGATTTTGTTGTCTCGGCGTGTAACATGAAGAAGGTGAGAGTAAATATGCTCAAATGCGAGACTATTCTATTCATTAGGCCCACGTCCCAAATTAGCAAAAAACAATACAGGCTCTCAAAAAATTTTTCGATTCACGCGACGGACAGATTTGACCTTTTAATCCCTCGGCTGAAAAAGGTCAAATATTTGGGTGTAATTCTCAACGAACACTTAAACTATAATGAACACGCCAACTACTGTCTCGGGAAAGCAAAAGGTATCGCATCTAAATTGGCTCGCCTCTTCTACTCAAAACACCTCGGTGAGAATGTCAAACTACTCCTTTACAAGCTTTATGTCAGGTCAGTACTATCTTATGCGATCCCAATCTGGTTCTTAATTTCGCCTTATGTGATGGAGCGCATTCGCACCTTCGAGAGGAAAATGTTCCGGGCGATCACGGGTCTTCTCATGCCCAGACGTATGTCGGATGGTACCAAGCGACACTTCCGCAATCAAACAATTTATAGCAGGGTTGACTGTTCGCGGTTTGATATTTTTGCACTTAAAATCACCAGAATGTTTATCCTTAAATCTTTGCACTTAAACTCTGACAATCCTCTCATCACCTCGTTACATACAATGTCGGACGAGGAGGCTAGGAAGGCTCACGAAAATGGGTTTCTCTCTACTGCTGCCTTTCCCTATCTCGACAGAGAAGGATACATTCAGGATTTTCGCTCCAAAATTCCCATCATATACCATACGCATAGAAAAAGGGCCTCGCTTGCTCTTCGATACGATCCTTTGGTAGTTTCTGCCGATCTATCAAAACTGCAACATTCTGTATCTCTTCCTCCACGGGATACTGTCCAAAAGCATTACAATTATCTCGATAAATTACCATGGCTTAAATCTTGACCGATCGTCGTACTCTGAACCGAGCACTTCCATTAAAAAAAAACAAAAAAACGCTAATCACTCAGATTTCACCCTTCTGACAGTCTTAGTTTAAACTCTGTATATACTCTTTAGTCCATTACATAGTTAGATTAGTATATCTACTTTAAGTTACTTTAAGAATATCGTTGCTGTCAACAACATCCTTTACTATCCTCTTGATTCATATGGTACGTTATTCAGTATAATTTCATGCCACTTGTAATCGCAAGCACGGTAATTTTCTTTATCATGGATTTCTTTACTTATTTAATTCTTCCATCGTCTAATTCTTGACCACTAATCCGTGCAATTTTTCTTATCTATTTTGGTCGAGATCTCATTATTGTTCATTTTGTTTTACTTACAATTAGTATATTGGCCGTGCCAATGTCTTCTCCCCCCCCCCTTTTTATAATTGTTTAATTGTTTTGTCAGTCCTGGTACCTCTCTGTAACGAAGATGCCTTTTTTGATGATCATATCAAATCTTTTGGGGCGTAATATTAATTGCTTAACTTTATCATACAGCGCAATTTGATTCTTTTCTTGTATTGTATAATTTCCGTTTTCCTGCGAGAAGTCGCTAATGTGCGACCATACAGGAGTTATATAGTTGTATGTTTATGCTATCCTAGCATCATGTATATATGTATGATTGAATAAAGTGAACTGTTCCATGCACTTAAGGATGTTTGGGAGGTATGTCAAAATGCTACGAGTCAAATGAAAATTTAGGAGAACGTTCCTCATTCAATTCTAAAGCTCCTGTAAAATTACAAATTGATTCACTAAACCGTTAAAAAGTTATTACAATTTTAAAAAACTGAAATTTTACACGTAATCTTATGGAGATTCGTTAACCGAACAGATTAAATTTATTTTTATTAACAGAAAAAAAGCTACCAGAAATTTCAAACTTTTATAATAAGTAACTTGAACTCTGGAGAATCAATTAAGCATAAAGTTATTCAAATTCACTAAACGGTTATCGAGGAAAAAATGAAAAATTAGCTGAAAATCTGCCTTTTACTCGATATTTTAATAAGTGTATGAGGAAGTGCGTCAACACTGTAGCCAGCTGAGAGCTATAGTTTTATGTATTGTATCAGCAGTGGTAAAACAGTTAGTTAGGTAACGGAGAAATGTTGCGGCTTTAGAAACAATTGACATTGTAGCACTAATAAAACTTTTTTTTTCAATACTAAAAATGTTTTTCCAAAAACGTGTCTGTCTATATATTGTAGTGTGCGCGATTGCAAAGGATAACCTATACTAACTGTAAGTGTAGGATTTTTCTCTGTTTATCATGTAAGAGAAAGACATACCAGCGCTGCCAACGTAAAAATGCTACAGTGTTGTCACGTTTACTTCGTTCTGTATAGAGTGCAATTATTCATTTAAAAATTTTTTTTTATTTATAATTGTATTAAATAAATACGAGTTTAAAATTTTAATTATTGTGTAGTAATATAATTTTATTCTAACAAAATATTTTAAAAATATATTGAGTAAAATCCGCAGCGATGTGGTCTCCTTTACGATTGGTATTCGAATGTCGTCTTTAGCACGTCGAACCGTTTTCTAACGGCTCCATGTGACGCCATCCACGACCCCTTGTATATCTTAAGCCCGTAATGGTTTAAACTTTAAACCATGGCTCAAGTGGCATCGGCTCCGGCAACTCGACGGTTCGTTTAAAAATTCCATTACAATTATTTAAACATATTAAAAAGTTATACGCTCATTATTAATAAAGATTGAAACTTAATATTTTTTTGTTTCGAAGTTGAAATCAAAGCATATTCACTGCCAAAAGTTAGTTACAAATTTTCCACATTATTTGTTATTTCTCATTTTTTTCAAAGTTTTTGGTAAAATTTCAAATTTTCTCTCAAACCATATACTTTTTATTTAGTATAAATAGTATTTCTTTCCCTCATGATATGCTGTAAAACCTAATTTATCACGTATTTCTAATTTCATGTACTTTTGTCTCCGATTGTACCTCCAAACATCCTTAACGTTGTACCTCGCGATTCGTTAAAAGAGCTACACATACTGTTGTAAAATATATACTTTTGTCTAACTTTATCACATTAAAATATATATAACATATTACAAATCATCACAACGCAATACCATATCCCCATTCTGAGATGATCAAGCACTCCTCTTACACGGACACACTGGGTCACACATCAGACGTGCATACATCCTCTCTCTCTAGGAACTCTCGGCAGGCAGCCACCCTAAGCTATATAAGGCTGTTGCCAACACATACAAATCGAACTAAAAGACGAAGAGAGAGAACGCTGCAGATCGAAGCAAGGGAGACAACGCGATTTGGGTGGCGACAGTGAGGACATCGGCGTAGGCACCAGATTTCTAACATCTCTATAGTAAAAACAGGCTGAACTCCGACAGAATTACACCCACCGCATGAGGAGATTCCCCTTGATGAAACGGAGCGCGCGACGAGAATACAATGTAATACAATGACTCGCTGCTCCAGCTAAAATTGTAAGAATATTTAAATGCTACGACTTTGTCGGGTGCTTCCTTTAAGAAGCTGAGCGAGTGGATTTCAAGAAACAAAATGATGCGAATAGGCCGTTGAAAGCGAGAAGCTCCGCCGCCGAGGTGCCAAGTTGGCCAAACCACACTATACGTAGTTGGGGATTACAGCAACGGATTGAAGCGTTGGGGAAAGAAAAGAGTCGCTGGCCTACTTCGAGTAGGAATCGCGTTAATGAAAAACAATGTACCAAAGACAAAGAAACAAAGACATAGATAATAAAAGCAAAGTGTAAGGAGCAATGAACGGTGGTATAAATACAGGAGGACGATGGAAAAAGGTGATAAGACAACGACAACAGCAGACGGTTACTTAGAAAAAGAGGCTTAGAAAGTACTATATGAGAAAGGAATAAAGCAATAAACAGTTAAATTTTAATTTTCATGACAAAAAAATGAATAGGTTGATGAAGACTAATTGTATGTCCTGTAAAATCACGCAATCCCGCGTTGCTGGATTTTGATCTGTGGGGTACATTGAATGAAAAAGCTTATCAATCTAGTATAAACTCTGTTTATACATTGATACGACGAATCATTAATGCGTTCAGTGAAATCAGACGGGATATAGGTCAAATACATAATGTAATACATTCGATCTTTCGCCGTCGTCAACAATGCATTGCCAATAACGGTAGACATTTTGAAATGATAATTTAATCGCACAATATATGTAATTGTAGGAACGACAGTTTATGATTCGGTCTCCGTCATGGTTGAGCTTCGTACGGTTAACTTTGCGTTACATTCGTTAGCTGTTTTTAATTTTGAAAATACCTAGTACTTCGGGTATCAAGGATCTGGGACCGTCTACGATGGACAGACCCGTATCGTGGGACGTTAAAAAAGAAAAGTTCTATTGTTCATAAGTTGTAATAAGTTTCACGGCAGCTTGGCCTTTAGTGATGTTCGCCAGATATGGAATTTTGTATAGCAAGACATCCTCACGGTTTACGGAATTCTGGAGGCAATGTTAACAGTTTTTTAGAATTGCTCTAGGCAAGAATAAAAACTTACCTTTCCGTTATTCTCGAACGACGAAAGTAGGAACTTAAAAATTGTCGAAAAGAATAGGGAGAACCGAGGTGTGAAAAAAAGCGGCACGCGGTACTCCTGATATAGATATAGAGAATGATAGAGAAGAGCGAACTACGAGCCACGAGCGATTTGGTTCTCTATAAAAACACAAAGTTTGTGTCGCGGCGTAAATCCACAAAGGGAAGTTTTGGCACTTGACCTCATGCAAGTCGAAGGTACGGAACTTGGTAGCTCAGATCGTGGGCATGCAGAGTGTTCTCCCGCTCTTTTCATAATTCTCCATCCCCTTCTCCAAGGGTGATCCACCCCCTTCTTCCCAGTATTTGCAAATAAAAAGGCCAATTGAGTAACAATGTTACTCTACTGGCCGACTCATACGTGTTGTATTCGGTCAGAGTTCTTTCCATTTCATTGTATATATTTTACGTCCGTTACAAGTCGCACAAGACTCGATATTTTCCATTATTATTGCTGTAACGTGTACATTTGTAAATAAATACAGATTGTATCCTATTTGAGACTAATTTCAGAATGAACCGTCTCGCAATCTGTATCACAAGTAGTGTCGCCACAGAACAAATTTTCTGAACCGCGCGACGCATTAATTTGTACATTGCTTATGTAGTAGGATTCGGACTAACAATAAGAAGAAAAAGCAGAAAAGCGAGCTAAGTGGAGAACGAAATAATGTGTGGGATGATCTAATGTAGGCGTGGATAAAGTTAAAAAGAATTAATTGTCAGAATAAAATAAAATAAGGATAACACACTAACAATAAGATTACTATATAGTAGTAAATAGAATATAAATATTGATTAATAGTGAAAAACAATAGAATATACTAATTATTGATATAACCAAAATTAACTAAATTATCTAAGAATTTAAAAAAAAAAAACGACTTTAACCCATTTGCATCATATGATTAATTCAAAAATATATCTTTACTGTCAAATTTCTTCATATTAAGTCTAAGACTAACGGTATTTCAAAAAGTGATATTGTACTTTAACCGACGAATGTTGTATAAATAGTGTAGACTGTTCATATGTGTTGCTATTCACTCATAATGTGAATGCATAAATGCGTTTCGGTGATAGTGACCAAAAAAAGTGCGCGCATATATGCGCTTGTGATGCAAATGAGTTAAAGTGTCTCTCTAAGAAATCTCTAATGCTCTAATAACTCTCTGCCTGCGTCGCGTCGCGCGACGCTACCTGTTAAGATGATCTCTCCCACGTTTTTCTATGTCACGCATCTTTATGGGGAGACGTCGCTCTAAGGGTTACTTTGGCTAAATATTATGCCACACTTAGATTAAATAAAATAAATCACTTTGCAAATCGTAAAAGTAAAGGACACAACGTATATAACTATAAAAAATGCTACATACAGCTAACAAATGTGCGTAATTTTATTTTGTCATTTTTCAGATCGACGCGTACCATACAACATACCATCAGACTGGAGGGCCCTATGGTTCAGTAATTTAGACGAGCTGCAAAGAGTAAATGATGCGTACGATAACAACACCGTCTCTAACGTCACCGTACAATTGGGTGGCACCGCTTATTTGCACTGCAAAGTTCGTAATTTGGCAGAGAGAACCGTATCCGATACTGAGGTAAGAAACCAAGAATCTAGACGGCCGTCGTTATCCGAGAAACTTGAACTCGCTGCTCTTACTGCTTTCCTAAAGTTTATTCGGCGAAAGAAAACTTTCGTTCTCTTCATGTTATGCGCAGACACCGTGACGACGGTCTGTGACAATTGTGCATTATTGTTCTGATAAAGATAGAAGTTATTTACTTATTACTATTTCAATGGTTTCCGCAGTATAATTCTTGAAGTTGGAGTCTTCGAAATTATATAAGTTTAACAGTTATTTAATATTATATTTGTATTTATTCATCAGAAGTTTTCTTGTAAATATAATCGTCGGTATATAAAAATTGGGATACAGACTTTGGGCCCTCTACTTTCGCACAATTTGCTATTTCGTACATTTTTAAAAATCCTATTTTGTTTTCTATTTTCGTCGATATTGCAAGAATTGTTCGCTTCCATGCAGTCGGGTCCACGGAGTGCTATTATTCGCGCTCGCACAAACAGTGCTTATTAGAGTTTCTCGAATATTATATTATTGCCTCTAATATTGCCAACTAGAAGTTACGGAATCTCAAATTTTCAAAGAAACCACATGCAAGCGCTTAAACACTTCTCATTATTTTAATTAAGTATACTAATAAATTAGTATTTCGAAGTATAATTTTTAATGTTTTTGTTTTGTATCCCTCTATTTGCGGACATTCAATACATGCAACATTCCGCACACATTTTTAGAAACCAATTATGTGTAAAAGTTGAGGAACGACTGTATACTAGTTTTTGATTATATTGACAATGTTACATAATGTCCGACGATCTAACCAGGTTATCATCTGAGATGTGGTAGAACGTAATATTTTTTATTCACGTTCTGTCGTCCGGAAACAGAAGCGAGTTCGAAACGAAGCGAAAGTTTTGTCCTTCCATTATGACCGAATTTAATAATACTACAGAGTCGTCTCCCGTATTTGAATTTAACCAGACAAGTTCCCTAGTTTATAAACAATTAACGGGACCGTGACGTTGATTGTAAAAAATTAAGTGTATGCATATAAAACAGTGACTAAATTTACTATAACATATACGCTAAACTATAAAATAAAAAACTAACTAAAAATTAAGTCTAATCAGAAATAACTTAAAGTATTTTCTAACAGTTAGTGTCTAACTCGTAATATGTTGGGGAAACAGCTCTAGTATAATCCGAAATGTTCATATATTAATTTGTGTATTTTTTCTATTGATCTTTTTATTGTGTTGTAAAAAGTTGTAACATGGCAGAAGGCCTCGGTTTACATTGTATCCTATTGAATTGAATTAATCAATTGTGTTGAGAGTTTACTTAATTCGTGTGAAGTGTTTCAACCTAATTTCGAGTTTTAACGCAATTACTTTGAGGCGATGGTCACGAATGGTATCGAAAAGTTTCAAAAACAAGGTGGCAGACTCAATGTGACTGGCACGTATATCGAAAAAATGTTGTTTTCGCGCACATATTAGTATTCTAATGTTTTTTTTGGGTCTCTGATCACAAATCTGAATTCAAAATTTCCAAAAACAAAATAGTGTAAGAACGGAATTTTTAGGGTTAAAATGTAGTTTTAACTTTAGAATTAGTAAAGTGTAGATATATTGTACATAAACGAGAGTGAATTTTTAGAATACGTAATTTACAAGACAATAATTTAAAAAACAGTATCGAGGGTGAATGTGAGCGTGATTTTTGAGAGAGTCAGTTGAAAATTTACAGAGTGGAGAATAAGTCCTGAGAGAGGGGAATTAGAGTTTTTGTGAAAGTTAAAGTATTTAGAATTATTTTCTAGTTTCTTTATGTTTAACGAGTTTTAGTATTTACGAAGATTTCGCGAAATAATAAAAGCAAAAATTACGTGAAATCGAGTTGTAAATGAAAAAAGTCAAGTTGATGCAGTGATACAACAACTCCACAAAGTAATAAGAAAAACGCAAAACCAACCAAAGAAACAAAAAACTAATCTTCCAGATAGAGTCATATGACTTTTATTATAATCGTAAGTAAAGTCTGTGATCGAAAATTCCACAGAAGACGAGGAAACAGTTTAGGCGTTAAAATGTCATACTAATATAATAATAGTATCATAACTATAAGAAACAAACTACAAATACGACTTTCTTCCTTAAAATGATTAACTTTTACTTGCAATGCCAGTAATTATAACTTTCATGCAAGGTCCCCTTGAGTGAGGAATTCAGTTACCACCAACCAACGTAGACGCTCATTTGCTTGCCACCAATTAAACACTTTTTTGGACGAAATCTTTCTAAATCTCTATAGTCATTGATGCAATTCACCCACCAAGATTCCGTTAGATCCTGCAGCCTAAGTTACAGGCTTACTACTACCCCCACAAGCCCAACCCACTGACTGGGACAGGGCGAAAATTCTCGAGGCTCGATGCAGCAAATCTCATTGTGTTAACTTTACTCTTGCTGATAACGTAATTCGACTACCGCCCAATGTTACTATCAACAACATTGGTCGGGGAAGAGTTCAGGTATATACCCTGATTTTGCCAAACCCGTACCTGGGATACTCACAGGTCTTTGGGGATGATAAAGTGTGCTAGCGAGAAATCTAGCGTATCCATTCTCATACGCAAAGCTTTGTTGGTGCTGATATAATTGCATTCCCCCATTAGAGTCCGACAACTGAAAGATGGCTAGCAAGTAGCGGAGCCTCTCGCTTCTAATCACTCATTCCCGCTTTCCGTTTTAGGAATCGCCGAATCCAGCCTCTGAAAGTAAATGATTACATGGAGTGTTTACTTTAGAATACTGGGTTTAGAGAAATCAAAATTACAGTATTATTGTTCAAACTAGAGAAGTGGGATGGTATGAAGTGAAGGGTAAGGGGAGACTGTCTCTCGCATTATCTATTCCCACGATACAGTCTCGCAATTGAAAGATGTCTAGGGAACGGCGATACGTCTCGTTTTCAAACGCCTATTCGTGCCTCTTCGGTTTTGGAATCCCCATACAGTCGAATCTCTCATAATGTAACCTCTGAAAGTGAAACCTCTCTCAAAATGTAACAAGGTCATCTCTCATAATGAAACTTCTCCTATCCCCACCAGTTAAATGCTACTGACCAATCAAATTTGAGATGTATGACGCGACATATTATTTGAAAAGATTTAAATGTTTGTATGGAAAGGTTATGTTCACTTTTTACTTCTGCGCATTTCTTTGCGCCGACGAAGATAGGTACTATATGAGAAAGATAGACTATATAATCAAGAAGTGGGGATGAATATGACTGTAGGGGAATGTTGCATTTTGAGAGAGCGTCCGGTCCCGAAGTGTTCCATTATGAGAGACTCGACTGTAATTAGCCTCCTAAGGTAAACACTCCATATAATTGTAATATTTCTCTATTTTTACTTGTTTGGCTGAATAAAGGCGACATGGCTAACCATCTTTGAGTTGTCGGACTGTGTGACTTTTTCGGCTAGTCACGCAGTAGAATCGGAAATGACATCAAAACAGAGAATATCTCTGTCCGTCAGGCGAATCAGAGCAAACCACTTGTCAGAGGACTTCTTTCTTTTGGGCGCAGGTAATAGGCGATTAAAAACGAGACGCCCCATTACTCTCTAGCCATCTTTCAATTGTCGGACTGTATCTGATATTCCCGGATGGATGCGAGGTGTTCTGGAATTAATCGCACTTACTAATCGTTTGAGGACTTGCAATGCATATATTCAGTCTGAGAAGAAATTTAAATATAGTTTATCGCCGTATGTATATCCGATTAGAGTCGAAAAATTGAAATACAACCGTTGAAATATGATTACACGAATAGTAATTTAAAATTTATGTACATTGACAGTCTAACTTTCTATAAAAAGGTGTTTTAGGAATGCCAAATAAATGATTATCTTTGAATATTCAAAAATGTCTCCGTCCGCAAAGGGTTTATATTTGTCGCAGAGATTCTCCATATCCAGAACTTCTCTATTCTAACATATTTATAAACTATGTAGGCTTACTAGAGGAGAGATCCTAGTGATGTTGTCGACGAATACTCAGATGGTGTGTTCCAGTTGTACAATAGAAGAAGACTTACGGTTAAGTTATTTCTCCATTGCGGAACCAAATGGAAAAAGTGTTATCGCATTTTATAAGCAACGCGTGAGTTAGTGTAAAGTATACCTAATCAAAGTGCACTTTCCTAGTGTTGTTCTTTCATATAATAATTATATAGAAAATGTACACATATTTTGATACTAAGAAAAATCTGTAAACTGTAAATTTAATTTCAACGAAAATACATGGATAGAACGACCATCCGCAATCATGATTTCAGCAAACATACAGAAGCGTGGTGCAAAAAGTTGCTACGCGGTAATCGTCGTATAGTCAGCATTTTTTCAGCCGTTACAAATATTGAAAAAAAAAATATAATAATACTGTCAAGGTAAACTCTATTTCTGGAGATCGTGAAACACAGATAGTAGAGGAAGTAGTATCATAAACGACGGTGACGGAAAAAAACCTTCAGTGATGAAACATACAGCAAAGCAACATAAAATAAGATTTTTCAAATTAATCGTTATAACTTATTAACTTACTAACAGGGAGAGTTTGATAGGAATACGCGCTGTATCGGGCTTTGGCTGTGCCTGGTGCAACAAGCAGCTTACGGTTTTTCGATTACTATAGAAAAATAATAAAAAACTTTATAATTGAACAGATGATAGAACGTTCCATCGATTTCAATGATTTTTGGATATGGTGTCAGAATCATGATTCGAAAAGAATTTTCCCTATATATGTGGGAATGGTTAACAATTGAGAGAGAAGAAAACTAAATGTCCCTAGGGCCTATCGAGAGAGGCCACGAGGCTAGGAAAAGGAAGTAAGCAGTAGAACGTGCTTGAGATAGGACCGTTACACAGAATCAGATTATTTATATTTCATTTATTTTACCTTTATCATAGTAATAAATAGTATTTTAAGAAGTGCCTCAAATTCATTAAATTACCCAAGAACACTATTCCTACATATATGTTACGTGTAGCGTGTAACGTGTATTACAAATTAGTTACAATGAATACAAATGGAAAAAGTAATTAGCCCTGCCGTTCCTCTCGGGTCTATATAACCCAAACTGGAAATTATATTTTAACAAATACTATGTTTCCAAGTATTAGTTTTTTATATTGTTGTATCCCACTTCTGACACCAATTTTATGTTGTATCCCGAAGGTGGTTAACAACAGTTTATTAAAGAAAGAACTATTGCGCGCTGGGAGTTGTAACAGTTCAAGGGTGACGTCGTCGCGAGATGCCGACCATCAGCGATTCGATACAAAATGCTATGATTTGGGAACAAGACTGACCTTTTAAAGGACCTTAAACTAGTGTGGTGGGAGATTTGGTTGACTCCGACTTCTCGTGACTAAGGTTCCAAAAGGGCGATCGCTTTTCCAGCGACTTTCACCAAGACCAAAGGTCTTGAAAACATATTTTGAGGGAAAAGCGATGACGGAATTGGAAGATGACTAATAGTTCCCTTTTGGACCTTGAATCGCATTGAGGATTATTTGGAGCTAATATCTTATTGTCAGAGAAGATAGCGAGTTTGAGAAAACATGAATTGAGTTGGTATCCAACAATATTCAATGTATCTAATATTTACGTTTATCAGTTTGTATATTTTATGTTTCTTCAAATGTGAACCTTTGGTCGCTCGGTTACTATGACTGGAAGAAATATGTGAAATATAAATTAACAAAACAACAGGGTTAATCGGAAATCACTAGACGTGCAACCACATAAACACTTACTACTCTAAATTACAGTGCGGCTCGGCCAACTTGGCACCTCGGCGGCGGAGCTTCTCGCTTTCAACCGCCTATTCGCTCCATTTTATTTCTTGGAATCCACTCGTTCAGCCTCTTAAAGGAAGCACCCGACAAAGTCGTTGCATTCAAATATTCTTACTAGTTTGGCTGAAGGAGCGAGACATTGTATTACATTGTTTTCTCGTCGCGCGCTCCGTTTCGCCAAGGAGAATCTCCTCATGTGGTGGGGGTAATTCTGCCGGAGTTTATTCTGTTTTCACTATAGAGATGTTAGAAATCTGGTGCCTACGCCGATGTCCTCACTGTCGCCACCCAAATCGCGTTGTCTCCCTTGCTTTGATCTGCAGCGTTCTCTCTCTCCGTCTTTTATTTCGATTTGTATGTGTAGCTCTTTTAACGAATCGCGAGGTAGAACGTCAAGAGCCTTCGTGTACGTGTGATAAGAGGCATGACGCTTGACGCCTGGCGAATCAGACTCTGCCGAAACAGGCCTACCTCTCAGGTGCCAAGTTGCCCGAGCCGCACTGTGTATATATTTTATCGTCCTTCTAGTCACGTCCATTTTTTGGTACGTCTACTTGTTTATTCTTCTAGTCATCTATACATCTCTCAATTTCGCTTATTCGTCTGTAAGTCTTTTTTCTCCCTACACGTCCGTCAACTGTAACCTCCGCCAACTCTCTGTGTACGTCCTCTAGACCGCGTGCATTCTACGTTCATCTTTCGTCTGCCATTTGTTTTACTTTCGAAAAGGATCTAGAAAGTTCCGTGTAGGATTTTATAAAATTCCAACACATGTAACTCTCGCTAGTCTTGAGTTTTCGAGATATTGACAAAACTTTTGCTGCTTCTGCATTGAATGTAGGTAAGTACATGCACCTCCATGGGAAAGTGGGTGTCAGCACGATGGTGAGAATTTTTTAAATTAGCTTCAGATGGACTCTTGGAAAGCAAAAATAAAGAGTGTATTTTTACATCAGTCCGGCTGCAAATGCAACGTGTGTTTTCAGTTTTAGCAGAATAAGTCCTGAAATACATCTTGTCTTTTCCTAGTTTATGTTTATGTGCAATTACTTTTTTAGAGTTTGTAGACATTAAATTAATAAAAAAGGTACAGGTTTTGAATGTTAACAACCAATTTGAAACATTAACAACCACGGAAGTAAATTATGATGATCTATCGTCTCAACATAAATAATTTTTAAGACCGAACTAAATTAAAATAATTTACTAAAAGCTGTATCTTTCAGTAACACTAAATATCTGCTTGATGTTAGTTATCGTTATTGTTCACATTATTTTCCTAATTTCACACAGATTAAATTTAAATTAATTAAGTTGCAAACGAGTTATGACGCTTAGAAATGGTGGAGTTAATAATATTGACTTGGAATTCATAACGACTTTGTACGTGACACTTGATATTTTGATGGAACTTCGTTTCAATAGAGTGTCGCATTAACAATGAACTATACTACTGTCAACAATGAACAGCGAACTCTCGTGTTGTTTCGAATTGGTTTCAACACGAATGATTTCGTTCGTTGCATATAGCCAGAACTTTCTGGTATATTTGAAGTAGACTGTATTTCTGAAAATATATAAAATGTGGTGTTGATTTTTCTGCATTTGTAGACATTAAGTCCAAAGAGAGGCATAGGTTTTTGCATTTGAAACCGCATTTCGGATTACCAAATTAAGATGATTCATAGTCTCAACATAAACAATTTCATTCTTCTCATTGATTATAATGGGTGTTATTTAAAATACAATTTTAATTTATTTCATTTATATTTTATTATCAATGAATTTTATTTTTCCTTCAATATTATTTTGATTATGTACTAAAAAGGGAAAAGGAGAATAAGTACATATTGATTGTGATTATAGTGTTTGCAATTTTTTTAACGAGGGGTATTCATTGTTGCGAAAGTTATAGAAGAGATTCACAAATGTCCAAAGTTCGGGAAACACTGATCCATGGCATAAACGAGAAACGTGCTTCTTTCATAAAAGTTATTTTATTTTTGTTTGTTATTTTATTTCTATATAATACAATAAATTAATAAAACTGTACAAAAACTACTCAAATTTCACAAAAGTCAGATTTATGGGTATACCGCCTTATGCGGTGATATTATACTATAATTTCGTAAGAATTGTTGATTTAAAGTTCGGGGTAATCATCGATGGTTTCGATGTGGCTATACAGTCAACAAATCGATGACGAAAAATTATGGGGAAGTTTGCGTTACAGATTTCTAATTTGCGAACATAAATTGCTTTAATTGACGATGCAATTACTTCGGGCTGCTTGTGCTGTAAGAAAGTATTTCTTACACGAATACCATTATCGCAATAATTATTTCGCAAAATTAATTGATCAATCACGTTTTTCAAATTCATATAAAAATAATATGAATGACTGACAATAAAATATAAAAAAATACGTGTGAAATATTTTCACGAAAAGTATATCATACTAAAATTTCATAAAAATCGATTATTTATACTTCGAGATGTTCCCTTATCAAATTTCTTCAATGCACCCTCGTTGAGAACTTATGACCTAAATTGATCCATTGTTATCTAATTGTATTGCATTTTATTTTAATTTACCTGCAATAAATTATTTCTGGGCAACTTACATAGTTACAGTTATTCTTAGTAGAGTTTTAGCCATAATTGTATTTGTTGCTTTTATTAAATATAGTATAACTCTTTGCGGTCAGTGTCCCCGTAGCGGGGACATTCACAAATCGCCGAAAGAGTCAGCTTGCTAATTCGCTTGCTAATAAACTTCTAAAACTAAAGCTCCATTTAACTGTTACAATATCGCCAGATTGATTTTTACGTATTAATTTTTATTTTTACGTGTTATAAGTAAAATTAAACGAGAAGGAGACCTCTTGGTACTCCCAAGAGCGAAGTCTGGCGACCGCAAAGCGTTAAAGTTAGTGTTTCATTTTCCTTTATAGTCTGTCACTATTGCGTTCCGAAACCCGAAATGCACAAACTGTTCTCCGACAATTTAATACCACAATAAATATTAAATATAGAAATTATTTTAATGGTAACTAAATCTTTGGGTAGTCTTTACTCACAAAAATAAATACACTGCCATACAAAACCAGCATATAACACTGTTCAACAAATTTGAAGCTGTTTTCTGTTTTCCTATAGCCACTATATAATTCTTATAGAGTTCGTCGTCCTGAACACGAATCCGGCAACCAAATTTCTGGATCACCCTCTGTTTTCGAAAAATTCAGCATTTGTAAAAACGGTCGTTTTCGGTAAAGAAGCTGGTATTACGTGAAAACTAAGAAACGTAGGTTGTTATTCTTGGTCTAAAAAAAAAGAGGAGTGTTTCCCGAGTATGCATATATAAGCATATTATAATATTCCGTATTGATTAATAGCAGTAAATCACTGTCAAAGTTCAAAAACGAGCAAATTCGCGAATTTTTTACTCATTCACTTTGCATTTTCACGTAGAGGACTGTTGCTAGCACACATTTACTGTACACCATTGGTTTCTACGTACATTTCTGAATAAAACACAATAAGTGGAAATTGTCATAACTGTTTTCGTTTCGGCACAATTTAAGAAAATATCCATCCCGAACGTTTTGTCACTACGACGCCATCGCTCCCTGTAAGCGTCGTAGCTACGCATAATACTTTCACGGGCCCCGCGCATCGATACATTCTGTTGAGGTAGAATTCTCTACCCCTTTACTAAAGTGTAAGGTAATACTTAATTATTTATTTTTTTTTATAGAGGAGAAATGCTTTACGCACACTCATAAATGTCTTAGTTGGCGGGGAGTGTGGACCTCCTTAGGCTTATTGTTTTCGTATACGCTCTGAAATCCTCTCTGCTTCATTCTGCTTTTCTCTTTAATTTAACTAATAAAACAATACTCGCCTTAAAAAATAAACGTGAATCATTTTATATGGGATAGCGGCAATAAATCGTTATTCTCATAAATGTTAAACACCAGGAAAAAATCGAAGGGGAGAAAGTTGGAGTATACTTTTTGCTAGCAAAAGATGATAACGAAAGTTTTTGTTTATTTTAAGTTAACACCGAAAATTTTATGGATTTCTATATTCATAAATAAAAGTGATAAATGTAATATTTCGCAATATAGGCTAAGAAAAATGTATTTAACTACACTGGAATATGAACTACAGACGAAAGATGAAGAAAATGGATTTGCAAAAGAATATAAAATAACAGATTTTCGACTGTTAGCATATCGGCGAAATTGGTTTACCGCTTACCGTGTTAATATGTTTAATCGTACTTTATCATTCTGTATTATTATCTATCACAAACAAGAAGTTGCGAAATGTGCATAAATTCTTCTACTAAATTGTTACTTTAACAGATGTAAAGAACCACAGATTTTTCGTTTGTTCGACCTCGCTTCTGTTTTTTAAGCGGCATTTAACTTTTCTAAACATTGTATGTCCAAGATTCTGAACAGATCTCACTTCTATCAGAATCTCGTACGAATAGGTCGTATTGAAACGTTCAGACAGACTTTGGTTTACGCCAAATTACTTGCTTTTTCACTATTGTTACTTTGCTTTGTTCTTTATTCAGACTGTTAGTGATACATTTTACCATCGTTTTTCTCGTAAATGGCAAGCATTACATAGAAACCAAAGGGGTGAAATTCCAGCACAATTTACCAATTTTTTCTTTATTCATAATAATATGTAATCTTATGACTATAAAATACTCGTAAATGCTATATTATAACATGTTCCACATATTTCTTTCATTTAAAATCTTCTAAATAAAGAAAATTTTGCTATCGTATTCCTAACAAATGTACTACAACATTCTGCCCTTTGATTTTTTTTCTTTTGTTTAATATTTATGGAAATAATGATGATAAGATTTATCGCGCACATATAAAAGAATTCTTATTCATTGTTTGAAGCGAGTATTGTTTCATTAGTTAAATTAAAGGGAAAAGCAGAATGAAGCAGAGAGGATTTCAGAGCGTATACGAAAGCAATAAGTCTACGTAGTTCCACACTATCCGCAAACTAAAAAATTTATGAGTGTGCGTAAAGCATTTCTCCTCTATAAAAAAAAAATAAATAATTAAGTATTACCTTACACTTTAGTAAAGGGGTAGAGAATTCTACCTCAACAGAATGTATCGATGCGCGGGGCCCGTGAAAGTATTATGCGTAGCTACGGCGCTTACAGGGAGCGATGGCGTCGTAGTGACAAAACGTTCGGGATGGATATTTTCTTAAATTGTGCCGAAACGAAAACAGTTATGACAATTTCCACTCATTGTTTTTTATTCAGAAATGTACGTAGAATCCAATGATGTACAGTAAATTTGTGCTAGCAACAGTCCTCTACGTGAAAATGCAAAGTGAATGAGTAAAAAATTCGCGAATTTGCTCGTTTTTGAACTTTGACAGTGATTTACTGCTATTAATCAATACGGAATATTATAATATGCTTATATATACATACTCGGGAAACACTCCTCTATTTTTTGAGACCAAGAACAACAACCTACGTTTCTTAGTTGTCACGTAATACCAGCTTCTTTACCGAAAACGACCGTTTTTACAGACGCTGATTTTTTTCGAAAACAGAGGGTGATCCAGAAATTTGGTTGCCGGATTCGTGTTCAGGACGACGAACTCTATAAGAATTATATAGTGGCTATAGGAAAACAGAAAACAGCTTCAAAGTTGGACAGTGAAATTGTAACTTCATCTGTCGATCAAAAGAAAATCTATAACACTGTACTTCTAATAGAACTCAACATTTAGTATTAATTTACAAATGAAGATATAATATTTTTAATGGAATAGTACATATCGAGTTTCGTAATTAATTAAAATTACACGTTGAAAGCAAATTCAAAGAATCTTCGAAGGCCATCTTTCACCTAATCGTAAGAGAAACAGGCGGTTTCAGATTATCCGGAAAGTCTATTGTTCTAGTGTCTCGGATGTATTGAAGTTCTTGTTCACGGTAGAGCTAATTCTAAGGCTAGAAATGGCATCTTCGCTGCTTTGTTTGCAGGAAAGGGTATGAAATACACAGATTGCAATGCCACGAAGCATCGTACAAAAGGAATCTCCGCTTCGATCGCATCTGATAACTCCATTAACGTGTTAACAATTGCTTAGTAAACCTGACGGTTATCTCGACGTATACCGGGTTTTCTCGCGTGTTCCAATATCATTCCAATAATTCAGCCTTTCATTCGAAAGCTATGTAAACCTGGAAAACGAATTGAAATGCTTGCTCTATGCTACATGAACTACAATACTTTCCATTACTGCCTTTTACTCTCACTACTGCTCTGTCTCTCCCAAAAAAGCTATATTTATTTATATATGTTTACTCTATAAACGGTATGTAGGATTTATTAACAAACAATACTGCTATCTCGCCGTCAGAATACAAACTGTCTTCTCTCCACGCATCTTCCTTTCTTAACATCCACGGCGTCACACGTTCCAATCGCTCGTCCCACACTCACACTGTATTAATCATTCAGCCATACACATACGCGCCCATGCTCATATCCCACAGGTATGTAACAGTTTAATTATTTGAAAATATTAATTACTAATAATCCATTGATTACACTGTTCAACAGATTTGAAACTGTTTAACTTTTGGCAATATCCACTAGGTAGGTGATCCTCGTAGAGTTGCTCATCCTAAACACGAATCCGTCTATCACCCTCAGTTTTTGCAACAAGTGAGTTTTACTAATAACACTCGATTTTGGAGGGATATAGAGTATTATGCAAAAACTATAACCGTTAGGAAGTTAAAATTCGCTTTAAAAAAAGAGGAAAATGTACCGAATATTTTAGGGTATATAATTATTAAAATTGGTTGTTTTAAATAGTTTAAGAAAGTGCCAATGGGCAAACTTACTACGTTATATTTTTACATTTATGAAAAAAAATGCTCCAAAAAAGGCAGTTTCCAATTCCGACAGATCGGAGAAAATATCTGTCGGGAATGTGTAATTGGCATTTTGCCGGCACGCAGCCATTGCTCGCCTGGAGCGACAAAAAGTGCCGTAGCTGCACCGTGCGGCTCGTCAGACGTGTCACCTAGGAGGTAAGCCTGTTTCGGCAGAGTCTGATTCGCCAGGCGTCAAGCGTCATGCCTCTTGTCACATGTACACGAAGGCACTTGACGTTCTACCTCGCGATTCGTTAAAAGAGCTACACAAACAAATCGAACTAAAAGACGAAAAGAGAGAACGCTGCAGATCGAAGCAAGGGAGACAACGCGATTTTGGTTGCGACAGTGAGGACATCGGCGTAGGCACCAGATTTCTAACATCTCTATAGTGAAAACAGAATAAACTCCGGCAGAATTACCCCCACCACATGGGGAGATTCTCCTTGATGAAACGAAGCGCTCGACGAGACAACAATGTAATACAATGTCTCGCTCCTCCAGACAAACTAATAAGAATATTTGAATGCTACGACTTTGTCGGGTGCTTCCTTTAAGAGGCTGAGCGAGTGGACTCCAAGAAACAAAATGGTACGAATAGGCGGTTGAAAACGAGAAGCTCCGCCGCCCAGGTGACAAGCTTGACGAGCCGCACGGTACATACATATGTACAGGGTGTTTCAAAAATATTTGTCATGGCTTTCAGGGGTTGTTCTACACCTCTGGATCGATGGAGATTTGCGAAAAAAACTTGCCGCAAAATTCGGGAAAGGGTAGCAAATTTTTTTTATTGGCTCATCGTATTCGTCTTGTTACGTAGGCAAAATGTCTGAGAGGAACCATGGGTCAGAAATGAACCGTTCTCTCGCAAATTAACTTTTAATTGGGCCTTCCGATTAAAATTTCGCCGATAGTTAAAGCAGAGGCGACGTAAACGAAGCTAGAAAATAGGGCACTGTGTCACCGAACCGGAAGAGAAGTGTAAGTGTTTATACTCTTCTTCCCGGGTGGGCCCTTGAGTGAACCCGACACCGAACGCAGGTCAGTGACATTTTCTAGTCTTTTTCTCTCTCTTCAATTATGTTGTCTCTGTTTCAACTATTGGAGCTAGCAAGGGTACCTCATGTGTTTCCTTTCGAAAGGTCGGCGACTCGAAGGCTGTCGTATGGGCGAAATTTTAATCGTAAGGCCCAATTAAATGTTAATTTGTGAGAGAACGGTTCGTTTCTGACCCATGGTTCCTCTCAGACATTTTGCCTACGTAACAAGACGAATACGATGAGCTAATAAAAAAAATTTGCTACCCTTTCCCGAATTTTGCGGCAAGTTTTTTTCGCAAATCTCCATCGATCCAGAGGTGTAGAACAACCCCTGAAAGCCATGACATATATTTTTGAAACACCCTGTACGTATCGACACCGATACGATAGTGCTATCCAAAAAGCACTTAAAAATAAGTTTTACAACAGTTAAATAATCATACTTATTTAAGTCCCCTTTGTATGGTGCTATCAGGTATTTTCACAGTTACTTTTACTAAAACTCAATTTTTTTGAAAAGCTGTGGGTGATAAACCAATTTTGCCGACGGATTCGTATTCAGGATGAACAACTCTACGGGTGTTAGAGTTACTAGAGGATATTGCAAAAAAAATCGTGTTGAAGATTATTATAGACATTTATCCACGTTAAGGTGCGCATGGTTTTTCGCTACTGTTCGAACTTCAAAAACTACGGGATACAAAGATACCTTCAAGCCTGGAGTAGACTTAATCCGAGAAGAATCTTCGCAACCAAGTTTGAATGAATTCGCTTGTTTGTTTGAGAATTTCTATACCGCACGAAAAGTACTTGATGACGCGCGGGAAATCAACTTGGCGTCCCTGGTGTCATTGTTTCGTGTGACCTCCTGACCTCTCGACCTCCCCTCCGTATACCATTTATGCATGGTGTTTTGGCGAGGGAGTCGGATTCGAGAAGTTTGCGACGCTGCCAATGTTTTTGCACCCCACTGCCCTGAGACGTCAATACACCCCCACGAAACAAACAGACCACCTTAATTGGTTAAGAAGAAAAAAGTGAGACTTAACGTAAACAAGGGCAAGTGTTGGCCCTCAGATTACTACACAAACACTGACACTTTAATACAACATGTTAAACTTACACTGTCCCATTTATCATTTAAAAATCTCGACGTGTTACATAATTTGTTACATTATCTAAACTTAAATTGGTACGTCCTAATTCACTGTGTAATTTATGTACGATTCCCTGTCAATTTTGTGAAACTTCACAGAGATGTCAGAACGTTTCTAGGATAAAATGATATTTCGCTTATATGACGTATAAAAGTCGTAAAAATTGTATTACAAATTCACATCCAACGAAGTAAGTATTCACGATACGAATTTCAATGTAAAGTCTGAAAAAAATATTCGAAAGATATACAAAACTTCAAAAGTCTGAGGGCAATGCAATCAAAGTTTAAAAGTACTTTAACGCAGAGTTCAAAATATCAAAGTTCAAACGATTTTCGACATAAAAACGCTAAACGTTCTATGTAGCAATATATTGTAGCGCAATAAACTAAGATTAAATGTGTTTTTTTTCCCTTGGCTATTACTGGAGTTCAAATGTGCTTTAAAAATTAGCTTTCGATGTGTTCTATTGGCGTGTATAGGTATTTGAAACACCATGCGCGAAGCACTTCTTGGCGTTCGGTATTATAAAAGAATAAGAGCAATCATCAAATCGTACCTATTGCTACTATATCGTTCCTAGAAACCTGAAGCTTGGTCAATAACAGCCGAAAACAAAACACTTTTTTCGCCGTTGACATGACGAATGCTACTATTACTGGACCAGAGGAAGAAGTCACTTGATAAGTGATTTGCTCCAATTCACCCGATTGAAAAAGCGCTTAACGACAAAATAACCCTTTCGATACTACCGGTGACTATAGTCACCCGCCGTCTGGCATTGGCTTGGTACTAGCGGTGACTATAGTCATCCGACAAAATTTCACCCGAAGGATTAATTATTAATCATATTTTGTAATTGAATATTTTTCAAATATCATAAGTTCTTATTTTTCCTGTATTGTATGCGTTGTAACTTCCATAAAGAATTAATTATTTATATTATGTCATTAGTCATTAAAAGTTATTCGACCGCGGCGGACTTGTTTCCTGTCGTTTTTGCGAGCTTGCGGAAAAGTACTCCGTAGTGAAAGGGATAAGTGCGTAATTTTCGGTTGTCATTCGCTGACCACAGGTTTCAAGGGTTAATATCATGGAAATAATCAGTGCGGTAACAATTTCTCCTTACCCCGTACTTCATATCGAGTGACTTCTTTTCTCTGGTAGCTGATATATAGCGTATTAGAATCGAAAATGATGTATAAACGGGGACTGTTTCTATGCATCTGGCGAAACAGACCAAAACCCTTGCCACCCGCAACCAGGTTGTTGGTGCACGGTGTTTCATCACTTCTTTTGCAACCCATAGTTTTACCACTTCCAGCATCTCTCTCCTCCACGACTATCAATTATTATTAAATTTACATGGCACTAATCCATAAAAACCTTTAGAGCTCCTATGGTACAGATGATTGCAGTTATGTATTTCTACACAAAGATTGTTTCCACACCAAATGTACTGTGAGGTATTATAAAGAAGGCAAGTGGGACATTACAGAGGCAAGAGGGGACTGCCACTCGAACCTTTTCTCATTTATTATTATGGTCGATGTGGCTTATTCATCTTTCTTCATTTTGCGGTCTGATGTGAATGTCTGCATGTGAATCATACAAATCAGAGCTACACTCCATTTGCATCCCTTCCACTAGCCTTCTTTTTCCATAATATATCTCAAATACTTTTCCAGGTGACATTGTCAGAAATCCTATGCTTCGAGAAACGTTCTCATTCCAGGATTTCGTCTGTTGTCCACCGTAATGTGTAATAAATTGACCGCCTCGTTATTATCTGTTATAACCTACTTATTGTTGGAGCAAGCTTGTTACAGAAACAGGCGACCCTCGACTTTCGCACACGGTACTTTCGCACAATTCGCTATTTCGTACATTTTTAAAAATTCAATTTTTTAAACATTTTTGTCGCTATTTCAAAAATTGCTTCTATGCAGTCAGTCCCTGGGAGTGAGGTCCTCAAATACAATATTAGAGGATTCCTGAGGTCCTCTACTATTGTAATATTCTCTCTAGCATTATCTACTAGATGTTGAAAAATCTCAAGATTACAAAGAAACCATATTGTTGAGGAATTCTTTATTGATTTAAAGTGGACTGTATATTTTTAAGTGTCTATGGTAGACTGGTTATGAATTCCTCTGAATATGATTAAAAAATAATTTATTGTATAATTTAAATAGTTTCACTTATATTTACACTGTGACAATAAACTAAAAAACTTATATTAAATTGCGTTGAACGTGTGACATGAGATTCCGGTAAAGATGTGATCTTGGATGACTAACTGAGTGAATCTCAGAATAAATCTTTGAGAATAAATCTTGAGAAAAAATCTTGAGAATAAATGAGAATAAATCTTTGAGAATAAATCCTGAGTGAATCTCAGAATAAATCTTTGAGAATAAATCTTTGAGAATAAATCCTGAGTGAATCTCAGAATAAATCTGAAAATGACCAAGTTGTATGGCCTTATATCTCCTCGGCACGAACTGAAAATCCAATCAGCAGTGCCACGCGAGGAGATGGAAAATGCCCTGATTGGGCCTTGAATTTGTTTAAGGCGGCCCTTCCAAGGTGGTGGGTTGTCCCTCTTCCCTACCTCTTTCGGGGTTAAAAAGTTATAAACTTTCCCTCTCCTGCGAAGATAAGGAGAGGGATCCTTGAGAGGCATGAGAAGAAGGACACTGACTTTGAGGTTTTCCAGACGCAACCCTGGCGAAAGTCCCAAAGTTCTTGGAACTCCTTTGTGCATGAATGATACCAGGGTGGTCTAGAAAACCCTGCCGAGACATAAGGCACGTCGTGCACTAGTGAGGGCTGAAGAGGCAATAAATATCCCAAAGAAGGGTACAATGCAATGCCTCTCCAGCCTGGTAAGAAAGGACAAAATGTGTTTGCAATAAATACCATTCTCAAAGCTAGTGCCTTTTGAAACGTACGTGACTTAAATCTCGACCTCATTTGTGAAAATAAGAAGGAACATCTGCATCCATTGAGAAATGCAAATGCCCCTCCTAAGGTTCGTAACACATATTAATATGCAACTTTTAATATTTTTCGTATATCCCTCTACTTTCGAACATTCAACATTCGCACACATTTCCAGCAACCAATCATGTGCTAAAGTCGAGGGCCGCCTGTATAACATTAACAAAATGTTTTTTTTCGCCAGGAATGCAGTTTATTATAAAACACGGATATTTTTCGATTTGAATGTTTTAAAATAAATATGTGGGAATGCAGATTGAATGAGTGAGTGAAAGGATGAGTGAATGACGGAGAGATCGAGAGAGGATGAGGTAAGAACCAAAAGACGATAGGACAGTAGAACGCGGAGTTCTGGTTCCACAAGAGACGTGAAAGTGTAAAGTGTAAAGGAACGAAAACGATGCAATAACTGCTACGGCTTATTTCTTATTATTTTTTTAAGTGTTTATACTCATAGTTTCATATTTTTTGTTTGTGTACCTTATATTGATAAATTTTACATTAGTGTGTTTGTGGGTACCATCTTAACAAGTTTCCCTCCATATATGCAAAGTAATGTTTTCGTTATACTTCACAAAAAGATAGTATATCAATATATAAAATGCAGAAACGAACAAAAGTACATTAATTATGACATTTTTCTTGCTATACCAGATATTCCTAACATTAATCCAATGTCAGAAAGTTTGGAGCCGTCTTTATCTCGAATTCCCCTTAAATCAGGAGTTGGCAGAACAAATGGTCTGTGAACATGCAATCCGATAGAACTCTTTGGCTTCAACATTGAGAAAAGCTCCTTCAATGACTCTTATGTAACTCATTGATACATAGAAAGTTGTAAAAAGTGTGAATCATTTACCAATTTTTGAAAGGCTCAAGGGATTTTACACAGTGCATGAAAGTCAAAAAGTCAAGATATATATTAGGTTGTAACATATGAAATATCCAATTTTGGTTTATCACTATTTTAAATTCTGTTCTGACAAAAATTATGTGAATATTTAGGGGTATTTTACATCTATCGTTAAGAGCAGAGTTTCTTTTGTCAGATCCGATCTTTGTTTTGCATATGCAACTAAATTTACAATTTTGTGCTTCGATTTACAACATGAATCAACTCGATTTTCGCGTACCTTTCTTATACGAGTGAAAAATGATAACAACGCATCGGCAGCTGCTCGAAGTATCAACGCTGCATTTAGCAATGATGCAGTCGATGAACGTACGAGTTCGTCAATGATACCAAAAATGCAAAACCGAAAATGAAAATCTTGAAAGTGAACCTCTTGGAAGGCCAGGGATGAGCATTAACGACGATCATTTGAAGCTTGCAGTTGAAAAAAAACCTTGAACAACGGTCAGAGAACTTGACCAAGAATTTAACGTAAGTGCTATGACGATTTCACGACACTTGAATTTGGTCGGCAAGAAAAAAAAGATTGGATAAGTGCGTACCACATGAACTTAAACTATCGGCAAAAGCTTCATCGTTACGAAATATTCAATTCTTTACTGATTCGAAACCAAAATTTTGCTTTAAATTATGAAACATTGTCTCATCCTCCTTACTCCCCAGATCTATCACCGACGGATTTTCATTTTTTTAAACATTTAATCCATTTTCTCAATGAAAAAGCCTTTAAAAATCAAGCATATATTGAAGACACACTCCGAAACACCAGAACACCTGATTTTTATCAAAAAGGGATAAAAAAAAACAGAAACTTGTTGGAAAAAGTGTGTAGAATCCAATAGTTGTTATTTCGGTTAGAACTATTTATTAGTAAAAAAGTTGTGCTCATTTAAAGTTAACCTTAAAAATCGGACTTTTCATACGTTACAACCTGATACATAACGTTTCTGCAGTCATGAATTTCTCATATTTGTTCAAATTGTTACTAAATATTCACAAAAAGTATTCAACACTGAATATTCAAAAAGTACTGCATCCAATATCGTCCATTAGGTATAGGGTGTATGAAAATTACTTGTGATAATTTATAAGGCTTTAGACCGGTACACATTTGCAAAAAAGAAATATGCACAAAATTCGCAAAAGCCTTGAAAATCAATGTGTTTATTAGTCTCGTCGCGTAGGTAAAATGTCTGAAGGTAACCAAAGATCAACAATGAATAGTCCTCGTTTAAATTAATGTTAAAATTTTAATTACGGTGATTGGGTAACAGTCGCGAGGGCAATCTTCGCTGACAGTCACATGGAGAAAAGCATACACGCATTCGTCGAAGTTCTCTTTTAGTACTATTTTAAATCCTAAACACATTTTAAGTGAGAAACTACACGTGTCACGATTGTAGATGATAGGCCGCCTGACCAGGAAGAAAAGCATTCGTGTTTACTTATCGTCACGTTGATGACAAAATTTTCAGAATTTTTTCAAACCACACATAGTCAATTCAAACACATAGGGGCAAACATTTGCAATGGCTTGTTAGATATTAACCGTTTTCTACCGCGGCCGATATCTAGAATTATCTTTTAGTTCAGATTGCTCGGAGGTTCTGGGGTAAGTGCCGTGCGGTTCCTCACAGTCCGCTCACCAAGAGTCATTTCTAACTCTCCCACTCCGTGGCCAGATCCCGTAAAACAACCCCAACTTTTAAACAGACTATGTGGCACCATGACCTCGAGTCACACGCCACTTTTCCATAGTTCAGCCACGGGTCTAATTTATAGCCCCGGGCCCATCAATACTCTAAATAATCTGTTCCTTGGAATGCGACCGGGTGACGAGACATTTGCCAAACACCCGTCACCTTCCAAGAACTCCACTCGAAACCGAGACAAACCCCAAGTACACTGGCGACGGTCCCACTACGGACCGAATCCATGCGCACTGCGGGGTATATTACCCTCATAAAACGCGCTAGCGCTAACACGGCCAGCCTGACATGCTTCGCGCTCTCGAGAAGCATCTAGAACAATGTACCATACATTCTTTCTTTCAAAACACAATTCAACTCCATGGTCTCAGATTCGCAATCAAGCCATAAAACATAAAGTATCAAACACCACTGTATTTCAAACAGTCAAAACATAAACAGCAATGTCTACAGTCTCATTCACCTGCCTGACATCTCATCCGCACAGTGCATAGCAGCACTCAAAACACCGAACAGTACGTCTACAGTCTCACACACATACAGTGTATCTGCCTGACGTCTCATTCGCACAGTGCACAGCGGCACTCAAAACACCGGACAGTACGCCTACAGTCTCACGCACATACAGTGCATCTGCCTGACGTCACTTCCGCACAGTGCATAGCAGCACTCAAAACACCGGACAGTACGCCTACAGTCTCACGCACATACAGTGCATCTGCCTGACGTCACTTCCGCACAGTGCATAGCAGCACTCAAAACACAGTGTTACATCAAGACCGTAACAGTATCTATTCCACGTACGTCATATGCTTTTCAACCGTCAATCTCGATTTTTCAATCAAGTCCGTACTACGGCAGTCATGGATCTCCATCCAAAGAGAGACGATATCTATTCTGCATACAACCTCTTACGCTTTTCAACTTGTTACTCTCGAACACTAAAAACCAGTGCATAACAGCACTCAAAACATAGTGTTACATCAAGACCGTAACAGTATCTATTGCACGTACGTCATATGCTTTTCAACCGTCAATCTCGATTCTTCAATCAAGTCCGTATCACGGCAGTCATGGATCTCCATCCAAAGAGAGACGGTATCTATTCTGCATACAACCTCTTACGCTTTTCAACTTGTTACTCTCGAACACTAAAAACCAGTGCATAACAGCACTCAACATGCAGCATCGTAACATTATCCATTCCGTATACCACACCGTATACTTTTCAAACGTTACTCTCACACACTGCACACAACCATTCCACTTACAAGCGGCTCAGACAGATCCGTACCAACACTTGTACCCTTCTGCCACCACTCTCAACCACAATCAGCTGTTCAGTCACGTCACAATTTCCACGTGAACATCAAAACATTACAGACAATCAATGACATCACAATTCCATGCTGTCGACTAGCATCTCTCAAATGTCACGACACAAAATACAAGTAACGTTTTTATTCCATACTCTCCAGGTATCTTTCTAACATTACTCTTCAGTCAAATGATGTATAACATTTCCATACAAATCACAATCAGATTACACATTTAAACAATGTCTCAAACATTCAATTTCAAATTTTTATTTGGTCATTGCTACCAAATACTATTAAGTACAGCCGGAAATTCAAAACTGTCGATCTATCATCCTTCTACAATGGATTTGCAATTAAGTTATACACGAACTAATGCTTGTTATCGTATTAAATCAAATATGATGTTACAATAATTGAAATTGTACGAAAGGAAATACAAACGTTATATACTAAATAATGAAATAAGAGAAAAAGAAAATATAAGAAGGAATAAAATCAAAGAACTAACATACTAATATTTTATCGCTAACACGGTTCATCCGCGTCTTCGATCTCATCAGCAACACTCATTGCATCATCGTTGATATAAATATCACCTGACCACCCGCCTTTCCAAGGACATAGACGGTCGTGAGGCACAATCTGTGGCTTTCCCGATTTCCCGATGATTTCAAAGCAATCGTTCGGTAACAATTCTTTTATAACGAAAGGTCCAACATATTTACGATCTAGTTTCGCTCTCCTAGTATCATCTGGTTTTACAAAAACTCTGTCACCCTGTTTGAATTCGACATTCGATCTACGTTTCTTATCAAAGCAACTATACTGCTTTTAAACATTTTCAAACAACCTTTTCGTTGCTTACTCTCTATCTTTAATAATATGAACTTTATCATCCGTATTCCGAATTTTACATTCAGCAAAATCGACGGTGCTCGAGCTTCGCTCCACGTCGAACAATAAACAATAAGAAAACTCTGAAGATTTTGTTTTTTTTACAATTCTATTCAAAGAGAACATTAATTAAACCAATTTGCTCGGCCATTCTGAAATATTCTTTATTTTCCGTAATGAGTAAACTTACTTTTGTCAAAATATGCGTTCGATCTGCCTGTTAGAACGACACGCTTCTGTTACAACAAAATACAATGCAATCCCGTGTTTCAAGCCAAATTAAGCTGACAATTTCAATGTAAAATAATTTCTTTGAACCATTACCACGATTCTCGATGTACTGGACAATGTTAATACCTTCTAAATTTTTTTAAACATTTCCGTAACTAACAATGATTGCACATATTTTGCAAAAAGAAAACATTTACGATAACTGAAACATGTTATCAACTGCCTTTTGACCGTTCAAACGGTCCCACACAGCCACAGGCATTTCAGAATCTTAGGAAAAATAACTTCATTACCTTGTTTTCCTCAAGCTTGACTTTTGTTTTTACTCACGAACCATAGTTTGTTCGTTCCATCTCCATAACAGAAGTCGAATAATTTTATCCCATAAGACGACAGAAGTCCAAGCAGTCCACTATTAATCAGGCATTGTCCTCCGGATTTCCACGACGGCTACCTGACCTCCTCGCATCCTTGTCTTCGCGAGATGTTTTTCGTTTTACCCAGCATTTGGATACCTTATGCCCTTTCTTCGAGCAAATACTACAGGTCGGCACATTCCATTTTTTAACTGCATCGTTCCGCAAAACCTCTAATTTGCGTTATCGCTGGTACCATTCACAGCACGTGACAGTCTTTCGCACAGTCTATCCTCGGACACAAACACGGAACACAAATTTTCCCGAAACGTTGTCCACGTTCTCGGATTGCCTTCCCATGTTTTATACCACTTTTTCGCACCACCCGTCAATGCATGGGTAGTCAAACTCAGTCTTTGCGAAACAGGAAGCTTTTCGGTAATTTTTTTCAACAATATTACACCACTGATTCGCGTCTTCACCAAGATCTATACCACTAGATTCTGGCAGAGCATTCACAAAATTATTTGAACCGGTAGTCGATGCATTTGTAACACATGCAGTAACACTACTACCGATTGATTCTAACACACGTCGAAGTAAATCCTCGACACTAGGCTGATTCACTTTATCACTGGCCATTTCGTGAAATTAATTTTCGGGTGTTAGAGTCGTTATCCCACTTCTGATGTTAGATATTAACCGTTTTCTACCGCGGCCGATATCTAGAATTATCTTTTAGTTCAGATTGCTCGGAGGTTCTGGGGTAAGTGCCGTGCGGTTCCTCACAGTCCGCTCACCAAGAGTCATTTCTAACTCTCCCACTCCGTGGCCAGATCCCGTAAAACAACCCCAACTTTTAAACAGACTATGTGGCACCATGACCTCGAGTCACACGCCACTTTTCCATAGTTCAGCCACGGGTCTAATTTATAGCCCCGGGCCCATCAATACTCTAAATAATCTGTTCCTTGGAATGCGACCGGGTGACGAGACATTTGCCAAACACCCGTCACCTTCCAAGAACTCCACTCGAAACCGAGACAAACCCCAAGTACACTGGCGACGGTCCCACTACGGACCGAATCCATGCGCACTGCGGGGTATATTACCCTCATAAAACGCGCTAGCGCTAACAGGCTAACCATGAAATTTGACCATGATAGGTTGATTATTTTTATTTTGTAACACATTTCTTTCACGAACTAGGTAAAGTGTCGAAAATTAGATACAGCAATATAGCAGTAGATTCTGAAATCACCAAAAAAACGAAACAGCGATCTGATAGCCTTAACCCTTTGCGGTCCTATGTCGAGCAGTACTCGACATAGATTTTCACTTCATTTTATATCATAATGATTAATCGTAATGATTTTGTAATATTACCTAAATATCCATTAATACCTATCGTTACTGATATCATTTTAAAGAATGAATAACCAATGATAGAAAATATTGCAAAATTAATTTTATTTAGCTCACTACCAAAATTAACGAAATAATTGGACCGCAAAGGGTTGAACTTGAGTAAAAACGTATTCAAAACGTAGTCTGCTTTATTCTTTGACCCTCTATAGTCAAAATTTTTTTTGGTATTCGAAGATCAGTTTCACGATGGTACAATTAGAAAATAATAAAAGTACTATTTGAAATAATGGATTACACCTGATACTTAAACATTGGAAATTGTAAAGAATTTCTTGATTTTCAAAAAACTAAATTATGAGATTTAGCAAAATTAGTTTGACTTTGAAGAATATAAGCTTAGATATGTCTTGTGTTACCCCAAAGTCGCAGAAGCCCATAGAGAGTTAAAGAACGAGCGTCTTCGTCACTTTCATGCTTAAGTGCCGTAATATCTGGTTATGAAAGGAGAACAAACTTCTGCTTCAAAAGTTTTGACAAAACGGTATGAATTTAGTTACTTTATCTATGTAACAAAATGTTGCAAAGCAAAAAAAGAGAGATCTAAGTTAAATGTATCATAAGGATGATGTTTATAAATTTTGTTTATAAATTATACATCCTTATAATTAAAGTTCTTATTAACATAAATTCTTTCAATTGTGTACAAAACTAATATGCATAGTATATAAATACAAAAGGTAATTTACGCTGATAAAATATATTTACATACATTTTTTGAAAAATTGCAGTTATTTCTGCGATATTTCTAAGCTTATTAGCCACAAAATTGTTCGTCTCATTGACCCTTACGGAATATAATGATGTGAAATATTCAGAACAGAATGACATAGTAAACAACTGCGTCTTTGTTTCAGATATCATGGATACGGCGACGTGATTTTCACGTTCTAACAAATTCTATGTTCACATACACAAACGACCAGCGATTTCAAGTATTGCATCCAGAGAGCTCAGACGACTGGACGCTCCAAATAAAATATGTTCAAGAGAGGGATAACGGGACATACGAGTGTCAGGTAATTTCACACAAACAACTTACATAGAAATTATTCGGATATTATTTGATATATAGCAATAATAATATATTGGAACAATTAATAAAAATACAGTGATCATTATATCGTAAATTCAATCATTTTTGCGGCACGTAACGATTTAAATTAATAATCCGTGACTATTTTTTGAAGTTTAGTTTAATTAACAGTGACATTAAGAAGAAAACAAATTTACAACAGACTTAGCAATTATTCAACGATCGTGAGAGAAATGGAAGATTTAAGATTTACAGACTGTAATAGTTGAATGTTGAAAGATGTAAGATTGACTAGGTCAGTCAAGTCAAGGTCTGGCTCGACAGAGCCGTTTCTCGAGCTGCGCCGCCTCCTTCACCTACACATACAGCCGAGATGTCACTGATTAACAGGCCTGTTTCGGCAGGGTCTGATTCGCCAGGCGTCAAGCGTCATGCCTCTTGTCACACGTACACGAAGGCATTTGACGTTATGTCGGATGGTACCAAGCGACACTTCCGCAATCAAACAATTTATAGCAGGGTTGACTGTTCGCGGTTTGATATTTTTGCACTTAAAATCACCAGAATGTTTATCCTTAAATCTTTGCACTCAAACTCTGACAATCCTCTCATCACCTCGTTACATACAATGTCGGACGAGGAGGCTAGGAAGGCCCGCGAAAATGGGTTTCTCTCTACTGCTGCCTTTCCCTATCTCGACAGAGAAGGATACATTCAGGATTTTCGCTCCAAAATTCCCATCATATACCATACGCATAGAAAAAGGGCCTCGCTTGCTCTTCGATACGATCCTTTGGTAGTTTCTGCCGATCCATCACAACTGCAACATTCTGTATCTCTTCCTCCACGGGATACTGTCCAAAAGCATTACAATTATCTCGATAAATTACCATGGCTTAAATCTTGACCGATCGTCGTACTCTGAACCGAGCACTTCCATTATCTTAGTTTAAACTCTGTATATACTCTTTAGTCCATAACATAATTAGATTAGTATATTTACTTTAAGTTACTTTAAGAATATCGTTGATGTCAACAACATCCTTTACTATCCTCTTGATTCATATGGCACGTTATTCAGTATAATTTCATGCCACTTGTCATCGCAAGCACGGTAATTTTCTTTATCATGGATTTCTTTACTTATTTAATTCTTCCATCGTCTAATTCTTGACCACTAATCCGTGCAATTTTTCTTATCTATTTTGGTCGAGATCTCATTATTGTTCATTTTGTTTTACTTAGTATATTGGCCGTGCCAATATCTCTCCCCCCCCCCCCTTTTTATAATTGTTAATTGTTTTGTCAGTCCTGGTACCTCTCTGTAACGAAGATGCCTTTTTTGATGATCATATCAAATCTTTTGGAGCGTAATACTAATTGCTTAACTTTATCATACAGCACAATTTGATTCTTTTCTTGTATTGTATAATTTCCGTTTTCCTGCGAGAAGTCGCTAATGTGCGACCATACAGGAGTTATATTGTTGTATGTTTATGCTATCCTAGCATCATGTATATATGTATGATTGAATAAAGGAACTGTTCCATACATTTGACGTTCTACCTCGCGATTCGTTAAAAGAGCTACACATGCAAATCGAACTAAAAGACGAAGAGAGAGATCGCTGCAGATCGAAGCAAGGGAGACACCGCGATTTGGGTGGCGACAGTGAGGACATCGGCGTAGGCACCAGATTTCTAACATCTCTATAGTGAAAACAGAATAAACTCCGGCAGAATTACCCCCACCACATGGGGAGATTCTCCTTGATGAAACGAAGCGCGCGATGAGACAACAATGTAATACAATGTCTCGCTCCTCCAGACAAACTAATAAGAATATTTGAATGCTACGACTTTGTCGGGTGCTTCCTTTAAGAGGTTGAGCGAGTGGATTCGAAGAAACAAAATGGTACGAATAGGCGGTTGAAAACGAGAAGCTCCGCCGCCCAGGTGACAAGCCTAACGAGCCGCACGGTACAATGTTGTGATGTCTTTTAACAGTAAAGAGGTAATATAGGTTTCCACATTACCCATGGAAATATGCAAATGCACTCTTTGTTACAAAGTTATCTTCTGAAAATCTATTCCACTGTATCAATGTCCTTTTCCGCTGAATCGTTGTCGAGAAATCGCATTAAAATATAAATGAAGAAAATGTTTTTTAATAATCATACAGATGAAAGAAACCGTTGAGATACATCTCTATATGTAAAATTGACAATACTTTGTCATTTTATTACAAAACAACATTGTAATTAAACGAGGCAAAACCACTCTTTGTTACTAAGAGCTTCTTATAATTAATTATGTTTTAATTGGTATATTAGAACTTTGCGTCGAGCATTTTGAGACGAATAAAGCTACTGAAAACATTTTCAAGACTGGCACAATGAATTGTATACCACTTTAAAAAAACGCATTGAAAATAGTACCTCATGGGTAATGTGGAAACCTATTAGGTACTTATCACTTAGTTTACAAGAGAATGGGCAGTATTGCAAAACATATAGCCAAGACAACCGCGGCGGCAACAATGTTTTCTTTTACGCTGGGAAACCTAGCGTTCTATTATCGTATAGTTACTTTTAACAATTTGCGCTAATAATTGATATACAACTATTGGTGCTGGAACACAATACTATATTTAGTTGTAATGCATAACGTAGTGGTTAATTTCGGTAAAACTGTCGCCAGAAGCCCAAAAATATTAAAATATATTAATTGTACTTTATTTAACACATATTCGAGCATACTTTTTCACTAACAATACTTTTGTGTTACCCTACATGCGATATAGTGCGGTGTGAAATTGTATTTCGACAAATAACATTAATCGACGTGCCACGCACGACGTTCTGATCTCCGCGACTGACGCGCAAGGCACGTCTTTTCAGCGCGACTGATTGACTACGAATGTCGCCCCGAATACGCCTGTGCTCATGCCAATAGGTCCGCTACTATTAAGGGGAGGCAAAGTCAATCAGCGAGCTTTCGAGTGTATAGGAAGGAGTAGCAGGCGGAGCAGCTCGAGAAACGGCTCTGTCGAGCAAGACCTTGACTCGACTGGACTAGGTTATGTTTGACGCTTGGAACTAACTTTTATAAACAATACATGAGCCTTTTTCGAGAGAATATCCCCTTCCATCGACCAATTACGCCCCCAGGAATATAGTTCGCGCACCCCTGGAAATGGCGATATGTTTCAGTAATTGTAATTGTTTGTATTTGAATAACTGAATAACATTTGTATAAATGTCAACGAATTTTTAAGTGAAATCGAACAATCATAAGGATAACAGCAAAACACCCTTCCATGTTTTGATAGTAAACTCGTCACTGATAAAGTTTCATTCAAGTCTGTCCATTAAGTTACGTACCCCGTAAAAGTTTGCGTAATAATAATCGTGTCTTCGTTCATCCCCTTTTTAACACATTGAACGCCATGTCACCATGATATGGATAATGGCTACGTTTTCGCAGGGGCCCCGTCACCCTTAAACTTGTGGCACTATCCTTCGTCCAATTAACACGTTCCCTGCCAAGCCGTTTTTGCCCAACTTGTACAGGCCATTTGATGTTTTTACTAAAGATTGGTATATCATCACACAATATTTCATTACATCATCAGTCGATAAGTATTTAGCTTGTTTGGAATGGTTATCACATCGTGTACCATTGATGGTACACGTGGCGCTGCAATCAATTCGGCAGTAAAAGTTAGCCAGTTCTAAAATTCTCGGATAATAAAAATAGCAGTATGTAATAACGCTTTACGTAAAGGTTTTAAATGGTATAAATAAGTAGCATTTGAGCTTTTCCCAAATACAGCATGCATAAACGCTTGGATATTGTGTAATACTCAGCAACATAGATCTGTGTCAATAACAGAATTTAGAAAACGATTAATTAATTATTTATGTCACTGTGAGGATAAAAACAATAATTTATCTCCTGAAATTGCAACAAACTGTAGAAAACAAGATTTCTATGCATCCCTTGCTTTAAAAAAGTCAACCATTATATGTAATTAATAATTATTGCATATATAACAATTAAACAAATGTATGAGTTTTGTTCTAGATTGCATTTTATACAATACCTCATTCTTTTAGTGAAAATATAGTTTACATAATTAAATTAGTGATAAAACATATATTTTCGGCGCATTAAATAGATATGTCTGCGTGTACCATTTATGGTACACGTGGCCTGCAGGTCAAGTTTAACGTGTACCAGGAATGCTACACATGGCACGGAACGTGTTGAAAAAGGATTTTGGAGGTAATTTATACTAATTTTATTTGTAACACAATTATGACTAATATGGACAATATAAAGTAACAATAAACTTGATGCAATAATATTTTTAACTTTTCTTGGAAATCTGAATATTTCTTCATCACTAATCCGCTCACTTTTATTCACACTTTTCCGTATTTTGCGAAGTCCACCGTTTCATCCAACGTGTTAAAGTATCATTACGCTAATTTTTTTTATCAAAACGTTTAACAGACTTCTAAACAAATAAGAAATAACCAAAATCATCCACCTGTGTGTGTTACAAGAGATAAAATACAGCAGTGAAATTGACATAAAAAGCATAATAAAATGTACAAAGTAATAAAAGAAAGTCAAAGGTTAATATCCGGTAGCAAGGGATTCCACGTGAAAGACTTTCTATGATTGTTGGTCGAAGTTAAAGAATATATCGCGATAACACGTTTTACTACCTCAGAGCTCCGTGCAAGGTAAAGGGTCGAATGGGTCAAAGAAGAAAAAGGGTGGATAACTTTTGAGATACGCGTTTTAACGGGGCGAAAGTAACGAATAATTGAGTTAAGCGAGGAGGGAAAGCAATTTCCTCCGAGTTTGTGAGGCTTTTGTAAGTATTCGTCCGCTTTCAACCTTCGTCTTCCAGCTTCATCCTTCAGTCAACATTGCCTCAAAGTCTCATTTCACCTTTCACCGTTCAACTTCTTCGTAGCGATAATGTTCTTCTCCTCTTATCGATCTGCACTTTTGGAAACATACATTTTATAGGAAAACAGTTCGTTGTAAAATACAAAAAAACCTTACGGCTTCGAACGCATCAGTTTAAATTAAACATTTTGGAATTTAAAAGTGACACAGTACAAGAATAATGGTTCGTCTCCTTTGTGTCCATATACAACCTGGTTGGTGAAATCGATCCATGGAGTGCTTTTATATTTTTACGCTGCTATGAAAACACTATATAGAGATAACTTCTACAAATACTGTTTTACGTGAAAAGAATTTTGCCTCTGGAAATTTTGCATTCCGCTCTATATTTTATGTTCCTTTTAATATTCGAATTGTTCGCACATCAAACGACTATTTAATAGTGTTTGATAATTCATGCTTGTTTTTTAAATAGATTTATTATGAACGCTTAAGAAAAAGAGGATAGAGGCATCTAACAATCGTTCAAAGGAACTACAGTTCACGAAAAATCACGGACCAATTACACTAGTCTACAAAATTAAACTTTTTCTGCAGCAAAATCATTTACGTTAACTCTCATAAATTTTATGACATTGAACACGAATATTAAACCCATGTTTCTCCATCAGCATTCACTTTTGAGGAAATCATTAACGAACAATATGCAAGTTTTCAACTTTTAATCTTCTTTTTTATTTTTGTATTTTAGCCATAGAAGGTATTTAAGTTTTCTTGCACAGAATGATTCTGTAGAACCGTCAGTATATGAGGATGCATATTACGTTAATGTTATGAATAGGAAAATATATTTACAGAATACTCAAAGCAAAAACGACGCCCAAAATGTCACAATTTATGTGGATATTTTATTTATTTTCAAAACTAAACGTCTAGGAGAAAATATAAATGTAATGCAGAGAATATAAAATAGTAGGTGACGATAGAGCAGACATTTTTCTTTGGGGAAACCATAATTGAAAGTTGCAAAGCAAATTTTAGTTTCATCTGAGAAATTAAAACAGCCCCTCAAGAAACATGGTACAAAATTTTAATCGGAAGGCCGAATTAGAAGTTAATTTGCGAGAGAACGGTTCGTTTCTGACCCATGGTTCCTCTCAGATATTTTACCTACGTAACAAGACGAATACGATGAGCCAATAAAAAAAATTTGCTACCCTTTCCCAAATTTTGCGGCTGGTTTTTTTCGCAAATCTCCATCGATCCAGAGGTATGGAACAACCCCTTAAAGCCATGACCATTAATTTTTTTACACCCTGTACATACCTACATACTTCCAGTGATTCTCATCACAGCCGTTTTATCCGTACCTACTATATAATAGCGTGCGTTGCAATTAGATTTATTGCTTAAAAATTCTTTGATGAATAGCGCTATATTAAACAAATTACAAAACCTGTACCATTTTCTCATGCCATCAAATAATATTGTTCCTTTGCATTCTCAATTTCAAAGTTATACGACTTCTAGAGAATAAAATTAATTTTCATAAAAGAACTTTATGGCATATAGACAAGTGACGTACATATCTGAATTCAGCGCAAAAAAATAGTATTACAAACACATATTAAATCTTGAATGCCAAACAAGAATTAAATTTTAACATTCGATAAAGTATGTTAAGTTTATGTGAATTATTAAACACTTAAAAATTTGTCACGAAAACTCTGCGTGATAGAGATCAACGGATTACATTTATAAATTACATTGCAAATATAATTAAAAATGTATACATCAAATTAACTAATGCAACAGGGATAGAATTTCCACGGTATAATAACAATCACTGGCGGTACCTTTTGTCTTGTGGAGATATTTTAGCTTTCCAATCCAAAACAAAATTAGTTTTGGCAATTTTTTAATGGTTTTCGCAAGGAAAGAGTCTACTCTATTGCTTGCGTTTATTAGATTTTCTCCTGGACGTCTACTTGTTAAGATAAATTGGAAATTGACCACAAAAATTTTGGTTTTTGTCCGTAGCTTTTGCTTTAAACATTATTTAAACCGAAATTTCACGCAAAAAAATTCCATAACTTCTATGGTTAAAGTTCATAAAAATTTCGAATATTAAAAATTCACATTTGTTTTGAAACAAATATTTTCAAAAACGAAGGGTAAGTAATTACGATGAACGAATTTTACATTCCGCTTCAGCGTCACAAAATAGATATGAATTAGTGCAAATATTATTTGTTCCAAGAGTTCAATTTTGTAAGCCAATTTTATCAAAGTGATCTAGGTGAAAAAATTTTTAATTGATTCATTTTGAAGAACTAACATAAGTAGAACTTCTTTATAGAAATGGTACCAACTGGAACCCTTTACGGAAGGCTCTAGTGAAAGCAAAAGTCAAACAAATGTCTTAATATCTCAAAACGAATCACTTAATGAATTTAATTGCTGGAATATGTATACATAATATGGTCATATGAGCCGTTCAGTGCACAAATCGATCAACTCCATAAAACAAAAAGTTGAGAAATGCGATGAAATATGTATATTGTTTTTTAAAATTCCCTTTATAATATAAATTCAAATATATATTGGAGAATGCATAAATGCAGATGTAGCTTTCATCTAACGGTATATAAAATTAATAAGAAAGGATAGCCAAAAAATAATCGCCAATAATGTTACAATTTTTATGTGACTAATGGAGTTAATCGATTTGGCAGCTGAAAAAAAGTAATAAAGTTAGATTCAGTGTTTAAATTTTTAAGTTATTTATAATAGAAAAAGTTAAAGTTTTATTACAGATTTTCCATAAAAATGAATGTTAACATTTCTATTATAATATGTTATTTGTGATTGATTCATAAGCAACATAAATGATGTCATCTTCATCAGCTGTATAGGAGAACTCGTCATTTCGATTTGTTGTCAATTTTTCATGGTAATTATATTTAACAGGAGGAATAAATTTTAGCAGGTCCATCATGTCTCTTCTTTTTTCCCTTGTCACAGGTCTATCTTTAGGATATAATAAAGGCTGATCTACATTTTTCAAACTTTGTGATCTATCTGCTACAGATTCCCTTATATTTATGGCATTAAATTCTGAATCTTCATTATAGTCATATTTAAATTGTATGAGGTGAGATAGCCTTTCTAACTTTATCCAGCGCATTTTAAACAAAGGCTATAGGAGGATAAGTATGATCCAGCGGCCTTAGCTCCGATCATGCTCGCTTTTTTTTGTTAAATTAGTACCTATGTGAGTACTTATCACAGCAATTTTCAACCCTTAAAAATTCATCCCCAGGGAGTAATCGTTAAATAAACAAATTTTTTCAAAAATTCATAACTTGAGAACGACTACTTTGATTTTATTGAAATTTATTCAGAACGTACATATAACTAAGGTCTCAGATTTAAAAAAATTCCAGACTTGATGACTTGACATAACCTTAGAAAAAAAATTAAAACATTTTTCAATGACTACTATTGGTAGGTTATGTTTGAGGCACAACTACCAAACTATTTTTATAGCTTTCTAACACCATTTTGCACCATATATAATTTTGGTACAATTTATTTCTTGGTGCGTCATATCCAAAAAAAATAAAAAGTCCAATTTTAATCATATTTAATTTTGTTAAATATGTTATAATTATGGCACACCCATCCTAATTTTTTTCTAGTTTTCTAACGTCATTTTGCACCATATATAATTTTGGTATAATTTATTTCTTGGTGCGTCATATGCAAAAAAAATAAAAAGTATAATTTTAATCATTCTCAATTTTTTCATTATGTTATCATTATAGCACAATCATCTTAATTTTTTTTTAGCTTCCTAACATTATTTTGCACCATGTATAATTTCGGTAGAATTTATTTTTCGGTGCGTCATATGCAAAATAAATGAAAAGTCTAATTTTAATCATCCTCAATTTTTTTCAATATGTTACCGTTATAGCACAATCATGTTACTTTTTTTGGTTTCCTCACATCGTTTTACTTTATCTACAATAATTTCTGAATTCATAATTCATAATAATAATAATAATAACAACAACAACAACAGAAACAGTGATTATAATAGTTATAAAAGTAATAATGACAATGGCAAGATTAGCTCCATACGTCTGTAGCTCTTGCCCGCTTATGCGGGCCCGCGCGAACGACAGACTTGATACCTAACTCATTATACCCACCACTAAAACGCATATCCCCGCTACATCTATCCACCACAGCACTAGCAACGGACGAAAATTGCATTAGAACGTTAAGTCGATCTGCCGAATCAAAATTAAATATGCGCTATCATCGTCATTGTAGTAAATGGACTTTTTGTTGTTTTTTTTTAGAAATTGCCGAAATATAGAAAAACTGTATACTTTTATTGATTCCAATGTAACACGCTGAGAATTATGAATTCAGAAATTATTATAGATAGAGTAAAACGATGTTAGAAAACCAAAAAAAATAACATGATTGTGCTATAACGGTAACATATTGAAAAAAATTGAGGATGATTAAAATTAGACTTTTCATTTATTTTGCATATGACGCACTGTTCCGTCGTACGGAAACAAAAGCGCGTTCGGAACGAAGCGAAAGTTTGCCGTTCTTTGAGGCCCGGGTCTGGCTGCCAGATTTTTTATTACCATCCAACATTTGGCGACCATCGTTCGCCAAGGCAGCTAGAACTCCGGTCCTTGAAGAATTAAGCAGCCTTCGTTTTGAATGAACGTTTTCGTTAATCCGTCGTGCTCTGTCAGCGGGTGGTAAACAGGGACTTCGGCCCGAACGGTCCCATCGACCGCCGCTGACTCGCGATGACAAATCGGTCATAAATCGCGCCTTCGAAGGGAAATTCTGCCGATCGGCCGGACTAGGATTTTTTGGGCACATCTGGTTGCACTTTCCTCCACCACGTATTCGCAGGGGGTGAACTCCCGCCTACGTGGGGCCCTTCTCGCCGAAAGTCCCATGGGGGTGGTCACTCCTCTCGGAGGAAAGTGCGGCCAATCAACATCGCGCACTGCCCGGAAAATCCGAAAAACCCGCCTGCTGAAACGTCGCAAAAATTCAGCAAGTGGGGATGTCCGGCCCATAGCGTCGTCGAGGGACTTCGGAGGAAAAATCCTCGAAGTCACTTGCCTTCAGAACCTCGAAACGCAAACATACCGAGCTCGCTGACGACGAAAACCGTCGTAGTTTGCTATTTTATATTTTGGAGTGTTAACTATCTCGCGAACGAACAAGTTCTCCGTCGGTCGAGGACGATCGCGACGATAAAACACTTACTCGCGAAGCATAATCGACGCAAATCGTGAGTGAGAGTAGTGGTCGTCAAATCTATACCACGTCGGATCTTGACGCCACGAAACATTTTGGTCCTTCGAGCCGGATCCACCCTAAGGACGAGCAGCAGCCATCCAGTGGATCCAAGGGAAAGGCGAGACGGAAACCACAACTTGGAAACACCAACCTGGAAGCGGTCTACGGCAATCGAGCGGACCGGAGACAAGCCATCGACCAGGTAGGCTCGTTAATATTACCAAGTTTGAAGTGATCCGTCCTTTCCATCTCAAACTCCTTTAAAATGGCAAACGTGAACACGACCGCGACCGCGAGCGAAACAAGTGCATTCTCGGAGACAGACATCCGCGTACGAAGGCAACGTCGTCGCACTTTCAAGTCGCAGATTACTACGGTGGAGAAATACGTCGCGTCGTACAAGGACTCCGAGACAGAGCGGATTAAGCTCCGTAATAAAATAAAACGTCTGGAGCAACAATTAACGGCATTCGACGCGATACAAGACGATTTGATCCTCATCGACGGTCCCGAAGACACAGAGACGCAGTATAACGAGATATTAGAGCGTTTCGACCACGTTCTCGCGACCGCGATGCACGTGCTGCAACGTGCCGAAACATCGGCAGAAACAGCGCGTAACGAAGAAAATCCTGCGCAATCGGCCACACCGACTCCATCGACCGCGACCGGAAGGGGGTCGGACGAAACTCTCCCGAAAATCGACCTTCCCAAGTTCGATGGCTTGGTCGAAAATTGGATCACGTTCAAGGACGCCTTCGTGGATATGATCCATAAGAACAATCGATTAAGTAATTCGAAAAAGATGAATTACTTATATTTATCGCTATCGGGGAGAGCCCTCCGCGCGATCAAGGGCTACAAGGTCTGCGATAAAGACTACGAGCTCGCATGGAGACAACTCGTCGAGATATACGACAATCAACGTACGCAGATTCTCCGCCACGCCGCATTACTTCGAGACACTCCGACGATGCCCGACAACTCGCCGCGATCAATTTTAGATTTGGTGACTCACATGCAGCAACACGTGCGATCATTAGAGTCACTGGGTCGATCGCGAGAACAGATCGCGAGTGATCTATTGACCAGCATCGTGGTGTCACGAATGGGGAAGAAAACGCGGTCGAACTGGGAGAGAACATTGAGAACAAAGGAGATGCCCACCATCGACGATGTTTTCGGGTTCCTCCTCACGGTGGTCCACCAAGCGAACGAAGATGACACAACATCTTCCGAGCCGCGAAAAGTGCACTTCTGCTGCACCAGCGAAGATGACGAGCACGAAGGGGAGTGGGAAACACCGAAGAAACGAGGAAAGAAGCGACCACGACCGACGCCGCAATACTCGCCGCCTTCTTCGCCTCGTTCTTCGGCCCAAGAACATCAACGTCCATCACCCCCAGCGAAGTATCGGTCGCAGCCTCCGCGTCTTTCGTCGCAATCGCGATATTCGCAGCCACCGCGTCACTCTCCGCGAAATTCGCCGCCGTCGCCGACATCATCCATTCGCGGAAAGAGGCAATCCTTCGCGACATCCACGTCAAAATGCCGGATCTGTAAGCAAGGTACGCATCCGGAATACGGCTGCAACCAATTCCTTGCCCTGACAATCGAAAAGAGAATCGAAGTCGCGCGAAAGACAAATCTCTGTATGAACTGTCTGCGGGCAGATCACAAAACCGAGCAATGTAAAGCGGGATAATGCGGGTCGATATATCGTCGCGCTGCCGTTCAATGAGAAGAAATCGCAAATCGGCGAGTCACGTGCGCGAGCACTCAACCGATTCTTCTCATTGGAGCGAAAGCTTAATCGTGAGCCGGAATTGAAGCGCGAGTACTCTGCCGTCATCGAGGAGTACCTCTCACTCGGGCACATGAGACAGGTAGAAACAGTCGACGCGCCCGGATTCTACCTGCCTCACCACGCGGTCGTGAAACCTTCGAGTACAACGACAAAGGTTCGCGTGGTTTTCGACGGATCGGCAAAATCCAGCAGCGGCGTTTCACTCAACGACGCTCTGCTAACGGGACCTACGCTGCAGGACGATTTATTCGCCTTGCTCCTGCGGTTTCGGATTCACGCGTTCGTGCTGACCGGTGACATCGAGAAGATGTACCGCCAGTTCATCGTGCGAGAGGAGGATCGCCGATATCAGCGCATCTTGTGGAGAAACGAGCAAAACGAGATCGCCACATACGAGCTGAACACCGTCACGTTCGGGCTTTCTTCAGCTCCGTTTCTCGCCATAAGATGCGTCCAACAACTGGCAGACGACGAACGGACCGACTTTCCCAGGGCTTCAATGACGCTGAGGAGGGATCTGTACGTCGATGACCTTCTCACCGGCGCCAATACGCTCGATCAAGCGTTGGTGCTACGAGATGAAATCATCGGCGCACTTCAACGAGGAGGCTTGAACATCCGGCAGTGGGCATCCAACGAGCCAGCCCTCCTTACTGGACTGTCTGAAAAACAGATTCATCCGAAACTCTTCGGCGACACCGACACCGTGAAGACCTTGGGAGTAGTATGGAACGCGAACGAAGATACCATCACGTACACCGTCGATCCAAATATCGCGCAAAGAGTGACGAAGCGGACCATTCTTTCAACCATCGCGAGGATCTTCGACCCTTTGGGACTGCTCGGTCCGGTTACCATTGTGGCGAAGATTATAATGCAACGATTGTGGCAACTGAAACTCGACTGGGACGAATCGTTGCCCGCTCAGTTGCACACAGAATGGTCCACTTTTGTGAACGACCTTGCAAATTTAAACAAGGCGTCGTTCAAACGTCACGTTGCGCAACGGAAACATCACCTTATGGAGCTGCACGGGTTCTGTGATGCCAGCGAACGGGCATACGGAGCGTGCGTGTACATTCGCTCGGTCGACGAAAACGGACAGACGGAGACGCATCTTCTGTGCGCAAAATCACGGGTTGCGCCTCTTAAAACCGTTACCCTCGCGCGACTCGAGCTGTGCAGCGCCGCATTGCTCGCCAGCCTATATGCTACGATCCGAGAGGCGATGGTTGAAGAAATTGATCGCTCGATCTTCTGGACCGATTCAACCATCGTCCTCAATTGGCTCCGACGATCTCCGGCCACACTAAAAACATTCGTTGCGAACCGTGTGGCGGAAATTCAACGGAAAACAGACGCGCGATCGTGGCGACATGTCCGATCGGAAGACAATCCCGCCGACGTGTTATCTCGCGGACAATCGCCGAGCGAATTGATCGACCATCGCGCATGGAAACATGGACCACTTTGGCTTTTGGACATCGAATCGTCTTGGCCCGTGTCGCCCATCGACGAATTGGAAGAAATCCCGGAGGCCCGAACAATAATCTGCTTCGCTACTACCACCATCCACAGCGAGGAAATTCTGGAGAAATATTCATGTTTCTCTCGGCTGAAGAGAATTGTGGCTTACTGTCTTCGGTTTGGACGGCCCGATCGCGACAAGGGACCTTTAACCGTCGAAGAACTGCAGAAGGCCGCAGATCGGATTCTGCAACTTGTGCAAGCTCCCGCGTTTGCGCAAGAGTTGCAGCAGCTCAAGGGCGGGACTGAATTGCACCGCAAAAGCAGACTCCTACCACTGCACCCTTTCGTGGACGAAAGGGGTCTCCTGCGAGTGGGGGGACGTTTGCAAAACTCGGACCTGCCCTTCGAGCAAAAACATCCGATAATCTTACCGAGGGGACATCACGTCACTGGCCTCATCATCCGGCAGGCCCATCTCCAGCATCACCACACCGGAATCACATCGACGCTAAACATCGTGCGACAAACGTATTGGCCGATCGACGGACGCAACACAACGCGAAAAATCGTTCGGCAGTGCGTCAAGTGTTTCCGGGTGAATCCACCTGAGACCCAGTACATTATGGGTCAGTTACCTGCGGCGAGGGTAACGGAGCACCGACCGTTCTACAATACAGGTGTAGATTATTGCGGGCCATTTCATGTCAAGGAACGGCGCTACCGAAACCGCAAACAAGTGAAGGTGTACGTCGCGGTCTTCATTTGTTTTGCGACAAAGGCAGTTCATTTAGAGGTTGTCGGGGACCTGACATCGGAGGCGTTTATGGCGGCGCTTAAACGTTTCGTCGGTCGAAGAGGACTGTGCCGAAATATATACTCGGATAACGGTACAAACTTCGTTGGCGCGAGCAACGATTTAACGGAGCTGCACAATTCCCTACCTGAGGACGAAGGGATCCGGCGCTTCCTCACGGAGAGGAACGTTACGTGGCATTTCACGCCGCTCTCTCACCTCACTTCGGAGGCCTATGGGAAGCAGCCGTTAAATCGTTTAAACACCACGTTAAACGCGTCGTCGGCGAGGAATTGTTCACTCTCGAACAGTTCAACACGTTCGTCATCGAAGTCGAAGCCATCCTCAACTCCCGACCTCTGACACCTCTTTCATCCGATCCTAACGATCCCCTCGCGTTAACCCCGGGTCATTTCTTGATCGGTAACGCCTTAACGAGCCTCCCCGAGGCCGATTTCAGCGGCACTCCCAGCAATCGCTTGACCAACTGGCAACATATCCAGAAGGTCAAGCAAGATTTCTGGACGCGCTGGCACAAGGAATATATCAATCTCTTGAACGTGCGCCACCGCTGGACCAAGGGGAGTCACAACATCTCGGAGGGGACGATCGTGGTACTGAAGGAGGACCATACGCCGCCATTGCAGTGGCATCTCGGGCGTATCGAGCAGGTCCATCCAGGGAAGGACGACGTCGTACGCGCTGTCACCGTTCGCACAGCGTGCGGCGTCTACCGGCGCAACGTTCGGCAGCTGGCACCCCTTCCCATCTACGAGGAGTCATCGCCGTCTTCGTAGAGCGTACCGAATCAGCTGGCACCGCTTCAAGGGTCGATGAAGCGGCATCGTTATCATCGAAGCCAGCGTCAGCGAGCAGAACGAAATCGGTAACGTAATTGATCGACAGAGTCTCTCAACGGGGGGAGCATGTTCCGTCGTACGGAAACAAAAGCGCGTTCGGAACGAAGCGAAAGTTTGCCGTTCTTTGAGGCCCGGGTCTGGCTGCCAGATTTTTTATTACCATCCAACATTTGGCGACCATCGTTCGCCAAGGCAGCTAGAACTCCGGTCCTTGAAGAATTAAGCAGCCTTCGTTTTGAATGAACGTTTTCGTTAATCCGTCGTGCTCTGTCAGCGGGTGGTAAACAGGGACTTCGGCCCGAACGGTCCCATCGACCGCCGCTGACTCGCGATGACAAATCGGTCATAAATCGCGCCTTCGAAGGGAAATTCTGCCGATCGGCCGGACTAGGATTTTTTGGGCACATCTGGTTGCACTTTCCTCCACCACGTATTCGCAGGGGGTGAACTCCCGCCTACGTGGGGCCCTTCTCGCCGAAAGTCCCATGGGGGTGGTCACTCCTCTCGGAGGAAAGTGCGGCCAATCAACATCGCGCACTGCCCGGAAAATCCGAAAAACCCGCCTGCTGAAACGTCGCAAAAATTCAGCAAGTGGGGATGTCCGGCCCATAGCGTCGTCGAGGGACTTCGGAGGAAAAATCCTCGAAGTCACTTGCCTTCAGAACCTCGAAACGCAAACATACCGAGCTCGCTGACGACGAAAACCGTCGTAGTTTGCTATTTTATATTTTGGAGTGTTAACTATCTCGCGAACGAACAAGTTCTCCGTCGGTCGAGGACGATCGCGACGATAAAACACTTACTCGCGAAGCATAATCGACGCAAATCGTGAGTGAGAGTAGTGGTCGTCAAATCTATACCACGTCGGATCTTGACGCCACGAAACACGCACCGAAAAATAAATTCTACCGAAATTATACATGGTGCAAAATAATGATAGGAAGCTAAAAAAAAATTAAGATGATTGTGCTATAATGTTAACATAATGAAAAAAATTGAAAATGATTAAAATTATACTTTTTATTTTTTTTGCATATGACGTACCAAGAAATAAATTATACCAAAATTATATATGGTGCAAAATGGTGTTAGAAAGCTATAAAAAAAGTTTGGTAGTTGTGCCTCAAACATAACCTACCAAAAGTAGTCATTGAAAAATGTTTTAATTTTTTTTCTAAGGTTATGTCAAGTCATCAAGTCTGGAATTTTTTTAAATCAGAGACCTTAGTTATATGTACGTCCTGAATAAATTTCAATAAAATCAAAGTAGTCGTTCTCAAGTTATGAATTTTTGAAAAAATTTGTTTATTTAACGATTACTCCCTGGGGATGAATTTTTAAGGGTTGAAAATTGCTGTGATAAGTACTCACATAGGTACTAATTTAACAAAAAAAAGCGAGCATGATCGGAGCTAAGGCCGCTGGATCATACTTATCCTCCTATAGCCTTTGCTGGCAACCATGTATGGGTTACTTTTCTGTTAATGATTGAATTTTCTAAAGGTTTTGTTGAAAAAAATCTTGGTGAATCATTTGGATTAGATTAAATGGCGCTTTCTTTTTACATGTTTTGATTATACTGTTCTAATCCCCGCCTTCTAGTGCATTTGAGTTGCTTCAATGCAACGATTTACATTAAAGTATGGAGTTAATCAAAATGGCATCTGAGACATTTTGTTATTATTCAGTGGTAAGAAAAAATTGTCGTTTAATGGTGTTCATCTTTATTATTCAGGAAAGTTATTGTAAATATAAAAAGTTACGACTATACCAAGTGCTTTGACACTAAAATTTAAGATTTTTCAAAAAGTGAAGTTAATCGATTTGTGCACTGAACGGCTCATATATGTATATAATAGCGCTCATTCTCTAAAATTCGTAAAAAAATCTTACAATCTCTCGCTTCACGCTAAAAGAAATTAAAATAACAAGTTCTCCAGCTAAAAATTCTGAAAACAGACGTACATTTTAAAATAAAATTTCATAGACGAGTATAGTCCTATCTTTCTGAATTTCCCAAGAATTTGCTATTTTTTAGCCCATTCTAAGTAATATTTATTCATTACTTCTTTATATAATATATAACTATAAAAATCTTTTTTCAACCATATCAGTTAATATTATTCCGAATATGATTACAATATAAAATTCTATTCATTATAATTAAGAAAATAATATTTTTAAGACTGATAGAAAATAAATTATTGTGGAAACTGTTGCATAACGGTTTATGAAATATCGAGTATTGTATTCTTTCGTCTATCTGTGTTGATGTATCCGACACTACATTTCCGGAGACAATACTCGATGTTTCTGTCTTTCAATAAAAGCGCTGAACAGGCGACTCTTTGTTCGTTCCCGTTTTCCTATTTCATTTCACCTTTTACTCGAGCTTTCGCTCTATTTCCCATTTTCTCTCCCAGTTCGTTTCTCTTGTATTCTCTCCAACACGTATAAACAGAAGATGAGAGAGAAAGAGAAAGAAAAGATAGAGAGAATGAAGAAAGTGAAGAAAGTAAAGAAAGGATCCATAAAGATCTATAAAGCTGCGTTTACACTGTAACGAATGGCGTGCCGGCCGTTATTGTCGACTGGCTTTACCAATTGAAACAAGCAAAAACATGAATTGCCCGCAGTATAAGTGTCACACTATCCACTCATTCCAACTGCACCATTTATAGTTGATGCTTCAGAAAAAGTAGTAAGTTACGCAGAAATAATTTATTGAAGGTAAAATAAAGTGAACTGCAATGCAATTAGATAACAATGGATAGATTTGGGTCATGGTTCTCAACGGGGATGCTACCACACGCGGCGCCGGCAGGTGTTGAAGAGATCTAAAGATGCTTTTTGGTCTAACAATAAATCAAATTTATGGAGCATTGAGGACTAACCGTCGACCCCTTGGGCAATACTCACAAGAATTGATATTGATAATACTCTCAAAAATCAACGCTATCAATTATAAAAAAGAAACAACTAAGAATTCTCGTATCTCGCAGCTATACATCATATGCAACATAGGCAAACTATTAACCATTTGCGGTCACGTTTCATTAAGAACAAAATGTGTAATCGCACTTAAAATATATTACTAAACTCTTAGTAAAAATTATTTATACCTTAGAAACGTGTTCATTCTTTACTCTGGTGGCTGAGAGTAGACAAACGATGACAACGGTTATAGTGTTTTGGTAGCTGAGAGCAGACGTATGGCCGTCAACTAAGGGTTAATACCACTGGAAGGATGAATTACCAAATAGCCTGCAAAAAGAGAGTTATTTAGCGATTCAAGATTTCTTCTTCGAAAGCATTACACACGCACTAATAGGTGAAAATAGCTAAACCCGATCACGGAGCTCTGATGGCTCGTCGGCGGTCGAGGGCGTACTGATAGCGAAGTGGACATCGAAATGACTTATTGTTGAGATTCGCACAAAGGATAACTATAGGTTACGATCGTCGAGTTCCCGAGTATATTTTGTCAACACGCGGCGATCTCATCGTACTTCTTGGCCAGTGAAGAGAAAATTTTGGTCTCGTTGGACCTAGAATTATTCCTAAAATTGTAAAAGGAATTGAACATAGTTTTTTTTACAAAAATACAGTTATTCTTTATGAATCATTTTATGACTTTATGTTCCACGATATGTACCTTGCTTTACAAATAAATTTTGTGTTTATGAGTTACTTTTTGATAATAACGCTACATTAAACAAACCGCTGTATATGTAATATTTGGTTATGGGAATAAACAATAAAGTCATAAAATAATTCATAAAGAATAAATGTATTTTTGTAAAACAAACTATAATGGAAAGATGTCTGCTCTATCGCCACCAACCATTAGAATTTCTCCTTGACGTCGAGTTTCTTCTATAAATTGATTCTAAAAATCCTTCCGGATATAACGTTGCATATTACTTTTATGTTTAAACAGTGCTCAAAGGGGAAACGGCGCCTAAAATAGCCCAAAATTTGTGAATGTGTTCCTATGTATGTAGGATTTTGAAAAAACTAACAGCAGGTATATGTGCTAAAACTTTAATAATAAAAACATGAATAAAAAAATAACAAATAAAGAAGAACAAAATTAATATAAACTGAATAGGATCGCTACTTCGCTCGACGGTTGACGCTTTCCGACTGCCGACCACGCGGGCGATGTTCGCTTTCTTATCTGCCCGATCGTCTTTTCTTTCGGGTTGCCACGCGGTCGACGTCTCCTATCGATCGATGCTCGATCGATATTATACACACGCACTCACACACAGCATCCTTCATGTATTTTAAAATCTAAACGCCTGGGAGGAATTCTAGTAGTAGGATGCGGTAAATTAGATACTTTTCTTGAAGAAGACATAATTGAAAGTTGCAACACAAATTTTGTTTTAGACTGAGAAAGTAAACTATCTCTGCGCACCCGTTACACCCGCACTAGTATTATGATATACAGCTTGCTTTACAAATCACAAAAAAAAACCCTACATTATACGGTTAAGTGTCTTACATATCTGAATTCCGGCTCAGATATGTAGTAGTGAGAAAACGCTAATTAACATTACATATTAAAGCTTTTTGCGCCAAAAAAGGTAAATTGTTTGTCTTCTAATATTCTTGCATTAGCCCTTTGTAGTCATTTTTAATTAAAAACAAAATGTGTAACAACACATAAAACAAAAATTATAGTAAAAATTATTTATACCCCAAAAACGTGTTGCTTCTTTGCTACGGTTGCTGAGAGTAAACACAACTCAACCAAAATTATCGTCTCAAATTATAAAATGTGGGACCACTTGAGATATTAGCTTATCGCATGGGTTCCCAACGGGGATGCTGCCACTCACCAGCAGTTGTTGAAGAGACCTAAAGGGGCTCTTTTCGTCTAACAACAATAAGTCAAAAGGAGGCATTGAAGACGAACCACCAACCCCCCTGAGAAATATTTGTAAGAAGTCAAGTTTCAACACATAATTCGAAATGTCTTCTATGCCTTGAAGTACTTATCCATCGCATATTACACATAAATCGGTTGCGTACCCGGGACCGGTATACTCACTAATACAACTTTAAAAATCTGACCTCGTTTTCAATACATAATACAGTATACTTCAACTGTTTGTAAGAAGAGCACCGTGGACTCAATGTTGGAAAAAGTTGGCTATGACCCTAAAAAGTTAGAAAACCGAGGGTCACATTATTTATTTCAAGAACCGGAGTCGGTATATCTTTTTCTGAAATGGAGACGGCGAACAATTTTTTTCGAAAAGTGAATGCGTAAGCCAAAATGATTAGAAACCTATGATTTAAGTAGTATGAAGGTCGAAATTCACTGGCACTAATATCACATCGTTGCTATTATTACATTAAACATTCGTTACATACAGATACACGGATATTCAGCCTTCCAAGTTGGAAAATCGTGGATCACATTATTAATTTCAAGAACTAGAGTCGGTTCATATTTTTTTGAAAGGGAAGTGGCGAGAAATCTTTTCTCGAAGAGTGAGTGGTAATCCAAAATGATTAAGAACTTATGGTTTAACTGGTAGGAAGGTCGAAATACTCTGCTATTATACTATTATGACATCGTTGCTATTATTACACTAAACATTCCTGGCATAGGCACACACGGATATTCAACCTTCCAAGTCATAAATAAAAGGTAACGACCTAGTAAGGCCAAACGTGGCGATTTCCTTTATCTTGACTAGGCCGTTTTAACAATTATCAATCTGAACTACACCAAATTCCTCCAACAAAAATATGTATTATGATACAAGTAATGTATATATTATAACTACAAGTCGAATCGTTGTATTTTCAATAACATAGGATCATCAATGATCAATGTAGGATAACAAAAATTTTACTTTCCGGAGTTGTAAATTGTTCTCTTGTTGGGACAATTTTTAAAGCTTTTTTTGTATATACATGTTCGATATACAGTAAATCGCACATAGCAGACAACAGATCGCTGTAAACGTTTTCGCTACTAGCAGTGATTGTAATCACCCAATGTTTGACGTTTGCTGTGTACTGACGGTGACTATGGTCACCCGTCAAAATTTCACACCTGGAATTAATTATTAGATCATATCTTGTATCTGCATATTTTTTAAATACCAATTTAAGAAAATATTAGTCGATCACGAAAGGATAAATTACTTCTATACTGGTAATAATAAGTTAAGTTATACGTTATATCACAAATCAGTGATAATTTTTTATTTTAACAATTAATTCTGAGCGAATAAAAAGAAGGTTTAACACCTTATCGCACAATAACGAGTGACTCTCATGATGCGGTATGTAAATTGAACAGGGAATTTCCAAGTTTTGTAAAACTTACTAAATTCAAATAATATGAGTGAGATGCGACACGATAAAAATGATTTCTGTAATATTAATCTTTTGTTAAATGATATGATATATCACGGAGCAATTTTTATTTCACCGATTAAGTTCTGAATTATTGCGCTGGATGTCGTGAAAGAAGTCGTAAGGCAAGGGATTAAAAAGAAAGAGGTAGATTTTGATAACATTGTAAAAAAAATGTTAGGAAAGCAGAGAGGAAACAGATACTGGGATAAAAATATGACAAAAAGGTGACCAAATGAGTAAGTAAATGAATGAAAAGGCAGAAAGAGAACGTTCATCCTTTCGTCCTTTACTTCTATATTCTCTCTTCCTACGTTTCTGTAGTGGCTAGCGTATTTGCAACGTTGATGAAACTTAGGTTTGTACTGCAGTAGGCACCGCAATCGGGTCGTTTTTAGACCTTCTGTTCCACCATAAAGGTTTGCCAGATCCTCGTTAAGCGACGCCACCGCTCAAATCTTGTGGGTTCAAACGAACCTGCCTGAATAAAATTATCAGTTACATTGAAGAGCAGGTAATTGTTAATTTATAAGATATGAAACATTGGGATAAGTAAAATCAATGGATAAAAAATTTGGAAAAAAAAACATTTTTAAACTATACAGAGCTATACATTTATGTGTTTCCATACTGAAAGAAAACCGTAGCAATACATATAATATTTTTCGATCTGACCAACTAGGCTTCCATTCCATAGAGACGGAAATTGAATTCTAAGCTTGCACTGAACAAAACTTCTGCTGTATCATAAATATGAAAACGATGATTTTTTAAGCAAGCCATTTATTCGATACTAACTCATTTTAAATATTTTGTAATACACACCCCAAAGTGACTCATTGTCAGTTTCAAAACAAAATACACTACTTGCTTTCGGTCCAATTAATGCTTTCCCTAAATATTTTAAACACATACCAACAACATCTGCCTTTTTGAATCTTAGTCATGAGAGGCAACCTTCATAGTCCATAACTCGCGCCACATTATTTCGCAGTCCTTAACACGTTCCGTGCCGCGTGGGGCGTATACGACCCACACTAAACTTTCCGTTCAGGTTTCTTGCATTTCTCATTGCAAAACAAAGAATTTTATTGTGAATAATATACTTTAAAGTTAAATATAGGCATCTTAATATCATGTATACTGCAAAGAAATTTTTTTAATCGTATAAGTGTGGGTCGCACACGCCTCACGCGGCCTGAACAGAAAATCTTAAAAAATTATCCGGCACGGAATGTGTTAAAAGGACAAACTAGAGATCGAGCAAGTACATCTTTTAGATTGCAATTCTTTTACGAAGTTATACAGACATACCCGAAAGACCGGAGTCTTTTCCATTGTAATAAAATTTGTTGGAACTGTAGCACCGAATACAACAGACTTTTAAATATCTACTTTATAGTTTTCACCGGGAATGATGATATCATTAAATAATATTATTAATAGCATTGTCAAGAAATAATATTTTATAATATGAATTACGGTAATGCAACAAGCATTGCATGATTGACAATGGACAATTAGAAGTAATATTATCTATACTCCATTCAACTAGATTTTCTACATTACTTCCTTGCACAACAGTAGATTCCCAAATTACACTTATAACTAGATGAACAACTTGTTTGAAACATATTACTGGTGGCAGTACTTATGCCCAAATCCCGCAAATTCTATATTTAACGATGATAAGATGAAATATTTGGGGAACTGCAACGAAAACTAACATTTATGAAAAAAAAAATGAATCTGCGCTATACATTGTTTTAGAGGCCTCTAATTACGTACGATCTCTTTTTAAAAACTTATTTCTTAAATAAATTCATAGCCCTATTATCATATTCTTCATCACAAAAGTACTTCATCGTAGTCCTTTGATTTTCCGAAGATAGACTGTTCTTGAAGTGCACGTCTCGATCGATTGATCTCGAAGTTGACGTATTAGCGCGAGACTAATTACAGTGCCGCAACCTGATTATTTTTGCTGAGTTAATTTATGTTGAGTGAACTTGAGGTAATTTATTCACATAAAACAACTAAGTAACAACAACAATACAACAACACTTTACGGAAAACAACAACTTAAATGACGATTGTGTTGAGATGTTAAGAAACGATGATTTCGTGACGATTGATAGATATAAGCCGATTGATTGTTAAAGCAGTTGTGAGACTTTCGTTGTTAAAAACAGTTCTTGATGGTTTGGTGGTAATTGCAGTTCTTGATAGTTTGATGTTAAAAACAGTTCTGATTCCGTTCTATCCGCCAAAGTCTGAATCGCCCTCCAACCGGCCCCCTCCTCCTCACTGCTGTTGGTGAAAAAGGGTGCTATGGAAAATTAGAAAATTTCCGATTGGAGGGTTCGGTATTTCTCAGAATACGATTTTCTGATTCGCAGATAGAACGGAAGTGACGTCGGTCACTGAAAACGAATTTTGTGATTGGCTGATCACTGTAGGCGGCAGGGTTCCAAGAACCAGTGGTGCGGTTCCAAGAAAAGGTGTGAACGCCGAATTTAATTAATATTTTCAGTCGCCTAGGTTTATGACTTGAGTCATAAACCAGACGAGTGAACTTTTGGATCATCTGGCTACCAGATGGGCTTGCCGATTTCTGGATTTTCGGTCATCCTGCCGAACAATGACCAGCCAAGTCGCGTCTAACGGTATGCACTGCAGCTCCGGTGACCGCTTCGCGAGGCCACCGATTTTTTAAGCGTATCGTTTATCGCTGTTGCGCTATCATGCGTCAACAACTGTACCTTATCTCTAATTGATAGATATTCAATTGTAAGATTTTTTCACTTTTCTACGTCCTATTATAATTATCATTAAAAAAAATATATTGGGGAAACTATTTTATCAGTTGCAATCATACAGTTGCATTGCCGCTGATGGTGAATGATACAAGGAAACATATCGTAACCGTACACACCGATTTTTATAAAGCTTGCGGCAGGTTGAGTTCTCAACAAAATATTTGAAACGTTTTTTTTTTTATCGAGCATGGTCTATACTAAGAGGATAAAAGTATCCCTCAAAGTTGAGGGATGAAAATGCATTTTTTAAAATATCCTGGTAACTAGAGGATATGAAAAAATAACTTTTTTTTAGATCATGTGTTCTTTAGCAGAGTATTTAGCTGCATAACAAAGATTGCACAAAAATTATTTATTTAACGCGTTGTCTGCCACGGTAATTTTGAGAAACCCGGTCCAAGAAACCACTTTAATTTAATCATATTATATTAAAGAAAACTTTCATTATAGTACGTAGTAATCGTCAAAAACCACAGAGAATGTATCTTTTTAAACAAAAATCTTACGAATTATCTCGTAGTTGACTTTGGAAAAGTTTTGCACGATTATGTTTTCTGTTTCTTTCTTAGTAAATTCTCTGTTCATGTAAGCCAGCCTTGATTTTTTCTTCTCTTCAAAGAAACTGTCTCTTCATATTTACACTGATATGCTATTAATTTAGTCGTAACTTTACGAATATGATAAGTAAACAAACTACGAGATATTCCTCCGCTATCGACTATATTTATGTATATAAACTATAATTCAAATTAACACTAGATTTACGGGTGTTGATACACCTATTTTTCTGAAGTGAGCCAATTTGACTCACACAAGAAAATTGAAGTCTTTTGTAAAGAAAATAGTTCGAAATCAATTTAAATGTAAGATTTATTATTAGAAAATTAACCAATCAATGTATTATACATATAGCAATCAAATTTTGAGTGAGCCAAATTGACTCCGTAAATCTAGTGTTAAACAGATGTCTAATTACGACGAAAAAAACAAATTTCCGGAATTGAGCCACTGTCGAAATGATACGATCTGAATGACTGTGAATTTCTTCCATACTGCTGGTCGACATGATGGATGGCCATCTGTTGGTCAGATGTACTCTTAAAATCTACTGATATTAATTGTCTCATTAGAAAACAGTCTCCTCAAAAGCATCATTTTTTAGCCAATCAATCACGTGAGATCATAAAGAATCGCAGAAGGATCTTGATCTTCAAATATGCACAAAAAACTCATAAGATCCTGAGTCTCGATAAATAGTTCTTGGAGTAGCAATTCATCCCATCCAAAGAGCATGCATTAAAGTTTTTCCGAAGAAAATGATTGAACGTAATCCCAATAAATTACTGTGCGTGGCTGTGGAAATGAAGTACACTTATCCCTCGAATTACACGTTACTTTATTTATACGGTCTCACTTTCACACGATTTTCAAAATAACGAATTCAAGAAAACAATTAAAAAATTATAGTCTATTCCTTTTATCTCAATGGAAATGAGTTTAACTTAGCACGGAGGAAGAGTCTTTATTTTCTTCACGAATAAGAAATTTAATGTAATAAACAAGATATACAAGATTTGACGATTGTAACGATTAAACCACGACAACGGAATGCAACTAGCTTTTATAACAATAATTAAAAAGTTCAAACATTAACAATTCGAAAGGTACACAATGTAAAAAACTCCAACTAACGACGGTAGACTAATTCAACGTATAACTAATTGTAAGAATCCTACGACGTGCAACTAAAACTGATCCTGCCCTTAAACCGATACCTATTTATAATCATTCTCACGTCCCTACCTTACGATTATTCACTCTATCGCACTCGCCCTCTCATTCCCTGCCCTCTAGAATATTCAGGGCCTTGAAAGAAAGTATGGTTGTGTCTGATTCAACCATGCTTTCCCACGCAGCCCTTCGTCATTCTTAACACTTTACCGACCGGTATTTTTTTAACATCCTACCCACTTCTGATCGGTCACTTGCCCGCAAATATAATATTTCCCTGATACTGATATCTCTTCGAAAATTGCAAAGTTTCTTCACTGAGTGCTTGGCACATTTACATAACCACAATGATATTAATGATTTATTAATTGCCGTAGCAATCAATTAATAAGTTAAAAGTCCAAAAGTATTGGGAAGGAAAAGCTGATTAATCGGCTACCGGTGGGTAAAGTGTTAAAAACATGTGAAGAATATTTTTCAGCATTAGATAACAAATATTTTTTCTGTCAACTAATATATTGACATCTATAGAAATATTTACAGTCCACGACTTCGATTTACATTGTACTCTAAAGATGTGATTATTCGCATAAATCAAAGGGTTGTGTGTAATTCCCTCGCAAGCCTGGTTTAGACTTAATCGATGTCCGAGACCTTCGTGCCAGCTAATTATTTCTTTATACGATTCTCGAAGATTTATCTGGTTTTCCTTGAAAGGTTATTTGACCGATATACACCTGTCTGTGAGGTCGTGCCGGTTGTTCCAATTATAGTAAATTTTGAGATTGTTATGCTCTGTAGACTGCGAACTCCGGAAGAATAAAATAAAAATCTTTTCCTTGCTTTAGACGTGATTTCTACATTTTTCCCAATTCTGAACTGATTTGTCTTATTGATAGTAATTTAAAAAATATTTAGTTAGCAAAAAGTAAGTCTATTCCTAATTTTTCGAATTCTATGTCGATTAGCTTAATATTTTGGGGTACTTGTGGGTTTGTCAGAATGGTTTGTGAATCAACAATGTTACTAATATACTGTATGTTCTTTACAGGTCTCAAGAAGTACAGGGACACTGTCCCACTTCGTCAATCTAAACATAGTGATACCAGAGGCGCTTATACTAGGAAGCGACGAGCATCACGTCGACGTAGGGTCCATCATAAATCTCGTGTGCATAATAGAAAAGGTAAGAGTGCCGTAAAACTGCAATCTTTTTACTTAACACTTAGTCAAATGAATGGAGTAATCTTCCCGTTGTAAAGAGAGTCGGTTTACGGTTAGTTTACTGGTTTGCATTACTGAAAAAAAATGCACGGTGCATAGTGTATAGTTTGACTTTTTCTCAATGGTTGGCTAAGTGTTAACACGAACGTATAAAAGGAATAATAAATAAAGAATATGATGATTACGCCTGGAAATGGAATGAATTATTAAAATTCTTTGTGTACTTTTCAAATTTACCATACACATCTTTCTATACATAGAAAAGTACATTCCGATATATTTTTCTTATCTGTATCAAGTATGTAAGATAATGTAGGAACCGAATTTTTATAGTTAAGTAATAGTTTTAACTTTAGAATCAGTGAGCGCGGGTAGATTGTGTATAAGCAAGAGTAAATGTTTAGAATATGTGACTTGGAAAACGAATAAACGCATAAAAGAGTAGATTTATAGACGAATAGACAAATGGACTTAAAGGCGAGTAGACTGGTAGATGAATAGACGAGTAGATTCGTAGATGAATAGACGAGTAGACTTGTAGACGAATAGACGAGTAGACTTATAAACGAATAGACGGATAAACTTATATACGAATAGACGAGGAGACATATAGACAATTATACGTGTAGACGAATATACGAACAGACAATTAGACGAGACTGATGAGTAGACGAATAAACGGGACTAGACGTATAATAGGGTATATATTTTAGAGTATTCAGAGGGTGCGTGCGAGTGCGGTTTTGTTACTTCCATTTATTCAGTATTCCCACTTATGTATATATAACTATGTGTACTTGTAATAAGTTTTTGGTTAGAGTTAACGTTTAGTGAGTTCCGTTATTTTATAGTCTCGCATATTTTTAATAAAGTTGTTTGCTGTTCTACTTTCATACGTTTATATTTGCATCCATAGCACTTAAAGTATTAAACATCATCGAACGATGGGTGTCATAAAATGATGTTGTCATAATATATATACGAGTTGTACAACGGTAATTGATTTAAACGGTGACATGACAACATGAGAACTAATTTATTATTATTCTTAACTATAGAAAAATTTGATAGTGGCATAAAAGTATCATTCACTTGCCCATACCGTTTAAACCCCCCCCCCCCCCCCATACACACCACTCTTCTATTTTAGACATCATTACTACTCTCCACCATGCACGATTTTATTCCCGTTTCTATGTCTTCTTTCTCTCTCTTTCAACCAGTTTCTCTCTCTCTCTCCCTCTCTCTCCCTCTCTCTCCCTTGTAACAGTCTTCGATCTCTCATATAAAATACATACAACATTGCATATGACCGTCGGACCCTCAGACTCTCCTTTTTAAATGTATCTTGTAAAAAGTATGAACGCTTTTTACATTTTATTACATTTATTCATAAAGATTCTGATCTTATTTGCTACGTGTCCATTTATGTTCGCAACCAATGCATTAATAAAATGAATAAGTAAAGAAAAACTTGAATATAAAACAAAACAATATGAAAGATAGACCGTGCTAGTGAATCAAATGAAGAAAGCTGATAAGGGTGAGAAAATATATTTTCTCTATAATACATATACTGAGAGGTGATAATAGAATTGGGAAGATAAAGCTACTCATAACGAGTGGTGAGAAGAATTACGCCAGTTATCTGAGAAAACGACGGTAAGGTGTTATGTATAAAAAGACGAGTGTCGAAAAAGACATCGGACATTGCAAGAAAACCAGTTAATCAGTAAAAACAAGATAGCGACCTCGAAGAAAAGGCATAATAAAATGTGAAGAAACGAGAAAGAAGTAAATGCTGAAAAATATTAGGCCCATTGGAATACATAAAACTACGAAAAAATTATGCTTGCGGAAAAAAATGGAACAAATGCAACTTACTTAAATTAAAAAAAGAATTAGTAGGGCGAAATAGAAAGTAGGGTAAAATCTGAAATATTCATCAATTATTCTGAAAGGAAAGAAAATTCATGTCAAAAGGAAATGCAAAGAAGAAAAGGAATACAAAAAACTACAAAGAGAGAAGAAAAATAAAAAATTTACAAAGAAAAACAGTAATATTTTCCACAATAGAAAAAGGATCAGTTTAAAAGTAAATAACACGATCTAAAAAAAACCAAATGTAACAATCAAGGCAAATGAGAAAGAAAAAAAGAGTGGAAAAATTAATTTTATCTCAAATCGAACATAATGAAAAAAGTGGCAACAACAACACCTTAATAACAAGAAAGAGAGTTGCTCAAACGAAGAGAACAATAACGAAAAACAAAGAGTGAAGAACTCCTGCTGTTGCGAAATTTCTGTTTTAAAGAACAACAATCCCAAACATTCAAGGTAACTTGAAAGGGGAAGAAATAAGGAGACAAAGTGAAAGAAATATAGATAAGGACTTAATATCATTAGAAGCACAAAGAACGTCTCAGCATTTCCGTTTCTAGTGACATGATTAAAAATAGTGACGCTAATCCATCGGTAAATGCATCTATAGCATCTATAGGTAAATACGTATGCAATCGATTGACAAAAGGTATTGTCCTTTCGAGACATAACGTTTAGGACATGCTTTGTGCGGTCCACCATATTGATGAAGTATAGCAGCGAGACCAGAACGAAACACTCTCCGCTAATCGGTTCTTCCTAATACTTGAAAAAGCATTCTGTTATAATAGTATTGTAAACATCTCCTTCAGTCTACAGCGATACGTTCAATTTACAATTCGTAGAATCAAGTGTAAAGAGGCTTTCAAATTAATGCGTTCTTTTCTTTAAATCTTTAAACTTTTAGATACGGTACGCCACTATGGTGGCGTTCTATGGATACCATCAATTTGAACGATATGCCACTATATTAACTCTCGTGGAAATCATGACTTTTGACGGCATTATACGTTTCACATCCTATTCATTCAAAATCAAAGCCAAGGTAATGTCGAAGTAGAAGCAGTTTTTGTGACATCCGTGGCGGGGTACAGCGTCGCGGTCAAATGCGCCGTATCTAAAAGGTTAATAAAACACAAATGGCGTTGTGAGTCTTGTAAGAAGTAACTCTAGAGGATCTCGTAATTTTATTTAAATCGACGGACAGCATAATGTCTTATTGTGCCAGTCTTAGAAGTAAGTGACAATTGTTGATTATGTTGCCATTTAAATCAATATCAAATTTAAATGCATTAAATAATGCTCAATTTAAAGGAAATAATATTGCCTCCTTCCTTTAATCTACCATTTTCCTTAAGACAGAATAATATGACTAGGGATTGCAATATCGGGCCAAAAATGGAATACCGGTATTCGGTATTTTTTAGATCTTAATACCGGAATACCGGTTTTAATACCGGTAGTAGGAATTGTTTCATTTGCCAGTTTTATTAAAGATAGTAAATATAACAAAAAATCATTTGTAACTTATAAATTATAACAGTATATAAAGAATAACAAAAAAGTAAAGGAACAAGGAACATCTTCTGTATTTAAATCACAAAAAAGTGTAAATATCACTATTCAGTCTATGGTACTATTACATATTTTTGAAATGTGATCTTAAAAAACATAATGCATCAATTGTACTGTCATTAAGCCTGGAATGTAATAATGTGCAAAAATTACCAGCTGTCGAAAACGCTCCTTCAGCATCTACGCTAGTTGGTGGTACTGTTAGCAATGCGCGATATACTTTTTCCAAGTATGTATTTACCTCTAACTCTCACATTTTCAAATAAATCGATTTATTGTCGGATGGTTTTGAATATAACTGATTTCTGTATTGTATTTTGGTTTGTTGAAGTTCTTTTAGTTGTGGCATAATATTTGGGTGTCAATGCCCTTAGAATGACTTCACCCCTTAAATGTGTGACCTAGAAAGAAGTGGGGGAGATCATCCTAAGAGGTTACGTCTCAGGATACGGAAGACACAGTAGAGTTTTAGAGGAACTGTGAGACGTACTACTTTAGAAACCCTTAGATTCATTAGATTATTAGTTATTTAGTATTTTGTTGTTTTTCTTGTATTATATATAGTTCCATATACTCAATATATATATATCCTATTTATTCATATTATATTCTTAGTGTGTTCTATATATTCATTAGTCCTGACATTTAGTTTTCTTCCTTCTTTATTCTTATTTTATCCACGCCTACACCTTAGTGCTATTTCACCGAATCCTACTACATAGTTATCGTTATTTTTAATTTTTGTTCAAGAGACAATTCCTTTTCACTATCGACATTAGTGTCATCATCATCTTCGATAACTGTACCGAATTGTTCTGAATGTAGATAAGTTTGTGGGTAAAAAATTTTAAGAAAATTTACTATAAACTTGATCATATCGTACACAAAAACCTATACTATTTTTCTATGTTGACGACTCCTGAACATATAATGGAGACAATTTAAAAAATTTCTAGTAAATACCGAAAAAACGGGATTTAAACTTGTGAATGCCGGTATTACAAAATTGTACAAATGGCTCAAAATACCGGTATTCGGTATCCCGGTATACCGGTATTGCAATCCCTAAATATGACTGATATTGATAAGTGTTGCGCGTCAATTTGTGGGGCCAGGCCTCGACTGGACCAGTTCGGGTTGTAAGGCCGAACCTTCGCTTGGTTACCGCGAAGACCACGAAATGTTTGCGCTCCCCGCGATTTCGTGCTGCTGATGAGCGTCGCGAGGGTTTTCAGGGGTGGAGTGAAAGGATCTGCTTTGATATTGAATCACTCCGAATTTCGGTACTGAAGTTTAATAAATTAATCGGGATAAAAATACAGTACAAGTACAAACTTAACAAAACAAAGTTAAAAAACTGGATTGCGCGTATTAGCGGAGTAAACTGTTACCGGTCGAAAACCGGAGGAGTGAAAATATTGCTTGTTACGAAGTGACTTAATTGATTGATGTGGAGTGACTGCCTCTTCGAAGAATTGGAAGAGTCCTCCTTGGAAGATTCTCCCTCCACCGCCAGGTTACGCCCCCGAGAAAGATATTTGTACGCCGCCGGAAATTACGGCGTAAACAAGCATTGAAAAACCTAGTGACTTTCCTCGGAGCGCGCGGGCGTTCGGGTGTGACGTCACTGGACACCCTTAGCTGGTGGAGGGGATAGCGGCTCAGTCCGCGCGGAGTGCGGATCCGCTCGTCCTCACCCCGGTTTGGGACCAAGGTGGTCGAAGAGGGTGGTGGGCCTCGCAACCCCGTCGGCGCAGGCGATGATTTATGGTGCGGCTGTTATTCATTGAGGCACGAGGGAATGCGCCAAGGTGGCGAAGGTTTGGCGCGCACGTGAGCGCCTAGATGGTAACGGCATCTCAATAATGGCCTTCGTGCTCGCACCATAAACCCATTGTCTCCATGGAAAAAAAAACTCTGCTTGCCGAGCAAGCATTGGAAAGTTCGCGACAAATATTTCGGAATCACCTTAATGGAAACCGGCTGACGGACTTGTAATTCCGTCAACCCGGGCGATTGCAGCTGCTCGGAAATGCAGAGACGATTTTTAACAATAAATCCATGAGACAATGGAACGCCCGCGCTCGAGCACCATCCTGACCGTTGCGAACTGTTCAAGGGTAGCAACAATAAGTAAAATCTAAAATCATATATATATATATATATAGGGATACTTTTTTGCGATGGTGTCCACAGTCTCACTTATTACTACTAATTGTAAGATGTATTAATATAAATTAGAGAAACCTAAAATATGAAACTATGAGATAAACGCTTAAAAGAAAAAGAAAAATAAGCAGGTTTTCACGTCTGTATTCTCTCACATTTCTTCACGAACTCACCTTCACGAAATCTCCATTCCTACATATATTTAAAATCCCGTATTATCGCAGGATTAGCATACAATTGTTAAGCGGTTCGTATGTTAATAGTCTGACGTTCCACCGAAACTTACTTTCTGTGAAGAAAAAAATAATATAAGATATTAAAAAATTGCTAGTAAAGATTAGAGTGTACTCAATCTTTGAAAATTGCTTCTTTATCATGTTCATTTATTACATTACATATATTTTATTATCTGAACATTGAACATTTGAATTAGAATGTACCGAGAAAAACCATTTTTATTCACACTTGCCATTTAATTCTGCATTAATTTGAACGAAACAATACGTGTGCTAAAATATTATGATTGTAATTTCATGGTTCCTTTAAAACATTTTTTTTCGAACTACATCAATATCCCCCCGGACTTCTTACATCTTCCAGAAATGCTAAATATTTCATTAATTACGTTTTAATAAATTTATTGAAATAACCATAAAGTTACGACTGTTTGTAAAGGAAGAAAGTAAGAAACGAGGTAAAGATGTTAAAGACAAACAAAGAGGCCATGATAAAGAAAGATAAAAACAAGATAAATACGGAATACCAGAAAGGTGGAGAGCCAGCTTACGAAAGGAATAGCAAAAAAGCTATTTTCCTGGAAAGGAAGTTAAAGAGCCACAATTACTTTCTACAATAATACTTGACATGCCTCTGTGCCATGTTTCTAATTAACAATGAGTGTAGCAAAGAGAAGAAGCTAGATCAAGAGCACGTGTACTCGGCAAATTTTCATACTTATTTTGTTTTTAGACGTAAAGCTTCATATAATTTTATTCTACATTTTCAATTCAGTTTTTTACGTAGAATCATCCCTTTCTCGGTTCTACCGTCAGTTACTATACTCTGTATATGCACGAAGGAAAATATTTTACAGTTCATTTAATTGAGAATTTGTATATTTTGATGTTAATATAATTATATGTTTGTGTACTTCTCCAAAAACAGCTCCGTCGAGCAGATCTTGCGCATCACTGGCATAGATTATAGAATTTCAAGCAAAGATTATAATATGCAACCCTTTGGCTGCTGTAGGCGTTTAAAGGTACTTTGAACATTAGCTTTCCATGTGTCAAAGCATTTCTTGGCGATCAGTATTTTGAAAACCTGAAGCTCGAGCAATAACAATCGAAAACAAAACACTTTTTTCGTCGTTTGCATAACGTCATAACGGATGTGCCATTTTTTCGACCAATAGCGCGTTAGAATCGATAGTGACATGCAAACGAAGAATGTCTCTGTCAGTCAGGTAAATCAAAAAAAAAACTTGCCAGAGGATATTAACACTAAAACTACTGGTGTTATATCTGCTGCATTCAGATATACTAAATAAGTGCTTTTGAGAAAAAAACGACAATGTGAAAAAGATGATCAAGTAAGTAATTTACGTTTCATAAGATAAAAGTGAAGAGAAAGAAATACTGAAGAATTTAAGAAATTTTTAGAAAAAATTCTTAACCGGCCATTTTGATGACCTTGGTAGATTTAGTGTTAAACCCTGTGCGCCTGGTATAGTCCGTGCACAGTATGTAGTCATTTGGCATGAGGTAGGACCTAGGAGAGACTGTTTTAAACACTATACGAAACGACTGTTCAGGACATTCTAATTAAATCGAATTAATATTGAATTAACGACTTCTTTCGTCGTTAAGTGCTTTTTCGACCAATCGCATGTTAGGAATGTCCATTCGTCGGGCGAATCAGAGCAGATCACTTGTCAAGTGACTTCTTTCGGTGCACGCATAATAGTTTGATTCGTTGACAGGAGAGACGGCTATAGGCAGTTAATTTATGTTGCCAAAAATGAACTAAAAGTGTCTATAATATAGTGTAATGTTTAACATTTAATGTTGTGTAATATTTTACTATGCCTGGTTAATTTTTCGTCAACGATATTGCGTTTTTTAAATTGTAGTGGAACCCAGTGTTTTCATTATACCAATATGCTTTTCGTACACCAGGCGCGATACGTTTTAAAATTTGCCGTAGCCAAAGGGTTCATTTCTCTAACACCAAATAAATGTTACTAACATGACCAGACTATCTGCGACAGATTAGGAATGGATTTAGAAATTTTTAATTGAAAGACCTACTTCGGAAACAAATTGGTCGGAAGATTGATTTCTGAATCACGCTTAAATTTTTAATCACTATCATAATTTTACCGTTCAACATCGTTTAACATCATTTCAATCTGTATTATTAACTTTTTATCGGTCTATTATGCATCCACTTCTTTTTCCACTGTAATTAGCTCGGCTGAAAGCCACTTAATTAAATTCGATCTAAAAGGTTCGATGAATTATATGTTCCTCAAGCTTCAGTTGAGTATGTACCAGAAAACTTTCTTTGGGTTAGTAGGTTTAATTAGAATTACTGTGATAAATCAGGAATTTTGCCACTTTGTAGTACGTGCCATAAAAAAAATTCGAAAATTGAAAAATATGCGTATGTGTTTTTTTTATCTACCAATTTAAATATTTTGGATAAATATTTTTAACAATTCCTGAATAAATTCACAATGTAAAATATAGATCGATATGCTTTGATCCTGTTAAATTATTTGACTAATATCAGTTTTCTAAACCATTTAAAAATTTGTTGAAATAATTAAATGTGGTGTTCATTTAGGTTACTGTTTAGTAGCAAATAAATTCAGTCTAACTAGAACTAGGTATACACAATAAATGCAGGTTTAATTTGTCGAATATATGGAAAGATACATTTGCTGATTGTGTAGACTTACCTTTGTATTCTTACTTTTAGATAAAAGCATGTGCACAAACTTATGGTTAATATTAAAAAATAATGTTCCATTTATGTTTCTTCGAAATTTAGGGCAAGTATTTGGCTATTTTGTTTTTACGGCAGCCTCAACAAATTTCAAACGTATTTATAATAGCCATTTTAAAGTTGGTTCTGGATTTTTTAAAGTTAAGTGCAATATGAAGATGTTTCTCTTTTTTACACATATTAAAACTTTAGGAGCAAGATATCTCACTAATTGTAAGAATCAGTGTACTGTACTGTTTTGCTTGAATATTTAATGGGATCTTAATAATTCATTCCGTGAACTGTAGGATAAAGTAATAATTTCGGTCAAATAAAAGACAGCTCTTCAAAAATGAGAAAAACAGGTTTTATATTGCAACATCTTAAACATTAGTATTACTTTTTCCACATGTCTTAAGAAAGGTTATTTTACTGCCACATTTGACGTTGCATTACCTTCCACGATAGCTTATTGAAATCGCATCACGGTAAACCAACATAGCATTCCATTAAAAATAAAGATGACCTTAATATCTTCTCTATACGTCCACTCACACAAAAAATGTTTGTATTACAATATGTCATTCTAGACCAGTGATATTATATTAGACCTATGACCCGCGGGTCAGTGTTTGACTCGCGCAGGCTTTTTAACACGTTGAACGCCACTGATATTTCACTCGTTTTACCATTTCTACTGACGTGATATTTTTTCTATTAAACTTCCATCTTTATAATAAATATATATCCAGTTGGTTTTTATCTTTTGAACGCCAGTAATTAAATACTGAATGTGTTAAAAATATAACAATTGGAAAGTCATATGAAATTTCATTGAATTCAATGAAAATTGATTCCATATATTAATTGACCCACGCGTTGATTTTTATAATCTTATTTTTTATCTCATAAAAGAGAGAACAGACAATCAATAATATTAAAAACATAAAGTGTATATGCATCTAATTCCGAATTTATAAAAAAATATTTCCAAGTGGACATTACCTAACTAAGAACCTAAAAAAAGGAGTTTTTCACCATCATCCCCTCCCCCTTTCTAACTGGCGCCACTGACTTATTGACCCACGAACTAGTACTGCAAAGAAATAGTGAACAAAATTTGATCGACTTCTCAAAAAGATTCGCCACCACTGTCCTATAGCGTGCAACTTTTGTATATAATTTTTTTCATATTATTAGAAATAACGGCAATGTTTACGGTGCACAAAGTTATTTCCCGCTCCTCTATAACCAAATGAAAAATAAATTTTTTGAATTGAACAACGTGAATTTTTGAATTATTCAATCTGAAAGTTTGGAAACAATTCCTTAGGGAAATACCGACATTGTAATATAACGTTTCACAAACTTTTGAATTTTTGAAAAGGCTCGAGAATAGCACATTTCTATTTTTCCGTTCTATTCGGTGAAAAGGGAGGCTAACTCCACGATAATGACGGTCGGCTTGATTAAACCGCGACATGATAAAGTTCTTCGAAATTATGATAGAACCAATTAAACTTTCGACAAAATTCTCATTAGACACCTTATAGTTGCCGCGCAATGCATCATCTCATTGCACGTGAACTCGACGGCGTTTCGAGTTAATAATATCGACCCGGTGGCCCCATTTGCGCGAAAGAAGTATAGTCTCCAACGAATTTCGTTCGAGCTCATACAAAAATCGGCAATAAGCTCTATGAATAAGCTGAAGTTTATTATTCATCGAAACATGTACAGATTCAATTGTACGCTGAAATACATGGAAAAAGGTTTCGGAATTTAACATACATTAACTACACTTCTAAAACTCTTCGACCTCTCGTATTAAATTGTATACAGCATTACCTATGACCGCTGAGCCTTTAGAAAAACTTAGAATTAGACATACACAGTATGTCGGAGAAGTAACGGAACTTTTTAAATTTACAAAAAACTACCAACGCCATCTATTAAAACAATATATCATTTAAAAGCTGTATATCTCCTCTGCAAAACGAGACCACCCTCATTAGTTTTAATCAACGTATTGTTAAGTTACAGCTCTTAAAGTGACATAACCTTTTGTCATCTCGTCACAAAGACACGATGGAGTAAAGAGCTAATATTAAACTTTGTTTCAAGCTCGGTGAAACTTTTACAGAGATATTTGAATTAATGAAGAAAATTTATGGTGAAGATTGTTTATCACGTACACGTGTATTCGAATGGTATAAGCGATTCCAGGATGGTCGTAACGCTTTGGAAGACGACCCAAAGTCAGGCCGGCCGAAGAACAAAAATCACGATAAATTGGTGGAAAAATTACGAAAAATAATCGCCTATGATTCGAATTCGACTGTGAGATGGATAGCGGAAGAATTAAAAACGACTAAGAATATGATTCACGCAATTTTGACAAAAGATTTAAATAAACGAGGACCAACAAGTTGCTCGCGTTGAACATTGCAAGGACCTTATTAAAACAGCCAGACAGAACTCCACTTTCCTGGAATCAATTGTAACTGGTGACGAGGCTTGATGCTTCAAATACGATTCTCACACAAAACGTTTTATGATAATGTTATACATGTCCAAGAAGCCGTGACAAGGGTCATTGAGGCGATTTCAAAGATGACATAAAAAATTTGATGTTAGCATTGGTTGAACGTGCCCAGCAGCGTGTCGATTCGGAAGGGATGTACTTCGAATAAAAAAAAAAATTTTGGCAAAATATCTGATTGTTTTTTTTCTATTTAAAAGGTTCCGTTATGTTTCCGACATACTGTGTATTCCTGTAGGATATTGATAACAAATATACTAAAAAATATATATATACAGACACGTGGAAACTTCTTAAATTTAATGTGAAATATAGGAAACGCTGTAGACCGTACATACACACACACACACACACACACACACACACACACACACACTCTAAATATAACAATACAATTATAATACTAAATCCGTCCAGTCACGTCTATACGTCTAATCTGTGCGTCTATTCGTCTATTCGTCGACTCGCTGTTCGTCTTTTCATCTACCGTCTACTCGTCTATTCTATACGTAACTTCGTCTATTCGTCTACTCTGTACGCCTACTCTGTTTGTCGTCTACCGTCGAACTCTTTACTCGTCCTCGTGGCGTCCACGTTTCGTCGTCGATCGTCTTTTTGTTCTAGACCCCTCTAGTGACATTTATAAAATCCCCACATTCCTATAAGCGGAAGAGGCATCACCAAAGGAATGCTATTTACAAGTTTAACCCTTTGCACTCGGAGTCATCTCTGACGTTATCTATTAGCAACTTGGTGTCACTTTACTGTTTGCTATCTTGTACCATTTCAATAGAAAAGCTCAGGTAAACATACATTTCCTAAAATGTTGTGGTTCAATAAGTTCTTCCTCTGTAGTTAAACAAAAATTGTGTAGAACAGAATTGTGAAGAACAAAGAAGTAGTTAAACAAAAAAAGATACCCTTACAAGGAGCAACCGAATGATATGGTAGACTCACGACGTTTCCTCAGGTGAGACATTGGAGTGCACAAGATTAAAACAAAGTAATAAATTTATTGAAAAAGCTAGGAACGGTCTGGACAAAGAAAATAGAAATTGATGGTAACACATTGATTGATTCATTTGTTCTAGTTTTTTTTTTATAATAAATGTTGCGTTGTATGTTTGTTCGATATAAACAAGTGCTTTTTTTGGTAAACTTCAGGCGATTGTTACAGTCATTAGTAATAACAGCGAATTCTTCGACCAAATTGATGTGCTTCTCTTTCTTAACTAAAGCTTTCATTTTATCTAATACTATTATGGGACAAATTAAATTCATCAACTGCTTCTATTATTCTTGGACAGAGGGGGTAGATAATACACGCAAATAACATTTTTACGGGAATAAAATATTCAAGAAAATATCTGCAAAAAAGATATCAAAATATTTCGATTGTATCTGTTTGCTTACACATGTAAATATGACACTTGGTATATCACAGTTTGCGAGAATAATGGTTTATAGAAGGCAAAACGTAACTATTTCCATGTGAAAAAGAAAGGCTTTGAGAGTGCATACCCTTGTTCTAGCCTGCCGAAATTTTTTTCCAGTAGTAAAATTAAATAATCTGTTAGGATGCAACTAATATTTTTGCAAGATTACTGATGTATAATTAGACAAATTTAAAGTCAACCTCGGGTTATTCACTTTTCTCAAACTTGAGTCCTCGCTTGGCAGAACAGCCTTCGGGATTGTGTCCCCTTCCGTTTCGCAGAAGTGACAGGGTGTTAATACCTCTGCGACAAATCGACACTACCTCTCATAAGTATTTAGGCACTGTCATAAATGTTTAAGCATTCTTTTTGTTCATGTATCTTTTATTACTTAAACTTAACTCTCTATAGTCCGAATTGTTTGTGGTATCCAAAAATCAACTTCACAATACCATAATTCGAAAATAATAAATATATAAAAATATAACATAGTCATAAAGTCTAAATAATAGACTAAACCTGAATTTTAAATATTGGATTGTAAAGAATTTCATGATTTTCACGAGCTAAAGTAAAATATTTTCCAAAGTTAAAAATTATACTTTGAAGAATGGAAGCTTAGATGTTTCTTGCGTTACCTCAAATACACAGGGGCCTATAGAGGGTTAAAGTAAGTGTATATGATTTAAGTTTATTATGAGTTTTTGTATGATTTAGTCTGTTATTGACAATGCTTAAATACTTTTGAGCAGAAATGTAGTCACTGATGCACACTGGAACCAAATGGGTAATATTTTTTTACTTAAATTAGAGATTTTTTACTTCTCTGATGACATCATTCGCGTAGGGGTTGCGAAGTGATTAAGAATTACAACAATTTTTGCAGTAAGAGAGAGGGGTTGAGTAGTCTTGGTCTTTTCGTGTATGCAGAAAATGAAGGAGAGTTCGGGTGGCTCTTAAAGCAGGGGATGGAAAATTGCTAACACGATATGTTAAGCCTTTGCTGATGGCTCCACTCGGTAAAAAACTCGGAAGTTAATTTCTCCACAGTATGCAACTCGCAATCCACTCATTATAATGTATATAATATTCTTTGATTTTTTTTCCTAAGGCTAATAGCTGAGTTCACTTCTAAAGAGTTACATTTACATTCTGTCAGTGAAAACGCTGACTGGGGAAAATGATTCCTAAGCAGCAAAAATAACTAATTGCCAGAGACGGCATATACATACATGTAGTTGGAAAAAACTTAACGAATACTTGCTCACTTTACTAACATTCTACATTGCCCAATATTCATGGGGCGTCGTTTCCATCAAGAGTCACAAGGGGACGAATCTAGCGTTTAAAGCTCAGGGAGGAGTAGTAAACTTGGATCTGATGAGCGAGCTAGCCAGCTGGATTACCTCGTTTTGCTTGCACTCGATTCAGAACTAGCTAGCGAAATTCCTCAAAGCTTTTGAGGCACAGAACTAAATGTGCATGTATTAGCTACCTCTTTAGGGTGTGCTAGTTCGTTCTAAGCTTTACGTAGAGTGGTTTCTTACATACATAACTACCTTTCTGCCGCGCGCAAGCTCGTTCAAAGCTCAACGCAGGAAGTCCTCGTTCGATGTTTACGCTCGATAGTTTGTGCGGAAGGCTATCGGTGTGATAATCCCCCTGCATTTCCCTAAGGAGTTTCACCACTTAAAAGCGTATCGGAACTGAATGCCTATCATTTGTCACACTATATACTCGCTCTTCATGCAGTATGTACAACTTTATCTGTAATTATGTATGATCTGGATATAATAGGTATATAAAATCAAATTGTTCCCAGTATTTAGGTTGACAAAATATGGTTAAATTTTAAATTTTTATTCACTCTACATGTTTCGACATCTTACGATGTCCTCTTCAGGAGTTTCTGTGTTATGTGTGGTTTGTTTTATCGCGAAACTTATGTGTTTCCATAGTTTTTCGGGTTTTATTCTGAGTCAAGATGTTAATTTGAAAATTTGTCTTCTACATACTCGGTCTTAATGTCGAGTTGCTGTGAAGAAGACGAACCACTTTCCGTAACTGTACGGAATGTAGAAGTATGTTCCGAGTATGTAGAAGACAAATTTTCAAATTAACATCTTGACTCAGAATAAAACCCGAAAAACTATGGAAACACATAAGTTTCGCGATAAAACAAACCACACATAACACAGAAACTCCTGAAGAGGACATCGTAAGATGTCGAAACATGTAGAATGAATAAAAATTTAAAAATTTAACCATATTTTGTCAACCTAAATACTGGGAACAATGTGATTTTATTTAAAACAAGGTTGAAATATAAAAATATACGTTATAATAGGTATATGTTATATTGGCGAGCTAATATCCATGGGAAATTTAGAAATACCGCGGACATCTTTCTATATCATTTTAGAAAGACCCAGAGTAAAACAAATAATAGATGAAAGGCGGATATAAGTTGCACGCTGTTGTAACCCCGTAGAATTAACTACTAGAATTTTCTTTGATAACGCGTTTATTAACACTATTTCTACCAAGAGGTGTCAAAAGACACCTTCCAAATTTTAACATAAAATTATTCTCTACGTTGAATCATCTCTCCACAATTAATTTGTTGACTCTTCATACAGTAGTTGTTAAATTAATTCAGCAATGTCATTTTCTACCGGCAAATCCTAGATCTAAAAATGTGCATATGGTATATTTATTTCTACCATGAGGTGTCTTTTGACACTTTAAGAATTTCATGACAGTGCCTAATTTGAAACCATTTTACATATAAATATCAATACCATTTTGCAGCACCATATCAATTATAATCAGATTAGAGAATCCCTATTTCAATTATAACAGAAAATACAGGAGTTGCAGCATAACTTTGATATTGGCTACTTTCCCACCATGTTACATTTTAGCGTACGCCGCTGCAGTGACTTTACAACTAGCTGCACACCGCTGCTAGAATTTGCAAACTGATTAAATAATTTCTAATAAATACACAACAATGTATCAATAAATAGGTATATTTCTCAAATTATCTACATTTAACTGATAATTTGAAATCTCAACAGTTTTGGCAATTATTTTCATTCAAACGAAAAGGTGTATTTCGACACCTTTTGGTCGAAATAGGTATACAAAGTGTGGCAACATTCGATTGGAGGCTCTTTAGCTGTACCGTGAAGTACTTGAACATGATGTGGTCTGTAAATAGGCCGCATAATGCGTTGGTTTTTTCCCGAGAAGCATCAGACTACCCCGAAATAAGTATATAAAAAATCGTGGTAGAAATAGTGTTAAAGCGGAGAAAGATGTTTAACAGTGCGAAGAATACAAGTGTCGAGATTTTTGGAAGAGCGTTGGAGAGGGACGGGAAATGAGTCGGAGAGAGGGAAGTACATACGTAGTAGAAGGAAAGACAAGGTTTTAAGGAAATGAGGAAAGAAGGGAAAATAACAGAGAAGTAGTATAATTTGTGTTTATAGGTCGGTAGGATCCAAGTGCAGATCTCTGGTTTTTCTCTGACCCGAGTTCGGCAGTTTAGGGAGAGAATAGGAGTTGTCTTTCACTAAGACCTTATACATTAATTAAATAGCAAAAATAGAGAGGTATCTAACAACGCGGACGAGAAGACTTATACAGAGATTTGACAAATGTCACAGTGGATGGACGTGTAAAGGGAAGAAAGATCTATAAACAAATAAGCGATTAGACAAATAGGTGTACCTATAGACGACTAGAAGAACAGACGCGTAGACAAATTGACAAAAATAAACGTAACTAGACGGACGATAGAATATATATACTTTAAAATAGTAAGAGTGCGTGTGTGATTGTACGTTTTAGTGGTTTCCATATATCTTATGTTTCAATTTGTATTTATTTTAACCAACGTGGACTTGTAATAAATATCCTACAAATCAGTTAGATTTAATGGTAGTTTAATAAACGATAAGTCTGAATTTTAGTCAGCGATTCATGTTCTATAAATGTTCTGGGATAAGTGACGTGCGGTCCCTCACAGTCCTTCTACCAGTAGATGTAATATCTTTCCTACTCCGTGGTCAAATCTTTCAAGAATACAATTGTCTCTGTTGAATCGCACGTCTCTTTCTCTTGATTGAGAAGTTGACGTGATGGCGCGGGACTAATTAAAGTGCCGCAACCTAGTTGTTTTGGGTCTCCCGAATTAGCTGATACTCTTGATTGAGCTTATGTGTGATTTATTTACACTTAACAACTAGTTAAACACAACAATACAACAACACTTTACGAAAAACAACTTAAAACGACGATAATGACAAGATATGAAAGGATAGTGATTTCGTGTCGATTGATAGTTACGATAAAACAGTTCTTAATCGTTTGGTAGTTAATGCAGTTCTAATGTGTTCGATTGCCAAAACAGTTCTGATTCGTTTGGTAGTTAATGCAGTTCTGATTCCGCTCTATCCGCCAAAGTCCGAATCGCCCTCCAATCGGCCCCCTCCTTCTCACTGTTCGTAGTGAGAAGGGGTGGTATGCAAAGTTGGAAAATTTCCGATTGGAGGGTTCGGTATTTCTCAGAATGCGATTTTCTGATTGGCAGATAGAACGGAAGTGACATCGGTCACAGGTATCGAATTTTGTGATTGGCTGGTCACTGTAGGCGGCAGGATTCCAAGAACCGGTGGTTCAGTTCTAAGAAATGATGTACGAACGAGTGTTAATTAATATTTTCAGTCGCCTAGGTTTATGACTTGAGTCATAAACCAGACGACTGAACTTGGAGCATCTGGCAGCCAGATGGGCCTGTCGATTTCTGTATTTTTGGTAATCCTGCCGAACAATGACCAGCCAGGTCGCGCCTAACGGTACGCGATGCAGCCCCGGTGACCGCTTCGCGAGGCCACCGATTTCTTAGGCGAATCGTTTATCTTTGTTGCGCTATCACGCGTCAACATACTCCCCCCCTTGAACGGCTTGCGTTCAATGTGATGTACGTGCTTCTATTATCTTAAGGTTCGCTAGGGAGGATTACGCCTATCGTGGCATTTTGCATGCCGTGTTATGTAGAAATAAATATGAATTGTATACGATAATGATGTGATATAAAATGACGATTTACATAAACTATAAGATAGAGTTAAGAGTGATATGCAAACTTACTGAATGGTATTGAACTGATGATGTACATAATCGATATGATAGATCTACAGATAATATGAACTTAACATGATTAATAGAAGATAAAACGCTGCGAGTAACGATGCTCGCGGTAATTCGTTTTCTATATCTAACAGAAACGATGATATCAAATTTGTGCTTTGTTTATTCGCTTGTTGCCGAATGTATGTAATAACGCGAAGGACAGTATTGGTATTCGGATGCTTCTCGGACACTCGCGCTAGTTTTCACTACGTCGCGATGGCTGTTTTCGCGCATTGCCAGTAGTGATGAGCGAGATAAGCTCGCACTTGTCGCAGGTCGCAGATCTCGATTTGGTGTGCTTGTTGTCGCATCACCGATTAGGACAGGACCAGGAGTCGTTAGGAATACGGGAAGTTGGGATGAGCAGTCGCGAATTCAAGATTCGCCTCAATTTCCACGAGACATGATAGACGGAGCTTTGTTGCTTAGCACAGCATCTACGATTGCGAAAATAATGTGGTGTTTCCGCTGTTTTCGATCGTTTAATGGTTAATTCGTCTGGCGCATGGCGCTCAATATTGTGGATGCTCTGGCATGATAACGATTCATGTGAATTTCATGTATGAGAATGGTAGTTAAAAAATTATACAGAGAAGGCAAAGCTATCAGATGGCTGATCAAATGAGATATTGGCACGATTGATCCGACCTCCCACTCTAATGATGCTATCGTTGTTCAAAAATGTTGCTAGTGTGGATAGTCTGTTACGTTTGTCGATTGATTTTCACGCGGTTAAAAAATGTATTTTGCCTGGAGAGGGTTCGGAAATAATGTGTGATGATTCTGTTTAGCGCGAAAGTCGACCGGGGTTTGGATTCTCCTGGACTCGTACGGTCGTACTGGATCGTTTTCGCGACCGAAATCCAACGATTTGTTTACCGACTGGAATTTCCTCGCGACGGTGTAAAAATTTCCGTTATTTCGAATCGATTTCTTAGGAGGCGCATTTACTGAGTATCGCCTTGAGAATGTATCGCGTGAATAGAAATTTTGTATTTGGAACATTTTGAAACCAGTGTGAGTCCATAGTTTTATGGGTTTGATATACATTGCGACGCGTATCTTTAAGTTTTCACGTTTTCCATGCCGTTTCTCGTTAGCGGATGGATTGTCGTAAGTGATACTCCAGACGAGAGATTGTCGCTGAAGCCGAATTCGATTAGATAGAGAATCTCTAATCGTATCCTCTTCGCTTGTTAATTGTGGACGCTGATAGTGAAGTTCTAAGTCAGTAATGCGCTTTCTTATGACATTACCCTTTTGTTTGTGTATGGTCCTAGTTTGAAAACGGTTAGACGAACCGAGCATTTGTTTTCCTACGTTACCAGTAAGTGATTTTAATATTCGCGGATTTGTTGTCAATATTCGCCGCGGAGGTTTAACGTAGTCGATCGCGGTTACTTTCACCTGGTTTTCGGACCACGTGGTCTTCCTTGCCTTAGGTGTCGTTTTGCCGTGGTTAAATATAAAATGATTAATTCGTCGCGTGAATCTTTTTGCTCTGCACGTTGTTGAGCTTGCTGATCGTAGTGGTTCGCGTATCCGTGGTGAGATAGTACTCTTTGTAACCCGACGTGTTATCATCGAAGAAGGCGCAATGTATTTTCTAAAGTCGCGATTCGCTTTATGAAATGTTTTGAAAGTTCTTAATGTTTCCGTATTCTTTTCCGCGTCGAGGGAAGAATGTATATTAAATAGTTTTGCTAAAAAATAAGACGATAAAGAGCAATCATTTGCTGTCCAATATTCCAGATGATCATGCTCGTTTTTTATACGCGAGATAGAATTGTCTCGGTAATCCAAATCGTTATTGTTAACACCCGTCCCGATTAGTAAATTGTTTACGTTGAAGTCTTTGCGTAATGTCTTTGCTCTGTCGATCAATGCGTCTCGTTCGTTAGTCGTTCCGTTGTGTAAAACGTTTGTCGTTAGAATTGTCGAGTCGGTTTTGTCCGTCTTTGTTTGTAAATGTTGGTCGACCGTGTTTGTTAGCATTTCTTCGCGTGCAGATTTGTCAACCGCTATATTCGTTGATACTGTACGTTGCGTAGTTTTCACCGACTGATGCAAATGTTGCGACGGAGTTTCATCGCTGTATTTAGGGACGACCGAAACTGAAATTTTGTCGATGGGTATATTCTCCCGAGATTCTGTGATCGTACTGATCGTTTGTTGAGCTGGCGATTCCGAATGATTACTCGTGCTTCGCGGAGAAATCGCGCCGTCAGTCGATATTGTTGTAGTCGCGGCGATGATTAAATGTTGTGCTCGGCAGGCTAAGATATCAAATTCGTATTCTAGTTGACTTTCTTCGTCCGCGCAATCGATCGTATCGTTATCAGAAGTTAATTCAAAATGGAGCTTAAAAACGTCTGTGGAGTGTTGAGTAATGCGATTCAACTTGTTTCGAATGATTATGAGATCGGTATTTTCATCGCAATTGTCTAAAAACCTTTTGAAGAAGGTCAATTTCCCCTTTAAATTCGTGCGTTTATTCCGGAGGATATTGGCTATCTGCTCGGTAGTCATGTTGGATTCGACAGGGAATGACATTGCCGGCGCTCAGGGCAATTGCTCAACGTAGGTTGGAATAAAGGATGGTGATGCGAATGATAAGCGTTAGATCTGACCTTGTTCCTTTGTTTGATTACTGACGTTCCACGTTGGCTGCGTGGTGCTGCGTGGATCTCTGCGTGATGCTGCTTTAGCTGCGAGACCTACTTGGCCGCGTGATGCTGGAGAATCTCTGAGTTAATCCGGTTGGCACTGCTTGGCTCCGGTTTTGCACTGCTTGGCTGCGTGATGCTGGAGAATCTCTCAGTTGATTCGCTTGGTTGCGTATCTCTGCGTGGCTCTATCTAGGCTCCGGTTGGCACTGCTTGGCTCCGGTTGCACTGCTTGGCTGCCTGATACTGAGAACTGCTCGACTTTGCTGCGTGATGCTGAGAACTGCTCGGCTCTGCTGTGTCCCGGTTGGCACTGCTTGGCTCCGGTTTGCACTGCTTGACTCCGTTTGGTTGCGGCTTATAAATCCGTGAGTGGATTTCTGTGATGCTGGGATTGCCTCTTGTTTGAGCGCAACTTTGCGTTGGTATGATGAAAATCCGTGGGTGGATTTCTGTCGTTGCTTGAGTTGCCTCTTGCTCGAGCGCAACTAGTGTCGTGTATAAGTTTTGTTGCTGTTGCAACTCGGGAGACAATCGGATGCAGACGCTGGATCCGGCTCGAAGGACCAAAATGTTGAATCGCACGTCTCTTTCTCTTGATTGAGAAGTTGACGTGATGGCGCGGGACTAATTAAAGTGCCGCAACCTAGTTGTTTTGGGTCTCCCGAATTAGCTGATACTCTTGATTGAGCTTATGTGTGATTTATTTACACTTAACAACTAGTTAAACACAACAATACAACAACACTTTACGAAAAACAACTTAAAACGACGATAATGACAAGATATGAAAGGATAGTGATTTCGTGTCGATTGATAGTTACGATAAAACAGTTCTTAATCGTTTGGTAGTTAATGCAGTTCTAATGTGTTCGATTGCCAAAACAGTTCTGATTCGTTTGGTAGTTAATGCAGTTCTGATTCCGCTCTATCCGCCAAAGTCCGAATCGCCCTCCAATCGGCCCCCTCCTTCTCACTGTTCGTAGTGAGAAGGGGTGGTATGCAAAGTTGGAAAATTTCCGATTGGAGGGTTCGGTATTTCTCAGAATGCGATTTTCTGATTGGCAGATAGAACGGAAGTGACATCGGTCACAGGTATCGAATTTTGTGATTGGCTGGTCACTGTAGGCGGCAGGATTCCAAGAACCGGTGGTTCAGTTCTAAGAAATGATGTACGAACGAGTGTTAATTAATATTTTCAGTCGCCTAGGTTTATGACTTGAGTCATAAACCAGACGACTGAACTTGGAGCATCTGGCAGCCAGATGGGCCTGTCGATTTCTGTATTTTTGGTAATCCTGCCGAACAATGACCAGCCAGGTCGCGCCTAACGGTACGCGATGCAGCCCCGGTGACCGCTTCGCGAGGCCACCGATTTCTTAGGCGAATCGTTTATCTTTGTTGCGCTATCACGCGTCAACAGTCTCTTTTAAAAATGCTACGCAGCACCATTGTCGAGCCGCTCAAGATTAGTTAGGTTTTTATTATTTTATTTCAAGTTATAGAATTTTTACAATTACATGTTGTTCGAATTAATAACGGGTAGAGTTAGCATTGATAAAATACGTGAGGTTCTCTCAAAAGTCTCCCTTTTAAAATCCATTTTCCAAAAGTGGAAGTAGTAATATTCCTAGGAAAGGGAAAGTTAAGGAGGGAAATTCGTTAGGACCACCTGGAAATTTGAGATGAGACGTTGATTTAAAAACTAGCGGAGGAAATGGTGGTTATAGATAACGTATACTTATAATATACTTCTGAATATATCCGACTCTCGAACACACAGAATATGAGATGGATACCGGATATATCCAAATTTAAGAAGTACTTAAAGAGTTTCGCAACGTCACTCTTCTAAGAGTGTTCTCTCGACGAGTACCAGACGTCGAATCCTTGACGATTACAGGGTCCGTCAGCAAAATCCGGACAAAATTCTATTTTAATTTCCTGTTACATGTAATGTCAGCAGTAGATGTTTCTTTCTTTTCAAGCAAGGCTTGAAATTATTTGATTCTTTAGATACCCGAATTCTACTGTTTATGATATTGTACGGAAGTATGCGGCTGTAGAGAAGTTCGTGGAAGGCTCTGCTAATCGGTCAAGGCGAATTTATTCCAAAGAAAAGTCTGTAAGCACATCGGCTGCCGACGAAAGAGCTCAGCAACCCGCCACACTTGCTTAAGAAGGGTGAAACCGTTAACAATATATTGTACCTCCGGATCATAATTTCGGCAGTGAAGCCAAAGATGGAAAGTGGGAAAGTGGAAAAGAAGGATCCGGGAGATCCCACATTTTACAATAGATTGGCGCACAAGCTCGTACGAGTCATTTAATGGAAAACTGGTTTTCCGATAATGTCGAAATATTTCTGTCCAAAGACTTCTGGCCTCCCAATTGACCAGACTTGAAGCTTCTAAGTTATTATGTTTGTAGCGTTATTGAAAGGGTGTCTAATAAATCCAGGCACCCCATCGTGGCATCCCTTTAGATCGCTATAGAGGCAGCATTCGCGAATTTGGACAAGGACCAGGTGAAAAGAGCATGTTCGCGCTTCAGATCAAGAATCCAAGAAGTGATCGCAGCGGAAGGAGGCTATGCTGAATGATAAAACTTAATAAGGATCCCCTAATTAATTTACACATTTTTTGTTTCATCAATACAAGTAATTTCTAACTAAACAAGTGTTTGAATGAACTCTTAATTTTGTCCGGATTTTGCTGACGGACCCTGTATATGTCGATCCCGGGACAATCCTTTAACGACTCTGTGTCAACTCTATAACGACTGTCTATCAACTGCGTTGCCATTTCTCCTCTTCTATAGCTGGGTCCTTCGAATACCTCCTTTCCTCAAAAAAGGCCCCGTAGGGGTGAGGATCGTCTTCCTCCCCCACAAGGGGAATTGTCCCCTTGACGAAAGCCAGGCGTGAGAACGCCTAGCTCGGCGCCTTGCTGACGTGAAGTTTTACACGAAACATTCCGACCGTATTTTTTTCAAACACTCGTACACAAACGGTTCAATAAGAACTGTGCTTAATAACACAATGTTTCTTTTGCTATGTAGCGTATATTTATAGTTTTAACATTAACTCTTTCACTTATGTCGCCGGATATATCGGGCCCTCGTACACACAGGTCGTCAGATGGATGCCGGATATATCCGACTCTCGGACACACAGGATATCAGATGAATGCCGGATATATCCAGCACTTGTAACGAAAGGGGTAACCACTTGCGCTGGTAAGACGTACCACGCACGTCTAATAATACTCTTAATACTTCAGCTAAGATTATTCGTCGAAGTATAGTTTCAAATCGCACTACGAGTATACTTTTTAACTATAAATATATTTTTTTATCGTACTCGCCACGAATTCACCGACCTAATGGTGTAGAACTACCCCTGGTAGGTCGTGACACAATTTGGAAACACCTTGCACCCCTTAATAGGTTGCCCTTCAACCATTCTAAATAAACGTAACTTTAATTTGCGTTTTGCATACAGTTCTAGGGATTAATAATAGTTGTTGTGACCCCGTAATAAATTCCTCTCAAATTTTCTTTAGTTTTGCGTTTATTGAAGCGGAAAGAGATGTTTATAGTTTTGAACTTGGAATCGAAGAGGATTTTTGGAAGAGCGTTGAGGGTGGACGGAAAATTAGTCGGAGAGGGAAGTACGTACGAGAAGGCTAGTAAGGGTTTTTAGAAAAGGAGGAAAGAAGGAAAAAGGGAAAGGGGAGTGTCGTAATTTATTACAATACCTCGGCAGAGTTCAAGTGCGGATCTCTGGTTTTTTTCTGACCTGAGTTAGACAGATTAAGGAGACTTGACTTCCTCTGGCATACTATGCCTTAACAAATTTAAGAGGTATCCAACATAGCAAAGAAAACTAAAAAACAAAAAATAGGAGGTAAAAATGTCAGATTTAACGTCCAGTCATAGCGCTGTTTTTTACAAGCGCCAATTGCTACACAACACATAGATTATTGATTGAAAATCGTCTGCTACCTTATTGTTTACATAAAATCCCTTTTTCCTGCCATCCATCCTTACATTTACGCTATATTAATAATGGATAAAGAAGAAGAGGTTGACGGATGACAAAGTCAAATGATGCATAATACAACAATAAACAAAAACAAGGAACGTAAATTTACTGAAGGTTTCTTGTTCAGAAATTATTCTCATGCTTTACAGGATTGTCGCACAGGTCTCAGAAATTATTGAAAGATATTTCAGAAAAAAAGCAATAACTTGAATAATTCTTTTCTTTTTTAGGATTAAAAAATACTATGTACTTTATTTTTGTACCTAATCGATTTCTCAATCTGTTGCAGAGCCCTACGCCACCGCAATACGTATTTTGGTTTCACAATGATCGAATGATAAACTACGACACAACGCGTGGTGACGTAACTGTAGAAACCAATCCTGGTCCAACCCAGAGCCGGCTAACGATTCGCCAAGCGGTGGAATCGGATACGGGCAATTACACGTGCAGCGCTTCGAATACCAAGCCCGCATCGATTTTTGTCTTCGTCACCGAAGGTGAGAATTATATTATAAGTTGCACTTGAAGTTTGCAATGAATTTTTGTGTAGACAAAACATACTTGTCATTTTTACATTGATTTCGTGACTCGATAAATAAACCGTTGTACATACAAGCAGCCCTCGACTTTCGCACATAATTGGTTCCTGAAAATGTGTGCGAACGTTGAATGTTCGACAGTAAAGGGATACAGAGAAAATATTAACAGTTGTACGTTAATTTAGTTTCTTTGCAAACTTAAAATTTTTTAACATCTAGTAAGTAATATTAGAAACAATACTACATTGTTAAAAAACCTCCAATAGACAATAAATGAGCGCGAGCTACAGAACTCCTTGGCAGTGACTGCATAGAAGCAAACATTTTCTGAAATAGTGGCACAACTCTTTAAAAAATTGAATTTTTAAAAACATGTGAAATAGTAAATTGTGGGAAAGTAAAATGTGCGAAAGTCGAAGGCCGCATGTGTTTGAAAGTGATACGAGTTCGTTTTTTCTTATGTTGAAATATTCGAGCGTTGATACAAAATACACATAAGTAAGGTAAAGGCACCAGTAGTTGACCAGTTCAGAGAAATTTTCGATAGAAACAATGGTAACTATTTACTCTGTCAATAACTGGCGAGAGTTGATGCTTGGAGACGTTCTTTGAACATTCTAGATTATGTACCCAGACCAATTTTTAAAAAAACATAAGTTATAAAAATTTGAGAAATATATTTAAAAATTCGGCAAATGCTTCAGTAGTTGACCATTTTTGAGGTCGATAAAACTAGGAATTGACCACCTTTTTTCGTTAGTAGTTGACCGCTTATATTCGAAGCAGAGTTACAGCATTAATGCTGAACAACACTTTATTATCGTTTAATTTTAACAGTTATCAGTACAAATTATCATTAATAATTAATTAATAAAAGAAGAAGAAAAACAGAGTAGACATTGGACACTGATCAATAATTGACCGCGAATGCAGTTAATAGATAGTTGACCGTGTCATCGACTAAAACTCAGTATACTACAATATATCGATTTACATTTTGTATTTCTAATAAAGTGAGATATAAAACGGGTACATTATAAATCGTAAACAAATTTAAATGAGTAATGTCGGTAATTAACTGTTACATCCGACCCTGGAATTTTCGAATTCCAGTTCAGGCGCCAGTCAGGCGCTTGGTAAAAAAGCCTAGGAAGCGAGAAAAAGCCTAGCTGTATAGGGTTACCTGCAATCCGCAAACAGCCAAATTCCATTAAGGCCCAATTTATGACTTCCGTTAACCTTGGCGAGAATTTTCACTCGCATCCTTGAAGCCCTTCGCTCCCACCAGACCGCTTCCACCTCCACTCAGTTTTCCACATTTTCCAGGACCCCACTCCCAAAAAACGCCCTATATAAGCTGGCTGTGTTTTGCTTCTTCGGGTTTATTCTTAAACGTAATCGTTGACGTAACGTTCGTCCTGCGAGATTCGATAGTTCCCCCGCGAACCGACGCGTTATAGTAATTTCGGCCATTTAATTGAAAGCTATTTCAATAGTTAAAGGTAACCACCGAATGGACTTAGTGTTCATTGTTAACCATTTTTGTACAGATAGTATTTAACTTATTTAGAAAATATACCTTTATATTCTTACAACGGAATATTTAGAGTCCCTTATTATTTACCTGCACCTTCGAGTAACCGAGCAACGATCCCTTCTTATTCACTCAAGCCGCTCGGGGTGAATAAGATTATTTGTTAAAGTTACGGGTCAAGTTTCCGATTTAAGAGTTCACCGTTTGCAACTAAATACCAACTCCCTTACCAGCTATTGGCGGTAGTTCCTGCAATTGGTGCAGGACCGTATCCGTTATATTAGCGCGAAAGCATCGCAAGGTGTCTTTCGTTATTAACGGGCAAACGACGCTCCTATAGAAAGCTATAGGCTAGTTCGGTCCCCGGATTCATATCAGCTATTGGCGGTAGTTCCTGCAGTTAGTGCAGGACCGTATCCGTTATATTAGCGCGAATTACCGAAAGGTACATTCGTTATTAACGGGCAAACGACGCTCCTATAGAAAACTATAGGCTAGTTCGGTCCCCGGATTACTTCCCAAAACCAGTTGCAATTGGTGGCTCCGCAAACGTAAGCAAAGAATACCGGTCGCGTTCTGCCAACCGCCCGGCTCGTAACATAACCATGCCTGTCAACTTCTGAAAATTGTAGAGTACCAATATCCAGAAGTTGACGATTAAAAAATTATTCCATTTTGTGGTTCAAATAATAAAAACGATGTATATATTACTCATAAAACGTTGCGAGGTCTTAAACAGTAAATAATTCATTTGAGAAATCTTCACAATCTATGAATTTTTTACCTGAACCGTACAGCCATTCTTAACAGAAACGTTAAGGAAATAGAGATATAACGGCATATTACTTACCTTATTGAATTCAAACGTTCGCTGTTAATAGGTATACTTCACTTTACATGTAATTGTTTCAAAATATAATCGACAGATGCTGTGGTATTTGAAATTCACTTTCATCGAAAGTGCACAACTTATGCAAACCTTATTTTTTTAGGTTTTCTAAAAAATGGTCAACTACTGGCACATGGTCAACTACTCCTGCTTTTACCTTAATTGGTGCCTGAAAATGTGTGTTTAATCTTCGAAAGTAGAGGGATACAGGAAAAACATAAAAAATTGTATTTGAAAACATTAATTTTATCAGACAACCTCTAATAGGCAAAGTGTGAGTGAACTCGAGCCACTACGCTCGGTGGGAGCAATACATGGAAGGAAACAATTTTTGCAATTTGAAAAAAAATCTTTAAAAAATTGAATTTTTCAAAATATGGAAAATAGTGAAATGTGTGGAAGTCGAGGGCCGCCTGTACCATATAACAGTTGAATCTTTTTCGATGAAATTATGAAGAACTTTCATTCTACTTTGCGATTTGAAATGCAAGAAGAAGACACTTATATTTCACCAGCTTAAATGCACTGTTCTCAAGAATGGATTTCTACCACTATCAAATATAATAGCTCAGATATGACTTAAAAGAATTGTTCATCGTTTACTAATTAATTGTTTTTCTTTATCAATTGTTATTTATATATAATTCATAGCAACATTATTGAAAAAACGTGTTCTATGTAATGTTGCATTAACCTCCTGTTTCTATCATTATCAACCGAAAACTCTGTTCACATTATTTGTAGTAATAGAATATTGAACTACCGTTCTCCCAAAGACCAGCGGTCGCCAAAGGGGTGGTCCGCGAGAAAATTTCGCTGGTCCCCAGAAAAATGTGGAATATACTTACTCATCACGTTAAGTTATGTTTTAAGATGCATTAAAACATAATTCAATTCATAACAATACGTGAAAAGTTATGAAAACGCTACTTCATAGAATAACGCCATTTCATAAAAATTACTGATCCGTCAGGTCAAAAAGTTTGGCGACCGCTGCCAAAGACAATCCCATCTTCCCTAATGTCCTAAAACAGTTCCATCATCGTCAAATATTTATAACAACTAATCTTACTCTATCTGCAATTTGTCATCTTGAGATCCAGTAATCCTCCCTACAAATTCATCCCTACGTACCTCTACGCCATTCTCATATCTAAACCTTCTATCATCCCCTTGTACTCTTCCGAAAAACTGAATAAACACCCTCATATTTTAACAAGTTCATGCCTATTCCAACTTTCATTAGTAAAACATCGTCTTCGTCTTGCGTATTCTAGCTGACTTATTGTTAGAACTTAAACTTGTGTTTCTACAGTCTTGAAATAAGTATTGTGATTTAATACCACGCCGCAGAATTCAACAGTAATAATACATTTTTTAAATGAAAATTTGCAGAATTCGAATTATTATTTATGGAGATTGGTGTTATTTTCGTGGTAATACGAAAACGTTATCCATTTCACTTTTACTACTACGTATCGATATCGTTGACAATTCAACATTAATTACAATAGCAGCTTAAACTTCTGAGCTCGTCAGAGAAAGTCAGGCATTATTCCACGTGAAAGTTGTTAAGGAGAGAAAAAAGGGATTAGCGGTATATATATACGCCCTCGGTATAACATTTTGGAAAAGCCCAACCGTCTGCAAGTCCTGAAGATACAAAATGCAATATTTGTGAAACGACGGCCACTAACAGTGGTGTACAAAATTGAATTTCTGTCCTAATACTATAAATATTTACATTGATTCGTATACATTTCGTTTCGCTATACACGAATATGCATACCATTTTTCCATAAACCTATATTTTTCAGAATACCAGGCTTGAAAAGAAATACGATTTTTAAATTTCAATATTTTTTGTGTTTTACCCGCGAAAGGTATTTCAATACTTTTCACAGAAAATGATCTTATAAATTTATCTGAATATAGCATTGAATGTTATTTTAATATCATAAACAGTTAATGAATATTTCACAATTTATTTGAAAATCTAAATGTCCAAGAGAAAATCTAATAGCAGAAGGTGGTGAAGCAGACATTTTGGGGGAGGGGGAACAGTCATAAAGAAAATTTGCAACAAGAATATTAGTTTCGATTGAGACAAGAAAATAGCTCCATGACACAAAATACATTTAGTAATTGTCATCACGACAATAAACGCATAAAATAACGTATATGGCCCTACACCGTTCTAGTACTTTCACTTCTCAATATTCTTTGGCCGAAACGATGTCGCTTCTAAACATTTAAAACATGTTTTACGAACTTTTTTCTTCTAACATTTTGCAATTTTTCTTTGTCGTATAAGGAACGAAATGCATTATTAGACAAAAATTTATATGCACACATACAATTACGATTTTGTACTTCAACAATTTACCCACTTTTATTTTTTTCTTGTTATATGCAAAAAAAACAAATGCATCAGAAATTTGTACACAATCTAGTGTAAACGCACTCACTCATTGAAACCGAATACCGATTATATAAAGGTATATCGAATAGAAGAAAAATCCATTAAGGAGAAACACACCGTCTCCCGAATAACAAGTTGTTGAAACTCAAACTTGATATAAACTTTAAAAAGAGACAATTTATTAATTAAACATAATACAATTCAATATGATGTATGTCATTTGCCATATTACATTTCTGTAGTTATAACAAAAAACAATATACAATATTAACATACGAATATTTCGGATTACAGGGCTGTATCCTTGACACAAGTCTTCTCTAATTTAAATTAGAGCAGACCTATTCAAGTTTTTTGTAATCGCCATAATATATCTGAAACCAATAATTTCAGCGGTTCATTTTTTAAATTTCGTGTCTTTATGTCAATGATACCTCTTTAAATTGTTTATTTGACATGCAGTGAATGGTCAAGGATACTATCGAAAGAATTGCGAGAAAACAATAATTTTCTACTCGCAAGTGAATTACGAATCGAAAGTGATGACAATGTGATATTAGTTTTCTTCTCTAAACAATACAATCAAAGTAATGTTAAAAGAAAACTAAGACAAAAGATATGTAGAATAGTAAGAGACACATGTAATGAGAGAACAATTCTTTTCGGGCTCTAATTAAATATTTTCAATCTTTCAGGTGACAAAATGGCAGCAATCCAGCGCCGCAAGACATCGGCAGCGAAGAGGAACCTTTGTGAATTCCTGGTGCCAATGTTCGCCACCGTTATAGGCGCTGTTTTAATGCGATAAACGTTTCTCTTTGAAATGTCCATTATTATTATATCGTTACTTCTGTTTGTGATAGATAAGCCACTATTTCGCGATCTTACCCCCTTATCGAATCTCCTTCTTTCCCTTTCAAACCCGATTGAATCACGCGATATCCTACAATTTCGTATGTTTCTATGTGTTTTCTTATAATTATTTTTCTCTCGTAACGTATTATTTCCATTTGCTGCTTCCATATCTTTGTTTATCTTTTATAACAGCATATCATTAAAATTCCTTTGTTCCTTTATTAGCGCGACTTCATTTTACTTTAATTGCCGACGTTAAAACCTACTGGATTATTTAAATATACGACATTTTCATGGTAGATTCTGAGATTGACTGTTTCATATCGTTACATGCGATACACATGTAATTCGGATTATGTAAATAAGTACTCACTGGTGATCTCTCTCTTGCTCTCTCTTTTGCTCTCTCTCACTCTCTCTCTTTCTCTCTCTCCTTCTCTCTCTCTCTCTCTCTCTCGATGGATATTTTTATCCAATAAGAAACAATGTAAAGCAATTTTAAACGACAAGAATCGGTGTATCTTAGTTAATGATTTGTGTCTTGAACAGGGTAGAAATCGTGTTTTCGTTAAACGAGACGTATTATACAAATTAAATTTACAATAGATAATTATTCTCAAGTATAACTTATCTAAGAAACAGAAAACAGGCACGTTATGAACGTTCCTTCCTCGTCCTTTTTGCGTGTATCGATAATACGTACAGAAAAAGAAATTGTGGGATAATCAACGTTCCATTTGAAAATATACTTTCGCTAGGATCGAGGAAACATATTATTCATTTTTATTTTGCATCAGTCGACTTATGTTATAATGACAATATTATTTGAAAATCAATTTTTATTTTATAACTATCATAAGTCATCACTGTCGTAAAACGTACTTATCAAGCACGCGTGATAAAGAGGATCAAACAAAACGTCGAATTTGGAGCGTAATTGAAAACAGAAAAACAGTCAAGAAAGATGTCATCCAAATCGTTTGTAAACGAAAATAAACTTAATTATAGTAAAATTGAAATTATATTAAATCCAACATGTTTCAGTGTAATACTTTCTTGATAAACATAACTTCTTTTACCTTAGATATATGAAAAATCTTCGAGTCATTCTCTGAAATTTTTAAACAAATGTGGCGGCGGATTGATTTTCAGTACATTAACTAATACAATATTCTGAGTTCAAGAAATATATACAAGGTGTTACAAAACTGCATGAAACAATTATAGAAACACTGGTATATTTCAACATAAAAATATGTAAAAGATATCTATCGACATATTACTTCAAAGATGAAAATAAAATCACCTATCATGTTCGACGTTTCCATTTTTATTCGTGTACCTTCGAAGCTCCAGAAAGCCCTTTTAATTAAATTGGTATTCTTTTCAACAAAGTTATTGTTTTACTTTTTCTTTTCGACGCACTATGAAACAGTAAAATTGCTTTGCCCAAAATTAATTAACAAGGTCTTAATCAATCAGCCACTTTTCTGGTAGCATACGAATCCCATCGCAATACAAATTGGGAAATTTTGGTGAAATGAATTTATCTTCTAACATCATCGACTTCTTGAAATTTTGTACTCACCAAATAATAGTACAAGGAGCAGAATAAGTGAAAATTAGCAGGAGCTGTATCCGGTAAATAAGCCGTAGGTATGTGAAAAAATTTGTCATCCTTAAGAAAAAATCTCTTCCTTTATCCCTTGGGATACACACGGGTCATAGTACATACTTAAGTATGTTACATAACAAATCCAATTTCTGTTAATAATAACTGCCCGTTATTAACAATCTTCGCGTTTACTTTTTGGTAAATGTACATAACATATTGCAAGTTATATGTAATTTATTTATTTTTACAGGAACAATTTTTACAATTTTTGGAATTACAAATGATTTTTTACTTTTTGCACTTGCAGCAATTTTAATTACAACCACCGATACAATTGTAATGTTGGAATATTTCACCATCTAAATTAGAATTCAACCGGGCGCTTTTTCTCTAACTCTTTCATTACTTGAAGCATAGTTAAATAAAAAAAAATTACCTTGCAAATACTAAATTAATTTCCTGCAGTGTTCATTTTGTGCAGAATATGCATGGGATTTTTCCTCCGCTATCCTTTCATTTACCGAAGATAATCGTGAATTATTAATAATTGCCGTTTTATATGATATATTCTTACAACTCAATCATTTTTACCTTTTTATTTGGTTAGTATTAATAATGGTCGGTTATTATTACTATAAACAGATTAATTATTCGACCCATAACAAATTTATACCGAATATTCTCCTCCGTCAATGTCATTTTTTACGATGCAAATTACGGAGATTATTTAGAGAAGTTTTCCAAATCGCATAGCACTTTATCATCCTTAATCGTTTGAGTTACACAGCTCTTTGCAGAAACCCGGTCGAAAAGTGCTACGCAGCAAAATCTCGTTCCTTTCGTTTTGCATTAAGAAGTGCAACAATGTAAAAGGGTCTAGCCGAATAAGGGGGTCAAAAGTGCCCTTGAGCCGATTTTATTCGACGATGGGTCATTCGATAGGTGATGATGAAAAACCATTGCACACAAATTTTTAATCCGATACCTTCACCGGGAGGATAGTTATAGGGTAAAATGGAAAAACCAGTTTTTGCCTCATTTTCCCCAATTAATGTGGAGCAAAAATTCCAAAAAAATTCTAACACATTCTAAACATGAATGTACACGTTAGGGATTTTTTTCAGATTTTTCCTTTGCAAGTTACACTCACGAAAAATGAAAAACCGAAAAAAAAATTTTTAAACATCGATTTCGTATTGAAATCTTCCGAGCACAACTTTTTCCTTTTTACAGTAGTTGCATAATATTATCATTGTTATACCCTAATTTTTTCAGATTTTTTGAGTACGGTGCATCACGGTCGGAAAAATCAAAAACCGATTTCTGGGACACAATTTGGGCTGGAACTCGCCCATTATCTGCCATTCTTGCATGATTTTAATACAGTATGTTCATATTGTGACCTTCAATGTTGCTGCATAGAAATATGTAGATGTTAAAGAACAATATCGGGATAATTAAATAAATTGCTGATTGTATGGTCTTTATAACCTAGAATTTTTACTGTTCTTTCAAAAGCATCAATGGCGCAGTGGCTATGGTGTCTGCCTGTGGAATTGCTGGACACTTTTTTGTCGCGGGTTCGAATCTCCATGTGGAACTTAAGTTTTTTTTCTGTAATTTTTTTTTTTTTTTTTTATAAAAAACATAACAATATTCAGTAGTAGCTTTAAAATGTTTCACAGATATTTTTATGCCTTTCAACAATATAAAACCTATAGAAAAATAATCATAAAACATGCTTTTCTTACAATTAGACATGCAACGTTTTGCAATTATAAGTATTCTCAAATATTTTATATTGTTCATAGATATTGGTTTATTGCAATGTATGAAAATATATTTTAAATATGAAAAAAATATATAATTCAATGTACAGAATGTAAAAAAGTACTTGTAATTGTAAATCGTGACATGACTGAAAAGAGTCGATGGAGAAAATAGTATACTGTATAATTATTTTTAGAAGTATCTGTGAAACATTTTAAAGCTACTACTGAATATTGTTATGTTTTTTATAAAAGAAAAAAAAAATTACAGAAAAAAAACTTAAGTTCCACATGGAGATTCGAACCCGCGACAAAAAAGTGTCCAGCAATTCCACAGGCAGACACCATAGCCACTGCGCCATTGATGCTTTTGAAAGAACGGTTAAAATTCTAGGTTATAAAGACCATACAATCAGCAACTTATTTAATTATCCCGATATTGTTCTTTAACATCTACATATTTCTATGCAGAAACATTGAAGGTCACAATATGAACATACTGTATTAAAATCATGCAAGAATGGCAGATAATGGGCGAGTTTCAGCCCAAAATGTGTCCCAGAAATCGGTTTTTGATTTTTCCGACCGTGATGCACCGTACTCAAAAAATCTGAAAAAATTAGGGTATAACAATGATAATATTATGCAACTACTGTAAAAAGGAAAAAGTTGTGCTCGGAAGATTTCAATACGAAATCGATGTTTAAACATTTTTTTTTCAGTTTTTCATTTTTCGTGAGTGTAACTTGCAAAGGAAAAATCTGAAAAAAATCCCTAACGTGTACATTCATGTTTAGAATGTGTTAGAATTTTTTGGGAATTTTTGCTCCACATTAATTGGGGAAAATGAGGCAAAAACTGGTTTTTCGATTTTACCCTATAACTACCCTCCCGGTGAAGGTATCGGATTAAAAATTTGTGTGCAATGGTTTTTCATCATCACCTATCGAATGACCTATCGTCGAATAAAATCGGCTCAAGGGCACTTTTGACCCCCTTATTCGGCTAGACCCTTTCAATGTTTTTCTGCATATAAGTTGCAAATATTGTTGCTCTATCAATCAGTTAAAAATGTTATCGATATTATTCCTGTAATATCGTAATCAGAATATATTACAGAATTATTTTTATTGTTCGTGCAAAAAGGGTTATTAACCTTTTTGGCACAGAGTACTTTTCCGCGAGTGTGCTAACACGGTATGGAGTAATCAAGGCGCGAGCGGAATTATTTCACTGGTAGTAGAATATACAGTGCAGTTCGGACAAGTTGGCATCTCGGTGGCGGAGCTTCTCGCTTTCAACCGCCTATTTGCACCATTTTGTTTCTTGGAATCCATTCAGCCTTTTAAAGGAAGCACTCGACAAAGTCGTAGCATACAAATGTTCTTACTAGTTTGGCTGCAGGAGCGAGACATTGTATTACATTATTTTCTCGTCGCGCGTTCCGTTTCGTCAAGGAGAATATCCCCATGTGGTGGGGATATTTCTGCCAGCGTTTATCCTGTTTTTACTATAGAGATGTTAGAAATCTGGTGCCTACGCTGATGTCCTCACTGTCGCCACCCAAATCGCGTTTTCTCCCTTGCTTCGATCTGCAGCGTTCTCTCTCTCTTCGTCTTTTAGTTCGATTTGTATGTGTAGCTCTTTTAACAAATCGCGAGGTAGAACGTCAAGTGCCTTCGTGTACGTGTGACAAGAGGCATGACGCTCGACGTCTGGGGAATCAGACTCTGCCGAAACAGGCCATCCTCCCAGATGCCAACTTGCCCGAGCCACACTGTACCTTGTGGCTGTACAGCTTGTGGCTTAGCTCATTACCTTCCATGATCTCCATTTGGGGATTTATTTGTTTTCTAAGTCTTTTAGCATCCAATGTACATAATTGATGTGCTTCTGAAATTATATGTGTTTGAAAGTCTGTTTTAGTTGTATCCTTATGTAGTAATTTTCATGAATTATTTTTATTTTTGTACTGTGACAATACTTCTTCCAGAAACAATCAAACCAAGAATTCTTTGGCAGGGAGTGGGGTAATATTGACCCTTTGCGATCCGAATTGTTTTATTAATTTTTTAGTGAGCTTAATAAAATTTATTTCACAACATTTTCTATCACTGGTTATTCTTTTTTTAATGATAGCAATAATTATATCATTGGATTAGCGGAAGACGTCACTCGATAAGTGGTTTGCTCCGATTCGCCAGAAGGATAGAGACGTTCCTTGTCCTCATTATCAGTATTTTTGATTTTAATACGTGACTGACCGAAAAAGTGTATAACAACGAATAAGTGTTTAGTTTTTGATTATCATTCGCAGAGCTCAGGTTTCAGGGGGCGATATGATGGGAATAAGCGGTCACCACGTATTTACCTCAAATGATCTACCATGATTTACCAATTTACCAAATGATTCCATAAGGTTGGCGAGTTACAGATATATTATTATACTGACGGATATTTGGTTGATATGAGAAAATCATTATGAAATTGGAAAGTCACTATTAAATTGTCTGAAAATAAAAACAAATGGAAAGGTATTTCGAGTACAGCTGGACATAAGGCTGCAAAAGGTTAATAATAAATGCAAAGTTGCAATGCATATAATATATAACAAATAAAAACGTATGGTATTTATAAAATGTTCAATTATTAAATACGATCTAATAATAAATATTGGTATAAGTTCATATAAAATTTTCACGGGTGACCATAGTCATTGCTCGTAGCAAAAGGCTTAATTCTATATGCAGATCAGTTTGACACTTTTCAGTATGTATTGAACAGAAGAAGCGCAATAGCGCTGCTTAACATTCAAATGATTAATACCTGCATAGGGTGGAAACGACTTGATACCCGAGACGAAATATTTAATCTATTTTCATGGTATTTACTCCTATTTGAACCTAATATAATACTTTTCAATACTAAAAGTCCTAATTTAAACCTGTGACTCACCGAGTCGACACATTGAACTTCATTTGAACCTTTTACTACCCAACATTTAGGAATTAAAAGTAAAAAATAGGTCTAAATTCAATGTAAAATAAGATATCTTATTTATATCCTCATTTGAACCTTTTAATTCCTAAATGTTGGGTACTAAAAGGTTCAAATGAGGTTCAATATTTCGACTCGGGTAGCCTATTTCAAAAGTTTCGCTCATCTATCGCACCTCCTATTTCCGCCATATTGTCTTTACAAATCTGAGGCTCGACTGACAACAACCTAAAACAAAATACTTCTTTCACGACTAGTAGCGCAATAGAATCGCAAATGCCGCAGGTCATCAAGTCATTTGCGACATGTACTTGAAGTTGCTACACGAGCTAGAGATTTTTTGGGGGCGAATGAATATAGTAGCTCAATAAAACTCATTGGACAGAACGTTGTATTACATCTAATAATTACGTGTGATTACCATGTGTTCATTTGGCCAGAAAACTAGAAATATTTACAAAACGTTTAAGCGAATTAAACTTCCATTAAACAGGAATGTGAAACATTTCATTACGTACATATCAGTTTTTTCGCATTACCTTTTAATACAGACATTTTTTTTATACAAAATTTTCTTTGGTAGGAAATTCAATAAAGCATTGTTTGCAAATTTATCCAAATTGTAACAATAAATTAGGAAGAGTCTAACGACATTCCGTCTTTACACAATGCCTAATCTTATATCGCATGTTTTTATATACCAAAGTTTTCTGGTGGGGTCCAAATTAGTACGAACAAAATTTTGATGTTGAGAGCTCCAAAATTTCAGTTAAAGAAAATATTTTTTTCAATTTAACCTTGCACTTTCGTCCTAGTAAATTGAGAAATTCCGAAGAAATTTAAACAATTTACGTAATAAAATTATTTGTAATTGCATGTAAACAATAAATTAATTAATTTTTATTCCTGCATATGTGCACAGGTTATTTTAAAAATAAATATCATAACACCCCTAAATGTGATACAGTTATGTAACTGACCATCCCCTATAAATAAGATATTAACGTCCTTCCATCGAGAAACCATTAATTCCAGCGATATTTATATCCGAACATCTCCTGAATCGATGATTTTTCGATACAAGGAAATTGATATCTTTCTTTATACGGAACGTCCAGATAAATTCAAAAGTATATGGGTCGTTCTACTTTTCTACCGACAATGACGCGTCCTCTCTTGAAAAAAAATCGGTATTCGTCCAAAATTGCAGTTTCTCAAATTTTATTTTCACAAGATTTTTTTGGACCATACAGAGATTATAATAATACTAAAATACCGTTTTTATTTTTTTTGCTTTTTACAAAATCATTGTGACATAGTATTCGAAATGTGTGACAGAGGTGTTTTACATACAAATAAAATGTGTCTCTTTGCGCCGCCTAATGTTACAACATGATCTCGCTTAAAAAAATCATATAGAACCCTTTAGTATAAAATTATTTATCGAACTTCTGAAATATTATCATTAAATTAATGAGAATATAATAAACGTAAAGGTTCATACTATTAAACAAAAAAATATTTTATCGTTGGGTCCGGCTATGCATGTTTTTTCTTGCTATCTTCCGTCACGCATTTCGCAAAACAAAAAACGCTTCTGAGTTGTTTGATTTTGAACATTAAGCAACAGTACGGTTTCCTCTTCCCCCTTGGCCTCACCCCTTGAGGCCCCACCTGCGAGCGAGCCTAGTTATTCGCTCGCAGAAAGTGAATAGAGGTGCGTGTGTTTATTCGGCGACCGCTCTGTCACGTAAGTTACTACTTTTAAATTTTATTGTAATTCACGTTTATATATGTAATATTATTATTTCTCAGTAAATCTGTCATGTTCACCCATTTTTACGAACAAGTCGTAATTTCGTGAACGCTAAAATCCTCGAACACTGTTATTTTACACTTCTGTCACGAGACACCTCTGTCACAAATATAGGGGAGGGTGGGGCAAAGTGGGCCCCTTCAGCAAAAAATAGTCATATCTTTATTTTTTTTATTCGTTATAGGGGAGGGGGGTGCAAAGTGGGCCCCTTCAGCAAAAAATAGTCATATCTTTATTCTTTTGGGCTCCAAAATTTTAAGGGGCCCACTTTGCCCCCAAATTTTTTTGGGCTCCAAAATTTTAAGGGGCCCACTTTGCCCCACCCACCCCTATATATATATATATATATTTTTTTTTTGTGACTGAGGTGTTTATTTTTTCTTACTCTTCCGATAAAACTTAAAATAAATAAAAGCTATAAAATAAAACTTCGATGCATTATACGTTTCGTAAATCTTCGATATCTGGACAATAATTTAAAAATACATTTTATAAAAGAAATACACTTTTATTTTTTTTCAAAATCAAAAAATTTGTCACTCATATTGTCGGTAGAAAAGTAGAACGCCCCATATAGCACCACCTGAAACACATTAAAGTCGTAACACATTGCGTACGGCACTCTGCTGTTTCAATGTGGCCGCAGACGTTTAAACGCTCCAGAGATTTGGCATATTTTATATATCTAATTATTTTGTACTCTTTGGGAAATTCGATATACATTTATTTCGCTAAATATTTGCCATAAGAATATTCAAAACTACGTTGCCTCAGTAAGTTAGCAAGAAGTCTCGAATAGTCGGTTTGCTAAATACGAGATATCTCGTATGCAATGTGTTAAAATCTTATTTATTTCTCCTTTACAAGAATTATTCCTACCACAAATTGTGTCCCTTTCCACCGAACAATATTTATCTTTTACATCGTTTAAATTGCTTATCAGCTAAAGTAACATTCGCTTTTAAAAATGTACTATTAGAATTTTGGGCTGGAAAGACGAGAACCGCCTGGATTGACTTTAGTTCCCTCAGCATTCAGAAAGAGAAACGTGGAATTAATTGTAAGCTTATAAGCCGTGTGGTCATCTTATATTTGGGGCACTTGTGTTCTATGACGTTTAAGATTTCAAAAGAGGATACAAGATACTTTCGGCAATTAGGGTTATGCATGTGTTCCTTCCACTATGTGTGGGTCTACAAAGGTCGACCTACCGGTCTAATTGTAAGGCCAATGACAGGTACTGTAATTGCAACTTCAACGTTCATTTTCACGAGATTGACTCATTTCCAACCTATATAATTATGTAATATAATTCGTTTCAAATGTTTACTTTTGCAAGGAGCAGAATATAAGCTAAAAAACAGACTTTGACATTGAAGGTCGGGGGGGAATTTTGTGGTGGATTCTATTTTGTTGTCACCGATGCAGATATGTAGAATCACACCTGGGCAATTATGACATTTATCTATGAAATATCTTGCAAACTGTAACATAAATGTTTCAACTTAAATTATACATATGTATTATAAGTACCTGTGTGGCTGTTTCGTCGAATCGAAATTTTTGAATCTCTAAAAATTTAGAGAGTTTAAGGCTGTATTTGTGCTGAAGGTCTTCTAGTAATCCTTTAGCTAGATAAAGTGTTCAGATAATGTATTGTAGATGGTTAATTGGGAATTTGTTTATGTATCTTATTTACTTTCTTTGATGACATTTTAAATATTATGATTAGTTCATCATTCTTTTTTTGGTGCATGCCACAGATCATTTTAATTTGCACAAAACTTTAGGTTTCAATCTCCTTTGAGTTTTTATAATTCAAGGAAATAGCAATTCTGTCATTTTAATTTCCAACGTTTATGTAAATTCATTTCAGTATACACTTATGTGTAGCTACTTTTCTGTCAAAGAAAAATAGAAGCACAAATTCATGGCAGATATTCTTTATCTTACAAGAAGTTTGAAACATTTAAAATAACAGCATAAAGTAAAAAACATTCTATCGAAATAAAATATTGAGCATAATAAGTGCATAATTCACCAGACTGCTTACCAACTTCAGATTTACATTTACAATTAGCGTCGTTGAAGGTCCTATGCTCTTATTCGAGTATTCCGATAATAAGAAAAGTTTTGCATATTTGTATATGAAAAATATATTTCTTTAACTTTTTCTGCTACCCTTGAAGCACACGATTTATAAATTTCAACGGGACCAGCAGAATGAAAGTGATCAAATGGCCCCACAACAATTCCAATTATTATTGATTGCTAAATAATGCCGCCACCTGACACATTATTCTGCAAAAAACTAAACATGTAGCTATGCCCTTCCCCTCTCTCAAGAGTAATATAGGGGTAAAATGCTTTTATACTTTGAACGCCATCGATATTTCGCTAGTTTCATCATGTTCACTGAAGTGAACTTTTTTTTTAATAAAATCAAAGCCTTACAAAACAGAAAGCTTAAAGACACAGGTATAAATATTGCCATCAGGACATCACCTTTTTAATGCCAATATATAAATATTGAATGACCGAGAAAATTAGGAAATATTATAATTTAGAAGTCATGTGAAATTTTACTGACTTCAATGGCCAATCGCAGGTGACCCCCGTGGCGTTCAATGTATTAATACTGTTATTTCTAATCTCGAAGGCTACACAAAATACTCAAATAAAACCAAGACAATTCCTACCAATTAATTATACTTATAAAACAATTTTCAAATTTTTAACGCACTTATTAATGATTTAAAAAATGTAATGTTTACGCAACAGTTTTCACAAACAACCCTTAAAATTACGCGTGCCAACAAAAATTGGGAAAAATCTTCTAATATTTAATAATAAGAATTATACGTAAAAGTTTCAGAGAGATGTACATATTTAGTGGAACACGCACTAATAAATTAACCATAATTAATCTCTTACAATTCTATGTCGATCAGCTCCCGACACAGCTTTCTGTTGTAAGTACTATTTTATCTATTAAATGTCGACCTCGAGATTCGATAATGATTTTGTACCTTCACGTACTTTTCGGTAGCTGTACCTATTACCAAATGAGAATCACTGATTAAGAATACTTCACAAAATATTGAAAAAATAACTCGGCTCGCAAAGGATTGAGAGAATATAAAGCTTTTAATATATGTAGATATGGATAACGAACATTTATTTTTCTGATTTTATGCTTAGGCTTAGACTAATTATATTACCCTTGAACGGTAGATGGGTGCGGGGAACGACATGAAACATTGGAGAATAATGTTTCAGGTAGGCGGCATAATTTAACAACCAGTAACGATCGGAATTATCGTGATTATTAAATTACGTCTACCCTACTACTCCAGTCGTTCTCAAGCTTGTTTATATAATCTCTTTTATAATAATCGCGGATCCTTTAGATTGAATTACAATTAACATCTAAGCCACTGTCACCAAACATTTCTTGCCAAACAATTATTTATTGAAAAAATGACCAACTTCTGTTACCAAATGTACTTTCAATGGGATAGGTGCATTTGCTTTGCCTGAATCAGTGAAACATGTGAACCAATTGTGAGTGTCCCCTTCGTGTTCCCCTAGGACCCCTTCATTGTCTCTAATATTCAAGAATTGAGTACATTTATCAAACTTAGTGATGGTTATACATAATCACCGGATTTATCAGATTTACAGTAAGATATACATTGATAACGTACATCTCGATGTCCCAAAAAAATCGTTAAAATATTTCGCAGTGACACGTGCCAGACGATTAAAAGAATGGCATCTCTATATCCCTCTACTGTCAGTCTTCCGTACAAAAAATATCAATGTTTAGTGTTATTTGACTTGAAAAAGATTGAGAACCGAGGAAACACTGTGCTACACCGTTTATCAGACTGAAATTGTCACGTTTGCACACAATCGTAATGTAAATGTTTTTTTAAGAGGATGTTACGCTATGTTAATTTTCAAAATCCTTAGCTATTCGATTATTGAACTCACGAAATTCCGTGATTTCTTTGGTATTTGTTTGGTATGCGCGCATCAATTTGCATGACGTTGTAACTTAATGACCTTTAGTCATGCAACGTGCATAACACTTTGCGCACGCGTGCACGGGAATATTGTATAGATTTATCAACGTCGTGCTCTTGCTGAAACATCGACCGAAATATGAACAATAATAAAATTTATTCAACACTTCATAATTTTTCTAAATTCGTTATTCAATTGTGTGGCTCTTCTTTTTAAAAGCGTTTGTCAAAAGCCACCATAAGTGTGTAACTCACGCCATTCTATCCCGTGTATTACATTATAATATTAACAATTAGGTAGGTAGATAGATATTTCGCTATGTATTAAGTATTTAATAAATTAAATATCAAATTGTTGGACTATTATTGTTATCGCACCAAATGCCGCCTTGAATTTCAATTGCGCGTAACATGAATACGTACTGTTATTGTGTTTTGTAATTGTTTAACCATGAGAAAGGAATAAGCAACATATTACCAACATGTAAATCATATCGAATGGCGAATTATTATTTTTACTGTTAATAGCAATAACCATTATCTGTTACCGATAATTTCTTGTATAAACAGAATTCAATAAATGTAGCAAAACGTAAATTGTTTATTGAAACTGTGCCCGGGATATTATTGTTACACAACTGTGTCATTCGGTAAAGAAATTGTAACATTTTTTATTTCTATAGAACTTCTGAAGAACAGTGAATGAATAATAACAAAATTAATAAAGAATGCAATTTATTGTTTAAAGAATAAACCGTCGCGATGAAGTTTGGCATCAATATCGAGTTTTTTCGTGTTGGAAGTTTATAATTAATTGGTCTGTTGAAATAAATATTCCCATACATGCACTCCTGCATGCAATACAAAATTGACCATAATAAACACGCAAATTGGTACCATTTTAAAAATGGACGTTAAAAAGGACAAACCTGAAGTTACAAAAAGATTTAAATAAAAGTTCATAAATATATGTGCTGTTTGTTTTCCATTTTCAATTACTGCCAATAATTTGTGACGTAAAACCAACAACAATAACTTGGTCTCGCAATAAGTGGTTACATCTAATTGTAAGTTCAATCTAAACAATCAGATATAATATTTTTACCAAACATCATAAGAAAGGAATAAAAAAGAAAGACGAACGGAAAATAAGACGTAATTTGGTGATATGTACTAGAGTTTTTTGTATTTTAAGATCCAAGTTTGTAGAAATATCTGTGATACTAATTGTAAGCGTAAGAATATGAAGTTGCCAAAGTCAATTTTTGTAAACATTTGACCAAACATTCCAGCTAATCCAAATTTCTCTTCAATATTCTTCTAAATTATTACAAGTCGTTGCAGATAAATATGTATAGCACAAATTCTCACCCTATTAAAAAATCCAATGAATTCCGTTCTACGCCGGAAATCTTTTAATACCTGACAAATGAGACATTTCGGTGTAGGAATTTTAAACACTTTCGCTAGAAATACTACAGTGACATCTATTTTCAGAGTAATTCAGAATACAATTCTTTTCTGTTTGAATTTCATTTGAAAAGGGAAATATAACGATGCTTTAAAGGCGAGATAAAAGAATAGAAAAATGTATCCAAGAGCTAACATCGCAATAACGTTAAATTATTGGAAAGAGAGAGAACACGGGTCTCTTTATTCCACGGCATTTTGTATTTTACTTGTACCGAGAGGAAAAGAATAACTGAAATGCAGTTTTTACTACTTCATGAAATTTACACTGCATATTTTACCACTCTCTAGTTTCTTCAACTAACTCTGTAAAAAAGGGTGATGCGACTTAATTGTTTTACACGTCTTAAGATGGCTCTTATCATGTATTGTTCTTTTAAAAAAATTTTTTTTTTCTATACAATAATAAATCGTAAATTGAGATATAATTCCGTCAACGGTAGCAGTTTCTTAAGATTATTTAAAACGTAAGTAAATCTTCATTCTCATTACACGACAGAATCAAGAGGAAGAAAATAAAAAATCGAACTGAAATGATACAGACTCCAAAACTTGATTAGTTAAAGATACATTCCTTTCGTAAATTCGTTATTAGTCAAAACAGATACAACTGAAAAGAAAAAAACATGTTCACAATATTTCTTCTTCCCCATATACTACATCTCTGTTTACTCAAACTGTTTATTCCACATGTGTTTTCTTCTGATTCCAATATCAAGCACAACATCGTGCCCTGTTTTGACGACCTATTTACACGAAGAACAAAGTGTTATGGAAGATCAGTGCGACCCATTACAAATTCTCGCTCAACATACTTCTTTTTATAATGAAATTTGTTCTATATTTATTTTGCTCGCCGACTCCAAGCATCCGGTATTCAGTTTGGCTGTTTTGGGGAAGATATTTCTACTCAATTGACGTGAGTATATAAATTTCATTTACCCAATTTTCCGTATCCCGAAAATAACGTATGACCTTCTATTGACCGGAAATTGTCAACTATTAAAAATATGCTTTTTGTCATAATTTTATTTTTTAACTGCGAATGTTGGTACTTTTCGTTTTTCTACGGTATTCTACTATTTCGATGACAATAACATTGTATTGAATCATTGTAATCAAGTTGCACTCCTAGTGCAACTTATTATTTGGTCAAGCAAAATATGTAAATATTTCTTATTGTCGTTTAAATAGAACGCATGGGATAATGGAATCTTTTAACCTTGTATTGGCCATTGTGACTTTGAGATAAATTGCAAGTTTCTCTTCTTCAAAGTCAAATTTTTAAGTTTGCAAAATATTAATTTTAAATCGTGTAAACCATGACATTCTTTACAATTCAGTATGTAAAATTCACGGTTAATCTATTACTTACCACTTTATTCACCGGTATTTTTTTAACATCCTACCCCCTTCTGACCGATCACTTGGTCACAAATACTTCCTTGATAGAGATATCTATTCGAAAATTACAAATTCTCGTCACTGAGTTCTTAACAGAGGTAACCGCAATGATAAATGATAATTTATTAATTGGAGTGGCAACCAATTAATTAGTTAAAAGTTCAAAGGCGTTGAGTCCGAAAAGCCTATTAATAGGCTTCCGGTCGGTAAAGTGTTAAAATAGTATTCTTATCATTTTCTAATTATGCTATCGTGAAACTGATCTTTGGATATTATAGAAAATTCGAATTATAGAAGGTAAATAAACGTTTAGTCATATTTATTGCTCTGCGTTCGTATTTTTTACAAGTTAACATATCGAACCCGTAAACACTGATTTTTATGAAACTTGCGTGAGATGTACTTAATTCGCGAAAAAATATTTGATACACATTTTTTTTTATCTTCGTCCATATTGAGATAGTAATATTACCTCTCAAATTGAGGGTTAAAAATGCATTTTTTGAGATGTCTCAGTGAAAAAAAGCATAGACAAACTAACCAAATTTTACAAGGAATGGATTAATAAACTGCCAGGAAGATGGGAGAAGGTTATACGTAATAACGGAGAATACATAATAAATTAATATAATTTTGTTATTTAATGAGAGCAAAATGAATGTCTCATAAAAAAACGGAAGTTACTTATGACTCGACCTAATATATGCAGAATTAATAATGTGCATAGGATGGAAAGGGACACATTATTCATTACATATTGTTAATAAATGCAGATGAAGAATTCCATTTATAAATTCTTTCTACATAACTTGTCATAAAATCAGTATTGATGTTACAGTTTTTAAATAAAATCAAATTTTTGCGATAATAGCAAAACCTTGTTATCTGCCTAAGCATTGAAACAAGTCAACGAGTGTTCTGATAAAATAAATAAATCATTTCAGTAATTACAAGATTTTTCTAAGCCCATACAATCTTTGATTACTTACTAATAATTAAGTGAAATGCACCAATCAATACGATACCCATTAACATCATATAAGTAATTTAGATTTACCATGGTGATCAGGATGACTTTAATTCAAACAGATTTATTTGAAAATTTTAAATATGTTGATTTAAACGTCGGTACATCTACTGTTGACAACAGAAAAAAGAAAAATTATTAAATACAACTCACTTTTCATATCTGATTATTCCAAATACGTTACATACATATGCATATTCTCATACAACAGAGAGAGAAAGGGAGAGAGAAAGGTCGGAAAAGTATTTTTTCCAACTGGGACAAGCCATTAACAATGAGGCAAGATAAATGTCAAAAGTTAATGTCTTAAAAGAGACATAGTAATCAGTTCCACACGATGTCCGATGCATTGATGTGTATTTCCATACATCGATGCATATTAAGGTCATGAAATCTGCCATAAATACTTCTACGTATTAGCACAATGTACATTATTATATTCCAGCATAATTTAATATTACTTTAATTAACACATTGGGTCCCGCATCAATACGGGATTTTAAATATATCATTATAGCTTTGGCCGATCAATATCTGTCACTTAATTCTGCCTTGAGGCAAACGGTAAAGAGGAAAAAAAGGGAGTATTAGTTCGTTCAATTTGTTCATTACTGAATGCATTTAAATTTGATATTGACTTACATGGCAACATTATCAAATATAACTTTTGCGGCTGATATTCAGCAGGCGTGTAATGTGTTAAGATTTAATCTTTTAAGACATTGGGCTCGACATTTCTGATACTACTATCGATACTTGCAGTGGAGCGATTTAACTCTTTGCACAACGACTTATATTCCAATTTTGTTACCAGTAAAAATGGGGCAATCTAAATAAATGAAGGAAGAAACAAATTTTATAAAACGTCTGTTTTATTTGCACTATTATTATATCTTCCACTCTGCAAGTGCTTATCTCTTTAAAATATTTCTAGGATGCAATCCTGGTTTGCTTTCGCACGTTAAAATCTATTGTTTTGGACTTGAACAAAAGTCGGGTGAGACTCGACAAAGGAATTCCTGAGATGCAAATTAATGTTGAGTTACACTCGAAACAGGAAGGCAAAGAGTTAAGTGTAATCAGACAAAATTTTATCATCGTGTGCAATACTTAAAGTCTGTTTAAGATCTTCTACTGTTATATCAAAATAATTGACATCCATTGAGACCGAAGTGTAATGAAATGTACGATTGAAACATGAAATCTTCAGTGTCTGAATTACAGTTTGTCCATTTGTTTTGAAGGGTTGCGAGAACAGATATAACTTTTGTTAAGAACATAAATAAAAAGATTTTTAGTACTATAGTACTTAAATTACATTAAAATTTCGCAATTAATTTGTGTAAAAGGAAGTGCGGGTGTATGAGTGGATGGATGCGTGTCTGTAATATAAGTCTGACTATTATAAAGACCAACTGTATCGTCCTAATTATAACGAACTAATCGTTTGTAGAAAATTTATTGTCAAAACATTTGCATGAATTACAAACGTTATCACTTCATCTGAAATGTGAGTTTGAATGATACATCTTGAATAAGACCCTTAAATCTTACCGTGATTCGAGACAGTTGTATTAAAATCTCTTGTGCTAGTGCGGTAAAATGAAAATGAGTCACACTCTTCGATAATATCTTACCACATTGCGTTAATTATTCATATTGCGTGCCTGAAACTTAATTGCAAAACAATTAATGGACAAAGAGGAAACGAGAAAAAGAGTTAATTAACGTTACACTTAAATATTCCCATTCGTAATTATGAAAGTTGTTTTTCTAAGTATCCTAAAGTAGTACTTTTCAATTACTTTCTCGCCAAAGGTGCAATGAATTTTAAGAGATTCGTTGCGTTGCATCACTGAATGATTGATACAAAATTCAACTATTTCAGATTTTTTCTCCTACATAAGACTGAAAATAAAACATTACACTTATCTCTAAGTAAAGAATAAACTACTTCAGTGTCTAGATTTTCTCACACATAAGTTTATCGCACTATTTGAGTCTGTTATTATGAAAATAAACCGGTGCATTAGCCCGAAGTATCACAATAAAAACATTAATAATAAGGTTACGACCACTTAATAACTTTGAATATCACTAAATAAAGATATGTTTTCAGTTAATAGTTAGAGCTGAATATCATTTCAAATCATTTACGTTCCTGTTTGACATGCTGACTGCCACGGAACCTGTGGCAGGGACAGAATTCAACATAACTTCTTATGACTCCTAAGCATAACATTCTCTTTGCCAATATGTTGAATATTTCAAAATTAGCGTTTAAAGTAAAGATCTGTTGAATATATAATTATTTTTCATTTAACGTTTCGACGCTTTAAAAATGTAATTTCAAAAGAGAACTTTTCACTTGGGTAAAAATAGTGAAATAGTTTAACGCTAGATCTATGGCAGCTGTCAAATTGACGGGTTCCTACTTTTTTTAAAAATTTGCTCAAAATGATAGAGAAATAGGTAGTACTGTAAATATTTCACGTGTATCTTATAATATACAAATTACTTAACTACTTAATTATATTTTTTACAACCTGATCCATCTTTCTCTAAAGAACTTATTTAATATATTTACACCTCTCAGATTTAGCAGCCGTAGCTCTAGTGTTAAGTAAAGATTTATTCGAAGGATTAGAGAAATGTATACCCACGAAGTGCGTATATTATTTAAAGTAAAATCTCTGTTATTATTATTTCCAGATACGACGAATAATAATCGTTTCTGCATAATTTCGGTATTTTTAACAATTGCGTCAATATTTTAAATCTCTTCATTAATAGGTAATAAAAATGATGTGAACTATCGGCCAAGAAATTTTACTACATAAACAAGAATTAATTAACAATTGGTGTCACTGTTCTAGCAGAAAATGGATAATAAAGTAGTAGGATGAAAATAATTTTATTATAATTTTTAATTGTTTGGAAAAGCTTATTAAGTAAATAGTAGTTGTGTCTTATTTCTATTATAATAAGTTCTTGCTCTACTCTTTCATTTGTTATACCGTCAATTAAACTACTTATGTCGTAATTAAACAACACAGCGAATTAAAGTAGCAATCATTCAATGTTATTATAATTAATTTTGTTGATTGATGAACTCAACCATGGCAATTACAATCATCAATCGCCTAATACATATATAGTGAAGTTTGACTTTCCAAGTTTTTCTTTTTTTGTTAAAACATTTATTATTATGACTGTGCATAATATATTATGCCTTGTAACGACTTAGTTACAAGTACGGAATAAAGTTAAGAACTACAGAATCAACATTTTAATCGAACAATAAAATTAACCGAATAATGCATTTAATAATGTCGTATGTATTATAATATAAGTACGATAAAATTAAAAAGTTCGATGACGTTACGAAGCCCAATTTTTAATTACTCATTTATTTACGTACCAGCTTTTAATGATTTTCTATAGGTATTATACTACGAAACATTGACCAGTGTATGTAAGTCAAACGTTCTCCATTTTCATATAATTAACAATAAATGAATTATAGCGATCAAAGAAACGAGAAGCAAAATGAAATTGCATATTGATGATGGAACAGTTTACATATTTCTAGGTTTGAAATAAATTACGGAAACAAAAAATTTCGATCGTTAGTAACCTTTAAAAAATGTACTATCTCACTATGGTTAGGTAAATATACTAATTAACTCTGCTTAATTTTATTCAATTG